>CM076989.1:140732942-142048300 GCA_039090855.1 Macrothele yani | reverse complement strand
CTAGGCGACGGCTTCTGATAACTGAGCAGTCGCACGTTTCGGAGCTCCCGAGATTATTTTGGGATTTCGTGACAGTTTTATACTAATTGCATCGTTTTCTTGAGTTTTTTTACTTACCTTGTAGTTCATTAGTTGTGTTAGTGGATCACTACAATTACGTGGTTCCTTTTTTTGCTTTTGTGGCTGTTGTGAATTGCAGCACTGAACTTCGTTAGGGCTAGAGGCTGAGATGGCTTTAGCCCGGCTTCCAGTTTCGTCTTCGTCTAGTGTTTCTGCTGAATGTGGATCATCAAGTGCTTTTGTTTCTACTGCTCCCACAAACGTCAGGCTTGTGGATATGTCTACTGTTCGTCCTTCTACTAATCTTGTGTATAGTGCTGTGCCGCAAGTTCTGGGTGTTGGGGATGGTGTAAACACTCCCCTCCCACCTCCTGTTTCTTCATATTCTGCAGCTGCTGGTAATAATAGTGCTTTTGATGTGCATTCTATGAAGGCTGGTTCTACAACTGTGATTATTTCTCGTGATGATGCTGTACTTAACGTCAAAGTTCCAGAGATGTCTGAAGAAGGTAAGAGCTATTGTAATGCTTTACTTTTGAGCGTATACTTTCCTACATTGCGTGACACCCTCCTCCCATTATACCTTGATGCTATTTGCCAACATGTTACATCCGAAAGTATTGTTTCTGTGATACGTATGGGAGGGGAGTGATTGCTCACTTCAAGGTTCGACCTGCTGTTGAAAAAATTTTACTCTTGGGCATTGACATTGGACCAATTCATCTTTCAGCTATTCCTTGCATACAGCGACCGATTACGGTCACGCTTTCACCAGTTCCTACTGACGTCCCGGACTCTAGCCTTATCACTGCTTTGGAGTCACTGGGCCGTATTGTTGGCCATACCAAGATTTTGTCAGCAGTAGGGAAATATTTCCCCTATACGAACGTGCACGGTGGGGGGACGACAATACCGAGTAGCGTTTCCTAGCGAAGACCTTTTTTTAAGGAGACTTTCGTCGCTTTTGTTGGATTTTGGCTCCCATAAACTTACAATCAATTTATTTGCAGGAGTCCAATGTTTCAGCTGCAAAGCTGAAGGGCATGTAGTACGAGAATCCCCGCGACGTTCCTCTCCAGCAACTAAAAAAATTCCTCTCCAGCAACAAAAAAAAAAAAGTTTTGAAAATCCTCAAGCCAGCACCCCTGCTTCTAAAACTTTTTTTTCTGACCAGCCAGTTTATAATCTACAGAATTTCACCCTCCAGCTCATGATGCCAGTCCTGTTTTAACTGCTTTGCCCACGGAGGTCGCGACCACCACTGAGGTCTTCTTTGAAAAGCCTCAACCGGGTCCGAAACCATTATCTCCAACGTCTGAAGTGCAGCCTATTACTTCCATGGACACTGACTTTCCACTCCTTCCACTAAGAGACACCTCTACTTTTTTTATACCAGCTAAACCCTCTGTCCAGCCAGTTTCACCTCCACAAACCCGGGTCTGAACCCTAACCAGAGGTAAAAAAGAGCAACAAAGTTAATTCTTCTTCACGCAGGTCTTCTATTTCTTCCATAGCTGACAACGATTCTTCAAACTTAACTACTTCAAACAGATTTACCCTACTTAGTGATGCTGATGACTGTATGGACATTACTTCTGTTATTTCTGATACTGAACTTACAACGAGTGTGCCAGAGGAAGACACTGGAGAATGTATTCACCCGCACGAGATCCTCGAACTTCCTACATATTTGGAAATTTCCACAATTCCTATCTCACCATTAAATCTTGCTAAATTGATGTCTTTATATAGTTGTCCAAAAAATGCTCTCTTATTAAATCCACATGCATTAGAAAGCATCTAAGTAATTTGCCAAAAGTCATTCATCAATTATACTTTGTTGATGAATTGTTTGACAATACTGAACTGCCAGATTGGTCGGTTCAGTATGGTCGTCGCACTAAATATGTTTTAAAAGTGCTCAACCGATATGTTGATAGTCACTTACATCCACTGTAATGGCGAACAAAATTACTGTTGTTACCTTACATTGCCGGGGTCTCGCAGTTTCGGCAGCGAATGCTCTTGTTTTTGAGGATGTCAGACACTTGAAGGCCAATATAATCATCTTGCAAGAGACAAACGTCTCTTCTACCACCAATACCTCCTGTTGGCGGCGTTGGTCATATCAGTTCTTTCATAATTTCCGTTCTCATATTGGTTCTGGTACATCTGTTGGCTTTCATACTAGTTTCCTTTCTTTAATCTCTGTTATTCATAAGTCACAGAGCAGGCTGGGTATTTTTCAATATATTTCCTTTCGTCTCCAATCAGTTTATTTTCATTTGCTCAATATTCATGTCCCCCAAAATTCTACTGAAGCTGAATCTCTTATTACTCATGTTGGTTCTATTCTTAAGGTTATTCCGCCTGCTAATAGCATTCTTTTTGTTAGTGATTTCAACTGCACTCTTAATCCTACATATGACAGAGTTGGTTCCACGGAATCACGACATTTACTCGTTTCACAGCTTACTCAATTTATTTCTGATTTCAACCTTCAGGATGCTTTCAGATTACTTAAACCTACAGCAAAATAGTTTACTTGGTCCCCCCACCCGCTGCTTCCTTTTGTGTTCCTGCTAGATTAGATCGGTTTTATGTTTCTTATTTTTTCCATTCTGCTATTAGTTCTGTTTCCCATATTACCAGCGTTTCTTGAGATCATCGGCAGGTTGTTCTCGTCTTTTTCCCTAATATTTCCGTCACGCCGCATCCTCATGTTTGGACTTTTGATAATTCCCTTCTTAAAGACCCAGTTTTTGTTTCAGCAGTTAAGACTATTATTTCGAATGCCGTTTCTGTTCTGTCCTCCTCCGATGACCCAGCTGCTCTGTGGCTTGCCACGAAAAATCAAATTGTTTTATTTTCTCGGGATTACTCTTTTCACCGTCGCACGATTCAGTCCATGGAACTTGCTTCTTTGAATCAAGAACTACTTCGAACCCCGCTAACGTCGCCAAATCATGAGATACTCAAGACTAAACTTCGTCTTTTTAATAATTCTTCTGCTTCATCTGCCCTTACCCGACTCAAGTATGCTACCCTTCCTTTTGATGATAAGCCCACTGATAATCTTCTCCAGTTGGAACGCTCTGCTGTTAAAAATAAAACAATTACTTTTCTTTTTCTTCCCGATGGATCCGAATCAAATGACCAATTCAAAATTTGTGAAGCCCCCTTGATTTCTACAGACAACGCTTCAGCCCTAATTTGACTTCTTCTGCAGTCAGCTCTCCACTCATTCAACATCTTCCGCAAGTCTCTGATCATTTCACTACTCAACTTTCCACTCCGATTTCTCCAGCCGAGATTCGAAATTCCATTTACAGCCGTAATGACAGATCTGCCCCGGGAGAAGATGGTCTCCCCTTCCTTTTTTTAAATTCTTTCTTTCAATCCTTCTTCCTTTGTTGGTTGCTGCTTATAATTTTATTTTTTCTACTCCACACTTTGATTCTTTCAATTTTTCTTTTGCAACTCTCCGTCTTATCCCCAAATCCGGTAATCTCAGCTGTCTAACTAATTGGCGGCCCATCTAGGTTCTTAATACTGATTACAAAATCTTTGCTAAAATTCTCGCCCTTCGCCTTAATCCTGTTCTTTCTGACATTATACACCCAGACCAAACTTACACGGTTCCGTCCCGCTCGATCTGCTCTAATATCCTCACTATACGTAACCTTTACTCACTGGCGTCCAGGCTTTCGGAACCCCTGGCAGTTTTCTCCCTTGAACAAAAACAGGCTTTTGACTCAATTAACCATTCTTATCTATTCACTGTTCTATGCCACTTTGGCTTTCCTCCTACTTTCATTACTGCCATTTCTAATCTCTATACTGACGCTTCCTTTCGTGTTCGTACCGCCAAATTTTCTACTTCCACCATTTCGTTTACTAACGGGATCAGGCAGGGTTGCCCCCTGTCTGGTCAAATTTTTTCTCTTGTTTTTGAACCATTGTTGATTGCTCTTCGCATCCGAATTTCTTCCACCATTCCACGAAATATATCCACCAAGCGACACCATCATATTGTTTTAACAGCTTATGCCGATGACCTCACGATGTTTCTCCGTTCCACTGATTCTTTTCAAGTACTACGTTCAACCTACCAAGAATATGCCGCCATTTCTGTCTCTGCTTTGAATGTCTCAAAACGCTCAGGACTCTGGGCCGGTACGTGGACCTCCCAAGGAGACTGCCTATGGAGAGCTCAATGGTCTTCTGCGATAATCAAAGTGCTTGGTATCTACGTGGGCTCTCCGGTAGCGGTTACAGCGGCAACCTGGACACCGCTTATTCAGAAAATTAATAGAAGTCTTGTTCCATTCCGTTACCTTAAAGCTAAATTTTCCTACTTCAATCGAGCTTACTTAATCAATACTTTTATTTTACCGATGTTTTTCCATACGTGGATTGCCAACTCGCCACCGAAGATTTTTTTGAAGAATGTTCAACGCGTGTTTCCAGATTTCATCTGGTTCACCGATCTACTTTAACTCTTCCTCTGTCGTTTGGCGGCCTTGGTCTTGCTGATGTGTCTCTGAAATTCCAATCCTTTCATCTGTTCAATTTTATTCGTGAATTCTCCCTTCCTCTGTTTTCTTCACACACCATTATCGATACTCTGCTTTCCACTCGTAGACCATTTCTTACTGTCTCTACTTTTCTGCAGATGGACCTTTTTCCTTTTGTTCCCAGACATTTCCCCGATACTTACATTTCTGTGCTTTCCTTTTGGCGCTCCTTATGTCCAGTCCGGCTCCCTACCTCCACTACTAATGATTTATTGGCAGAACCTCTTTTCTTTTCCTCTGCTATTGATTCTTCTACCACCCCCTACCTTCACTTCTCCACTTGGTTTGCTTGTAGAGTGGTGAAGGTTTCTCAGCTCGTTGATTCTGCACTCAGTTGAAAATCGTTTCAGTCTATATCTCCTCCGTTGCCTAACACATCAGCTTCACGTTCTCAACTCCGTTTTATTCAAAAGTGCATCCAAACTCTTTACCCTTCCCTTGCAGATCAAAATGGATTGATTTTCACGCCTTCAGCTGCTTACTGTTTGCCCTTTCTTGTTTATTTGAATGATGTTCCCTATCTTTTGCACAAAATATCTATGAAGCCACTTTACTATCATTTCTTGACATAATTCACTGCGCCAATCCCGATTGGTAACAT
This sequence comes from Macrothele yani, assembly GCA_039090855.1. NCBI lineage: Eukaryota > Metazoa > Arthropoda > Arachnida > Araneae > Macrothelidae > Macrothele > Macrothele yani. The sequence goes on along the minus strand of CM076989.1, from coordinate 142,043,062 downwards.
TCCCGCTGATGAATTAAATACTACCCGGATGGATACCAATATTTCTCTTGCTGCACCACGTGCGAAAGATATTCATTGGCTCCATCTTCATCAACGTCTTCTTACTCCACGCACCCTTCATCGATTTCGTCATCTTCTGTCTCCGGATTGTTTTTTTGTTCCACTGTTGGGGATGTCCATCATTCCTACTCTCTTTGTTTGGTTTTACAGCCTTTATTTTCCTTGATGTTTTCACTTACCGAAAAGGTTTGCCCCTCACTTTACACCATGATGCGCTTTCTCTACCTTCGCCTTCATCAACAATCTGCAATTCATCATAATCAACTGTGTGCGTTTTTTTTCCTTCAGGCTAAACTTACTATCTATCACTTGTGTCAATCTTCTGTTGATGATCCAGCATTGCGTCGCTATCATGTTGCTCGCCGTTTTCTCTGCAGACAATTTCGCTCATCAATCATCTCTATCGTTCAAACTGAGTTTGATATTGCCAAAGCAGCTGATCTTGTGTCGTCCTTTCTTCAAACCTGGAAAATTGATGGAACGTGGTGCGATATTGATCAAGACCGTGTTTTCTTTCTTCTTTAATGGTTTTTGTATTTTTTTCTTTAGGTGTTAAGACTTGGTCTTTTTTATTGCTTTTTTCTTGTTCTATTACAATGTGTTTTTCTCCCAGGCACAATGTTTTTAATACTGCAAGTGACTATATGCTGAAAGTTACACACTCATAGTGTTGAAAGTTACATACATTTTTTTACTGTACATAATTTTATGAGCAATAAAGACCTTCTGAATTTCTGATATTTCGTCCAAAAGCGGTCCGGGTTCGAATCCCGTGAGGCATGGATGTTGTGTTTGTCTTATGGCACTGGCTCTCTCCCTTCCCTGGAACCAGTGACCTTAAATTAGGGACGGGCGACTGCTTATAGCCCATTGAGTTGCTCACGGTAGTCGTTAAACCTCCATTAGAAAAAAACAGGAAACTAAGCTGTCCGGTTTTTGCAACTAATCACGGGTTGCACGCGAAGCAACTAACCTCAGAAAAATATTAGTATTAGTACAGCGAACTACATTAGTTTTCCATTAAAAAATTGAACGAATGCCTTAATCTGGCTTCACGTGAGACACCGAAACTTCATAAAAAGCAGAAAATTATAGGACAACTTATAATAATCGCATTCTAAACATGACATAAGTTAAAGGTTCGAAACTGAGAATTGAAGACAGAACACACACGTGTTACCAACAAAATGGCTAAATTAGTTCTGAAATGCGTGTCATTTAAAGATTATTTTAATAATTAAGGTTGAGAAAACACATTTCATGCCAGAAATGATTTCTTCCGATAAAGTTCCTTTTGTAAAAGCCAGGGGAAGATAAACTGAACTCTTAGTTTAATGAACATGATTTCATCTAAGAGGAAGTGAACTTACTGAGACCACTAGAATTTATGGAGAAACCGCAATTGCATATGAAATATTGAGAACATTATTCACCATCCACAATAATTCTGAACCCTCAGAATATTTCTGAAATATCTGCAAAGACTCTATCAATAGAGATAAAGACGGGCATTTAATTCAGCGTAAATGGCGCTAAATCCTAATTATTTCGTAAAGAATGTTAGTGTATTAGCAGGAGCATTGGATTTATCCTTCTCAAGAGGATCAAACTCTTCTAAGTGATTCATGTGAAAACGAAGTAATTACGTCTTAGTAGGGAGTAAAGGAAGACGAATCACGGGAACTTCACGTAACCGGGCATTCTACCTACCCCCATTCCGTCTCCCACAAGCCTTCAGGACTGATATCGGTGAGAAATCGATTGAAGGAGTTAGAGGTTGTACGTGCGGATATCTATCGAGATTAAGCTTGATCTGCGAGGTCCTTCTCTAAATCTTTGAGGAAATGTCTAAACTTTTGTGCCAGGAGTAATGCGTCGTACTTGGTGACAGTCACAAAGAAAAAAAATGAAAAAAAACAACAAAGAGAATTTTTTTTTCCGGTGAATGTTATATAGCTTGTCCATGTAGACAATCCAATTATTTTACAAGAAAATATTTCAACTTACACAGTACTGCAATTAAGAAATGAGACTGATTTTTTGTTAATGGAAGAGCAGGAAAACTTAAGTGAATATATTTTATTCGAAGTACACTCACGGATAATGAAATTTGCGCATCAAGAAGGAAGCATCGGAATGAACTGAAATTTTATGGATGTAATGATACAGATGAATGATACACATGATGGCAAAAACAGAGCTGCAGGACATTTACACAGCGATCTGTGTCACTCAGTCCAGTCATCTTCAATAGCGCGTCGCACCACCTCGCGGCAATATATCCTGCAATAAGGTCTGGCATTGATGCGAACAGACGCCTGATGTTGTCTTGCGGCAGACTGGCCCACACGTGTTGGACGGTGTGCTCCGAATCCCGGATAGTGCGGCACGGCGGCAGCCGACGTTTCAACTGGTCCCACACATGCTCGACAGGAGACATGTCCGGGGAGCGGTCAGCCATAGAAATTTTTTAATGGATGTGTCTGGACAAGACGTAGACAATCCTGTGCAATCCGAGCCGTGTGCGAGCGGGCATTATCCTGCTAGTATAGCGCACCTGGAATCTCGGCCAGGAATGGGAGAACATGGGGCCGTAGGATCTCATCCACATACCGCTGGCCACTCAATGATCCACGTTCCACTACTAGAGCTGATAAGTAATCGTAGGCAAGGGCTCCCCTACCATAATGCTTGCAGTGGGGGAAGTGTGGCGATCGATAGCGAGTTTGGGATTGTGCTATTGACCCGATGAACTCCACACCCGGACACGAAGATCATCTGTCCCCAAAACGAAACGGCACACTTCGCCAAACACCACACGTCATCAGTCTGTAGCGTTCCACGTCTCTGTGGTCTGGCACCACTGCACAAGAAGCCGACGATGTTGCAGTGTTAATAGAAGCACACGCAATCATCACTGGGATCGCAGATTCGCTTCCGCGAGGCATCGGGAAATGGTTCATGGACACACAGGAGCTGCTACATCTGCCTGTATAATGGACCGGGTTCCCGTGGGATCCGTTCGTGCCTGGCACACGATCCGTCGATCCTCTCTACCGGTGGTCCTGCTGGCCCGGCCAGAGCCGCTCCGCCGTGTGGTAGTGCCGTCACATGTCCACTGCTCCCAACACAGTCGGACCGTATGGTCAGAACGATCCACGTGGCAGCCTATAACGCGCGCCGACCACCCTGCGGTTTTCATCCCGATGGTCAGGCCTTTCTCAAAGTTCTTAAGGTGCGTAAATCGACGTCTGTGGAGTCTACCCGGCATTTTTGTCACTCTGTACTGTTGCGTGCGTCGGCCGGTGCTTTTCGCTTTCATGGGGCATCGACTATACGCCGGTTTTTTAGTCTGCCGGTTCGTGCTTCCAGCGCCACCACAGAGTGTGCGATCTTGCGCACTCGCAGCAAACGTGGATATTTTGCATACCAGCACGCACTCATAGGTATTGTCAAAGTTTCGCGGTTGTAGCATGTTTTCTTCTAGGTGCGCAAATTTCATTGTCCGCGAGTATACATTCGTCCTGCATTAGTACAACAAGTGGTAAAATAAAGTGGTAAACAAGTGGTAAATTAGTACAACAAGTGGCACACCGGCCATGAATAAAACACCTTAATGGAAGGTGTACCAAATCAAGTGGAAGATGAGAGAGAGAGATAAACAAAGAGAGAGAGAGAGAGAGAGAGAGACAAACAAAGAGAGAGAGAGAGAGAGAGAGAGACAAACAAAGATAGAGAGAGAGAGAGAGAGAGAGGGAGGGAGACAAACAAAGATAGAGAGAGAGAGAGAGAGAGAGAGTATATCCCAGAAGACATCATCTAAGGTACGATACAGAAATTTTAACGTTAATAACTAAAGAAAGCGATTTAAATTTATTTCCAGGAACAGAAAAATATCAAAAGATAAGGAGAGCAAAGGGTTTCGTTAACTTTTCTTTTATTTTGCATTTGTAGCTTTTTGCACACTAAAAGACCTTCAGGTTTCTGAGGAGCGAAAAGTATGAAATATGTGACAGGCAAAATCTAAAATCTACAATAATTCAGCCAGATGTACAATACGTGCTATCTGATAAGAAATGCTTGATATGTCATTTATATACGCTCTGTGAATCATTACAAAGACACAATGTTTGTGATACTTTTCTTTAAACTTATTTGCTCTGATTACGGATTCCGGATGTATTAACGCTTTCAGAAAATGAGCTTTGAATTCTTCTTTGTTAAAACAGATGCACTGCACCTTTTGGTGAAAAGTGTCTGACGTTGGGACTTCAACACATATAACTTTTAGATGCAATTGAATGTGCGTGAGAAAGACGATTTTTTTTACTTCCTTGGCGACAGCTGCGAAACCTAGGATGCACAAGAATTCTCTTAAAATACATTACCATTTCTGTTTGCGAACTAAGGTTTGTGGAAGCATGAAGTTGGCGTATTTTGTGCTTGTGTGCCCATAACAGTCATCTGGTTACGACAAATCCAAGAGATCTAAGAGTAATCCTATACTGTAACAAGTAGCGTTAACATTCCCATACAAATGTAAAAGCAGGAGGTGCCTTTACACGAGATGCTAATGCCCTCCCATAGCTGCAGTCACCAGGCGCTAAAAGGATTTTCTTTATATTTTCTTTTCTCCGCGTGTTCTTCGTCATCAGCATACAGAGTGCATCTCCACTTCAAAGTCGTTCATCAGAATAGAATAATTTTATTTCGGCTTCGCAAAGTTTCTCCGTGGGTCGAACATTGTGAGAAAAAATGGTTGGAGAATGTTTACTCAGACCTCTTCACTTGATGAACTGAGCCACATGATCTGAAGAAGAAAAACATTTATATTTTGAAAGATACGTCCTCCGAACATGTTATTATCGAAAAGCGAACCGTTCCGCTTTTTATCGGGAAAGCGTTCTCGCTCTGCTTCCACCCTCTCTCTTCCTCTCACTCGGAGGCAACGCAGTTTCTTTAGAAGAAAATGCAAATACAGTTGCATTTCCTTAGAAGGTAAATTCGTGTTGGCTTTCCAAATAAAACGGACATGAATCGGACGGTTCTACCATGTGTTTTCTTTCCGTCTCAATTCGAAAAAGCGACATTCTGCTGGAGCGGTAAAAAAAGAGAGAAAAATAAGACGCGTTTCTTTCACTTTGCGCAATTCGGGTGTGTAATCATCTTTGCTACAAATGGCTTAAAAAATCTAATTTCCCAATTTCACGGAGTCTGTTTTTTTTCTTGTGCGTGTTGAATGGTTTTTGTTCCTCGTATCTCACGATTTTGATTCGTTTGAACACCGAATGAATGGTGGTCCTATTTTTTTATGCGTGTGTGTGGAATGCAACAAAGAGAGAGAAACTAAATTATGCAAGCAAACTGCTTAAATAGCATTAACGCTCAGGTCCATATGAATTTCTCAAGAGATCGCACTTATAAACTACAGAATATAAAGATAAACATCCTTTTTTTTCAGATAACAGAAACCCACTTTTTTTAGGAACTTTACAGTAAAATCTTTAAAATTCTCATTTCCAGCAACAGACATTCAATATGCATGAAGATATTCATATTCATTAGAGAAGCAACAGCTATGCAATAAATTCTCAGTGTACGTCTTCAGTTCTTTTCCCGTAAATAAGAAACAGAAATACAAACAATCCCCCATAATAACGCATAATACGAATTTCCGCATAAACCGAAAGTTTTATAGATACAGGGAAACCTGCCTAAGACGGAATACAAGGGACTAAAACTATTTTCCGTTTCAGACAGGTTTCCGGTTTATATAGATGCATCCGTTGAAGCTATTGAAATATAAACATATGGAATTTTGTCAGGTTAATAACAGATTCTACATTATTAGTGATTAAATAATAACAGATTCTACATATTTTTGATTATTAATAACATATTCTATATTGTTAGTTATTACTTAAGAGAATACGTATATTGTTTGTAGTCCCTTAATCAACTAAAAATTCCAAACTTCCATTTTTTTTTTAAATAATCCAACGTTGATTTCTGTACAGTAACACTTATAATATGACGTTCAGTGAGAACACGTGCGTCACTCTTGCACTAACAAACTACTCCCAGACAATCTTATTCAATTCTTCATTTCCAGTTTTTTGTGGTTTTCTCTTCGTTGAGCTGTTACCTTTACGCCACTGCTTTGTTATCTCGTCATTTGACTTTAAAATGACATAATCTTGTGTTTTTCTGGCATTTAATTTCTGTACTATACGCTGACTCTCGCACTTTCTTTTTCCTGCATTTCAATAATTTACGGTTTGTATCCGACTCGAGAATGCTCTTCTTTGGCGCCCTGACAAGACGCGAACAAAGGAACGCAACGTAAGACAAACAAACGCTGTGAATAATCATCTCAATAAATAAATGTTGAGAATTAAATAGGAGTATCTCGTTGATATATGTAGGAAGCAGCCAGCTGCGAAGACTTTGCATTCAGCAAAGGGATAACGCTGGTCACATGATACAAACCTGAGTTACGCTACGTGCTTAGAGAAAAGCGAAACACTTATAACGAAGTAAATTTCTCCGTCATTTTTGGTCTACGCCGGGATTCGAACCCGAGGCCGCTTATTCCGGAACAAGTCGCTCTACCAACTGAGCTACGCAGACGATTATTCTGATTCCTATCTGCCTTTATGTCGTGTGCGTCCTGCTGGCAGGTACGTCACATCTCTCCCCGCCCCCCGAAGGAGGGCCGGGGGCATGGCCCACGGGTCAGCCGTGACCATGAATCGTTGCAGGCAGCCATCCACTGTAGAACGTGCACTTGAGAACTCCCAGTCAATCTGCTGTGTGGAATGCAACATCACACATTTTTATTTTTCGAAGCGCTGGAGAAGGAATTCTCTGATTTTTCCTGTCTCGCGGTGTGGAAATAACATCACACCAATGCGAGATTTTGAACGGCCGGGTCATCCGGATAGTTCGGGCGCCATTATAACGAAGTAAATTTCTCCGTCATTTTTGGTCTACACCGGGATTCGAACCCGAGGCCGCTTATTCCGGAACAAGTCGCTCTACCAACTGAGCTACGCAGACGATTATTCTGATTCCTATCTGCCTTTATGTCGTGTGCGTCCTGCTGGCAGGTACGTCACACACTCGGTGTGCTGCAGTCTTGGATTCTGTAAACAATACAAAAACAGTCTCTCTTTGTTTTATTATGTCATTTTCAATCTCAGATAATTTTTCCCAATGTGAATGTAATGTTTTGTATTCAGTTAAAACACTTGACGGTAAGGGAATATCTGGGAACTCCCCGTCGTTAAAAGTTTTATTTACTCTTGAACCATTCCCATTTCCGCGTTAGGTAGGTTCCAATTTAGACAGTTTAAATTGTACTTAATGTTTTTTTTCGTTTCCGAGACCAAAAAAAGAAAAAAAAAAAAGTTCCGTTTTGGGCAGGTTTCGTCTCAAACAGGTTTTTCTTCACCTTGAACTTCGTTAAATTCCCCCTTGTTATTTTAATCGTATATTACGAAAAACCACATATCTACGTCATCACGGTCGTTAGCAAACACAAGAAGTTCATTCTCTAGGTTTTCAACAATTCCCCTTTCACAGGAAGGCTGGGGACTACGGGCTATTTGCACCGATGAGCATTACATTATGACCACCTATCTAATAAAATGTTGGATCACCTTCAGCCCGCAAGCCAGTGGTCACTCGATCGATGAGGTGGCGATAGGTATCCTGGCTTATCTGGTACCACAATGACAACAGCAGGTCCTCCAGTTCCCGTACATTTCGGGGTGGTGGTGGTTTAGCGCCAGCCCGCCTTTCCAAGTCGACCCACAAATGTTCGATTGGGTTGATGTCAGGTGAATTTGGAGGCCAGGGCATTAACAGAAAGTCACCAGCATGTTCCTCAAACCACTCCTTGACGATTCTGGCAGTGTGGCATAGCACATTATCCACTTGGTAATGGCCATCCCCAACAGGGAGCACAGTTTCCATGAGTGGGTGGACTTCATCTGCAACGTTGTTCAAAAACCTGACAGCTGTCAGGGATTGTGCTATTAGGATAATGGGGCCTAAAGTGTCCCAAGAAAACATCTCCCACAGCATAACACCGCCGCCTCTGGCCTGTTTCCACCCAACAGTGAATCCAGGTGCCATAGCATCTGTTGGTAATCGGCGTATCCGCGCTCGGCCGTCTACGCGATGCACCAGGAATATTGATTCGTGAGACCATCCCACTTTCTTCCAATCATCCACGGTCCAATCTCGATTATCTTCGACCCATTTCATGCGTTCTTGGCGAGGACTTGCAGTGAGCATGCGCACCCGGCTAGGTCTTCGGCTACGCGGGTCCACGCGCAGAAGGTTGCGATGAATTGTGTGCTATGACACATTTCGCTGATCACCACTGTTGTAGCTGCGAGTGATTTGTCGCACTGTGTCGCTGCGGTCGCTGTGAACAATGTGCGACAGTCTCCTCTCCTCTCTGGCAGCAATGAACTACGGACGACACACGGCAGGACAACGATTCGTCATTTGGCCATATGTGCACCACTTTTGATACGTACTCACTACAGCAGCACGTGAACAACCAACAAGCCGCGCCGTTTCCGAGATCGTAGCTCCCAGGCGCCGTGCCATCACAATTTGCCCTTTATTAAACTCCGATAAATCGACAGCTTTTCCCATTCGGACTCCGAACACTCTACTAACCGAAAGTCGGTCTTCGGGTTGAATATATACTGCTCTACAAACTGCCCCTGCGCCACCGTTCTGTCTGCAGGCGCGCTCACTTCTCTAGGCTGGGGTGGTCATAATGGAACTGCTCTTCGGGGTATGATATCCTGTGGGTCCGCTTCCAGGCAGGACAATTTTCATAAACATAAGAATGTAAAGAATGTTAAAGTTCCTTTTTCACTATTTCCAGAACCTGCTTGCCACACACACACATGCACATCTCCTGGAAAATATGTTTTTTTATGCTCTCCCCTCACCACCTCTCACTCACATAATATCTGCTTGGGGCCGGCGGGAACCGGTTTTAATGGGATCAGGACAGTGAATTAATGATGTCACGCTAACGATAGATTATATGATTCGCGATTGGGATTTCTTATTTCTTTCGGGGATGTCACCCCACCCTTCAACGGGTGTTGTTCAAGTAGTCTCACATGGGTAAGAAGCAATGACGTTGGTAAATTTAGTCTAACTTTGACTGCTCAGTTGTAGAACTGTCTGCACAGAGTGCTCACGTAAATAAAAAAAAGTGGTTTAAACAAACTTAAAATTTTAATGCTCTGAGTAAATCAAAGCAATAAGCGTGACTCGGTTTACAGCTTCAATTTATACCCGCTTCATTTGTGCGTATCTCATACATCACAACTGAAGGAGGTGATGAGCCATGACTCGGCCCGACTTCCTGAACACCGATGGTCCCGACATTGTTATAAAATTATAATACTAAATGATTTAAACTCTGGTCTGAAATTTAAAGTATTGAACAAAACACGGAATATAAAGCGCGACGAGAAAAAGGATACAACACGGACTGAGAAAGTCAGTTAACCACGACCTAACAACTGCAGGTGAACAGACAAAAACTTCACTGGCGTCTAGACTGCAGAACGCCGAAAGGCTAGGAGTGACCGTGAGCGTCCTCTTATCCTTTATTACACAATTAATACTTACAGACAACAACACTCAAGGGAATTTTTGAGCTATTTAAGTGTCCGATAACGTCACCTTGAGAGATTACTGAAAATCGTACGACATCATGGTGATATCCCACATTTCAGCGCCATGGAGTGAGGTGTCAAAATGTTGCAGAAAGTGCATCTGGTGTAAGTTTTCGCCTGATTACATTCGGAAAAGCACTACACTATCCTTGCGTCAATGACAGATAATATGACAGAGATAGGAAAGGAAATAGAACTAGATGATGTAGAAGTAAGGGATATATAAATGAGTTCCTTGAAACATGGTGAAGAGCTCTCAATGGAAGATTTATAAAAGTTAGCTGAACAACAGCCAAGAAAAAGAGACAGAGGAACATGAAGCTGGTCCTGTAATGAATGTTGGTCAGCACTCTAACAATGAAATCGATGCACTATGCTATAACATGTTATTAGAAAGAAGAGAACCAAAGAGACACCCATTCCAACGTTTTTAAGGCAGTGAATTTTCTATCTTTTTCGTAAACATTATACAATTTTCAAAAGGTAATTTTCATAAAACAAAACATTTTTCAAGTATTTTATGTTGATTGCTGACAGTTTTGGAAAGAAACCGGTTGAATTTAATGTTCTCATTATAGTTTTGGTGATGTCGAACCGGCGAATTCGTGCCGTACAGATTCCTGAGGAACTGAAGTTTACCGGCAGTGTTTGGACCATTTCGCTTGAGAGGGTTAGGGATGTCAGAGATATGTGCCAGATGGGTTCCTAGAATGTTGATAACTCAGATGAAGAATTACCGTGTTGAAGCAAATCGGGTTCAACTTGACCGAATTAACCGCGATCCAAAAGATTTATATTCGTGCATTGTGACTGGTGATGAGACATGGCTTCGCCATTGAGGCTCTGATACTAAACAAGAGAGCATGGCAGTCGAAGCATCATGGATCTCCACCCCCAAAAAGGTTCAAAACACAACCGTCCGCAGGGAATATTTTGGCCACCATTTTTTTGGGATTCAGATGGTTGATTGATTGCCTCATAAAAGGACTATGAATGCTGCCTATTATGCCCACTTATTGCGAGAACTTGGTGAAGCCATCCAGAGTAAACGGCGAGGAAAAAGGCGACGGATGTTCTGCTTCTCCAGACCAATTCTCCAGTCCACACCGCCGGTGTTTCCATGCAAGCTGTGAAAGAATGTGGCCTCCAACGGTTTTCCCAACCACCGTTCTCACATGACCTCGCCCACTAGTAACTTTTTCCTCTTCAAAAATCTAAAAGAAAATGTGTGCGGTAGGCGCTTTGCGGATTACTCTCAATTGAAGGCGGCAACTCAGTGTTGGTATAAGGAGAAATATAAAACGTTTTTCGCACCGGAGGTTTGTCAACCCTATGATCGATACAACAAGCTTATCCAAGTCAGAGGAGAATGTAGAAAAATAAAGGTGCGTTTCTGGAAAATACACTGTATGTTAGTCTAAGAACTTACTGTAAAGTTCTTAGCCTAACATACAGTACGTTTCAGTAAGTTCTTAGCCTACGTATGTTAGGCTAAGAACTTACCGAACACCCGACATATCATTCGTTTAGAAGTCCTGAGGTTTTCCAGAAACGAAACGCACACACGTGGGTAACTGGCTATTCCATTCGCATTTTAAATTACATTTGCATTTCTTAATCCTTTCACTGACGGGAACAAATTAACTCGGGGTTAACACATGGGCTGAAATCAGCGCATTTTTTCGCTGTCTAAGAAGCGGGCCGAATGCAACTGAAACTGTTTCATTCAGGCAATGTTTAACGGCCCCAAAGCTCAAAATAGTATAACTACACTAATAATCTGAAATTTCTTCGCGAAGAATAGAAATAAAACTTTCCAAGCTTTCGCACATCAACCAGATGGCTTTTTCAAGGAAGGGAGACAGCAAACTGGATAATAGAACCTTTCAACAATTTGAACGCGATGACTTGACAAGCTACCTGAGCCCTATTCCCACGTACCAAATGTTTCATATCATTTCAAAAACACGTTCAGGAGGATGAACTTCGGTGTCGGCATGAGGTCTCCGGCATCTTTATATACGATCCTTAAGAGAAATATTGACAAGCCCCCTCTTCTCAATGAGGCAGGTATTTATGACACCCCACTACAATATCCGGACGGCTCCAGGGGATACTACATCGGAATGACCAAACGTTCGTTTGGATTTAGGATCAGCGAACATATTAGGTATACAAAAGACGGAACAATAACCACTGCTCTATCAAGAGAAGTCAAGTTCAAGTCCGCCGATCCTATATGGAGTGATGTAAAGAAATGAGCTTCATACTCCACACCCAAATATACTGCCATTCGCAAAACCTTGGAAATCTTGACCAGCTGCGATGCTTGCAATGATAGCGTTTCTCTAGAGTTACCACGTATTTGGAATCAATTCTTCAAATAATGCTGGGTTTTCTACCATGGTACCGCGTACCCAACCAACGTGACCTCGTTTCGTCGAATTATCACGTTTGCGCCTAATCATTTATTGTCTAGTCAAGTCACCGCGTTCAAATTGTTGAAACGTTCTGTTTTATCCAGTTTGCAGTTTGCTGTCTACCTTCCTTGAAAAAGACATCTGGTTGATGTGCGAAAGCTTGGAAAGTTTTATTTCTATTCTACGCCAAGAAATTTCTGATTATTAGTATAGTTATGCTATTTTGAATATAATTGGTATACAGTTCCTACTTATTGGGCCCTAAAGCTGTTCGCCCGAGTTACCTTAAAGACTAGAGCATCAAATCTAATTGCTTTCTCCCTTAGATCTGTTATTGAGACTAGCCGTTCAGGGGTATGATTTATGACTGAGAATAACCCTTTTTCGACGAATTAACTGATAAAGTGCTATAGCAACGGAGACGAACTTAAGGCAAGAGAGAGATGTTTCAATCAATTATTTTTTATCCAGTTGCATGATGTTCGTGTTAAAGGGACTAGCCCATGCTCATCATGTTTTGGGTCATGAAACAGTTAATATAACACTAGGAGGGAGAGCCTATCATCCGTGACAGGTTTAATTTTGGTGCTGCTGCGATGAAATGGGGTGAAGATAAATTGTTTTTCCATAGGTTTCGTAACTCCCGTCGCTAAGCGAACATTTCTGTTTGGAGAGAGTAAAACATTGAGTACCATTTAGTTCAAGAACTGTGGCAGCTTAAAGGTCTAAAATCCTATTTAAAAACTCTCATTTTATATATTTTTTCCAACTGATTGCTGTTACTTCAACTGCACTTCCCCGTCCAAGAGTTTTCAGCGTTTCTGGTACAAATTGCGCTACGTAAGAGGAGTGACTTTAGATATCATATTCGAACGATACTGGAGATTCTACAGCTGGGACTGAAGTCATTCCTTTTCCAATACATAGTACTCAATATAATCAATATTATGCGAATGTTTTCTGTTTTGACAGATGTTCAGTTCTTTCATTAGGGGAAGTAACACTATATTTGTATCTGGCACCATGTCTGATGTCCTTAAAGTCATATTTTAAAAATTCCCTGTGCTTACAATTTCTGCAACGACAACCACGGGGTTGTTTTTTCATAAATTTTAAAGTTTTTCAAAGCAGCGTTTTTTCCCAGATGTTATGAAATTCGATATTATGTTCGAAATCTATTGATTGCGCATTAAAAAATATAATTCCTCTAAACACCTTTAGCACACTAGGTTTGAGACTTTCTTTAAAATTCTCGTTCAGAGAAATTAGAGCCTTACTTTTATTGAACTGCAGTGGTCCTTTTTATTTAGTTTAGCCTAGATAATAACCTTTGCTTTATCGAATTCTCATTTTCAAGGTGTTTGTTGAGATACGCACTTGCAATGTTTATAAAGTTGGGTTACAGAAGTCATATTTTATGATGCATTTTTGCGCGAAGACTACGGTTTTCATAACAGCTTCTGTTCCTTTCATTCCTTAGATTAAAACTGCCGTCATCACTTCAAATTACCTCCGTGTTATCTTCGAGAATACCAGCTTTGCAATTAAGTTTCAATTACAGAAACCATTGATTTATTCTACCGAACAAGATGAACATCCTCAGCGAAGAGCTTGGCCAGTAATTTTTTTTTCAATTTAATCGAGTAGTTTTAGCAATTTTCCCTGTCGCAGGAAGCTTTTACAGTTTTCAAGACATCGCGTAGCAGTTCAGGTACGCAGATATTACACGAGAGCGACAATGAGCTGTTCGCATATACATAGAATCGTTAATTGATTTTACTACCTGCGATGTGTTTCTACGAATATTAACCATATTTCGTGATTCCGATGCCAAGAAATAAAACCTACTAAATATAAAACGCAGACAGAGGTACAATTTTCTGTCATGCAAGTGATTAATTTCATTATTTCTTTTTTGCATTGACATAGTCGGAATAGCATTACCACCACCATTTTTTCCGAGTTTTCCTTTCAGCAGTTCAAAATAATATAAAAAAAGAACAGTTTAAGACGATGTTTTTTGTTGCCACATCTTTTGACATGTGCGTCAATCTTTTGACATGTGCGTCAGGTCAAAAAACGTTGTGCTTCTGTTGTCCCTTAGTCCATCTCAGAATTAAGTGCATGTGCGTTCTAGAAAAAGAAATGGCAACTTATTTTACATCGGAAAGACTGACAAATCTAGTAAACACAAAAAACTTTTCCTCATAATATGAGCTTTTCTTGATCTGCAATGTTCTCACAAGGTGGAGAGAGTGTATATTTTACTCTACCAGCTAATTTCTGTTGCTAGATGACGGATTCACAAAGTTAATTTTTAATACGCATGAGGCGTGCCATATGCTTCGGCTTATTTTCCTTTTTCTCTGTGCACAAATTAAAATTTTAATTCAATTTTTCCATGTGCTGTGCACTATTTGGAGTCGGAATCAAGAATCATATATGTGTTTTTTTGCTTAACTGCTTGCAACAAAAGACAGGACTGCGTATGTAGATACTTGTACTTTTCCTTGTACCTCATTTCTCTGCCCTCAGTGCAAAAATCATTCTTGGACATGTATCGCTAGTTATTGGGAAATTCTTTTAGTGCCATATAGACGTTATTATAAATACATCAGACTCTGAACACTCAAGAGACTCATATAGCGTGTTAAATTCATTTAGTTTTGTGGTGTAGTAAGCACAAAGCGCTATATGGGTCTCTTGAGTGGCATGTAGACTTTTCTTTTGATTGAAAGTTTAGCAATATGATTTATTGGACCTGGAGGTACAGCGACATGACAGACAGACAGACATAAACACGATACAGATATCTTGCATCAACAAGTACATATCATGCATGGTTTACAGCATGCCAAATGAACAATTTACACAGAGATAGACAGTGCTGATCAATTGTACACATTTTGAAGAAGTACACATCAAACATTGTGAACAGTACACATCTAAATGGCCAATGTACACAGACAGCCATTGTTGGACAAGTAACACATTGAGAGCCAGTGCCGAAAGACAAACACAAACATCCATGCCTCACCGGGATTCGAACGAGGACCCATCTTGGACAAATGATAATAAGCCATCGCTTAGAGCACTGCGCCACTGAGGCGATTCAGCTTTCCTTCAGACTACTGCTTTTTTGGGACGATACTCATCAGTACGGCTTAGGTAGCAATTTGGATCTGAAAAAACAAGACAAAAAGCATAATGTGCACCGCTTTTTGTCTGGGCACGTGGCGGAGCGCAGAGCATGGTGTAGACTTCATCATTAAATCCCTTATCCAGACACAGATGGAATTTTACTGTGACTATTGATGAAGCATGTATCTACCAAAACGCCTGTAACAAAATAAAGGTCGATTTACTATCGCAAAAGAACAGGAAAAGACGTATCATATTGGCTTAAGAATCCAAAGAAAGGTTGAAAAGAATGTTAAAATTAACTCTACATATTACCAAAATAATGTTTTAAGTCCGATGTTTAAAGAAGAAATACTATTCCTTTATCCACAGAGCCTTCAAAGCGTAGAGCTCCATCAGGATAAAGCTACCAGTCATACATCCAAATCTACCACTCTGTTTCTTGAAAAAATGAAAAACGGGACGGGTATTAAGTATATACCTTTTCTCATATTCCTTCAAAATCCCCTGAGCCGCCCCGGTGGCGCAATGGTCTAAGCGATGGCCTCTGATCATTCGTCCGAAAGGGGTCCGGGTTCGAATCCCGGTGAGGCATGGATGTTGTGTTTGTCTTACGGCACTGGCTCTCTCCCTTCCCTGGAACCAGTGACCCTAAATTAGGGACGGGCGACTGCTTATCGCCCATTGAGTGGCTCACGGTGGTCGTTAAACCTCATATAAAAAAAATCCCCTGATGTGTCACCAAAGGACTTTTGTACCTTCGTACTGCTAAAAAGAGCGCTTGCTAAACGCAGCCTAAAACAGTGTATGGTCTGTGGAAAGCAGAGGAAGAGGAGCGGAATAAAACACAGCTACCAATTTTAAGAATTTCTTAAAAACCTAGATGTAGGTTCGTTTCAGAGAAAGGGCTATCGGATAGAACAGTTAAGAAAAGAGGAATTTTATTTTGAACAAAAAAAGGGCTATCGGATAGAACAGTTAAGAAAAGAGCAATTTTATTTTGAACATTAATTATATTGCTGGAAAATTTTTCCAAAAATGTATGAAGATCCCCTATATATATCTAGAATTTCTATTGATGGGGCTAGCATAATGATTGGAGTGTGCTTTAGATGTCACATCACTACTAAAACAAGAAGTGCCACACCTAATGTCTTGCCACTATGTAACCCACAGGGCAGTTTTGGGTGGTCCTGAAGCACCCGATTCTGCACCTTAACTTGTGAAACGCCAGAGTATTGAACAGAATATATATCTAGGGTTGGTGAGAATAAAATGTCCGGAAAGGATCCAGCACACGTTAACGGCGAGAAGGAAAAGTAGGACAACTTACCTAGGCAAAACAATCCCCCTTGGCATCGACACATAGTTGCCATCTGTCCGGCAAGGCCATGATCCCAGAACAAAAAACCTTTTTGTGGTTGGGACCCGAAGAAGTCATCAACTGCACGTTGAACCTCGTTGCCTGTCGTGCACTGTTTCCCGAACAGGAAGTAATCCAGGCGACGAAACAGATGATAGTCTGTTGGAGACAAGTTTGGGGAATAGGCAGGATTAGTCAGTGCTTCAAAGCCCAAGGCCCTTATTGTCAGCATTGTTCGTTGTGCGACATGAGGGCGAGCGTTGTCCTGGAGCAGAAGAACACCATGTCTGCTGACCAAAGCCGGTTGTTTCTGCACCAATTTCCGGTGCATCTGGTGTAATTCAGCACAATAGCGTTTTGCAGTGATGGTTTGACTTCTTGCCAAGAAACGCTGGCGAATTATCCGGGCTGTGGACCACCAGACAAGGAGCATCATCTTCTTGGTGTGTAGGGGTATCTTAGGATGTCGTCCAGCAGGCTGTGCCTTGTTTAGCCATTGTGCAGATCGTTTCCTGTTATCATAAAGGACCCATTTCTTGTTGCTGGTGAAGATTCAATGCAGTAGAGGTTTGGGTTTATTCTTGGTAAGTAGCGACGTGCAGACTTCCAAACGCCTAGTCTTGTTGGAAGTTGTCAACTGGTGCCGCAGCCACACATCCAGCTTTTTGACCTTACCCAGCGCAACCAGACGGCGAACAACTGTAGTGTGGTAGACCTCTACCTCTGCCGCTATCTCACGACACGCTTTTTGGGGGTCCGCTGAAACCACACGTAACAGAACATCGTCAGAAACAGCAACAGGTTGGTGACCACGGGCTTCATTTTGCAGGTCCGTAACTCGGCTTCGAAACTTCACAAACCATCGCCGAATGATTTGTTCGTTGGCTGTATTCTCCCCAAACGCTTTGTTAACGTTTCGAGCGGCCAGTTCTGCAGAATTGCCCAGTTTAATTTCATAAAGGAAGATGTCCCTCAAATCCTGCATCTCCATGTTTCCTTTGCAAGCCACGTTACGTTTAAACAAACCCCGCCTGAACCTTGTTCTTCACACACGTGCTAGCTATTTAAAGTAACTCTGGGACGTAATACCCCAACACCTGTGGGTGGTTCCACTCCGCTGTGGTGGGGGCCTGTCTCCACTGCTCGTTCGCGCCGGACATTTCATTCGCACAAACCCAATTCATATTTAAGCCAGTCGTCCAGCAATAAAAATATTTTTAAATCTTGGGAAGAATTCTTAGAAATCAGACAAATCTCGGCAACTACGTTGACGGATGCAACTGGAGAGGTCAACTACAGCAGTAAAAGAAAACTCGAAAACGATTATTTATAAATTAGCTTTAGACAAGCGTGTACTTTGCAATGGGCTGTTGTAAACAGTTACTACTCTAATATTTATTGGAGTGATCGCCCGTTTCTGTTCGTGTTAAGGACGTTATGTTAAGCATTCCAAAAAAAATGTACTTTGATTTCAAGGAATGCAACGCTCAAAATAGCAAATAAAAAAAAGAGAATTGAAGAACTATCATTGGTCTAAGAGGAAATAATGAATTATTTGTGGTGTGGTACCCAGCTCCAAATTAATTATAGAAAATTTTGAGTTCAAGGGCTATTTCATATGAGATGGAGCTAAAGAAAAAGAACATGATTAATAATTTTGTGCTGTAGTAAACTGAGTAAAATTCCTTGTGTTTTTGTACGATAATGAAAATGATATAATAAAAAACTATGATTCTTTAAAATTTAATTTACAATGTCACAGTAAAAAAATATCATACTAAAAACAAATAAAATCATGTTAGGTCCTTTTGGTCTTGCTTCAAGACCATCATCAGATGTGGTGAAAAGCGTGAATGAATTAGTCAATGCAAAACATAACCCAGCGATTAACAGAAAAGTGTAGAACATTTTTCTGTTAAATGGCTGGGTAATGTTTTCCATGCGCATGTTCAGTCAGTGTAATGATGATGATAGTTGACATCGATTAATTTCTTCGTTGTTGGCGGATTTTTTAATCTTTTTGGTTATATCCAGAAATAGCTTGTTTCCAAGGTAATAGAATATGGAGTGGAGTTTCATCGTTGCAGCATATATTTTTGTATTTGTGAATATATAGGTTTTCGGTGAATATGGAGGAAATTTGGAACGTGGTGTTATTAGTATAGTAGATTCGTTCCACCATGGGTAATGTATGCCTTCGTTCGTCAATCGTGACAAAACCGTCTCCTGGAATCTTATTTTGACATTGCATTTTTGTTCAGCCAGTCTGATCTGTAACGAACGCAATCCAAGTCAGAAGCTTCAACTGACTTTAATGGGTCTCTGTAGACCCCATGCTTACTAGATTCCTCAACACAATTTCTGTCATTTTTAACAAGAGATATTGTTTTGACCCAAAGAGAAAGAAATTGTCTTTATAAAAATTGTAAATGAAAATAGTCTTTATCGAGTTCGTTTCTAAGAAAAAGAACGAACTCGATAAAAACAAATTTCCTAATTAGCCCCATGAAAAAAAATTCTGAGAGGTTTGGAGTCTTTGAAAGTTTAAAATGTTCTCCGAGTTTTCATCAGAAATTTTCCGAAAAGACATCTGATGTTTTTTGGGGGTTTTTCTTCGTCTTGTTTTTTTTTTTTTTTTGATGTGAAGAGCAAGAAATGATAGAAATATATGAATCCTTAAAAACTACTGTTTCTGAAGATACATGTCTCTTGGAAGGTAGGACTGGAAGGTTTTATAATTACTTATTCATTCGAGACGCAAAAAAGATACTGTAAAGAAAACTGGCTTAAAATCGTCTTTTCCGACTGTTAGAAGTATTCTAGAATTCACGGATGGCTTGCAATTGCACACATTGGCCTATGAGAGGAGAGTTGGTGTAACGAACCTGATAAAAACTCCTCAACGTAGTACAATAGTATCAGGAAGATAGGATTTTGACTTTTAAAATGGTTTTTATTACTGGGCAACAAGGCACTTCAGGCCTCTTATTGTAGACAAAGCTAATTGCACAAAAATGCAATGAGTAAAATTATTCAGCTATATCAATGAAGAAATGTATATTTTTTATTTCTTTTTAAACGAGAGGTGTGAAAATCTTATTTTAATCTCAAATGACCTATAAAGAGCTAATTTAAATTTTACTATGCATTGCATGTTGGGGGGTTTTTTTTTTTTCGAAATAAGAATAGAAAAAAAGAACAGGATGAAACAGAGGAAGAGAAATCTTCCAAAGGCGCGAAACTTCTCCGAAAGAAAAAATACAAGCTTAAATGCTGTATGTACCCAACACATCACTATACCCTGCTATGATGTTTGACATAGATGGCCTCATTATGTTTTCAAATACGCTCATTTCCTTAATTAGCGCGTAACCTTTTACAGGCATTGTATTAAATGACAGTAATATGAATATCGATTACTTCGTATTTTTGTAAATGACTGTCGTTTCAGCTAGCACGGTCCACTGCTCGAAAGAATGCTTTTGTTTCGGTGTAACTGCTAGAGAAATATGCTGATAGACATCTCCCCTGCATGTTGTTATTTGTGACTGAAGTAACTTTGCATCTGTAAAGATTAGAACTGTTAAGAAGTGAGGAAGGACAGGAACACATGATCACAGTATACTTCCTAAGGATATTAAATTAAATTTCTTTTCCGATCGTCTCGCTGCTCATACTATGAAGCCCTGCAGTTTTGCACCAGTAAGTTGGAACAGTAGTGTGCTAAAAATAATTGCGTGGATAATGAAAAAAAGTCTTCAACACAGTCCCAAGAGATTCATTTTTTATGAGAAGTCATTTTGATTTCTACTCCTCCCCCCCCTCTTATCTGAGCCCTCGTTTTCAGAACTAATTACCATTCATTAGGAAATATCGCTTCAGGATGAGCATTTGTTCTAATAATTCGGAGTTAAATAAATTAATCGCACGCTTCGTTAATTTTTTTCACTCCGTCAAAACTCTCATCCTATTAGTCTTCCAGGCGATGAGTTGAAGGCCATAAGAAAGGCGAAGTATACTGTTCATTATGTTTTGATGCGAATGATGATTAGACAATTTGGAATCAAATTATTGCCTGGGGCAACTGCAGTTCCGCTGCCTGCTTTTAATTGAAAACATCTGCAGCAATTAAATCAGTTAAAAGCAATTTTGATGTTCATTGGGCGCATGTGCTCAGTGAGTGTGTCTTCTGTAATGCAACATCATAATTCACTGGAGTGGAAGTTACTTTGTTAAAGTAAATGTTGTAGTAAAAGTTAATGATAACTGTGTTATTATAGAAATAAGTTCTAATTGTTCGGTTATATGAAATTCCTTTTTTCTAGCAAATCGCCTGTTTTTGCAATTTTTAGAATCGCCCGCCAACTCTATGTGAAAGTTTTTCTTAATTAATTTTGTGTTATTCAATTTTTAGTCATACTCTTCGATCTACACATAAGTTGTGGAAGTTCAGTAACAATGAAAGGAAGGACACAAATTTATATGAAAATTGTTCATCTAGCTTCATACTCTAACGCAGTGGTGCAGAACCTTTTTATAGGTGCGACCCCACTGAAGAATTGTTTTATTATGGAGACCCCATGTCACGATGTAAATAAAACAATGGGTTAAAAATTATAATTACTTGAGGGCATTCAGAAATGATTGAGACAAGTTTAGTAGGAGTATGTATTCAGACAGAATTTGCCGGAAGACGACGGCAATCGGTAGAGTAGGTGCCATTCTACAAAATGGCAACAGATGGCGCTGCGCAGTGCACGCGGCGGCGTGTAACAGGCTGCTCGTTCAAGTAGTACTGAGTCACGCGCGGACAGGAAGGACCGATGGAAGGTGATTGTCACGGGCAATTTTGGTCGGCGTGGTTTTTGTGGACAGAAGGCATTCGTGCAGATGATATTCACGGTCGTTTAACAGCAGTGTGTGGAGATGCCGCTCCATGCCGTGCAACTGCGTTTCGATGAATTCAGAACTTTCAGGACGGAAACCAAAGTGCGGAGAAACGTGTAAGCACCGATCGTCCGAGAACGTCACGCACTCCAGACAAGGACCAGCGAATTTCCGATCTGGTCATGGAAAACAGGTATGTGACTGTAAGGCAATTGTCGACAAAGACAGGTTTGTGTCTAGCGATCATTCATTCGATTTTTCGCGATGAATTGAAAACGTCAAAGCTATGTGCACTCTGCGTTCCGCACAAATTGACTCAGCAACGAAAACAGACCCGGATGGACTGCTGCAAGGAGCTCCTTACACTTCATGACGCCGGTCCAGCGAACTTTCTTGCTCATCTGGTGACGAGTTGTATTTCAGCTATGCCGTACCACAGAAGAACAACAGTCCACGCAATAACGCCATTCCAGTAGTCTTCTTTCGAAAATGGCCCGTCCAGCACTGACATGTGGAAAACAATTGGCTTCTGTCTTTTGGGACACCCAGGGAATCCTGCTTATAGACTGGCGCAAGAGTGGACAGCAATACCTACTGTGGCATTTTGACTCGTCTGCGTTGCCGAATTCAGCACCGGCGGAAGGGTAAGTGGGCCAAGAATGTGCTCTTGTTGCATGACAATGCTCGCCCATACACGTCCACACAGACAAGGGCTACACCAGATGAACTTGGATATACGGTCCTCCCATGTCCTTCTTACTCTTCCGACTTAGCCCCCTCCGATTATGGTCTCTTCGACAATATGAAGGGCCGTTTAAGAGGCCAAACATTCGCAAAACGGAGATGCCCTGCACGAGGCTCTCCACCAGTGGTGTCGCATTAGCCCAAGAGATTGGTTTCGGGAGGCCATCATGAAGCTCCCACAACGATGGCGTCGCTGCATAGAACTGCAGGAAGACAACGTCGACCATGAAGCGCTGCCGTATTTCCGCAGTTCTTCATTACGAGTACATGAGGTAAGTCTCAATCATTTTTGAATGACCTTAATATGTAGGGTGTGGCAGAAAAAGAAAAACTGGCGTGTTTTTTATTTCTTCGCGAAAGTTTCCCTAATGATGTTGGCAACACGTACGGATCGTCAGTCGTTTCACCAAACGACGCCATTTGCAGAGACATGAATCGGTGGAGTGGAGCTCAACAGTTAAGGCATTTTACAAAAATGGTGACTGTGCTGCGCTGCTAGACGAGAATGTCGGCGTTATTTTAATCTCGGGAGACATGTTATTCATTCAGGTTATGGATGAAGACTTTTGAAGCTACGGGAAGTGATTTGAAGCACAAACCTACAGGTAGGCCTAAGAGTATTCGAACACGAGAAAGAATACAGGGAGTGCAAAATGTTGTAACACAAAGTCCCAAAAGTTCTGTGAGACGAATTCCTTCATCAGTGGAGATCTCCAGTCGTCCATAGAATCTTACGGGACGAGTTAAAGTTACGGCCCCACAAGATACAAGTTGTGCAGCAGTTAAATGAAAATGATTACGAACACCGAATGGGTCTGGGTGTTGAGCTTTTGGCTGAAATACAAGGCAATGAAAGCTTTCTTGCGTTTATTGTGGATGAGTGACGAGACCCACTTTCACTTTAGTGGTTTTGTGAATAAACAAAACTTTCGCTACTGGTCAGAGGATAATTAATCCCCGTCAATTGCATCAATCCGTTACACAGTCAGCGAGTTGCTGTGTGGTGTGCGGTCTCTTCAATGGGAATAATCGGCCCTTACTTTTCCGAAGATGAACAAGGACAAACAACAACGGTAAAACCTCACAGGTTTGCCGACATGATAGGCACATTCGTCGCACCGCAACTTGCACTCTTTCCTTCAGATGAGTCATTTAGGGTTCTGCCAGATGGCGCTACATCTCACTGTGCAAGTATTTCCATAGAAGCCATACACCGACTTATCGGAAACCGCATCATATCCCAGAATGGTGACATTTCGTGGCCTCTCAGCTCACCAGATTTGTCAGTCTCTGATTACTTCATATGGGGGTACCCTAAAACTAATGTGTATGCAAGGCGCCCACACGCCATTGCTGAGCTGAAACACAACATTCGCACAGAAGTCCCAAACATTCCTATTGAGATGTTGGAACGTGCCATGGACGATTTCCTTCGCAGAATGTCCGAGTGTAGACGTCGAAGTTGTCGTCACCTGTCGTCACCTTCTTGACATAAAATATTTAAAACATGAACGTAGCTGTGCATATTTCCGAACGGGCATTGTGTCAGGGTGCGATGGATGTGTCTGTCATTTTTTCTCATTAAACGAAGTATCAGTTTTGTTGCATTCAAAAACGCCAGTTTTTCTCCTACACCCTGTATATACAATTTTTATAAGACATTTATTTTACATTCACCAATATTAGTTATATTTATTATTAAAAAATTAGAAATATTTCATCTAACTAGAAATAATATGCAGTAAATATTGAAAAAAAGATAAACACATTTACTGGGAGGGAAAAAAACTACACAACCTTTGTTTGACATTCCTAATGTGAAATTTGAGACTGAAACTTGGGAATTGTGCTTTAAATTCTTGGTTTAATAAAAAGAGGAAAAATTAGAGAAAGAAAAGACGATCTCTTAATACACCATCGCGACTCCAAAAAAGGTCCCGACCCAAATGTTGCGCACCCCTACTCTAACGTAAAGCCTACATAAAGCCTCTTTAAGGGGATGGCACTTATTGAGTTTATTTTACGGCTACTAAAATGATATTTATGACCACTATTTATTCAGTGTATATATGAATAAAGTAGTTTTTCAATTTCTTGATTTACCTTTTTATATCCCATAACTGTCTTTATTTGCGACACCAAATTTAAGTAATAATTTGGGGTTGCTGTTTCAATAAACATTACTGTAACTGCTGGGTTTTTGTTTTAACAGTTCGTGTTATTTTTAAGTTTTTTTTTATCGAAATAACTTTATCTGAAAATAGTCACATTTGGTGGCGTAATTAGAGTTTTCCGTAAGTTACTGTCAGACATAAATTGCTATTCGCTTTAAATTTTCTTCCTTTCTTCCTCATGTTTGTTTGTTTGTTTGTTTGCCTGTTTGTTTGTTTCTATGCTTAAGAACCATGCCAGGGAAAATATCTAAAGCTATAAGCACTTGCCAGTTCCTAATCTTGAACCATCTCTTCCAGTAAAGGTGAAAGCCAATGAACTGGGACCTGCGCGCCGCCCAAGTTTCATCAGGTTCAGATCAAACAGGGACAATAATTAGCCAGTACGCCGAACCTCTGACCACTAGGCCACAGCCGCCCGCGACCTACGCAATTATCAGATATGCATACGTATTCTCGTGTTATCGTTTCCCTTTTCCCTCTTGAGAACTTATTCTTCTTGCAACAATGCTTACATAAACGCATATAACATATTAAATCCGTTTATTTTTGTGGCGTAGTAAGCACACAAAAAATGCTACCATTTATGTCTACCATTGCCTTGAAAAAGCCTCCCAGTAGAGTGCGAAAGCTTGGCGAATCTTTGTGCTTACTACGCCACACAAATAAACGGATTTAATACGCTATATGCGTCTCTTGAGTGTTCACAGTGTGGTGTATTTATAATTACAATGCTTACATGATTGTATCCACAGCATAGAGCTTTAAACATACGTAGTTTGGTAGAGATTATCACAGCAAGTAGCGCATAAAACTAATTAGGCGAACTTTAGGCAAAAAGAGAAATCAAAAACTTTATCACTGTATGTTTACTTGCGTTTTTCTTTTTCGTCTTACTGTTGAGTATTCAAAGTATAATCAAGTCCTCATTCCCGTCTTTTAGTAGCTGTAGCTGAAACATGGACAGTGGCCAGCGTTCTGGCCAAGTTTCAAGGGAACTAAAATTCGCGATAAGACACTTGTTGAATAGTGTTAGGCGCAATTCAGATGATTATGATGCTGAGGCTGAATATGACTCTGGTGGAAATTATTCTAGTGATCAGGATAATCTTGACTACTATCTGTTGCTTTGCTTTGCCTAAAAATAAACTGACATTTCGTCAAGCAGAATTCTGGCTTCCAGCATTTGTAAAGCTCGAACTATTTCATAAAGATATATCTTTAAAGAAATAAAAATAGAATGATTCTCGTCAATATTTATTTAACATTTTAAAAACTTGCATGACATTCTGATAAACATCGCATTTACTGTGGGGTTATTTTGTTTTTGAAATTGATGTGGTATATCATTGAAATCATTGAGGCGTTACCTGGTAATAAAAAGAAGTTCAGTCTGCAAATTTCATTACGGAGGCATCTAGTTCTACATGAATTTATATGAGCAGAAATGGTGAAAATATTTGACACTGGCTTTTTCAAAATATTGCTTTCAAAGAAATTATAATTAAATTTAGCTGGGAACGACCTTCCTTGCATTACTTCATTCTGTTCGTAAACCAAGTTTCCTTCTTTTCCTTACAAGGGAGCAAGCGCATCGTGAAGAGAGCAACCTAGTTACCTGTTGTGTATGAAGACTGTATTATATTAAAAAAGATCCGGTTTCCGTTGCAATCGATAAGGATTTTTTTGCATTAAGAACGAGAGGATTTCATTTCTTCAGAGCTCAAGAAACACCATACACTCTCCCTGAAGTGAACTTTTTGAAGCAGCAGAGGAAAAACTCGAATCCTTTTAATACATTTCTCTTTTCCGGTTTTCCTCTCTTTCCTTCTTTTTCCTCTTTGGCTACTTTTTCAGCATCAAAATGACAACGCTCTTTCAATAATATGAAAATCACATTAGCCAGTGTATCACTTGGGAACACCTGCACAAAAGAAAAAGGCAGATTAACTCGGAAGGCATCTCCCTGTGAAACAAGAAATATAACAGGGTCTATTGTGACGGAAGATTTATTTTTTGCCTGCTTGTTTTGAAACATGCGAGCGAAGAAATAGAGGAAATTGCATTTAAGAATGCGAATTGATTTTGGCTTTAGCAAATTCCCAAGAATCAGGAACTCCAAGTTTCAATTTTGCAGTGAATTTGTTTGTTTGCAACAGCATACTTAGCTTTCATCTTAAATCCTTATAACTGGATTCTGGGTAACATGTCAGTGATAAAAATGGCCCACTTCTGATGAAAATGGACATCTATAGATATTCGTGGAAACTAAAATTTTATAAAGGTAATTTTAATTTTTCTGATATTCTCATTTTTTACAGTAAATGGCATTTATGCCTTCATACAATTGAGGTACATGTTTTTCTAAATTAGAACAGATCTCATATGTGTACTTTGGAAAATATAGGGGTTTGAAGTGCAGTACAAGCGATACCCAGATAGTTGATCATTGAGAAGTGAAGTAAGAGTATCATAATATTTAGCTATAGTAAATCATCATTTTCACGTGAGAATAATATTTTCAGATGCATCATATGATCATATAGTATTGTCTTGGAAATTGGCATTAATTATCTAAACATAATAGTGCATTAAAAATCCGTACTACAAAGCCCCTTTCAGATTTCATAACCCATTATAAAGGATCAAAAGGAATTTCGTATTGTTGAGACCTATTTTTTTCAGTAGATCATACACGATTACGGTTCATCTCTTATTGGGTTACATAAATTTATAAAAATATTCCAACTCCTACATGACTCGGCCAATTCCAGTCGCTTAGTCATATAGGCTTTAGTAATATGAATTAAAATTTGGTTTTTACCTCTTTTGTGCCCTCATTTTGTCCTTGCTTTATAAATAACCAACGGAATTCAAACATATTTACTTATAAATCCGCACCCGAAGCCCTTTCACTACCTACCATTGCGAACAGTTTTCAAAATGTGTTTGATTAAATGTGTTTCTAAATCAGAAGTCTTTGATAAAATATTTCTTATTTGATATACTGCATTGCCATGAATATTATGGAATAAAAAAATTGGAAATTAAATCTTTTATTATTAATTAATAACGAGGAACTGTACACCAACTATACTTAAAATCGTATAACTATACTAGTAATCCGAATTTCTAGGTGTAGAATAGAAATCAAAGTTTCCAAGATTTCGCACATCAACCAGATGGCCAAGGAAGGTAGACAGCAAACTGAATAATAGAATGCTTCAACAATTTGAAAGCAATGACTTGACTTGACGATAAACAAACAGATGCGAATATAATTATTCATTCAAAGACACGAGGCGTCATGTTCCTTTAGTACGCGGAATCATGAAAAACAAAGCAAAAGGCATTCACTATTTGAAGAACTGGTTCCAAAGTCATGGCTACTTCCGCGAGACACCGTCATTCCAATGACTCGCTAATGGTGATGATCTCCAGAATTTCGCGAATCGCAGTAGATTTTGGGATCGAGAAGGAAGCTATAACTTCTTTACGTCATCAGACACAGGAGAAGTGGACTTAACTTCTCTGGATAGGGACGTGATTACTTTACCGTTTTTTTATGTTCCTTTTATGTTCGTTGATTATAATTCTAAATGAACATTTGGTCATTCCAACGTAGTATGTTTTAGAACCATCTAGCTATTTTACAGGGATGGCATAAACATCTGCTTCATTGGAAAGTGGGGGCTTTTCAGTGTTTCCCTTAAGCATGACATATAAAGATGTCGGAGACCTGATGTTGACATCAAGGTTCATCTTTTTAAGCGCGTTCTTGAGCTGATAGGAATGTGGTATGTAGAGAATTGAGTCCAGGTAGCGTAGGTGTGGCATTCATATTATACCTATGTACCAAGTTCGGGGTATATCCGGCCTCAGTGGCCAATTCGATAACGTTTCGCTTTTTAATTCGCATTGTTTAGAAGCACAAGCGGACGAGACTGCAAAGGCTCTTTTGATTCGAGAACGGAAGAAAACTGTTTTGTAATCAGTGGAACAGAATGAAATGTAGAGCATCCTGTTGGGGACAGATGTACGTTCAGATATCTAACACTTTCATAAGGAGAAAAATGCTTTCCATGTCGGAGCGCGTAGAAAAAGCAGGGCAAGTAAAGAGCTCGGAAAGGTTCAGCTTAATTATGAACTACACAGTGTGGCAAAGAATTTTTAAGACTGGGTCTGTAAAATGAAATAGAAACAAGAAATTATAAATTGTTTTGGTTTGTTATTCAAAATAAGTCCCTCCGGCTTCAATACACTTGTTACAGCGATTTAATAATGATTCGAATGCCTGTTCCAGTTCACTTTGCGGAATTGCCTCCAAAGCATGCGTCAAAGCTGTTTGTATGGTCGAAATAACATCAAAATAACACCTTTTTAACGTCATTTTAAGTTTCGGGAATAAAGAAAAGTCGCAAGGTGCTAAATCAGGCGAATACGGTGGATAATTCAACACACAGACGTTATTTTTCTCCAAAAATCTACAAACAAGAAGTGAGGTGTGACTGGGTGCATTATCGTACAACAAACACCAACGGTTTTCATCCCGATATTCTGGACGAATGCGACGAATTCTGCCCATCAAACTCCTCAAAACTTTTAAATAAAACTCACCAGTAATTGTTTGTCCACTTGGAACAAATTCTTTGTGGATAATACCCTTACTATCGAAGAATGTAATGAGCATTGTTTTGATTTTCGAAGGAACTTTTCTTGTTTTTTGGCTTGTGGTGAGTTTTTTGACTTCCATTCCACACTTTGTCGCTTTGTTTTAGGATCATATTGAAAACACCATGTTTCATCACCTGTAACAATTGATTTTAAGAAGTTTGGATCATTTTCAGCGGCTGAAATGATGTCTCTGCAATGTTCACTTCTCCTTGATTTTTGTTCATTGGTTAACGTGTGTGGAACAAATTTAGCACAGACTTTTGTTTTGCCCAAATCTTCATGCAGGATGGTTCGAATCGTTTCTTTGTTGATGTTTAAAGACTCTTCCATCATTCTTAGTGACGCACATTGATTGTTTGCCACGAAATCACGCACTTTTTTCAATAATCTCAGGTGTCCTAGATGAACTTGGTCTTCCGGTATGCTTATCATCTTCTAGCGTATCTCTTCTGTCCAAAAAACGTTTGTGCCACAGGAAAACACTTTATCTACCTAAACAAACTCACCGTAAACTTGTTTCATCATTTGGTACGTTTCCGATGCACTTTTACCAAGTTTTGCGTTAAATTAAATAACAGCCCTTTGTTCAATATTAATAATTCAACATGAAAAAAATTTTACTTCTCTAATGAACGGCCGTTTCGTTTGAGTTACTTTAACAACTGTGCAGTACTTTTGGCAGAAAGCAAGCAGATGGTCACGGTTTATAACGCATTTGCGATTACACTGGTGGCGCCACCGTAGGCTGAAATCTAGCGCCAGTCTTAAAAATTCTTTGACGCACTGTGTATATCTATAGAGACAGCTGAAGTGTACCACCTTGAAACAAAATCACCTGTCTAAAATTGATTTCTCAAAGATGAATCCAGGATACTTCTGTGAAGATTCATTTGGTTTATACAAAACCTCTCTCACTCTCTCTCTCTCTCTCTCTCTCACTCTCACTCTCACTCTCTCTCTCTCTCTCTCTCTCTCTCTCTCTCATGTAAACTTCTAAATTAAATAAACGTCATCCTAACTATTTTCTGTTTTAAGTTCAAATTTCCTCAGTAAAATAGATGAACCTTCTCTCGAAGAATTTTTAAACTGTATACGGTGAAAAGAAATGGCTGGTGTTTTTATCCCGTTAAGGAAAAAGGTTCATAATTTTCTAAAACTTACTTCATTGATATGTATTCCATGCACGCATTTCTTATACCTGTGTTTTATATATGAATTTTCGCTACATATAGTTATTACTAAGATTTAGACAAAAACTGTTAACATTATAACACACGACTCATATGGGTCTAAAATATCCTTTAATGGTGGGAATACAAACACTCAATATTTGCAGACTTTCGCAGTTCGTTGGAAGATTTCGTCCGGGTTTAACTTATACCTAGCTTAGAACGATCTCAGACAACTGAATTATTTCAGCATTGTCTGTGACCATTCTAAGCTCTGAAAAATAAGCCCATGCGAAGCTTCCCAGTGGAGTGCTAAAGCTCGGCAAATATTGAGTATTTGAATTTACGTCATTAAAGAAAATTCTAGACTCATATGAGTCGTGGTTTAAAGAAGATTTTAGACTCATATGAGTCGTGTTTTATAATACATAGATGGTGTAGTATATTCACTTTTAAATGTGCTGCAAAGAAAAAAAGAATAAAGGAAAAAAACTGCTTTAGAAAGAAGGAAAAAGAAACAGCGAAGAAAACGCGAAGAAAACTTGCAATTCTATTTTACAAAAATACGCTAGAAGGACAACTTTCTCGAGTAATGCCAAAACTTCTTAATATAGAATAATGAGATTTCTCTTTATGGTGGCAGCTATCTTATTTTTAAATATTGGCGAATTGTCATGCTTCTATGGTGTCTCTCTGTTTGCATTATTATTAAAACAATTCCATCTCATCCGTAAAATCTGTGAATACGGCACGTTGGAACTGTAGGCGAAAGATTTTGGTACGTATTTCGGTGCCAAAGAGAATGTTTCGTAGAGTAATTCTAGTTCTTGCTGTTGTTAAATTTCTATTTACCACAACTGTATGCCAGTGAAAAAGAAAGGTCATAAAAAAAACGAATACGCACCAAAATAAAACTGAAAATAATGTAAGATAGAAACAAATAAAGCACAAATCTTTATTGTCCTAAAATTTTAACCTGCTGGAATGAATTTTCTTGGGGCTAGCAAATTGGGCTGCCTACGAGAGGACCAAACACGCTGGAACGAGTAAACCCGCGCATCAAAAAGTGCTGCTTTCCCCCTTATCGTTTTATCCAAAGTGGTCACTTATGGGGATGATTGACACTAACCCCTTTTCACCGATTACCTATTAACAGAGCTATAACAATGCCGACAATCCTACGAAATGAGAAAGAAGATGTTTGTGTCTCTTGTTGTTACCTACTGG
The DNA here is from genome assembly GCA_039090855.1 of Macrothele yani. Taxonomy (NCBI): domain Eukaryota; kingdom Metazoa; phylum Arthropoda; class Arachnida; order Araneae; family Macrothelidae; genus Macrothele; species Macrothele yani. Next base: position 142,011,490 of record CM076989.1, on the reverse strand, counting down.
AATGATGTCCGTGTCTGAAGAAATAGCCCGTTCCCATCATGTCTTGCATCATGGAACAGAGAATAGAGGACTAGAAGCAAGCTCTTTCCACCAGTGACAGGTTCATGGTCGGTTCTTCTGAGATGAGAGGGTTAAAGGAACTGCAGCCCCAGTGGCGCAGTGGTCTAAGAGCTGGTGGGTGCAGGTTCGAATCCCAGTGAGGCATGGATGTTGTGTTTGGCTTACGGCACCAGCTTTCTCCCTTCCGTGGAACCACTGAGCCTGAATTAGGGACGGACGACTGCTTATATCTCATTGAGTTGTTCACGGTGGTCGTTAAACCTTCAATCAATCAAAAAAAAGACTTGAATTGAGTTGCTCACGGTCGTCGTTAAACCTTCAAAAAAAAAAGAACTGAGTTGTGTTGCTCACGGTTGTGGTTAAACCTTCAATAAAAAAAACTGGATTGAGTTGCTCACGGTGGTCATTAAAACTTCAATAAAAAATGGATTGAGTTGCTCACGGTTGTCGTGTTAAACCTTCAGTCACAAGAAAGAACTGGATTGAGTTGCTCACGGTTGTAGTGTTAAACCTTCAGTCACAAGAAAGAACTGGATTGAGTTGCTCACGGTTGTAGTGTTAAACCTTCAGTCACAAGAAAGAACTGGATTGAGTTGCTCACGGTTGTAGTGTTAAACCTTCAGTCACAAGAAAGAACTGGATTGAGTTGCTCACGGTTGTAGTGTTAAACCTTCAGTCACAAGAAAGAACTGGATTGAGTTGCTCACGGTTGTCGTGTTAAACCTTCAGTCACAAGAAAGAACTGGATTGAGTTGCTCACGGTTGTAGTGTTAAACCTTCAGTCACAAGAAAGAACTGGATTGAGTTGCTCACGGTTGTAGTGTTAAACCTTCAGTCACAAGAAAGAACTGGATTGAGTTGCTCACGGTTGTCGTGTTAAACCTTCAGTCACAAGAAAGAACTGGATTGAGTTGCTCACGGTTGTAGTGTTAAACCTTCAGTCACAAGAAAGAACTGGATTGAGTTGCTCACGGTTGTAGTGTTAAACCTTCAGTCACAAGAAAGAACTGGATTGAGTTGCTCACGGTTGTAGTGTTAAACCTTCAGTCACAAGAAAGAACTGGATTGAGTTGCTCACGGTTGTCGTGTTAAACCTTCAGTCACAAGAAAGAACTGGATTGAGTTGCTCACGGTGGTCATTAAAACTTCAATAAAAAATGGATTGAGTTGCTCACGGTTGTCGTGTTAAACCTTCAGTCACAAGAAAAAACTGGATTGAGTTGCTCACGGAGGTCGTTGAACCTCCAATCAAGGAAAGAAAGGAACTGCATTGAGTTGTTTACGGTAGTCGTTAAACCTTTTTCGAAACTTCGAGATTATAAGAACATTTTCATTTGGAAAGCGCAGAGAATTTTAGGCACCATTAGGTTCAGGTGCATTCACCGCTTAAATGGCTAAACCCATGGTTAAATGTTCAAATGCTAAATGTTGATCCACACGTGCGAAGTAAATCAAAATTCTCTTATGGAATTAGTAAAAAATAAGCTGTCAAGAAAGAGACACGTGGTACGCAAATGATCAGTAAGTGAATTTGCAGAGAGCTTTTCTTTTGTTATGTAACAATTACGTTTTCTTATTTTCATGAGTAGCTGCAATATACATATCATTTTTTAAAATATCGCTTCACTGATCTGTTTAGGCAAAATCTATATATTAAATCAATAAGGTTTTTTACTGTGAGTCCTATTTTGAGAGAACGGTTGAACGTAAAGATATGGTTGAGGTATCAAAATAAAGGTCTTACCTTGTAGATGTGCCAGTAAAGAGAAATGTGAGATTGGGGTAACGGTTCGGGCGCTGTGGGGCGGCAAAATTCCCATGTAAAGTCCATGAGAGAAGCGTGCGGTTGACATTTGATTGCCTGCGGTTAACTCACGCGCTGTTGAAGGCGAAAGCATGAAGGGACTGAGTTAGTCCAAAGTCCGAAGTCTCGTTTCTGAGCAAACCGTTGCGCAAAGCAACGCTAGCAGCCATTTGTATCAAAGTTCTTCTCGTCGGAACAGCGAACACTCTCGAAGACCTGATTACGTTATGCCATTGGACTGTGTGATGTACATATGGAATTTAACATTCATTCGATCCAGTATATTCACGTAGCTAAGACGTTTCCCATTATGTAAAGATGTAAATAAACATTCGGTTGACCATTGTTAGGTGGAAATATTACGGGGGATTGCTTATAGCCCATTGAGTTGCTCACGGTGGTCGTTAAACCTTCTTTCAAAAAAAAAAAAAATCACGAACCTGGACTATTGTCTTTATTGAAGTAGGTGAATAATTTGTCAATCAAATAAGTTTAAATTTGTTGTTTCATATGAGTTTACTCTTTTCAAAAAGAAAAAAAACTTAAACGTCGTTTCCGACGGGTGCGGAATCTCATTCCAACAGCGTTTACAAATACAGTTGTGAATGAAGAAGATGAGAGTGAAAGAATGGCCTACCCAATTGAAGTTTTGCACACGATCGACATGAGTGGACTTACGCCTCACATTTTACGACTGAAAAAGGGTACAGTCGTGATGCTCATCACGAACTTGGCAGCCCCAGGGGCGCAGTGGTCTGAGCGGTGGCTTATAATGATTCGCTCGTGAAGGGTCCTGGTTCGAATCCCGGTGAGGCATGGATCTTGTGTTTGTCTTACGGTACTGGCTCTCTCCTTTCCCGGAAACCAGTGACCCTAAATTAGGGACGGGCGACTGCTTATAGCCCCTTGCGTTGCTCACGGTGGTCGTTAAACCTTCAGTCAAAAAAAAAAAAAAAAAAGAAAGAAAAAAAAATAACGAACCTGGAATTTACTGAAGTGGTTGAATGAATTTGTAAATCTAATAAAGTTTACATTTGTTGTTTCATATGAGTTTATTCTTTTCAAAAAAGAAAAAAAGAACTAACCGTCGATTCCGACGGGTTTCGTCTAGTTTTAATATTAAAAAGGGAATGACATTGCACGTACTAAAACCATAATTTCGGTATGTACGTAGCCTTTTATATTCAAATGCCATTTGTGCCGTACTGCAGAGGGGAAAACATGTTTCAAGACGACAAATCTGCAGCGAGGTATTCTGTCCGGTTAGCTCAGTTGGGAGAGCGCCTTACTCCAGAGTCAGGGGACACGGATTCCTTAAAAATTAATAGCTATTTGACTATTTTTCGTTGCATGCGTAAATTTTAGAATGGTTGTACTTTGCTTAAAGTCAAAAGAAACTGTAATTAATTTTACTCGATCGACATTTTCGCATAATTTACTTTCTTTGGTGACTCAGTTGTATTATTGGTAATCTGGGCATTTCTTCTGTTGTTTTCTATTCTCTTTGATTTCGTTTTATCCATTTTTTTTTTTTTTTTGGCAAGTTTGCTTATATAGTTTCGTAATTTCATAGAATGCAAAATCCTCCCCATTCCCCCTTTTTACGCGCATTTTTCTTATTGCTCACCTAACGGCACATATTGCTTCCTTTCTGATATTGCGCAAGAATAATTGTTTTTCATTCATATAGAATATTTTCATAGGATTAACAGGGTCAGCTATAAATATGTTGAAATTTGTGCACATCCAGATATTTTGTCATTACGACATTTAGGTTATGATAACTGATTTCTTCACTAATTGAATTTAGTTAACAGTGATATTTGCCGGTAAAATGTCCCTTCCGCTTTAAGGCGCATAGAGCTAACTCAAATTAAAACCAGTTAAGTAATGAAAAATTACAAGAAATTTATTTTATCGTGCTTTGGGATTTCGATAGAATTTTACTTGTTTCCATAGAACAATATGCAAAACATTAAAGTGAAAAGCCAAAGTAAGGCTGATGTTACATAGAAGTAAAAAAGCGTTCACATATTATTGTATCGAAATATATTTATTATCATTAATTAATTTCTGCAATGAGTTTGTTCTCATAAATGTATTTCTCTTTCGGTTTCCTTATTCAAAAGCACAGACTGCACGTGGTATTACGGAAATATATGCAAACATTGTATTATTTAGTGCTGCAGCCATATACAGTATTTATTTAACCACAGTTTGTTCTTGATGCTCAATCTAAAGCGAAGAACAAACGTAGCCGCCCCGGTGGCGCAGTGGTCTAAGCGATGGCCTCTGATCATTCGTCCGAAAGGGGTCCGGGTTCAAATCCCGGTGAGGCATGGATGTTGTGTTTGTCTTACGGCACTGGCTCTCTCCCTTCCCTGGAACCAGTAACCCTAAATTAGGGACGGGCGACTGCTTACTATAGCCCATTGAGTTGCTCACGGTGGTCGTTAAACCTCCAATCAAAAAAAAAAAAAAAAGAAAAAAAGAACAAACGTAAAAGTTCCATACATTAGATTTAATTTCATTACGTAATCTACAAGGTTTCACCGCGAAGTATCAAAAGTGTCTGAAAAGCTGCTTCTCCTTTGTACTTATTCAAATTCTTTTTACGCACTGATGTAAATTCCTTCGTATAATACGAAGGAAATATCTACTCCAACTAAACACACGCATACACACACTCTCCAGATATTTCAGATAATTATGATTTGTCTTGCGTTCTGTGTGACTTTCTGTGTACATGTGTAGACAGACAGAATTGTCTGTACCGGCCCGGTGGCGCAGTGGTCTAAGCGATGGCCTCTGATCATTCGTCCGAAAGCGGTCCGGGTTCGAGGCATGGATGTTGTATTTGTCTTACGTCACTGACTCTCTCGCTTCCCTTGAACCAGTGACCCTAAATTAGGGACGGGCGAATGCTTATAGCCCATTGAGTTGCTTACAGTGGTCGTTAAACCCCCAATCCAAAAAAAAAATCTGTGTATAGAGTGCTCGACCAAATAAATAAGGTCACATGGCAGATCATTTCAGGAGCACAACGGAAAGAAATGCAACAACCATCAGCATAGACAACAATGCAGCAGAATGGTACCACTGCGCATTCTGAAGAGGCAAACGTACATTACCGTTATGTTGCCGAAGCGTTGATCTTTCGAAGTTTCAAAGTGTAATGCAATTTTCTAGGGTAAAAAAAGTTCCTCCGTATATCTGTCGACAGCTCATTGTACTGTATGTGGAACAAACGTAATGTTCCCCATTCACTTAAATTAGCTTATACGTAATAACCTTAGCCTCCGTACACTTTGGACGCTGAATGGTGTCCAAAGTGTATGGACGTTAGGGTTACTACGAGTATAAGCTACTACAACAAAGTGGGCGAAAGGAAATCAACACAGCACGAATTGAAGAAACTATTCAGGACTCAAAATAGTGCAACTGTACTAGTGATATGAATTTTTTGGCGTTCATAGGAAGGTAGACAGTTTGCTGTCTACCTTCCTTCAAAAAGCCATCTGCTTGCTATGCGAATGCTTGGAAACTTTGATTTCAATTCTACTCCAAGAAATTCGGATCACTAGTACAGTTGTAGTATTTTGAGTATATGTAAGTGGTGTACCGTTCCTTGTTATTAATTTATTCGGGACTGTTTTTGGTGGCTGAGTTAAAAAACATTATTGGGGAACATTGCATTGATACAAGTTCTTTGAAGTGAATGGCAAACATTATAGTCAGGTCAAGGTGATCCTGACCCGACTTCGACCTTGTTTAAGTTTCCGTTACATTTTTGAAAAGAACAAAAAAAACTTTTTTCTAAGAAAAATACGCATTGTGGAATTTCGTGCTCGATATCGGTGCCCGCTGACTGAAAATAGATTTATCGTGCAAATTAAAGGAAGGGTGTCTTTCCTTCTGAGAGGCACTAATTAAAATAACATCCACATTTAGCAAACTTTCAGCTCATGATAAGCTAGTGAAAACTGGTGTGCCGCCAGTTCGCGCAGTGGTCTAAGCGATGGCTTCTGATCATTCGTCTTAGTTGGGTCCGGGTTTGAATCCCGGTGCAACATGGATGCTATGTTTGTCTTACGGCACTGTCTCTCTCCCTTCCCTGGAACCAGTGGCCCTAAATTATGGACGGGCGACTGCTTATAGCCCATTGAGTTGCTCACGGTGGTCGTTAAACCTCCAATAAAAAACAAAAAAAAAAAAAAACAACACCCAATCAAAAATAAATTGGTGTTGCTGTAAGCATATTCTGAAGGTTGATATGTTTAAAAAAAACTGAAATTAAACATACAAGTTATGTAATTGAAAGATTTTGACTGTAGCGCCATGCAAGTGAGGTGGACAACCTTAATATTACTGCGGAGGGACTTTTAGACCATCGCAGATGTGTTTGAAAACTGGTGTAAAACAATCAGGTTACGCCTTGCAAATGAAGGACGAAAGTTTCAAATATTCCTGTAAATCAGTAAGTAAATTATACGTTCCTATTATAAGTTTGTTTCATTTCCGTATAGCCTACGAAAGTTACACCCTGCCGGAAGGCATTTTGTACGCTTTGTATATACCTATATACACTGGCGTACAAAAATTAAGGACGAGACGGTTTTTCGAATGTAACGTCGTGCAGAAGTGCTCCACATCGACTCAAATCATACCTGCCGGGGCGGCAGGTATGATTATAGCCCATTGAGTTGCTCACGGTGGTCGTTAAACCTCCAATAAAAAAAATCATACCATAAGATCCCCAAGATGTAAGAATATGGGACAAGTCAGCAAAACCGTCCAAACAAGGAATCCAAAGGATACAAAGGCACTTTATGAAAAGGTAGCTTCGAGCACAACTGGACAGAAGACAGAAACGTCCATGTGACAGGCGGCTGCCAAGAAAAATCCAGTCTTTAGTAGGGGATATGATCACCTCTAACTGGGTTGCAGGATTTACAACGTCTGTCCATGCTGAGGACGAGGTTGTCAAGGAGTTGTTGAGGCATCGCGGCCCATTCCTCACGTAGCGCCAATCGCAGCTACGAAATCGTTGCTGGCGGCTGGTGACGTGCTGCCAAGTGTCTCCCGAGAAGATCCCACACGTGTTCGATTGGATTTAGGCCAATCCACGCGTTGATTATCTTCACTCTCCAACAGCTCTGCGGCATCCACTGTACGATAAGGTGTAGCGTTGTCGTCCATGAAGAGGAACTCAGGTCCCACAGCACCTCTAAACAGACGCACGAGCGGCAGGAGAACCTCAGTACAATAGCGGACACCAGTGACTGAACCTCTTGGAAGATGTGGAAGTCAGTACGGCTACCAAGCATGATACCGCCCCTAACGAGAACTCCGCCACCTCCAAACCGGTCCCTTTCGATGATGTTTTAGGTGTGAATGCGTGTTCCCTGCTCCCTCCAGATGTGCATACGTCCAGAATCGCTCCTCAGACTAAATCGGCTCTCATCCGTAAAGAGAACTCGACCCCATTGCTGATGTGTTCAGTTCTTGTGTTCCTGGCACCACAAAAACCGCCGTCTCTGATGATCAACCGTTAATGGCACACACCGTACTGGTCGTCGTGCAAATAGATCACCTTTGTGCAGCCTCCTGGCCACGGTAAAACGCGATAACGGACGTCCAGTTATCTGTTGCATGTGCCCTACAATTTCTGCCGTCTGTCTCTTCTCGCCTGTAGGACAATATACCAGTCGTCTACCGCTGTGATTGCTCGTGGACGACAGCTGTTCCTGTAGTTTGAAATGCTGTCCAAGCTCGTGAAACGATGTTGTGAGCGATCCCGAACTCCTCGGCCACACTAGTCACACTTCGACCTTTTTCCAACTTCCCAATGACGCGAGCTCGGGTAAAGTCATCCAGATGTAGTCGACTGGATTACCTGTTGGCCATATTACATGATGATAGCGACTCGACGTCGTGCAAACCGATGTACACCGTGCAATAGCTTTCACTGAATTGCTGAGCGTACAACCGCCCGTGTGCGTTATACCCTTCCGACATTCCTCCCCCTACCTCATGCTGCATATATGCGCATGCCCTATCGTACCGGAACCTAGTCTATCTCCTGAGTGGTCTTTCGGTCCGTTCTGTCTGCTCGTTCCGCTGTCATGCTAAATTCTCCTCTTCGTCCTTAATTTTTTCACACCAGTGTATGTATTGTAATATATAAAATTGAATGTTTGTTTGTATGTCCGCTATCAAATCTACAGTTTCCAATTTAGAACCGCCAAATTTGGTATACTATCTTATGGTACCCTAAATTCGACCGTAGACGGTGTTTCGAAGGGGTCGGAGCCCGGGGTCAAGGGGCCCCCACATAAAATTTTCGAAAAATCTACTTTTTTCAATTTGGAACCACCAAATTTGGTATACTATCTCATGGTACCCTAACTTAGACCGTAGATGGTTTTTGGAAGGTGTTTGAGCTCGGGGTCAAGGTGCCTCCATACAAAATTTCCGTAAAATCTACAGTTTTCAATTTTGAACCACCAAATTAGGTATACTATTCAATGGTACTCTAACTTAGACCATATACGGTTTTCAGACAGGATCGGAGCCCGGATTCAAGGGACCCTCATACAAAAATTTTCGTAAAAGTTCCATTTTTTACTTTTAAGAACTACAACACATTTCAGCACTCCAGTACCCGATACAGTCTAAGTTAGAAACAGTAGATAACAATAAACTGCAAAAAAATCTGTTTAATGGTGTATGAAAAACACAAATGAATAAACGTTAGCTTTCACCACCAACGAGCAGCTTCTTCAGGCAGAAATACAATGTAATGTTAATAGAGAGTTCCGGATATTGAACATTCAAAACGGTAAACAAAAGGATGATCAATGTCAAGTCGCATGCACGCGGCATGACATAGATACATTGCATTTCAGTGTCGCGGGATTGTCAGAAGCACACGCCAGATGTACGGCAGTTCTATAGATGTCTCCTAGAAGGTAAATATTTCCATTCTTCTTTCTTTCTTTTTTGTTTCGTAAAAGTAAATTAACTAAATATATTTTTTTCTTTTTCCCATTTGCAGCCATCCCGGGTCCTTTTTTTTTATTATTTATTTTTTGGCACAAATATTACTGTATCAGCCAGTCATTGACAGTGACTGGCATTGATTTGGCGGAACCCTGCTTTTGACGTAGACAACTCTACGTCGCCTGCTCAAGGGTTGGCAATCCTAAAAATCTCTACATTTTTGCTCCCAATGGAAAAACCAAAAATATTGTTTACCAAAAAGTAATGACCTAAACGAATTGAAATAAATTTACTGGAAAATTACTGGAATATCTTTTTCATTCACTAACACGAATTATAATATTTACCCGGGAAATACCGGGTACCCAATATATATATATATGTGTGTGTGTGTGTATTATTTAATTCTAATATCTATATCTATCTATGTATATAGATATACACTATCTACCAACAAGTAATTGGACACCTCTGCAATCGACGATATCTGCGGTCTTGATTCACGGCCGCCACCGTTAAATATCGTGTGGGAAACAACAACGCAAACAGTCGCATGTAAGATGACACGCAGTTCGGAGCTCTCTGATTTCGAGAAAGTTGTAATCGTCGGGTACCACAGAAATGGCCGATCCATACGTGACATATCCAGCGAGTAGAAGTACCCAAATCGACAGTGGCCTACGTGATTGGCAAGAGGAAGATGAGAGCTGACTGTCGGAATATGCCCCGACCCGGCTGACCCACAAAACTGGGAATTAGAGACCGACGGGTGCTGGCCAGAGAAATTCGGAAGAACCGCACCAAATCGATCTGCCATATCCGCGAGGAGTTTCAACAGGCATCCGGGAGTGTTCTTTCGATGAATACCATCCGTAAGAAAGCCCATCTGCTTGGTTATCATGGACGTGCTGCCGCCCACAAGCCTTTGATAACCAAGTCCAATAGCGCTGCTCGACTAACGTGATGCAAAGAACGTCGACAGTGGACCGTTGAACAGTGGAAACAGGTTCTCTGGAGCGACGAATCAAGGTTCACCCTCTACCGTTCGGATGGCAGGGTCTGGGTTTGGCGTCTGCCAGGAGAACGCCTCCTGCCGGAATGTATTGTGCCAACTGTGAAGCTCTGCGGCGGTGGAATTATGCTACGGGGGTGTTTCTCCTGGTATGGCACGGGACCCTTGGTCGAAATTCCTGGTAGACTCAACGCAGAGACCTACTGCACCATTTTGGATGACCCTGCGCTTCCTACGTTGTGGCAGTTTTACGGGGTAGACCCATGTTACTTTCAGGATGACAATGCCACCTGTCATGTTGAGGTCTACCATGGCTTGGTATGGTGACAATGGGGTTAATCGAATAGACTGGCCTGCGCAGAGCCCGGACCTTAACCCTATTGAGCACCTCTGGGACGAGTTGGAGCGTCGACTTAAGGGGTGCCCCACCGCCCGAAATCAGTGAAGGAACTGACCTGTCTTCTCCAAGCCGAGTGGAAAAAAATAAAGAAAATACCGCTAGCCGTCGTATAACGCCTGGTTGGTTGAGAGTATGCCCCGGAGGGTCGCAGCTGTAATCGCCGCTCGTGGAGGCTCCACTAACTATTGAAGGTGAATAAACTTTGTTTTCCTTTGCTATCATAGGTGTCCAATTACTTGTTGGTAGATAGTGTATATATTAGAATTCAGAGCAGATTTTTCTCCAGACGGGTGCGGGTCAGTTACAGATCCATTTCCGGTCCAATTTTATTTGACATCGGAGTCCTGGTCAGGTCCGGTTCCAAAATGTTTGACCTGCTTTCACCTCTGCTCTCCATTTTCTTGGGATTACTTCGATTAGGGAAATCGGAGGTTGTTCAGGTTCCATAGCTATAATTGCTTAGCTTCGGTTGCTTGGGAATTCATTGTCCTGGGAAGTGTAACGGACAGCATGCTCTAACGGAAATTGAGAGATGTAATTTCCATGGAAATTGAGAGTGGGGTTTCGATTTCCACTCCAAGGCGATGTAATTTTCATGGAAATTAAGAGATGGGGTTTCGATTTCCACTCCAAGGCGATGTAATTTTCATGGAATAGTGTCTCGATTTTCGCTCCAAGGCGATGTAATTTTCAGGTTTTCTGAGGAGATGTTGCACGGTAACCACACCAAACTACAGGCGATTCGCTACACAATTATCATTGCTGTGAATGATCTAACTAAACTACGTACTATTAAATTCTTAAAAATGTTGCCAAATGGAGAGTAGAGCCAGTCCTATCTACATACCTTGTTCCAAAACAACTAAGAACGTTTTTATAAAAAATGTGCAATGCTGCGTTCGACCTTGGCACGAGTCTCGAAAAAACGGTGGCCGTTCTACATGTAATAACCACAGCAACTGTCCACATCTATTTGTCACCCATGCGCAGTCGGTAGTGCGCAGTTTAATAAGCGTTGTTTCATGAACCCCTTACAAGTGTTTTGGAGCTGGGATTTTTCGAAAAAATGGATGTGAAAGAGGAACAAAGATGTGCCATTAAATTTTGCTGAAGACTTAAGGAGTCTGTCGGGGAGATTTTCTGTCTTATGCAAGAGGCTTATAAAAACTAATGTCTAGGAAAATCAACATTTTACAAGATGGCGTAAATAATTTATGGATGATCGTGAGTCGGCGGCTTTAATCACGCGTGGAGAAAAACCTTCAGCGTGTGTTACAGAATTAGCAGAGCAGCCCCGTTAGCACAGTTGTCTAAGCGATGGCCTCTGATCATTCGTCCGAAAAGGGTACGGGTTCGAATCCAGGTAAGGCTTGGATGTTGTGTTTGTGTTACAGCATTAGTTCTCTCCCTTCCCTGGAACCAGTGACCCTAAATTTGGGACGGGCGACTGCTTATAGCCCATTGAGTCGCTCATGGTGGTCGTTAAACCTACAATAAAAAAAATCACGAGTTTGAGTGCACATAATACATTTTTTTTCAGATTGGTTGCTCAACGACCACAAGCAGTCGCCCGTCCCTAATTTAGGTTCACTAGTTCCAAGGAACGGAGATAGCCAGTGCCGTAAGAGAAGCACAGCATCATGCCTCACCGGGATTCGAACCCAGACCCAACAAACGGTCATAGGCCAGCGCTTATACCACTGCGCCACCGAGACGGCGCAGTAGATTTGTTGTAAATCCCTTAGATTACGTGATATCAACGTCTTCAGTATATGCGGAACAGCCTTCCTGTTCCGATTTTTCCTTAAACTTTAAATGCTGGTTTCAAATTCCACCTGTGTGACTTTGGCAGCCGGATTTTATTTTGGCCAATCTAAATTTATCCTAATTTAAAGCATAAAAATTGTGTGATTCCAGCAATATTTAAGAAAACTTTTTAAGTAACTAGAACTTTATGGTCATATCTTGGGAGAACAAACGAGATCATCCAGTTCATCGCACAGAAGCCAAGACAAAGCGTAGAAGTGGGAAAAATCTTAGAAATGATTTCAGGAAGTATAATTACTACTTTACTAGCGAAAAGTTAGCAATTTCAGAATCATTTGTTACTAATTTCAACATGAATTGTTACTAATTTCGACATTATTTGTTAGTAATTTCAGCATTAAATCTATACGTACGCATTCAATTGTGTGTAGTACTGTTCAAACCATTAAACTCCATAAAGGCTTAAATGATCTAACAATTCGTTTACCCCCAACAAGCGTGCTCCTTATGGCACTATACGGGCTTGTAAGGCTTTAAGGAGCCGTCCGGTTTTTATTTAGAGTTATAGGTTCCGGGAAAGCGACAGACTCGGAGCCTTTTTTTTTTTTTTTTTTTTTTTTTTTTTTTGATTGAAGGTGTAACGACCACTGTGAGCAACTCAATGGGCTATAAGTGTCGCCCGCCCCTAATTTAGGGTCACTGGTTCCTGGGAAGGGAGAGACCCAGTGCCGTAAGACAACCACAATATCCATGTCCCACCAGGATTCGAACACGGACCCTTTCTCGGACGAATAGTCATAAGTCTGGGCTTAAACCATTACGCCACGTGGGTGGCTCTCAGCGCCTTAAAACAAACACACAGCCCATGCGTTTACAAGATTGCAACCCGAACACAACTCCGACGACTAATAGGAAACCCTGCGACGTACTGCAGAGGTAAATCACGTGTCAACACGACAAATCTGCAGCGATACATTTCGTCCGTGTAGCTTAGTTGGGAGAGCAACTTACTCCGGAGTGAGGAGGCTCAGCTTCGATTTACGTCACTGAAAAATTTATGCTTGCACAACCCTCGACTTTGGATCTCCGTCAGCGGAGCCGCATTAATTTATTTAAAAACAATCTATGCAGTAACACCTCCGATAAATATTGAATCTTTATTTTGAGTTGTTTATTTTGGTGAAAAAATGTTTTGGAACTGTGATACTTTTAGTTATAACTTCAGTTTCCTTAAGCATGTATTTCCCGTAAGGTCCTTAGTTTAGAGACCACGAAGATTCTCAGGAACGAAAGCCTAGCCGCTCGCAAGGTGCTACTCTTCGATGGGTATATTTAATTAAAAACATTTCATATGTAGCTGTAAAAATACGTAACAGCCGATCGCTCTTTCCATATGCAGCATTAAGTGTTAAATATATTTCGCTGTTTAATTAAATGTTGCTTTAACGCTCTTCGACCAAGAAGTTTTTAAATCCCTTTTAAAACACGCCTTGAAACCACAAGCAGTGTCAGCGGTGATATTCCGGCTAACATTTTTCTCTTCTTTCTTGTTTGTTTTTCTTTCACCTCTTCTGTGTCAAAGGCACTTTGACGCCAAGCTCACCGTGATTCACAGCCTTCAATGGACCCAACTTCACAACACAAAACGTCGAAGAGCAAATCTCTGTCGCGATCCTCGCTGCTCCCACATCCTCCCTCTATCCTTTCATCCGTTCCGCATCCCCCTTCCCATCCTATCCATCAGGATGAACCCTTGGGACGTCCTTACAGAGTCCTGTCCTCACTCCCCTTTCTTCCCCATCTCTCTGCTCCGACTCCTTCCTCGTCTATTCATCTTAGTCCATGCTCTGGGTTTTCCCTCAAAGCGCATGAGTTGCAGCAGATCAGTTCGGGAAGCCAAAGAGGGGATTTTTTAACATCTATAATTCATAACCGATAGACATACTCCGCCATCATACTGAATGATATCTTATAATGGCAACGAGAGATGCTACTGCACATAATTTAGAAACAAATCCGGGAAATTTAGTGCTTCAAGTTGATATGTTAGTAAACGCATTTAATTTAATGAGGCCTGAATTGAATTTTTCTTTTGAAATAGGATTTAAAGCCCCTTGTGTCTGATGTTATCCGCAGTCATCGAAAATTTATGGAGAACTCAGCTCATCGGTTCCTATTCGGTGGATCATGATGCTTTACTAATAACCCCAGCACGGAAGATCCCTAAGCAGCGTACAATAAATGGCGGCTGAAGCTAAGCAACTCACGTCGAGGAACGACTAATTTACAAAACTTCGAGATGCAAAAACGCTATTATTTTTATTCACACATATACTGATGACGAATCTTTACAGCGTTACTTTCGGATTGGAAAGAAAATCTGTTTTTTTCTGAATGAAAGTATAAATCACACTTTATTCTAGGTAACGAAAGTGAATATGGGCTTCTGTGATAGACATACAGTTCAAGAAACTGAAAACTAAATTCTGATGCAAGCCCAACGGACTTTATTGTTCCTTAATGCGTCTAGTTAGCACACTTTCACAGAAGAACCACCGGTTGTGATGGGAAACACATTAATCATTTCCTGTGTTTCGCAAATATATAATTCCGAATTTATATTAGTTGGCACCTACTCAGTTCTACGGGTGTTTAAAATCTTGAAAAACATAAGAACAGTACCGACCTTTGTTATTGACCATTAACTGACAATTATATGGTTGGTTATTACAAACTACAGTGTCCCAAATACTCATTATAAAACGCAAAAAAAAAGTCTTGCACTTACAATGCAACAAAATAATAACACTAATGACAAAAAGCTGTGGTGATCCTGTTTTAACATCTGAATTAAAGTGAACCACATGGGAGATGGGTGGATGAAATTCGTAAATATGCGGGAGTGACATGGAGGAGACTGGCACAAGACAGACCGTTGTGGAGGAAACTTGGGGAGACCTTCGTCCAGCAGTGGATTGATAATGGTTGACAATGATGATGATGATGTATACCGAGTGATAACTGAATTAAGACCACCCGTATCAAAAGTGGATGCGGTCCGTTGAATACGTGATTTCTGAGAGGACGCTACTAGTCGACCGAAGTAGCATATATATGCACTGTTAAACATTTTGTGGTAGGTTGCACCAAAAAGTGGTGCTACACTAACTGCACCACTTTTCAAGAAAAGATACACCATTGTGTGGTACAAACAAAATCCAACAACATGGTGCAACCTTGCACCATAATGCGATGCAACCTTGTACTATAACATGATGAAAAGTTGAACCATGTTGTTGCGTTTTGTTTGCACCACACATTGGTGTATCTTTTCTCGGAAAATGGTGCAGCTGGAGTTGCACCACTTTATGGAACAACCCACCACGAAATGTTTAGCCGTGTAAGGTGTGAGAAGAGCAGTTGGTAGTAACATTGAGGGCTCGAAAACGGAAGGATTTATAAGACTTTGAGAAATGACAGATTGTGGGATCATGAATGGAATACGGGATTAACCCAAGCAATAAAAACATTTTTTTATTGGAGGTTTAACGACCACCGTGAGCAACTCAATGGGCTATAAGCAGTCGCCCGTCCCTAATTTTGGGTAACTGGTTCCAGGGAAGGGAGAGAACCAGTGCCGTAAGAAAAACACAACATCCATGCCTCACCGCGATTCGAACCCGGACCCCTTACGGACGAATGATCAGATGCCATCGCTTAGACCACTGCGCCACAGGGGCGGCATACAAATTTTGAAGATGACAATTCGTTTTTTGGTGTAAATATGACAAGGATAGTAAGTCAGACAACATCCGAAAACTTAAAATTTTCGTCGTCCTGGGACGGGAATCGAACCCGTTTCTCACAGATAGCGCTCGGGTATGCTAAGTGGGAATTCGTTGAGCAGGTACCTCGATTTCCCAAACGACTGTTTATGAGAACTGGCGTGGAAATGGTCAAAAAACGACCTGGACGACATCTGCTCCTAACCGCGGTTCATTTGCGCAAAATACCCGCCTAGTGCAAAGATCCTGTCAGTTGGACGCTGGATGATTGGAAAAAAGTGTGCTGGTCTGACGAGTCGTGTTTTTTACTACACACAGGGATAGTCATGTACGTATTTAGAGCAAACAACATGAGGCACTCGATCTACCCTGCATGGTCTCCACAGCGCAAACCGCTGGAGGCGGTTCTACCTCGCAGGAGCTTGGCTGCCAGGTGTATATGAAACAATGTATGACTGGTGCTCACTATCGTGAATTGCTTGCTGACTCTGTCCACCCAGCAATGTTGCATTTTTCCCGGAATGGCGACGATGTCCTTCAAGATGGCAACGCACCTAACCATAGGTCCAATGTTGTGCAGGAATGGTTTGAAGAACACAGTTCAGACTTCGAACATATCAATTGGCCTCCAAAATCCCCCAATATCAATCCCATCGAGCACTTGTGGTACACTATGGAACGGCATATCAGGCATTTGAATACACCAATCACTTCCCTATCTGCATTGAGGGCCGCTTTAAACACAGTTTGGTTTGTCATGCATCCCAACTGCTTCCGGCATCTTGTTGAATCGACGCCACGTCAGTTAGCTGCTGTACTGGTTCCGTATTAGGTAGATGGTCATAATGTAGTGACCACGGAGTGTATATGTAGAAGATTAGGCTTAAATATTATTATACTTGTGAGAGCTGAAGAAACGTTTGCAACGTCGCTGGCCGAGTGGTCAAGGTTGGCATCTGGCTAATCGTCCAAGTTCTGCCCAGATTCAAGTTTCGGGTGAAGCATTAATGACGTGTTCCCTACTGCTCTGGGTCTGTCCTTTTCTGGGAATTATAACGAAGTAAATTTCTCCGTCATTTCTGTCCACGCCAGGATTCGAACCCGGATCCCCTCATTCCGGAACAAGTCACTCTATTAATTGAGCTACGCGGACGTTTTATTCTGATTCCTATCTGCCTTTATGTCGTGTGCGTCCTTCTGGCAGGTACGTCACATCTTCTGGTACGTTACATCATCTCCCCCTTATTTTTTTTTTCGAAGTGCTGGAGAAGGGATTCTCTTATTTTTCCTATCTCGCGGTGTTGAAATAACATCACACCATTGCGAGATTTTGAACGTTCGGGTCATCCGGATAATTCGGGCGCCATGATAACGAAGTAAATTTCTCCGTCATTTCTGTCCGCGCCAGGATTCGAACCCGGTCCCCTCATTCCGGAATAAGTTGCTCTACCAATTGAGCTACGCGGACGTTTTATTCTGATTCCTATCTGCCTTTATGTCGTGTGCGTCCTTCTGGCAGGTACGTCACATCTCCTGGTACGTTACAGAATCAATAATCCTAAAATAAAAATGAGTGATTTCTTATAGTCTCAGATGCTCACGGATGTCCGTAGATCTCAAAACAAAAAAAAAGTAAGAAAGAAAAGTATGTGAAAGAAAATGCTGATTTAAAGAGCCCTTACTTTGCGGGAGGAAGAAGAAACTTAGTGAATTTAATCAGATGAGGAGTTGACTGCGGCAGGAGTCAAGAAGGGTTAAGATGGTAAAGTTAAAACACAAGTTCAAGTAAAGAGATAATTCGCAGTTGTTAGTAGAGGTATTTGCACATGGAGGTAGAGAGATGTCTGACGGGTTAGTGTAAATCGGCGTGAATGAATTAAACAGACTCGCAAGTTAGCGTAGGTTCTACGGAATGTTTGCGACGAGAGACCGTCGAGTGGATTCGAACTTCCGATATACAGCTAATGGGCTGCTGGAATCATGGGAAATAGGACAACAACCGAGGAAGTAACGAAATAAAGCGACTAGGAAGGAAGATCGACTGAAGATAAATAACATAAATAATTTTTTTCAGCATTTAATTAAAAAAAAACAAAAAAAAAAAAAAAAAACGAAGGAGTCACGATCCGAAGAAGCTAGTTAGTGCTGTGTATTACAAGGTTCCCTATCACTTTATCAGAGTTCATTTCGTCCACCGTTCACTTTATTCCAGTTCATTTCGTCCACGGTTTATTTTGTCCGCCGTTCACTTTATCCCAGTTCATTTCGTCCACGGTTTATTTTGTCCGCTGTTCACTTTATCCCAGTTCATTTCGTCCACGGTTTATTTTGTCCGCTGTTCAATTTATCCCAGTTCATTTCGTCCACGGTTTATTTTGTCCGCCGTTCACTTTATCCCAGTTCATTTCGTCCACGGTTTATTTTGTCCGCCGCTCACTTTATCCCAGTTCATTTCGTCCGCCGTTCACTTTATCCCAGTTCATTTCGTCCACCGTTCACTTTATTCCAGTTCATTTCGTCCACGGTTTATTTTGTCCGCCGTTCACTTTATCCCAGTTCATTTCGTCCACGGTTTATTTTGTCCGCCGTTCACTTTATCCCAGTTCATTTCGTCCACGGTTTATTTTGTCCGCCGCTCACTTTATCCCAGTTCATTTCGTCCGCCGTTCACTTTATCCCAGTTCATTTCGTCCACGGTTTATTTTGTCCGCCGTTCACTTTATCCTCAGAATAGATAGAATATATGGAAATTTTCTGTTTTGGTGCAATTTTTGTTACTAGGAAGAAACAAAGGTCAGCGGATATTGCTTACATACGATGTTTTTCCTGTTTAATTTCTTCGACTACAGGTAAAATATAACTGTTATAAATGTTATATTTAAAGTAAAACAAGGAACTGAACTATGAAAAGCTTTTTTACGCTTTCCAACCGTAGGCTGAAGAAGCGTATGTGCTCCAGCTTTGTCTATATGTCTGTCCGTTTGTCCGTCCGCACGATAACTCGCGTAAATATGGTTCGATTTCGATGAATTTGGTGTATGTGGTAGGGGACCACCTGGAGACGAACCCTTTTGAAAATGGGAGAAATGGGGTCAAAGGTCAGTACATAGGAGCGGGATCCATTCCATCGCCCTTATGCGTTATAACTTACGTAAAAATGCTAAGATTGAGACAAAACTTTATCATGTTGTTCCGGAAGTATGCTTAACCGGTGCTGTTGAATATCATCGAAATGGGGTCAAAGGTCAGGGCATAGGACTGAGATTTATTCTACAGCCATTATCCTCATAACTTGAGTAATGATATCTGGTATGTTGGAAAGCGTATGATAATCAATGCATTGCATGATTTTACTAATTTGTTAAGCCTTTCGTGTGGTACGATGTCAATCATTATGAAATAAATCAAAGTTTTATAAAAATCTTTTAATGTTCTGTAATACATCTTGCATATTGTTTACATAATCTGAAAAGCTGTGAAATGCTGTTTTGTTTTTATTAAATTCCGAATCTAGTAAATAATTTTCCAGGGAAAGTAGAATATACACTGACGGAAAAAAAAAATCCCAACACCAAGAAGGGGTTGTGTTAGATAAACGACAGTTGGTAGGCGTTGAGAGTACATCTGTAAGATGACGTCTACGCAAATTTCGCGCTCGGCGCATACGTGTGATGCTAGTAGCGCCCCTCGGAACATGCAAAGCAGGTTTGTTGTATATACGCGCTGTAACGTTCGTGAGCGTTAGTTATCGTTGAGATTTTTTTTTTTTTATGATTGAAGGTTTAACGACCACCGTGAGCAACTCAATGGGCTATAAGCAGTCGCCCATCCCTAATTTAGGGTCACTGGTTCCAGGGAAGGGAGAGAAACCAGTGCCGTAAGACAAACACAACATCCATGCCTAGCCGGGATTCGAACCCGAACCCCTTACGGACGAATGATCAGAGGCCAGCGCCTTAGACCACTGCGCCACCGGGGTGGCTCGTTGAGATTCGACGTAGGGTGTTGATGTTAGTCAAGAATGCCTTTAAGAAAACGAAGAAGCCATTATCAACAGCTCACGGAGTTTGAACGAGGTCGTGTAATAAGGGCTACGAGAAGGTGGATTTTCTTTCCGCAATATTGCAGAACGACTTGGCAGGAATGTATCCAATGTGCATGATTGTCGGCAGCGGTGGTCAAGGGAAGGTACTGCCTCAAGAACACCGGTTTCCGGTCGGCCACGTGGCACTACTCAGAGGGAAGACCGCCGTGTACGGCGTATGGCCGTGGCGCATCGTACCGCGTCTGCGGCAGCAATTCGATCTGCAGTTGCCACCACAGTGACACAACAAACTGTTACAAATCGGTAACTTGAAGGACAGCTCCGAGACAGACGCCCTGTAGCGTGCATTCCACTTACTCCAAACCACTGCCGTTTGTGACGTCAGTGGTGTCAAGCTAGAGCGCACTGGAGGACGGAGTGGAGATCTGTTGTGTTTTCTGATGAAAGACGGTTCTGCCTGGGTGCGAGTGATGGCCGTGTGTTGGTTAGAAGGAGGCCAGGTGAGCGCCTGCAACCAACCTGTCTGCGGCCGAGACACACTGGACCTACACCTAGAGTTATGGTCTGGGGAGCAATTTCATATGACAGCAGGAGCACTCTCGTGGTTATCCCACGCACCCTGACGGCACAGTTGTACGTCGGTCTGGTGATTCAACCTGTTGTGCTGCAATTCATGAACAGCATTCCAGGGGTGGTTTCCAACATGATAACGCTCGCCCGCATACTGCTGTTGTAACCCAACATGCTCTACAGAGTTTCGACATGTTGCCGTGGCCTGCTAGATCACCAGATCTTTCACCAATCGAGCACGTGTGGGTCATCATTGGACGACAACTCCAGCGTCACCCCCAACCAGCATTAACCGTCCCTGTATTGACCGCCCAAGTGCAACAGGCATGGAACTCCATCCCACAAACTGACATCCAGCACCTGTACGACACAATGCATGAACGTTTGCGTGCTTGCATTCAACATTCTGGCGGTTACACTGGTTATTAATATAAAAGCATTTCACATTTAAAATGGCTGTTCTTGCGCTTACATTAAGCTGTGATCTTGAAACCTTAATCGATTAAATATGTTACCTATACAAATGTATTGCCGCCATTTCATTCCTCTACAATTATTTTTTCGTGGTGTTGGGATTTTTTTTCCCGTCAGTGTAGTTCTTAGCTTTTCATTATATTTATTTTTTATTTTGATTGATTATTAAATGTTTATAATTTCCATATTACAAATTTTCATATGAATTAATTTCAATGCTCTCTATATGTGTCGTAGCTAATTAACGTTTAGACCGTTATTTACTGTGAATTTGCGGTGTGAGAGAAGGAAGCTATAGATTTTTTACATGAAGGAGAAAGGGAGATCCAAAATTTTCTTCTTCAATCCAACACATATATGGCCATGGCAATAAACTCAAAAAACTCATATAGCGTTATAGCGTAATAAATCCATTTATTTTTGTGGTGTAGTAAGCATAAAGATTCGCCAAGCTTTCGAACTCCACCGGGAGGCTTTTTCAAGGTAATGGTAGCATTTTTATGTCTACCATTGCCTTAAAAAGAAGCCTCCCAGTGGAGTGCGAAAGCCTGTTGAATCTTTGTGCTTGTTACACCAAAGAATAAAAGAATTTAATGCGCAAGTATATATGCGTTTCTTAAGTATTCACAGTGTGGTGTATTTAAAATAACGTTATGGCAATAAACATTTTACAAATCTGATTTTCCGAATAGAAACAATATTGCTCAATGAATATATTAAACTTTTCAGTATATTACTCAATGAATATACTGAAAAATACATCTTGTATATGAAAACAATATACAAGATGTATTTTAAAACATTATTTGTAAAACTTTGATTTTTGTCGCAATAGTTGACATCGTAGCACGCAAAAAAGTTAACAAGTTAGTAAAATCATGCAATGCATTGATTATGATACGCTTTCCAACACACCACAAATCATTGGAAAATGCCTTGGTTTTGTGAGGACTTAACTTTGGTATAACTTTTGACGTTTACATATATCAAAATTAGATCTCTTCGTGCCCGTGGTAGCTATTTCTATTATCAAGAGCTACCATACATAAGCCGTTTTATGACTAAAAATCCTATCTAAATCGGTCAATGTTCACGGAAGTTATCGTGCAAAAATAATAGCTGACGAGTCTCACGCATGCGCACTGCCCGCAATTGCTGACAGAAAGCATTTTTGGCTGAACTGCTTCCAAAGTCCTTACGGAACAACGTATCGTATTTCATCACAATCGAAGCGATTTTTGTCGTTATGAGGATAATGGCTGTGGAATAAATCTCGCTGGTGTGCCCTGTCCTTTGACCTTATTTCGATGATATTCAACAGAATCGGTTCAGTATACCTCCGGAACATCATGATACAGTTTTGTTGCAATGGACGCATTTTTACATAAGTTATGACGCATAAGGGCGATGGAATGGATCCCACTCCTATATCGTGGCCTTTGACCCCATTTTGCCCATTTTCAACAATAGGTTCGTCCTCAGGTGGTCCCCTACCAAATGCTAAAATTTCATCGAAATCGAACCATTTTTACGCGAGTTATCCTGCGGACAGACAGACGGACAAAGCTGGAGCGTATACGCTTCTTCAACCTAGGGTTGGAAAGCGTAAAAAGCTCTTCAAAGTTCAGTTCCCGATTTTACTTTAAATAATATTTAAAACCGTTATATTTTACCCTTAATCGAAGAACTTAAACAGGGAAAAAATCGTATGTAAGCAAGTGCGCTGACCTTTTGTTTCCTCCTAGAAAACAAAAATTCCATCAAAACAGAAAATTTACACGATATTCCGTTATTTTTGCACGTAAAATTTTCCGCGGTACTGCATATTTGTTTTGAGGACGAAATGAATGTGGACATAGAGAACGGTGGACGAAATGAACAGTGGACTAAATGAACTGGGCTAAGTGAACGTGGACGAAATGAACGCGGATAAAGTGATATGTCACCGTATTACAATGGTTCTTGATATGACGGAAATACAACACTGGATTGGGAAAACGTATATTACAGTCGCCTTCAAAGTTGTTTGTTTTGCCCTCACTAGAACCATAACAGTAAGTCATACGGAAGCTGGTTACTGAATTTGGTGCAGTGTGCACCAGTACCCTTTACAGGTAGTCAGTTATAATAATGCCTTTCTGTATCTCCAAAAACTCTAATGCCATCACCTTGCCCGCTTGCAAAGCAACACGGTACTTCTTGGGAAGCGGAAAAGATGCATTATTCGGTATTAAACTTTGTTCTTCAGGGTCTAGGTCAAAGTTATGATTCAAAGTTTCATCCATTGTAGCTATAAAGGATTAAGAGTTTATTAGGTCCTCTCGAAGTATGATAAATTTGGTGTTGCACATTCGTCTGCGTTCTGTCCGTTGCTCATCTGCCAATATTTCGTAGAATCCATTGCGCAATGACCTTTCTTATTTCCAGAGATTTCGTCAGGAATGCATCAACATTACCGTGCGTACAATTTCCGCTGTGCACCGAATAGTAGTTCGTCTGTTTTGCATTACGAGGCCATGCATATGATTGATGTTTTCCCTATAGGTGGATGTGGAGAATCTTCTAGAAAGATTTGCTTTATAAAAAAATCCCAGAAACAACGAAGTTCTCTGTTCCACTTGACCACTGCGAAATGTGAAGTCATGTTCCTCAGTGTCTGAACTATAGCATCATAAAATTCTAGTGGGTAAGTTGCTTTCAAAGACACGTATGTTATCATCGCTCGTATTTTTTGATACGTTTTCACAGGAATGATGGATTTTCAAGAGAGTCCCGCATGGCTGTGTATGAAAGTGTAATTGTTCCTACTCTCATGTATGGCAGTGAAACCTGGGTACAACAGAAGAAACAAAGGAGTCGTCTGACTCCTGTTGTTATGATTTCAGGCATTGTAAAGGCACATACCACCTACCGCCTTCGTTCCCTGTAACTTTCGCTCAGAATAAAACATTTTGAAGGTTTGTGTGCTGTAGAAACGCGTTACGTATACTGGGGGTTTGTGGCAAGACACGTTCTGATCGTGTGAGGAATGAAGATCTTTTGCAGTTGTGTAATGTGAAGCAAAATCTTGTTAGCAAGGAGGAGACTACTATTCTTCGGTGGTTTGGCCATGTTGAAAGAATGAGTGATGAGATGCTTACCAAAAAAGTTTTTAGCTCAAGTTGCAGGAAGGAAAGGCAGAGGAAGTCATCGGAGGATCAGATTCAGAAGTGAGTGCATGAGAAAAGGATTATGAGTATGAAGTATAGAAGGTCTTGTGTACGTCGTGTGATGGATGTTAGTGAAGCCCGTGATGTGTGAGCAGATCGCTGTAAATGAAACAGTTTGACACGGCAACAGTAAGTAAATAATCAGTTGAAAAATTATCTGGTAGTTCGTATATCCTTATGGAGCTAATCTCTGAATCTCAGAGAACAGCTTAGTGATGCGTATAATTTGTGTACTTCGCAAAATTTGCATGGTTTAGTTCATAAAATCACCTGAAAGAACATAATGAATGAATCTATAGGACTAAAAATTAATTTAGTGACATACTGGAATGTTTACTACCTGCATAGAAAATACTGAATATTCATATTAATTAGAAGTAGGCTGGAAAAGGAAAATTTTGAACGTTCCTTGTAGCTCCCTGCTTTTCTGTTTATCTCAAGAATATATTTATGAATATTTTTGAGAAATAATCAACATCAGCATCATTGTTAACCATTATCAATCCACTGCTGGACGAAGGTCTCCCCAAGTTTCTTCCACAACGGTGTGTGTTGTGGCAGTCTCCTCCATGTTACTCCCACACACTTTCGAATTTCATTCACCCATCTCCCATGTGTCTTTTTCTGGGTCTTTTCTTGTCCCTTGGAATCCAATCTAAGATTTTGGCTGTCTATCGATGGTCTGTTCTTCTGGCAATATGTCCAGCCCATTGCAACTTCAAGGGATTTTACTCTGATCATGATGTCTTCCACCCTTGTCATTTTTCTGATCCACGAGTTCCTCTTCTTATCTCTCCTGGTTACAACAAGCATGCACCTCTCCATGCTACTTTGAGTTGTCTGCAGCCTTTGTATGTCTCTTTTAGTTAAGGTCTATGTCTCTGTACCATATGTAAGCACTGGAAGGAATGCATTGAACCAACATATTTCTTTTAAGACATAATGACATATTGCTCTTGAAAATTATACTGTTTCTCCCAAAAGCTATCCAGGCAAGTTTTATACAACGATTAATTTCTTCATCCATGTGACCCTCACTTGATATCTGCTGTCCAAGATAAAAGCAGGTATCGGTTATCTCCAGCTTTTCTCCATCAATCGATAAATCTTCATTTCGTGAAAAAACACGGTACATCACTTTTGTTTTTGAAAGTTAATTTTAATCCCACTTGTTTACTCTTGTCAGCAAGTTCCTGGATCATACTCTGCAGCTCTGATGGGGTAGTTGCAAAAATGATTGTCATCAGCTATGTCATTTAGAGAAATAAAGTGCATAAAATGTTTTTTCTTTACAAGCAGCATATCAGATACATGTTTGAGATATCCGTTTAAACAGGACGTTGCCTGGTATCTCAGCATCAATATGCAATCGTATGTCTTATTTCTGGTCACGTAACGGGCACCAGAAAAAAGACACGATTTTTTATCATAACCACAACGTAGATATCTAGACCATTTATTTTCTGTTCTTGGAAAACAAACTTTTTGTTGGGTCTAAAATAAATTAAACTGTCTTTTCTCAGTGCATTTATTTCTTTGATGTGTATTGCTTGATCTGTAGAAAACCTCATATTTTCTTCGATTTTAGCTCTATCGTCAGTTGATGAGTAATTATAGGAAAATATCAGCGCCTAATCTGCAAGTGCTGGGAGTACTTTTCTGACAGGAAATGAAGTTCAGTGCTCTTCAAAATAATCTTGCACAGCACTACAGACAATTATTTCTCTCTTCCTGCCTGCACTCATTATATTTAACCGAGAAACTTTTTCAGCGTGCGGGAAAGTTCCTTAATCAAGTGCAGATGATCTGTTTTAATCGATTTTATATGCATTATCTTCAGTAGAGATAATGTGCATAAAATCGATACCGCCTGTAGTTCATTAAAGAAATGATATGAACTTTAAAAGAAGGAAATGTTTCGTCGCATTATAAAAGTAACTTCGAGAAGCAAACTTCCCGATGAAAAAGTAAAGTAGATATAACATCAAGAGTGCAGAAATCATGGAAAGTTGAAACATTAAAATGCTTTAAACGTCGATCGTAAAGACAGGATTTTTTTTTTTACATTTCTCGTGATAGCAATGATGATAACAGTGTGGACAGGAAAGGAGGCACGCACAAAGAACCCAATGCCAGTCAATTTCCATTTCGAGTATTGGCCGACGAAACATAAATGAACTCTAAACTTTTTTATACTTTTTTCCCCTTCAAACAGGTAAACTTTTGCTCCGATTACTAAGACATATCAGTGCCAAACATTATAGAAATCCTTATTTGCTCCTCGCACAAAAGTTTAGTACCGCGTTTTGTTGTCGGTAAAATCACGAACTTGGCGCATACCTTTGCATTTTTATTTCGGTCTGAAATCCACTACCGTTTTGTTGTGCTCCCATATACAAAAGAACAAAGCACGCGTGGGATGAGATACCATGATGTCGTGAGGCTTATGTAAAGAACTCGTCATAAAGGTTTCCCTGGTTCTACAAATTTCGCTAATGGATGAGGTTTATGAAAGCTTCTTCGATGTGAAGAATGTATGCCTGAATCTCGCAAAAGTTATCTCTTCGTCTGCAACTTCCCGCAACACTCCGCCATAAAAACCTTGTTTTATTTTACGACTTTTTCTTCAGCGCGGTTCTGTGGTTTGTGGGTAATGAAAGCGAAAACAAATGTTACTCGGCTAGTTTTTTATTTCCAACTAATGGTATCACTGAGTTATTATTCAAGCACAACCATTCCTTTTGGTATATCGGGACGCCGTTGCAACGTTATAACAGGAAGAGTAACAGCTCGCTGCACGCGGATATAAATGCATAAATTTTGACCCGAAGAAAACAATAAATGGGGCCTGCATATTTATCCCCTTGTGGGTAAACTGTAAGGGCAAAGTTCGCCCCCAGAATGTAATACTTTTCCTCTGCTACGTGAATTTGTTTGAAATGAGTATATATACGCACCAGCAAGAGATGTTTTATGAAGTGGTGGTGTTTTATAACTTTGCTATATTTCTTCAGAACTGTCCATCTTACAACAAACCTTTTTAGAAAATCGCCGTTTCTTTTCAGATTTTGTGCTTATTTCGCATCGTAAACTACCGAACATTTCTAAAGAATATTTGCCATTCCTATAGCTGAATTGTTTCCCATAATTTCATCTTGAATTATTTTGTAATTAAAAACATTAGGAAGTTCCTTGCTTACTCATTTCTCAAATATTTTCCTCTATGACTTGGTTAAACGCACCTCGAGGTGTCTCTCCACTGTCATCAAGTTTATACAATAGAACTGGCTGGAATATAGCGTCTTTTTTATAAATGTATATGGTTTTAAAATGATTAGAAACAAAAAATGTTTTTGACGAAACCGAAGCACCCTTTTAACCGTAATATGTTTTTGGATGCAAGTTTTTCTCGAATTTGAAATCTGCAACGCGCATGTTGATACTGACGATCTCTCTCTCTCTCTCTCTCTCTCTCTCTCTCTCTCTCTCTCTCTCTCTCTCTCTCTCCACACACAAAATCAATGACATCCTTTCTATCATTCTCTCTGCTTTGCTGCGAAAATTGAACATAAAGTTCTTCATATCCATCTTCCTTCAAGCCTTTGATCAGATGTTTCTACTTAATGGAGGTTATTTTTGTGAAATCAAGTCGTGTTTGCAGTATCTCTTGTAGAATATAATCGTGTTTTGACTTAGCCTAATGACGCTTCTTACTCAAGCGT
Source organism: Macrothele yani (assembly GCA_039090855.1). NCBI lineage: Eukaryota > Metazoa > Arthropoda > Arachnida > Araneae > Macrothelidae > Macrothele > Macrothele yani. The sequence goes on along the minus strand of CM076989.1, from coordinate 141,983,640 downwards.
CATGACAATGAGTGAAAAAGGATATTTACCCTTCTGTGAGCATGATTAAAGTGAGCTAGGCTGATGATTGTACATGCTCCTTCAAAATGCCGACACTGCAAATATATATGGAACTCTCTCAAATGTTGTTAAGTGAGGCCATTGCGTGAGTAATCTTGCTTGGATCCGACGAGTCCTCCACCCGGACAGGACCGGTCGAGGTACCAACTGGAATCTGCTGTCCCCACAGGACCGGTCGAGGGACCGACTGGAATCTGCTGCCCCCACAGGACCATTACCTATCATCCCTTTTCCATAGCCCGCATGTGCGACGTGCTGATCGGCCGGGGTTCTTAATTTCGCGTCTAGCTGTGAAATTCGCTCGTCATCGCGATGAAAGTTGGGACAAAAGTCCTTTATTTGTGTCTAGGCTAAGTTGAAAATGATACATGCACATTTATACACTGAGGGTGTCATGATTTGGGAAATTAATCCTTTATTTTCATGAGCCCTCTCACAGAGATGAAAAGTGATAATTACACTGAGATACAGGGCCGAATTAAGGCCTTAGTGGGGCCCTAGGCTAAGACGTTTGAGTGGGCTTCAATGCTAAGAAATCTGAGTGGCCCCCCAATGAACTTATGATGGGGAATTATTCTGAAGTCCATTAAAACACGAAACTGTAACTTTTAAGTTATCTGCACAGTTTTCAAAATAGGCCATTGTATTTTTCATTGTTCTCACAAGAATATAAGTTAAAAGCTTAAGATTCCTAGATTTTTTGTCTTTGATTCTGTAATAGTTTAGCATTGTATACTCTTTTAGAGCATCTTTCTTGTTATGCAATGTGAAACCACAGGGGACTTCAACTATTAATGGTTGCAAGTGCAAATTGGAAGATATTTGTGGATGGTAATGAAAAAGCTGAAACTGTCTCACCGTTTCAGCTTTTTCATTACCTTATGATGGGGAGTTATTCTGAAGTCCATTAAAACACGAAACTGTAACTTCTAAGTTATCTGCACAGTTTTCAAAATAGGCCATTGTATTTTTCATTGTTCTCACAAGAATATAAGTTAAAAGCTTAAGATTCCTAGATTTTTTGTCTTTGATTCTGTAATAGTTTAGCATTGTATACTCTTTTAGAGCATCTTTCTTGTTATGCAATGTGAAACCACAGGGGACTTCAACTATTAATGGTTGCAAGTTCAAATTGGAAGATATGGGTGGATGGTAATGAAAAAGCTGAAACTGTCTCACCGATCCTGCTGTACACAGCTACAGAAAACCTTTGCCCTTGGTGAGTCACTGCCTCGAAATCTGTTCGTCTTCCAGCCTCTGTCTCTGACCAAGTGGAATTCATACGAGAGAAAGGTAAAATTATTTTATAAACATTTCTCTCTCTCTCCATGTCTATCTATTACACTGGCGGAAAGTGAAAAAAGAACTCCAAGAAGGAATTGGCGGACGATCATGAAATTTACATATGTTAATGGGGTCGAGTTTACGTAGGTGTGATGTTAATATCGGGACCGACCGGTGAGCGCTTACGCCACAGCACGGCATAATATGCAAATTATCGTCGGTGGTATTTAAGGAGTACGGCGAAGTGAATGTAATCAGTCGTCGGCGTACGGACACGTGCGAAGACCCTGAAGAAACTGCAATCCCTGGACATGGAAGACGTGTACGATTTCAGCAGTTATCGGGACTTTGAGCGAGGTCGTCCAGTCGGACTCCGCGAGGCCGGGTGGTCGTATCGTCGTATCGCGGAGCGAATTGAACGGGAAGTATCGGTGGTGGTACGATGGTGGCGTAGATGGTCCGAGGAACATTCCCACACGGGAAGACGTGGAACCGGGAGTCATAGTCTGACTGATGAGCGGACCGATCGACGCATAAGAGGAGCGGTGTTGTCAAACAGAACATCCACTGCGACGCACATCCGAGCTGCCGTTGCACCTGAGGTGTCTGTGCGAACAATCCGCAACCGTCTACTGGATGCAGGACTACGTGCACGTGTGTCTCTGGCACTGGCATGTGTACCTCTGACCCCAGCCCACCGTCAGAAACGGCTGCAGTGGTGTCGCCAACGTCTACACTGTAGAACGCAATGGCGATCTGTCGTGTTCAGCGATGAAAGCAGATTCTGCTTGGGAGCCTCCGATGGCCGTATGCGTGTTCGCAGACGCACAGGGAGCGTCTCCACCCTTCTTGCATCCGCCAGTGATACACAGGGCCTACACCTGGTCCCCTGGTGTTGGGAGCGATCAGCTATCACTCCCGTACACAACTAGTGTTTGTACCGCGTACGTTAAACAGCACCTCCTACATAAACAACATCATTCAGCCCGTTGTTGTGCCATTTGTAAGGTCGGTCCATCGTGGTGTTTTCCAGCAAGATAACGCACTGCCACACACGGCACGTGCAACGCAACATGCACTTCAGGGTGTGAGGCAACTCACACCCTGAAATGCATGGCCTGCACGTTCACCGGATTTGTCCCCCATTGAGCACGTGTGTGATTTTATGGGACAACGACTTATCCGGTCTCCACGGCCAGCCACGACCATCCCCGATTTACGCGTCCAGTTTGAGGATGCTTGGAACTCAATACCCCAAACTTACATCCAACATCTGTACGACAGACTCCATACCAGAATTGCACAGTGTGACGCAGTTCATGGCGGTTCAACCTCGTACTAACCATGTTACATGGAAATGTTATTTTTCAGTTTACCAGCAAATACAGCTGTATTTTGCCATAATGTTTTGATCACGTTATTCTCTGTATTCCGTTATTATGCTATATAAATTTCGTTGGTATCAGACGTCTCCTTCTTGGTGTTCTTTTTTCACTTTCCGCCAGTGTATTTGCGTAGGCATGCCTCCTGGGCCCTTGGTGATGGTGGACTCCAAGGCTATAGCCCATATAGATTCCCCTCCCCCTTAATCTGGTCCTGCTGAGATATGGGTATGACATAATGTTCTTAGCACTTGGGCGAATACTGTGATGATGACTCTGGACCGGAGCCATCGTTCTCCTCTTCGTTTCTTCCATCTTCGCCGTCAGCAACTCTTCTTGCCTCGCAACGAAGTCCTTGACTATCTCGATGAGTCCCTGCCTGGCTCTAGGATGGCCCAGCAGGAACGAGAAGTACTTCGTTTTCTCCTATTCTGGAGCAAGGACTTTCCCTTTTCCAGAAAGAGATCGCAGTCTGAGACTGAAATAGACCTTTCTATATTATTTAAGTACAATAATGCAGTTTATTTATCTCAGAAGTTGCGCCATCATTAAATAAAAAGGTCAACCACTGGGAAATACGGAAATCACAAAGTAACTAACAGCGGTGTAATTTCCATGTGCCTGTTACTGACGTGGCTTTATCCTGATATGAAAAATATACCTGAAACTTAGTCAATGAGAACATAGTAAACATGACTTCCAGTCATTTCCTCAACGTTGCTTCAGCAGTCTCTTTATATTACTCTAAATATCTCTAAAGGATTAATATTAAATCTTTCCAGGGATTTCTTTAGTTTTAGCAACATGAAATAGGACTAGATTTAAGGGGGCAAAGGTGGATGCTCTAATGCTAGAAATGATTTTCTTGTCAGTTGAAAAAGAGTTGTGCAAAAAGACGCAATTCGCCGTTCTTTTTTCATCCTGGCATTAGTTTTATTTAAGCTCATATCTTATGCCAAAGTCGCTCCAACCCTTTCTCAGGTTATTTCTAGCGCCAAATAATATATTCGAAGACATTTTTCGACATGTCACTCAATGTTTCCACATTTGGGTTACTTCTTGTAGGAGTAACACAGCGCGGAGAACGTTAGCCAGACGTTTAGATATTATTTGTTGGATATGAACGATAATGAAATTGGGTGTCAATCTCCATGCCGTCTTCTCCTTTCTGAAATCTCTGAATTCGAAATGAAATAAAATGGCACTCTACAAACATACATTATTTCGTCTCCACAATTTTTTATCATTCTGTCAATACGGTTAATATCTCTGTGCAGCTTAAGTACAGATTTAAGTACCGATTCCACGAAGCAAATTGGATCCGAATGACAATATGATGGAACAAACTTGATAAATGGTGCTTTCTGTTCCGTGTGTTCTAATTCTGAAATATATCCAATATCCGTCGAATTATTTCATTCTTAGGCCTTTCTAATGTGAAATATTGGGCATATAAGGGAGCGGAGACTCACAGGACTATCTCTAGGCTATTTCTCGACTATCCCAGCGCAGACTATCTCAGGAAGCACTATATTTTCGCCCTGAAATATTTTCAAAAATGTATTGTGCACATTGTTTCTATAAAAATATTTTCTGTCAACTCATAATAAAGGACTGTAGATAGGATGCTGATTTCATATTCAGACCTTTTCAATATCATGTTAAAAATGAAACTAAGTCTCTGTTATTCCTTTGTAGTTATTATTCAACTGAATTATTTACGCGCGTTGCCAGTACCAAGAGTTAACACCAGCATATTAGTTCGGCAAAGCGCATTCTTTCAAACAACTGTATCTTATTGCCGCCTACTTTTAATTTATTTAAAAGTAAAGCCTTCACTAATTGTAAGGTAAGTAACCTGTAAAACTGCTGCAAAATATGCAGCCACTAAGCCTACAAAGATGCGGGGTGTGCCATCTACTGGTAGGAGAGTTTACGCGCATTACGATACACCTACGTGCAAAACGTTATGCGTTACATACGTATAGTTCGTTACAGAACTGAACGCGGTAGGTTGTCCAACCATCAGCTACATTATATGCCCGCATATTATGTATCCTGCTACCATCAAGTTTCATATAGAAGTCTGGATGACGGGCATACTCGGCAAGAGTGTTAATCCAGTTGGGCCGTAGTTGTCATTTTCTCAAAGACACGATGCGCAAGCACACTTGTTTTAAGAGCACTTGTTTTAAGAGCTATACCAGGCGAATGCACAAATAATTCCAGAATATCGAACCGATTTTCTTCTTGACAACGTCTCGGTGTGAACAGATTTAGTGTCGCGTTGATTCGCCTGTGTCAATTTGTCTACTACAATGATTTGTCGCCGACAAATTCGTACCTACGTCAATTTCTCGCGTTCCAAAATTTTAGTTGCATACAAATCGCATGCAGAAAAGCGGAGTATTTCGGTTGTCTTTCCTTCCGTCTCTCTCTTTTCTGAAAAATCTATGCTTAAACTTCGAAATGTTGATCTGCTGATTTTTTTGCTCATTGACGGAACGAACTGTATAGCATTTCAGACATTACTCCTTCCGTCCTTTCCCTCTTCAGTTTCGCTCCGTAGAAATTATGTTTCTGGTTCTAACGGCCAGTGAAGGAACTGGTTTGAGACTGGTCGATTCATAGAAACAGGCAAGATAACCTATGTCTCTTCTTTCGCTCTCCGGCTGTCCGTCCCACTGAAGAAATATTGCTTTCGTTTTGAAATATTGATGAGGAAAAATTTTTCTATGCCCTAAAGAAGAAAACATATTTCCTTCCATCCATCTATTCTTCAGTTTGCCCGTCTTTCAGTCGAAAAAAATTGCATCTCCGCTTCATAAATGTAGGTTGACAAAATTATTTTTCTGTGTGAAATACGGAAACGTGAACGTACGATTTCCATAACGTCTCCGTCCGTCATTTCTGTATGTCTGCCGATCTGTCCGTCTGCAGAAATTCTATCTCTGGTTCTGACGGACAGATTGAAAAACAAAAGTCCTGTTACTTATAGAAACTGGCACATGCACCGTATTATTAATGTCTCTCAATCCTTCGTTTAGTCTTTCCGTCCGTTAGTTGAAACTATATCTTCGCTTCTAATGAACTGATTGAAGAAATTCTTTCTCTGCGCGATAAGCAAAAATATGAGCGTAAGATTTCAAAAATGTTTTCTTTTTTTTTTTTTTTCGTTCATCAGTTTTTCGGTCCGTACGAAAAACATGAGCATGAGATTTTAGAAATCTCTCCTTAAGTTTATCAGCCTACCTTTCTTTCTGCCCTTTAGCAAAAAAACTTATCTCTTCTTCCTGAGATCGTATAAAAAATATTTTTCTGTCGTTGCTAGAGGTAGGCATATGCACAATGTTATCATATTTAGCCTTCCGTTCATCCGGCTGTCTGAGTGTCTATGCAGAAAGTATATCTTGATACAAAGTGTCGAATTGTTAAAATACTTTTCCTTTTCCATTTCTGCATTTCGGAAGATTCAGAAAGATAGAAATGATGAAAATCTTGTCCATATGTTTCCTCCATCCATTAAGGAAAGAATTCCTTCAATCCGATCATTAGAAGCAGAGATATCGTTTCCACTGACTGTAGGACAGACTCATCGAGAAAGGAAGAGATAACGGTAACACCAAGCACTTGCCTGTCTTTATACGACACAGAAAGAACTTTTTTTATCTGGCAGCGTCTGAAGCAGAGATGAAATTTCTGCGGAAGAACGGAAGGACCGGCAGACAGACATGAAAAGTAAAGAACGGATGGACGGAGAGATTTCCGAAATCTTACGCTCACGTCTTCTCATTTCGCGTAGAGAACTAATTTTATCAACCCTACAATTTTGAAGAGAAATGGTTTTTCGTTCTAAGAGGTAAGCGAACTGAAGAATAGAGGAATCGAAGGAGATATTTCTGAAATCTCATGCTCACAATTTCTCCTTTAGGGCAGAAAAGGAATTTTATTTTTCTAATCAACATTTCGAAGAGAAAGTGTCGTTTCTGCACATGGACAAATAAGCAGATGAGCAAAAGAACAGATATCGATAGTCTTACATTTTCTACCAATCAATCACAGAAAGAATTTCTTTTATCTAATCATAAGAAGGGGAGATATGGTTTTTGCTGACAGGAAATGGAATGAAAGAGAACCAAATAGTAAATTTTCTGCATGTGATTTGCATGTAAATAAAATTTGGGAGCGCTACGAATTGCGGCAGGCGACGAATTGACTTTAATTAACAGCTATATGGTAACGTGTGTTGCCGTGCTAAAAACTCAGATGTTGTTCACGATAAAAAGGATAAACTATGGTTTTGAAAATCCCTTCCTCACATCATATACGGACCCGTCCCTTAAATTCTGCAGTGATAACATGCAACATACAAGTATAAGTTTATACACCTCAAATGTTTGGGAAACCAATATTTCACTAAGAGAGGCTGTAACACCTGCCTCTCAGAAGTAGTGCATTTACGTCTGTAGCTTCCCTTTGCCCCCAGGGTAAAAGAATGCAGCTTCGAGAGAATTCACTTCTTCCTATGATTTATTATCCCTTCTTTATGTATTCCATTACGTGTTTTAATGTCGTTGTCATGATTCATGAGATCAAAAGAAAATTGAGAATATCAATATCACTTTTTTCTTTTGTTTCGGAGTTTAAAAACAACCATGAACAACTCTAAGGGCTATAAAGCAGTTACGAGTCCCTAATTTGGGGTCACTTGTTCCAAAGAAAGGAGGGTGAGCGCGGTAGGAAAAACCAATGATCCATATCTCATCTGGAGCTCTATCCTAGAGCCAGCTCGAGCGACTAGACAGAAAAATACGCCTCTTACCACTCGGATACTGTGAGGCGATTACTAATCAATCTTCCGTCCATTCCTTTATGTCAGCATCACACATGTGTTCACATCTTAGCACTAGTTGCAATAAAAGCTAAAACTTTTATACTTTTCTTGCATTCTTTCTTCAGACGTTCTCTCTCTCTCTCTCTCTCTCTCTCATCCGCCATTCGTAATTCTTATGTGATTTATTTCAAACAATGGAAGTCAGATAAACGGGGTACATAACTGATTAATTTCTTTTAGAAGTAAGTCAACAGGTTAGGTAAGTTGGCGATTTATTCAGCCATTGCTTTCATTTTCCACTGTGCGCATTGTTAATTGTATGCTGATGTTCAAGAAGAAAATCTATTAACCAGGAAGCAGAGTATTTCGCAAAATATTTAAAAGCGATTACTACCCAAAATGTGTAAGCTTTCATCATTCATTATAATACAAACTTTCTCTGGTGTGAAAACGGGGCAATCCCAATAGTGTAGTAGTCAGAGGCGCGGGCCTCTGGCTAATCATCTAAGCCGGACCCGGACAGGATCAGGCCGGAATTATGTGCTTATCCTACAGCGCTGGCTTTCTCCCCTCCTTGGAACCAGTGACCCTTAATAGAGACGGACGATAGCTTACAGCTTTAGAAGCTAAACCCCCAAAACACACAAAACGACAGGAGTTATTGTGCTATCTATGTGTGTATATCTTTCCACAGAAATTAATACAGATATTTGACGTGGACTAGGAACATCAAACAGAAGTCATCACTCTTTCCACGATTCACCAAGGATGGTAAACAGCAACTGATGAAATAAGTAGAAGGCGAATGAATAATTAATACAGACATTTGGCGTGGGCTAGGTACATTAAACATAAGTATTAGATTCGCGGTGGCGGCCAATGAGAAATTTTCGTAACTCACTTATAAACGTGGAAAGAGCGATGACCTGTGTTTGATGTTCCTAGTCCACGTCAAATGTCTGTATTAATTATTCATCGCCTTCTAATTATTTGTTCAGTTGCTGCTTACCATCCTTGGAGAATCCCCAGCATTCTGCGGGGCTCCAAGAAGCAATCTGCCAATTGGCTTGACAGTCAGTGTATGTGAGTCTGGAGGAATACGAGGCCGCTGTCGTGCAGTGGAAACATATCTGACGCGTAACTGGAAGACCCTGGATTCGATTCCCGGTGGCGGCCAATGATAATTTTTCCGTGACTCACTTATAAACGTGGAGAGAGCGATGACTTCTGTTTGATTTTCCACAAAAATGTGTGTCTACTGGTTTAAATGTGCTAATCAAGAAAATGTTTGATTGTGTTGTAGCTTTAACTGACCGACTTTGAAACGATATCTCCTCGTGTAATATCTTACTGTAAAGAATGATGCCGAAAAGCATACGGACATGCCTTTCATTTTCCGAATACTGAAATTGTTCGTACGTTAGCGTAAATTGGCATTTAGTTTTGTCACGACTGCTGTATTTCTGAAAAAGTGAGGGCATACTTTTCTTATACCCACTTGCAGCAAGCAGAGTTAGGACCTTCCTACAGTTTTAGATTTTTTACGTTACCACTTCTGGAACTAACTGACGATAGAAAGTGCTTGTTGTATCAGTTTCTAAGAAAGATAACAGAACAAAAAATGTCTTGAATTGAAGAGATGAAGACATGCCCAAGATTTTACTTCTTGATGCGCAGTTTTTTCGTCTGCTTAGAAGGCAATTTTCCTTCTAGGGATCAGAGGTGCACTGCAGATGTAAAAAAACATCAAGTCGGACGAATGAGTGAGTTTTCCATACACCTACTCGGAAAATTTACATTGGGTTATTTGGATTTCTGCTTTCTTTGTTTTTTCAAAAGTTTGCTTATTCCACCAAAATTTTTGATGATATGAAATATGTTCTTTGGGAAGCAAATTTAAATTCAGCATGTTAAATTTCATATCTGTTTGACTGATCCTTTTATTCGATTAAGAATATGAACAAAAAATTAATTTCTGAAGCGGTTAGCGCTTCTCTTCCTAAAGTATGCAGAGTGAAGATCGCGCGTCTTCGAAAACACACCGCACATAAAACTTTAGTCTTTATAGTTGCAGAATTCTCCTTCAGATGTCTTCAATATGAGTGAAATTCCCTCGTCTGCGAAGCAGGCCTCGCGTGCTTCTTTAAACATAACTGCAGATTAACAAGTCTCTTCCGAAAGACATGAAATAAATGTGAAGCTCATACGTCTATGCATTCATTAATTGAACAAATGTGAAGGTCTCATTGTATTTGCAAATTAACGCGTCTTCTCTAAAACAGCTGAATAAGAACGAACATCTGGTACATGCACAAAGCACACATAGATGCATTCTCAGCCTTTCTAACTGCAGATTAAAGCGTTTTCCCCAGATGTCCACAATAAGAGCGAAGCTATGCAAAAAGAACACCCCGGCCACATTTGCAACGTTCCAAGCTGCAGGGTCAGGTGATCAGAAAATCCGTTTAGCTGGATTCTTCAGGCAAAAGAAATTTAAGTGTATGCCACCTACAGTCAATCACGGGTTTGTTTGGTGGTTTTATAAATGTAACGACAGTAATGAGCTTCTAATTCCAGTTGGACTGATCCCTCCTTAACTGAGGAACACTAATTCCAATAAACTAGAAACACTGCTCACGTAAGATCCAAGACAGCATCCACCTCACAGAGAATTTGAATTCAGGTTGGCGTACTAAGTCACTTACTATTGCCCGGAGTGTTTGATCATGAACAATACTTTTAAGTATAATACATAATATACAATTGGGAAACGAATTTCCTCGAAGACATAATTCTTCATAAATACAGTGTAGGCATTGTAATAATTGGCATGCTGTTTTCCCTGTATTCAATGTAACCACTTCCTTCAGAAAACTTGAAAATTACATTGTCCTAGGTTGGAAATCGAATCCGCATCTCCCGAACATGCTAGTCATAACACTACCCAGAACAAGGAAATTCCAAGCAACTGAACACAGTCATCTGAGAACCTTCAGATTTCCGCTAGTCGAAGCTATTCCTGCGCCATCGTAGCGTCTTACAACCTTTTTTCACATTCATCAATGGAATTTGATCACAACCTTTTTTCACATTCATCATGGAATTTCATCAATGGAATTTGTGGGTCACAAATTCCATTGATCAAAATACATCATATGCAACTACGATGGGGCGGGAATGGCTTTGACTAACGCAAATCTAAAGGTTCTCTGATACTTAGTTGAGTTGCATGGAATTTCCTTGTCCAGGGTAGTGTAATGACTAGCATGCTCTACCGGTAATCGGGAGGTGCGGATTTGATTACCGACCCAAGACAATGTAATTTTCAAGTTTTCTGAAGGAAGTGGTTACATGGAATACAGTGAAAATATGCCAATAATAGCATTACTTTTAAGTAGTTGCCCAGCAGATGATATGAAATCTTGCATTTCTATACTGATGCGTTTGAATCAAACCCAGAAATTTTGTTCATTTTGGTTATACATGGGAATGAAAAGAGTTTTCATGAAACACTGCAGATATCATTAGGTGTATAAATACGTTTTAAAGCATTTTAAGACAACGCAACATGTAATGTGAGAGAAAACAACAATACCTTTATAAATCAAAATATGCGCCATCATTATCTATCACCTTCCGCCAGCGGTCGGGCAGTGACGAATTCCAACCATGAAGATTACTTCGTCGTGTGACGAGATGAAGTCGTCAACCCACTTTTGCACTTCGTCACATGCCCGGAACCGTACAGCAGACAAACCATGTTGCATTAATCAGAACAAATGATAGTCTGAAGGGGCTATGTCAAGACTATACGCCAGGTGCTCCAAAACTTCCCAGCCACGAGTCAATAACGTTTCCTTGACCGATTTCGCGACATGCGGCCTAGCGTTGTCATGCAGTAATTTCACGGGGCGCAATCCTTTGCCTATGAATGGACGTTTCCGACAGATTTCCTGGTTCAATCACAGCAATTGGTGCTTGTAGTGATCAGCAGCAACAGTCTGACCGTGTTCCAATAGTTCATAATAGAGCACACCCTTCATATCCCACCAGGTGCACAGCAGAACTTTTTGGGGTGAATATTGCATTCAGGTGCCGTAGTCGTTGCTTCACCTGGGTCCACCCAGAAGTTTTTGAGGTTGGGATTGTCGTACCATATCCACTTTTCATCACCCGTAACGATTTTCAACAGGAAATACTTTCTTTGTTGTTTATTCAACAGATTCAAACACTTCATGACACGCTCATCCTTGTTGCTCTGGCTCAGGTCATGTGGCACCCATTTTCCTTCCTTCTGAATCTTTCTCATTACGCGCAAACGATTGGAAATAGTTTGTTGTGTTATCCCAAGTTGTTCAGATAGTTCTTTTTGCGTTTGAGGCAAATCTTGATCCAGCAATGCTTGCAGTTCATCATGTACAACCTTCTGCAGGGCGCCGCTACGTTCTTAATCGCTAACATCAAAACCACCTGCTTTAAACCACCTAAACCAAAACTCACACGTGCTTTTCGATACAGCATTCTTTCTCATAACAGAACAAATCGATGGACATGCTTTTGAAGCACTTTTTCTTGATGAAATTCGTAAAGAATGCAGTGTCGAATAAATGCAGTATTGTTTACCATCTTTCACCTACAGATATGTACAAGTGCATTTGACTGTCGGGCAAACTTCTCTGATACATTTTTACTCTGCACCAGTTACGGTCGCATGTCAACAACGTGGGCGAATGTCGGATATGTAAATTAGCAGCATACGTCACACATAAAACGCTTTAAAACATATTTGTACACCTAATAATATAACTAATCTCCGTCTGGTTCCATTTAATGACTGACTTTAACACAAACACAGGCCTCTTTAATTAAATGATCTCGATAATTTATCGGTTACCTTCGATAACCCTATATTGGAAACAGCTGAGTCATCTAGAATTTCTTCAGCACTAAAATTTTAAAAAGTTTTGGTGTTGCATGTTTTTTAATATATCAAAACTTTTTCTATTAAGTTTGGTTTAAAATATTTCAAAAACAGATTTAATGTACTTACACTTTGGTTTGTATTAAACTGTGAATTGAAATCTTGCTACAGAATCATTTTTCAGCTCCTCAACGGAAAATTTATAATAGTCAAAAAGGACAGCGAATTTATAAATAACTTATTCTTGTTTTCCCGACAATTTTCGGTGCAAAGGCATATTGAAAATTTCAGCTGCGTCGTTCAGAAAGGATTTCAAATCACCGCACTCTTCATCCATAGCAGCTGCTTTATCTTTTCAAATTCAACCAGATTAGGCCGTACTTTCTTGATTCTCCCGTGAGTACTTCATTTTCATCTGTCTGAAGACGTCCTTTATGTCATTAAATACAGCTTCAACCCTCTGTCTGCTGTAATTGCAAAATCAATTTGTTTATCCTCGCCTCCTGAGCTACACATTTCATTTCATTAGACTCCAATTACATGGATCATCAGTTTCAACTGGTGTGAGAAAATAAGACAGATCGGCGAAGTACATTCCGTCTTGAAGAAGCGAAATTTCGAGAGGAGAATGCCTAAATTACGGTTGCATCTCTTTAACTCTCTGCCTTTTAGATGGAGAGTTTAATAATGTTCAGTGTTATTCAAAAATTGCCTCCTATCTGCTCCGCAGGAGATAAGAATGTGACAAATAATTCCTCTGGGAAATAATAGAGAGCCTTTCGCTTATCTTCTTTTGCAACGAAGAAACCATTAATTGATCTTGACTACTGGATTTCTAAGGCTTACACAGCTAAGACTATTTGAAGATTTCATGAGGAAATGAATCAGTTTCAAAAGTTCTTTTCTTAAAATATATGCATGTAAAAGTAGAACAATAAAATGTGAATGCTTTATATAAGTGCACTGGACCGCAGAGATATTGATCTAGAATAAAAAAAGAATATAATCTCTGTTAATTCACCATCTCATAAAATTAAAATTATTTTATTCAGTACACTGCACAACAACAAATGGCATTTTTTAGAAAATAAATGCCCAAGAAACCAGATACCACAATTTTAAATATGTTCACACACACGTGTGTGTATATGTATTGTAGCTGGATTTTTGCAGATAATTATTAACTCACCATCGTACATTGCTGTCCGAATCTTAAGGACGAATATGATTACTCAGCGTCATGGGGATAAAAGACCTTGTTAACATATGCACATGACAGCGACGTGACGCATAAAGATTTTACATGATACGCACCTCGTATGAAAATTTGGTACGAGCACATGACAGCTACCGAGGGTGTGTACTTAGCAAAGAAAGTACCTCACAGACGTAGTTTCTGGCTCCGATTCATGCGTATCAGCGACGGAGCAAGAAACTGTGTGTCTAAGGTACCATAAGGATATCTCAAGACGTCATACGAACGATTTTACTCGAACTCGAATTATCGGCAAGCTCGAAGAACTGCGGACTGTGCCGAGTGCCGCCCGATAGTTAGGAGAATCAAACAGCATAGTATGACGGAGTAAATTTCTCCATCATTTTTATGCGATTCGAACCCACAACTCTCGGCCCCGATGCTCCGAGTGCTATCCACTATACTACACTGGCATGGGTTCATCTGAGTCCTACGGGGAAGGCACGTCACATCTCCCCCGCCCCCCGAAAGAGGGCCGGCGGCATGGCCCACCCACGGGTCAGCCGGGACCATGTGTCGCTGTAGGCAGTCATCCAATGAAGAATGCGCATTGGATGACCCAATGAAGAATGCGCATTGGATGACCCAATGAAGAATGCGCATTGGATGGCCCAATGAAGAATGCGAATGCTCAATGGATGACCCAGTGAAGAAAGCGCATGCGCATTGAAGAAATCTCAGACAATTAGACGTGTGGAAAGTAACATCACACTGATTTATTTTTTTCGAAGCACTGAAGAAGGGATTCTCATTTTTCCTGTCTCGTGGTGGGGAAAGAACACCACACCATTGAGAGAAACTCAACGGTCAGGTGATCCTGGTAGTTCGGGTGCTAATATGACGGAGTAAATTTCCCCATCATTTTTATGCCTGGGGCGGGATTCGAACCCACAACTCTCGGCTCAGGAGCTCCGAGTGCTATCCACTGTACTAATACATTGTCATGGGCTCTCGCTGCTATCTGCTTTTATCTCATGTGCGCCCTGCGGAGCAGGTACATCCCAATAGTGTTGCGTCTTTGATTACCGCTCAGAAACCCCTGCTAGATGTCTTTCTGGAGATCGTACTAGCTGTACAAACCAGCTGTATGAACACAACTGGCCAGTAGTAGTAGTCGGGGACTACTACTACTGGCCACTTCGCTAATCATCTTCAAGAAAGAGCAGGCGTGCAAGTTTCGCACCAAACCTCGGCAAGACGTCTTAGCGCAGAAGGACCCTATGCCGGACACCCGTAATTGCCTTACCAGTATCCACGGCGCATCATACAGCCCGGCATTCGTGGTGTATGTCCTACACTGGCTGATCTTTAGATTAATTCACCGAAGTGCAACTAAACCACTAGGTGCAGAGCATGAGACGTCAGTACCAAACATGCATTGCTGAGCCGGACGAACATATTCGAATCGGTGGATGCAGAAACCACAACAGTCGAAAAATTTTCGAAAATAACTTTATTGCAGAAATGGGCTTGTCTAGAGTTGACACGTAAGGTGTGAAGAAACAGCGTAAATCCGTGGCTTCATGTAGTATATATAGGACCATGAAGAAAAGCGTAGGGTGCAGAAACCACATTAGTCGCTGACTTATGTCTTTGCGGCAACTGTGGGTAAACTGCTTTGGCGTAAAAAACCTAAAAACGTCCAAGTCTGAAATGTTTTTATACTATGTGAGGGTGAAGCTCACAAGGGGACAAATGAGGTCTGCAGTTTTTTGGAAAATTACCAAAAGGAGTTTGTCCCTCCATCAGTGAAAAATCTGTACCTTTTTTCTGATGGTTGTACGGGACAGAATCGAAGTAACACAATGATTAGATTTTGCCTTGTTTTGACTGATTCGAGGCGTTTTGACAAAAATTATTCATTATTTCCCGATTCGAGGTCATTCCTTTCTCCCTAACGATAGAGATTTTGATGTGATCAAGAAAAAAGAAAAAATACGACCTGGTGCACATCCCACAAGAAGTACAAAAATCTGGTTGAACAAGCCAGCAGCAAATTTCTCGTGACTTCTCTTTGGACGTTACAAATTTTGAGGGGTGGTGGAAACCGTTGTACAAAAGAAATAATCATATTGCTTTGGAATCGCATGGGAAGGCAATCCCTCAACAGCTAAAGGTGAAATTTGCACCAACACGATACATGGAATTTTGTTACGATTCACAGAATAATGGGGTCGTGACTGTTTATTAAAAAATACGTTTAACCTGAGGAAACCTCGTCAACCACAATCTGAACCCATCAGCTTGCTTACTACTCATCAGGAAAGTTACGACGCATCCGGAACATTCCTATAAATAAAAAAAATGGAAGATGTCAAAAAATTGAACCAGTACATATCACAGGAATATCGTAGTTTTTATGAAGAACTATTCTCACGGCCTGTCACAGAAGCTGATCCCGACGCTGTTGTTGAGAATGAACTCTTTTGGCAAAAAACAATTTCCTACTTACTGTAACATATTTTACATATGTCAGTTCTGTTTTTGAAGTTTTTTGAAAAACATTTCAATCTCAAAATAAGGTGAATTGAGGGTTTTGTTAATTTTTCAGTAAAAAATATGATGATTTTTAATAGGAAAACTGTTTTGATTTCACTGTCCCGGAGTTATCATTTAATGAAGAAACAACGTAAGTTCAATCTGGTTTTTGAATATTTACACAAATGCGTGCAATGCAAATTAACAAATCATTATCAGATTATGTTTCTGCAGAGTAGCTTCAAGGATTGAGCGCAAGAAGCCCCATGAAATCAGGTTTTTGAAGTACTTACACATTTTTATTGCTCTCCTGTAAAATTTGAAAAATAGGACTCACGTGGTTTCTTCACTCACCGATTCATTCCTACTGAGGACTTCGAGTTGTAATCTATTTATACAGCGCTGATGAAAGAATGTCTCTGCATGACAAGTGAGCCTGTAGCCCCTTCGTACCATTCTCTTCTGTTTCGATCTCTTACATTTTTCTGATGATTTTCAATATCATACGTTTCATTTTAGCGTTATTTTTACCATCGATACCACTTACAGCTATGAAATTGCTCCTTCCGATTCTGATTAATCAAACTTCATCTGGTTCCTTAATTATCGTAGCTTTAGAAATACATAGATATACATAATTTGGAATGCATTTTTACATATACTTAAATGCTATTCTCGTGTATTTCCATTTGAGTCACTGCTCTAAACGACGCATCCTCTACGCAGATTCTATGAAAAAAAATGAGAAGTTTCTGAGCTAAAACTTATATCGATTTCGTAACACAATTGAAAAAAAAAGGTTAAAAACTTATAACGAGAAAATATTTTGAAGTATTTTAAAGGCCTTCTTGCTCTGTTCTTCTACTGGAAAAATAAGTTCATTGTTTGTCTTCTTATACAAGGTTGCACTTCAAATGAAAGTTTGAAGTGCAACCTTGCATAAGAAGGTTGCACTCCGTTAGTTTCAGCCTCGTAGAAATGATGAAGATAATCCTAAATATCATGCAATTCTATCAAGTGATCTGTGTCGTGAAACACGTCAAACTACTTGGCGAAGCACAGGATGCTAGATTCTATTCGTAAAGCAGGTCGATTTAAATCCTGAACAACAATTTCTCTTAAGCATTCTCCCTACCAGGTCTGACAATTAAGTAATGAGACTGATTTTGTCGCTCGCGCTGTGGCAACGTTGCAGCCTCGTACGTCACATATGTGGGACATTGGTTCTTCCCCCACCTGTAGTCCAAGTGGGAGCACCGTGGAAGGTTTCAGCGTGTAGTAGCTGCTTGGCTCGTGAAAGTTGTCTGTGCGTTCCTCATCAGGAAAATGAACTCGCGGAATATTGCGCAGCGGTATGCCATCTTTGTTTGTGTGAAACTCTGTGAAAATGCAGAGTTAACGTACGGAAAACTACAACAGGCTTTCGGCAATGAGGTAATATCAAGAGCACAAGCCTTCTGCTGGCATAAAAAATTTTGTGAGGGCAGAACCAATGTGGAAGACGAACACCGTAGTGGGCGACCAATAACAGCACGGACAACACAGTCCGGGTGAGTGAAGTTATGCGACGTGATAGGCAATTAACAGTGAGAATGACAGCGGAAGAACTGAACATGAATCGCGAAAGTGTTCCCCGATTGCTGACTGAAGATCTGGGAATGAGAAAAATTTGTGCGAAATTGGTTCCAAAAAATCTCGCACAACAACAGCGAGAAGAACGGCGAAATGCAACACTACCGCATCCTCCCAATTCACCCGACATGGCTCTCTGAGACTTTTTTATTCCCAAAACTGAAATCAGTTGTAAAAGGACGCCATTTTGACACAGCAGCAGACGTCCAAAAGGCTGTGACGCAGGTCTTGAACAGTGTCTCAGCTGATGAGTTCCACAGCTGCTACCTGCAATGGCAGCACCGTTGTAATAAGTGTGTGCAATCTCAAGGGAACTACTTCGAAGGCTTTGACGCAGGCCTTGAACAGTGTCTCAGCTGATGAGTTCCACAGCTGCTACCTGCAATGGAAGCACCGTTGGAATAAGTGTGTGCAAGCTCAAGGGAACTACTTCGAAGGCTGTGACGCAGGCCTTGAACAGTGTCTCAGCTGACGAGTTCCACAGCTGCTACCTGCAATGGCAGCACCGTTGGAATAAGTGTGTGCAAGCTCAAGGGAACTACTTCGAAGGCTGTGACGAAGGCCTTGAACAGTGTCTCAGCTGATGAGTTCCACAGCTGCTACCTGCAATGGCAGCACCATTTGAATAAGTGTGTGCAATCTCAAGGGAACTACTTTGAAGGTGATCACATTGTAGTTGATTAAAAGTGCAATTAAATGTGTTTTTGACCCAGTCTCATTACTTAATTGTCAGACCTCGTATCTCAATCATTATGGACAGAAATGCTATCCTAGAGCAATACGAATCGGATTTTTTCAGGTCAGATGCGAGTTATTTACGTTTGATCAGACGGGCGAACCCAGCGGGTATGAACATTTTTAATAAGCAGTAAAGCAGTATGAATATTTTAATAAGCAGCATCAAGATAATTCATACACAGTTACTTGATTATCAGGAATACAAAATTTTGGTTTAATTTGTCAATATACACTGTACTTAAGAGATTATCCGAAAGACAAAGCTACTTCTATTTCATTGCCTTCATACAAAAGCTCTCTCAACCAACAGATCAAGCTGGATTCAGGAGTGGCTATAGCACCATAGATGATATTCATGTACTGAGAGAACTAATTGAAAGAACGAGGGATTATGAACTCTCATTACGCATCACTTTTATTGATTATGAAAAGGATTGTGTGAAACCATCAGCAGTTACAATGACTTTGAAATCTTACGGTATTGAAGATGCTTACATTAGCATTATGAATAACACCTATGAAAATGGAAGTGCAAAGGTTCGGCTATTTAAGGATACACCACCAGTAAAAATTGGAAAGGGAGTGAAACAAGGTTACACTATCTCCCAAACACTTCAATGCCGCAGTGCAAAGGGTCTTTCAATAATTGAATTGGGAAAACAAGGGGATAAAGATTAATGGAGATTATTTAACTCACCTTCATTTTACTGGTGACATAATCATTTTTGCAACTACCCCTTTAGAGCTGCAGAGTGTGATCCAAGAACTTGCTGACAACAGTGAAGAAGTGGGATTAAAAAATCAACTCTCAGAAGACAAAAATGATGTATACAATGCCTTTACAAAAAATGAAGCTTTATAGATTGATGGGGGAAAGCTGGAAATAACAGATACCTACATTTACCTTGTACAGCAGATATCAAGCGAGTGTCACATTGATGAAGAAATTAATCGGCGTATAAATCTTAGCTGGAGAGCTTTTGGAAGAAACAGTACAACTTTTAAGAGTAATAAGCCATTATGTCTTAAAAGAAAAGTGTTTAATCAATTCGTCCTTCCAGTTCTTACATATGGAGCAGAGACATGGACCTTAACTAAAAAAGTCGTTATAACGTGCCTGCCCCGCAGGATGCACATGAGAGAAAGGCAGATAGCAGTGAGAGCCCATGTCCGTGTAGCACAGTTGGGAGAGCGACTTACTCCTGAGTAAGGGGACCCAGCTTCGATGCCGGGCGCGCACAAACATGTACGTTATATTGGTGCCCTAACTTCCAGGATGACCCGGCTGTGAAGTTTCTCGCAATGATGTGATGTTCTTTCCACACAGCGAGACAAGAAAAAATCAGAATCCCTTCTTCAGTGCTTCGAAAAAATAAATCAGTGTGATGTTACGTTCCACACACCAAATTGTCTTGGATTTCTCAAACGCACGTTCTTCATGGGATGACTGCCTACAGCGACACATGGTCCCGGTTGGCATGTGCGCCATGCCGCCGGCCCTATTTTGGGGGGAGAGGGGGGAGATATGACTCCGCAGGACGCACATGAGAGAAAGGCAGATAATAGTAAGAGAAAATGTCCGTGTAGCTCAGTTGGGAGAGTGACTTACTCCGGGGTGCGAGGACCCGGCTTCGATGCCTGGCGCGGACAAACTTGTACGTAATAACATATAAAGACTGCATACAACTCAAAAAAGCATGGAGAGATGCGTACTAGGTGCAACTAGGAAAGATAAAAAGAGGAACACGCGGATAAGGAAAACGACAAGAGTGGAAGACATCATAATCACAGCAAAAATTCCTGAAAATGCAATGGACTGGACATGTTACAAGAAGACTGGACCACCGATGGAAAGGCGAAATGTTAGACTGGATTCCAAGCGACAGGAAAAGACCCAGAAGAGGACTACATGGGAGATAGGTGGATGAAATTCGAAAGCTGCCGTAGTAACATCGAGGAGACAGGCTCAAGACAGACAGTTGTGGAAGAAACTAGGGAAGACCTTCATCCAAATGGTTGATGATACAAAAGCTGTTCCGAATGAAAATTTATCGTTCCTTTTAAAATATGTGCAGAACATCGAGGATAAAATCGACATTAAAAGTCGCGCAAATAACGATAGACAGAGTCGATTCTCACAGAGAGGACCATTCTGTTTATTATTTGGGTGGAAAACGTTTTAGAAACAACAACGTCGATATTAAACAAGGATTATCGCGTCACGGCTGTTCCAACATTTCGATACTCTGCTTCAATACATGTAAAACTCCACGATTAATTCAACTCGCAAATTTTAAACAGTAGATCCTGATCCTGACGCTCTTGAAATTTGTTCGTTGCTTTATTTTGACGGTAATGCTTATACGTGTTGATGTTGTATCTGTTTTCGTCCTTTATCTGTTGAGTGAGATTGTTTCCGCTGTTACCAGTTTGCCAAACTTGGGGAGCGGGCCTTAATGATCGTCTTGTAAATATTTCTGAAATCTCTTGGCAATTCCTTTTATTTGGGAGAATATAAAAGCCCGCGAGAGGACAGTTCCATCAAGGAGGATAAAGGACTAGCAGTTTCATCATTGTACTTAATGACCCGCACGATACACTACACTAATGATTCTTCCCAGGTTTATCATGGCGCCCGGTGCTTAAGGCTACTGCTACATTCGATGAACTAAATGTTCGAAATCCTGTTCGAAGGCCATTTGGTGACTGATGTAATCATTAAGAGCCCACTAATCTCGGAGTAAGATAAGAATCAACCCTAGAACGATCGTTTGTGAAGTACCGATGCTTAACTATAGTTCAGATTTAGGAGGAAATTAAACACATTGGCGACTCTTTCTTGAAGTCACTTGTTTTCATTTGGAACTAAAAATTATTTCTGTGCAGTCCAGCAACACTTCAGCCCGGCAAATACCATCTTCAGGCTATGCGGGAATTAAACTTGTATTTCAGAATTGCCTTATATTTAGTTTTAGCTAGCCAGCTAGAACCTTTGCGTATATCTTTGAAGCATAAGTAAAATCATCGTAGGCCTATTTTAAACTTTATTTTTATATTATTCTAATTAGAAACAAAGATCGAGTATTAATTTTGTTTCTGCCTCTTTTAAGCTGCTGCTCCTTTAATATTCTAGATATCCAAAATACTGTGACAATGGAACTTTCACGCACAGTATTAAAACTACGCTGTTGTAAGAAATAGTCCTAAGTCAATGGAATCTACACTCATTGGACAAAACATTAGAGATACCTACCTAATAGGGTGTTGCTGCTCCTCTAGCAAGAATAACAGCCTGTACACGTCAACGTATCGACTCCAGAGAATGCCCCAGGATTTCCAGAGGCAATGCCACCCATGCCTGTTGCAGCATTATCTACACCTTCGCCTTAGACGCGGGTCCAAGATACATGGATCTGATGTTCCTCTTCACAGGATCCCAAAGAGCTTTCATGGGGTTTAAATCCAGGTACCTTTGCCGCCACTGGATAGTTTCAAACTCAGATGAGTTTTTCTCGAGCCATGCCTGAGTGGTTGCTGCCTGGTGGGGCGGCGCATTGTGCTTTTGAAACAGACCATGGGCGGCAGGATGCATAAGGCCATGAAAGGGTGTATGTGATCAGACAGCACATTCTGGTAGAGCGCAGCAGTCAAGGACCTCACCAGACACACAACCAGACCAAATGTGTCCCAAGAGAAGGCTACCAAACCATCGGAGAACCGACCTGGACTAACGGGGCCATCGGAGAACCGACCTGGACTAACGGGGCCATCTGACTACACGATGCGGCGCCAGTCTGCAGCAGTCCAGTTTTGATGTTCCTGGCCCCAGGGAAGGCGTAATTTCCGATGATGAGCAGTGTACAGTGGCACACAAGTAGGGCATCGACTCCCATAGCCCAGTGTGTGCAACGTGAGCCGTAGCGTTCACTCGCTGACGTTGCTTCGATCTTCGATATTTCAGCTGGACGACATTTGCGTCGCTGTTTCCAAGCGGTCAGTCTGTACGAGCCCGGAAAATCTACATCGCGCCTGGTCATCAATGGCGTGTTGTCGGCTATAGCTTACTCTCTGGGCGCTGGTATGTCCGCTGGTGGTATACTCGCGGTACACCCTTGATACGGTTGCTCTCGGGAGCCCAAGGATTCTTACCACTTGGGTGATGAAATAATCCCATCTGTCCTTCGCCTACAATGTGTCCACGATCAAAGTAGCTCAGATAACAACGTTTACCCATGTTCATCGATTGCGATAAACTGTTGGAAAGCTCTGCTGTCTGCCTATTTATCGCTTGCGTTCGGTTTTGGTCTATTCCACTCTGTCTGGGCGATACCCATGTCAGCTGCCAGTCACCCCTATCTCTAATATTTTGTCTACTAAATGCAAAAGCACAGGAACTTTTCAGCTTGAGGGAGCATTCGTTAGCTTTTTTTCGCTTGTCTTTTGTAGAAGAAACTACGTGCTTATACTATGAGTATGTCCGTTCGTCTGGCTGTGGACAATATGTCTGAGCAACTATTGGTTTGATTTGAAAAAATCTCTTTCGCAGTTGAAAGCTTGCACTTTGAGAATGACGTTCCATTTACTTTGGCCTTTCTTCGATGAGTAATATTGCCCCACCATTAGGAGTAAATTCACATGGCCGCCCCGGTAGCGCAGTGCTCTAAGCGATGGCTTTTGGCCATTTGTCCGAGATGGGTCCGGGTTCGAATCCCGGTGAGGCACGGATGTTGTGTTTGTCTTACGGCACTGGCTCTCTCTCCCTTCCCTGGAACCAGTGGCCCTAAATTTGGGACGGGTGACTGCTTATAGCCCATTGAGTTGCTCACGGTGGTCGTTAAACCTCCAATCAAAATAAATAAATAAATCCACATGCTATTAAGTTCACAAGGAATTTAACTATATGCAATTAGAAAAAAAAAAAAAAGATTCGAAAAATTATTTTTACCTTCCAATATCTTTTACTACTAAGGCTGTGACGTACTACAGTGGTAAAGCACGTGTAAAGACGACAAATCTGCAGCGTATATTCGGTCCGTGTAACTTAGTTCGGAGAGCAACTTACTCCGGAGTGAGGGGACGCGATTTCGATTTCGTCACGGCCAAACTTGTGTTTTCACATTAGCGCCCGAACGTAAAAATCGATGTACTGGCCGTTGGATTCTTTGAAAAGTGTGGGCTGTTTGTTGCATACATCGTATAGAATCAATGAAAATTCGTTCTTCGCTTAAAAAAAAAAAAATTAAGAGGAAGATCATGTGACGTACTGCAAAAGTAAAGCATGTGTCAAAACGACAAATCTGCAGCGATACATTCCGTTCGTGCAGCTTAGTTGGGAAAGTAACTTACTCCGGAGTGAGGTGGCGCGGTTTCGATCCCTGTCGCGGAAAAATTTGCTTTTTCACAAGGCCATTTTATATACAGTTCCTATTTCAAACAGCGCATGGCTTTATCGTTAGGGGAAGTAAAAATATGTTGAATTTTTCCTGAAATCATAGCTTCTAAAAACCTGATTTCAAAAATTATTTTTGCATTTCATAAGGGTCAAGTGGATGAATACTTTTACATGAATTTCACACGATTTTCTGACAAAATGTTTTGCCACTAAGAAACGTAAGTACCAATTTCTGTTTTCAACATCCCTGAAATTTTATTCTCGCTTCAAAAAAATGAACCTGAAAAAATTCTTTTTCAGCCAGATGTAACTCTCCGCGGAAACCATTCATGTGTTCTTTGATATTCAAAAATAATGTCCAATTTTTCCTGTAGGGAAGTTAATGTAAACCCGCTGCAATGATTATATCCCCGCTTCTAAACGTCCGATTTAAAAAAAAATTTCTTTGCTAATAATAACATCTGTGGAGAGAAATATTTTTCATATATTTACCAAGTTTTGTACAGCACAATTTTCTCACCATGGGATGTAATTGTTCATTTCCATCTGCATAGTTAAACCTTATTTGCGGTTCTACAAATCAGATTTGAAAAAAAAAATATTTTACCTTGGATATCTTTCATTATGAGAAAATTTCTGTGCAGAATGCTACTATATTTCGTAGCATACATTTTAGTCCCTAGTGCCCGTAGGTAGCTATTTTTATTTGTAAATTAACATTCAAGACGAAACTGCACTAATCTACAATCGTTTAACATTGCCCGCTCCTCATGTTTATGTTATATTAGCTTGTAAATCACGCAAACGTCATTCAGCACTGACCTCAAGACTTGCTTGATAACATTTAGTGAGTGAGAAAATATAACGTTAAGATTGAAACGCTTAAAGAAAACGAGCTCAAAATTTTCATAAAGAAAGAAACGGACGATGAAAGTTAAGTTACAATATACGTCACACAGTGTTTAAATGACTATATTATCACTGAAATATGAATTCTTCCTTGACATAAACTACATTAAAAGGTAGGCGTTTCAGTTTAACATAACTCCGTTTTCTTTTTCAATTTCTGTGAGATTCTCATTCAAAAATTAAAAGTTTGGTAATATGAATGCATTCAGGCAAAAATTTTATAAATCTGTCCGTAAGAAAGTGTTCTCACGATTTCGAAAAAAACCCAATGTGTTTTGTTTATGTGAGGCAATGCTGTCAAACCTTTCGTCTCTTTACTTGTGTTGTCCTTTTATCTGCAATAACCGCGACGGATATCATCGACCAGGACCTGTCATCCTCCGGCATCAATACCTCATATTATGAGTGTGTGTGAAGATGCCAGGCTTTTGTCATGGGGCATTATCAGAAACTGATAACACCTAAAGACTGCCGAATGTCTACTGCCGACGTAACAGCGTAAACGTTATCCAAGCCAAGGATGTCCCTTTCTTTTTGCTGGGTTACCTCTATAAAAATCAAACCATTCATCACCCATTCTGTTTCGATTTAAATTCCGGTTTGCAAATATTAAAGAAACATTATTTATCTGCGCAGTTAAATGATGTTGCTATTCTAAGAAGTTTTTACTGTGATTCATCTTGATAATCATGATTTATGCTCCGTTGTGACGGTCAGAAAATTTGAAGTACGTTCATCATATCATTTAATTGCGATTTAACAGTCCTTATTTCTATTACTTGGGCATCAAGCCCGAAACGTTTTGGTTATAAGTCTGTTTTTTACGCTTTTCAACCGTGGGTTAAAGAATCGTATATGCTCCAACTTTGTCCGTCTGTCCGTTCGCCTCTCCGCACGATAACTTGCGTAAATACGGTTCAATGTCGATGAAATTTTAGCATGTCGCAGGGGACCACTGGGGACGAACCCTTTTGAAAGTGGGTGAAGTGGGGTCAAAGGTCGTACAATGGAGCGGGATGCATTCCATTGCCCTTATGCATCCTAACTTGCGTAAATATGGTTCGATTTAGATGAAATTTTAGTATGTGGAAGGAGACCACCTAGGAATGAACCCTGTTGAAAATGGGTGAAGTGAGGTCAAATGTCAGGACATAGGAGCGGGATTTGTTCCATTTCCATTGCCCTTATGCGTCATAACTTGCGTAGAAATGATTCGATTTCCATGAAATGTTACTATGTGGTAGGAGACTACCTGGGGACGAACCCTACTGAAAATGGACGAAATGGGATTAAAGGTCAGGACATAGGAGCGTGATCCATTCCATCGCCCTTATGCTCCTAACTTACGTAAAAATGCTTCGATTGAGACAAAACTTTATCATGTTGTTCCGGAAGTATACTATAACCGTTCTGTTGAATATCATCGAAATGGGGTCAAAGGTCAGGTCATAGGAGCGAGATTTATTCTACAGCCATTATCCTCATAACTTGAGTAATGATTTCTGGTATGTCGGAAAGCGTATCATAATCAATGCATTGCATGATTTTACTAACTTGTTTACGCTTTCCAACCGTAGGTTCAAGGAGCGTATATGCTCCAGCTTTTTCCGTCTGTCCGTCTGTCCGCACGATAACTCGCGTAAAAATGGTTCTAGATTTCGATGAAATTTTAGCTTGTAGTAGGGGAGCACTGGGGACGAACCCTATTGAAAATGGGCAAAGGTCAGGACATAGGAGCCGGATCCATTCCATTGTCCTTATGCGTCATAACTTGCGTAAATATGGTTCGATTTCGATTAAATTATAGTCTGTCGTAGCGGATCACCTGGGGACGAACCCTATTGAAAACGGGTGAAGTGGGGTTAACGGTCAGGACATAGGAGCGGGATGCATTCCATCACATCTTATTAAAGGAGCAATTCCTGTATATATGTAAATTTTATTTTGAAAACTGCTGTATGGATTTTGATGAAAGTGGTTAACCTACCGTTTTCTGGAACTAGAAATCGATTTAGCTTGATCTCGACTTTGGAAAAATTCGTTTAGTGGGTTAAATAACCACCCCGAGTTACCACGTTTTTAGTGTCATAGCGTCGTCCTATTAATGTTTCCCATTCTTAGAAATCTTATGACGTCACACTCTCGCGATCGATTCGCGATTGAGATTCTGGCGCGCGGTCACGTCGTCTACCTCATTACGTCACGCGTTGTTTGTGGATCCTATTAATGTTTTATGATGTCACACTCTCGCGACCATCTGCCTCATTACGTCACGCGTTGTGTGCGTAATACTCATTACTTCTATTTTCTTTTAGAACAAAAAGTGAGTTGTACCAGTTGCATGGAGTTGATGCGTAGTACTGTTATAGCAGCGGAACGTTTATTTCGCATGTTTTTTCCTTCAAAATTTAAACTTAAAACAGCATTTTTTTGTTACATTTTTGAACTTCATGACGTTTTGTTACATTTGTTACTTCATGACGAGCGTATCCGTTGTGTTAAAATATGATTAGTTCATTTTTAATTAATTACTATTAACAGAGTGTCACGTGGATGGTAAAACAATATAAAAAATGTGGCTGGTCGACCCCCTACGAAACGTGCACATTTCAACTTTAATAAGAAGAATGAGAAGAATGCGGCACTGTTGGAACAAGAACAAGCGGAAGAAGTAAATATGGAACAGCTTGGACATTCAAGAGCCGATGGTTCTCGATCGCATTCCAGTCTCAAAACACATGATTCCATTGGCAGAAGATCAGCCTACAAAAAGACCATTCCGAGCAGCTAAGGCGAGGAACATTTAAATAATGTCCGACGTTATTATAACCCTCAATGAATCTATATCGGAAGAAAACCTCGATCAAATGCGGCGAATAAATAGACAACGATGAAGAACCAATATTACCGGTGTTCCAGATATTTGCCCTTATGCGTCATAACGTGCGTAAAAATGGTTCGATTTTGATGAAATTTTATTATGTGGTAGGAGACAACCTGGGGACGAACCCTATCGAAAATGGACGAAATGGGGTCATAGGTCAGGACATAGGAGTGGAATCCAATCCATCGCCCTTACGCGTCATAACGTACGCAAAAATGCTCATTGCGACAAAACTTTATCATGTTGTTACGGAAGTATACTGAACCGGTTCTGTTGAATATCATCGAAATGAGGTCAAAGGTCAGGGCACAGGAGCAAGGTTTATTCCACAGCCATTGTCCTAATAACTTGACTAAAAATGCTTCTATTGCGACAAAACTTTAGTATGTTGTTCCTGAGGCATACTGAACCAATTCTGTTAAACATAATTGAAATGGGGTTAAAGGTCAGGGCACAGGTGTGAGACTTATTCCACAGCCATTATCCTCATATCTTGAGTTATAACATGAGTAATGATTTCTGGTATTTTGGAAAGCGTATCATAATCAATGCATTGCATGATTTTACTAACTTGTTTATGCGTTCCAACGGTAGGTTGAAGAAGCGTATATGCTCCAGCTTTGTCCGTCCGTCAGCACGATAACTCGCGTAAAAATGGTTCGATTTCGATGAAATTTTAGTATGTGGTAGGGGACCACCAGGGGACGTACCTTTTTGAAATTGGGCAAAATGGTGTCAAAGGTCGGGACGTAGGAGCGGGATCCGTTCCGTTGTCCTTATGCGTCATAACTTGCGTAAAAATGGTTCGATATCGATGACATTTTAGTATGTGGTAGGGGACCACTGGGGATGAACCCCATTGAAAATGGGCGAAATGGGGTCAAAGATCAGGACATAGGAGCGAGATTTATTGTACAGCTATTGTTCTCATGTCTTGAGTAATGATTTCTGGTATGTTGGAAAGTGTATCATAATCAATGTATTGCATGATTTTACTAACTTTTTAAGGGTTATTTCTTTGTCTATAACACACCAGAGAGTGAATTTTCTGTTGAGTTGTGAGATTACCCTGAGTTACCTTTGTATTAGGAAGTCCCTCCGTTTTACATGTTCGGAGCGATTACGGTAACGCGATTTCAACGTCACGTGCTGCTACTATAAATTGTACACACCTATTCTGTGTACGTAATCAGTAAACATTGGCCAGTAATGGAGAAACGTAGTTACGTAAGCCGATTTGGTCGTGGCAAGATAGTTGGGTCCTAGAGGGCAGGTGTCAGTGTTTCGAAAACTATACTCTGGGCAAAGTTATCCTGGCAATGGGGCTAAAGCTACAGGTCCCTTTAACTCCCAGTTACAAGTATTACTCCGCACTAATGGTGTGTAATTAATCTTCACTCGGAAGTTTTGCGAGGCGACTTCTCCCACAAGCCCTCAGGGCTGTCACCGTGATCGGAGACTGACCCCTCTATTTTAGCACCATGTCCCAGCAGCCCTAACTAGATCCCCAGTACCCCTCGCCCCACCCCTCACAAACACGCGAGCCTTGCAGACCGGTAGACAAGCAATTTATTTATCTCTCTCTCCCTCTCTATTTATCTTTTTTTTTTTTTTTTTTTGAAATGTTACAGAACGTGTAACTTTTTTTCCTTTTAAAATTAAATTATCTTTGCTAAACACGGGAAGAAGTCTTAAGTGACCTAACTTTGTTTTCACATATTTTTTCGATTTTATTTTTATATTTCATTTATGTACTTACTGTTTGAAGATTACCAACTGTGGGGTTTAATTAAAAGTATTTTTACCATGCCATCGGTTATGATTAAAATTTCGTTCTTTACAAACTTTTGCGTTGATTGGAATTTTTGTATAACAGATACCCGTTAAATATGTATGCATTTTTAACTACCCTATGTTGCCATAAGTACTGGACAAGAGTCAGTCTCTGTGATTAATGATATTTTAGGGTTCACTGTAAACAGCCACAAGAGGACACTGCCACACATCTTTCAGCAACTTGAAAAATTGCCACTTGTTTTTCATTCGAACCCGGACCCCTTTTGAAAGAATGATCAGAATCCATCGCTTAAACCACTGCCCCATAGGGGCGGCGTCTGAATTTTCACGCCGGTTCATACGCGTTTAGGGCAGCTGCCCACAAAAGTTCAAAGGGAAGGGGCTATAAAGATAGCCGTTTTTTTTTTTTTTTTTTTTTTTTTTTTTTTGGCCTATATTGAGAACTGAATTTGGAACTCCAAAGAAATTTCGAGAAAACGTTCTATGTAAGCCAAGCGAGAATTGTATTTGAATTTGAAGAAATAAATTGTCTCGGTATCCGAGGTACTTGGGTTGGTGGGGCTCTACCCCAACTTCCGTAATTTTATATTCTGAACCGCTGGAGTCTGTCAGTGTATCCAGGAAGTTCCCATTGAAGCTTCCGCGATGTCCGTAAGCTTTGGGGGAGGGCTTGTCCACAAAATGTGAAAATGAACGCGGAGCTGTAAACTTTGGTACCATGCTTTATATAATGATTCTGTACAAGACCACGAATTGTCAGAAGGGTTCGATGAATTCACCTCCCCCCCCAAGTTTCTAAGTGCGGAGACAAGGTGTTCAATGTAAGTTATTTGCTCGCAGTTTCCATTCTTCATATTCTGTTGAATGATAGACTCTACTTGTGGGTACGCTCTTCACCCAGAAATTTGGTAAAGTCTGTAAAACAGATCCGAGGTGCTTGGGTTGGGAGGCTATACCCCCAACTTCCGTAATTTTATATTCTGGACCACTAGAGTCGGTCAGTGTATCCGGGATGTTCACCCAGAAGCGCTCTTAGAAACATGGGGGGTGGGGTGTATTCACTCCACCCTCCTGAAAATTCGTGGTCGTGTACAACATCCTTATATAAAGCATGGTACCAATGTTTACAGCTCTACGTCCATTTTTACATTTAGAGGGGAAGTCCCCCAAAGCTCGCGAACGCTTCCAGGGGAACATACCGGATACACTGACCGACTCTAGCGGTCCAGAATATAAAATTACGGAAGCTAGGGGTAGAGTCCCCCAACCAAAGCACATCGGATTCCTCGGCCAATTCTTGCTTGGCTTACATAGAACGTTTTCTCGAAATTTGTTTGGAGTTCCAATTCAGTTCCCAATATAGGCCAAGAAACGGCAATCTTTATGACTCCCGCTCACCCTTGAACTTTGGTGGGCAGTTGCCCTAAACTTGCATAAAGCGGCATGAAAATTCCGACAAACAAAAAAGAGCTCCTTCTCGTCATTAGGCACCTTGGAAAACTGCCACATATTCAATGTGTTCCTTGGAGGAACAGCAATTTGTGCCCGGCCCCTTAATAAAAAACATATGGCAATTTTCTTGTGTGGCAGTGTTCCTGTGAGGCAATTTACCGGCAACCATATTTTAGCTATTGTTTAGGTTTAAATAATTTTTGTGAATGAATGAAATCCATTGTACGAATATTGTTTAAGTACATATAAAGTATAGTCTGAGTAATTTTTTAAACTATTCGTTGCACTGCTGGTAATCAAAGTTTGAAGAATGAGCTTAATATTAAAAAGACTTACGTTTTCATATGCATATTTCCTCTTCTTGATATTGAATTTTTGAAGCATAATTCACTTCGTTAACCGTACTCACACCTTCCCCACCGGTTCCCCGGAAGAAAGCAAAGGTTCAATCCCATTAACGTCATTATCTGAAGAAACTGCAGTGTCGGATTCTCCAACAGTAAATTCAAAGCGTTCAACACGGCTGTCTACCATCTCGTCTAAAGTCCACACCTTATCCTACTCTTTGATTACGTGATTGACATAATTACTCCAATGTAAAGCCGTCACTCGATTAAAGCCTTCATAAGTCAGTTTTTCAACTTCTGCCGCTTTGAATGTGCGGTTTTCAGTTGCCAGAAATCCTTTGACCTGACTCCATACATGCTCGACTCTATTCAACTCGCAGTGATATGGAGGCAAGCGAAGAATTTTATGTCCATATAATTGAGCAATGCTGTTGATGCGATATGCTTCGTAGCGACTACAGACATTCGAAACAAGCTTCATGAACTTAGTTTTTAACATGTCCGAAACCCACGGAATCTGTTTTGCAATCAACCACTCCTGGATGTCGGATTCTTTCGTTGATATTGTCGGTATACTTTCAACGTGGACGCTGTGATAAGGGGCATTATCAAAAACAATTATGCTGTTTGGTTCTATATTTGGTAATAATTTGTTGATGAACCAGTTTTCATAATGTTCGCCATTCATTTCACCGTGGTGGTCTCCTGTGGTGTTTTTAGCAAGGAAAATTTCACATGCATTGCCCACGAATCCTTTTTCATTACCAGCATGAATAATTATTAGCCTCTGGTCCTTTTCTAGAAGGAACTTTTAAGCCAGATGAAAGCTGCGGATAAATGCCTCTTCGCTGGATTTAACAGTTGTGTCTTGCCAAACTGTGTTTTTGGTGTGCCCAAAATTTACCCATGTTTCATCGGTGTAATATATGGACCTACCCTGAGAACGATGATACCGAATTTTTCTTATACATCTCCGACGCCATTCCTGGATATCGTCACGCTCGATCAACATTGATACCCGTTCCCGCTTGCTGCACTTGAATCCCAAGTCTTTCATAACGTTCCTCACAGTTCTAACACAAACTGTAGGCAGCTCAATATCTTCATTAACAGCCGACATAACTTTGATTGTTGTTGGAATTTCATTCCGGAAGAAGAAACTGTGTACTTTCTGACAAACTGCGGTTAAAGAAAATTCGTCCTACCGTTCCATCCGTGTTTGGGTTTTAGCCCCTAACAGGCGTTTTTTTTCCGGAGGTAGAAAACCCACTGGTGCGTCTAAATTTAACCTTCATTCTCGCAATGCTGCGACTTGAAACACCAGTGAGTTCTGCCGTAAGAATTTTTACTTCATTTTTCGATTTACTAGGCGAATGTTTTTCCATCAATTTAGTGAAAACATTCATAACGATCACTTTAGAAGAACTTCGTAATGGTTTCCCAGCTTTATGCGGCTGAAATACACTCGAGTGACCTGCAGATGCCATTGGAAAAACCCGAAAAGACAGAGGAGTGTTTTAAAACAACAATCAAGAGGGAGAAACGCGAAATGCCCTCGGATTGGAAACGCTTATCTTGTCCTCTCCCTTCCGCTAACAACCCCCACACCGCCACAGCAATAAATATCCCCTGGGTTGACGGCGTAACTCTGACCCAAATGCTGTGACAGATGATTATCAGTGACGTCACCAAAAAGCGAATATCTGTATTTTTTAGAAATACCGCTGAAACTGAGATCTGATTTTTTTAAATACACATACGCACAACGTATTGAACATTTGTGTACTTTTTAAATGCCAGTTGAAGCTGGAGTGCAAGCTTTTACACTAGAACTATTTTATGCAGTGGAAGTATACACTCTGTAAACTTCCTTCCATTGCCAAGTTATGTTTGCCCAGAGTATAGAGGTGAGCGTCGGGTGTCACGACTGCTATCTCTGCAAAGACGTGCAACAGTCACCCAGCTCACTCACCAGTAGGCAGTATGACAGCGGGTCAGCCCGACCTATTTCCGCATGCACCATACGCCGTACCTTGCTTCGCCTGAAGTCTCACAGATAGAGACCAACGTGGGCACCCATGATGACTCGCAGTCAACGCAAATAACGCCTCGTATGTGCCAAGGGACAGGAAAAGACCCAGAAAAAGACCACATGGGAGATGGGTGGATGAAATTCGTAAATATGCGGGAGTGACATGGAGGAGACTGGCACAAGACAGACCGTTGTGGAGGAAACTTGGGGAGACCTTCGTCCAGCAGTGGATTGATAATGGTTGACAATGATGATGATGATGATGATGATGTGCCAAGGAACGTCGGCAATGGACCCTCCACACATGGAAGAATTTCGTCTGGAGTGATGAATTCCGTGTTAATGGCCGGGTTCGCATGTAGCGTAAGCAGCATGAAGCTTTACCTCCCTCGTTACGCAGATGGGTATTGTTTCAGTAAAGACCGCTTGCTACGTTTATACAACAATTTAGTTATTGTCTTTTTGATAGCTACTACAGTCAAAACGTGCCTGTCACGCCGTTTCAACGCTCTTCTTTTGTCCGTTCAGATGGAAGGGCAAAACAATTTTCTTTGGAAACCAATGTGTTTTTTTTTGTTAAGAAAGTTTTTTTTTTTAGCATTTGTTTATTGGGCTTTTTTCTTCACTACCAGGAAGTGTGACTACTGTTTTTTGTTCTGATGAGACTGCCGCAGATTGCGTTTTGTCTTCCTGGGAGATGAGATTGATCCTTCCATGATGTCACCCATCAAGCTTCACTTTCTTGTGCTCAGCTGTGAATGAGTCCTTGATTTCGACAGATCCTGAGATCTCCTGGACTTTTTGTTTCTTCTGTCCTTGCCCGGTTCGCTGCTTTTGTGTTCCATTATCTCCAGTAATACCACGATTGAGGTCTGTGACTGCACCATCCTATCTGGTATTCATCTCTTCCTGACTGCTTTATGTTTGTCATCCATCCTTCACCATCTCGTCACCAGTGCTTCTGGACTTCAACAGTGTCGCACTGTGTTGTGCGCAGTCATCATTGAACTTTTTGTGTCTTCCTATTATGAGCTCCTTCTTTCACAGTGTATCATAGCGCTATCAACGAGGGACTTTTTCTTTTCTGCAAAGCCGGCACACAACATCAAGCTGGGTTTTTTCCTTCTTCATCAGGGCTATTCCTACATTTTTTCAACAATTGATCAATTTGTCTTTTGATCTTTCGATATTTGAGCATTCTCCGAATGACTTTCACTGACATTATATGAACAGTCCTTTACATACGTCATTTGTCTCTACTTCTGTTAAATGCTTTGTCAAGTGAAAAGTCGGTTGGGATCGCCTAAGTGCTACGACAACCCGGTGATTGTAAATACTTGTATATATTTGTTTGTCAATGAATACCATTTGAAATTTAATAGACCATGTGTTTGACTGTGGGTAGCTTTTTCCTGGCATGTCATAGGTCCATTGGTTATCATCCCACAAACACTGAATGTTGGATGCTGGAGGGATCTGTTAGGCGACCATCTGCATCCATATCTGCTGAAAGTTCATAGGTTGTCATCCCACAAACACTGAATGTCGGATGCTAGAGGGATCTGTTAGGCGACCATCTACATCTATATCTGCTGAAGGTTCATCGGTTGTCATCCCACAAACATTGAATGTTGGATGCTAGAGGAATCTGTTAGACTACCATCTGCATCCATATCTGCTGAAGGTTCATCGGATGTCATCCCACAAACACTGAATGTTGGACGCTAGAGGGATCTGTTAGGCGATCATCTGCATCCATATCTGCTGAAAGGTTCATCGGATGTCATCCCACAAACACTGAATCTTGGATGCTATGGGGATCTGTTAGGCGACCATCCGCATCCATATCTGCTGAAGGTTCATCGGTTGTTATCCCACAAACACTGAATGTTAGATGCTATGGGGATCTGTTAGGCGACCATCTGCATCTATATCTGCTGAAGGTTCATCGGTTGTCATCCCAAACAAACACTGAATGTTGGATGCTAGAGGGATCTGTTAGGCGACCATCTGCATTCACATTTGCTGGAAGTTTACCCGGACGGCAGTGCCATCTTTCAATTGGACAACGCACCGTGTCATCGTGCTCGTATAACTACTGAGCGGTTAGAGGAACACGACAACGATTGTACCACGTTGCCTTGGCTCCCAAACTTCCCTAACTGTAACCCAATTGAACATTTGTGGAATACGCTTGAACGGGGTGTGAGAACTGCTGATCCTCTTCCGTGGAATGAGCGTGAACTGACGGATCTGCTGCAGCAGACATGAGTCAAGTTACACATGGAGGATGTATGACACCTTTTAGAATCCGTTCCTCCGAGTCTGCGAGACGTGACTGTGCGGAAAAGTTGGGAACAACGGGTTTTTAGGTACGTTTTCCCAATGCAAAGGTAATTCAGTGTATATTTTTGCACTTTTATGTGTGTGTGTGTGTGTGTGTGTGTGTGTGTGTGTGTGTGTGTGTGTGTGTGTGCGCGCGCGCGTGAGTTTAAAATTTAAATTGTACTTTAAACCGAGGAGCTTCCAATCAGAATGATTAATTTGTATTGGATTAGTGGCATTTAACTATCACTTTTCAGAAAGAAGTAGAAGTTTCTATGTTCGAAAATTCTGCTACGTCAGTAACTTATTTTGATACAGGAATTGTTCACGGGTTTTTCTTTCTGAGTGCAAAATATTTTCGAGACTTTCCATGTCCCTCTGTAAATGATTTTTTTTAGTCTTTTGGGAGATATCTTGATTTTGAACTTCGTTAAATAAAATCCCAAAAGACCAAAAGAAAATTTACTGCAGGGTTTTTAGATCTTTTTTGCGTGTGTGTGAATGTATGTGAGTGCGTAAGGCTTTAATAGATCTTTAAGCACGTGTATATACAGTAGTTCTGTCTGCTATAAAACTCTCTGCCACTCTTTTTCTTTTTGATTACGAAGCGTAGCATTCAATCGACCTGTCAAAATTCCATTAATAACTACGTTATTTTTATGAAGATTAGTTCCTAAGAATTATTTTGCTCATTTTCTGTGTTAGAGTGTAGGTAAAACATTTCCAATGCGTAAATTTTCCTACATTCTCATAGTCTTCGTAACATATATTTATTCATTTATTTAAAATAAACTATTTCAGAATAAAAGAACTTCTCAACTTCCTTACTTTTCACGATTATTTTCAACGAATGATTAAGAATAAAGCAAATGAGCCTCTATGACGTATACTCTAACTTAACTTTCAGTTTTATATTCTTTCCCTAAGTTAATTTCGAGTTCATTCTCTTTAAGCATTTTAATTCTAATGTTATATTTTTTCATTCAATGAATGATTTGTGGTAACAGTTTTCAGATCAGGGTGAATGACATGTGTATGTTGACAAGATAAAACGATCTGCATAATGTGTTGAGCAAGCAGGAAAAAGTATGGTGTGAGTAGATTAGTGTGGCTTATGTTGTGGCCGCAAATCTGGATATATAGTGTCGAT
Organism: Macrothele yani; assembly: GCA_039090855.1. Lineage (NCBI taxonomy): Eukaryota > Metazoa > Arthropoda > Arachnida > Araneae > Macrothelidae > Macrothele > Macrothele yani. The sequence goes on along the minus strand of CM076989.1, from coordinate 141,946,768 downwards.
AACGAATATATTGCAAGCAAGATACTTGGAACCTAAAATTACAGAGGTTCAGTGGTGAAGTATTGAAAAGTGTGCTGCAGTGATTATCCTTGATGTGTTTTTAAAGCAAAGTGCCTTTAAACTCCCTAAAATAAAGACTTTTTATTCGTAAGTACAAGACTTCATTCTTCTGGCCGTTTGATCGCCTAATATTAAGGATTTTATGCTAGTTTTCCGGAACCATCGACAGCACGATAGGTAATGTTACAAGAACCATAGGCAGCACGATAGGTAATGTTACAAGAAAAATCGACAGTACGATAGGTCATGTTACAAGAACCATGGACAGCACTATAGATAATGTTGAAAGAATAATCGATAGTACGACAGGTAATATTTAAGTAAGACAATTAATTAAACAAATATTACACCCTTTGTATAGGTACGTATGAGACTTGGGGTTAATTATTCAGTATTCACCCTCTATTCCTTAAGTTACCATGTATTCATATTCATTATGCTATTTTTGTGAGAAATGTTTACATCATTGTTCCACAGTTGTTATACTCATCACTAATTTCAGCGAAAGTCAAATCGGATTAAATTATTCGTTTCTTAATACCTTTCGAAAATTGTTCTTAAATGTTGTACGAAATGTTCATCGTTAAATCCCTTACCACAGATGCCACGTTGGAATAAATAATAAATTCATGTGTTCCTCGGATTCTTTTAGTTGTCAGCTCTTAATTACTTCATATTACAATGATATAACAAAAGTAGTCCTTGATCTTCAACAGATGTTGCACTTAATTCATGGATTTTAATTAACAGTTACTCAGCTCTTTTTTATCTTTTTTCTTTCTAGATAAGAGCCATTAATGAGTAATTAATTCATGGTCAATGTTTCGTCTTCCAGAAAGCAAGTGCTTAACCGTGAGAATAGTTATTGAACGCAAACTGTTCTATAAAGAAAGAAACGACTGAGAATCATTCTCAAGGTGTTCACTTAAAAGCACACGTTTGAGGTTTTCTCGTAGCCGAAGAGATCCTTTCTTTTCCCGCGAAACAATGTCTACCAAAATTTACATCCGTCGTCTAAACAGTTTTTTTATTCATTAATTCATTACCTGTGTGAAATACTGAGCAATGTAGTGAAGGTGTTAGTTAGTCTATCTGCATAGTATTACTTAAAGAACTTAAAAGTCACGTCCAGTTATTTCACATTTTGTTTATAGATAACGTTCTAACTACAGTGAAATTTCGGTTATATTCTGCATAACGGCCTTCAAAAACGTATAAATGTGAAAACGTATAAATGAAATTTCAAAATGTTAAATACTATTCTAATATACTGTTGCTTACTATACTATTGCATTGTGGTCAGCAACAACGTACTGTTTAGAGAAAGCACTATCCAAATTTCTTGCTAATCATCTCCCCAAATCGGATTTTATAACTTCCAAACTAGATTTTATTATCAAAGTCAAACAAATTTCGGTCCAACAACGCGACTCATCGGCAGTTTCGACGTCGTTTCTCTTTACCCTTCGGTACCCGTGCCGGAAGCCATCAGAATGTTAAAAGAAGCCATATCTAATTCGTATTTTTATTCGCAGGAGTCTTGCATCAGCATCTTTCAAGTTAATGGACTTGGTCGCAAATTCCAGCTACTTCGGTTTCCAAGGACAAATTTACAAATAGATAAATGGCGCTTCGATGGACTCATCGCTTTCAGCCGTCCTCGCGGAAGCAATACTTCGCCCAACTGAGCAATATATATTCACCGACATCACCCCAAAGCCTACCACCTGGCTAAGATATACGGACGATATATTCCTATGGCCTCACGGAAAGGAGACCATCCCGCTTTTTCTAGATAAAATCAACGATATTCACCCTACGATCAATTTCACAATGGAGCTCGAACACAATGGCGCCTTGCCTTATCTCGATGTTTTACTCAGTAAATTACCTAAAATTCGCCTTCGCACACAAATCTATTATATACTCACATCAGCCCCAAACATGATGCTCCGAAGCTCATACTGCCAGTCGATTACCTGACAGCTTTCTTCCTTTTTAGAATCCGAAGAGCCTTTGCAGTCTTCTCAGATGTTCCTTCTAGGTAATGCGAATTGAAAAACGTTGTCGAGTTGGCCACTGAAGCAGGATACGCCCTGAACCTGGTACATCGCTATATCGAGAAAACCAGAACCAGTCATATTAATATTTCTGTGCCGCAGCTACGCTACCTGGGCAAAATTCCCTACATACCAAATGTTTCCTATAAGCTCAAGTACGCGCTCAAGAAATTGAACCTCGGTGTTGGCTACGGTGGATCAAAAAAATGCTTTTTTCTAATTTCGATTTGTAATACCTTCAAAAACTTGTCAATTGGAATAAAAATAAGACCTGCAAGTAGAGTCTGCCAATCAGCACAGCACAAGAAGCATGAAAATTGCAGGCATAACTTACTTTAAACACGTTGTCTCCGCTCCTAGAAGCCTGTAAGGGGGGGGGGGTAATTCAACCACACTCCTGAAAATTCGTGGTCGGGAACAGAATCGTCATAGAAAGCATGGTACCAATGTCTACAGTTCTATGACCATTTGGACGTTTTTTGGGGAAGCACCCCAAAGCTCACGAACCTCGCGGACGCTTTAGGGGGAATATTCCGGATAAACTGACCGACTCTAGCAATCCAGAATACAAAATTACGGAAGTTGAGGGCAGGGCCCCCAACCCAAGTACCTCGGATCCCTCTGATAGACTTTACCAAATTTCTGCGGGAAGGGCATACCCACAAGTAGAGTCTGCCACTCAACACAACATGAAGCATGGAAATTGGGAGCAAATAGTTTACCTTGAACACGTTGTCTCTGCTCATAGAAACCTGGGGGGGGGGTGAATTCCTCCCACCCTCCTGAAAATTCGTGGTTGTGTACAGAATCATCACATTAAAGCATGGTATCAATGTGTACAGCTCTACGTCATTTAAATATTTTTGAGGGAGACCCCTCCCAAAGCTCGCGAACCTCGCGGACGCATTACAGGAACATCCTGGATACACTGACTTATTTTGCGATCTAGAATATAAAATTACGGAAGTTGGGAGTAGGGTCTTCCAACCAAAGCACCTCGGATCCCATTTACAGACTTCACCAAATTTCTGAGGGAATGGCATACCCACAAGTAACGTTTGCTACTCGATACAATAGTAAACACCAAACATGCGGACAAATCACTTTCGTTAGGCTTATACAAATCACCGTGCTGCGATCCACGAGGGGCCAGAAGACACCGAGGACCCCCCCCCCTTCCCCCGAGCTGCCATGGACCTGCATAACATTGGAAAGTACACTAAGAATAAATCAATGCAATGTACAAGTGTTACATTTAATACTGCAAGAGCAACCGAAGGACAGAGGTCCCTATCCTCGTGAACCAGTATATCTCTCAAAAAGACTTCACCGGGGCGCCGGGAAGGAGGAGAAATGTCACATGGAGCATGAAAGATCCACAAGTTATATAACATTCAAAATCGTAACGGCAGCCGTCTCCCCCAAACTTCTCCTGAAGGACTTTTCAGGTTGGAGAGCTCAAAGACCTCTTACAAACTCCAAAGTATTCCACGGCAAATTGAGCAGCCGACGAATTTCGTCCACGATGAAATTGAGCAGTCGACGAATTTGCTCGCGATGAAATTGCCTGCGACGAATTGAGCCTGCGATGAATTGGTGATTGCGACGAATTGACGCGCATGAATTTTCGCTCGACAAACTGCGTCGGCGACGTATTGACGCTCGACGAGTTGTGCACGACGAATTGACGGGACACCCGAAATCGTGGACCCACAAAGTTACGTCCCAGAGATTTATCAGTTTTAAATAGCGTATATCTGTGTGAGTTATGAGATACGAAACAAATTTTTCGTCCAAACCGAAAGTAATCGACATACCCTTCTCTGATGGGATCGAGACTCAACTTTGGCTGCACGAAGAAGAAACACAGCAACGCTGTCTCAATTCTCTCAAAGTCGTAACATATCGAGTTACGCATAAAATAGTCAAAAACCGTGTATTTTTGATAATCTGGAATTCAAATTTAACGTGAAATCTCCAAAAGCGTAAAAATGAATTACATATAACCGAGTTAAAAATATAAATTGAAACTACAGCAAAAGGTAAGTTACTCACAGTAATACATATGAAAGTGAAATACGCATAACTGCGGTACGTATAACCGAGGTGCATTTTACGTAATGGTTTCTTTTTTGGATTACCTTTGGATTGGTTGGTGGTTCGACCATTAGAAGTGTGAAACCCTTTCCGAAGGCTAAGGTTCAAATCCCAAATGATGCAGATAGCCAGTAGCAAATAAATGATGGAAGAATTACCTCAGGTTTAGATTTTCAAGAAACCATTGAGGTGCACTTCTCCTCCTTCCCCAATCGTCCAACGAAAACGAAACTGCCTTCTGTGCAAAACGTTTACATAATTTGTAGATGGTATTTAAAGTTTGTTACATATAGACGCTGTGTTGTGAAATGCTGTTATACGATCAGCCTTTCAGTATATCGTCCTTTGTACACAACTTTTTGCAGCATTTTATTTTCAATTTATTCCAAACGATTACAATGTGAATAATTTGATCACATTAATTTAAGTTTATTTCTGCATAAAGTCTGAACAGATAACAACGAATTACTAAGTTCCACAAAGAATGCATATATAAAACAAGCACATAAGTGTTATTATACAGACTTAAGCTCAGAGCTCCAGAAATGCTACATTCAGATATTCCGTCCCATGAAAGCATCATGAGAAATGCCAAAATTATGTTAAAAAACCTTTTTGCTTTCGAAATATATTTTCCATTTTTCATCATAAAGAGAGAAACATGTGGTTATTTCTTAAGTTTGATCCAATTTTCCAGTTACAGATGGGAAACTGAAAAATAAAAATTTGATGTCGCATGTAGTTCTTTTTAATTTATGAACACAGCTTCTTTTCTCTGGTCGCCGGAAAGAACATCATATCGAAGGAAAGTAACAAAATTTAAGAACTTTTGGAATTTGTAGGATTGTTTCTTATGTGACCAATCTAATATTCATTTCTGATAATTTTTTCGTATGATGTTGAACGACGTTTATACGAGGGACATCTGTGTCCGCGTTTTGTTAGGCTGGAACAAGTTACATCTGGAGATTTTTAATTGATGCTGTCACCAATTCAAAAATAAATTCGTGTTAGTATTCAAATTTCTGAAAATAATTTATTGGCAGTAATAAATACCTAAAACGGAATCGACAGTTCGTCATTGAGGCGATTTTAGCCAAAGCGATCCTAATAAATTCTCGGTTGCTTCGTTTGAGAGAGGATATTTTACGATGCACATGGGACAGAAATTTTGAAAAATCATCAACGTCTTTAACGAAGGTAATTCTGGGTGTGGTTTAATATTCTAATGGCAAAAAAGATAAGGGACAGGAACAAAGCTTCATTGGCAAAGCGGAACTAATTCCACTTTCCGACGCCCCTTCCCCATTATAGTAAGAAGAGAGAAAAGTGGGCAAGATTGCCCTACATTAATCACCGCATAATAGAGCAATAACTTTGATTAAGGAAGGACTCTTCTGGGAATCATTTCCTACAATTACAATATTACGATTATTCTCTATGGCAAAACTACGGGCCTTGCTATTTTTGTAAAAATCAGATTTCAAAACACTCTTCTATTCCTCCAGCGTCGCTGCAGTTCTTCCATACTGGCATAAGAGGAAAGGATCCATTTCTTAATTACTGAGATGTTCCAGTCTCGATAATCAGGACCGAATATTCTTTCTCTAGGACTATTCCAATTTTTTATCCCTGAATGATAGTTAGTCATTTCTTAATGACCAACAGTCCCCAAATTTCACTTTCAGGGCAGAATATTCTTCCTATAAATAATGTCCCTATCCTTTCTTCCGCTATGATTGGGTCCCATTGTTGAAAAACATTACTAATACTGAAATTCGTTTCAATTACGGAATCTCTGTGTCTTATGTAACATGTAGTAATTAACCTAACAGAGTATCAAATGTATAGACAGAAGAACAAAACACTTAACACACTAAATAAAAGCTGTAAATAAATCTGTGTGTAACATGTTCGCAGACTATTCAAAAAGTGTTGGTTCTTCTCGATCTCTACCCATTTGCTCAGAGAGATTCTTCTTTGTCTCGGAATCTACCAAATTGTTCACGAGAGAGAGAGAGAGAGAGACAAAGAGACGGTTGTTCTCTTCTCGATTTCTACCAGATTGCTCGTGAAGGTTCTTTTCTTTTAATTTAAAGGTTGCGATTGTGCAGCTAAGAGAGTGACACTCAGATGGATTTACTTTCCGGAGTGATTTCGTACGAGTGGTTAATGCGCGTTACAGTCGTTTTCTACTTACGTACACTTGTAGTCTTTGCTTAGTTTTGTAATTCGAGTTTTTGTGTAACCGTTTTTAGTGAACCGAAAATCCCACCCACGCTGCAGTATTTTCACACGGTTGTTCCCGATTGAAAACTGTTCAAGTACATGAAAACCAAAAGGGGTGTCAGTGAATGAGAGTATAGGGCACCTGGAATCCTGATCAGGAATGGAACCACATGAGGCCGTATGATCTCATCCACATACCGTTGGCCCGCCAATGATTCACGTACCACTACTAGAGCTGATCGACTGTCTCCAGACCATAATGCCTGAAGTGGGGGAGGTGTGGCGATCGAGGACGAGGTTGAGATTGTGCCGTTGACCCGGGGACCTCCGCACCTGGACATGATGATCATCTGTCCCCAAAACGAAGCTGCACTCATCGCTAAACACCACACGTCGTCAGTCTGTGGCGTTCTACATGTCCACTACTCCCAACGCAGTCAGACATTATTGTCACAACGATCCACGTGGCGGGTTATACGGAGCGCCGACCACCCTGCGGTTTTCAGCCCGATGATCAGGCCTATCTCAAAGTCCGTAAGTTGCGTAAATCGACGTCTCTGGCATCTACCGGACATTCTTGTCACTCTGTATTCTTGCTTTCGTCGGCCGGTGTTTTTCGCTTTCATGAGGCATTGACTACACGCCTATATATAAGTCTGCCTGTTCGTGCTTGCAGCGCCACCACAGGGTGTTCGGTCATGGGCACTCACACAAGGCGTAGATTATTTGCATTTCATCATGCACTCTAGCTATTTGCAAAGTTTCGCGGTTGTAGCATGTTTACTTCCACTGTAAGGTAGGTTTTATGAAGTAGGATTAGAAATGAACTTAGCAAAAAATAAAATTGAGGTAGAATGTTTTTACATGAACAAAAGGTTTAGAAGCTGATGGGGGAAAAGGAGTAATAACCGATGTATACATTTACCTTGCGTAACAGGTATCAAGCGAAGAACACATCGAAGAAGAAATTAATAGGCGTATAAAACTCGGTTGGGGAGCATTTGGAACAATGAGCACAATTTACAACAGCAATTTGCCTTATGTCTTAAAAGAAAAGGCGTAATAAATACCTCCCACCAAATGTAACTTAGAAATCAGATAGAAACTTTAATTAAAAAAGACATACGAGGCTGCATTTGAAAGAAGCATGAAGTGTTGCATGCTTTGTGTAACCAAGAAATGTTGAAAGAAACCATGAATCACGAAAATGATAACAGATGACAACATCATGATCAAAGTAAATTCACAGAAATGGCAATGAGCTGGACATATTTCTAGAGAAACTAAGTACCATTCGACAGAAGAAATATCTTGCTAAATCAGAAGGGGCAGAAAAAGAATACGTGAGAAATTTGTGGATGAACTTCGAAGGCATACTGGGGTGACGTGGAAGAGACCAGCTGAAGACAGAACGTTGTAGAAGAAATTTGGGTAGAACTTTACTAAATATTAAAAGCTGTAGATATATACAATGGTGTGCAAAAATTAAGGACGAAGAGGAAAATTTAGCATAACAGCCGAAAGAGCAGGCAGAACGGACCGAAAGACCACTCAGGAGATAGACTAGGGTCCGGTACGGTAGGGCATGCGCACATATGCAGCATGACGTAAGGGGGTAAGGAGTTCGGAAGTGTATAAAGCAGACGGGTGGTGTACGCTCAGCAAGTCAGTGAAAGCTATTGCACGATACACATCGGTTTGTACGACGTCGAGTTGCTGCCACCGTGTGATATGGCCAACAAGCAATCCAGTAGACGACATCTCGATGACTTTACCCGAGGTCGCGTCATTGGGAAGTCAGAAGAAGGTCGAAGTGTGACTAGTGTGGCTGAGGAGTTCGGGATCGCTCACAGCATCGTTTCACGAGCTCAGAGAGCATTTCAAACGGCAGAAACAGCTGTCCGAGAGTTTATCAGTGGTCGTCCACGAGCAACAACTGCTACGGACGACCGGTGTGTTGTCCTACAGGCGAGAAGAGACAGACGGCAGACAGCGGGAGAAATCGGTAGGCACATGCAACATACAACTGGACGTCCGTTATCGCGTTTTACCCGTGGCCAGGAGGCTGAGCGTAGCCACGACGACCAGTACGGTGTGTGTCATTAACGCCTGCTCATCGGAAACGGCGACTTCTGTGGTGCCAGGAACACAAGAACTGGATACATCAGCAATGGGGCCGAGTTCTCTTTACAGATGAGAGCCGATTTAGTCTGACGAGCGATTCTGGACGTATACACATCTGGAGAGAGCAGGGAATACGCAATCACCCCTCCAACATCATCGAAAGGGACTGGTTTGGAGGTGGCGGAGTTCTTGTTTGGGGAGGTATCATGCTTGGTAGCCGTACTGACCTCCACATCTTCCAAGGATGTTCAGTCACTGGTGTCCGCTATTGGACCGAGGTTCTCCTGCCGCCCGTGCGTCTGTTTAGAGGTGCTGTGGGTCCTGAGTTCCTCTTCATGGACGGCAAGGCTACACCTCATCGTACAGTGGATGTCGCAGAGCTGTTGGAGAGTAAAGATATTCAACGCATGGATTGGCCCGCAAGGTTCCCGCACCTAAATCCAATCGAACACGTGTGGGACCTTCTCAAGAGACGCTTGGCAGCACGTCACCAGCCGCCAGCAACGATTCCGCAGCTGCGATTGGCGCTACAAGAGGAATGGGCAGCGATGCCTCAACAGCTCCTTGACAACCTCGTCATCAGCATGGACAGAGTTCAAGTCCGGTGATCCTACGTGGGATGATATAAAGAAATTAGCTCCCTACTCCACGCCTAAATCTACTGCCATTCGCGAGATCTTAGAGATCATTACCAACAGTGAGGGTTGCAATGATAGCGTCTCTCTAGAATTGTCATGAGTTGGAACCAGTTCCTCAAATAATGCTGCGGTTTCTCCCATGATACCGCGTGCCCAACCAACATGACTCCTGTTTTTTTTTAATGAATAATCACATTTGCACATATTCATTTATTGTCTAGTCAGGTCACCCCGTTCAAATTGTTGAGGTGTTCTATTATTCAGTTTGCAGTTTCCTATATACCTTTCTTGAAAAAGCCATCTCGTTGATGTGCAAAAGCTTAGAAACTTTTATTTCTATTCTACGCCAAGAAATTTGGATCATTTGTATAGTTATACTGTTTTGAGAATAACTGATGTACAGTTCTTATTAATTAAACACCATACTAGTAATTCGATTTATTGGTGTAAGAATATAAATCAACGTTTCCAAGTTTTCGCACATCAACCAAATGGCGTTTTCAAGGAAGATAGGCAGTTTCTGTCTATCTTCTTTGAAAAGTTTCATTTTTTTAGAATTCTGTCTAACTTCCTTGAAAAAGCCATGTGGTTAATGTGCGAAAGCTTGGAAATAATTTATATTCGTACGACAATAAATCGGATTACTAGTATAGTTTTACTATTTTACACCTTGAAAAAATTATGTTCAGTATACTCTTTAACACGAAAACTATTTTTTACCTATTATCTTCTGTAAGTATATGAATGCATTCTCTCTAGATTGCGTAAAATTATATCACGTTTTCCTCCACATCTCTTCTAAGCGTTAAATTTCGAAAACTCTCTTTTGCCAAAAATACATTATCTTCTGCTATGAGAAAAATTTTGTGCTCACTTTCAAATTTTTTGTGACACGTATTTCTGTCGACAAAGGGCATAAGTAGTTATTTCTATTTGCGGATGCTTTACCGTTTGTAGATTCTTTTTTTCTTTTTCTTACAGGTTTTATTCACTATGAAGAATACTGGTCACGTTGCAGCTTTTAAATTATACGCAGCCTGAGCCTAGAGGCATAAACACATTGCTGGCCATTAAAAGTGCAACACCGCGAAAGACAAGAGATATCAAAGTCATATTCAGTAAACAAAAAGCAAATGATACAAGGGTGAATCGATTACAAATACAGCGCGGTGAGACGAGAGGAACATGTAACGGTTAGTATGTGGTGTAGCCATCATGAGTGGCAATTACAGCTGCTACACTGCGCGGTATCGGGAGGAAGAGACGTTGGATGTGTGTTTGGGGAATGCCCGTCTATACAGCTTCAATACGATGCCACAATTCCTCCGTGTAGACGGGGGTGGTCGCTGGCGTGCCAGTCGTCCGGCGATCATGGACCACACGTGTTCAATAGGCAACATATCTGGGAACCACGCGGGCCAAGGAAGACGTGGCACATTGCGGCGATCCAGGAAGTCTTGAATGTTGCGTGCCACATGCGGTCGCAAATTTTTTTTGGTAAATGGCACCAGACAGTCCGTGAATATATGGTACAACAACAGGTTCCAACACTTCAGTGATGTAATGTTGGCTTTGCAACGTATTGCTAATGCGGACGAGGCGCTTGTAAAAGTGGAATCCAATGGCACCCCATAACATAACACTGGAAGCCGGGCCAGTATGGCCCAACATAAGGCAGGACTCACTCAGCCGGTCGCCGCAGTAACGCGAGACATGGATTCGTCAATCATGGTGCTGCGAACTAAAGCGGAATTCGTCGGAAAACACGATGTCTTGCTATTCGCTCTTCCATGCGAGACGTTCTTGGCACCATTGCAGTCGCAGACGCCGGTGTTTTGCAGTCAAAGGTAGCCGAAAGAATGGGCACTGTGCAAAATTTCCTGCTGCTCCAGACGGCATCGAACCGTCCGAACGGAGACTGAGGTTGTGCTACACACCCGAACTGTTGAGCTACGGTTGTCGATGTGGCTGTGCGATCCGTCAGAGCCATGCGCACCAGAAGTCAGTCCTCTCGTTCGGTGGTGTGAGATAGCCGTTTGGATCCGTACGTCAGTATCTTCGTTCCTCGGCCACCCACTGACGTCCGCCACGTTCTACCCACCGTGACCGCATGCCGTCCCACACGAGCACCGATGTCTCTGGGTGATAATACGGAATCCCGATTTGCCACAATTCTCCCGCGATCGAAGTCGAAAACCTTCTGCTAAGGCTGCTGCTGTCCCGTGGCCAGGAACAGCGAGCAAACACACTTCGAATGCTTAACACCGGCTCCTTGTTCACCCCTCTTATACGACTTCCATGGGGAGTTACTCTCCTACATAATTTTCATATGTGCTTCACGGTTAATCACTTACATGTGCGCCCGTGTGCTGCCCTTCTGCCAACTTTCGAGTCCCTGGGATGCGATCTTCTTGGTGTTGCAATTTTAATGGCTAGCAGCGTATATTATTTATTCGTGGATTTCTTCTTTTTCTAAAGACCTGTTTTGAAGCATTTTTTCCATGTCAGAAAAGACTCAAAGACGTACTCGTTACACCCTAGAATTCTGTGTCACCTTCCTTGTTAGATCTCGGAAAGAGTATGGCTGAGTGGGGGACCTCATTCGAAAACTTCACATAAAATAATCTTCCCTCAGCCATTAGAATTTGCAGCTTTTACAGTGAAATCACGAATCTTCATTTTCTCATTACTCATTAAATCACGCAATTTAGCTGCGAATTAATTTCAGTTTTCTGTTGTTTGATTGGCGTTCCTGCATGGTCTAAAATTCAAGAAAGATAAGAACAATTGAACTCTCACTTTTTTTATCTCTCTACAGTATGCAGTTATCTACAAGTTTTGACTGCCAACTTCCTGTTTTCTCACGGAAACGCATTTAGAAATTTCAAATGTAAACAAATTCCACATGGGACAAAAAAGTTAAAAATACAACTGCCGTTCCATAAAAACTGAGAGTAAAATCACACAAAATGAAGAAATATAGGTACAGCAAAATAGATGCTATTTTTTCTCAAAATAACTTCCTTCGAATGATATGCAACGGTCCCATCGTTCAGTCCACTATTCAAAGCATGTGGCGAAGGCATTTTGTGGAAGCTGCTTTAATCACCACTGTACAGCTTAAATAACATCAGCATCTGTGTTGAATGTGGCGCCACGGAACTTCTCCTTCATTGTTGGAAACAAAGAGAAATCGCATGGGGCGAGATCAGGACTACAGGCAGGCTGTGCGGCTTGATTTTAATACTGCATTTCGTAAGAAACTATTGAACACCAGCAGCCACATGTGGGCGGGCGTTATTATGGTGTAGAGTACACCTGCCCACCACTTCCGGTCGCTTAATCGATATGTGTGGTCACAGACGCTTTACGACGGAAATGTAGTGCTCAGCATTGACTGTAATTTGTGGTGAAACGGCATGCTGGTAGACTACACCTTTATGATCAAATACAATTATCATCACCTTTCTGGCAGATTTGGTTTGGCGGACTTTTATCGGAGGAGGCGAGCTTGTGAGTTTACAGACACTCGTTGCGCGCTTCGTGAGGGGGTCGAAATAGTGGACCCATGTTTCATCGACAGTTATTACTGTGTTTAGAAGGTTTGAATCCTTTGCAGTCTTTTATTCCCACTCGTGACACACCTGAATTCTGGCAAGCAATTTTTTTCCTCGTCAGGTGATGAGGTACCCATCTGGAACACACGCGATGCAGCAGTCATACGTCGCGTAGAATGCGAAATGCCGACGTTTTTGAAATATTAGTTGACTCCGTTATCTCTTCAGACGTCATTCGTCGATCTTCTTGTAGGATTGCTCGAACAGTGTTAACAATACACTCTGTAACAATACTTTTAGGTTGACCTAGGAGCGAGTTCTGCCGACAAACGCACTTTTTTTGTAAATCATGCGGCCATCAAAAAATCGTTGCTCACCCAAACATTTATCTTTGTAAGTAATTTTTCATTAAATCAGCTGTTTCTGGAGCCATTTTATCCAAACGATAGCAACATTTTATGGCACACCACATTTCACTTCTGAACTCTGAATCGCTCACCTCCATAGGTGTATGGCGAAATGCAGACGTACTTTAAACAACGGCGCAATAAGAAAGACAGAATCGTCTGCCACGTCTAATAACTGCTGCCACAGATACTTCCTTAATTCAGTTAGTCGTCTGCGTGGTTATGTTTTGCCTTCGCACTGTTGCCAACTCAAAAAAAAGATATTCTCAGTTTTTATGGAACGGCCTTTGTATTTTCAACTTAAAAGAAGATTACTGATGTCAAAAAAAAAATCGATGAACAAAACATTTCTCTGAATGTGTAATATCATGCAAAAAGAGGTTCCCGCATTTTCCTCACGATACAATTTTAAGCCTGTATCAGTTAGTTAAAATCGCCTGAATTTTAATTTGAACTTGATCACTTTGATGGCCGCTTTGCAACTAACGCTTCGTGATTCTATTTTCAGGAATATAGACTTTGTTTGCATGTTTCATTCAGAAACAGTTTTTGTGCCTTACAAAAGTCGCTTGGTCATCTTCTGTTCGTGAAAGAATTAAAAACTCATCAGTTTAGAGATAAATATTTCACTTCAATGATACAGTGGTGTGCCAAAGTATTGCATCATCTGCAAAAACCGTGAATTTTTACGTTTACATCTTTTTAACTAATTAATTTTCATAGTCATTTCATCATTTATATGTCCTTTGATGCGAAATTCAATGGAGATTTCAAAAATGTCTGAGTTTTTCCTGTAGCTACTTGTGTTCTTAAGATACATTACAAACATTATGACCAAGTCGAAATTACACTGCCGGACAATTGCTAAGGACGGATGACAATAGCAACGATAGCAACCATAAAATGGAAGGCAGGAAAATGTGGAAATTAGCATAAGTGCGGGATACAGTAAGACGTGTTGTGCGTATGCAAATTTTGGATTGCCGAACTTGTTCGTGACGTCATAGCGCTGATAAGAGATATAAAGGATTTGACGCGTATTGACCGTTGTTGTTCAAACGCAAAGTTGAAAGGGAAAGAATTAATTGACGAACTTGCAATTTTCAGTATGTCTTCCCAACATCACCTAGATAATTTTACGCGTGACCGTATTATTGGCAAGATTGAAGAAGGGCGAAAAATAACAGATGTTGCCAGGGAGTTCGACGTCAGCCACAGTGTTGTTTCAAGGCTTTGGAAATCATTTCAAACAAATGGAGAGTGCAGCAAACGTCACGGGGGAGGTCGTGTTCGCAGTACGACACCTGCAGAAGATCGGTACATAGTGCTATCAACAAAAAGACATCGGCGCAGCACAGCTAGTGAGGTAGCAAATCAGTTTATGGCTGCTACTGGCAAGCGGATCTCCCGAAAAACTGTCGCCAGACGTTTGCATGAAAGAGGACTATACGCCCGCCGTCCTGTTGTGTGCATCCCATTGTCCAGACGTCACCGTACCGCCCGTTTGCAATGGTGCCATCAACATCACAATTGGACTGATAACGACTGGTCTGCTGTCCTCTTCTCAGATGAGAGTAGATACAGTCTATCGTCTGATTGTCGACGACAACTGATCTGGCGTGATTGTGGTACTGCATATTTTCCAGCAAACATACAGGAAAGGGACCGATATCCGACATGTAGTGTCATGGTATGGGCTGGCATCATGATCAATGGCCATAAGTCCCTCTATGTGCTTCCAACTGGGACTATGACTGGCCAACGATACATTAATGATGTTCTGCTACCTCATGTTCGCATGTTCCGTGGTGCTGTCGGTGATAGATTCATTTTCATGGACGACAACGCAACATGTCATCGAACAGTCGCTGTCCAGGAGTGTCTTGAGAGCGGGGATATTCAACGCCTCGTATGGCCAGCACGTTCTCCAGATCTGAATCGCATTGAAAATGTGTGGGATGCTTTGGGAAGGAGTCTTGCTGGTCGCCAATGCCCTCCAATAAACAAGGACACCCTCCTCCGTGCACTGACAGAGGAATGGGATAAATTACCCCAACAGCTGCTTGATAATGTTGTGCAAAGCATGACACGACGTGTGGAATCTTGCATCGCCCTCCATGGTGGCCATATCCCGTATTGACATCTTACGCCGGAACGCCTGCGGACGGTAATTGCATTTTTTTCACGTTTACGTATTCTCCACAAAATGGCCTGTTTGTCCCTTGAACACGTTCCAAAGCCTTCTGGATTTCAGAGCACAATAAATTGTATTTCTTGTAATGTCCTGGCATTCTGACATTATTTTATTTCACTTGGCATCCAACCACACTTACTTTTTTATGCGCTATATAGCCGTTTATGATGCGTCCTTAGCAATTGTCCAGCAGTGTATTATGGAAAGGATAATTTATCCAATACTTAGGTTTACAGCAATAAATGGTTTTTTGTAATTCATAAGGAATGAAACAACATTCTAATACAGAAATATAATGAAGCAAAATTATAAAATATACCTAATATTTTGTTGCCCAGCCTTTGTAGCTTTAATCACAACTTTGCATCTTGCTGCCATACTGTGAACACAGTTTTCTAAAAGATTGGGTTGAACAATACGATTCCAAATTTGAATTACATCTTCAATGAGTTGAATTTTGGTTGTTGGCTTCTTTTTTGATAGTTCATACAACACTTTCAACCACAAATTTTTGATCCGGTTGAAGTCCGGTGACAGTTATAGCCAATCAAGATGCTGAAAATCTTTTTCCTGAAACTACATTTTCGCTACTTTAGCACGATGACAGGAGCATTGTCATCTTGAAAAAACCATTGCTGTCACAAAGTTTTTAGATGATGGCAGCATCTTGTTTTCTAATATCCAAATGTATTTCTGGGTATTTACTGTTCCATTGACAATATGGAGAGTCCCAACGCCATGTGCACCAATGCAGCTCTAAACCATTAGCTTCACAGGACGCTGAACAGTAGTCATTGAGCAATTTGGATGGAATTATTTGTGGTTGAATCTCCTTACATAAGCACGACTCTGATTCCCATTAAGACAAAATTCTGATTCGTCACTGTAAAGAACATTTTTCCATTGCTTGGTTGTCCAAGTGAAATGCTGTTTTGCCCACTGAAGTCTACGCTGTCTTTGATTTGCCGTTAACAGTGATTTACGCCTGCTTTTGCAGCCACGTAAGTTATAGTGAAGCATCCTCCTCCTCCTAACAGTAGATGTACTAACAGTAACATCATTCACTTATAAAGAAGTAAATTTCTCCGTCATTTTTGGTCCACGCCGGGGATCGAACCCGAGTCCACTTATTCCGGAACAAGTCGCTCTACCAACTGAGCTACGCAGACGTTCGTTCTCGCTGCTATCTGCCTTTATGTCGTGTGCGTCCTGCGGGGCAGGCACGTCACTCACTTCAGACCATCTTTGAAGCAATTCAGATGAATTGAGCCTCCTATTTGCCATGCTTAGCTTTCTAAGCACTCTCTCCTGCCTGGTTGTAGTGGATCTGGGCTTTCCACTTACTTACTTCAGTAGCCTAATGACTGTAGATTGGTTACAGTCCACTCTTTCAACGATTTGCCTTGAAGAATATCCCTCTTCATGCAGAACAACTATTATTACTCGGCCTGCAGTGGACGATTCCGCAGTTTTAAACATTATTGAGAATGTATACAAATAATACCCTAATAACAACAAAAAGCGACTTCTAGTAACTCTGCGTCAACCCTTATAAAGGTTGTAGTAAGATTAAGACGTCACTAGGAAGCATCCAATCAGATAAAATAATGTCTATGACTGGCTGTAACAACTGATACGCAGCTAACGTGAATTTCAATGTGTTTGTCAAACCCATATTTTATGCTATATCTTAAGAACAGAAGTAGCTACGAGAAAAACTAAGATATTTTTGAAAACTCAATTAAATTTCTCATCTAATGACATAAATGAATAAATAACTATTCTTTTTTTTTAATTGAAGGTTTAACGACCACCTGAGCAACTCAATGGACTATAAGCAGTCGCCCTTTTTAAATTTAATGTCACCAGTTCCAAAGAAGGGAGAGAGCCAGTGCCGTAAGACAAACACAATATCCATGCTTCACTCGGCGGGATTCGAACCCGGATCATTCTCGGATGAATGGTCATAAGCCAGAGTTTAGATCACTGCGCCATCGGGCGGCTTAAATAACTCTGAAAATTAGTTAGTTAAAAAAGAGTTAAACTTAAAAATTCACGGTTTTTTCAGGTGATGCAATATTTTTGCATATTAAATGGTAACATCGTATGGGATTGCCTTACTTTCTAGAATACTTTGGGTGTTTAAAAAAAATGCCGCCTTTCACAGTTAATTGTAGGTCTTAAAATGATGAAGCTCACTCAGACCTGCCCAACCCGCGAAATGTTTCGATCCAGTAGCAGTCCTTAATACAGCAAGTGTAGACGTCAGAGTCACATCGGTTGTCAAACCATATCAATCCTCGAGGGTATATCTTCTCTCCCGATTGCACATATTGATCTTTTCCTAAAACAGGCACAAGAAAGGTGATGAAAGCGACAAAATATTTCCACCGCTGGAAGGCCACATTGTCCTACTGTGCCTTTTACGTCTCCCGGGATGATGGGTCATTGTTCTCTAATGGAAAGTAAACATTTCCCTCGAGGAACTTTCCTTCGGGGGAAAGGAGCAACAGAAATTACACATTCTTGAGATGTACGCCCATTTCCTATATTCTTTTCTCATTTCTTTTGCTTTGCTCTCTACAAACAGCTGAACTGGGCACACCATCAAACAAAAATTTTCCCTGGCGAATCTCTCGTAAAAAAAATAGCGAAAGAAAAAGAAGTCCTCTCATTTTGCTCGGCAGCACTTGATTAAATTACTTTAAGGTAGTAAAACACATGACAAAAATAAACTGGAAAAGTGGCGCTACACTTGTGATCTTATATTTCAGCACGGTTTGTAATCGGAACATGGTTCGAGGAATCGCTTCGCTGTCTCACCCATCGACTCTTTCATATTAATTATACGAGTCTGTGTATTTCTTTTCCAAATAGCTTTATGAAAATGCAATATCTTCTCTACTGATGCTGACAGGTTATCAGCTTTAATTTTGTTTTGCAAAAGCTATTTCAGTTACAGCGAAATTCTTCGCTGTTACCTCAGAGGTTTAATATGTTATCTTGGACTTTCGCATTGAAGGCTTCAGTTCCAGTTTTGCAGAATGAAACATGTTGATCTTTGTTCGCACTTCGGATTTTATTTTCTCTCTCGTAATGCGGGACAAATGACTTCAGATAAAAAATGACCTATCCAAAATTTAGATACCCATATAGGTTAAGGAACTGCAAAATATTAATTATGAAACTAGTAGTTTTATGAAAGAAATACGGGATTACGCCATATAATACAAATTTTGAAGATGACAATCTGATTTTTGGCGTAAATGTGACAAGGATGGTAAGTCAGATAATATCCGGAAACTTGGAAATTTTCTTGTAGTGGTTAGCATACCCGGGCGTTTTCTGGGAGACGCGGATTCGAGTCCCACTCCAGGACGATGAAAATTTTCAAGTTTTCGGATATTATCTGACTTACCATCCTTGTCCCATTTACGACAAAAATCGGATTGTCATCTTCAAAATTTGTAGTAGTTTTATTTTCAAGTCCGATGGATTCGGAATAATTATTTCGTTACTCTGGATCTCTTCGTAAATAACTTTTATAAAAGGTAGCAGGTAAACAAGTGCAAAATTTAATTATCTTTTATGTTTTCAAAATTCCTTTTCAGCTCATCAAATTAGTGTGTCAGAAGAATTTTTCCAAAATGTGATCGACCGATGGTCTAGCGATCGTTTCGATTCGTTTCACCTTTCTCTGCAGCCAAAGTCCTTGAAATAGAGCTAGATGGCTTCATGATTCTTAAGGAAGTTTTAAATAATTGCAAGTAATTATGGAAAGATATTTATTTACGCCTACAGTTTATTTTGCAGAATGATAAAGATGTATTCGACATAAAGTTATATTATATTTTTATTGTCCTAGACAAAGATTAATCTTTGCCAATGCTGTATGCCCGATGCCGAAGTTACGAAGCAGAGGTAGAGACCCATATGATCCGATACTTGTTTAATGAACGACATGCGTAATGAATTCAGCAGCGTGCAGACCGTCATTGTCCTTCTGCAGAACAGTTTCCGGCGTGGAGGCAAGAAAAGGCCGTAGGATGGGATTAACGATTACATCGACGTAGCGCCTCTCCATTACATGGACACTAAAATGAACAACAGGTGTCCTGCTGCCATATCGGATGCCACCGAGCACTAGTATACCATGTCGAAGCGTTGTATTTGGCTGATTGTGAACGCTCCTCATTTGCTTTGATAAAGGTAGCTCCATAGGAATGTGCGGCCATATACACTCCGAACGAGAACCTTGACTTGTCGCTAAATAATATGCTTCTCAAATACATGATACACTGTCGTCTCTCTATGCACCATTCCAGAGGCAGGCCCTGCTATGTGGCAGTGGTGGAAGATTCCGTGTTTGGCGTCTAGCCGATAGTTCTACGTCAAGAAAATGCAGTATGATCGTATCATTTGTGTTGACATCTCTGTAATCGTATCGTTTGGGTTGACATCTCTGTAATCGTATCGTTTGGGTTGACTGCTCTGTAATCGTAGCAGCTCGCAGATCACTCTGCAGCACTGCCACCCTGGTGAACGGGTAGCAGAAAGCCTTTCTCTGAGAAGGTGATCATCACGTATTGTGGTCCAGCATTTTCATCCATTTTCTTCCCGTTGTGTTATTCGGTGCTGCGTGACAGCACAATCTGCAGACTTTCCCTGTGATCACATAGCACCACAACTGTACCGGATATCGCTCGTAAGACCAGATCCAGCTCTCTCATATCAACGATCCACTGCAGCTCTATATCAGTTAAATGAATTTGCAGTGGATATTAAAAAGTATTTGCACCCATATGCTCTTATTGTATTTCTCAATAATGACTATGACGCAGCAAGATACAACCCACTGGCGTCAGTAACATATTGATGCTTCCTGTTCATTGAACAGACTAGATTGTTAGTGGTGTTTCCATAGTGACTTTCGTTCATTCGCTCTTGATGACCGATTCAATCTCTACTGTATTTCCAAAACACGCCACACATTTTTCTATTCTGTTTAGGTTGGGAGATTGAGGAGGCGTAATTAATTGCCATCATGACATTATACAGAGTAACCTTTCGTACGCTTGCAATCGCTAACTTGTTGAAACAAAAATGTGTCAGCGATGCTTACAATGTTTGGCATTGTCACCCAAATTACGTTGCAAAATTCCAATATAGTCATTGACATTCATATTATCTTCGATAAAATCCAAGTTCTCATCGCCAGAATAGGACATTCACCCCCCAGCAGTACATGCTTCGACCTTTTTTAAGAGCAGTGGTAATGTTTATTAGATTCATCTTGGTATTGGGTTGACGCCAAAACATTTTATGTCCATCCAATAAAAAAATATTAAATTTTCTCTCAAATGTAAACGTGACATTTTCCCAGAAATCCATCGATTTACCTATTGTTTTGCAAATTGCGGGGCCGTCCCGTTGGCGCATTGGTCTGAGCGGATCATTCGTGGCTTCCGACCATTCATCCGAGATGCGTCCGGGTTCGAATCCCGGTGAGGCATGGATGTTGTGTTTGTCTTACGGTGCTGGTTCTCTCCCTTCCCTGGAACCAGTGCTCTAAATTAGAGACGGGCGACTGCTTATAGCCCACTCAGTTGCTCACGGTGGTCGTTAAACCTCCAAGCGAAAAAAGATTGCAGGGGATTTTTCTCCGTTTAGTGCACGTGTAGGGAATATTTTCTCTGTACCCTATCATGACAATTTACCTTTCAGAAACATTTCTGATAGTTGAATCTGAAACACTTTTGCCCATTGGTTCGGTGATAGTTTCCGCACGTGTGAGGACACTGATTGATGGCTTCTTTTTTTCGTACTTTTTTAATAATTCTGAGGCAATCTCTGCCAGATAGCACTTTCGGATGTCCTGGTCCAGATTTATTAGCAATCGTTCCGCAATCTCCGTATTTTTTAATCACATAACGAATCGTTGAGTACCATGTCCTGACATATTTACTGATATCGCGATAGCTTTTATCTTCAAAATAAAGTGTAACAGAAAGCTCACACACAATTAGGTAATTCGTTTACTTTGGGAGATATTTTGAACAAGACCGTCTTTCAACTTCTAAACGCCAAAGCATATTTCTGTTCACCTGCAACTGAAGAAGCAGGCGAACGGTATTTCGTCAGTTCCAAATCAATCGAGTCATCTAATTTGCATATTTCAGTTTAATTGCTACGTATGCAAATACTTTTTTGTGCTATACATTTTGATATTTTTGTGTTAGCAGCGATCGAGGAGAACTTCTGCACCTGATCCAGTTTGTTGACGCATTGATGTCTAAGTGAGTTTCGATTATCTAGTGGGACTCTGCTAAGTAGGTTTTCTATGGCCGGAACTAGATCATGAAAGCGCGGACGTGAAGTAAGGCAAACTTTCGGACCTTTCTCCAGTACGCTCAGCTCTCTTTGGGAAAAAGTCTTACTTGAGACATTGATTAATGGTACCGTGAAAAGAGGAGCGGACGGCTTGCATTGAACTCGCAAACTGGAGAGCTTTTTATCGTGGGTGGCTGACAGACATCTTCTTTGGCGTTGGACTAGCATGTCTAATCGGTGGAGAGAAGCGTCTAGCTCTAGGGGGATGGAGTTCATCGCAATGTTCGAGTGCCAGCTGTAAAGACGGGATTCCATCGACATGACTTGCTTCCTTTTCAGTTGTATTAAGTGCGACAGTGTTTGGCGTTGAAAAACGAATTTTTTTTTCTCATGAACCGCGGCGCGTTAATCGTAGATTTGAAGCGCAGAAAGTTCGGAATGATATCTAGGCGTTTACAAGAGGTCAAGAAATGTAAGTGACATCGCTGTTCCTCCAACTTGATTCGTAATTGCTGGAATTCTTTGAAGCTACCCATATTGCCCGTAGACGCTAGTAAATAACGGGAAAATCGGGTTGACATACACCAGTAATACTAAAAACGCTGAAATCCGTTTTATTGGTGTAGTATTAGAAACACTAGTATAAACACGATAGCTTTCACCACCACGGGTGGCTTCTTCAAGCATAAGTATTCCAATGCAAAGAAACAAACAAAACAAAAACAGAGTTCCAGTTATGAATTCAAAAATAGAAGTTAGCTATAGATATTGTAGAACGTGCGCGTCATATTCTAGATGTGTGATTAGGAGCGCGCGTATTAAGGAGCGTGCGCCATACAAGTGGGAGGTCCATTGACGTTTCCTCGTTACATATCCCGTGACTGAATAGGATTTCTATAGTTTCGCTGAGGAGGGTGGCTCTGGCGGTTGTGTATCTTGCTATTTTCTTTATTTGCTCCCACAGAGGTGTTGCAGAGTTGTTGGCGACTTCACGCGCTAGTGCCGTAGTGAGAAGTCCTGTTTTGACATATCTTTTATGTTCCTGGAGTCTTAGTCTCAGAGACCTCTTGGTCATGCCCACATAGTTCTTATTTGTTCCGTCCGGGTACAAGAGTGGTATAGTGTATAAACAGCGCTTCCTGACACCATCAGAAAAAGGGCCAGGATACCTCCAGAGCCAAAGATACCACCAATTTTCGCAAAGCTTAAGCATCATAAGCCGGACAACCCAATTAGACCAATCGTTTCAAGAAGGTGTGCTCCATCCTTCCATCTAGAGAAGGAGCTAGCTACATTTTTGTCTCCTTTCCTGCCGCATTCAAGTGTGGTGCTGTTGTCGTCTCAGGACTTTATAGAAAGAATTAGAAGCCTAAAGGTAGTGCCTGCTCATATCTTAGGGAGTTTTGATATTATTTCACTGTACCCCTCAATTCCTGTTAAAGAAGCTACAAACACCCTAACAAGCACCCGCCGATTCATCGCTTTACAATGAAAATACGCTGATGGAGATATCCAAAGTCACTGACCTAGTTACAGATCCTAACTATTTTAGTTTCCAGGACAATAACTACAAGCAGACCAAAGGGGTCCCAATGGGCTCCGCCCTCTCTGCAGTACTGGCCGAAGCAATCCTACGACCCCTAGAAGACCGGATACTCAGCGCACCTGGACCAACCCCATGTACATGGCTACGATACGCAGATGAAGTTTTCTTCATCTGGGAAAACACCGAGGAGGAACTAAATCGGTTTTTCACCACAATCAATTTGGAACGCCCTGCCATAAAGTTCACTATGGATCCCTACCGTTCCTGGATGTTTTGGTCAAGAAGTCTCCATCCAGGTACCTCAGGACTAGTGTCCACTACAAACCTACCTATGTTCCTAATGTCATACTGCCTTCCTCATCGTGCCCCAAGTAGAGAAAGCTAGCACTTTTCCGACACAGGGCCAGGCGAGCTTTCACCCATTCATCAGACAAAGCCGCACTCCACGCCGAGCTTGACACCGTAAGATCTCTAGCCTTTTCTGCAGGACACTCACCCAGCATGGTCGATCAGATCATACATCAGACGAAGTCTAAACTGGCATCCCGTGTCACCATATGCCCCATCCAAAAACTACAATACATAGGCTCACGCCAGTATGTACCAGGCTTCACATCATCATCATCATCATCATTGTCAACCATTATCAATCCACTGCTGGACAAAGGTCTCCCCAAGTTTCCTCCACAACGGTCTGTCTTGTGCCAGTCTCCTCCATGTCACTCCCGCATATTTACGAATTTCATCCACCCATCTCCCATGTGGTCTTTTTCTGGGTCTTTTCCTGTCCCTTGGAATCCAATCTAAAATTTCGGCTGTCCATCTATGGTCTGTCCTTCTGGCAGTATGTCCAGCCCATTGCCATTTCAGGGATTTAACTCTGATCATGATGTCTTCCACTCTCGTCCTTTTTCGGATCCACGAGTTCCTCTTCTTATCTCTCCTGGTTATACCAAGCATGCACCTCTCCATGCTTCTTTGAGTTGTCTGCAGCCTTTGTATGTCTCTTTTAGTTAAGGTCCACGTCTCTGCACCATACGTAAGCACTGGAAGGATGCATTGATCAAACACTTTTCTTTTAAGACATAATGGCATATTGCTCTTGAAAATTATGATGTTTCTTCCAAAAGCTCTCCAGGCAAGTTTTGTACGCCGATTAATTTCTTCATCAATGTGACCCTCACTTGATATCTGCTGTCCAAGATAAACATACGTATCTGTTATCTCCAGTTTTTCTCCATCAATCGATAAATCTTCATTTCTTGTAAAAGCATTGAACATCACTTTTGTCTTCTGAAAGTTCATTTTTAATCCCACTTCTTTACTCTTGTCAGCAAGTTCCTGGATCATACTCTGCAGCTCTGATGGGGTAGTTGCAAAAATGACTACGTCATCAGCAAAACGAAGGTGGGTTAGATAATCTCCATTAATCTTTATCCCTTTGTTTTCCCAGTTCAGTGATTGAAAGACATTTTCCAATGTGGCATTAAAGAGCTTCGGAGATATGGTGTCACCTTGTCTCACTCCCTTTCCAATTTTTATGTGTGTTGTATTTTCAAACAGCCGAATCTTTGCACTTGCATTTTCATAGATGTTATTAATAATATTAATGTATGCATCTTCAATACCGCAGGATTTCAGAGCCGTGGTTACTGCTGATGGTTTCACCGAATCAAAGGCTTTTTCATAATCGATAAAAGCCATGCACAATGGAAGTTCATATTCCCTCGCTCTTTCAATTAGTTCTCTCAGTACGTGGATATGATCTATTGTGCTGTAGCCACTCCTGAATCCAGCTTGTTCTCTCGGTTGAGCCATGTCCAGTGTTACCTTCAAGCGGTGTGAAAGAACTTTAGTGAAGATTTTATAAACCACTGATAGGAGGCTGATAGGTCTGTAGTTCCTGATATCCTCAATGTCACCTTTTTTATGTAGCAAGATCATTGTAGCGTTGTTCCAATCCTCAGGAATTTTCCCTTCATTAAGGCATCGAGTGAAAATTTGGGCGAGTACTCTTTCGATTTCTCCACTTGCTTCTTGTATGATGTCTACAGTAATTCCATCTTCTCCTGGAGCTTTTCCCCGCTTCATGTTCTTGATTGCATGAGCAACTTCTGCTGGGAGGACTGGAAGAACTCTGGTACCTTTCATGATGTCTGGAGTACATGTATCATCCCTTTCATATAATTTGGAGTAGAAATCTTTCACTCTTGTCAAAATTTCACCTCTATTTCTTGTTATAGAACCATCTTCTTTTTTCAGAGCCATAATCTGTTTGCTTCACATATTTCCTACAAAATTCCCTAAAAAAACTTGGTCTCTGCATAGGGATTACCACACCTAGGACGATAGCATCTTGTCTCGCATCAACAAAAAACGCCGGCGTGAATCTGGAGGATGCGGGAGTATACACTATACCCCTATTTTACCCGGACGGAACAAACAAGAACTATGGGGGCATGACCAAGAGGTCTCTGAGACTAAGACTCCAGGAACATCAAAGAGATGTCAAAACAGGACTTCTCACTACTGCACTAGCGCGTGAAGTCGCCAACAACTCTGCAACACCTCTGTGGGGACAAATAAAGAAAATAGCACGGTACACAACCGCCAGAGCCACCCTCCTCAGAGAAACTATAGAAATGCTATCCAATCACGTGATGTGTAACGAGGAAACGTCAATGGACCTCCCACATGTATGGCGCACGCTCATTAATTCGCGCGCTTCTAATCACACATCTAGAATATGACGCGCACGTTCTATAATATCTATAGCAAACTTCTATTTTTGTATTCATAACTGGAACTCTGTTTTTTTTTTTGTTTTTTTTTTGCGTTGGAATACTTATAAATGAAGAAGCCACCCGTGGAGGTGAAAGCTAGCGTGTTTGTACAAGTGTTTCTAATACTACACCAATAAAACGGATTTCAGCGTTTTTAGTATGAATTTTCATTCCATTGACGCTTTGCAGCGTAAATTACTAAAATTCTAATGTCACTGAAACTTCTTTTACAGAACTATTAGCTCAAAGTGCATCAGATTGTGCACAATCAAATAGCGGTTATAGCGTTTCAGAATCCGTTGATTTCTTGTGGTAAAACGTACAAAGGTTGTCCCAAAACAACTGAAAATCTTTTTATTAAAAACATATGCCTATCTTTAGCTTATATACACCAGACTTGAGTAATCGTGAAACGTATATAGCGTATTAAATCCGCTTATTTTTGTGTGGTAAACAGCACAAAGATTCTCCAAGCTTTCGCACTCCACTGGGATGCTTTTTAAAGGCAATTGTAGACATTAAAATGCAGGGAATTGCAATACTTAAGGAACGAAGATGATTTTTGAAAATAACGTGGGTAACATCACGAGCATTTTACATGATTTTTTTATCACGCAACTACACGGTGCTCCGTAATATGTTTCCATCTTTTAATAACGCATGCCAGACAATTGGTAGTTCAGTAGAGACTATATCATTGCATGCCACTTTGATGGATAGGATTTCGACTGTTTCCCTGATGACAGTCTCTTTAAAATTCGTGTAAGGGACAATTCTTCTAATATCATTCCATACAGAAGAGGCCAAGCAATGCCTGACTTCTCTGGCAAGGGCTGTATTCTGCATGTCGCGGTTAACACTTCGTACGTGTTCTTTTAATCTAGTGTCCAATGGATCGCTTTGTCATTCCAATATATATCTTTTCCGCGTTGTCAAGATATACCAACGGTATAGCGTACCCACAGGCCTTTTCTTCTTCACACTGTCTCTCCTTGCAACTTGATATTATATGTGATAATAGGTAGCGGACTTCATTGCTAATAATATGTTGTATTTGCGTAATAAATTCTTTAACCAATATGTAAAGCCTAGGGTATAAGTGTTGGATCCTGCGTGTCTCATTGTCCTACTAGGCGATTTTGTTATCGCTGACATTATACGATTTCTTACAGTGCTATGTATTCAGTCCATGTCATCCTCCTTATATCCAGCTTTTAGACCTTTGCTATAAATATTATCGATTTCTTTATTACTTAGGCAGTCTGGTTTGCACACGTAATACGCTCTACAGACCCATGCTCTAAACGCAGAAAGTTTGTACTCTTTTGCGCAGTGAGAATAATCAGGAGGAACAAGTTTCGGTACTACGGTCGGTTTATAATAAATGTTAAAATCGAAGCTGGATGTTCAGTGAGAATAATTAGGAGGAACAAGGTTCGGTACTACGGTCGGTTTATAATAAATGTTAAAATCGAAGCTGGATGTTCTATTTCTACTGAGTGCGACGTCAAGTTAATTCAACGTCCAATCTTGTTCAAGCTCCATGGGGAACTTTATCGTACTATATAGGTTGTTTATCTTGCGCATAAAATCTTTTAATTCATCTACTCCATGTTCTCATATGAAGAATATGTCGTCAGCGTAACGAATCTACACTCGGGGTTTCTTGATACAATTTAAAAGGATGAGATTTTTCTAACGGTCTAAGTACAGCTTCCGCAAGGACTGAAGATAGAGGTGAACCCATCAGCGCTCCTTTAGTTTGTTTGTAGATGTTTCCATCCAACTTGAAATAGTTGTGGTTAGTAACCAGATTTAAGGCGCTAATAATTTTCTTCGTTTGGGTCGGTGTGAATTCACGGGAAGTGACGATTATTTCTACAAGGTCTACAACAGCCTCTGATATAAATATAAACGGATATAAAGACACTATGTCGAAACTTCCCATTATATCATTATGAAATATATTCAACCTTCCTGCACGCTCTACAAATTATTTTGTTGCCTTGATTACGTAATCGAAGGTTTTCAAACGTTCATAGAAGAATTTAACTAGGGATTTTTCTAATATGTACGTAAGAGATTTGGCATTTGCTACTATAGCTTTATGGGCAGATCCAGGTTTATGATTCTTTAGTTGTCCAAAGAGTGGTGGAATTGTAGGTCCCGGTGGAAGCTTTGCTGACATTCTAATATTTTTCCGGTAGATCTTTGTCCCTGGCCAGAGCTTGAACTTTCCGTATTTTGCTGTTTAGAGG
Organism: Macrothele yani; assembly: GCA_039090855.1. Lineage (NCBI taxonomy): Eukaryota > Metazoa > Arthropoda > Arachnida > Araneae > Macrothelidae > Macrothele > Macrothele yani. The sequence continues at coordinate 141,918,485 of CM076989.1, read as the reverse complement.
GTTTGTCGACTGCAAAATTGAGTCCGATTGATCAACAGATTCCCAAAGTTTTCTACTGTAATCATAGCTGTTCATAATGGCAATCTGATTCGACTTTTCGGTTTGGGTACTCGATATCCTAGAGTCATTGCGTAGGTTCCCTTAAAACTTTCTTAATCTGCCTGTCACTTGCCTAAATGTTCCTTTTTTCAATATTCCTTCTTTTAAAAAAATTCATTACACTTCTTCTTAACTTCGAAACCACTAAACATGTGGTACACTTCTCTTCTGCTGGAACTTGGGAGATTATACTTCTACCTCAGATATTAAGTGTTGGATTTTAGGCTTCGATGCAGGGTAATATTTTGGTTCAAGCTCCAAAACTTTCACTTGTTCATCCGTCATTTTTACTGTCGATTCATTTATGAAGAAGACTTTGTAGTTATTAGTTCGAATCTGAGTTGACCGAAGAATCTCTAGCTTCTTACGATGCTTCTTACTCAGGATCTCTTCCTCTCTTGAAATTAGGACACTGACGTTTCGGAGAAGTATATCAAACAAAATTGGTTGAGCTATTATCTCTAACGCCCGGTAATGTCTGAAATTTCTGGAATGCAATTTCATTACTAGGATTCTTTTTTCCCTCACTATGTGTGACAGTGTTCTTTCAAGCATTTTTTTTAAGTCGCTGGAAGCAGTTGTCATCCAACACTGACTTAAACTGTACAAACTTCGGGAAGATGTTGTTCTCTTTGCAGGACATCAGGACCTCTATGTTTGCGATCTCTCTTGTTAATGCTAGACTAGACTTCCGGAAAAGTTAAATAGTCGTTGATTCCATGCCCGGATGTAGCATCGTTAACTTTATTTTAAATACACCAGACCTGAATAATCATGAAACGCATAGAGCGCATTAAATTCTTTTATTTTTGTGGTGTAGTCAGAACAAAGATTCGCCAAGCTTTCGCACTCCACTGGGAGGCTTTTTCAAGGCAATGGTTGACATAAAAATGCAGGGAATTGGAATACGTAAAGAACGAAGATGATTTTTGAAAATAACGGGGGGTACATCACGACCATATTACATACATTTTTATCACGCAATTATATGGTGCGCCGTAATGTGTTTCCATCTTTTAATAACACATGCCAAATCATTGGTAGTTCAGTAGAGTTTATATCATTACATGACAGTTTAGTGGATAGGATTTCGACTGTTACCCTTATGGCAGCCTCTTTAAAATTTGTGTAAGGGGAAATTCTTAAAGAAAAAAATATTCTTAAACAATTCTTAAATAAGGAATATTGAAATAAGGAACATTGAGGAAAATTACATGCAGGTTAAGAAAGTTTCAGAGAACCTACGCAATGACTCTATAATATCGATTACCCTCACCAACAAGTCGAATCAGATTGCCATTATGAACAGGTATGATTACATTAGAAAACTTAGGGAATTTCATGATCAATCGGACCCGATTCCGCAGTCGACAAATCCTCTAAACAGCATAATATGGAAAATTCAAGCTCTAGCCAGGGACAAAGATCTACCGGAAAATATTAGAATGCCAGCGAAGCTTCCACCGGGACCTACAATTCCACCACTCTTTGGACGACTAAAGAATCATAAATCTGGGTCTGCCCTTAAACCTATAGTAGCAAACACTAAATCTGCTACGTACGAATTAGAAATATCCCTAGCTAAATTCTTCTCTGAACGTTTAAAAACCTCCGATTACGTAATCAAGTCAACAAAAGAATTTGTGGAGCGCGCAAGAAGGTTAAATACACTGCTGGCCACCCAAAATGCAACACCAAGAAGGACACGAGATAGCAAAGCCAGATTTACTGGACACATAACAACAGACACAAAGATGAAACGATTGAGTTTACAGGCCCGTGCGACTTGCGGAACACGCAGACATCAATAGCTCGTGTGGACCACATGGCTGGCAATAACGGCCGCTACACGCCACGCCACGGCATCGAACGAAAGAGACTTTGGATGTAGGCTTGGGGTATGTCGGTCCAGGCTGCTTCCACACGTTGTCACAGTTCATCAGGCGTAGCCGCGTGTGGTGCTCGCCGGACCACTCGGTTTGTCGATCAGCGACCAGACGTGTTCGATGGGCGACATATCGGGAGAACATGTGGGCCACTGAAGCAGTGACACCTAGTGAGCCGTGAAGAATTGCTGCACGACGCGTGCCACGTGCGGGCGCGTATTGTCCTGTTGAAACGTGGCCGCTGGCAGGTCCTGCAGGTAAGAGAGGACTACAGGCTCCAAAACGTCGGAGATGTAGCGGTGGCTGTTGAGTATACAGTCGATGCCTACCAGAGAGGTGCGGGTGTCATATCCAATTGCGCCCCAAACCATAACGCCAGGCGACGGACCGGTATGGCGATGCATAATGCAGGCGTCATACAGTCTCTCGCCGCGGTGCCACCACACGCGGATCCGACCATCGAGGTGTTGCAGACAGAAGCAGGATTCGTCTGAGAAGACAATGTCGTGCCATTCCGTAGTCCATTTGCGGCGTTCAAGGGCCCACTGCCGCTGCACTCACCGGTGGTGTAACGTCAATGGTAATCGGAGCAATGGGCGCCGTGCGACAAGTCCCCACTCGTGCAGACGACGTCAAACGGTACGTGCTGACACAGGTTGTTGTGCAACACACCCTAATTCCTGCGGTAACGTTCGTGATGTGGCGATGCGAGCTGTCAATGCCCGCCGCACAACATGCCGGTCCTCTCGTTCGGTGTTGTGCCGCGGCTGCGACAATCGCTCACGTCGGTCCGTTCGTCCCTCCTGCACCCACCGTATCCATACTCACCTCTCTCTGGCTGGATGTCGTCCCACACGGACCCTGATGTATCGGTACGATAAACCGCTGTCGCGATAAGCCACTATTCGTCCTCTGTCAAACTCTGAAACGTTCTGGAATGTGTGCCATATTCTACGACGAGGCATTAGCAAGCTTCCCACGCACAGGTCCGGCAGCACAACACACTTCCACTACTTACACCCCGCCTTCTGTGCACCCTTCTTATACTGCGTCTCAGTGGCGTGCCGGGTGCATATGATTTGCATACGCCCTGCAATGCTAATCGTTTGCATGTCCTCTCGCGAGCGACGCATGCTCTGAATTTAAAGCCAACCGGATGCTTCCTTCTTGGTGTTGTGGGTGGCCAGCACTGTATAACTGATAATGATATAATGGGAAGTTTCGACATAGTGTCTTTATATCCGTTTGTATCTATACCAGAGACTGTTGTTAACCTTTTAGAAATAATCGTCACTTCCCGTGAATTCACACCGACCCAAACAAAGAAATTATCGGCTCCTTAAATCTGGTTACTAACCACAACTATTTCAAGTTGGATGGAAACATCTACAAAAAAACTAAAAGAGCACCGATGGGTTCACCTCTATCTTCAGTCCTTGCGGAAGCTGTTCTTAAACTGTTAGAAGATATCATCCTTTTAAATTGTATCAAGAAAAGCCGAATGTGGATCCGCTACGCTGACGACATATGCTTCATATGGGAACATGGAGTAGACGATTTAAAAGATTTCATGCGCAAGATAAACAACCTATACAGTACGATAAATTTCCCCATGGAGCTTGAAAAAGATAGGACGTTGAATTAACTTGATATCGCGCTCAGAAGAAATAGAACATCCAGCTTGGATTTTAACATTTATTATAAACTGACTGTAGTACCGAACCTTGTTCCTCCTAATTATTCTCACTGCCCAAAAGAGTACAAACTTTCTGCGTTTAGAGCATGGTTCTATAGAGCGTATTACGTGTGCAAACCAGACTACCTAAGTAATAAAGAAATCGATAATATTTATAGCAAAAGTCTAAAAGCTGGATATAAGAAGGATGACGTAGACAGAATACATAGCACTGTAAGAAATCGTATAATGTCAGCAATAACAAAATCGCCTAGTAAGACAATGAGACACGCAAGATCCAAAACTTATACCCTAGACTTTGCAATTGGTTAAAGAATTTATTACGCAAATACAACATATTATTAGCAATGAAGTTCGCTGCCTATTATCACATATAATATCAAGTTGCAAGGAGAGACAGTGTGAGGAAGAAAAGGCCGGTGGGTACGCTATACCGTTGGTATATCTTGACAACACGGAAAAGATATATATTTTAATGACAAAGAGATCCATTGGACACTAGATTAAAAGAACACGTACGAAGTGTTAACCGCGACATGCAGAATACAGCCCTTGCCAGAGAAGTCAGGCATTGCTTGGCCGCTTCTGTATGGAATGATATGTATTAGAAGGATTGTCCCTTACACGAATTTTAAAGAGACTGTCATCAGGGAAACAGTCGGAATCCTATCCAGAAAACTGGCTTGCAATCATATAGTCTCTATTGAACAACCAATGGTTTCGCATGCGTTTTAAAAAAATGTAAAAATATCACGGCTCACCATGTAATTGCGTGCTGAAAAATTCATGTAATATGCTCGTAATGTCACCCACGTTATTTTCAAAAATCATCTTTATTCTATACTTATTCCAATTCCCTGCATTTTTATGTCTACCATTGCATTGAGAAAGCCTCCCAGTGGAGTGCAAAAGCTTGGCGAATCTTTGTGCTGACTACACCACAAAAATAAACGGATTTAATGCGCTATACGTGTTTCACGATTAAAATATGTGTACCTTATTTAACAAGCAAGTGGTCATCTTTTTTCGAAATACTGTCCATTGCATCGAATACCGGTGTCCAAACGTATCTCCCACTTTCTGAATGCCTTCTGGAGTTCTACTTCTGAAATGCTGTTTAAGCACCCCTGCACAACTGTAATAAGTTCTTGATCAGTCTCAAATTGTCGTCCCCGTCTTAATTTTTTTTAAATGGAGAACAACTAGAAGTCACATGGTGACAAGTCTGGACTATATGTAATGGGGCATCAATTAAATATTCATTTTCTCCAAATAAGAAACAACAGAACCGTCCATGTGTGGTCTTGCATTGGGCTGGACATCAAAAGAAATGGAGAACCCAAATTTAGCAAACTCGTTTCATGCCCAAATGCTCGGTTAAAATTCTGTGAATTGATGATTTTGAAATGTGAACTATATCTCTAATTCATAGGTGTCTGTCTTCCCTTCAACAAATATTACAGTTTACCTCTGTAATACTTGTGAAGGCCTTCCTTCATGCGCGATTAAAGCCGCCGACTCACGACCATCCGTAAATTCTTTATGTCATCTGTGAATTGTTGATTTTCCTAGACATTCATCTTTAATAGCTTCTTATAAGAGGGAAAGTCTCTCCGATAGACTTATTAAGTCGACAGCGAACTTTAGTGGTACATACTTGTTCTTCTTTCATATCCATTTTTCGAAAAATCACAGCGCCAAAGCACTTGTTAAGGGTTCACGAAACAGCGCTCACTAAACTACGCACTACCGACGACGCATGCGTGTTAAACAGGTGTCTTCGGTTGCTATAGTTACTACAACGACTGCAGGTTTTTCTAGACTCGTGCCAAGGTCGAACGCAACGACTGCAGGTTTTTCTAGACTCGTGCCAAGGTTGCACATTTTTTATAAACACATTCTCAATTGTTTTGGGACAAGCTATGTATATAGATTCACCAAGCTTTAGTTCTCCACTGGAAGGCTTTTTCAAGGGAACAGGTAGACATAAAATGCAGGGAATTACATCACGTAAGATACGAAGATGATTTTTTGAAAATAACGGGGATGACATCACGGGCAGTATTACCTGTATTCTAATCGGCTTTGTGTGTTGCTAAGTGGCTAAGAGCAGTATAATAGCGTGATAAGAATGCACGTAATACTGCTCCTGATGTCACTCGCTTTATTTTCAAAATCCATTTTCGTTTCTTTCCTGTTGTAATTCCTTGCATTTTATCTGTACCTATTACCTTGAAGAGCTTCCCAGTGGAGAACGAAATCTTGGAGAATCTATATAAGTCTTAAGCCAGTAAATACACGGATTTTACAACCCTTTAAACGCTTTTTGATTGTTCGTTTATAGACATTTACATTTTCAACATTATTCATATACAAGTAGGTATCGCATATTTCGTTTCGTGTCATATCTTTCTATGTGAATATTGTAAATTTTAATTTGGTTTGCATCTCCTGTGTAATTCATGTTTTAAATTCTAATTTGATTTAAATCTGTAAATTTTTAACCCGAAGCATATTTTCTGATTGTAATACCACGTGGGCAACTGGTGTGATACACGAGTTCCTCATTTTAAATTAGTAGAACAAATACAGGAAATGAGAAGACATCCCAAACCTTTCAGAAAAAATGATATTTTTCTACTTGTAGCTACCGCTAATTTTTGCTTTTAAGCTTTATTTACTTCCTTTTCATATTAGCTTGATATTAAGACAAGAATGTTTAACAAACTACATAGGAAACGAGCAATTATTTCAATTTTTTTTTCGCATAACTATCAAACGCTCATTATAACCCAATTCCCTATTGTACGGTTCGATAATACTGAAAATTAAATGCAAATTTCTACTTAATTTCGAATCCCTTTCTTTTCGTGCGAAACACCACATACGCGTGTATAGACTCGGTCTACCTTAACCGAGGAACTTTTAATTAAAAGAAAAATTATCCATGGAGCTGATGAAGATATAAGCCAAAAAAGGCTTGCCGTGAAAACAAATAGAACACAAGGAAATTAATTTAGAAGGTGGCTGTAAAAAAACACCAAAACTAAGGCGAAGGCAACAGAGTTGTTAAAACGTAAACAATTAAAAGAATTTCGCTTCTTAAATCGGCTTTGTGTGTTGTTAAGTGGGTAGGAGCAGAACTAATTAAAACACCAAGCATATTAAGTATATTAAGGATACGCGGGGATAAACGCGGGCGGGATACTCTCGTTCCTGCCTTTCATGAAACTCCTGCCTGCGTCATTTGTTGCAGGGTGCAGGGAGTGTAGCGATGCGACGGGATTAAGGCGTATAAAAGAAGGGGTTGCTATAGTTACAGGCCGATGGAACTGTGGAACAGGTCGCGGTTCAGTGGATGAGAAAAGTGGTAATCACACACTTGAGCTGAAAGAGCTTCCTCCTGCTACCACCTGGAGAAGACTGATACAGCGAGGGATGAAAACTAGGATGAGGAGGGAGGAAAAAGAAGAGGAGGAGGAGAAGGAGCAGAGAATTAGAGGAAGGTTGAGATGAATTCGTCCTGGAAGGTTAATTTCTGGCTACCCGTCTCGGCTTCAGGTGATAATCAGGAGGAGACTAGATAAGTTAATCAGATGAGGCCCCAAGGGAGGGAGTTTTGCTGAATCTCGCTCTCAGACTTTGCGTGATGCAGTCTAGAAGAAAGCTGTGGGGATTAAAAATTGGTTGCTAGGGAGTCTGCGTTGAAGAAAGGACGGATGAGATTGGGATTAAATGACTTTGTGATTTCCGGAGGACTTTGTAGATAATCCTCGATGGAATTTGCTGTGGCGGTTCCGTGTTTAAGGTCACTGGAATGTGAGTACCTCGGCTGCTCGTTGGAATTTTGTAAGGGATTAATATTCGGTCTTAATTTTACATGGAATTAAACCTGCACGCGCTACAACAGATTTTAAAGCTTAGAGGAATTCAAAACAATCTCAACTACTTTGCTTCTAAATAATTCGGAATGTTTAAAATTATTTCTTAACGGCCTTTGCAATTCTGAAGCAACAGGCCTTTGTAAACTTTTCTTAAAATGAATATATTATTAAAATGCGGAAATAAGTAATATACATATTTAAAACAGTACACAGTCCTGCACCATGCTGTATGTCTATTGTTTTAGGAAAAAACTGTTGAAGTAAGGTTGATATATTGCTTCTTAGATTTTTTATTATTACTTGAATAATTAAATGCTTCTTAAAAACACGAAGATTCAAAATCATTTATAAAGCACTCCGATAGTGCAAGCAGAGATAATGAACTTTTTTTATTGGAGGTTTAACGATCCCCGTCAGCAACTCAGTGGACTATAAGCAGTCGCCCGTCCCTCTAATTAGAGCTACTGGTCACAGGAAAGGTAGCGAGCGAACGCCGTAAGACAACCAAAACATCCTCGCCTCACTGGGATTCGAACCCGGACCCATTACGAAAGAATGATCAGAAGCCATCGCTTGGATCACTGCCCCACCAGGACGGCGATAATGAACATAATACATAATAGGAATACAGCTTGAAATTGTAATTTCTCAATTATTTGGTTGATTACTTAATTTTCAAAACTGTACAATGAACTCTCAATAACCCTGGTAAACACATTTCTTGTCACATGAAACATTTATTGTGTTTCTAACGTAACGTTTTACGCTCAATTCAAAAATGTTATCAGAATTTTTCTATCAGTCATAGTTTTTGTGTGATAACCTTTCAGTATTGGTTAATTAATTTTTAGGTATTATATCAACACAAATAATATATATAAAACGGGATTTAAAATTATTTTTGTTGTATTTTATTTCTGATATACTGTGTGAAGGAAACAATCTATCTTTATAAAGACACTAGTGTATGTGTTTAGCCACCGTCAGGAATTACTCATACACCAAATCATCGCGACGATATCTGAGCAGTGATTGTTCTGTGAGATGTGTGCTGGCCTTCACGGTGTAAGCATTGCGAGCACCTTCGAAGCAGACGTTCACCTCTCCCATCAACGGCACGCGGTGCTCCGCAGTTTACGCATCGGTTATTTGTAAAGATGTTATTTCTCCAATCACGATGCACTTTAACCACAGCAGCACGCGAACAGTTCACAAACCGCGCCACCCTTGGCCTGAAAGCCGATAATCATCCCTTTTTGCAAATCTGATAAATCGCTCCTTTTATCCATGACAGCAACGAGCAATATGTTTTCAGATTTCCTTATATACCCTCCAAGCCAGCTCACGACACGTGCCTTCTTTCATTGGCTACGCGCTGTTGACGTCAAGAGTAGTAGGTGGTCAGAGTAATGTGATTTGACTGTGTTTAAAACGTTCTGGGTACTAAATGACAGTCGACATAAAAAATTATTTTGAGATCGAACATTCAGAAGTAGAGATAGCAAGGAAAATGTGATGTATATTTGCATCTGGTAGTAAGAATACTGCGCATTACTTTGAGCAAGAAATATGCCTGGAACTTGAAGTCGCAGCTCACTTCGAGAACTTGAAAATGAATTAGTACTGGTACACATTATTAACGGGTGTTTATAAGAGACGAAATGATCTATTTAAGGGATAAGTTGGAGAGCTCTGGAGAACTATCTCGTAAATGTAGCAAGTTAGGGAAAAAATTCCAATTACAAAACTGTACAGCATACTGACCTTAGTGTAAATCCGCAAAAAAATTTTCAACAACTCTCAACTCTCGTGCTATGCCCTCTTCAGCTGCAGCATACCTACAAGCAAGATTTTTTCCTCGCAATTCTTGAGAAGTTTGTGATTTTTTCTGAGCTCCGGAAGAGTGCAATCTGAGGGGATGATTTCCGAGAACGAAGTTAACGGCTCTAAGCGTAACATTCACCTAAGTATTCTCTCTGCTTCCTCAGTTTTTGCCAAGAAGCCGTAAACACGCCGAAAACTTTCCGTAAAATTCCGCTATGCATTAAATTAGGGTTTCAGTTCGTGAATCTAGAGCTTCAGAAAGATTTTGACGAATTCCTCGAGGTGATGAAATTATGGCCGTAAGCCTCCACGAAATAAATTATTGCCCATTATTACTATTTCAGGATCTTAACAAATACAGAATCCACATATTTTTAATTAGCTGTATTTCGTTTTATGCAGTCATTTTAAGTCAGTTCTCGTTAGCACATCGTCCATGATAGCTCCAACCTTAGATGTAAAGACGCGTGCAACTGCTATGGCTATGTAATGGTTATCCCATTTCTTGTCTTCATGACATTAGAAAATATGGGTGCTTCAATTCGAAAGTTATGAAATATGACATCGTTAAAATTCACCTTAGAAAATCATGTCCTTTCATCAAATACCCCTTTATCTTACTGAGCAAAATTTGTATGTACGGAAAATTATTTGCATGTGTCTCTTACGGCGATTCCAAATTAAAGGTTATCACAAATTAACGCGAAACTACTTACGTTCAAAGGCTTTTTTTCATTCTGTTGGTGGTTATTGAAGGTTTAATGACCAGCGTTAGCAACGCGATGAGCTATACACAGTTTCTCGTCCCTAATTTAGGACCACTGGTTCCAGGGAAGGGAGAGTACCAGTTCCGTAAAAGAAACACAAGATCCATGCCTCACCGGGATTCAAACCCGGACCCTTATCGCGCCACCGGAGCAGCTCAAAGTGGTTTGCAAAAACGCTTGGGTCAGAAACAAATTTGCATATCAGGAAAACAGCAGAATCGTGCATGCATATCCGTGTCTTATAAAAACGAAGAAAAATCTTAAACCTTTTCAGCTGTATTATTGCCATTTCATTTACATCATCACAGGTATAGAGTACCGTATGCTCGTATTTTACAGAAAAGCTATAGTCAAATCCTAAGAGTGCCGTCGATTTCTCTTATCTCTTCCATGGACAAAGTGTGGCTTACTTATTTTAACGCTTGTTAACTTACATCCGCCGTGTAACCATGGTAAGGTTGCAAACTTGCTTTTCACTCAGAGGATGGGGTATGCCGTGGTAGAAGTTTATTTGTGAATTAACTGACATCTGCGAAGCCGAATTCGTCTTTCTATTTTACGCGTATTGTAAATCTGCAAGTCTTTAAGTCACATCCCCATCTTGTTAAAAAGATTGCCTCGAAACACCCTTTTCTGTTCTTATGAGACGGTAAAAATGTTAGTAATTCTAAGTAGCATCCAGAACGTCAAACTCTACTAATGAAAAGGTATTCGCCCGCAAAATATTGTGAAATGGTATTAGATTTCGGAGTGTGTCGACGAAACGCTACCACTTCTTGAGCATTGTATGCATAATCTTTCCCTGTTTTGCAGTGCGCTCAAGTTCTTCTGTGTTGCTTAGTACCTACGAATGACAGGCACTGTGAGTCCTCGGTCACTCGGTCACGTACTAGAAGAAGTCGAGGATCTGATGTTCTTGAGCATGATAAAGACGTTGTCTTTTGTGCTTTTTTGCACAGACAGATCAACACCGAAGAAATTAGCTTGGTATATTCTGCTTTCCAGTGTTAGAATTTGGAGAATATTGATTCAGATGGTTTGCAACCACAGTCACACAACATTTCCATTTACACCAGGCTTTATACGCAAGTGATAACTTGTTTCTTCTTAACATGTTTCGGCCAGATGAGCGCCTGCTTCTCTCGTGAAGTTTTAATAAACAAATTCAATTCTCATTTCTGGATGCTGGATAATTCTCGACAGACAAGAAATGCTCTTAATCAAAGAAAATGATCTGTTACGGTATGGTATGAGATATGGTGAAACACAGTTGTTAGTTTGGTATTCTAAAAGGTGCGCCTACTGGAAGACGTTATCGCGATTTTCTAATGGAAGTGCTTTCCGATGTTTTCGTTGTTCTTCCGCTTCAAAGTCTTCTTCTCATATGATTTCAACATGATGGAGCCTAAGAACATAAAGTCTAGACAGCTGAGATTTTCTCAAACGAACATTTAAGTTGAGGATAATCGTAGTGGCTATAGCCACAATGAATAATATGGACCCCTGATCACCAGACCTAGCACCAATGGATTTTATTTTTGACGTAGGAATACGTCTAACTTCGCGAATAGTATGGGACGACTTACAGCCGACCGTTTGTGACAAAAATAGGTCCCAATTGAAATCATTATAGCATCATTCAGCATATTCGCAAACATCATGGAGTCCAATTCTTGTTCTACGCATACATTGCAGGGGAGATGATGCAATATTTCTGGTGGTGCCGCCGCGTTTGACTCAGTCTATCTCGGCAAGTAAGCGCAACATGCCTGTGAGTGGTATCGTTTTAAAGCACTCTGCGAGATCTATTCAAATATATAAAGAACATATCGCAATGGTTTAAACTAAAATTTAAAAAAAATGTTTTCGTATGAACAGGTTAACATTTTCGACTATGTCGCGGAATTCGCAGAATGAACGCAAGCAAAAGTGGAGAAAATCAAAACGAGAGGCAAGAGCAAGTGATGAGGAATGTAAGAAGCCCAAGAAGACGGCAGCCCAATGAACTAGAGAGTATCGAGAACGCCTGAAAGCAGCCGCCGCCAAACACAAATTCAACACAGCAATTGAACCGGTACCCTCGCCCACCTCGAACTCGCGCAAAGAAACATAAATCGACAGAAACGACTTCAGAGCAAGAGCAGCCGATAGACCTGTGTTGGCTATATTAAGTAAACGCTTTGAAACCATATTCGACTAACACATTTCAACTCTCCGATCTGCAAGTCGCAGTCCTACGTTCCAAACTCACGGCTCGATAAGAACCGAGTCTACCCGTTTTTTTTGTTTTTGGGCTTGGGGGGGGGGGGGGGTGCTATTTCAAATTGCTAGTCTATGCAACACCACTTCATGATAAAAATAGTTTGCAACAGCGAGTTATTGATGCCTATAAGTATATTTATTTGCTTCAATTAGGTAAACTGCTCGAAACTGTACTTCGTAGAATTCAAATACGCGTTGTTGCTGATGGAGTACATTTTAAATTTTGTAAATGATTTAAATATGATCCCTTCCCACGATTACTATTAGTATATTTGTTAGAGTAAGTTATTATACTTAAATAATTGATTTTATAGTCTGGCGTTATTTTCGACAACAAACTATTGTGGCAAACGAAAGCAACTGCTTTGCTGAATCGAGCTATCATATTGTAGGTAAATAAAAGGCTTTTCTCTGGTTTGTTGTTTTTAATGTACCGATGACTGTAGTCGGGGTTGCTCAGTTTCAGATGATTTCTGCCCAAAATTTTCTTCCATTTTTTTTTTTTTGTGCAGGCTCTAACGGGAAATTCATGGTAAATAATTTATTTTGGCAAGTGGTTAGTTAGGGCCCAAAATTTATCCCCTAGACTTTCTTCTGAAGCTTCAAGTACACGAACTGAAGTTCTAAATTTACTGTTCTATTGTATGAAATCAGTTCTTATTAAATGAGGGACAATAGTTCTTTGTTGTTGCTCATTCAATAATAACAATCTAGATAACTGTGAACATATTGAAGTATGCACTGATTGGTCACTTTATTATGACCACCCCCTCAGTACTTCGTTGGGCCATCTTTTGCCTTTAATATTGCGTCGATTCTTCGTGGCATGTACTCACGAGATGTTGATATAGGTCGTTTGTGGAATCTGAGACCATGCTTGATGAATAGCACTTTCCAGGAGTGTGAGTATGCAGGGTTGTGGATCCAACTGCCTGATGGCTCGTTCAACTTCATCCCACAAATTCTCAATGGGGTTGAGATCTGGAGATTGTGGGGTCCACTTAAGCAAAGTGAACTCACCGGCATGTTCCTGAAACCAATCCTGTACAATGCGAGCACTATGGCAGGACGCATTATCTTGTTGAAAATAGCCATCGCCATTGGGATAAACCATCCGCATGACAGGATGCTCTTGGTCCGCAACGATGTTTAGATATGATGTGCAAGTCAGACGTTGATCAAATTGAATTAAAGAGCCCAAAGCATGCCAGGAAAACATTCCCTAAACCATAACTTTGCCTCCACCATCTTGAAGGGTTGTAGCAATGCATTTGGGTTCCATGCTTTCGTGCTGTTTCCGCCAAATTCTCACTCGGCCATCGGCATGATGCAACTGAAAACGTGTTTCATCGGGCCCATAATTTGTTCCTAATTATCGACTGTCTAATCCTTGTGCTCCTGTGCGAACTGGAGACGTTTTCTCTTGTTAACTGCAGACAGCAAAGGTGTTCGAACAGACCTTCGACTGCCATATCCCATCCGATGCAGTGTACGGCGAACAGTGCGTGCACAGATCATTTAAGGTGATTCTTGGTTAAGATGGTCTGTAATTTGCTGCACTGTTGTCTGTTACCAGTCTGGACACTCTCCGTTCCGCCCGAGCAGTCACTAGTCGATGACGACCACACGTTGCACGTAGAGACCCAGTTTTTTGGCTGACAGTACAGTCTTTAAACACTTTAACAACCACTGCTCTGAAACATTTCACGAATTAGGCTGTTTCGATGATACTGACCCCGAGCTCCTACAATCATCACACGTTGAAAGTCCGTCAAATCGCATTTTTTTACCCATCTCGTCACCCAAAAATCACTTCTACTACTGTCGCAAGCACTAAGCTTTCCCTTTTTATACTAGCCTCGCCCTCTGGCGGCAACAGCGTGCAGCCATAGCTCATTTGCTTAAAACTGTCAGGTGGTCATAATAAAGTGGCCACTCAGTGTATATTAATATAATACATTGGCATAGATTAATCAAGACGAATGACACGTAAATATTCAAACTGCATATGATATCATATATGGTGTTTACAGTCAAATGGTGTTTATCATAAATGGTTTGTGTGATAAACACATAAACACCATTTATGATATCATATACATTTGAATATTTAGGTGCCATTCGTCTTGATGAAGCTAGGTCAATACCTGGCGAAACCATGATCGACTTGAAAAAATAAATATGTGTGACAAACTACGTTGTATTATCTTAATATGTATAATCGTCACAAGACTGTATAGTCTTTGAGATCAAGTACATTGAAGTATATCTACAAAAAAGGCAAAGAAACGTCATAAAAACGCCTCTTGCAGTGCCGACCAAAGTTATTTATGCGAACATACTAGATTAGCAATGAGTGAAATACGGGATTACACCATTGTACAATACAAATTTGGAAGATGTGAATCCGTTTATTGATATTATCGGCTTTTCGGATATTATCTGACTTAACATCCATGCCATATTTACACCAATAAATAGATTCACATCTTCAAATTTGTATTGTAGAATGGTGTGATCCCGTATTTCATTCGATGATACTCTGCGCTCCGGGAAATCACGGGAATGAATTCCAAAAATTCTAGATTCGCTGTATATGAATGCCGTTTGCTTCGACCAGCGAATCCTGTGATGGTTATATTTAAATTAATCGGAAACATGAAACTTGGTCGTTCTGGGTGGTGCAGTGGTTAGTATACTCGGGCGCTATCCGGGAGACGCGGATTCGATTTCCGCTCCAGGACGATGAAATTTTCAAGTTTTCGGATATTATCTGACTTACCATTCATGTCATATTTAAACTAATAAACCGATTCACAACTTCCAAACTTGTATATGCTAGATAAGACTTAGCAACACCGACGGCACTAGGCCTAACGAACAAAGACAGCTGAAAAATGATAGCCACGGGAACGGATATCAAAACAAGATATGTAATGAATCACAAAATAGTTAATCTTATAAATATTAACTAGGCTACAAAAAATGTTCGAAATCTTGAATAAACGTGTGTAACAGAAGTAAAAAATGATACACATAGCCGTAACTCAGACACTGGACAAAAAATTAGTCGCGTCCGAAAATTTATTTTTAATACTTAGTTACATCGCCACGTGCAGAAATCGCAGCATTAATTCTTGCTGCAAGAGATTCAACAAGATGATTTAAATAACTTGAGTCCATTTTTGAACATTCTAAGAACAGTTTGTCTTGCAATTCATTGAGATTCCTGGGATGCTAAAGTTTGGTTTTTGCACTTCGTTCAAGATGGTCCCATAAATTCTCGATGGGGTTTAAATCTGGCGATTTGGCTGGCAAATCAATATGACCCAAACCTTTGTCATGCTCTTCACACCAATCCATAATGGTTTTAGCTTTATGAATACTACAGTTGTCATCCTGGTAAATCGGATACTTTAGTTGATGAGAATCCTGCAAATGTGGTGTAAAACCAAACACATGATTGTCTAAAATTTATCTGTAAGCATGCTGATTCATCGTATACTTCACTTTACTAGTGGGCCTAATTCACAACTATTAAAACAACCCCACAGCATTACAGACCTACCTCCTTTGGTAAGAACTCTTGAAACACACTCAAGATTGAATGTTTCCTTAGACCTCCTATTGACCCTACGCCTTGTGCCATTTGAATATAGGCAAGAACTCTTGGAACACACTCAGGATTGAGTACTTCTTTAGACCTCCTGTTGAACCTACGCTTTGCGTCATTTGAGTATAGGCAAGAACTCTTTGAACACACTCAGGACTGAATGTTTCTTTAGATGTCCTGTTTAACCTACGCCTTGCGTCATTTGAGTATAGGCAAGAACTCTTTGAACACGCTCAAGATTGAATGCTTCTTTAGACCTCCTGCTGAACCTACGCCTTGCGTCATTTGAGTATAGGCAAGAACTCTTTGAACACGCTCAAGATTGAATGCTTCTTTAGACCTCCTGCTGAACCTACGCCTTGCGTCATTTGAGTATAGGCAAGAACTATATGAACACACACATGATTAAATGTTTCTTTAGACCTCCTGTTGAACTTACGCTTTGCGTTATTTGAGTAGTATAGGCAGAACTCTTTGAACACGCTCAGGATTGAACGCTTCTTTAGACCTCCTGCTGAACTTACGCCTTGCGTCATTTGAGTATAGACAAGAACTCTTTGAACACGCTCAAGATTGAATGCTTCTTTAGACCTCCTGCTGAAACTACGCCTTGCGTCATTTGAGTATAGGCAAGAACTATATGAACACACACATGATTAAATGTTTCTTTAGACCTCCTGCTGAACTTACGCCTTGCGTCATTTGAGTATAGGCAAAATTAGATCCATAATATCATATAACAGCCTTCCACTGATCAATAGTCCATGTTCTTTGGCCCAAGCTAATCGAGCTTTTTATAAGCTGAAGTTAACAATGGCTTCATTCTTGAAACTCTACTCCAGATTTCCATTCGATGAAGTTGCCTGACGCACTGTTCGCTGAGATATAGACGTGTGAGATCCATTATTAACAGATTGGAGGAGTTCCTGCCTTGTTTGAAATTTCTTTTCGTTGACGTGGCGAGAAATTCTGCGCCGGTCACGACTTGTCAAAATAATGTTTCGCACATAATTTTTCCTTTCATTTTTAGTCGGGTTTGACTTGCACCAATGTTTATAAACATGTAGAACTGTTCTTTTAGTAACACTTGCAAATTCAACAACCTCCCTGAGGCTGTGCCCTTTTGACCGGCCAAAAGCTATGAAACTTTCTGCCAGTCACTTACATCTGTCTTTCGAACCTTTGATTCTAATTTTGTAAAAATTTGAGTTTAAAATTATTTCCTGTAGAAAGAAATAATACATGTTTTATTATCATATAACCCAGAAATTTTTAAATATAATTCTAATTATAACCTCATAATATATTAAACAATTACATATATTGCTGCAGGTGGCTAATTTTGTGCCCGTTATCTTTATATATTTAATTAAATGCTGGAAATACTTTTATCTTCATCTATGTTTAATGCTAAGTAAGTTCCGTCTCTGTCTGTTCCACTTGCACCCTAAGTAATAGAACTTCATTAATAGGAAAGCAAATATAAAGTTAAAACTAAAATTTCACATCAAAGAGTTCAGTCGAGAAGAGATATAGCTTTTCTTTTCCTAATGGGTGTTTCTTTATTCACATCCAATAAACCAAGTACTACTTCCGAAACATCAATAGATCATCGCCATTTAAAGCAAAGAGAAAGAAAAAGCGAGGACTACAATATGAATTGGGCAGTTAATATCGCTGTCGAAAAACTTTCTGTTTCACTAAGTTGATTTGGTCTGCCGAACATCTGCTTTCATCTCTGCACAAAATTCTAAAAAAGGGTAGCTTGGATAATTTCCTGGAATTATTAGAATTAATCGTTTCACACATGGATGTTATCATTCCGTGCAATCTTTTCATCTTCCTGAAGAACGACTCCGTTACTTTATTAATATTTCTGACAATATATTTAATAACAGCAATGTTGTGTCACCTATGTGCTGTAAAGGGGAACAATTGATGCTCTTAGACAGACTCCGTTCCGAAGAATTATAGCAAAATAACCCAGCGATTCTAGGTTTCACGATCTTAGATTTATACCTCTAGCAAATGGCTATCGAAGAAAACTTGGTCGATAACGTTTCCTGTTTCCTGTGACAGAGAATGTCATGGATCCACTCGTGATCTATGCCGTAATAGCCACCTGACATCAGTATCTCGGACGCCATAAATCCTGTCGTCCCTTGATGGCCAAGATGGTGCCACCATGAAGTCAGCTCCCCGCGAAACTAACTTCACTCTTCCTCACACTCAAAATATAAACTTGTACTGCGTGTTCTCAATGATTTGAGAACATTGGATATAATTTTTTTAAAAGCACGATCGGAATTTTCGGTGTACTTGATAGCTGTTATAAAATGCCAAACTAAAAAAAAATAACAATTCAGTTTTTAGAATTAGCGATGTTTTAAAATACCTACTTCGAGATCAGTTATGTACAAATCTCTGCGGCTGTTTCTTTTCATTTAACTACTCCGGTTGCAAAATTAACGAACTTTAAAATAAATGAAAATTGTGGCAACCAATTCCACTTTATCTATTTCATCTAATAAAACGGCATTTTAACTTCACTACTAAATGAAATATGGTGCGTTAAAAAATCCGATAAATGCATGAAAAATGTTGGTAGTGATGGCAGGAATCAGTCACAAAAAATGCTGAATTTTTGAAGTCTATACGTAGCGTCAAATTCAAACACACTGCCACATCCATTAACTAGCGTAGGATAATACATACACACCGAAGAGTCAAAACATTAAGACCAGCCCGTCTTTGCAAAAATCGAAGCAACTACAGGAAAACGAAGGCGCGCGTAAAAGTCATAACGTGGCATAAATAAATCCACATACTGAGCTCTGTTAATGTTGTTCTTGTTCTTCAGATGGGAAAGGCAGTGGACTACACCGCGTTTGACAATGGCCAAATTGCAATGGCCAGACAACTGGGTCAGAGCATTTTAGAGATCGCAAAGCCTGTGGGGTGCTCATTGTCAGCCGAGGGTCGTACCTTCAAAAAATGGTCCGCGGAGAATAAACCAGGAACCACTGTCAAGGTGTGGAACGGCCCCGGCTTATCGATCCAAGAAGTAAGCGAAGGTTATCCCGTAGACTACTACCCAAGAGAAAGGATACTGCTGCGCAACTTGCCGGTAATTGGAATACTAGGGACGGGAGTAATGTGTCACAACACAAGGTACGTCGAACCCTGCTGAAAATGGGGCCACGTAGCCATAGGTCACTCCGAGTGTCCAGCTAGCCCAGGTTCACCGTCGAAAGTGCATGCAATAGGTACGCGAGCGTCAAAACTGGACCTTAAATGACTAGAAGAAGGTTGTCTGGTGCGATGAATCTCGTTTCCTGTTGCACCATGTGGACGGCCATGTACGTCGTTTACCTGGGGAAGTATTGGCACCAGAATGTACCGTGGAATAAAAACAAGCAGGTGGAGGAAGTGTTATGCTTTGGGCAGTGTTCTGCTGGAAACATTTGGGCCCAGTCATTCATGTGTAGGAAACTGTGACGCTTACCTTCTACTTATACATCAATGCATACTAGATATACACAGTCGAATCACATTAGACCACCTCCTACTTTTGACGTCAACAGCGCGTAGGCAATGAAAGAAGTCAAGTGTCGCGAGCTGGTTTGGATGGTATGTAAGGTGTACTGTAGGCATTCTGAAAACATATCACGCATTGCTTGTCATGTATAAAAGGAGCGATTTATCGGATTTGCAAAAAGGGATGATTATCGGCTTTCCGATCAAGGGTGGCAGTATGTCTAAAACAGAGCAGTTTGTGAACTGTTCGCGTGCTGCTGTGATTAAAGTGTATTGTGATTGGAGAAATGGAACCATTGCCAATAAGTGACTTGGAAACTGCGGAGCGCCACGAGCCATTGATGTGAGAAGTGAACTTCGGCTGCGAGGGTGCGTAAGACCGATCGTCACGCTATAGTGGAGAAACTCACTGACAGAATGAACCAGGGGGCTACCAGAAGTGTGTGTAAAATGACAGTTCAGCAAACACTGCTGCGTATGGGGCTCCGATGCAGACGGATGGTCACTGCCCTATGCTAACGAAGATGCATCGGCAGAAAAGGATTACATTTGCACGGCAGTATCGGAATTGGACCTCCGTTGATTAGCAAAGTTTTGTCTTCTCCGTTGAGTCACGTTTTCTGCTTCATACGAACGGATGGACATTGTCGTATAAAGCGATAAACATCGGAGAACGAACACTCTTTATCCATTGTTGGAAGAACACAAGCTGGTGGGGCAGCGTTATGATCTGGGAATGTTTTTGTGGCATTCTGTAGGTCCAATCATACCTGTGAAAGGCACTATAGACCGAATTCGTTATGAATCCATTTGCAGACCACGTACACCCATGCATGCTGATTGTCTTCTTTGGGGCGGATGGGATTATTCAGCACAACAATGCGACGTGCCACTCAGCTAGAAATGTCCGAGGGTGGTTGGAAGAGCACGATGAAGACTTCAAAGTACTTCCCTGGCCTCCTAATTCCCCAGACGTAAACCCAATTGAGCATCTGTGGGGCCCATTCGATCGTGTTGTTCGCTCTATGGATCATCCACCAAGCACCCTCCAACAGCTGTCAGATGCACTGCAGTCAAAATGGCTGCACATACCTTTGAACAGCATCCAACATATTATTAAGTCACTCCCAGTCTGTGTAGCTGTTGTCCGCACTGCACACGGCGGTTATTCTGGATATTAGCTGGTGGTCAAAATAATGTGACTCGACCGTGTATATCCCTTCATGGCAAAGGTTTCTCTTCTAGTAGTTCCTTCTTTCAAAGGAATAATGCCCCATGTCACACTGCCCGTGTTGTTCGAGAATAATTTAGTTCGTGGAACATGAGGAAGTTTTCCAGCCGTCGAAATTCCTTTGACATCAACCCAATCGATCATTGGTGGTTTATGCTGGAACAGCAAATCCGATATGCGGCGTCTCAACTACGTAACTTGCAAGAGTTAAAGGATCTGCTGATGAGGTGTTGGTACCAGATACCACAGGACTCCTTTAGGAATATTGTAGAGTTTATCTCTCGCAGAGTACGAGCTGTTTTGGCGGAACGTGGAGGTCCAACATTATATTAGGCAGGTGGTCATAATGTTTTGGTTCTTCGGTGTATATTTCTATTTACTGTAGTGAGTGTAATAGGGTGTTTTCTTGTTTTCCAGATAATCTTTTCGGTTCGATGGGAAGCGTTTGCAAACGCAGATGAATGTTTCTTTAACAGGAAAGTAAATAATCTGCAAACGCGGGAATGGACGATACTGATTTTGTTTGCAGCTGGGTGAGGTCAAAAATATTTTACCAATCCTACATGTGGAAGTAAAAAATGCACGCCAGCTAGGATAAAAAAATGTTATTGAAAAATTGAAAACACACGGGAACATTTTTGTCGCAAATATAGCAAACCGACGGAAAAATAATTTTTCAAATCCTCATTTGAGGAACTGGAATATTGCTTTTATCATGCATACGAGGGTAAATAAGAAAAAAAAAGTAAAGTCAATTCGTGATTTAAATTGACACTGCCAGCGACCAACGTTAAAACTTTGGAACTGCTGTGGCGCCAATATTGCGCACCACTCTGGCTCCGGTGGTGAATGTGTAAACATGCAAGTTCCTCTTTTCTGATTGTACTGCATTTAAAGAGCGTGCCGTAATAGGTTTTCTTTTGTCAGAATGGATAAGCCTGCTTTAATTCACAGAACAATGGTAGCACGGAATGGAAATAAGTGTATGGTCCAAAGGAAAGTTTACAAATTGGTAGAAGGGTTTGAATCTGGTAGAGCATGTTTGACTAATATAGCTCGTCCCTGGTGCCCGTCTCGCGTCGCTAACGCTAACTCGACACCACACTGATCGTCTGAAGTCTCTCATTCAGGACAACCGACAAATTATTGTGTCTGCTGTTGCTGATACAGTATACTAAACATAAGCTATGGCTCTGCCTATGCTATGGCGGTTGGTGGCTTTGAATACTAAAAAGTATTCAGCGCTGGATTGGCCAGCCGCGCGCCTGCGCGATCGCGCGGTATGCCGCTGTTGGAGCTTTTTTTTAAATCGCATTATTTGAATTTGGTAAGCAATATGTTTTCTAATAAATTTGTGTGTGTGTGTGTGTGTGTGTGTGTGTGTGTGTGTGTGTGTGTGTGTGTGTGTGTGTGTGCGGTGTTTTGGACCGTTGGGGAAAGTTTTTCAAGCTGACATCTCTTGAAATTATAAATATGCAAACTAAGGATTTATGTTACCGTGAATGTGAGATATTCTTCCACCCACACATTCCATCGCTGGGTTGCTGATGCTCAATATGAACTCTGACTCTTTCATTCTTATACACCCGTAACGGCTGTAGTGGAATACTGTTATGACTAACCGTCTACCTCACATTCCTCCTTTTCTATAAACCAGCAATACCCATCTAGTGGTGCGGTGTCTGCTACCGGCGCCGCCTGACAGGCAAAAAACTATATGTAAAGACCTAGCACGCACTATTTCATGACTCATACGTAAGTTAAAGTTCTGCGTACAGAGGATTCAGTTTTCAATCCGCAAACTCAGAGGCGTCAGGCGTGGGCTGGTGGCAATGGTCTATGGAACTTACACAGCCATCTCATTGCATTCAGATGCTTGTTTTACATGGCAGGAAATTTCTATGATCCCTAAATTTAAGATAGCTTTGGACTTAATTTTTTTAATTTAGAAATTTTTTATTTTTTACATAGAATGCGCAATAAAAATTGATTTCATCAGCTGAAATATCTCATTGCGCTAATTTAAAAAAAATGGGAAGCTGCAAACGAAAAAAGGTGGCGCAAAGAAACAGAGGAAAAAGAAAATGAAACTCCTGCTAGAAAATACGTAGTATAATTACACTAGAAATCCGAATTTATTGGCGTAGAATAAAAATCAGTTTTCCAAGCTTTCGCACGTTTACTTTTTCAAGGAAGGCTGATAAAAAAGGAAGTGACTTCCTGTAAACTAACACAAAACCGAAGGAATTAATTTCATCTCTACAGACTGAGTCGAGCACGGAAAGCTTAACTGTTTCAGTAGGGCAAACATAAACAGCACCCGAAGCTCTAGAGCAAATCTTCCTGCGCATAAGATAAAAGGAAAGCCGAAGAGGTGGCAAATCTTACTCCGTTGAATTTGGCGCAGACTGTTTTCGTAGAACAAACCGAAATCACTGACAACGAAAATTATTTGAAGCATGCTGAATTAAATTCTATTTTTGGCAAGTACTTCGTTTTTGAAAGATCTGAGGTCTTTAACCGGATCTTAAATTATTTATTTGTACGCAAATGTATTAGCGGAATAACCCTCGACAAGGACAACTTATTCTCAAAGACGTGCTCGAATGAGTTGATCAGCTGTTTTAATGTGCATCTGATTCAGCCCCTTACGGGATCGTTTTTTTTTTTTCTTGAGAGCAAGGCTAACATTTCATAAAAAAAGATGGTACAAAGAGACAGTGGCTGACTTATAATATGCAAAATACACTCATGGACAATGAAATTTTCGCACCAAGAAGGAAGCTTCGGATTGAACTAAAATTTTATGGACGTAATGATACAGATGAATGATACACATGATGGCAAAAACAAAGATGCAGGACAATTGCAGGGGATCTGTGGCACGCAGTCCGGTCATCTTCAATAGCGCGTCGCACTGCCTCGTGCGGCGATACATGCTGCAGTACGGTCTGGCATGGAGGCAAACAAACACCTGATGTTGTCCTACGGCAGACTGGCCCACACATTTTGGACGGTGTGCTCCAAATCCCGGATAATACGGCACTGCGGCAGCTGGCGTTTCAGCTTGTCCCCTATCGAGTATGTGTGGGACATGTCCGGGGAGCGGGCAGGCCATGGAAGTGTCTGGACAACGTTAGACGTGTGCGGGCGGGCATTGCCTTGCTGGTGGGTGTAACGCTCCTGGAATCCCGGCCACGAATAGAATAGGAGCACATGCTGGGGCCGTAGGATCTCATCCACATACCGCTGGCCCGTCAATGATACACGTACCACTATTAGAGCTGATCGGCTATCGCAAGCTATGGCTCCCCAGATCATAATGCCTGCAGCGGGGGAGGTGTGGCGCTCGATAGCATGGTTGGGATTGTACCGTTGACCCGGGGACCTCTACACCCAGACACGATAATCACGTGTCCCTAAAATGAAGCGGCGCTCATCGCTAAACACCACACGTCGCCAGTCTGTGGCGCTCCACGTCGCTTTGGCCTGGAACCACTGTACACGGAACCGGCGATGTTCCGGTGTTAATGGAAGCACACGTAAGGTGCGCTGGAATCGCAGATTCGCTTCCGCAAGGCATCGGTAAATGGTAAGTGGGCATACAGGAGCCGCTACATCTACCTGTACAGTGGACCAGGTCCACGTGGAATCCGTTCGTGCCTGGGTCATGCTCAGTCGATCCGCTCTACCGGTGGTACTCCTGGTCCGTCCGGAGCCGCTCCGCCGTGTGGCAGTGCCGTCACGTATCCACTGCTTCCAACACAGTCGGACGGTACGGTCAGAACGATCCACGTGGCGGGCTGTACGGCACGCCGGCCACCCCGCGGTTTTCAGCCCGATTATCAGGCCTCTCTCAAAGTCCGTAAGTTGCGTAAATGGACGTCTCTGGCGTCTACCCGGCATTCTTATCACTCTGTACTCTTGCTTGCTTCGGCCCGTGCTTTTCGCTTTCATGGGGCACCGAATACACACCGGTTCATAAGGCTGCCTGTTCGTGCTTGTAGCGCCAACACAGGGTGTGCGGTCATGCGCTCTCGCACTGAACGTGAATCATTTGCTCATTTGCATACCAGCACTTACTCCAGCTATTTGCAAAGTTTCGCGGTTGAAACATGTTTTCTTCTAGGTGCGCAAATTTCATTGTCCGTGAGTGTAAGTCTTTTTACTGTACAATGTGCTTATCATATTCGGAAGCTAAAGACATAAATGCATTCGTTAAAGAAATGGTGACTAATGGATGCAAGAAAATACCAATTAACCAGCCTTTTTTAAGGAAGGATGAGCGGGAGTGTGTTGCTTGAAATTGTAGTATGCAGCGGTGATCGAGTTTATACGTGGAAACTACAGGTAATCAATACAGGAACGGCAGATTTAGAGTTGGTCACGTAGATGATATTCATGAGTCCCGACGTTCTAAATTTTAATTTATTTACTTTTCTCGCAAGCTTTAGATGCTTATTTTTGTCCTATATTAACATAATTAATAATATATGATAATATATTTGGTGGTAATATATTTAAATTAATAATATATTTTGTGTCTATATTAACATAATTAATAATGTGTGCGTGTGTGGGCCGATCTGGATTGGATTGCGCGTGCCGATTAGTCGTATCCAGTCCAACCCTGAAAGTATGTGCCAAGCAGAATACGATCAACACAAGCCTATTCAGTTTTTCAAGCCCTATGGAGATCATCTAAGTATACTGGAAAGGACTGTCACTGGGCATGATACCTGGGTGCACCATTTTGACCATGAAAGAAAGAGACGAAATATAGAGCTGAAACTTCATTCCTCCCTGCCAAACATGAAGTTCAAAAGTGTCCCCTCCGTCAAAAAATATTGTTTGCTTTAAGATATGCATGAGCCTATTTTGGAAAATTATCAGAAACACGGACAAACTGTTAACAGTGTAACACATTCAGCAAACCTTAAATACAAGACGAAAGCTACAATTCTGAACAAATGAATATTGTTGTTCAAAAGTGTTCCTTTGCTCCACGACAATGTTCGCGCCCATACAGCTGCTGTTATAATGGCGATGCTTCAAAACACCACATTTCAGGTTCTTTCACATCCATCTTACAACACTGATTTCGCACCAAACGATTTTTATCTCTTCTGTCCACTTAAAGAAGCACTACGTGATCGGAGGTTTGATAGTGATGAAGAAGTGAGAAAAGCGGTGTCTACAGTATATGGTTTCAGGTACAGGCCAATTCCTTCTTCTGCGATGGGATCAAGAACTTGTGGACCACTACAAAACGTATGTGGAGCTGCAATGAGTCGGCACTGAAAAATAATGATGCAGTTGTGCAGTGATCGGAAGAAGCGAGCTACAAGTAGCGATGCTACTGTAGAACGCTACCTTTAATGTAACGTTGCATGTAGCATCGTTACAAATGAAAAAATTGTTGTGGAAAGAGCACCCTACAAAATCCAGTAGCTTGTTCCGGAAATTAAGCTACAAATTGGGCTACTTTTAAAAAATAGCGGAAAACAATTAATCAAATCACATGATATTTCCAAATTTTCTGAAGCGTTATTGGTTGGACCAGGAGCTGAGTGTGTCCTACCTATAATTACGTGCCTGTCATTGTCAGGTCAGCAAGATAGTTAACCTGTTTTAGCACGTCTTTTGCGAAAAAAAGAAAAAGAAGAAGAAAGAAAATAAAAGAAAAGAAAAAGAGCGTGCTTAACAGCGTCATTTCGTCCATCCGTGGACACCATATCTCTACAAATATTAAACCGATTTGAAAAGTTATTATTTTTTTTATTTGCATTGCAAGCTCGAAATGTGAGAATGATGATCTTTGCTTTCCGGGTTTTTCTACGATACATAACTTCGCCGCTAGATTGTGCAAGAGCCGATGTTACCGAATTCAAAAAATGTCTTATTCCATATAATATGCTTCTAAATATCGATAGAAAAATTATTTCTTCCATTCGATACCATTTATAACAAAGACACTTTTTGGGTACTGTTTTTTTCCCCAAGTGATGCATAATTTTCTGCTAAGGGGCTTGAAGTAAAATCACGCTTTCCCAGATATCTCTACTTTTAAAAGTTCGACTTAGAAATCGCGTAAAGGTCGTGGAGGAGAACGTTATGCATATACACTGGCGGAAAGTGAAAAAAGAACACAAAGAAGGAATTGGCGGACGATCATGAAATTTACATATGGGGTCGAGTTTACGTAGGTGTGATGTTAATTTCGGGACCAACCGGTGAGCGCTTACGCAACAGCACGGCACAATATGCAAATTATCGTCGGTGGTATTTAAGGAGTACGGCGAAGTGAATGTAATCAGTCGTCGACGTACGGACACGTGCGAACACCCTGAAGAAGCTGCAATGCATGGACATGGAAGACGTATACGATTTCAGCAGTTATCGGACTTTGAGCGAGGTCATCTAGTCGGATTCCGCGAAGCCGGGTGGTCGTATCGTCGTATTGCGGAGCGAATTGGACACGAAGTATCGGTGTTGGTACGATGGTGGCGTAAATGGTCCGAGGAACATTCCCACACGAGAAGACGTGGAACCGGGAGTCACAGACGGACTGGTGAGCGGAACGATCGACGCATAAGAAGAGCGGCGTTGTCAAGCAGAACATCCACTGCGACGCAAATCTGAGCTGCCGTTGCACCTCAGGTGACTGTGCCAACAATCCGCCACCGTCTACTGGATGCAGGACCACGTGCACGTGTGCCTCTGGCATGTGTACCTCTGACTTCAGCCCACCGTCAGGAACGGCTGCAGTGGTGTCGCCAACGTCTGCACTGAAGATCGCAATGGCGATCTGTCGTGTTCAGCGATGAAATCAGATTCTGCTTAGGAGCCTCCGATGGCCGTATGCGTGTTCGCAGACACACAGGGGAACGTCTCCACCCTTCCACCCTTCTTGCATCCGTCAGCGACACACAGGGCCTACACCTGGTCTCCTGGTGTGAGGAGCGATCAGCTATCACTCCCATACACAGCTAGTGTTTGTACCGGGTACGTTAAACAGCACCTCCTACATCAACAACATCATTCAGCCCGTTGTTGTGCCATTTGTAAGGTCGGTCCATCGTGGTGTTTTCAAGCAAGATAACGCACGCCCACACACGGCACGTGCAACGCAACATGCACTTCAGGGTATGAGACAACTTTCATGGTTCGCACGTTCACTGGATTGAGCACGTGTTGGATTTTATGGGACAACGACTTATCCGGTCTCCACGGCCAGCCACGACCATTCCCTGATTTACGCGTCCAGGTTGAGAATGCTTGGAACTTAATACCCCAAGCTTACATCCAACATCTGTACGACAGACTCCATGCCAGAATTGCACAGTGTGACGCAGTTCATGGCGGTTCAACCTCGTATTAACCATGTTACATGGAAATGTTATTTTTCAGTTTACCAGCAAATACAGTTGTAGTTTGCCATAATGTATTGATCACGTTATCCTCTGTATTCTGTTATTATGCTGTATAAATTTCGTTGGCATCAGACGTCTCCTTCTTGGTGTTCTTTTTTCACTTTCCGCCAGTGTAATTTCTAACTTTTGGTAAAGAACAGTTTTGCCACTAGGTGGCACAAGGTTATATTTCTGGTTCTGATGTATATTTTGCAGCAATATCTGCGCTTCTGAAAACTCTCTCTCTCTCTCTCTCTCTGAAAATAGCCAAACAACGATCCGGAGGCAAAACTGCATAGGACAGCGAAAGGTTGATTTGGGGGTGAGCACCGGGTCCTAGAACTCGTACTGGTCAACAAACGCAGCAGTCTTCAACAGTTGGCTACCCAATACAACTGAGGTCAAGGCGGAACAGTATGTATCTTCCATGACCACACGTCGCACGCTCACATATATGGCCTATAACAGCAGACGACCCCGACAACATCTTCTCCTAACTATTAGTTCATCAACGCAAAAGACTCACCTGGTACAAAGGTCATGCAAATTTAACGTTGAATGAGTAGAAAAAAAAAGTTTGAAGGTCTGACGAATCTCGTATTTTACTCCCTCCGTGGATGGTTGTCAGGTATTTGGCGCAAACAACATGAGGCACTTGATTCAACCTACATGGTCTCCACAGTGAAAGCCGGTAGTGGCGGTTGTTTGGTGTGGACCATGTTTACCTCGCAGGAACTTGAGCCCCTGGTGCATGTGATACAACGTATGACTAGTTTCCACTATCGTGAATTGCTTGCTGACTCTGTACACCCAGCAATATGTTCACGTTTTCCAAAACGACAATGCGCCGAGCCACAGGCCCGATGTTGAGCGGAAATGGTTTGAGGAACACAGTTCAGTCTTCCAGCACATCGATTAACCTCCGAACTCCCCCGATATCATTCCCATAGCGCATTTGTGGAACATCATGTGATGGCATAATAGGCGTCTGGATACACCAATAACCTCCATATCTGCATTGAAGGATGCATTACACGCTGCTTGGTCTTCCATATCTACCAACTGCTTCCGTCATTTTACTGAATCGATGACACATCAGGGAGCTGCTGTAATGAGGGCGAAAGGAGGACCTACGAAGTATTAGGTAGCTGGTCATAGTTACGTGATCACTCAGTGTATAATTAATGTGAGTCATCATCATCATCATCATTGTCAACCATTATCAATCCACTGCTGGACGAAGGTCTCCCTAAGTTTCCTCCACAACGGTCTGTTTTGTGCCAGTCTCCTCCATGTCACTCCCGCATACTTTCGAATTTCATCCACCCATCTTCCATGTGGTCTTCTTCTGGGTCTTTTCCTGTCCCTTGGAATCCAATCTAAAATTTCGGCTGTCCATCGATGGTCTGTTCTTCTGGCAGTATGTCCAGCCCATTGCCATTTCATGGATTTAACTCTGATCATGATGTCTTCCACTCTTGTCATTTTCGGATCCACGTGTTCCTCTTCTTATCTCTCCTGGTTACACCAAGCATGCACCTCTCCATGCTACTTTGAGTTGTCTGCAGCCTTTGTATGTCTCTTTTAGCTAAGGTCCACGTCTCTGCACCATACGTAAGCACTGGAAGGATGCATTGATCAAACACTTTTCTTTTAAGACATAATGGCATATTGCTCTTGAAAATTATGATGTTTCTTCCAAAAGCTCTCCAGGCAAGTTTTGTACGCCGATTAATTTCTTCACCAATGTGAGCCTCACTTGATATCTGCTGTCCAAGATAAACGTACGTGTCTGTTATCTCCAGCTTTTCTCCATCAATCGATAAATCTTCGTTTCTTGTAAAAGCATTGTACATCACTTTTGTCTTCTGAAAGTTCATTTTTAATCCCACTTCTTTACTCTTGTCAGCAAGTTCCTGGATCATACTCTGTAGCTCTGATGGGGTAGTTGCAAAAATGACTATGTCATCAGCAAAACGAAGGTGGGTTAGATAATCTCCATTAATCTTTATCCCTTTGTTTTCCCAGTTCAGTGATTGAAAGACATTTTCCAATCTGGCATTAAAGAGCTTCGGAGATATGGTGTCACCTTGTCTCACTCCTTTTCCAATTTTTATGAGTGTTGTATTTTCAAACAGCCGAATCTTTGCACTTGCATTTTCATAGATGTTATTAATAATATTAATGTATGCATCTTCAATACCGCAGGATTTCAGAGCTATTGCAACTGCTGATGGTTTCACCGAATCAAAGGCTTTTTTTCATAATCGATAAAAGCCATGCACAATGGAAGTTCATATTCCCTCGCTCTTTCAATTAGTTCTCTCAGTACGTGGATATGATCTATTGTGCTGTAGCCACTCCTGAATCCAGCTTGTTCTCTCGGTTGAGCCATGTCCAGTGTCACCTTCAAGCGGTGTGAAAGAACTTTAGTGAAGATTTTATAAACCACTGATAGGAGGCTGATAGGTCTGTAGTTCCTGAAATCCTCAATGTCACCTTTTTTATGTAACAAGATCATTGTAGCGTTGTTCCAATCCTCAGGAATTTTCCCTTCATTAAGGCATCGAGTGAAAATTTGGGCGAGTACTGTTTCAAATTTCTCCACTTTCTTCTTGTATGATGTCTACAGTAATTCCATCTTCTCCTGGAGCTTTTCCACGCTTCATGTTCTTGATTGCATGTGCAACTTCTGCTGGAAGGACTGGAAGAACTCTGGTACTGGTACCTTTCATGATGTCTGGAGTACATGTATCATTCCTTTCATATAATTTGGAGTAGAAATCCTTCACTCTTGTCAAAATTTCGCCTCTATTTCTTGTTACAGAACCATCTTCTTTTCTCAGTGCCATAATCTGTTTTTTCACCTTACTGAGATGTCCCTTTGCTATCATTAGGCTTTGGTTGTTTTCAATTGCTTTCCTTACTAGTTCACAGTTGAATTTCCTTACGTCTTCAGTGATACTTTTTCGTACTGTCTTGCATAGCTCTATATATTCCACTTTAAGTCACATCTTCTTTAGTTGTCCTCATCACTCTTCTTTTTTGCATCAACATTTTGGTTTTTCTTGATAATTTGTTCACATGCAATTTGTTCTTAGACCCAGCTAATTTTGTTGCTGTTTCCATAAGAGCTTTGGTTACTTTTCTGTTAACTTCAGAAATATCCACTTCTTCCGATGTTAGGCCTTCTAAAGCAGAGAATCTGTTCTTCAGTTCCAATTTGAAGTTATTATGGTGTTTTTTAAGGTTGGTTATGTCAATACATTTTGTTTGTCTTATGAGCTTGCTACGTTCGAGTTTAGTGTTGAGGCGCATCTTACATCTCACCAATCTATGGTCACTGCCTGTGTTGAACTTGTTTAGCACACTGCAGTCTTCTATGACGAATTTTTTGTTACACGTAATAAAATCAATTTCACTTGTCGTCCCATTTGGATGTCTCCATGTCCATTTCCTGTGTGGCTTTTTCTTGAAAAAGGAGTTCATGATGAAAAACCCTTCTGCCTCTGCAAACTCTACGAGAGTATTTCCACGCTGGTTTCTGTTGCAGTGACCGAATTTACCTACTGAAGTTTCATTCTGTTGCCGTTGCCCTATTTTTGCAATGAAATCTCCCATAATTATCTTCAAGTGCTGCTTACCTTTATTATTTAGATCACGAATTTCCTCCTAAAATTCTTCAATTTCTTCTTCAGCATGACTTGTGGTGGGTGCATAAGTTTGAATAATCTGAGCCTGGTATCTTCTCGAGAGTTGGATAACGAGTCGTGCAGCTCTGTCAGAGGAACTTTCAACTTCTACAACTTTATCCTTCAGTTTCTTGTTTATTATAAATCCAATACCACTAGTTCTACCAGTATCTGTCCCACGATAGTAGAAGAGATGTCCACTTTTCAGTTCAATGAGATCTTCTCCTTTTCTCCTTACCTCACTTAACCCGACGATGTCCCACTTGATCCTTTGTAGTTCCCCTTCCAATTCAAGAAGTCTTGAATCAGAAGATAGGGAGCGTCCGTTATACGTAGCCAAGGTCAGCATCAGATGGCAGCCTAGTCCGGTCCTCCGGGGATTCTTAGCACCCTCTGCCTTCATGTCGCACTGGCCGCTGCCTTGGACAGGTACATTCCAGCTGCCGGAGACTGAGGGCTAAGATTTAAGTTGTGGAGTCATTTTGGAGGGGTTTGGCTATAACTCACCACGCTGGCCAAGCGGGTTGGTGAGTGTGGGATAGCATTTCCTCTAATCCCGATGGTATAGTTATACCGCTATTGGCGGTCGTCAGAGCCCCTTTAGTGGGAACAGGATGTACCACGAGAAGGCGGAGTTGACATTTGTCAAGGAGAGGCTGTGATGTTACGCATCACCTGACCTTACATCCCAAATGTGATGAATAAAGTATAATAATAAGTATAATGTGAGTAATAAAGTATAAATACGGCATGGTAACTTTTCTGCGGTTTCATGAAGTTTTCTGCACATGTCTTTTAAATATTATATTACTGATTTTTTCTTATGCCATGATCAAGTGGCTGTATTTGCTACTTTGTTGAAATACATCTGATATCGTTATACACGGTAAAACGATAACAGATGTCCGGTACAACAGGGGCACAACCCTTGTATTCTCTACAGCACCGACTCAGTCTTCTGTCGAACCAACATACCTAAATTAAGGAAGAGCGACTTATAGTAGTTGCTTATAGAGGTATAGTAGTTGATCATGGAGGTTTTTAATTGGTCACTTCACCATCCTCGAAGAAAACGTGTGACGTGCCTTCCCCGCAGGACGCACATGAGATAAAGGCAGATAGCAGTAAGAGCACATGCCAGTGTTGTATAGTGGATAGCATTCGGAGCCGAGAGTTGCGGGTCCAAATCCTGCCCCTGGCATAAAAATGATTAAGAAATTTACTTCGTCATATTGGCGCCCGAACTTACAGGATGACCCGGCTCTTAGATTTCTCGCAATGATGTGATATGCTTTCCTGACCGCGAGATAGGAAAAATGAGAATCCCTTCTTCAGTGCTTCGAAAAAATAAATCAGTGTGATGTTACGTTCCACACACCAAATTGTCTGTGATTTCTCAAATGCACTTTCTTCATAGGATGACTACCTGCAGCAACACATGGTCCCGGCTGAACCATGGACCATGCCCCGGCTCTCTTTCGGGGGGGGGAGAATGCCTGCCCCGCAACACACACACATGAGATAAAGGCAGATAGCAGTGAGAGCACATGCCAATGCTGTATAGTGGATAGCACTCGGAGCTCCGGAGCCGAGAGTTGCGGTTTCGAGTCCTGCTTCGGGCATAAAAATGATGGAGAAATTTACTTCGTCATCAAAGGAACAAAGTTATTTACTGCGTTTTATGAAAAATAGCACCAGTCAAAATTGGTAAATTTTATATGTCGTAATTTTGCCGTTGACACTGTGCCATCAACTTCTGAATGTCTGCTATGTATAATCATTCTCTTGCTGATACTGTTAGCCATCATATTTTAGAAATTGTGTTCAACAACCACCTGGGTTGGCAAAATGATTATGCAGTATGTGCGAACCATAATAATTGCTGGCAACGAAATCTTGTGTAACTTATGCAACACCCCTCACAAGTATTTACACGTTGTTTCCCTTTGGGAGGGTGTTGGATAGGTCGTTCATGATAAATTCATGGATACTAACTCCAGGAAAAGAAGAGAAGTAAGACCGAAAGCAAACATCATATCCGCGTGTTACTGCGGTCTCGAACTTACGTCTCTCCATGTTAAAAGATTAGTGCTTCGCCAGAGGAAGTCTTCTCTAATACCGTTCTTAGATTTAGTATGTTCCAAAAAATAAGCTGAAGTTTTAACTGATCTTTAAAGCTTAATGTAGCTTATTCTTTGTTTCTCTCAGCAATGATAACATGGCTAATAAAACAATAATGAATGTGTTTTGAAAAGTAGTATTTCCCTAGTCTTTTCCATTTACGAATATTGACAAGAGAAAGGTACGTTAAAAGAAAATAAATTAAGTTTGTAAAGTAAGTTTGTTTCATTAATTTCAAACATGATTTTGTGACTTTCTAAACGACAGCACACGCATATATCCAAAGATACCGTGGGCGGGAGTATTTTCCTGAAATCACTTAATTCCACTCCTCTGGCGAATTTGAATTCACGTTGCACAGTTATATATTATGGGGAAAATCTTGCTTTGATATTCTGTTCCATGTAAGCATATATATTAGCATTCATAACTAAGTATTCCTAGATTTCAGGTCCAACCCTTTTATGTGAATGATCATAATTTACGCGATATTCATACGACCCGAGCGCCCTTTTCACTTTCGTCCTTTCACGTGACAAAGCCCCATAAAAACGAAGTGGCCTCAGTCACGATTACAAAAACCCATTTTGAAATTAGTCCTGGAAAATGGCCGCTCTGCCACGAGGGCAACGAATATTCGGATTTTCCCAGGGACTTTGATTTACGTCTGTTAGGCACGTGACGGTTAAACACTGGCTCTCATTTTCGAGCTTTGTTTCTCCTTTGTACATCAGTCGTCCATTTCCCCAAAGCTCTTTCCTATATTGCCCCACCGCGTTGCCATGGAACGCAGCTTAATAACCAAAGAAAAGCTCAAAGCAATTGGAAATTTCATGTTACAGTGGGAATTTAGGCATATCATCCAGCTTACCTATAAAAGTACTGGAGTTCATCGTTCTCACGCTTTGCAAACGAATTCTGTCTACTTCTTCAATAACAACGTACACCAGAAAATATGTTCTTGATGTACTCAAACATTGTAGAAAAAAGCTATCAGTTTCTTAAATACACACTCTAAAATACGAAGATGCTGTTCAAAAATAGAACTATATTTCAATTCCTTTCATTAAAATTGTCTTGAATATGAACTTCTAAAATTCATTCAGTTTAAAAGTTTTATAAAATATCGAGGAAATTGTAATAAACAAAAGACATAGTGTAATGTCACAGCGTTAGATGCACATTATGAAAGAGAAAATTCAGAAGTTTACATCACCAGTATGTCTACAATGTCTTATAATATTTTTGTTTAATCGTTTCTACACTGGTGTGCAAAAATTAAGGACGAAGAGGAGAAATTAGCATAACAGCGGAACGAGCAGATAGAACGGACCGAAAGATCACTCAGGAGATAGATTAGGGTCCGGTACGGTAGGGCATGCGCATATATGCAGCATGACGTAGGGGAGGGGGTGTCGGAAGGGTATAAAGCACACGGGCGGTGTACGCTCAGCAATTTCGGTGAAAGCTATTGCACGGCGTACATCGGTTTGAACGACGTCGAGTTGCTGTCACCGTGTGATATGACTAACAGGCAATCCAGTAGACGACATCTTGATGACTTTACCCGAGGTCGCGTCATTGGGAAGTTGGAAGAAGGTCGAAGTGTGACTAGTGTGGCCAGAGGAGTTCGGGATCGCTCACAGCATCGTTTCTCGAGCTCGGAGAGCATTTCAAACAACAGGAACAGCTGTCCGAGAGTTTAGCAGTGGTGGTCCACGAGCAACCACGGCGGCCGACGACCGGTATATTGTCCTACAGGCGAGAAGAGACAGACGGCAGACAGCGGGGAAAATCGCAAGGCACATGCAACAGACAACTGGACGTCCGTTTTCGCGTTTTACCGTGGCCAAGAGGCTGCACAAACGTGCTCTATTTGCACGACGACCAGTACGGTGTCTGCCATTTACTCCTGCTCATCGAAAACTGCGGTTTCTGTGGAGCCAGGAACACAAGAACTGGACACATCAACAATGGGGTTGAGTTCTCTTTACGGATGAGAGCCGATTTAGTCTGACGAGCGATTTTGGACGTATACACATCAGGAGAGAGCAAGGAACACGCAATCACACCTCCAACATCATCGAAAGGGACCGGGTTTGGAGGTGGCGGAGTTCTCGTTTGGGGCGATGTCATGCTTGATAGCCGTACTGACCTCCACATCTTCCAAGAAGGTCCAGTCACTGGTGTCCGCTATTGTACCGAGGTTCTCCTGCCTCACGTGCGTTTGTTTAGAGGTGCTGTGGGTCCTGAGTTCCTCTTCATGGACGACAACGCTACACTTCATCATACAGTGGTTGTCGCAGAGCTGTTGGAGAGTGAAGATATTCAACGCACGGATTGGCCCTCAAGGTCCCCGGACCTAAATCCAATCGAACACGTGTGGGACCTTCTCTGGAGACGCTTAGCAGCACGTCACCAGCCGCCAGCAGCGATTCCGCAGCTGCGATTGACGCTACAAGAGGAATGGGCCGCGATGCCTCAACAGCTCCTTGACATCCTCGTCCGCAGCATGGACAGACGTTGTAAATCCTGCAACCCAGTTAGGGATGATCATATCCCCTACTAAAGACTGGATTTTTCTTGGCAGCCTCCTGTCACATGGACGTTTCTGTCTTTTGTCCAGTTATGCTCGAAGCTACATTTTCAATAAAGTGCCTTTGTATCCTTTGGATTCCTTGTTTGGACGATTTTGCTCACTTGTCCCGTATTCTTACATCTTGGGGATCTTATGGTATGATTTGAGTCGATGCGGAACACTTCTGCACGACGTTACATTCGAAAAACCGTGTCGTCCTTAATTTTTGCACGCTAGTGTATTTCACTACTTAAAACATTATCTATTGTACTATCTGTCAGTTGGACTCGTAGCATTGTAACTTCGAAGTCTTAAGCACTGGTTAGCTAGCACAGAAAAATCTTTCATTATTCACTGAGCTAAATTAGACGGCCCAAAGGCCAGTAGGGAGAAGACTTCAATTACTCACATAAATGGTCCTTATTGGTGTTCCGAGAACAGCATAAACATACTATACGGTACTTCAAATTGATCAAAGGCGTTCACATCCGCATCAGTTACAATTCTGAACCTCTATCAACTTAGATTCGACTTGGTTACATCCAACAATAAAGATTTGCTGCAGTAATGTACATGTCATAATATAACATGACCAGAGCTGGAAACGGGTCAAAACTTTCGCACGCGGACCTGACCCGGACAAATATACTTTGAACTATAAATTCGAAAATATATCATCATCATCGTCAATTCACTGCTGGATGAAGGTCTCCCCAAATTTCTTCAACAACGAACTGTTTTATGGGCCATTCTTTTCCATCCACCCATCTTGCACGTGGTCTCCTTGTGGGTCTTTCCCTGTCCTTTGGAATCCAGTCTAAAATGTCGGTTGCTCACCGATGGTCCGTTCTTCTGGCAATATATGGAATTTTATTCTTATCATGATGTCTTTCACCGTTGTCATTTTCCTTATCTACGAGTTCCTCTTTTTATCTTTCTTGGTTACACCAAGTATGCATCTTTCAGTTGTCTGCAGTCTTTGCATGTCCTTTCTTAGTTAAGGTCCACGCCTTTGCTCCGTACGTAAGCATTGCAAGGATGCACTGAATAAACATTTTTCTTTTAAGACATAATGGCATATTGCTTTTGAAAATTGTACTGTTTCTTCCAAAAGCTCTCCAGCCAAGTTTTATATGTCGATTAATTTCTTCATCAATGTGACCCTCTCTTTATATCTACTGCCCAAGGTAAATGTAGGAATTAGTTATCTCCTACTTATCCCCATCAATTGATAAATCTTCGTTCCTTGTAAAAGTATTGTACATCAGTTTTGTCTTCTGAAAGCTCATTTTTAATCTCATTTCTTTACCCTTGTCAGCAAGTTAATAGATCATACTCAGCCACTCTGAAGTACTATTTGAAAGACTTCTGAAAGGTTCTTTCAAATATTTTTTTTTCAAAAATGAAACGTAAATAAAACTGGATCGGAATCGGGTCAGGAACATCTCTACTCGACCCTTTTGACCCGCAAAAAATTGTCGACCCGGTGACCCACTAACCTGTGACTCATTTCTATCTCTGATCACGACGACGCGATACCACCACACTTCTTTCTGCTTCCTCCAACATTATATCTCTCGTTCTCATCCGTCAACATGCACACGTTACGCACTCTGACCTCAAGACTGTTGCCACAAAACTTTCCGTGAGTGAGAAAATATAACTTTAAGGTTGAAAAAGGTTAAAGAGGATGAACTCAAAATTTACATAGAGAAAGAAACTGAAAATGAAAGTTAAATTAGAGTACACTTCATAGTCTTCACACTAGAAGGAGCTGCGTTACTGTTTTGCTACCAACAGGTGAAAAATCTTGACAATTTTCTTCACCACATAACTCTTTCTCCCCGAAATAATATAGAAGTAACGAAATTCCATTACATCAGTATTTTAGGGAAAGGACATCCCCTTAAAGAAGGTAGGTCTGTGTTTGAATCCTCAACAGTGCATGGTATCATCTCTCTTATCGCTGGTGCCTGGAGATCACTTCCCAAAAGACATGTACTCCTCGCTCGTAATGCATAGAATCTGCACGATTCACTAAATGGTGAGTTTTGTGGTGGAAACAAGCGCCATGATTTTAAAACGGCATCTTTGCACAGGGTAATGATATTTAAACTATACCTATCAGAGCCGTCTGCAGCGATAACCGAAGAACGAAATTCAACCAAACTTGATAGTAACATCTCCCAGAACATGGAAAAGAGATTTTAGAAATGAATAAAATAGTCACACAAAAATCATCGATCTTTCCACGTTAATAAGTGAGTCTCGGAAAAGTTCTCATCGTCCGCCACCAGGAATCGAATTCAGGGTCTTCCAGTTACGCGCCGGACATGCTACCACTGCTGCCTCGAAATTCTCCAGACTCACATGGGATTAACTGCCAAACCACATGGCACGTTGTTTCATGGAGCCCCGCACAATGCTGGGGATTCACCAAAGATGGAAAGCAGCAACTGAACAAATAACTAGGAGGCGAATGGATAATTAATTCAAGCTCTCGACGTGGATCAGGAACACCAAACAGAAATCATCGCGCTTTCCACGTTAATAAGTGAGTCTCGGGAAAGTTCTCATCTGCCGCCACCGGGAATCGAACACAGGGTCTTCCAGTTACGCGCCGGATATGCTACCATTGCACCACAGCCGATTTGAAATTCTTCAGACTCAGATGTGATTAACTGCCAAACTACAGTGCAGGTTGCTTCATGGCAGGTTGCTTTCCGTCTAAGGTGTGTCCCCAGTAATGTGAGGGGGCTCCATGACGCAACCTGCCATGTGGTTTGGCAGTTAACCAGTTGTGAGTGTGGATAATTTCGAGGCCGCTGTGGTGCAGTGGTAGCATGTCCGGCGCGTAACTGCAATACCCTGGGTTCGATTCCCGGTGGTGGCAGACGAGAATTGTTTTCAAGACTCACTTATTAACGTGGAAAGAGCGATGGTTTCTGGCTAGTGTTCCTGATCCACGTCGAGTGTAGGAATTAATGAATAAAATAGTATTTCAAATTCACTAAAGAAAGATTTGGCTTTCAAAATGGAAGAAACGGCAGTTTTGTGATCCCTATGGATATATGATTGGCACATAAACCACAGTGAAGGACATGCGATCTTTAATCGATTGAAATCATTGTTCCGTTTTTCTTTTTCTGGGACGGGCAGGATCAACAAAGACCATCATGAGCAACTGTGAGGGTTGTGAGCAGCGGGGCCTGCTTAAGCCTGTAAGCAAGGTAAACGAGGCATGGAGTCACCTTATCAACAGCTGCGTAGTCTTTGACTATGTAATAGTTGCGTAGTCAAATTTTACAACAGTTGCGTAGTCTTTGACTATGTAATAGTTGCGTAGTCAAATTTTACAACAGTTGCGTAGTCTTTGACTATGTAATAGTTGCGTAGTCAAATTTTACAACAGTTGCGTAGTCAAACACTACGTAACTGTTGTAAAATTTTAAATGTCAAATAGCCTGTGAGGGAAAAAGAAATATTTCTGGAGCTCTTGCAACCTTACTTCATTTTAAAACTGAGAACCTTTTTTTGGTATTCAAAAGCAGTTATGACTAATTTATCCTTCCTTCCTGTTTGGCCACAGGATATCGTACTTTGTAGCATCTGTGAAAGAAGCATCTCTAGATTTGTGAGGAAATTAAATTAGTGTTTATTTGCCCTCCGTCTCTCAACAGTACATTAAACAAGGGAAGCACCTGCTCTGAGTGTAGGAGCGACGCTACGGGAATGCTAGGTTGGGCTTAAGCCGACCCAACATTTCCTTGAGTCCCCTTAAGCTCCCTCCCCCTCAAAAATATTTAAGCAATTGGAACACATGACGAGTGCAACCATCTAAGATTTTAGGAAGCTCGGATAAAAGTACGTGAATTTTTTGAATTCACAAAAATGTTATTACTTGAATGAATTTTTAGTTAAATTTAATGTTTGTACTTCTGGAAAATAGAGGGAGAATGTCTAAGAGAGTAGTAGAAAAACACCATTCTGTAATTATAGTTTAAAGAGGTGGGAGTGAGGGAAAGAGGTACTCCCTATCAAGTTACAAACTAAAATTTATAAAAAGTTTTATGAAAGCTAATATTGAAAAAACAATTTAAAACCCCCGACATAAAGAAGCTAAAATTGCTGCGAAAGAAATAGTAACTTGTTAAATGCCATGGAAGTTCGAATCCATGATTCCCAGTACTACATACGTTGAAGAAATAATACACACGGTATGTACCAGAAAACATATTTTACTGGGGATCATCATCAGCGTCGGGAAAATTCTGCATAAACCCAATTTTTTGCTAAAACTTCTGACAAGTACTTCAACATTTGTGCCCTACCGAATGATGCTTAGCCCCCTAATACCCCCCTTCCCCAGTTCTGAGCAGCTGGCGTCGCCACTGTTGGAGTAAAAGTTAACTTTGAGGCTGTATTTCGCTCTCTAAAAATATCACGAAGCACTCTTTTTTTATGTATGAATAAAATGTAGAGGACATTGAGAAATTAGTTGCATATTTTTATCTCTGTATTCTGAGTAGAGAAAAGCATCAGGAGCGCCGATATGGCTAGGTGAATCTAATACACCGAATGCCGCCCCGGTGGCGCAGTGGTTTAAGGAAATGGCCTCTGATCATTCGTCCGAAAGGGGTCCGGGTTCGAATCCCGGTGAGGCATGGGTGTTGTGTTTGTCTTACGGCACTGGCTCTCTCCCTTCCCTGGAACCAGTGACCCTAAATTAGGGACGGGCGACTGCTTATAGCCCATTGAGTTGCTCACGGTGGTCGTTAAAAAAAAAAAAAATAATAATAAGTTAACGAGAGGGGCAGTTCCTATCCAGTATTTTTTAACGTGAAAGAAATCGCCATCACCATTTACCCCGTAACAATTTGCGCTACAAAGTCCTTGACATACTAAAACAAATTATCTCCAAATTTTACGAATGGGGCGAACCAGCCAAATGCACGTGAATATGTTAAATTTGAAAACATTATGTAGATTTTCTCCAGCGGAAAGTTCACAAAGGGGCTGCAAAGTGGTATTTTGTTTGTATCAGGGCGCCACATGCCGTGTGCTGGCGCTTGTAAGCAGTCGCCCATTCCTAATTCAGGACCATTGGCTCCGGGAAAGTGACAGAGCGAGATCCATTCGGTAGCACACTGACCCATGCCTCATCCGAGACTCGATTCCAGGCCCATCTTGAATGAATGATCAGAAGCCAGAGCCTCTGACCTCTCTGCCACCCGGAACTGCTATAATGTTTTTTTGGGTTTTTTTTAATAAGTATTAATGTGCAGTTGCATTAAGATGCTATTAGAGCTTAATTTAACACAAAGAAGTAGAGGAGGGTACTGAGTGCCGTAGAGGAAAATCATAGGCACTGTTCAATATGTTTTTAATTCGGATGTGCCAAAAGCTGAATTCGCGAAACTGTGCTAACACCGACAAAAAATAATCGATGTGGAGTTATTTTCCGTACATGTTGTAAAATTCTTAAAAACTAAAGAGTGAACACTTCAAAACTAAAGAGTGAATGACCTTGGCACGATACACCACGCGCTTTTCCGGCGAACATTTCGCCAAGAGTCACAAGGGTTGTTTAATATAGCGTGTAACGTACCCACCTCAGTGGTGACGCACACGTGAAGATGGTAAAATTTCAGTGACAAACTTCGTCGGTGTAACTTAATTGGGAAAGCATTCAACTCCGGAGCAGAAGGATGTGGGGGAGCATATGGCTTCTACGCTATATTTACGCCCGGATTAAAAATGAAGCTCCTGGCCATTGGATTCTTCGAAAAATATGTGTAATTTGTTCCATATATCGTGTGGAATTATTCAGAATTCTTTCTTCTGCAGTGAGCTGGGATGGTTTGACGGCGAACCCGGAAGATTGCGATTCCTTCCCAGCCCTTCTCAAGGGGAGAATACACTGAAGTGCCAGAAAAACTGGTACAGACGAGCTTATGCAAAATACATAGCAACGTAACCTATGCGCGTACTCGGTTGCGTCCGCCAGTACGTATATAAAGCGATACACACCTTTGCCAGCTGTCAGAGCTGTTTTCGGCATGAGAATGACAATAATAACGATTTAAGTGATTTTCAATGCGGTGTCATAGTTGGCGCTCGTGAGATGGGCCATAGTATTTCGGAGTTAGAAACGAAGTTCGGATTTTCACGGACGACCATTGCAAAGGTGCCGTGACTACAAGAATTTCGGCAAAACCTACAATCCACGATACCAGTGGGGCCGTAAAAAGTCATTTGGTGAACGTGACCACCGTCGGCTGTCAAGAATCGTTTCATGCGATAAGCGTGCAACACTCTCGCAGGTATCATCAGAATTCAATGCTGGAGCCTCAACAAGCATCAGTGTCCGGACTGTGCAAAGTACCCTGCACGATATGGGCTTTGAGAGCCGACGCCCAACTCGAGTACCCTTGATGGGTGCACGACACAGAGGGTATGCGCTTCGCTTGGGCACGGCAACACCGCCACTGAACACTTGATGACTGGAAACAAGTAGCCTGGTCTGACGAGTCGCGTTTCCAACTGTATCAGGCAGATGGAAGGTTTCGTGTGTGGCGCAAACCCCATGAAGCCATGGAATCCGCCT
This sequence comes from Macrothele yani, assembly GCA_039090855.1. Taxonomy (NCBI): domain Eukaryota; kingdom Metazoa; phylum Arthropoda; class Arachnida; order Araneae; family Macrothelidae; genus Macrothele; species Macrothele yani. Next base: position 141,875,276 of record CM076989.1, on the reverse strand, counting down.
GTCAATAGGGAACGGTACCGGCTGGTGGGGGGGGGGTCCGTAATAGAATGGGGTGTGTTTAGCTGGACTTCACTGGGATCCCTGGTACGTCTACAAACGTTTGTGACCGGCCAACGCTATGTGCGCATCCTTTCTGACGAGGTACACCCGTTTATGTCCTGCATTCATACTGATGGGTTGGACCTGTTCCAAGAGGACAATGCACCTCCACGCAAGTGTCGGGACGCCCCATTATGGTTAGAGGAGCATTCATCTGAGTTTGGGGTGTTGCCATTTCCACCGAAGTCCCCATATCTGAACGTGATAGAACGCATTTGGGATGTCATACAACACGCTATCGAACACAGGAATCCGAGACCTCGGAATACACCCAAATTGTGGAACGCTCTGCAAGAAGAATGGTGTGCATTGCCTACAACATATTTCCAGAAGCTAGTGGAGTCCATGCCCCGTCGTATTTCTGTAGTCCTGTCCTCCCGTGGGGGACCTACCAAGTGTTAGACTGGTGTACCAGTTCTTCTGGCACTTCAGTGTATATGTAACATACCTTCCTCACATGTGCGTACATGTCAAGAAGGCAAAGTTGCAGCGACAAGCCTCGTCGGTGCTGCTTAATTGGGAAGGCATTCGGCTCCGGAGCTGAAGGATGGGGACCCGGAATAGCATATTTCAGCTCCTGTTCGAGCCCCACCACCGACGAATGGTTTCTACGCTATAAGCAAACGATGTGACTATGCTGTTGAAAAAGAGATTACTCTGTCCTCGATTAAACTTTGGCTTAGCAGCCGTTCGAAGTGAACAGATGTTTAACGTTTTATAAAGAAATACTGCATTAAGACATCCTTTTTACGACGGTTGCCGAATAACAAAACTGTATGCCATACGTCAATAACGCTGTACAGTTGCTTTGTAGGTCAGAGGTGAAATTCAATATTTCTTTCAAAAAAAAAAAGGTCCGATAGGAAACTTTGCCGCAAACCCTAACCATGTGGTAATGTACGATGAATGTAACATAATTTGATGATATAGATCCTTATAGCCCATACACACATGTGTATATGACAATTTTGGGTGTTAGCATTTCTACTGAAATGGAAACTAGGTTTTTCATTCCAGATGATATGTATGACTAAGCTTCATTTACGTGGCAAGAGAGCCAAAGCAAATGTTTGTAACCAGTTTGTAACTGTGGGTAAGTTTAGAGGAATAACGGTACAACACTTTACGCAAAATTTTCCACACAGCTGCATAGGGTAAAGCAAACTTTCCTCATGATGAACGTACAGTGGATAAGGCTGCAGCGATACCGAACGATTGCTCTGTGACTGCAGTAGCAATGTCTTTTGCCTCTTCTTATAAATAGCTAGGTTTGCCCCGTTCCTGGTCTGTGAGAGTCGGGCATCGCTTGTCCTTTCAAAACGACAAATCATGCCTCCGTATGCACATGGTGTGCATTTCGAAATATAGTTTTCTGATTTGAAAATTCATTAACATGAACAACTAAACTTTTCAGAGTTATCTATATAAAATTGATTAGATCGGCGAACCTTGTCTCCCGGGAATACGAAATTTGTGAAATCCATACATGATTTACAGTGGTTTAAGAAACAGGGAAAGCAGCATTGAAAAACTGTAATCGTTCGTTATTAAATGAATTAATTCGAGCAGGTTATCACGAACATCTGTTTTTCTCCAGTCTGACAATGCTCTCTGTAAGATGCTATGCGAAATTTTTTCATACCTGATATTTTTGGAGAGAATCAAAGACTACTAACAGCCAAAAATACAGATCTAAAACTGAGGTAGGGAATTTTAAAGGCGTATGTCTGGCTAGTAGCTATCTACGGTTCTGAGACATGGACATAGACCAAGAGAGAAGTAAAAAGACTGGAGGCATTTGAGATGTGGAGTTATAGAAGAGTACAGAGAATAAGTTGGCTCGATAGAAAGACTAATGAGGAGGTCCCGTGAGTTTGAGAACCCAGGAATCTGATCAACATGTTAAAGAGAAGAATGTTATGGATGGGGACACACGTTGAGTCATGGCGGCCCGATTCTGAAAGTTTTGGAAGGGAAAATTCAAGGCAAGAGAGGAACAGGATGGCCAAGGAATAGATTTTTGGCACAGTTACTCCAAGACACTAATACGTACTATGACTTGAAGAGAACGGCGGATCAGGGCCGGTTCTGGCAGGTGTGCACGCACGCAGGCGGCCAAATTCTAAGGGTGGCCGGAGCGGCCTCTTTCGGTGGTACATTTGCGGAACCACCATTTTCCAGAACTTTTACCATAGACGAGCGTTGGCAACGCGAGTTTAGAGTAAAAGTTCTGGAAATAAATGAAAAAAGTTCAAAGAGCTTGGTAAAAGTTCTGGAAATAAATGGAAAAGTTCAAAGAGCTTGGAAAATCTATTCTACAAAATCTAATGGTGTGCTTTGCTTTCGTTACAAGTTGTTTGCTTTATAACAAAACAAACTAACAGATTGTTATGGGTTTTCAGATTGGCGTCATTTAGCTATTCATATATCGCGGCATGAAGCGAGTGTAGAACCAAGGAGACTTCTTGTGTATAACTCGTGCAAAGCTGTAAAAAGGGGTATGAATAAAAAACACGCCTCCACAACAGTTGTGCAATTGATAAAGAACAACAACGGTACGTTGACTCTGAAAAAAGACGATGGTGAGTCATTATTGTTAAAATCATTGCAATTGTCCAGTTTCTAGCAGGGGTTTAGCTTTCATGAGTGAAAATGATAAATTATATGAAGCAAACACTGGGAACTTTTTAAAGGCTATAGAAATGTTAGCAAAATTTCACGCCGTTATCTCACAGCATGTCAATAACATAACAAAATCTCAACCTGCTAAAGGTCATATGCCTCATTATTTAGGCCATGCTTTTCAAAATGAAAATGATATCTGTTTTAGCAAGTGGCATAAATTTAAAAAATCGAGGAATTTGTAAAGAAAGCAAAATATTTTTCGGTAATTCCCGTGTGCACGCCAGATGCCAGTCACATTGAACAGATAGCTTTTGCAGTAAGAATTGAAAATATTGGCAATGCTGATGTGCCGCCCCGGTGGCGCAATGGTCTAAGGGATGGCTTCTAACTGTTCGTCCGTGATAAGTCCATGTTCGGATCACGGTGAGGCATAGATGTTGTGTTGGTATTACGGCACTGGCTCTCTCCCTTCCCTTGAACCAGTGGCCCTAAATTAGGGACGGACGACTGCTTATAGCCCACTGAGTTGCTCACGGTAGTCGTTAAAACCTTCAATCAGAAAACAAATTGTGATGTTGCAGTTAGAGAAACATTTCTTAGGTTTTATCCAGTTTCAGACACTACGGGGTAAGCATTATGTAATTATCTCCTAAGTGAACTCTTAGCAGTTTTTTAACTAGATATCCAAGGTATGCATGGACAGTGGTACGATAACGGGGCAAATGTGGATGGAAAACATAATGGCTTGCGGAAGAAAATTAGGAGTATAAATCTTAGAAGCTTTTTTGTACTTTGTGCAATGTACATCTCATTTATTGAATTTAATTGTAAATGATGCTGCCAAAGTACAGTAACGTTTAAAACAGTTAATTTTTTTAACATTATCGAAAAATTGTACACATTTTTTATCCCTTTACAAGTTGGAATTTACTAAAGCGTAATATTAGTAGATTTACACTGAAATCTTTAAGTTATAAAAGGTGGGAGAGTAGAATAAAAGCAGTCTCTGAGATTGCAATTGTGTGAAGTCATGAAAAGTTTAAATGATCTAATAGACGACAATTCTAGAGACATGAAAACAAACATACGGCTCAATGTTTGATAGATCGGATTGCGTCTTTTAAATTCATCTCCTCAATCATTATATGGAACGATTTTCTGTCAAAAATTGATGTTGTAAGTAAAATGTTTCAGTGCCTTCATTCCTCAATCCAACATAAATGAATTTCTTAATGTTTTGAAAGAGCTTGCAGAAGCTTTAGCTGCAGAAGTAAATGTGGAGGCAGAATTTCCAGTTGTAAGGAGTAGGACTAATGTTCGCCTTTCTGATTATGAGTCCTGATGAATCTATCACAAATCCAAAAGAATTGTTCAGAATACAATTTTATCTAACGTTGATACCACCTTAAATTCCATTCAGTAAAGGTTTGAAAATCTACAGGAATATCACAACGTATTTCAATTTCTTTCTGAATTTTGAGAAATGACTGAAGAGGAAATTAAACTTTTGCTCTGACTTCGATACTTCCCTTCTAATTAACAAAGGAAGGAAAGGTTTTAAGGATATTGACGGGTTTTAGCTCTTCTACGAGCTGAAATGGGCAGTGGAATTGCAGATGGGACAGGCCCATTAAAAAACTCAACATATATAACAAAAAATAACTTAATCTCATCATTTCCTAATATGTTTATAGCTTTGAGAATTGTTCTGACATCACCAGTTAGTGTAATATCAAGTGAAAGGTGATTTCCGAAACTCAAACTTCTAAAGACATTTAAGAACATCAATTACTCTAGAGAGGCTTCGTGATTTAGGACTCTTGGCTACAGAGAACGAATTATGTGAAAGTTTGGAATTATTAGATGTAAATGACGAATTGGCAAGTATGAAAGCAAGAAGAGTGCACTTTTAACTCTATGGATACATACATTTTGTTAAATGATGGCAATAATGTGTAATGTGTCAGTGTCTGTGTGATTGCGATATTTTTCAATTAATATATATAAAAAAATAAGTGTTTACGGTGTTGTGTTATCATTATAGAATATTTGTACGAGGTACACTTGTGCCCTGCCAACTACACAGACGGACAATGAAATTTTCGCACTTAGAAGAAAACATGCTACAACCGCAGAACTTTGCAAATAGCTAAAGTCCGTGCTGGTATGCAAATTATCTAAGTTTGATGCGAGTGCGTATGACCTCACACCCTGTTGTGGCTGCAAGCACTAACCGGCAGCCTTATAAACCAGCGTGTAGTCGATGCCCAGTGAAAGCGAAACGCACCGGCCGAAGCAAGCAAGAGTACAGAATATCAAGAATGCCGGGTAGACGCCAGAGACGTCGATTTAAGCAACTCACGGACTTTGAGAGAGGCCTGATCATCGGGCTGAAAACCACAGGGTGGTCGGCGCGTCGCATAGCCAGCTACGTGGATCCTTCTAACCATACCGCCCGACTGTATTGAGAGCAATGGATTCGTGACGGCCCTGCTACACGGCGGAGCGGCTCTGGACTAACCAGGAAGCCACCGGTAGAGAGAATTTACGGATCATGCGCCAGGCACGAACAGATACCACGGGGATCCGGTCCACTATACAGACAGATGTAGCGGATCCTGTGTGCCCACAAACCATTTCCCGAAGCCTCGCGGAAGCGAATCTGCGATCCAGGCGCCCCTTAGTGTGCTACTATTAACACCGGAACATCGCCAGCCTCCGTGTGCAGTGGTGCCGGGCCGGAGCGACATGTGGGGCTTAGCGTTCGTTTTGGGAATAGATAATCATGTTGTCCAGGTGTGGAGGTCCGGGGGTCAACGGAACAACCCCAACCTCCCCATCGAGCGTCACACCACCCCCACTGCATGCATTATGGTCTGGAGAGCCATTGCCTAGGATAGCCGATCAGCTGTAGTACAGTTACGTCGATCATTGACGAGCTAGCGATATGTGGATGAAATCCTATGGCCCCATGTTCTCCCATTCCTGGCCGGGTTTCCAGGTGCGCTATACCAGCAGGATGATGCCCGCCCGCACACGGTTTGGGTTGCCCAGAACTGCCTACGTCATGTCCAGACACTTCCGTGGCCTGCACGCTTCCCGGACATGTCACTTATCGAGCATGTGTCGGACCAGTTGAAACGACGGCTCCCGCCGTGCCGCGCTATTCCGGATTTGGAGCACTCCGTCCAACACGTGTGGGACAGTCTGCTGCAGGACATCATCAGGCGTCTCTTCACCTCCATGCTGAACCGGACCGTATTGCAGTATGTACCGCCGCACTAGGCGGTGCGACGCGCTATTGCAACGATGGCCGGACTGCGTACCACAGATCCCTTTGTAATTCTCCTGCAGCTCTGTTTTTGTCATCATGTGCATCATTCATCTGTATCATTACGTCTATAAAACATCAGTTCAATCCGATGCTTCTTTCTTGGTGCGAAAGTTTAATTGTCCGTGAGTGTATGTAGAACAATGAAAGAAACATACCACGTGTCGTAGGTTAGGTTAGGAATCTAATAGCGTATTTAGTTGTGCTCCATCGGAATTGGCGGCCAAATATCTGTAGCACACAGGCGGTTCACACCCCAGAACCGGCCCTGCGGCGAAGAATAGAGAGGAATGGAGAGACAGAGTACATTTACTGAACAACCAGTCCTTGGACCGAGTAACCAAGAAGAAGAAGAATATTTTGGGGCATCATGATGTTTCTTCGAGCAAAAAAAAAAAAGTTTCAAAAGTAATGGAAATGCAGCCGCTTTGACATTAATTGCTGTTAACTTTTTATTTAGTCGCTGAACGACCTCCCACTACCTATAACAGATAGAAAGGGTTGCCCGATTCTAAAAGTACTGGCTCCATGAAATGGAGACATCTGCCGGCGGAGCAGTGTTCTAAGCCCTGGATTCTGACCATTCTTCCGAAATGGGTCCGGGTTTGAATCCCGGTGAGGCGAGGATATTGTGTTCTTCTTACGGCACTGGCTCTCTCCCTTCCCTGGAACCAGTAGCCCTAAATTAGGGACGGGCGACTACTTATAACCCATCGCGTTGCTCACGGTAGTCGTTAACCCCTCTGCTCTCCCAAAAAATGGAAATCAGCAGAAGCGAGGGTATCCTGGCTCGAAAACTTTCTCTCATCCAAACGGTTGTCAGTCGCAAATAAAAACTGCGCTGCCATTAAAGTTTTCCTTTTGCATTTGTATGCGCATTTACTGATAAAAGATTATTGTTTAGGGATACTGCGACATTTTATGCAAACTGAAATGCCACAAAGAAGTCATAGAGCATAAACTAAATAAATGCTTGGAAACCAGAGGATTATTTAGATTTTCTTGTGAACATTGTGATAATGTATGGCACAATCTTTCTTACTCATTAATTTTATTGAACAATTCTTATTTTTCCAGTTTTCTTCTAGTGAAACTCGCTTTCATAATGTACTTGTCCTTTTTAGCAAATGAATTGGAGACTGTATGTTTTATTTATTAAATTAATAAAACAGCGCGCAAGTTCTCAGGGAAGTTCGGTTTCATGACAGCTATGGTTAATGTAAAACTTCTCTTTCTTACAGTTTAAAATGATATCAGAAAAACTTTAAAAGCGGACTTTTCGTACATAGTTTCTTTTCCTCTGCGTGCTGGCGTTTATTATGGTCGATTTGAACGTCCTGCTTTGGCTGAAGTTGAAACTGAGTTCTCCAGATAGGTCGCGACATCTGGTGTAAAGAAATATAATATAAAACATGCTTGTTTTGTTGCTAGCGTCGAATACAGTGCAGGAAGTTTCATCGTTACTCATTAAAACTAACTTAACGTGAATTCTTTCCATGACAAACATCTTCACTTCTCCAAAACACAGCAGCTGCAGAAATTTTGTTCATACCGATCGTACGGTTATACTGTATTTAAGATATACAGTTTAAAATATTTAATATGATGTTGAATGACGAAATTCTCACTAACCATTTACTCTTCGAGTTAATGATTGCCTCATGTGTTCACACCAACTTAAAGAACCTCAAAGCATGCAACAGATAATTGGTCTGAAAAATATTAATACCATATGATGCCTATTGGAATACATCTGACACAATATTTTTCGGAAACACTAATGGTTCTGATTGCGATCAAAACGCTAAATTGAAGCAAAATAGACTTCCTGGACAAAAATTCTGAACACCTAGTTGAACTGAAAAGCTACAAAAACTACGACGGATAAAAAAAATTTAAAATCAACGTAACGACATCAGGTGACCGTACAATGCTATAAGGAGTGGTAACATCATTTCTAACTCACGCGGGGACACCAGTCTGAGTTATCCAAAGAACTTCAAATGTGAGTGTATAGAAAAGTTTCCAAAAACATTTTTTTAATTGTTAGTTAAAAAACTTGGACTAAAACAAGAAATAATTTCGCGCTATACATGCAACAAAATTGGATATCGTAAAAATGTTCTAAAATTAGAGACAAAATTAGGCACTTTGTTCGTGTGGATTTTCGATTATAAGAACTTCGAGCAGTTCCGCGTCTCAATGCGCTTTATTTACTTCAGGCCTGCGCACACCCACCATTACTGGGTAAAATAAATAGCTCTGCGTAAAAACATAGGGGGGGGTCTTATGGTCTGGAATATTTTTTCACGAATAGAAGAATAGAATATATTTAATACGTGAGATACATGAAACAGAAAACAAATAGATATATGACGTAGAAAACACAAATTCGGGACTTAGCAAAATAAGAACTAAAGGCCTTGAAACCATTACCTGAGTTGTGTAAAGTAAAGTGTTCAATGCAAGTACCTGGAGCTATAAGATAGTACGAATATATAAGTAAAATATAATCATTATGGTAGACTAGAGTAAACCAAATGTACCTAGTATTTAATTTTAATATAGCATATGGCGTTCCCAATTTTGCACTTTCTGAGAAAGTGCACGCGGATATGGGTCACAAAAGTTTAACTCAATGCTCAGAATAGGTCATAAGCCTGGTCAAATGTGCCTCCCCTTTTAAGAAAGAAAGCGTATTTTACACAAGCAAACATGTTACACAGGTATGAAAGCAATAAGTATAACAACACAGAAAATTAATTGGTTCAAGAAATCTAGTATAATTGCAGCAATACGTAGTAAATTTATAACTTAATATGAATACACAGAGGAATCATTGCTCGCTTCTAAAGGAGACTTGCACAGGCTCTCCAAGGAGACATTATCATGTCTCGCTTATGACAAGTTATTTCACCTAACTACCGGCAAGGATGTAAGCGCTTAAGACAGTAACAGGAAAATTTATTCTGACACTGACCGCCAACTTCAGCAAATGGCATTCAGAAATCTCATTCATTCCTGGATAATGTGGCTGGTGATTTTTTTTTTTTTTTTGGAGGTTTAACGACGACCGTGAGCAACTCAATGGGCAATAAGCAGTCGCCCGTCCCTAATTTAGGGTCACTGGTTCCAGGGAAGGGAGAGAGCCAGTGCCGTAAGACAAACACAACATCCATGCCTCACCGGGATTTGAACCCGGACCCCTTACGGGTGGCTGGTGATGTTGACACCCTGCAAGAACTGTGGCGTCACTCTACTTCCGTGGATAGGAACGTTATTGATATTTAAAACAGCTATTTCCCAAACGATGAGGAAACTTAGGAAGTACAGATTATCCGAAGACAGAAGAATAACTAATATCATGTCTTATGAAAAATGTTACGAATAATTCCCGAAACCTCCGCTACACATTTTTGAACACTGCTACCACACATTTTTAAGAACTTACTTTTCATGCAAATAAAGAGTAAATGTTTGTATCTGAGGGCGTTTTCATTTGGTTACTACAAATGCACATTACATATTTAAGAGACAAAATACGTATGATATATGGCAGCACATTGATGACGTTCTTAGAAATACAAAGGGCATCCTGAAAGTAATGCCTCGTCCCTCATATGATTTTTGTTTGTAGCAGCAAAAATGTGAAACTTGGTGGCAAAATACTTGGACATATTCTTAATAATACTAGACTATTCAAAGTATTGTTCATCACTTTCCATACACTTCCGTCATCTTTGAACTCATTGGTAAAATCCATTTTGGAAAAATTCCTGAGGCTGTCGTTTCACCTATGTTGTTTTCACCTTTTTCTGTCGAGGTAAAGATGTGCGGTGCCATTCTATTGACGCACGATTTGTTTCTGGGTCATGAAAGAACACCCAGGTTTCATCCCCCGTCACAACATTAAAGAAAACACCCTCACCCTCCTTCTCATAACAGTCCAAGAGGTTCCGGCACATGTCCACCCTTTGCTCACATTGTTCAAGGGTTAGGTTTCTTGGGATCCACTTTGGACAAATTTTTCTCTAGCCCAGATCCCTAATAAATGTTTCCATAGATCTATGACCACAATGTATTGCATCACACAACTTCTGGATGGTGACACGACGATCAGGTGGGATGAGGTCTTTCTCTCGTTGCCTGTTGGCTTCTGTAACTGCAGTTGCGCGTTTTCCACTCCGTTGTGTGTCCGACACTGAACTTTCTCCCTCTCGAAACCTCTTCATCCATCTTCGGACATTTCTGATGTCGATTGCAGCTGCACCATACACCGCCAGGAATCTTCTGTCGATTCTGGAAACTCACATCCTTCTTTTTCCAGAAATTTAATTACGGCTCGCTGGTTTTTTTTTTTTCTGTCATTCATGGTCCTTATTTCCGATTCTGAAAAAAATTTGTTCCCACATTGGTAACATATGTCAGTGCAGTTTCATTAAAATCACTTCAAAATTTCTAAAGTTATAAAGGAGGAGGAGACATTACTTTCAGATGCCCCTTGTAATAAACTAGCAACGGAGTTACGTGAGCGGAAGTAGAATGATGATGGCTTTTGGTAATTAGTTGTAACACAATATGTACATTTAGTGTCTCATAGTACATGGATAATAAATAGCCAAGCTAAGGATGTAGGTAAGTTGTTACCTATTACCACGAATACGTTTAACATGATAAAAAGTGTAGTATGCACACCACACACACATTGTGGTTTTTACAATACACTGTCCCACTACTAATAGCCGGACACCTCTCTATTTATAGTTAAGTAAGTACTACGCAAGCGTTATGTTACAGACCCAATTTCAACCCTTTGACAACCATGACCCAAAAATCTTGTATCACTCTAAGTACCATAAAGCCCGAAACTGTCTGTTGGTTCACTTTTTGTTTACTAACAATAATAGTAACTGAGGGTTGACACCTGCTTATCCCTCATAGGTCGGGCAAATTTGAAAAGAAGGTAAGAGCAGGAAATCTGATTTACTCTAGATAGACGTTTCGGGCTGCTATGGTCGTTTGTATGTATGGGCGTTTTGGGCGTTATGGTCGTTAAAGAGTTAAATCTGCTCGTAAAACTATGCACGCACAGCAGAACAACTTTGACTGCAAGATGCCTCAATCGACAGAGTGAACTGATTTCCAGCTCGGGTTAATAATTGGATGCCACATAAGCAATTGCACCGTACGTGGAATTTTTGTGGAATCATGCAGTTCCCTAGGTGAACGATTGGAGATCTGATAACCAAATGGCAGCAGATTGAGGCCGAATCTGCCAATAAACGACTTCATAAACCTCCGAAGCTAACAGAATGTAACAGTAGTGCTCTGCAAAGGACTGTCCTTTCAGAAGGTAAATCAACATTGTCTTAAATCACACAAATTCTATGCGAGACCATTACAACTGATGTGATCACACGTACAGTGCGCTGCACAACATGGGATAGCACTGTCAAACAGCCATTAACAAGCCGTTAATTGCTTCGACTAATGCCACAAGCCTATTAGCGTGGTGTAAAGAAAGTGGATCTTGGACTGTTGAACAAGAGAAAACTGTGCTTTGAATCGAAGAGTCGAGATACACTGTCTACCCCGTTCCATGATTGAGGCGGATACCGGAAGAGAGAGACACCTTTCGGATTGCATCGACCCAACAATGAAGTTTGGTGCAGGCAGACAGATGGCACAGTTGTTTTTCAAGGTGAGGATTTGTCCTATTAGTCGATTTGGACAAAAACATGAATGCTGAGTTCTACTTAGTCGTCCCGGACAATTATGCACTACCACAGTTGGAGCAGTATTTTGGGAATTGCCCATACCTCTATAGCAGCACAACTCACCATGTCATACAGCTCTCGTTGTTACAGATTAATTTCAGGTGATCTGCATCAAAAAGTTGGACTGGCCAACCCAGAGTACTCATCTGAATTCTACAGAGAATCCCAGGGACGAAATGGATTATCGGGTGCCTGAAAGAAGAGCTCGCCCAACGAACAAAGTTCAGTTGCTTTGAAAGCCAAATGGCCAAAGGTATTTACAAAAAAATGTGAAGAGTATTCCACGAAGATTACAGACCGTCATAAGAGCCAAAGGTTTCAGCACACAATATTAAATATTCTGTAAATGAAGATTATTTGTAGACATGCAGTTGTCCGGATATTAATAGCGTGGTAGTGTATATTATATTCAAAATACGGAGAGCATTCAATAAGTTCAATGTATTGCATTGAAACATAGGTCATAGCAATAAAAAATATAGCCTTTTACTACTTCAAGACATTTTTCCCATGCAGAGGCTATCTTTCCTCTGCAAATAATGTGTATTCGTTACACAAGGTGACTCGGCAGCAGGGGATCTGCGCCTGTTATTTCCGTGAGATCTACATTCCTGAGTAAAAGGTTATACTTTAGCCAACGGATAGGGCTTTTGTTATCAACAGAGGCAAGGTTATAATTCTCCATAGTAAAAATATTTTAAAAACGAGATTTATAATTGCCTGACACTATATTCATTAGAGAACGACAGTATCTTTACATCCTTGATGGTTTCAGATACCATATCTATACATTCCTGATGATTTTAAGTACCGTATTTCTACATCCCTGATGATTTTAAGTATCGTATCTCTACACTCCTGATGGTTTTAGGTACCGTATCTCTACATTCCTGATGGTTTCAGGACAACGTATCTCTACATCCCAGATGGTTTCAGGTATCGTATCTCTACATCTTGATGGTTTCAAGTACTTATCCCTCATAGTTTCAGGTACCGTATCTCTACATCCCTGATGGCTTTAGGTACCGTATATCTACATCCCTGATGGTCTCAGGTACCGTGACTTCACATCCTTGATGGTTTCAGATACCATGTCTCTACATCCCTGATGGTTTTAGGTACCGTATCTCTACATCCCTGACGGTTTCAGGAACCATATCTCTACATCCCTTATGTTTTCAGGTACCGTATCTCTACATCTCTGTTGGTTTTAGGTACCATATCTCTACATCTCTGACGGTTTCAGATACTTTATCTCTATCTCCCTCATGGTTTCAGGTGCCGTATATCTACATCCTTCATGGTCTCAGGTACCGTATATCTACATCCCTGATGATCTTAGGTACCGTATCTCTGCATTCCTGATGTTTCAGGTACCGTATCTTCACATCATTGATGGTTTCAGATACCATATCTCTACATCCTTGATGGCTTTAGGTACCGCATCTCTACATCCCTGACGGTTTCAGGTACCGTATCTCTACATCCTCATGGTTTCAGGTACCGTATCTCTACATCTCTGTTGGTTTTAGGTACCATATCACTACATCCCTGATGGTTTTAAGTACCGTATCTCTACATCCTGATGGCTTCAGGTACCGTATCTACATCTCTGACGATTTTAGGTACCGCAACCCTACATCCGTGATAGTTTCAGGTATCGTATCTCTACATTCTTGATGGTTTCAGGTACCGTATATCTACCTCCCTGATAGTTTCAATTACCGTATCTGTACATTTCTGATAGCTTCAGGTTCTTTTGCAAAAAAGACAAAACTAATTATCAATAGCTATCACCTGAATAATATCATTTGTTTTGGTCGGAAAACAATATTATTCTTGTCTTGCCCATTACGTACGAGTAGTGAAATCAGCGTGAGGATGGTAATTAGTTCATCGTTCTATTTCTTCAACATTTTAGCTACAGGTGGAAATTAACTTTCAAATTTTTTAACTTTTTTCATTTCTTTTCCCTAACAAAAATATGAAATATGTGTTGTTAAAATCTCTGTCCATTCAACCTTAAATATTCAAATGGCTGTTAATTTCGTGTGCATGCAATTCAAATGTTGTTCTGCATGAACTTCGGTTACAAATTGTAAGTTTTATACCACGTTTCAATCACGTGTTCTTCACAAAGCTTCCTCTGAGCTAACTTCAAGTTGGATCCATGGTCCACCTGTTGGGAAATTGACGTCATTATCTGACGTCAAATGTTTTTCGTTTGCGAGAGATGCAAATTGAACAAACCTTGGTTCTCAGATATGAATACTTGCTGTAGGTATTACGGTGTACATCATGTACACTGATGCCCAAAAGCTAAGGAACAAGTGGAAGTAGTGAGTGAAAACTAAGGTGGTTTATTCAGTTCGAATACGTTTATTGTGTTTTGTAACGTATAATGTGAGACACTGATGAGATGGAAGCAAAACAATGCGAATCCTATTAGCATATGTACATACATAGATGCGCATAAACGAAAATTGTAGACTATAGGTGTTGCAAAACTTAATGACGACACGCACTTAACAAAGTGTGCGATTATCTCTGGCTGCAATGGAGGTCTGCCAGCATCTGCTAATGCCCAAAACAAAATGATTCAGGTAGTCCTGGGTCAGAGATGGCCATTCCTGCAGGAGAGTAGATTTCAAATTGCTGAAGGTTACGCAAAGGGGTTGTGACCCACGATACCTCTTCCCAGAAGGTCCTGTACATGTGCTCTACAAGATTAAGAACTGGGTGTCGTGCTGGCCATTCTATCCTCTTTCAAGAATTCATCTGCCAAGCAGCCTGGGTAGAATTTGGATTGGTAGTACATTATGGGAAGATTTTCGCTATCCTAAGCTGCGAAAGAGACATTATTCGGATTAAGACTCCTGTCCCTATTCCGCACGACTCTCACTGTTCCCCTTGTGATGAAAACATCCGTGCGTCCATAGAGTGCGATACCACAACACGCCAGTAAACCTTATTCCCCATATAAGTCCCTATTGGTGATGTTTTTGAGCTGATAAGGAGCTCCCCGTTTTCAAGGGATTCCGTTTCCGACTTCAGTTATTTCGAAGGCATTGACAGCACTTATCTGTGAATAGCACATTTGCCCCCTATTCCGGGCTCCAGTTTACTTGTCGTCTGAACTATCTCAAGCGTTCCCTTCTGTGAGGGTGGGCATGCGACAACAGCAAAACTGGCCGTCGGGCATGCACTCCATGCCCATGAAGATGTAGGTCCGTCACTCCCTTGGCTGCAGTCCGCTCTGAAGCTATTCCCCGTGCAGAAAAAAATTTAAGGCGTATTGCTAGTATGAAAAGATAACGGGTATCCCGTACTGTAGTGAGCCTAGGACGGCCCAGGACAAATCGACGAGCAACTGTTCCATTGGTTCGATATTGATACCACACCCGGCTGATGACGTTCCGTAGCACATTTAGCCACCGTGACACATCTGCTCCTGTTTCTCCGCCTTTAATCTTCCAACGGCTTCCCACCATAAACTCTAACTCAAACGGCGTCCTTCGGGCACTCCCTGAAGAGTGGCTATCTGAACTTTCACTATCATTCATGTTTCCTGACCAAACGAACCTCGCCAGCTGGCGCTGATTTTATTTTCTTCACTGTCTTGTACCTTATTCCCACTTGAGCGCCAAGGTTTCACGCACATTCCCTTCATTTGGGTACATGCAGGCTAGCCTTGTAGTGTCATTTCCGAGGGTTGCACCAAAAGTAATGCAAAAGTGGGCGCAACTTTTTTGTTAACTGACAGAGGTCGTTCAAATTGCACATGTTGGTAGAGTATCTCTTTCTCTATAGTAACCCTTCTTCTTTGCAGGTAAATAACGATTTCCAAGAAGAAGCAACGTGCCGTCATTGAGTTCTGAACGAAGGAAGGGTGCAGGCTGTCCAACATCCACAGAAGGCTAAAGAATGTTTACGGAGATGACACCATTGACAAGATCAACGTGCACAGATGGATGAGGAAGTTTAAAGATGGGGAAACCAGCATTAAAGACAAACCACGCAGAAGGAGATCATCATCTGCCACCGCTGACACGAATCGTCAGCGAGTGGATGAATTCATTCGCGTGGAGAGACGAGTCACAATCCGTGAGTTTTCTGCATAACTGGTTTGTGGTCACAATTCCATACAGAAGATGGTGGAAGACTTAGAATATCGGAAAGTGTGTGCACCACGGTACCACGGCAGTTGACACCCGATTTGAAGGTGAGAAGGGTGGAAGTCTGCTCTGATCTGCTAGAAGCATTTGAAGCCAAGGAAGAAACGTTCTTTTCCGATCTGGTGACAGGGGGTGAAACATGGGCGTACCTTCACGATCAGGAAACAAAGAATCAATCCATGGAATGGCGTCACACCTTTTCACCAAAGCCTAAGAAGTTCAAGAGCTAGTGATCAGCACAAAAAGTCAGGGTGACTGTTATTTTGGGGTGACAGGGATGTCATTCTCATTGATTTTCTAGAACGTGGCAGCACCGTGACCTCCGAGCGGTACATTGAGACACTCATGAATCTTAGAGAAGCCATAAGGAGAAAGAGATCGAACAAGAATCAGAAAAAATCCACATTCACCATGACAATGCGAGACTACACACCTATTTGGCAACAAATCAGGCGATCAGCAAATTAGGCTGGTAGGTGGTCCTCGATCCACCATACAGCCCAGACCTGGCGTCCTCCGATTTTCACCTGTTCCTCCAAACGAACGACAATCACCGGGGACAAGGATTTGATGACACAGACTAGGTGAAAGAGTCTGTGAAGAAGTGGGTGCAACAGTCCACACCTGAATTTTTTCAAACAGGTTTCGAAAGTTGGGTTCAGCGATGGTGCAAATGCATCGCTTGTGATGGAGACTATATTGAGAAGTACCTTTGTACAGAGAAAGAGTTACTGTACCAACATGTGCAATTTGAACGACCTCTCTCAGTTATTAAAAAATATGCCCACCTTTGCATGACTTTCGGTGCCACCCTCATACATACTCGTCCATGTGTTTTTCTTGTTTCTATTTACCAATTTGTTCTGTAACTATTTGACATCAGCGTATCTATGTTTCAATTGATTTAATACTTGTTCATGGATGAGCTCTGAGCTGTGCCTGTTTGCATAACCAATAACATATGCCATTTGTGCTGGTGAAAATCAATCAAAGCTGACAGAGCGCGGGAAAAGTCTAATCGTCGCTTGTACAGAAGTGTATAGACTCAACTATTACCCTTAAATAAGGCAGGGGGAAAAGACTCTGTGACGATTTCTGGTACTTTTTTCTGTTATTTTCCCTAACACATTCCTTTTGCATCTTTCCCTTCCACTTTTTACTACATTTTTGGAAGTCATTTTTATTTTGTCTTGAAATTACATTCATAGATAAATCCGTTTATCACGGAGAATGCAGTCTTGGTAACCAGAAATCTGAGACGATCAGTGCTGTGCTATCAAACTTCTATACACGGTCGAGTCATATTATTGTGACCACCAGTTAATAACCAGAGTAACCGCCGTGTGCAGCGCGGACAGCAGCTATTTGTGCTGCGAGTGACTCAATAAGGTGCTGGAAGTTGTTCACAAATATGTGGAACCATTTTCACTGCAGTGCATCTGACAGCTGCCGGAGGGTGCGTGGTGGATAATCCATACAGCGAACAACACGATCGAGGTGGTCCCACAGATGCTCAATTGGGTTTAAGTCTAAGGAATTAGGGGAGCCAGGGAAGTACTTTGAAGTTTTCATCGTGCTCTTCCAACCACTCTCAGACATTTCTACCTGAGTGACACGCCGCATTAGCATACTGGAAGATCCCATCCGCTTCAGGGAAGACAACAGCATGTATGGGTGCATGTGGTCTGCAAGGATGGATTCATAATGATTTCGGTCCATATTGCCTCCTACAGGAACGAGTGGACCCAGAGAATGCCACGCAAATATTCTCCAGATCATAACGCTGCCCCCACCAGCTTGAGTTCTGCTAGCATTGGTTGAAGAGTGTTTGTTCTCCGATGTTTCTCGCCTTATACGCCAACGTCCATCCGCTCGATGTAGCAGAAAACGTGGCTCATCGGAGAAGGCAATCCTTTGCCAATCAGCTGAGGTCCAATTCCGATACTGCCGTGCAAATGTAATCCTTTTGTGTCGGTGCACCTTCGTTAGCATAAGTGCAGTGGCTATCTGTCTGCATCGGAGCCCTATACGCAGCAGGATTAACTGAACTGTCGTTTTAGACACACTTCCAGTAGCCTCCTGGTTCATTCGGCCAGTGAGTTGCTCCACTGTAGCGTGTCGATCGGCTCTCATGCACCTTCGAAGCCGACGTTCACCTCTCACATCAATGGCACGGGGTGCTCAGCAATTTCCACCTTGCTTATTCACAATGGTGCCATTTCTCCAATCACAATACACTTTAACCACAGCTGCACGCGAACAGTTCACAAACTGCGCTGTTTCAGAAAAATTGCCACCCTTCGTCCGAAAGCCGATAATAATCCCATTTTGCAAATCCGATAAATCGCTCCTTTTATCCATGACAGCAACCAGTGATATGTTTTCAGAATGTCTACAACACACCTTGTACACTGAGTGGCCACTTTAGTATGACCACCTGACAGTTTTAAGCAAATGAGTTATGGCTGCACGCTGTTGCCGCCAGAGCGAGGCTAGTATAAAAAGGGAAAGCTTAGTGCTTGCGGCAGTAGTAGGAGTGATTTTTTGGGTGACGAGATGGGTAAAAAATTCGATTTGACGGACTTTCAATTTAGGATGATTGTAGTGATTGCTCGGGCGGAACGGAGAGTGTTCAGACTGGTAACAGACAACAGAAGGACAATAATGCAGCAAATTACAGACCATCTTAAACAAGGATCTCCTCAAATGATCTCTTCACGCACTATTCGCCGTACACTGCATCGAATGGGATATGGCAGGGGAAGGCCTATTCGAACACTTTTGCTGTCTGAAGTTAACAAGAGAAAACTTCTGCAGTTCGCACAGGAGCACAAGGATTGGACAGCCAATAATTGGAAACAAATTATGTGGTCCGATGAATCACGTTTTCAGTTTCACCATGCCTATGGCCGAGTGAGAATTTGGCGGAAACAGCACGGAAGCATGGACCCCAAATGCATTGCGACAACCCTTCAAGCTGGTGGAGGCAACGTTATGGTTTGGGGAATGTTTTCCTGGCATGCTTTTGGCCCTTTAATTCGTGTTTATCAACGTCTGACTGGCACATCGTATCTAAACATCGTTGCGGACCAAGTGCATCCTCTCATATGGATGGCTTATCCCAATGGCGATGTCTACTTTCAACAAGATAATGCGTCCTGCCATAGTGCTCGTATTGTACAGGATTGGTTTCAGCAACATGCCGGAGATTTTACATTGCTTAGGTGGCCCCCACAATCTCCAGATCTCAACGCCATTGAGAATTTGTGGGATGAAGTTGAACGAGCCATCAGACAGCTGGATCTACAACCCTGCAATCTCACACTCCTGAAAAATGCTATTCATCAAGCATGATCTCAGATTCCACAAACCATCTATCAACATCTCGTGGAGTCTATGCCACGAAGAATCGACGCAGTATTAAAGGCAAAAGGTGGCCCAACGAAGTACTGAAGGGGTGGTCAAAATAAAGTGGCCACTCAGTGTATACCGTCCAAGCTAGCTCACGACACGTGCCTTCTTTCATTGGCTACGCGCTGTTGACGTCAAAAGTAGGAAGTGGTCACAATAATGTGAGTCGACTGTGTATTATTCTTTTATAGTTGAAATTGTAAATCTAGTAAACATAAGCACTCACTCGAGTTGTTTCTGGTTAATAGTAATGTGGCTCTAAATATACTAATAGGAAAAAAATATAAATATAAAAAAAAATGAATTTGGTATTGCAAATGTGGTAAAAAGAAGAAAGCTGGCTTTGGAAGGTTTTTTAAACAAGCTCGAAATCTTTGCCATAACTTCGAGCTTAAGGGTGCTCCAAGTCGCTTGATGGTTCACACTATAACAAAAGCAAAAGACCTCTGTAAAGCGACAGGAAAAATCTATCTACCTGGCTTTACGAAATCGACCCATCTGGATCTTAGCGAGGGGAGGGGGTGTCTGAATTCATGGTTTATAGCGCAAAAATTTCAGGAGTAAACATGTTCACAAGCGGAGAAGAATTTAGAACGACGGCGTAAATTTATCCTATTCGCCGTGCTATTGTGCAAGCGATGATCGAGGAAGGATTTGTTGGCTCTTCTTCCGCGGGATCTATCGATTTCATTTTGGGTCCGCAGCTCACGAGATACAAAACATTGACGTCGTTTTCAGGTCAGGACGAATTGAAAAATGTGCATCAAGCGTTTGAAAATATCTTTGTAGTATATTTTATCAAGCGATTTCAAGTGCCTAAAAATAGCAACATTTTACCGATGTCGCTTCATGCGGGATGTCGTTTCATCCTTCTATTCTTTTCGTCTTTACATTCTAAGCGCTTTTTGTTGGATGTGAGGACTTTTATGAAACATTCTGATTTAAACCAAACAATAAACCTCAGTAACGTATTGGGAGCCATACAAGGTTTTAATCTGGCGTAAGTGGGAAAAAACGCTAACAGTTTTGCTTTCTGCTTCAGCTTGCAACAAATGCTCTCGATTGAAACTTCCATTCCTTGGCATTCTTCTTTCTGATGTCACTGCCTATCTCCACTGTTGATGCTCTATAGCGTTGAACACTGCCATTCACTTAAAACCTCTCCTCCTTTTTGTTTCCTTTTAGTTGTTGTTGTTCCGAGGTTTAACGACCACCGTGAGCTTCTTAATTTACAAACAGTCGTCCGTACCTAATTTGGGGATATCGGTTTCAGTGGTTAGGAGGCCCAGCACCGAAAAACAAATATACTGCCCAGGCATCATACGGAACTCGGAGAAGGGTCAAACTCGGACGATTAGCCAGAAGTCAGAGCCTCTGACCATTCTGACTACGGCATGGCTCTTCTCTTTTGAAATCAATCACTTCCACTTCGACACGCACGGGTACGTCGCTAAATTAGTCATTTTTCAACATATCTCTATCATAAAGAGGTGTTAATGTGTTATCACCTTATCTGTCTGTTTTTCCGTCCGTATCTCCGTTTCTCAAATGGCGATAATTGTGCGGATGCAGGATAACATTATGAAGGATTTCTGCTTCTTGCATCATTCCGTCTGTTCATTCCCCATTCCATGTCTTAGTGTCCCCGTATTTGTGGACATGATATCTCTATTCCTAGTATTCATTCACTACGATAATTGTATTGGAGAGCAAGTCTTGGTGATATCCATGTGTGCAGATTGCTGTATGCTATTGACACTGTCCTGTAGGCAGAAAGCAAAAGTGAGTTGCAGAGTATGTTGTTCCGGATGTACGAAGTTTGCATGAAATTCAAACTGAGTATAAATAAGGGAAAAGCCAAAGTTATGGTTTTTGAGAGAGGAATTGGTAGCACTGAATGTAAATGGCACAGTGATTGACCAGGTGAGTGAGTTTGTGTATTGAGGAAGCATATTTGACAGAGAGAACAAATTGGATGGTGAAATTAGTAGGCGAGTGAATTCTTCATTGAAAGTCATGGCTGCTCTGGGAGGTTTTCACAGGAATGTTGGGTTCTCAAAGGAGTCCCGCATGGCTGTGTATGAGAGTGTAATTGTTCCTACTCTGATGTATAGCAGTGAAACTTGGGTACTGCAGAAGAAACATAGGAGTCGTTTGTGTGCTGGAGAAATGCGTTACTTACGGGGGTGGGGGGGGGGGTTGTGGCAAGACACGTTCTGATTGTGTTAGGAATGAAGATGTGTTGCAGTTGTGTGATGTGAAGCAAAATGTTTTTAGCAAGGTGGAGACCAATATGCTTCGGTGGTTTGACCATGTTGAAAGAATGAATGATGAGATGCTTACTAAGAAAATCTTTTTAGCCCAAGTGGCAGGAAGGAAAGGTAGAGGAAGGCTAAGGAAGTCATGGGAGAATCAGATTCAGGAGTGTCTGCATGAGAAAAAAATTATGAGTATGAGGTATAGAAAATCTTGTGTTCGGTGTGTAATGGATGTCAGTGAAGCCCGAGTTGTACACAGTGCGTCAAAGAATTTTTAAGACTGGCGCTAGATTTCAGCCTATGGTGACGCCACCAGTGTAATCGCGAATGCGTTATAAACCGTGACCATCTGCTTGCTTTCTGCCAAAAGTACAGCGCAGTTGTTAAAGTAAGTCAAACGAAATGAGCGTTCATTAGAGAAGTAAATTTTTTTTATGTTGAATTATTAAGATGGAACAAAGGGCTGTTATTAAATTTAACGCAAAACTTGGTAAAAGTTCCTCGGAAACGTACCAAATGATGAAACAAGTTTACGGGGAGTTTTGTTTAAGTAGATCAAATGTTTTCCTGTGGCACAAACGTTTTGTGGACGGAAGAGATACGCTAGAAGATGATAAGCATACCGGAAGACCAAGTTCATCTAGGACACCTGAGATTATTGAAAAAGTGCGTGATTTCGTGGCAAACAATCGATGTGCGTCACTAAGAATGATGGAAGAGTCTTTAAACATCAACAATGAAACGATTCGAACCATACTGCATGAAGATTTGGGCAAAACAAAAGTCTGTGCTAAATTTGTTCCACACACGTTAACCAATGAACAAAAATCAAGGAGAAGTGCGCATTGCAGAGACATCATTTCAGCAGCTGAAAATGATCCAAACTTCTTAAAATCGATTGTTACAGGTGATGAAACATGGTGTTTTCAATATGATCCTAAAACAAAGCGACAAAGTGCGGAATGGAAGTCAAAAAACTCGCCACAAGCCAAAAAAACAAGAAAAGTCCCATCGAAAATCAAAACAATGCTCATTACATTCTTCGATAGTAAGGGTATTATCCACAAAGAATTTGTTCCAAGTGGACAAACAATTACTGGTGAGTTTCATTTAAATGTTTTAAGGCGTTTGATGGGCGGAATTTGTCGCATTCGTCCAGAATATCGAGGTGAAAACAGTTGGTGTTTGTTGCACGATAATGCGCCCAGTCACACCTCACTTATTGTTCGTAGATTCTTGGCGAAAAATAACGTCTGTGCGTGGAATCATCCACCGTATTCGCCTGATTTAGCACCCTGAGATTTTTCTTTGTTCCCAAAACTTTAAATGACGTTAAAAGGGTGTTATTTTGATGATATTTCGACCATACAAACAGCTTCGACGCGTGCTTTGGAGGCAATTCCGCAAAGTGAACTGGAGCAGGCATTCGAATCATTATTAAATCGCTGTAACAAGTGTATTAAAACCGGATGGACTTATTTTGAATAACAAACGAAAAGAAATTATAATTTCTTGTTTCTATTTCATTTTACAGACCCAGTCTTAAAAATTCTTTGACGCACTGTGTATGTCAAGATCGCTGTAAATGGAGAAGTTTGATACGGCAGCAGTAAGTGAAAATTATCTGGTAATTTTTAATTTCTTTTTGGAGCTAACCTCTGAATCTCAGAGAACAGCTTAGTGATATATATGTGTGCATGTACATATTATGAAAACCACTTGATAAGATTCATAAACTTTTCAAACAGCTGGGAGCGCACAGGTTCTTATTTTAAGTTGTGTCGCATTCTTCACCTTCAGACGCTTGTTAACTATATTGTGCTCCTCACTTTTTATAAGACCGCAAATACCAAAGTTCCTTTCTTTTACTGCCATTCACCTGTTTCTCCACACGAAAACTAGAACAAACTGTTATCTTATCATTCCCTCATAACCTAACTTCACATTACAGAATTGTGTATAACACGGATCTGAACTATGAATCTCTAGTAATTTTCCTGTAAGAAATATTTCTTACGTTTCCTGTGAAAGAAAATGCATGTTCTTCTGCAACAATTACGCTCAGAATGCCTTCATTACGTATTTTCAGCTATTTTACCGTTGTTGTTTTTTTACTCACATCATCATCATTAGTATTCTGTCTATTGACAGATCCAACCGTAACTTAGCAAGTTCTCTTCCTCCAGTTTCCTCTGTCCCTTGCTTCCTCCTTCGATTCTTGATAGCTTCCTGCGCCTTTCCTTCAATTTTCGCTTCTATCATTCTTTTCAATTTGTTAAAGCCAGTCTCCTTTTAGCACATGTCCTGTCCAGTTGCATTTTCCCTTTCTTGGGGTCTTTAGTATATTCCTTTCTTCCTCAACTCTGTGCAACAGTTCATCATTGGTAATTTTTTCAATCCACTTTATTTTTTCCATTCTTCTTCATAACCACATTTCAAATGCCTCCAGCATTTTAGCTTCTTTCTTCCCGATTGTCCACGTTTCAGCCCCATATAAAGTTATACTCCAACCTTTTCTTTAAATTTTTATTCATTTTATTAATAAACAGATTTTTCTTATTATGAAATGCTTATTTTCCTTTATTAATTCTGTCTTTTACTTCCATGCCACATTTTCCAGTTTCTTGCATTATACTACCGAGGTATTCATATAAAAACCTGATTTTCTGTTTCCAATCTTTGTCCAATATCCTAGCATTAATATTCTCATTATATATATTTTACTTTTCTTTTCCTTGCTTAACTGATCCTCTTATGGAGGTAATTAAATGTGATAACCAACCGCCTTAAAAAGAGAACCTCTCGCTTTGGAGTTTGTGCTTCTTCTTCAATTTTTCTCATTTTCATATGGTTTATTACCGCTGTATGTTGAATGGTTGAGCAAAGAAAATTATTATTACTACTAAAACTACCTTAATTATATTCCTTGTTGCACAAATTTTTTCACATTTCCACACTTGCATTTTTTTCAATGCTACTTGTAGTTGGAAAAAAATCTTGATCAATTCAAATACGGATTATAATCTTGCATCCGATAGATCCTGGAGAAGCAGAGAAACCCGTCGATAGGTTAGAGGTATCGGTTCGGAAAAGATTTGTCTTCCCGGTTCCACAGACAGAAGATGACATACAGGCTGCTCCGGTGGCCCAACCATATAAGAGGTTGGCGTCTAACCATTCGTCAGAGATGGGCACGGGTTCGAGTCTTGGATGAGATATGGGTGACTTATTTGTCTTACGGCGCTGTATATTCCCTTTCCCAATAGTCACAAATCAGGAACAGGAGACTGTTTATAACCCAACGAGTTGCTCACGGTAGCCGTTACCCGGCGAAACAGATGTATATAAACATGTATATAATGTACACTGAGTGCTTACCTGAGTGAATTACGACCACCTCTATGCAAAGTGAGTTACACCCAGTACTGGCGTAACGAAGTGAAGGGCGTGTTCTGTAGGTTAAAGCGGTGTATCTAAAAGGTTGTTGGCTCAGTTGGGAGCGAAATCACCGCTGGTGTTTTGTGAAACATCACATCTGTAACTTCGCTCCCAAATGACCCAACAACCTGATTTCTTGTAGTTTTAGAATGGACATACTATGGGTGCACGAAGGATTGGTGCATCCGTTTCGGGAATGGTGATACTTGTGGATTGTTCGAGGCCTTTAATGGTTAAGGTGTACCAGGAATGGTGACGAAATTGTGAAACCATTAACAGGTGGCAGAACTATAAAGGGAAAACTAGAAGTGGATTCCACAAATGAACGATAGGTGCGTCTTATTTTACAGGGTGATCGGCACAACAGAGTTTAACAATTGACGGCCCAGTGCAGTATAGGTCAATCCGAAACAATGTCGTGCGCGACTATATGCGTCACGTGTGACCAGGTTTGTATGCAAGGGTCGACTCCTAATGCGCCACCCTCTCCACTAAAACAACTCAGTGACGTAAACAACTCTTCTGGTGCCAACAGCATGGGAATTGGACAATAGAACACTGGAAGGAGGGGTGCTGGTCCCATGAATCATGATATGAACGCTATTATGCCGACGGTGGAGTCGGTATTTAGCTTTCACAGCGGGAGGCGATAGATTCCGCATGCATGGCATCGATATATCTAAACATGCCCCATATGGTATACCATGTGCGGCATGTTTAGTGCATGATTATGAGACCACTGGAACCTATGGACCAAAGTATGGACACCGGTTACTACCACGGACTGCTTGCTGACCATATACACTGGACAATATTTTTCCTCCATTCAGAGGATGATGGGAGCACAATATTGTCGGGACAATAATGCCGCCTAGGATGGCAATGTTCAGTGTCATCTGGTCGATCTTGTGCATTAATGGTTTAACGAATAGTGTTGATATGAAACATCTCGAATTGCTCCTGAATCCACCTGAATTCAACCCAATTGAGCAACTGTAAAATGTTGTGGAACCCCAGATGAGGCAGTTAGAGACTCTGCCCCGCTCACTTCAAGGACTGTGGACCTCAATACAAATAGCTTGATTGCAAATTCCTACACAACTGTACAGACAGCTCGTAGAGTCGACGCCACGTCTGGTGACTTCCGTTATACTGACGAAAGTAGGGTTCACGAAATATTAGGTAGATTGTCATAAGCAATTCAGTGAGCACTTGTTTGTGTGTGTGTGTGTGTGTGTGTGTGTGTGTGTGTGTGTGTGTGTGTGTGCGAGTGTGTGTGCGCCCAATGGTCAAAACATTAGAAATACCTACCTAATAGCATGTTGGTCCTACTCACTCAAGATTCCCAAGGGCTTCGCAGGTAATGCCAGCCATGCCTGTTGCAGCATTGCCCACAACTCCGCCCCAGACGTCGGTTCAGGATCCGTGGCTCTGATGTTTCGTTCCATGGCAGCCCAGAGTGCTTCCACAGGGTTTTAATCCAGAAACCTTGGTGTCGGCCACTGCTTGTTCTCTGGGCACTGGTATGTCCTTGATGGTATACTCGCGATACACCCTTGATACGGCTGCCCTCGGGAACTCAAGGGCTCTTACCACTTGGGAGGTAGAATGACCTATCTGTCTTGCGCCGACAATGCGTCCTCGATCAAAGTCACTCAGATCACCACGTTTACCCATGTTCGTCAATTGCGATGCACTGTTCAGAAGTCCTGCTGTCCGCCTATTTATTGCTTGCATTCGGTTTGGGTCTGTTCCACTCTTAGCAGGGGATACTCATGTCAGCTGCCCATAACCCCTATCTCTAATGTTTTATCTACTGAGTGTATGTATACATACATACTGTGCATAGGATGTATGAAAGCAAGTGCCTTAGCTATAGGGCCAAATATCGGCTTCAGAAAGAAAAGAAATGTTCAATCCAAAGTGAAGAGAAGATTTAGTTAAAAATACAAGTATGTAGTCACGGCTAACAGGAAAATTCAGCATCTAGAGAAATCTGGAGAATGTTACGGGCGATTAAAGGTGTGTAATAAAACAAAAATGTTTCCTATGATACTACTTCTACAAACGGACATTTTGTACTTAAAACGCATGTGCACCA
This sequence comes from Macrothele yani, assembly GCA_039090855.1. NCBI lineage: Eukaryota > Metazoa > Arthropoda > Arachnida > Araneae > Macrothelidae > Macrothele > Macrothele yani. Next base: position 141,848,061 of record CM076989.1, on the reverse strand, counting down.
CCAAATCAATTTTATTCTTTTAAATGAAAAAAAAGCTTTCGAATTTGTCAATAATATTGGTTACGGTGTTAGCTATGCTCAGTAAACGAGTAATTCAAATGGTTTTTTTAAGCACAAATATGGTAATACAGGTATACTCTAACACTGCTCAACGGGATAATATCATACCGAGAAGTCGGCAGGTACGTGTTTAGAACTTGTAACTGTTTTAAGAATATTTCCAATACAATTTGTAAAATTGCAAATACATAAAATTAAAATAATATTTCCTCCAGATGAAAATGAAGCTAGGCAAGGGAGACATTCGAAAATGGATAAATCTTCATACTGTTATTTAGCGCCACCCGATGAAAAACTTGGAAAACCTGCCAAAAGCCCCCGTTTCTGACCACTCTACTACCTTCCAGAATGTTCTCCTGATTAGTCGTGCTGTTGGTGCACTGCGGCAGAGCCTAACCTTTCACCTCCACCCCAAATCATCCCATCATCCCGATTATGAAATGACTTCCCATTTCTTTACGAACGTTTAATGCCCGAAAAAAAAAAAAAACTTTTGAGGTTAAGAAAAGTAGTGGGCAGTATCAATAACTGCGAAAGTATTGCAAATACGTAATATTCTTTTTAAAATGACATTGGGCGAATAGATCGCTCTAAGCATGAATAAATTCTGTATTAGATAGCTCACTTTCAATCAACAAAAATTTCAGTTAAGTTTACTATGACCGTCCCCCAATAAATATTTCACTGGTTTCAAATAATATTTTATTTGCATTGCTAATGTGGTATAGTTTCAACACGACAAGTCGGTTATCTGAATCTACTGAAACTCAGGCCAGGTGTATGAGATAACGAATGTGCCTCGAGGGAAAAAATTTTTCACGTCAAATATCTGGCAAGCAAAAGAAACACAGACGCAGCTCAAGACTTATTGCCACTCTGCAACTTAAACTCAAAACTACCAACTGGAAAAGGAAAATTTGGAGAACGCGTAAATTAAGTTTCCAGTGGAGAAAGAAGAATGAACCCAGAAAGAAACAAAAGGTCTCGTAAGCGAAAATTTCGTAATGGCAACCCTCCACTCACGAGCCCACCCTGTGGAAAGGCTGATTCTAACGTATATATATATTTATACACACACCGAGAGACACACACACGCACGTACATATATCCCTAAATGCCTCCCCTAAATATGAACATTTATTTTACTGTCAGATGCACGTAAATTGCATTTTGCCGGAAACTTCCGGATATTTTGCATTGAAGAGATGGTTGTTACGGAAATCCCTTTTGAAGAAACACATCAGCTGGGGAGAATGAAGTGCAGGGCGGATTTTCTGAAATGTTCAGCAGAACTTTGTTATAAAAATGAGAGCAATTTGCTCACAGACGCAGAAAAGTAATATAAGTTCGAAAAAGGGGCCTGGTTAGCGAATTTTGAGCGTGATGTATTAAGCGCCTATGAGACATTAAATGCTGAGCTTGTCTTTCGTGAAATATTGGAAGTATCTTGCCCATGTGCTGCACAAATATATATTTAAAAAATAAAGCGGGGTGGAAATGATTTATTCTGTGGATATGCTCTCGGCCCTTTCTAATGACTTTTACACTCTATTAAGATTGATATTTGCTACAAGTGAGGAAAAATTCCTTCCTTTTCGTTTCTTATTCTCTTTCATTCTTCCAACGAGAACATTTATTTGATCTATAAATTTAGGTACGACTCCTGTACTATCAAAAATTCAGAACAAAATTCGTAGCAAAGAGAAACACGAAATCTCAAGAAAAAAATATCCAAATTGATTTTCTTTTGTCTCATATAGCAACAAACGAAGCAGGAAACAGTGTACACACCGCTTTCCTGATGTGTACAATTAAATCCATTCTCCTAAAGTCAAGGAACGTTTGCAGTTTCTATTTCTCCGAACTACATTTGAAGCAGAGCTTAGAAGACTAACAGTAGTTAACTTACTGCCGGCCTCATAATTCGAGAATAGCAGTATCCATTTTTACATGTCCACAAAGTCCGTGGGATGAATTTGATGTTTCCTGCTGCGCGAAACTTTAGAAAATTAATATGATCAATCCATTATCATACATTGCGAATGCAATCATAATTTCAACAATTTTTTCATCGGTGAAATTGAAAGTAACATAACATTTGATCCTACACTGCTATGCGAAACTTAAGGACAAAGTGGAAAAGTAAAATAACGTTGTGAATACGGCGTCATAACAAAAGTTCTGCATTTAACTACCAGAGGAAACTTAACTTATTGTCCTTCAATGTACTTCCCTCCGCTGCTAATGACGGCTTGCCAGCGGTTAGGTAGGTCCTGCATGCCCCGTAGTACGCCATCTTTGTTCACCTGTCGTATTACTCAGGTCACATCCAGTGACAGTTCATCCAGCGATTCGAAGCGGATGCCACGGAGCCGATTTCTTAACTTTGGGAAAAGATCAAAGTCAGGTGGACCGAGCTCAGGGCTGAATGGTGCGTGGGATAAAGTTCCCAGCCATATTTCGACAAAATTCTCCGTACCGACGCGGCACCATGACACGATTTGTTGTCACTCATCAAGGTCGCTCCTGCTTCCAACAAGTTGGGCCGATTTTGACGAATTTTCGGTCTCAACTTTGTCCTCAGAAAGAAATTGTGCTTCGATCAAGAGTTCTCTCCCCATAAACTTTTTGCAAGGTGGTGTGGATCTGTGTCGGAGTTTTCACCCTCAGAGTTTCTATTTTCACGTACGAGCGCTGGTCTAACGTCATGACTCGACCTGAGGAGCTGCACGCTTCCATTTCCAAACCCTCCCAGGTCCACAAAGTAAATTATAGCTCGTCGTTCTCAAACCACTGAGTTGCTGAGAGTCTGACCTTGACATGACGCAATCATTTTTCCGATTGCATCATCCGCTTCCGTTTTAGATTAACGTGTGCAGAACTTTTGTGATGACCCTCGTATCAGCAGCACCCAAACACAAATTGAATGAGGGCCGTGTCTAGGAACCGGATTGTGCACATGCGCAATAATGGAGAATGACGTGTGTCTTGCGTAACGTGAGAACAAAATGCGCTCATGTTGTCCATTAGCATCAGTTCAACGGAAGTCACCGGACGGTGTGCATGTGTTAAACATTCGATTGTGTTTGTTGTGTGTTAGAAACGACGAAATGGCCCGTCGTGAACATCTAGATGATTTTGCTCGTGTTCAAATAATTGGGAGGATCCAGAAGGTGCGAACCGTGGTAAGTGTGGCCCAAGAATTCGGTAGCGCTCATAGCATCATATCGCGCGCGTTGTCGGCCTTCAGGATTGCAGGCACAACTGTGCGAAACGCTGGTCCACCAATAACCACCCCCAATTAGGACCACTATCTGCTCCTAGAGGTCAAGAGGGATTGACACCAGACAGTAAGTAACCTTGCAAAACCACTGAGCATGAGTACAGCACGCACAATATCGCTGTTTACAGTGGACAGGCGACTACACAAAGGTGGACTGTTTGCTGGACGACCAGTACGCTGCGTTCCATTAACAACTGCTAACTGAAAACACCGTTTACAGTAGTCCAGAGAATATAAGGACTGCACAGCAGAACAGTGGCGCACTGTACTTTTTACTGATGAGAGTAGATGTAGTCTTTCTAGCAATTCGGACGCCAGCTAATCTGGCTTGAGGTAGGCACTCGGTATCGCCCCGAAAACATCAATGAGAAGTATAGATATGGTGGCCCCGATTTTCTGGTATGGGGAGAGATGATCATCGTGTCCGGGTGTGGAGGTCTCTGGGTCAACGGCACAATCCCAACCTCGCTATCCAGCGCCACACCTCCCACACTGCAGGCAGATGTCTAGGGAGTCATTGCCTACGATAGCCGATCAGCTCTAGTAGTGGTACGTGCATCGCTGACGGGCCAGCGGTATGTGGATGAGATCCTACGGCCCCATGTGCTCCCATTCCTGGCCAAGATTCCGGGTACGCTATAACATCAGGATAATCCCCGTCCGCACACGGCTCAGGTTGTCCAGGACTGCCTACGTCGTGTCCAGCCACTTCCTTGGCCTGCCCGCTCCCCTGACATGTCCCCTATCGAGCATGTGTGGGACCAGTTGAAACGCCGGCGGCCACCGTGCCACACTATCCGGAATTTGGATCACACCGTCTAACACGTGTGGGCCAGTCTGCCGCAGGACAACATCAGGCGTGTGTTTGCCTCCATGCCGGACCGTATTGCAGCATATATCGTTGCACGAGGCGGTGCGATGCGATGCGCTATTGAAGATGACCGGACTGTGTGCCACAGGTCCCTCTGTAATTGTCCTGCAGCTTTGTTTTTCTATCATGTGTATCATTCATCTGTATCATTACATCTATAAAATTTCCGTTTAATCCGGTGCTTCCTTCTTTGTACGCAAATTTCATTGTCCGTGAGTGTATGTTCAAAACAACAGAAATTTAATTTTGCTATATTTGTTGAAAGCCACTCCGGTTTTCTAGTTGTTTGAGGCACGGACAACAGATCCCTCATCCAAGCTGGCTCGAATCCAAGTGCAGATATGGGCGGCGCGCGCAACCAGCCCTTTTCCAGGTTGGGGACCAGCCACCCCAATTGCCAGCATCTCTGGTAAAGCCACCCCCACGAAGCAGCCCCGCGGTGATGCGAGCTCTTGGTGGCACCAACAGCCCAGTGTGGGGGGTTGATATGTTGGATGGTAATATCCTTTCAATAAAGTATATCAAATAAATTTTGATACCCAAAATATTTTGTTTTACCTAGGGGAAAGTCTAGGATTTGACAGATGGAAAAGCAAAACTAATTAAGTTAAACTAGTTTTTACTTGTATTTTTAGTACGTTCTTTGAGAAAACAAAGTATGTTCTTGTAATATCCTTTTTTCCTTTAGTCAGAATGTTGACACAATATCTCTGGAACTATTATTCCGGTTTAAAAAAAATATTTTTGCTTTGCGAAGCCTGAAACACAAAAACGATGATCCACTCCTTCTCATTTTCCGACGTGTGCCTTCACCGCTAGAGGACGTAAATGCAGATACTATATTGTGCAAAACACGTACATTTCATTCCTATCATTTACTTTTAAATGTCCCACTGGAAAAAAAATATTTCTTTGCTTCGATACCATTTATATCGAAAACTTTTTGGGATGAGTTTCATTTTCAAGTAATGCACAATTTGTCGGCTACGGGGCGGGGCGTAACGGTATACTGCGGTTTTTCCTATTTTTCTACTGATGGGCGGAGGAACTCTGTAATTATATGGGGGCCCAACTTTTCATATTTAATTTTTTTTTCCATTGGGGGGTTTAACGACTACCGTGAGCAACTCAGTGCGCTATAAGCAGTCTCCGGTCCCTAATTTAGGGTCACTAGTTCCAGGGAAGGGAGAGAGCCAGTGCCGCAACACAAACACAACATCCATGCATCACGGGATTCGAACCCAGACCCATCTCGGACGAATGGTCATAAGCCAGCTCTTAGACCACTGCACCACCGGGGAGGCTGGGTCCAAATCCTCCGAGATTTAAAACAAAATAAAACAAGTTAGTAAAATCATGCAATGCATTGATTATGATACGCTTTCCAACATACCCGAAATCATTACTCAAGTTATTACTCAAGTTATGAAGATAATGGCTGTAGTATAAAACTCGCTCCCGTGCCCTGACCTGTGATCCCATTTCGATTATATTCAACAGAACTGGTTCAGTATACCTCCGAAATAACATGATAAAGTTTTGTCGCAATCGAAGCAATTTTACGCAAGTTATGATGCATAAGGGCTATGGAATATATCCCGCTCCTGTGTCCGTTGACCCCATTTTGCCCATTTTTCAATAGGATTCGTCCCCAGGAACGTCCGTACAACATACTAACATTTCATCCAATTCGAAACATTTTTACGTAAGTTATGACGCATAATGGCGATGGAAGTGATCCCGCTCCTACGTCGTGACCTTTGACCCCATTTGCCCTATTTTCAATAGGGTTCGTCCCCCGGTTGTCCCCTACCACATACTAAAATTTCATCGAAATCGAACCATTTTTACGCCAGTTATCGTGCTGACAGACGGACGGACGGAAAAAGCTGGAGCATATACGCTTCTTCAACCTACGGTTGGAAAGCGTACAAGAAAGTTGACACCGAATTTTCGGGTGTCATAAGCGCGTCTTTTGAATCCGTTCTGACGCAAATTAAATTTATCAAAGCTATTCAAAGTCAATGGAACCGGTATGGAAAACAATAGATCTGACCAAAGAAAGAAGATTTTCAATCGGGTTTTTAATCCCTCAGATATTGCTGTAAACGGAATCGTGAGATTACGAACTCTTAGAAACAGAGACATCGACAAAAATAAGATGTGACTTTACGTCCCCTGGTTGGAAAACCATGCATTATTTTAGGAAGAAAGTATTCTCAAAAGGTTTATCCGTATAAGCGGTATCGGTCGAAGAAGAAAAAAAAAATTAGTCGAGTTTTCAGAAGCCCAGATTTTGCAACAAATACTTCAAAAGCAGAAATTAACACATATGACCCCTGGTGGTTAAACCTTTCTTTACCAAACATTAGAAATTATGTGAAAAATATTTTCCATCAGGTAATGTATGCGATACAGGAAGAATTTTTCAAATCAGATCTTTAGGAGCAGAAATAACGCAGAAAACGCAATTTACCTTTGTGCGCCCTAGCGGAAAGTGTATGACTTACTTGAAAATTTTGAATTTATAAGAAAAACATTTCGCATCGGAAACACTATCCAACAAAGAAGGAATTTTTCAAATCGTACTCCTAGAAGTAGAGATATTGACAAAAATAAGATATACATCTATGCCCCCTGGCGTAGAAACCATGCATTTTTCAAGAAGAAAATTTTCCTAAAAGGTTTGTCGACATGAGTAGTATCGGTCAATAAACGACGTTTTTTTCAATCGAGAATTTAGAAACTCATATTTTGCTGCAAATACAACAAAAGCGGAAATTAAGATTTACGGCCCCTGGTGGCCAAACTATTTTTTTACAAAAAATTAGAAACTATGTGCAAAGGATTTCCCATCAGGAGCTGTATCCGGTGCAGAAAGCATTTTTCAAATCTGAGATTTAGAAGCAGAGATATAAGGGGAAACGCAATTTACCGCCCCATAGCGGAAAGTCTATGAATTACTTGGAAATTTTGAAATTATATGAAAAACATGTCACACGGAAAACACTATCCAACAAAGAAATAATTTTTCAAATCGGACTCCTAGAAGTAGAGATATTGACAAAAATAAGATGTACATCTACGCCCCCTGGCGGAGAAACTGTAAAATATTTTAAGAAGAAAATATTCCGACAAGGTTTATCGATGTGAGTGGCATCAGTCCACGAAATAATTTTTTAATCGATATTTTAGAAGCTACGATTTTATGGCAAATACATCAGAAGCAAAAATTAACACTTACGCCCCCTGGTGGCCAAAGTATTATTTACCAAAAAATTGAAATTATATGCAAAAGATTTTCCATCAGAAGATGTATCCGCTGAAGAAAATTTTTTCAAATCGGAGTTTTAGAAGAAAAGTTATCGGGGAAAATGTAATTTACTTTTACGCCCCCTAGCGAAAAATCTATGCGTAATTTGAAAAAGTAACTATATCTAAAATACTCTTCGACATAAATGGAGTCGAAAGATATAAATTTTTTTCAATCGGATGTTTAGAAGCAAATATGTGGAATAAAACGTATTTTTGAATTCGACATCATCTGCATTTACGCCCTGTAGCGGCGAAATTGTACATCCTAAAGAAAAAAACGAAATAAAGGATCATCAATTGCACATTTCGAGCTTCCAAATGCAAAACTAATTTTTCAAATCGGACTAATAGTTGCAGAGATATCGTGGGTACAGACGGACGGACAAACCGATAACAGAAGCACGATCTTTGTTTTCAAAAGACGTGCTAAAAAAGGAGAAAGAAAGAAGAAAACCCGTAAGATATATATGTATTTACTCGTACATATCATCATCAATTTCACCAAGTCTCTTCCACAACTTCATGTCTTGAGTATATCTCTTCCAAGTCACTCCAGCATACTTTTGAATCAGGTGATCTTCTGGTTCTTCTCCTCTCCTTAGTATCCCATCTAATATTTCAGTTATCCATTGGTGATCAGTTCTAGCACTATATCCAGCCCATTGCCACTTGAGAATTTTTAACGATCTTTTTCGAAGCAACACAACGTTGAGTTAATTTCTGAACTTGTTTGTGCGAAATCAGTTTTTAAAATTGTACTTCAAGCGCTTTCCAGAAACCTGGGAAAGGTAGTGACGAACTCCATGAAATCTTCATAAAAAAAAAAAGTTAAATCATATGTTATCTACAATTTTTTAAAATGTTTCGTTGGAAAACTTCCCTAGTTAGTGAGGGAAACTATTAAATCCCACGAGGGGGGGGGGGGGTTAACAGTTGCTTCTGCTTCTAAAAGTCCGATTTCAAAAACATCTTTTGTTTACGATCGAGTTTCTGGACAGAAATGTTCTGCATATGATTTCTAATTTGGGTGAAGACCTGTTTTGCAACTACGGTACGTAAGAATACATTTATGTTCCCCGTGTATTTGCAGCAATATCTGTGCTTCTGAAAATTCGATTGAAAACGTTTCTTCGCGGACAGATACCACTTACTGCAGAAAATCTTCTGCGCATATTTTCTGCTTAAAATAATGCCCATTTTCCCTCCAGGAGCGTAGAATATATAATATTCTTCTCGATATCTCTGCTTCTAAAAGTACGATAATTCTTTCTTTATAGGACAGCATATGTGATGTTTCCTTTTAAAGTATATTTGCAGCAATCTGTGCCCGTCCAAAAACTTGATAAAAAAAATCGTTTTACAGTAAGATAGTACTAACTACGAAAATTTTGTGCGAATTTACAGCGTAGAATAATACACAATTCCCATGCCAGGGTGCGCAAATTTTTAATTAGATTTTCTACATATGTCGGCTTCTAAAAGTCCGATTTAAAAATTCTTTTACTCTGGATACCATTTGCCTTGTGGAACAATTTGAATATACTTGGGGGTTTTTGCGGTACACAGATCTAGAACTGCGTGGTGTTAGTACGTATTTCTGTTTGCAATTGTGTCTCCGTTTCTAAAATCGCTTTTGAAAAATCCTTTCTTTTTAGGGTATGCAATTCGCTACAGCAAAGATTGGCAAAACTGTTATCTTCAAATGAAGAACAGTTTTACCGCTCGAGATCGTAAATGTCAAAACTTTTTTCTCCCTATCCATACTCCTAGAAGACGCATTTGAAATATTATTTTTCCTTAGCCATGCTTTGTATGAACAATAACTTTCGCATATTTTCTACTTTTCCATTGTTCAAAGTTTTCTCCAGGGGCATCACCGTATATTTTTATTTAAAAGACCTAATTCGATTCTAAAAATTCCTAATAAAACTCCTTTCTCGTACGATATTCTTTATTATGAAGACTATTTTCCTCCCGTTTTATTCTTTAAGTAACGCACCTCTTTTTTGTTAGGTCACGTGTACCATACTACGCTATATCCTAAATATCTTCTTTTAGTTGTTCGGTTTTGAAATCTCTTTTGCCCCTGGTATCTTTTGCTTGGGAAACTTTTTTGTTCATAAATACACAATTTTCGTAACACACTATTCAGCTGTTAATGGGAGTAAGTAGCTATTTCTGTTTCTTTATAAATTGCAGAAATGCCCTATTTTTCCAGTTCTTTTTTTTTTTGTGGCCGTTCCATTTCTTTTAAATGATCCCCCTCATATTATGTATTTTAAATTATGTTAAGTTTTCCCATAGGTTTTGTACGCGTATTGTCTTTTAAGCTCACTTTTTAGGTTTTTTTGTATGCTCTTTCGATATGAGGTTTTTTTTCGTGACGGAAAAGATTCAAAAGACGTGCTCATGGCAACTGAAATTTCGGTGTCATCTTTCTTATTTCCTCTTTTAGTTAAAACTTAATTTGATAACAGATAAAACTTAATTTGATAACTGTACACAGTCAAGAAATTTTCTGCAATCTAAAAGAGATTACACCTTTCATTCTGTTCGATTTCTTTCTTTCTTTCTTTCCATCTGAGCCAGTCGGTACTTTTTATCAGAGCCTTTTTTACTGGGAGTCCACCTTGACCAACTCCATGGCTTATAAGCAGTTGATTGTCTCTAATTTACGACCACTGGTTCCAGGAAAGAGCGGGAGCTAGTGTCGTAAGACAAACACAACATTCATGTCTCACCGGGATTTGAACCCGTGCCCATCTCGGTTGAATAGTCATAACCTAGCGCTTAAGCCACTGCTCCACCGAGATTCGAACCAGTGCAGCGCCCATCTCTGACGAATGGTCAGAAGCCAGCGCTTAGACCACTGCGCCGCCGGGATTCGAACCAGCGCCGACCTCTGACGAATGGTCAGAAGCCAGCACTTAGACCACTGCGCCACTGGTATTCGAACCCACGCCCACCTCTGACAAATGGTCAGAAGCCAGCGTTTAGACCACTGCGCCACTGGTATTCGAACCCACGCCCACCTCTGACAAATGGTCAGAAGCCAGCGTTTAGACCACTGCGCCACTGGTATTCGAACCCGCGCCCACCTCGGACAAATGGTCAGAAGCCAGCGTTTAGACCACTGCGCCACTGGTATTCGAACCCACGCCCACCTCTGACAAATGGTCAGAAGCCAGCGTTTAGACCACTGCGCCACTGGTATTCGAACCCTCGCCCACCTCGGACGAATGGTCAGAAGCCAGCGTTTAGACCACTGCGCCGCTGGTATTCGAACCCGCGCCCACCTCTGACGAATGGTCAGAAGCCAGCGTTTAGACCACTGCGCCACTGGTATTCGAACCCGCGCCCACCTCTGACGAATGGTCAGAAGCCAGAGCTTAAACCACTGCGTAACCTAGATTCGAACCCGGGACCATCTCGGTCGAATGGTCAGAAGTCAGCGCTGAGGCCACTGCGCCAACGGGGTTGCCTTTACTAGAATCCTATCCAGTGAATTAAAATGTTAAGTACTCATCATATGAATTTGATGTTTAGATCTTCGCGAAGAGGTTAAAAGAATATAATGATCGCATGCGTAAAAATTTTCAGAGAAGTACTTTTAGTTTTGTTTTTACTTACTTAACTTTGTTTAGAAATAACTTATCCTTGAAATACCAGTGGATATTGCTTCCCGAAAACTTGAATTTTCTTGCTGGCAAACGTTCGTATCCCAAAGCTGACAGTTTACCTTTGCGCAATGTTACTGTGACCTCGTTGTACTCATTGTCTTTGTAAAATAGTTAAACTCAAATCGTGTACATGAATTTTCTAGTTATGTAAAAATTACGTAACACCCTTTCTCAGCAACATTTTGAATTCATTATTTGTGCAAATTTGGAAGTCAAATGACTCCGCTATATTATCCACGTCCTTTACCTAACGCGTACCTTTCAGCTACTTATTTTTCTCTCAGTTATCAGTAAATACTAGGAAGGAGGTTGCTAAATTGCCTCGGATGATTGGTAAGGTTGTCACAAATGCAGACTGTACATCGTTTACTTCTGAGCAGGTATGTTCGACGGACGTTGGCTCTTTCGTAATAGAGCAATAAAACTGCCGGCAATATGTCTCCAAATGTCACAAATTGTCGGTGCCCGGAAGCAAGGAAGTGTTCTCTTGCTCAATCTTCGACGGAGGATCGGTTTGGGCGTGACTTCAGGGTGGACTGTAATTTTTAGAGGCTGCTCAGCCTGAGAAGGGAAATTTATCGACCATGGCAGAAGAGCACCGAACACACAGGGATTAATAATATCGGCATGTCGTTCATGTTTTTAATGGTTCCCTTGCGGATGACGATCGAAGTGAGCTTATGAGTTCAAAAACCTGTACTTTTTGTATCAAATTTATTGTTTAATGGTAGCACACATATATTTTTCTCTTTAGCTGATCCTTATATACTCGTATATACTGGATGGTCGTAATTCAAGTACCCGTATTCAACGCTGTCTAGAGAGATATGTAGCAGTCCAAACTGAACCAAATTTGCTACGGTGACATTTCAGGTCATGCGCAGGACATTTACACACACACACACACACACACACAGTCGAGTCACATTATTGTGACCACCTCCTACTTTTGACGTCCACAGCGCGTCGCCAATAACAGGAGACACGTGCCGTGAGCTGGCGTGGAGGGTATATAAGGTCTGCTGTAGGCATTCTGAAAACATATCACTCGTTGCTGTCGTGGATAAAAGCAGCAATTTATCAGATTTGCAAAAAGGGATGATTATCGGCTTTTGGGACAAGGGTGGCAGTATTTATGAAACAGCGCAGTTTGTGAACTGTTCGCGTGCTGCTGTGGTTAAAGTGTATCGTGATTCGAGAAATGGCCCCATTGCGAATAAACGACGTGGAAACTGCGGCGCACCACATGCCATTGATGTGAGAGGTGAACGTCGGGTTCGAAGGTTCGCTAGGGCCAATTGATACGCTACAGTGGTGCAACTCATTGGTCGAATGAACCAGGGGGCTACCGGAAGTGTGTCTGAAACGACAGTTCAGCGAACCCCGTTGCGTATGGGGATCCTGTGTAGACGGACGGTCCCTGCACATTGGCTAACGAAGGTGCTTCTCAGAAAAGTCTTACATTTGCATGCCAGTATCGGAATTAGACCTCCGCTGATTGGCGAAGGATTGCCTTCTCCGATGAGTCACGTTTTCTGCTTCATTGAACAGATGGACAAGGCGTGTAAGGCGAGAACATCGGAGAACAAACACTCTTCAACCATTGCTGCAAGAACACAAGCTGGTGGATGCAGCGTTATGGTCTGGTGAATGTTTTTGTGTCATTCTCTGGGTCCACTCTTACCTGTGGAAGGCACTATGGACCGAATTTGTTATGAATCCATCCCAGCAGACCAAGTACACTCATTCATTCTGGTTGTCTTCCCTGGGACGGATGGGATCTTATAGAACGAGAATGCTACGTGTCGCACAACTAGAAATGTCCGATAGAGGTTGGAAGAGCACGATAAAGACTTCAAAGTAATTCCCTGGCCTCCTAATTCCCCGACTACCGTATATATCAATGACTCACTACTATTGCACTTGGGGCGCTGCAAGCAGCAAATATTTTATTTGTGCAAGATACTCATACTATACAGAGATAGAGATACTGACCTTAGCAATGCAAGCGATAGTGCTCAATGTGATTCCCATTAAGTAGTTGTTAAACCTGAACATTGTGTTCAACTACAGAGCGTAACTCATCCTCTGGGATGCTTCTCGTGCAATATGATATTGTCTTTCAAGGCTGCCAAATTTGCAACATGAACCACACATTTAGTGACCCCACATATTGTAAGTGTCCCCACAACCAGAAATCACAAGTCCCCTACCACATACTGAAATTTCATAGAAATGGAACCATTTTTACGCACGTTATGTCGCATATAGGCAATGGAATGCATCCCGCTCTTATGTCCTGACCTTTGACTCCAATTCACCCATTTTGTTCGTCTCCAGGGGTCCCCTACCACATTATAAAATTTCATTGAAATCGAACCATATTTACGCAAGTTATGACGTATAAGTGCAATGGAATGGATCCCGCTCCTACGTCGTGACCTTTGACCCAATTTGTCCCATTTTCAATAGGGTTCGTCCCCAGGTGGTCCCCTACCACATACTAAAATTTCATCGAAATCGAACCATTTTCACGTGAGTTATCGTGCGGACAGACGGACGGACGGACAAAGCTGGAGCATATACGCTTCTTCAACCTACGGTTGGAAAGCGTAAAAAAGCACACATGCATATATGAAAAGAACGTCATCAGGCGAGTATCACAAATCCGATTAGTTACTGTGCGTGGTTTTCAAGAATTTTATTACCAGATCGAATTCCACGAAATTTCAAGCATCTAGAGGACAGAAAAAACGAAGATAAATAAATAAATCTTGTTCTAATAAGCGTTTATTTGCCTGAACACTTATAATCTACAGGTGAACAGTGGCATTGTTTTCAAAAATGCAGTCCTACCCGCGATCTTCTCAGTTTATAAGACGCTCAAATAATACGCTCTTTTCCAAAACGCATATAAAAGCTTTTCGATATAAATCACCTTAGTTGCGCAATGGAGATGAGCTTCGGTTCACGTTTCTTCGTTAAAGGTGAAAATGTAACCGCAAGTTTTCGCCTGTTCCGTTCCACTCTGAGAGCATCTGCAGTAAAGCTATTAGGAACAAGTTTAATAGTAAAATAATTGAAATAAATTGCTCTTGTGGTGTGTTTCTGAAGAGAAGGCACAAAATCACCTATTTGCAATTTCTGGCCACTATCATGTGATCCGATTGCTAGCGATTATTGAGAAAAATTCATAAACATCAATATTGTGCCGTGGTATACCGAGGATTGCTGAAATTGTCCGAAACCACGATATGTGCAGCAGTTTAATGGAGCAAGGGGTTGGTTTACAGATATCGGGCATTTCAGGAGCACAAATTAAATGCAGTACCATCTGTTATGGGAAAATCACGCATTGTGTAACTTTCGTGAAGTTTCCACTGCATGTTTGCCTCCTTAATGTCTTTTCATGTATTCCCAAGACCTGACCGGTTCGCTATTAAACTCCAGCTATTAATTTTGCCGGCCATCACTGAACTGACAAAGCAGACTCAAGTTGTTCAACACACACTTATAATCGTTCTTCAGTATGTATCTATTGATTTAATGTCCCTGTCAGTCAGATCGAAGGCCCAACTTACTGAAAACTATAGATGTGATGACCTTACGACGACTACTCAGTGACAGAATAATGATGCCACAAAAATTGTCTTAGTTTTTTGAAATTGAAGCATTCCAATTACAAAAGACGAAAATTGCTGAAAATCCTTGATTTCTATGATATAACAGTGACAAAGAAACCGGCTCGACTTCTTTGGAATGATAAAGAACTTAATATTGGTTATCACCCTTTCCATGACTTGCACTTCACGGAGAGAAAACTACTGACACGTGACCTTTAGTTTCAAGTGAGAATTTTGTTTCACTGTGGCGCTGTAATTTGCAGCGTTCGCTTACTGTTTATTTTTTACGCTTTTCAACCGTAGGTTGAAGAAGCGTATATGCTCCAGCTTTGTCCGTCCGTCCGTCTGTCCGTCCGCCTGTCGGCACGATAACTCGCGTAAAAATGGTTCGATCTCGATGAAATGTTAGTATGTTGTAGGAGACCACCTGGGGACGAACCCTATTGAAAACGAACGAAATGGGGTCAAAAGTCACGGCATAGGATCGAGATCTATTCCATTGCCCTTATGCGTCATAACTTGCGTAAATATGGTTCGATGTCGATGAAATTTTAGCATATTGTTGGGGACCACCTGGGAATAAACCCTATTGAAAATGGGTGAAGTGGGGTCAAAGGTTAGAACATAGGAGCGGGATGCATTCCATTGCCCTTGCGTAAAAATGGTTCGATTTCGATGAAATTTTAGTATGTCGTAGGGGACCACCTGGAGACGAACCCTATTGAAAATGGACGAAATGGGGTCAAAAGTCAGGACATAGGATCGGGATCCATTCCATCGCCCTTATCCAAATCTATTAAAGCAGCAATTCTTGTATGTATGTACATTTATTTTCAAAACGGCTCTAAGGATTTTGATGAAAGTCGTTAACCTTCTGTTTTCTGGTACTACAAATCGATTTAGCTTTATCTCGACTTTAGGAAAATTCGTATAGTGGGTTAAATAACCACCCCGAATAACCATGTTTTTACTGTCATGGCGTCGTCCCATTTATGTTTTCCATGCTTAGAAATCTTATGACGTCACAATCTCGCGCTTGAGATGTTGGCGCGCGGTCAAGCCATCTGTCTCATTACGACACACGTTGTATGTAGATCCTATTATAATTTTATGACGTCACACTCTTTCGAGCAGATGGTCGCGATTCCCATCTGCCTCATTACGTTACACGTTGTGTGCGTATGTCCAGCCGCACGATAACTCGCGTAAAAATCTTTCGATTTCGATGAACTTTTGGTATGCGGAAGGGGATCACCTGGGAAGGAACCCTATTGAAAGTTAACGAAATGGGTTCAAAGGTTAGGACATAGGAGCAGGATCCATTCCACTGCTCTTATGCGTCATAACGTAAAAAAAGGTTCGTTTTCGATGAAATTTTAGTATGTGGTACGGGACCACCTGGGGACAAACCCTATTGAAAATGGGTGAAATGGGGTCAAAGGTCAGGACATAGGAGTGGAATCACTTCCATCGCCAGTACGCGTCATAACTTACGTAAAAATTCTTCAATTTGGATGAAATGTTAGCATGTTGTAGGGGCCTGCCTGGGGACGAATCCGTTTGAAAATGGGCGAAATGAGGTCAAAAGTTAGGACATATGAGCGGGATAGCCCTTATGCATCATAACTTACGTAAAAATGCTTCTATTGCGACAAAACTTTACCATGTTATTTCGGAGGCATTCTGTAGAATATCATCGAAATGGGATCAAAGGTCAGGTCACAGGAGCGAGATTTACTCCACAGCCATTATCCTCATAACTTGAGTAATGATTTCTGGTATGTTGGAAAGCGTATTATAATCAATGCATTGCATGATTTTACTAACTTGTTTTTTATTGCGGGTTTAACGACTACCGTGAGCAACTCAATGGACTACAAGTAGTCGCCCGTCCTAATTTAGGGTCACTGGTTCCAGGGAAGGAAGAAAGCCAGTGCCGTAAAACAAACACAACATCCATGCCTCACAGGATTCGAATACAGACCCTTCTCAAACGACCAGCGCCTAGACCATTGAGCCACCGGGGCGGCACTCTTTATTTCAAAAACAAGCTTAGTAAACTAAATTATTACTGCAGTAGATTCCGGTTAATTGGGACAGTTATTTATTTGGGACTGTTCTTGGAAAACATTCCAAATTAGCTCTTTAGGATAGAGCTTTGCATAACTGTGGCAGCCGCTTTATTGGGCCAAAGTGTTCTCATCCAGATATGTCCCAATTAATCGGAATCTAGTGTATTTCAAACAAAAGCAATCGCTTTGGGAAGTTAACTGCCACTTTCCCCGCAGCATCAAAGACTACAAAAGTACTGCCTGTGTCTAAAAAACCTCTAAATATAATATTAATAATTTACAGCGATTACAAAATAAATTCATTAGACTTCTGGAGTTGAAAACCCAAAACAGTTATTCCCGATGTTTGACAACCCGATTAGGCCTACAAATTTTGACAACCCTGATAGGCCCTGATTAGTCCTAATGTTAATGATTTAATCTCCTAGCTATTGAACAATTATATAATTATAACTTAGGAATATTAATGTTTAAGAGAATAAAAAATAATCTTTATCGGGATTTAATTTTACTAAATTTTCACAGCCATCAACATTCTACTAAAAATAAAACTAAATAAGTGCTTATGTTTGTACAAATAGAGCGTTCCAGAGCACATCTTAATTATGCTGGACCAACCTTTTGGAATACTTTGCTTGATGATTTAACAAGCCTAAATAACATTTGTTTATTTAAAAAAAGCCTTAAACAAAATTTATTACGTTCAGCCTCATTGTAATTTTTTAAATAAATTGGAATAGTCATCGTGTTTACAAGTTCTTAAATTAACTATTATATATTAATAATAATGATTGTAAGCCTTGAATCATTAAACAAACTAATGCTTGATACTACAATCAATCTTAATGCTGAACATAACTATTCGGATATTTTAATAATCTGGTAAAATTTTAAGTGGAATTGTTTTAGTTTACATTTTTAATATAAATGAAACGATATCGGATGGAGACGCTTCGGCAGTTAACTTTAAATTTTAATGATGACTGTCTGTCAGGGCTGCCAATTACTAGTATGTCTGCTTGACTTGATGTTTGTTTCAAGGATTATTGTTTTGGGAGAAGAGGGCTAGTTAGGCCCATCTGGCCTTTTTCCACTTTTCATCCCTGTTGTTGCTTATCTGCTCTATAATCACCTTCAATTAATTTATGTAATTTGTATGCGACAACTAAAATGAAATGAAATGAAATAAATCACTCGTATTAATGGCAAAAAATTCATTATCGCGCAATTTGTTTTACGATGTACGTCAGTCGAATGTCCGAATGTCTGTGGCTCAGTGGTTAAAGGTGTGCGTTACCTGTTCAAGCGGCGCGGGTTTAATCCTGACTGGAGCGGAAGGATTATTTGCGGAAAGACTGAAAACTGCAGGATCGCCGGTTTTGCAGAATTTCAGTTTAAATACGGAAAACCCTGAAATGGGTTTTTTCTGAAATAAACGGAATTTCTGACTACGGAAAATCTGTGAAAATACTGAAGTTAAAATAAACGGGTACTTTTAAAAACGGAAATTTCTGAAAAACAGGGATACCTACTAGCAACTCTGCTGCACGTTATTTTCAGAAATTTTCCGGGAATTCACACCACTTACTTTTTTCAGTGCACGTCTTTTCCTGGAATCGACCTGCCCAACTCAGCAGTGGCGTACACGAAAATCTACCCCCCCCCAGCCGCAAAAAAATGTTTCTAGGCCCTCTTGCAAAAATATATTAGTGCTCAATTATTTAAATTTTTAATTCCATATTACTAACTAAGTTTTATTGTTGTTTTAATAATTCAAATTCTTCGAAACCCACAGGTGTTTTTTCCAAAACCAAAATTAGTGCAGTTTGCTGCGTGTAGCGTAAATGTACACGTTGCAACTGAATTAGTTGCCCTAATTTTATACCAACAGAAAGCACTTTAAAACAATTACGCCAAAGTTGAATTTATCATGGAAATTCTATTCTTTTCGAGAACTAAGGCCAGTCTCTTTGAAATACCTCACGATCACACAGGCAAAACATGTAACTTCATAGGACAGTGTCTGTTGATCTTTTCCGATTTATACGAAAATGCAGAAGATAAGTAAGCAAACAAATATAACATGTACCAATTCAGAATTGTGGCACGAAAAAAGATGAAACTACTTAAATTATTTACTGTTGAATATAAAAAACACACCTAGCATAATGTTACAAGATTTTACAAATATGAATTTTTTTCTCTTGACTCTGTTATAATAATAATGATAGCAAAAATTTTGTTCTTGACTCTGTTATGAAAAAAATGACGCAGGTCTCCGTTTCTCCCCGCGAATAACACCTTTCAGCTCATTATATTCTGTAGCATGCGTAGTTACGTGCAAACAACAGTAATATATAACACCTTATCCTTATGGGTAAAAACTTTTCATTCATTGAACTGATATCCCTTTCACATTCTCTTGTTAATATACATGTATAGAAATTATTGCTGTGACTATAAAAAGGGACCTCAGGTCTTCTGCAATAACTGCTTTCCCATCATCCAGTTTTAATAAATTGTAACTGAGAAAAGAACAACCAAAACTTTTACTCTTAGCATCATAACCGCCGTCCTAGGCACGATAAAACAATGAAGATAAAATAGATGATATATTAAACCTAATAAGCTAAAAGAAACATGAGCATTTTCGGTTCCTCTTGGAACCATAATCAGATTTGATTAAAAAGCAGCAAAGAGTGCATATTTATAAGCAAGGCCTATTGCGCTTGCGTAACGAGAAACTGGGTCTCACTGTTTGTTGTTGTCTCGGTCAGTTATTGGTCGGTCGCGACCATCATGTGCTTCTTTTGATATCACAGAAAGCCAAAGTTCTTTTAGCTTATTAGGTTTAATATATCATCTATTTTATCTTCATTGTTTTATCGTGCGCAGGACGGCGATTATGGTGTTAAGAGTACCATTTTAGGCACGGGTTTTACTCAATTTTCACTTCAACCAAAACATACTTTTCTTTTTAATACTTCTTTCAAAGCTGCCGTAAACAATTGCTGGTAATTTCTTTATTCATATGAAGTTTCCGCAAAGTATTCTGTAAAATGTTTTTGCTGAAGCTAGAGGCCCTCTTAGCAGTGAGCCCCCCTTCATGCGGGGGTTGCGGGGTTATTAGTACGCGCCTGTAACTCAGACATTTAGATAGAGTCTCTGACATCTCGACCTCTAGGGCTACCATGGTTGCTTCCTTTTGTTTAGACTTCTGAACCGTTTAATTGGTTCAATTTTGTGAACAACGTTTGGAGAGACAGCTCTTGGTATAAATAAATGGCAGTAGTTATGATGAAAGTATCGTATGTGTGTTTTTGTGTTTTTCAGCTTGAGACTGAGAATGAGTATCAAATAGGATTATGGAAAGCAATACATAGTAGAAGAAAATGTTTTAGATTAATTAATTCTTATCTTAATTGAGGAACGAAAAGTCGAAGGCGTACGGTAGATACAGATATTCAATATTTGTTGAAAAACACTACGGAATTACTGTAGACTAAGTCTGATGGAGTTGGCTTCACTTCTCCGAAACAGAGCAGAAGTCATTCTGTAGGAAATAGTGTGGCTTTTGCAGAACCATGAAAAACATCCTGCTGAAAGCAGTTTTATGGCCTTCTGGAAATACGATTCACACAAACTACTTTATTGTTTATTACTCCTTCCATATAACATACATCCTCTTTCTTTTACAGTATTTTAAGGAGAGAAAATGCCGCTGCTCGTTTCTCACAAGTAAGAAAATATTAAAAAGGTTTCTTGCTTTCTTCTTCAAAAATAAAATTATCTGCTGCTGTTGTGAAAATATTTTTAATAAATAAGATACAATTACATGGAGTTTATCACGTATTAATTTGTCGTACAAGTTTTTAAAAAATATGCAAATAATACTTCATACTATCACAATGTTTTCATTCCGGATAATTCCGAAGTTTTATTAAGTTTTCGTCCGGAACAATACCTCAGCTTCGTACTTTTTATTGTGTTCCTGGCTGAATAACGTTATCGGAGAGGCCATGAATCCACGTGTTGTGAAAGGTCAAAGTATACAAGCGGTGGACCCAATGTTAACAGTAAAGAAATTGTTTTGTCATCAATTAGGTTTTCATTAAGCAGTCGATTGAAATCATTTGTAAAATCCTTGTTCATACAGACTTGACGAGAAAATTTGAAGCATTTGGAGAACTCACAGCGTTCTCCAAATACTTCAAATTTTCTGTAACAGTATGTGTAGTTAGGTATTTACAGAATCCGTGAATCCTATCTATTTCGTTTAATGTAGTCTAAGCCTAATTTGCAGTTTTCTAACCAAAAAAACTACAACTCAGCCATACGTTGAGTACCGTCACATAAAAGGCAGTAGTCTGGTGCAGTGGTCTAAGGGCTGGCTTATGACCATTCGTTCGAGGTGGGTCCGGGTTCGAATCCCGGTGAGGCATGGATGTTGTGTTTGTCTCACAGTCCTGGCTCTCTCTCTCTCTCTCTCTCTCTCTCTCTTCCCTGGAACCAGTAGCCCTAAATTAGGGACGGGCGACGGCTTATAGCCCATTGAGTTGCTCACGGTGGTTGTTAAACCTTCAATCCGAAAAAAAAATGAAGTTGAACCTTTCCCGAGCTGTGACATTGTGGCCACATTCTGCAATCATTGGATTATCATGACCAGCCGTCTCTAACATTGAATGCATTCCGTAGCAGGTACGTCACCGGCCGGCGTGGAATATATGTAGACGGCACTCATAAGGCTTGTCGTTACGCCAGTACTAAGCCCGTCCAATGGGAAAAGGGAAGAATTTGTCGGAATTTAAATAGGAAATTATTATAAGCGCGAGAAAGGCGAATGCCAGTATATCAGCAACAGTAGGTATTGTTGGATTTCAGGGGACCTCCGTAGTGAAAACGTGGCGGGAATGTTCGAAAAGGAGTCAAACATCCACAAGAACGCCAGAAAAGGAAGACCACCACAGTTTGAGAGAACGGTTGCTGGAACGCGATGCCCGGGCCAGCAGAATGCATGCGAACTATCAGATAACGGCAGTCTACAATCAATGTTCACAGATTAACGTTTCCGAGCACACCATCCAGCGGACCCTTTTCCGGACGGGCCTATGGATTCGACTGCCTTGTTTATGAGCCTATTGTGACCGACCGTCATCGATAGATGCGTCTACTGTAATTGCGGACACACCGTAACTGGACATTAGAAGTGCTGAAGAGTTGCCAGATGCAAAGAACCCAGGCGTTAGCTCCAACATTCCGTACTGGACGCCTCGTTGATGAGGAGCTGAAACTAGACTGCATGGTTGCAATGAAACAGACAGGCTGCTGTTTTATTGTTTGTTCGGACCAAGTATTACATGATGATCGTGTATCTGAATACCACTGGAGTTTTTCAGAAAGAAACGCTCTATGTCACAAGATTTACATGGTGCGGGAATAATTCGAAGATCATGTCCAAGCAGTTCATGCGTTAACCGGTCCACTAAATTTTCACCAAGTTGAATACCATCGAACATCTGTGGAATGCTATGGAACACAGGAATCACGGCGCAATGCCAGTGACGAGCTGTCTTGTCAGTTTTGTTCAGCTTCTACAAAATACCTAAGCATACCTCATGAGGTCTTGCAAAGTCGATGCCACGCACGAAGTAATCGATTACCCAAGCAAAACGTTGTCCAACACGTTATCTATAATAGATGGTCTTTTGGCGACCTGGATTCACAGTGGTCTAAGCCAGAGGTTCCCAATCTGTGCATCGCGACGCCTCGGGGCGTCGCTGCTCTTGGTCTAGAGCGTCGCGACTATAAGGACTTTTTTATTGAAGGTTTAACGACCACCGTGAGCAACTCCGTGGGCTATAAGCAGTCGCCCGTCCCTAATTTAGAGCTACTGGTTCCAGGGAAGGGAGAGAGCTGGTGCCGTAAAACAAGCACAACATCCATGCCTCACCGGGATTCGAACCCAGACCCTTCACGCACGAATGGTTATAAGCCAGCGCTTAGACCACTGCACCACCTGTAAGGGAAAACTGAAACTTATAATTTGTAGTGAAACGCAACATGAAAATTTTCAAGACGTGCAGATATTTTAAACAATGAATGGTAAGAAATAATGTAAGAAAGTTCATCATTTTTCTTGTTGTGAAAGCACTCCTTTCATCTGAGTTCCGGACTGTAATACTCTTTGAAAACTGTTTATGGTGGTTGTTAAACTCTGAAACCGTAAACAAAAAATCGGTTTTAGGTAGGTGGTCATAATGTTTCGGTTCACAAGTGTATGTTTTATTCTTGATGAATTCAAAACTTTCACTGTATAAAGTAAAAATAAATAAAAACTACTTACACTTTAAAATGCAATGAATTTGCGAACGTAGATGTACGTATCGTCTTTACATCGATTTACTGATGGTCGATTTCTGCCGTAATAATTGCCAGCTATCTTAATTCGTTAACTTGTCTTTCGGGAACAGCTTATTGGGAATGGAAAAACGTCTGATGCAGAACTGTGTTCTCCTCAGCCGGAAACATTTCATAACAAAATAAGAGTTTGATTTCATTTATTCGTATTTGAACGTATCAATGCAACGTTAATGAATTGAGAACTGCCAGGAATAGCACGAAGGGAGGCAATATGATCGGAGTTTCTTCAGTTGTGACTCTTTCTTTCGAGAAATATATTCTTCGGGAGCACATCCCTTGCAGCAACCATTAAGGGAGCTATTATCCTGAGAGCAAATTTCCTAAGATCCAGTGTTGAAATGGCTGAGTACTGTATCATTCCCTCGATCAGAAGCCTGGAATCGCTGGAATGGTACTTAACGGCATTCTTGTGTCTTCAATGGGTTCGTCAGCGCTTCATCTGATTTATTTCAGCGTCAATAGTCTCTTAAATGACACCTTACTTAGATATTAGCTTGTGATGGGTTTCCTCAACTTACTATTTTTTCCAGACTTTTTTAGGAAGTAAGAAAAAAGTAAAGTACGGTGAAATAAGATTCAGTTGAAAAGAAATAATCTCATGCTCTTGTTAGGAGGAGTAATAGTACATTGAAGCGAAGTTTCGTACCATAAATTGATTTGTTCATTCTGAATAATCTTTGTGCATCAATGACTTCGAGATAGTTTAGGGATTTTGATAGAGTTAATGCAGCAGAAGTGTAATGAGCAAGTCTTTGGAAAAAGACTCAAAATGTTCCACAGTGTTTAGTGATAACGTGAGAAATAAAAATAAAAAAATATCAAAGAAACGCAGACATCGTGCCTGCAGAGAGATGAGATCGTATGACATTTTTTCGTTGATTTATACTAAGCATCATTGCAACCTAGTTGGAAAATTTTTCATTCGAAGAACTCCAAATTATACGAAATTATCTGGTGTTGCTTTTATTCGACACAAGAACAGATTTTTCTAATTCGTTTTTCAGAAACAGACATAGTGACAAATGCAAATATTATACGCATTTAAGCCAGCAGGCAAGAAAGTTATTCACGGGTAAAAGCTGCAGATATTTCTCCGTACTCATACAACATACACTGAAGTGCCAAAATAAAAAGAAGTGGGATAACTCATTAATACTGCATTAGTCCTCCTCGCCATCGGATAACGGCAGCAGCGGGACGGGGCATGGACTCCACGAGCTATCTGTAGTGCTGTGGAGGCAGTATGCATCATGCTACCGGAAGAGCGTCCCACAATTCCGTAATAATCGCCGGTGGAAGATTCCAGGTATTGACGACAAGTTGAACAGCATCTGAAATGTGTTCGATGGCTTTCAAATCCGGAGAACTCGGGAGCCAAGTCAGGATGCCCAACTCCGTGGAATGTTCCTCCAGCCGTAATCGGGCGACTGTGGAAGTGTGCGCTTGCGCGTTGCCGTGTTCAAAGTGGTTTCATGACATGAACGGGTGCAAATGATCCCCAAGGATGGTTGCGTGTGTCGTTCGCAGCTCATTGATGCCACAGGAGAGCGGACACTGTTCACAGCGACCACAGGGCCACAGTGCAACAAATCACCCGCAGCTGCAACAGCGGTGATCAGGGCAATGTGTCACAGCACACAGTTCATCGCAGCCTTCTGCGCATGGGCCTGCGTAGCCGAAGACCCAACGGGGTCGCCATGCTCACTGCCCGTCCTCGCCAACAACGCATGAAATGGGCCCAAGATCATCGAGATTGGACCAGTGATGATTGGAAAAAAGTGGCTTGGTCTGACGAATCAAGATTTTTGGTGCATCACGTAGACGGTAGAGAGCGGATACGCCGATTACCAACGGAGGCTATGTCACCTGAATGCATTGTTGGGCGGAAACCGGCTGGTGGCGGCGGTGCTATGCTGTGGGCGATGATTTCGTGGGACACTTTAGGCTCCGTTATCCCAATAGTACAAACTCTGACAGCTGTCAGGTAACTGAACATCGTTGCGAATCAAGTTCACAAATTCATGGCAACTGTGTTCCCTGCTGGTGATGACCATTACCGACAGGATAATGCGCCATACCACACTACCAGAATCGTCAAGGAGTGGGTCGGGGAACATGCTGGTGACTTTCTGTTAATGCCCTGGCCTCTAAATTCACCTGACATGAACCCAATCGAACATTTATGGTTCGACTTATAAAAGCGGGTGTGCGCTAAATCACCACCATTCCGAAATGAACAGGAACTGGAGGACTTACTGTTGAAATTATGGTACCAGATACCCCAAGATACCTATCGTCACGTCATCGAATCAAAGCCTCGCCCAGTGGCTGCTGTTTTGCGGGCTAAAGCGAGTCTTACTTGAGGTCCTCCACACTCTGACACGATAGTCGTCCGTTCGCATACAGAAGCGGTATTCGTTGCTGAACACTATACGTCACCAGTCCGTAGCATTCCACATTGGTCGCTGTTCACACCACTGCAATCGACGCTTATGATGGTCAGATGGGCCGCCCCGGTGGCGCAGTGGTCTAAGCGATGGCCTCTGATCATTCGTCCGAAAGGGGTCGGGTTCGAATCCCGGTGAGGCATGGATGTTGTGTTTGTCTTACGTCACTGGGATTCTCCAGTCCCTGGAACCAGTGACCCTAAATTAGGGACGGGAGACTGCTTATAGCTCATTGAGTTGCTCACGGTGGTCGTTAAACCTCCAATAAAAAAATAAAAAAAAAAAAAAAAGATGGTCAGATGGTAATGGCAGAAAAAGTTAGTTCCGTCGAGAGTGCAGGTTCGCCTCTGCCAGGCGTATGGAAATAGTTCTGGCGGACACGGGACTCCCTTGCACAGCCGCCACATTTCTCTGGATATTGCACAAGGACGGCGTTGCATCTCTGCGTGCCGCTTTGATGATCCCACGGACCTCTCTGCTGGTGGTTTGTCTGGGTCATCCAGAGCCAAGCCGCCGTGTCTGGGTGCCTTCCCGTGTCCATTGCTCCCATCACGATTGCACCGTACTGTCGACCGGCCATCCTGCCTTTCTCATCCCGACGATTCGTCCTCGTTCAAACCTCGTCAGTTGCCCGTACGCACATCTACGTTGGCTTCTCGGCATGTCTATCGTTCAGGGATCTCACCTGACTCTTACCGTGCACTTCGATACGAATGTTTAGTTTCCTGCGCAGCGCCTTGTAAGCCCCAAGGTTTGCGAATGCAGCGCCGGTATTGGACACTCGGGCATGAGGAATCGCACAAAAATTTTAATCATTTGCATGTCTGCCATCCCCGCAGCTATTCGCCGAGTTTCGCGTTAATCCAACGGTTTTTTTTCTTGGTGCGCGAATTTTTAGCACACAGAGAGTGTGTGTGTGTGTATATACACTGAGTGGCCACTTTATTAGGACCACCTGACAGTTTTAAGCAAATTAGCTATGGCTACACGCTGTTGCCACCAGGGGTCGAAGCTAGTATAGAAACTGAAAGCGTAGTGCTTGCGACAGTAGTAGAAGTAATTTTTGGGTGACGAGATGGGTTAAAAATGCGATTTGACGGACTTTCAACGTAGGATGATTGTAGGAGCTCCGAGCCATGGAGCGAGTATCACCGAAACAGCCGCATTCGTGAAATGTTCCAGAGCAGCTATTGTTAAAGTGTTTAAAGAATGGACTGTCAACCAAGAAACTGGGTCTCTAGGTGCAACGTGTGGTAGTCATCGACTAGTGACTGCTCGGGCGGAACGGAGAGCGTCCAGACTGGTAACAGACAACAGAAGGGCAACACTGCAGCAAATTACAGACCATCTTAATCAAACATCCCCTCAAATGATCTCTGCACGAACTGTTCACCGTACACTGCATCGGATGGGAAGTGGCAACCGAAGGCCTGTTCGAACACCTTTGCTATTTGCAGTTAACAAGAGAAAACGTCTCCAGTTCACACAGGAGCACAAGGATTGGACAGTCGATAATTGGAAACAAATTATGTGATCCGATGAATCACGTTTTCAGTTGCACCATGCTGATGGCCGAGTGAGAATTTGGCGGAAACAGCATGAAAGCATGGACCCCAAATGCATTGCTACAACCCTTCAAGCTGGTGGAGACAACGCTATGGTTTGGGGAATGTTTTCCTGGTATGCTTTGGGCCCTTTAATTCGTGTTGATCAACGTCTGACTGGCACATCATATCTAAACATCGTTGGGGACCAAGTGCATCCTGTCATGTGGATGGTTTATCCCAATGGCGATCGTTACTTTTAACAAGATAATGCGTCCTGCCATAGTGCTCGTATTGTACAGGATTGGTTTCACGAACATGCCGGTGAGTTTACTTTGCATAGGTGGCCCCCACAATCTCCAGATCTCAACCCCATTGAGAATTTGTGGGATGAAGTTGAACGAGCCATCAGACAGGTGAATCCACAACCCTGCAATCTCACACTCCTGGAAAGTGCTATTCATCAAGCATGGTCTCAGATTCCACAAACCACCTATCAACATCTCGTGGAGTCCATGCCACGAAGAATCGACGCAGTATTAAAGGCAAAAGGTGGCCCAACGAAGTACTGAGGGGGTGGTCTTAATAAAGTGGCCACTCAGTGTATATACAATATACAGGGCTGTCCAAAAATAATGGAATCACCTCGAAACAATAGAAGTTACGCGCCTAATATTGTGTGTGAGCACCCTTGACATTTAAAACTGATTGAATCCTCCTCAGAATGGACGCATATAAGTCTTGGATGGTGGTAAGTGGTATGTCGTACCAATCTTCTTGCAGAAACTGCTCCAATTCCTTGAGAGACGCCGGAGGAGGATAACGGGATCGCACTCTGTTTTCCAACACAGACCACAGGGGCTCAATAATATTTAAGTCCAGTGATTGTACAGGTCAGGGAAGGTGTGCAGCTTCATCCTGATGTTCCTCAAACCATGATTGAACAGTTCGACTTCTGTGAATCGGGGCATTATCATCTTGAAAGGTGCAGTCCCCAAACGGAAGCAATGTCTGCGCCATTGAATGCCCATAGTTGGCCAAAAGAGTGACATAGTCACCACTAATGATCCGTCCGTGTAAGGTGATAATGGGACCTACTGCAAACCACGAGATCATGGCCCAAACCATTACGGAACCGCCCCCATGCTTCACTGTAGGAAGGAGGCAGTCTGGGTTGTAGGTTTTTGCGGGGGTTCTCCGCACGTAAACCCGTCCTGTGGTGGGGAATAGTGAGAAACTTGATTCATCGGAAAACAAGACATGTTTCCATTGATCCGCAATCCACATTTTATGTTCCTGGCACCACTGTAGTCTCCGTTTCATATTCACCTGTGACACCAGGGGCTTTACAATCGCAGCTCTGCCGTAAATATTCTGCTTATGTAATTCACTTTGCACGGTATGGGTCGATACTGGGATTTGGAGATGTGCATTAAGCTCAGCAGTCACTTTCGTCGCCGTGGTCTTTCTCCTTGCGGTCACAATCATCTTTAATGTCCTTCTGACTCTCGCAATGAGTTTGGTTTACCTTCCACAGTTGTGTCTCGCAGATGATGATGTGCCGTGAAAATTGTACGCTGTCATGACCTTCGACACGGTACCTCTCGATACCCCCAATACCTGTGCCACTGTGGTTACCGACGTACCAACCAGACGGGCTCCTACAATCTGCCCTCTTTGGAACTCCGACAGGCCACTCATTGTGCCTTCACCTGGAACGAAATTATGCAAACACCGATTTACAATGCAATTACACAGACCCTTGAGACTATAAGCAACACTTCTTTACAAAAAAAATTGTAGCGACATGTTCGTTTTACGCAAAAAGCAGCACATACCAAAGCCACTGTTTTTAGCGAGGTATATCCATTATTTTGAGCAATCCCTGTATATATACACTGACGGAAAAAAAATACCAACACCACGAAAAAATAGTTGTAGAGGAATGAAATGGCGGCAATACTTTTGTATAGGTAACATATTTAATCGATTAAGGTTTCAAGATCACAGCTTAACGTAAGCGCGAGAAGAGCCATTTTAAATGTGAAATGCTGGTACATTAATAACCGGTGTAACCGCCAGAATGTTAAATGCAAGCATGCAAACGTTCATGCATTGTGTCGTACAGGTGCTGGATGTCAGTTTGTGGGATCGAGTTCCATGCCTGTTGCACTTGGTCGGTCAATACAGGGACGGTTAATGCTGGTTGAGGGTGAAGCTGGAGTTGTCGTCCAATGATGTCCCATACGTGTTCGATTGGAAAAAGATCTGGTGATCTAGCAGGCCACGGCAACTTGTCGACACTCTGTAGAGCATGTTGGGTTACAACAGCGGTATGCGGGCGAGCGTTATCCTGTTGGAAAACACCCCTGGAATGCTGTTCATGAATGCCAGCACAACAGGTTGAATCACCAGGCCGACGTACAACTGTGCCGTCAGGGTGCGTGGGATAACCACGAGAGTGCTCCTGCTGTCATAGAAAATTGCTCCCCAGACCATAACTCCAGGTGTAGGTCCAGTGTGTCTCGGCCGCAGACAGGTTGGTTGCAGGCGCTCACCTGGCCTCCTTCTAACCAACACACGGCCATCACTGGCATCCAGGCAGAACCGGCTTTCATCAGAAAACACAACAGATCTCCACTCCGTCCTCCAATGAGCTCTAGCTTGACACCACTGACGTCGCAAACGGCAGTGGTTTGGAGTAAGTGGAATGCACGCTACAGGGCGTCTGGCTCCGACCTGTCCTTCAAGTAACCGATTTGTAACAGTCTGTTGTGTCACTGTGGTGGCAACTGCAGCTCGAATTGCTGCCGCAGACGCAGTACGATGCGCCACGGCCATACGCCGTACACAGCGGTCTTCCCTCTCAGTAGTGCCACGTGGCCGGCCGGAACCCGGTCTTTTTGAGGCAGTACCTTCCCTTGACCACCGCTGCCAACAATCATGCACAGTGGCTACATTCCTGCCAAGTTGTTCTGCAATGTTGCGGAAAGAAAATCCACCTTCTCGTAGCCCTATTACACGACCTCGTTCAAACTCCGTGAGCTGTTGATAATGGCTTCTTCGTTTTCTTAAAGGCATTGTTGACTAACATCAACACACTACGTCGAATTTCAACGATAACTAACGCTCACGAACGTTACAGCGCGTATTTACAGCAAACCTGCTTTGCATGTTCCGAATGGCGCTACTAACGCCACACGTATGCGCCGAGCGCGAAATTTGCATAGACGTCATCTTACAGATGTACTCTCACCGCCTACCAACTGTCGTTTATCTAACACAACCCCTTCTTGGTGTTGGGATTTTTTTCCGTCAGTGTATATACCTAAAAATAAGAACAATGGTATCTTATTTTAGAAATTAGTTAATTTATATCGCTAGAATTAAATAACGGGGTCTGACTTAGTTTTGTGCCGGAGAGCCTCTTGTATTCTAATGACGCCACTGTTTTGAGCGACGTTTTGTGATCGGAATTGGTTGAAAGTTTAGGTTCGTATGATGTACACACATACACACACAGACACACACGCACGCACACAAAAGCTCGCGATTCCATAGAAACACATTAGAGATGCACTTTTCATTTGCACATCCTGGAATGTTCATAACGAAGAAATTTGTCAAATGAAACAAATGTTAAAATAGAGCTTTTGATTAACTATGAGTATCCATAGTGTCTTACTATTATTTTCTCTTTCAATTTATGTTTAATTTTTTCATACCTTATTTTAGTGCTGTAATGAAATTTCTTATCTCGCAAGCAGGACGGTAGCCAGGGACATGTTTTGAGTGTGTAAACATTACCTGAAGTGTTTAAAAGTTTCAAAAATAAAATTATTGTTTTAGAGATTTTTGTAACTATTAGTAGTAAGTCAAATTTTTGTAATTATAGAGTAAGTCAGTAAATTGAAAAATAGAGAGTATTAATAAAGAAAAGAATTTCGTGTGCAAAAAAATATGTGACTGAGAAAAAACTTTACTTCAATTTTCAAATTCAGTTACCCCCATGAAATAACTTTCTGGGTACCCTGAAGACACAATGTGAAAAATCAGTGCAATACAAATATTTTTCTTATTTTAGTTATTTTTTTGTCACTAGGTGGCAGCACTATATCTCTAGTGGAAGTAAATACATTGGATGCTTGTACTTTAGCAGTTTTGTGGTGAGCATAAATTAAATATAATCTCATGACCTCTGCGCATTGAGGTGTGGTACCTTAAAAACAATGTACCTCAAAGTGGATTGTCAAGAATCAGGTTAAAAAATAATTGAATTTTATAAAGTAAATTCAATTAATTCCTTTATTCGTTAAGACTGACTCCGGATCACTCCTTACGTCCAGATCACGGAACCATCGTTCATTTATAAAGACAAAAATTAACTGAAAAATTCAGCTGAAAAAAATAGTGCTGCTGTTTTTTAAAGAAAGCGGTAACACTCGACTTTGGAGACCAAGTCACACAATTTCTGCACGACCTGGAATTTTGAGTACCTGTGTTTGTTTCTTCTTTTCGTCACAAGATGACAGCACTCTCCACACATTTCGCTGGATTAGAGTGTGAGTATGCGTTTTGTTGTTTTCCTTGGAAAACACCAAACAGTGGATCTGTTAGGCAAAGAAGTACTCTAAAATTATTGTTACTAGAAAAACGACAATGACGAGACTCAGTGCACTACCGCTGTAGAGCCCAATGTCGTCAAAAATAGCGTTTTATTTGGCCGTCGTAGTAATTTGTGCGTCAAGCAATAAACTAAAAAAATTAAGATGTGAAATAAACGGATGATAAGAGAAGAATGATTTACTATAAGAACCTCTTGTCAAGTCAATCGTCAAACAAGGAAAGACTATGCCCAACTAAGTTACTGACTAGTTGCAAAACTCAGATAAAACGGTTTTGCACTGAAAACTTGACATAACATTTGTCTGCCCGTAAGTTTTTCCTTCTTCATTTTAGGGTTGCTCCTTTTTGAAACACCGTATACAATAAGGCTCCTTATGCGCGACGCCGCGCTTTTAATTTTGCGGACTGTCGGAGACGATGCTTCGTTCTCACGCTCTTCTCGTCGATCATTCATATGCTGCAGGCGCCAGGCGCGACGCTACAGGTGGGCAAGGGTGGTCTAAAACCGACCCACATAGTTTTTGAGCCCCCCCCCCCTTTAGCCCTGTCACCTTCAAATATTTAAGCAGTTAGAACACGTGGAGGACGCAGGCATGTAAGATTTAAGGGAACTAAGATAAAAGTATGTGAATTTTTCGAATTCACAAAAACTTTTTTGAACAAAATTAATGTTTTGCTAAATTTGGTGTTATATTCTGTGAAATGGAAGGAATTCCTTGAGAGAATGTCTAACAGTGGAAAGACCCTATTTTCGCAATTATAGTTTAAAAAGATGAGATATTCCTTGTCACATAAGTAAAAATCATAAACAACTTTACAATAGTAATTTTATTTTATTTAATGATGAAAGTAAACTAAAATCTCACAGAAATAGTAACCTGTTAAATGGCACTGATGTTGGTATCCACGGTTCGCAGTACTACACACATTGAATAAATACTACCTACAGTATATGCAACTGAACACTTTGTTTTTATGCTGGGGATAACATAATCAGGGTGGAGTAAAATTTATATGTCCGAAATCGTTTGGTAAAATTTCTGCCCAGCACTTACAAATCCCCCTCCCTCCCTCCCTACAGCCACCCAGTTCTGAACTGTTGGCGTCATCACTGATATGCCGCTATACGTTGTAGGCGGCTACCTAGACAGTGAATCTCCTTGTTTTATTCTGCCGTACTGATAGCAAATATCCGCGTAACCATGTGTCGTTCAATGTTGAAAAAACAAAATTATTCCTTTAGTTTTGATCAGAATACTGGCTACTAGACAACCTTATACTTCCGACTGCATGATGACCAGCCGGTATAGTATATGTAAGAAATCGTCGTATGTAAAATTAAATGCGCAGCAATACGCCTAGGAATACCTGCTACAGTTGTACGGTATTTCTACGGAACAGCGGGGCCCACCGTGTGATTCTACACAGGAGCCTCAACATTACTAGCTATGCTATTGCTTCAATTTACGCCGATTAGCCATCATATTATGACCACTTACCTAATAAGCAGCAGGACCACCTTTAGCCCGCAAAGCAGAGGCCACTCGGCGAGGCATCGATTCGATGAGGTAGCGATGGGTATCCTGGGGTATCTGGTACCATAATGTCAACAGCAGGTCCTCCAGTTTCCGTACATTTCGGGGTGGTGATGATTCAGCTCGAATCCGCTTTTCCAAGTCGAACCACAAATGTTCGATTGGATTCACGTCAGATGAATTTGGAGGCCAGGGCATTAACAGAAAGTCACCAGCATGTTCCTCGAACCACTCCTTGACATTCTGGCACTATGGCATGGCCCATTATCCTGTTGGTAATGGCATCAACAGCAGGGAACACAGTTGCAATGAATGGGTCAACTTATTCCGTAGCGATGTTCAGATACCTGACAGCTGTCAGGGATTCTGCTATTGGGATAATGGGGCCTAAAGTGTCCCAAGAAAACATCGCCCACAGCATAACACCGTCGCCGGCCTGTTTCCGCCCAACAGGGCATCCAGGTGCCATTGCCTCCGTTGATAATCGGCGTATCCGCTCACAGCCGTCTACGTGACGCACCAGGAATCTTAATTCGTCAGACCAGGCCACTTTCTTCCAATCATCTACGGTCCAATCTCGATTATCTTGGGCCCATTTCATGCGTTGTTGGCGATGACGTGCAGTGAGCATGGTGACCCCGCTGGGTCTTCGGCTGCGCAGGCCCATGCGCAGAAGGCTACGATGAACTGTGTGCTGTGACACATTGCCCTGATCACCACTGTTGTAGGTGCGAGTGATTTGTCGCACTGCGGCCTCTGTGAACAATGCGCGACGGTCTCCGCTCCCCTCTGACACCAATGCGCTGCGGAACACACACGGCTGGACGAAAGTTCGCTGTGTGGCTATCTGTGCACCACTTTTGAAACATAGGCCTACTCACTACAGCGGCACGTGAACTTCGCACAAGCTGCACCGTTTCCGAGATCGTAGTTCCGGGGTGCCGTGCCATGACAATTTGTCCTATATCAAACACCGATAAATCGACAGTTGTTCCCATTCTGACTCCGAACACTGTACTAACCGAAAACCGGTCCTCCGTTCGGTGTCCAGGCGCTCTCATTTCTGTAGGCTGGGATGGCTATAATGGAATGGCTCGTCGGTGTACGTATTAGTCGTGTGCTCTGAAATGCCATATAGCAAATTTCTCTTTACTTATGTGAGAAATATGCCGCAGAACGAAGAACGCTGTTATAAATTAAGCAAAATCTGATCCCATTTAGGTATAACTCGTTTGACTTTGTGCCCAGGTTTAATTGTAGGCTTTTTATAATCTTGTGAAAGGGACGGCACAATACCTATTGTGATGGCCCTTCATCCGACGTTCTTATCCAGATACATAGCCCAAAGTGATTCTCCAGTAGAAATATTCCGAAAACTTCGTCCCACCGACGTATATCTTGAAAGAGGCAACAATTCCCAGTACTGGGTCATGGGTCAAAACAATGGGTCAATTTAAAAAAGAACGTACACTCATGGAGGGAGTATCATAAAATATAAGTTATTCAGGGGCCAAATAAATACAAAAAATAATTGCGTGGGGAAATTGCTATGTGGGATGTGCAAATTCCAATTCTCAGGTTAACCTAAATGGTAATCTAGTAGGAAATGGTGACTTCAAGAGACTCGTGCTTTTGTCAAAACTAAAATTTTCAAAGAAGAAATGTTGTCTGGAACACCTCGTTTTGAGCGTGTTTTGATGCTGCATTCAGTTATGAGTGGATTTTTAAAACTCTTTTACCGTTAAATTGCTCTTAAAATTAGTTCATGACTGGATTCATTTTGAAATGCATATTTCAATAGTTCCCTTTTATTCAGAATCTAACATACTTTTTTTCCGTAAAGGGCGTTTTTCTCCTTAGGTACGTGTGTTTCTTATGAGGTGTCCCGCCATAGGTACGAGTGTTTCTTATGAGGTGTCCCGCCATAGGTACGAGTGTTTCTTATGAGATGTCCTCCATAAGTACGTGTGTTTCTTATGAGGTCTTCCTCCATAGGTACGTGTGTTTTTAGGAGGAGTTCCTCCATAGATACGAGAGTTTTATGAAGTACGAGTGCTTTTATGAGGTGTTCCCCCATAGGTACGTGTGTTTCTTATCAGGTGTTTCCCCATAGTTACGTGTGTTTCTTACGAGGTGTCCGCCATAGGTACGAGTGTGTCTTATGAGGTGTCCAGCCATAGGTACGAGTGTTTCTTATGAGGTGTCCCCCATAAGTACGTGTGTTTCTTATGAGGTGTTCTCCCCATGGGTACATGTGTTTCTTATGAGCTCTTCCCCCTTAGGTACGTGTGTTTTTTATGAGGTGTTTCCCCATAGATACGAGTGTTTTTATGAGGTGTTCCCCCATAGGTACGAGTGCTTTTATGAGGTGTTCCCCCATAGGTACGTGTGTTCCTTATGAGCTGTTCCCTGATAGTTACGTGTGTTTCTTATGAGGTGTTCCCCATAGGTACGTCGAGTTAAGGAAGTAAATCAGAAAATTCTGATTGCTTGACCACACTACATAGGCGGATTCGTCTGGAGTGTTGTCGTGCCTGGAATCAGAAGACATATTTGAAAAATTAGCTTTTGTTATAAAGAATTATTTTCGCATATTTTCTACTTTTCATAATTCAAAATTATTCCGCCAAGGGGAGTCAGCATATATTTCTCTTTGAAAGATTAATCGGTTGTTAAAATCATTCTTTGTTAGGTTGCTCCTCATTATGAAGAGTATTGTGCACCATTTTTTGATTTAAGTGATGCACAACTTTTCCACTAGGGACTTATAAGTAATATATCGGTTTCCTTTATGTCTCTTCTAATTCCTCGATTTAAAGAATATCTTTTGCCTCTGATGAGAAACTTTTAGTGCACGATTTGTTAATTCATAACATAGTTTTCAGTGCCCAATGGGTGTAAGTAGCTGTTTCTATTTCGGGAAGTTTTATCGATTGTACATAGAAGTCCGGGTTTTTCTTTTTCTTTTTTTTTTTAACCTGTTCCATTGACTGCGTATAACCTTCTCGTACTGCGTATTCCATTCTCCACAAATTTTCCTTAGGTAGTGTAAGTGTATTATTCTCTTTTTTGCTTCATTTAGGATTTCTAAAAATTTGATTTGAGATATTTTTACGTGATGGTAAGGATTCAAAACACATGCTCATTATAATTGAAAATTCGGTGTCACCTTTTTCCTTTTTAATTGTTGCTTAGGATACTACTTTAAAGGAATCAAACAGTCTACCTGCCGTTAGGCAAGCAATAACGATGTTCTAGGTTGTGTGAATGGTTTGCATAAAAACCACTTCGTCGTACCATATTTTTCTCAGTATGTTCTGAAAGAGTAAGTTCTATCTGAAAGATGTGCCTTTATTGGATCCATTAGCTAAGCAAAAGGCAGAGCAGAACTGCATTTTGTAATATGATATCGAAATTCTTAATAATTTTCGCCTTTTTATTAACGGTCTCTCAATTTAGGAATTGAATTTTCCCTCTTGACATAATATTTCGTAACATCATCTTGAAGTGAGTCGCATTTAGAGTAGTATGAAATGTAACTGAAAACATTGTCGAATGTTTGAATTATGACTACAACTTATAATTTGTGATGTCACATGCACTGAAGTATTGCCGTTTACGTAAAAGAATCTGTGCTAGATAGGCATGTCTTAAAACTTTGACAAATACATGCATTGATAGCAATACGTATATATCTGAACCAAAGTCTTTTGTCATTACTACCCCCTCTCTCTCTCTCTCTCTCTAATGCGGAGTACTTCAGGATGTTTCAACATAATCAACGGATTGAATATTTCATTCCATGCTTGTGAGAAATGATCAAAGTAAAAGGAAGCTCCTGCCGGTCATCCAACGATGGCAAATCGTTGGTGCTCGTTTAGCAGCGACATCTGTGACTACATCTGGTAATTTACTCTTTGTGTCCAGAGGATCTGTTTCAAGAGTCATCGCAGCATTCGTAAAACATGGGCAGCAGCATCTGAGAAGGAGAACAGTGGCCAAAATCTTATGCTTTCAAAGTCAGAGAGAGAGATTAGGAAAGATTGAAAGCAAAGA
The DNA here is from genome assembly GCA_039090855.1 of Macrothele yani. Taxonomy (NCBI): domain Eukaryota; kingdom Metazoa; phylum Arthropoda; class Arachnida; order Araneae; family Macrothelidae; genus Macrothele; species Macrothele yani. Next base: position 141,810,529 of record CM076989.1, on the reverse strand, counting down.
GTTGACCACAACTTCAGCAGCAAATGCCACAGAACTCAATATGCACCTCAGTGAATCAATTTCGTACTAGAAGAGTAATTGCAAAGCTGCAGGAAGTTATATAGTTTATGGCGGAGTAACTGCTGATAAATCATCTGTTATGAATTCCAATGCTCTGAAGTGAAAGAATGAGGCAAAGTGCCTAAGAACTAGGCATCAGTTGAATGGAAACTTGTGCGGTCTGATCAGTCATCTCTATCACTCGTTAGGACGAGTTTATATTTGAATAGCTGAAAGAAATTAATCGGCTTTTGAACTTAACTGACCGACACCAGGAAGTCCGGCACTTGTTTGGAATCGATATTATGACATTCTTACGGCCCACTACCGCTTCTGACAATACTACAGAAACTACTCCTAGAAACTGTACAGCGTAATTGAACTTCCATGCGGTAAAACCGCTGGCGGTGCGTTGGTTCTATGTCGTCTTAGAATAACCGCCAGTTACTAAATACACCTTATGTGCGACCAGGTCCTTCTCGTAACTTAGACATCGTTCCAGGAAAATGATGCCATCTTTCAAGATGACAATTTTCTTATACACACAGAATGATGTATCTGGTAGTGGTTGGAGAAATATGAAAACCAGGTTCAAGTTTCTCGCAGGAACATTTCTGTAATTTTCAATTGAAGTATCACGAACAATGTTCGAAGTAGCTGTGACTACTTACGTGATCTCTTTTATTTTTTCGGTACATTGCAGAAAAAAAAAGTACGGTTACTTCACATCCGCGTTACCTTTAGTTAAGTGTTGCAAAAATCGCTATACCAACTGTTTTATTGTATCTAACCTCGGAATTCTTTGCTAAGTTATGGTTTTCCTAAATATTGCATCTCGAAGCTGCGCAGTAGCGCGCACACACACACACATTTATTTTCTAACATTACAACGAAATTCCATTTGATCCTCTATATTATGCAATGGCTGATTTTTTTATCCTGTGATATTCACTTCACCTCTCCATCAAAGATACTAAGGCACGAATTGAAAAAGTTACTTTTGATTTATTCTCTTGCACTTTGACAGCGTCAAAGTAGCATTACTTGGAGTTAGCAAATCACCCAATTAAGAGGATGCTATAAACTCTTAGTCTAAAAAGGATAGAGTCCAACACTCTATTCGAGGAGAATGGAAGAAGGGGTCAGGTATAGTATATATTCATATAATAATCCTTTTCTCATATGTTTTTGTTTCATTGCAGACCTTTGAAGAAAAAAATTCAAGTTTTGTAAATATTTTATGGTGTGTGCTTAGAATCAAATCATAGTATTTTTGTTTTGCCATCTGAGATTCGTACGAAAATGAGATCGGCATATTTGTGGTTGTGAAATCTTTCCGTCCGGGGCAATGTGCAATACAAAAAATCGATTGTGATAGGAAAACATTTTGAGAAATGATGTCTTCTGGTTGGAAACGCCCGTAAATTGGAGTGATGGGCGGAGGGGAGAAATGGGCGATAACAGAGGGATCAATGAGGCAAATGCATCCGGGAACTTTCCCATATCAAAAGGTGCATGAATGCGGAATGATTTCCTTCTTCCTCAAAAGAACAAAATAGTTTACTTGCTCTGAAATAGCAAGTACAGATGGATTGTCAAATGCTCGAGAGAGGCCCTCTCATAGGAGGCTGACATATGTTCTTTTCCTTTCTGTCTTTCTTTTGACAGCATGCAACGACGCACCTCTTCCGCTCAAATGATTGCATCAGTTACGTATTTTTTTTTTCTTATCCACAGAAGAGATACTTTGATTTTGATTGCACTTTCGGAAACATCGTAGGTAAAATACTACTGAAGACTCGGCTGTAATAGCACATTCTTTGCCTAAAATTATTTAGATTTGACAGAGCGGATACTGAGTATATGGTATGGGTTATATGCGTATGAGTACAGTATGATTATGTGGTATTTGGTATGAGTATGTGGTATGGTTATGCATTTGAACACCATACCGAAGGAACACTGAAGTACCAGAAAAACTGGTACACCAATCTAATACTTGGTAGGTCCCCCACGGGAGAGCAGGAATGCAGAAATACGACGGAGCATGGACTCCACTAGCTTCTGGAAATAAGCTGTCGGCAATACACACCATACTTCCTGTAGAGCGTTCCACAATTCGGGTGTATTCCGAGATCTCGGATTCCTGTGTTCGATAGCGCGTTGCGTGGCATCCCAAATGTGTTCTATCACGTTCAGATCTGAGGACTTGGGTGGGAATGCCAGCACCCCAAACTCAGATGAATGCTCCTCTAACCATAATGTGGCGTCCCGACACTTGTGGCGAGGTGCATTGTGCTGTTGAAACAGGCCTAACCCATCAGCATGAATGCAGGGCATGAACGGGTGTACCTCATCAGAAAGAATGCGCACACAGCGTTGGCCGGTCACAGACGTTGGTAGACGTACCAGGGGTCCCAGTGAAGTCCAGCTAAACACACCCCATACCATTACGGACCCCCCACCAGCCGGCACAGTTCCCTGTTGACAGGCGGGATCCGTGGCTTCATGGGGTTTGCGCAACACACGAATCCTTCCATCTTACACCCTTACAATGGTCGTCCGTGAAAATCCGAACTCCGTTTCTACCTCTGAAATACTATGACCCATCTCACGAGCGCCAACTATGACACCGCGTTGAAAATGGCTTAAATCGTTATTACTTGTCATTCTCATGCCGAAAACAGCTCTGACAGCGGCAAGGATGTCTATCGCTTTATATACGCACTGGCGGACGCAACCGAGTACGCGCATAGGTGAAGTTGCTATGTATTTTGCATAAGGTCGTCTGTACCAGTTTTTCTGGCACTTCAGAAAAACTTGCACCAGGTTTTCTGGCACTTCTCCATTTCCCCTCTTCAAGCTGTGACAAAATAGAAGCCCCAAGTTTGAGAAATTCTGAGGAACTTTCACGCCACGAACAGTCGAAAAAAAAAGGAAATCTTAGGCAAGTTAGCCTTCAGCAACTCCGAGAAGAATTTCGGTTTTCTGTTTCCCAGAAACTAAATTATCGTAATTAGTAATGTTATATAACTATTCCCTTCAGACAGCGAGAAAATCACTCTTTACCAAAAGCTGAAAATGTTGGTATGTCTTACACGTAACCAATTTTAAAAACAGGTTTCCAGATTGTCTTCTAGAAATAGCAATGTTGCGACAAACCGATATACGCTCCAACACCACCTGTACGAAAACATTATGCATCAGAAGTCGAAAATATACATATGCTTACCATTTTTCATGCTTGTGGCTAAAGAACAATTTCAATCCTGTGACTAAATACCTACTTCTACATGCTGACCTTGGCTACCTACAACGGACGCTCCCTATCTTCTGATTCAAGGCTTCTTGAATTGGAAGAGGAACTACAAAGGATCAAGTGGGACATCGTCGGGCTGAGTGAGGTAAGGAGAAAAGGAGAAGATCTCATTGAACTGAAAAGTGGACATCTCTTCTATTATCGTGGGACAGATACTGGCAGAACTAGTGGTGTTGGATTTATAATAAACAAGAAACTGAAGGATAAAGTGGTAGAAGTTGAAAGTTCCTCGGACAGAGCTGCACGACTCGTTATCCAACTATCGAGAAGATACCAGGCTCAGATTATTCAAACTTATGCACCCACCACAAGTCATCCTGAAGAAGAAATTGAAGAATTTTATGAGGAAATTCGTCATCTAAATAATAAAGGTAAGCAGCACTTGAAGATAATTATGGGAGATTTCAATGCAAAAATAGGGCACCGGCAACAGAATGAAACTTCAGTAGGTAAATTCGGTCACGGCAACAGAAACCAGCGTGGAAATACTCTCGTTGAGTTTGCAGAGGCAGAAGGATTTTTCATCTTGAATTCCTTTTTCAAGAAAAAGCCACACAGGAAATGGACATGGAGACATCCAATTGGGACGACAAGTGAAATTGATTTTATTATGTGTAACAAAAAATTCGTCATCGAAGACTGCAGTGTGCTAAACAAGTTCAACACAGGTAGTGACCATAGATTGGTGAGATGTAAGATGCACCTCAACACTAAACTGGAACGTGGCAAGCTCATAAGACAAACAAAATGTATTGACATAACCAACCTTAAAAAACACCATAATACTTTCAAGTTGGAACTGAAGAACAGATTCTCTGCTTTAGAAGGCCTAACATCGGAAGAAGTGGATATTTCGGAAGTTAACAGAAAAGTAACCAAAGCTCTTATGGAAACAGCAACAAAATTAGCTGGGTCTAAGAACAAGTTGCATGTAAACAAATTATCAGGAAAAACCAAAATGTTGATGCAAAAAAGAAGAGAGATGAGGACAACTAAAGAAGATGTGACTTCCAAAGTGGAATATATAGAGCTATGCAAGACAGCACGAAAAAGTATCACTGAAGACGTAAGGAAATTCAACTGTGAACTAGTGAGGAAAGCAATTGAAAACAACCAAAGCCTAAAGATAGCAAAGGGACATCTCAGTAAGGGAAGAAAACAGATTATGGCTCTGAGAAAAGAAGATGGTTCTATAACAAGAAATAGAGGTGAAATTTTGACAAGAGTGAAAGATTTCTACTCCAAATTATATGAAAGGGATGATACATGTACTCCAGACATCATGAAAGGTACCAGAGTTCTTCCAGTCCTCTCAGCAGAAGTTGCACATGCAATCAAGAACATGAAGCGGGGAAAGCTCCAGGAGAAGATGGAATTACTATAGACATCATACAAGAAGCAAGTGGAGAAATTGAAACAGTACTCGCCCAAATTTTCACTCGATGCCTTAATGAAGGGAAGATTACTGAGGATTGGAACAATGCTACAATGATCCTGCTACATAAAAAAGGTGACATTGAGGATCTCAGGAACTACAGACCTATCAGCCTCCTATCAGTGGTTTATAAAATCTTCACTAAAGTTCTTTCACACCGCTTGAAGGTAACACTGGACATGGCTCAACCGAGAGAACAAGCTGGATTCAGGAGTGGCTACAGCACAATAGATCATATCCACGTACTGAGAGAACTAATTGAAAGAGCGAGGGAATATGAACTTCCATTGTGCATGGCTTTTATCGATTATGAAAAAGCCTTTGATTCGGTGAAACCATCAGCAGTTACCACGGCTCTGAAATCCTGCGGTATTGAAGATGCATACATTAATATTATTAATAACATCTATGAAAATGCAAGTGCAAAGATTCGGCTGTTTGAAAATACAACACACATAAAAATTGGAAAGGGAGTGAGACAAGGTGACACCATATCTCCGAAGCTCTTTAATGCCACATTGGAAAATGTCTTTCAATCACTGAACTGGGAAAACAAAGGGATAAAGATTAATGGAGATTATCTAACCCACCTTCGTTTTGCTGATGACGTAGTCATTTTTGCAACTACCCCATCAGAGCTGCAGAGTATGATCCAGGAACTTGCTGACAAGAGTAAAGAAGTGGGATTAAAAATGAACTTTCAGAAGACAAAAGTGATGTTCAATGCTTTTACAAGAAATGAAGATTTATCGATTGATGGAGAAAAACTGGAGATAACAGATACGTATGTTTATCTTGGACAGCAGATATCAAGTGAGGGTCACATTGATGAAGAAATTAATCGGCGTACAAAACTTGCTTGGAGAGCTTTTGGAAGAAACAGCATAATTTTCAAGAGCAATATGCCATTATGTCTTAAAAGAAAAGTGTTTGATCAATGCATCCTTCCAGTGCTTACGTATGGTGCAGAGACGTGGACCTTAACTAAAAGAGACATGCAAAGGCTGCAGACAACTCAAAGAAGCATGGAGAGGTGCATGCTTGGTATAACCAGGAGAGATAAGAAGAGGAACTCGTGGATCCGAAAAATGACAAGAGTGGAAGACATCATGATCAGAGTTAAATCCCTGAAATGGCAATGGGCTGGACATACTGCCAGAAGGACAGACCATAGATGGACAGCCGAAATTTTAGATTGGATTCCAAGGGACAGGAAAAGACCCAGAAAAAGACCACATGGGAGATGGGTGGATGAAATTCGTAAATATGTGGGAGTGACATGGAGGAGACTGGCACAAGACAGACCGTTGTGGAGGAAACTTGGGGAGACCTTCGTCCAGCAGTGGATTGATAATGGTTGACAATGATGATGATGATGATCTACAAACTAACCGAGGCAGTTGGACAAAATGATGCCATAAGCACGTCATTTTTAGACCAATCGAGATTCTAAGTGCAGAAAAGGAAATGTTTTTAGTTCAAAATGCACTGCACAAGATGTAATAATTATTTATTTTTGCTGGAAAAACACTAATTCTCCTTTTGGTATTAAATTTTCCTATACATATATGCAGCATGTAGTAGGCGTGAATGTCTCTGTAAATAACAAGTAAGTGGGAGCTATAACAACGACAAAGCTTTTGCACACCCTCAGATAGTCATTTAGAGATAAGTATAATTTACATTTTATATGGAGGTATTCAAAATAGCAATATTACTGTAGTATCAGTGCTATAGTTATATAGAAGTCATTTGAGTGTCGAAAATTGAGGAACCGGTCCATTGGCTCTAGGACGCTGCCAAGCCTGTTCTAAACCGAATCTCGTTGGAAGGGAGGATAATATAAAAAACTTGATTAACTCATAAACGGTCCTCCCCTTCTCTCTTCCCTGGGTACCACTAAAACTTACATTATTTATAGCCTTTATTAATCTAGAACACAAAAAATTTTCAATTCCGATATGGAAGGAATTGGGAGTCTTTTTCTTGCTCCGGAAAACAATTGAAACCACTCTATGATGAATTACGTCCGCTGTGTACAGTAAAAAAAATTCTGAAATTCACGGGCAATTTTCCGTCATTTCGTTCGTGAATTAACGAAGCATATTTCTGAAACAACTTTCTCCGTGAAATGACGGAAAGAAACCTGAATTACACGAAATTTTCGTACTACGGGAAAATTCTGAATTTTCAGAAACCTTTCCGTAGTTTTTTTTTTTATATATTGACGGTAAATTACTGTTTTAGAGATGTGTTAATGGAAAATTCTGAATTTTCCGAAACCTTTCTGCAATTCCTTTCGTGTATTAACAGAAACCCTCCGTTCTCACTTTTCTGGTATCCGTATGACGAGAAATTATCGGTAATATGAGCGATTCGTGAGAATACTTGAGGTTTGATTAACTTTTAAATTTCAATCGTCTGTTGAATTTTCAAGTTCCTTAGCGAGATCGGATATTGTGGATAGCACATCACATGTATTTTGTTTATTATGGCACAAGATATTTCTTCTTCCTTCCCGTATTTGGTGCACCAGCTTACTTATTATATATTGTGTTACTGTAAGAAACGGGGTACTTAACCTATTATAGATATCAAGAGCAAATTTTATACTTAGTGTGTGTGTGTGATATAATACCATAAAAGAGTAAATTTCACTTTTTTTAAAGATAACTGAAAGTCATTGTCAGTTTAAAGAAATCAAGTTGCAAAGCAGTTTGCTGCTTCGAAAAATCAGGATAAAAAAATGTTTAATTTGTGAAAAGTCCTTCTACAGAAAAAAAAATATTACAAACCTATTCATAAAAATTAATAAGCTCCAACTGTGACGTACCTGCCAGCAGGACGCACACGACATAAAGGCAGATAGGAATCAGAATAATCGTCTGCGTAGCTCAGTTGGCAGAGCGACTTGTTCCGGAATAAGCGGCCTCGGGTTCGAATCCCGGCGTAGACTAAAAATGACGGATAAGCTTACTTCGTTATAATGGCGCCCGAACTATCCGGATGACCCGGCCGTTCAAAATCTCGCATTAGTGTGATGTTATTTCCACACCGCGAGACAGGAAAAATCCTTCTCCAGCGCTTCGAAAAATAAAAATGTGTGATGTTGCATTCCACACAGCAGATTGACTGGGAGTTCTCAAGTGCACGTTCTACAGTGGATGGCTGCCTGCAACGATTCATGGTCACGGCTGACCCGTGGGCCATGCCCCCGGCCCTCTTTCGGGGGGGGGGAGATGTGACGTACCTGCCAGCAGGACGCACACGACATAAAGGCAGATAGGAATCAGAATAATCGTCTGCGTAGCTCAGTTGGTAGAGCGACTTGTTCCGGAATAAGCGGCCTCGGGTTCGAATCCCGGCGTAGACCAAAAATGACGGAGAAATTTACTTCGTTATACCACAGAAAATAAAATGACTAAATCACTCGCATTAATGACATGAAACAAAATTTCATCGCCGCGGAATTCGTTTTGCGATGTACGTGAAGCGAAACGCCAAGCGTTCGTAGCTCAGAGGTTAAAGGCACGCGTTACCTATTGAGACAGCTCAAACGTCGGGGGTTCAATCCTGACCTCAGCGGAAGTATTATCTGGGGTAAGGGATGAAAGGTACAGGGTCGTAGGTTTTGCGGAATTTCAGTTTAAATACGGGAAAACCCTGAAATGGACTTTTCTGAAACAAACTGAATTTCTGTCTACGGAAAATCTGTGAAATTAGGAAGTTAAAATAAACGGCCACTTTTAAAAGCCGAAATTTCTGAAAAAGACGCACGCCTACCGGCAACTCTGCCCCACGTTATTTTCAGAAATTTTCTGTGAATTCACGCCGCTTATTTTTTACAGTGTAATTTTCCAAAATGGCGCAGCTAAAGACCGCCTTTGTGCTGCTTTAAATTTGAACTCTATTATGTAGCGGTTGGGCAGCCGAGATGTCTGTGGGTCCTGTATCTGACCATTGGTCAGAGATGCGCATGGGTTATAGTCCCGGATAAGGCATGAATGGTGTACTTGATTCCGGCGCTGGCTCTTAGAGGTCTGCACGGGTCTTATTTAGTGAGCCCTGCCCAGCCCAAGCTCTTCGGTTTAAGGCCCAGCCTGGCGTGGCTCGTTTCAAATATCAGACACTCGGCCCGGCCCGGGCCCGTCAATTGCATCTCTTTTTTAGGCCCGGCCCGTGATGTGCCATTTGGTATTATTTTGTCTTTCTATTGTATTTTATTAAATTGTGAAAATTAAATGATTAAAAATGAATGAGATACTATGAAAACATTTACCTGGATGTAAGCCTAAAAATATGTACTAAACCTTGACAGTTATTGAATAATATAACCTTTAAAGACTGAGAAAAAGGAAGACTAAGCGGTATCAAAATCTCCCTTTCTCTAAACTAATAAGAAGTAACACTACAAAAGTCAATCCCTATACAGATTAGGGATAAGAGAAAAAATCGATGTCGCCTCATTCTCTCATACAAACACAGACATACTCCCCCCCCCCCCCCCCCACACACACACATTGCAGACACCTCCGTCCCCTACTCCATACAACAGACACACTCGCTCGTGATTGAATCCTTTTGTTTTTGCTGTCAACAAGCCCCAAAGTGGTTTTACGAACTTAATATCCATAGTTGGTAAAAGCATTTTCAGTGCCTCTTCTCGCCTGTGTAGTTACACCCTACGCTATGTCATGGAAGTAAGTAAAGCCATCAGGGAACACGGCTTTTTTCTTTGTTTACCATTGCGATAAAAATAATGGGTTGACTTGGCTCGACCCGGCGGTAAGTGTTTGTTGAAAAGCATGGCCTAGCCCGTTGCTTTGTTCTCGAACCTAAAAAAAAGCTCGAACAGGCCCGCGGGCCAGGCCGGGTTCGGGCTTGGCGGGCCAACTCGGCGCGTGCAGACCTATACTGGCTCTCTTCCTTCCATGGAACCAGTTACCCTTAATCAAGTACAGAACACTGCTCATAACCCGCTGTGTTGCCCATCATCATCATCCTTGTCAACCATTATCAATCCACTGCTGGACGAAGGTCTCTCTAAGCCTCTTCCACAACGGTCTAGTGGTCATTAAATCCCGAAACAAAACAAATAAAAACCCTTCTATAATTTTAAAAAGTTACAAAAGCTTCATCGAAGACAGGGAACGATTCAGACAAGCTGTAATAGCAATATCGATCAAACTGCTGTTAACAGGAGCTACTGCTGAAAACTTTAACTAAGAAAGCGACATGGCATAAGAATAGTCATCTACGTCCATATAGACTAGAACGCAAGCAAAGAACAATACAGAAGAGTAAAGCAGAGTTGCTTGCTGCTTATACTTGTGAACACGGGTAAGTTGGAACAGAACTGAAGTACCAGAAGTACTCCCTTGTTAACTTTAATCGCCGTTTCGAATCAGTTCATGTCAAAAAAGATAATTATGGAGAGACTAAGGAACACCTGCAGAGATTAAAATGTTTGAGGAAGTTCTTATATTTGAGTAGGACCCTGCACTGGGAAGAAATATTTTACCAAGAAGGCTCTATATCAAGAAATGTGCACAAGATTTATACCGTATGCCATCTAGGAATCGAACCAGACTGCAAAGACAATATCGGAACAGTTTCCTCCGACGCTAAAGACGAAAGTTTCCGGCATGAGATCGTACTACGTACATCGGCCACTGAATTAGAAACTTTTATGCAGATGTACATAAAAGTCACTTCCGTAGGGTATATGCAAAATATGTTATCACACGCGCCATCACGTGATATAGGCCTCTGTTTAAGACTGCTGCTCGTCAGTAAGTGTCCGTAGTGTTGATCAGAATGGGAAAACAAAGGATATTTCGGAATTCGACGAAAGATTTACTGCTGGTGCCCGTCTGACTGCAGTCACGATTTTGAAAAGAGCAGAGTTGACTGGTTTCTGAAAAGATGAGATATTAATCAGTGGAAAAATAATCCACACATCTTGTCTAGAAAGCGTAATTACTGCGGGACGACAATCTGTCGGGAACTAGATCGCCATCGTCTGAGAAGGCTTGTACGGAGAAATGGGACTTCAAGTAATGAATTCAATCTGTTTCCGACCCATATCACAGCGAACTGTGCGCAGCGAATTGAAAAGAGTCGGTATTGGCAATCGCATGCTTATACGGAAACCACTGAAGAACCGGAAAGTGCATCTACAGTGGTGCCAGGAGAACTGTGACTGGACACTGGAAGACCGGAAAAAAGTCGTGTGGTCCGGCGAGTCGCGGTACACTTTGTTCTGTGCCGATGATGGGTGGTGAGTTTGGCGGGAGCTTCATGAAGCAATGGACCCAGCTTGCCTTGTAAGCACATCTCAAAGTTCTGGAGGTGGTGTCATGGTGTAGGGCACGTTCTGTTAGTACGGAACGAGTTCTCTTACATTGCTGGAAAGTCTAGTGTCCTCCAAGGATTATTTGAACGTTGTTGCTAATCAGTTCCATTTCGTTGTCTTTTTATGTGTTCATGACTTCTGTAAGATGTGTTCAGTAGTGGTTCACCGAGCACTGCAGCAACTTTTATCTTCCCTGGCCACCGGAAAGTTCGAAAAAAGACCCGAGAGTAAATTCCTCTTCCGTCAAATCTGAGCCAGTTAATGAACTATCTCAGTGAACGCCTGATATGCCACACACGTAGATGCACTCCAACACGTTGCGGAATCTATTTCAAATCGCATACGTGCTGTAATTTGGTCTAAAGGAGGTCCAATTCAAAACGGTATTGAAAAAGAATTTCTAATTCAGTAAGAAAAGGACAAATTAATGATCTGCCACGAAAATCTTTGCTGTCAACATCTCTCTCAGAATAATATCGTATTAACTCATCAGAGTGTCTTTTGAGATAATTCTACGGCATTTTACTACTCCTGATATGGCGGAGTGCCTAATTAAGGTTGCTACGACTTCCATAGAAACGGATTTCTTCTCCGTTGTCAGAAGAACTCTGTTGTGTGTGTACATGTGTTGGCTACCTTAAATTTCTCACTGGTTTCATCAAACACAGCTCTTCTGCGACGTTCTACAGAGGTGAAAACATGTGTCAAGACGACAAATCTGCAGCGAGACATTCTGTCCGCGTAGCTCAGTTGGGAGAGCGACTTACTCTGGAGTGAGGTGACGCGACTTCGATTCTCGTCGCGGACAAACTTGTGCTTTCACACTTCTCATTAATTTAATAGTGAGAATGAACAATGTATAATATCTATTAACCAATTCATTACTTTCATTATTTACGTTCGTCGAAAAAAATGAAACTCCTTGCCAGTGTCTGTTGAACGTGTCATTCAAGTTTCACAGTGAATTTCTGGTGTTATTTTGAAAAAACGTTTTTTTATATACACTCACGGACAATAAAATTTGCGCACCTAGAAGAAAACATGATACAACCGCGAAACTTTTCAAATAGCTAGAGTGCATACTGGTATGAAAATGATCCACGTTTGGTGAATGCGCATGACCGCACACCCTGCGGTGGCGCTACAAGCACGAACCGGCAGCCTTATAAACCGGCGTGCAGTCGATGCCCCATGAAAGCGAAAAGCACCGGCCTACGCAAGCAAAAGTACAGAGAGACAAGAATGCCGGATAGATACCACAGACGTCGATTTACGCAACTTACGGACTTTGAGAGAGGCCCGATCATCGGCCTGAAAACGGCATGGTGGTCGGCGCGCCGTATAGCCCGCCAAGTGTATCGTTCTGACCACACCTCTCGACTGTGTTGGGAGCAGTGGACACGTGACGGCACTGCAACACGGCGGAGCGGCTCTGGACGGACCAAGAGGACCACCGGTAGAAACCATCGACGGATTGTGCGCCGGACAGGAACTGATCCCACAGGAACCTGGTCCGGTCCACTATAAAAGCAGGTGTAGCGGCTCCTGTGTACCCACGAACCATTTCCCGACGCCTCGCGGAAGTGAATCTGCGATCCTACCATTAACACCGTAACATCGCCAGCTCCGTTTGCAGTGTGAATCTGCGTGTGCTGCCATTAACACAGGAACATCGCCGGCTCCGTTTGCAGTGGTGACTGGCCAAAGCGACATGGAACGCAACCGACTGGCGACGTGTGGTGTTTAGCGATGAGTGCCGCTTCGTTTCGGGGACAGATGATCATTGTGTCTGGGTGTGAAGGTCCCCTGTTCAACGGCACAATCGCAACCTCGCTATCGATTGCCACATCTCCCCCACTGCAGGCATTATGGTCTGGGGAGCCATTGCCTACGATAGCCGATCAGCTCTAGTAGTGTTACGTGGATCATTGACGGGCCAGCGGTATGTGGATGAGATCCTACGGCTCCATGTGCTTCCGTTCCTGGCCAGGATTACAGGTGCGCTATACCAGCATGATAATACCCGCCCTCACACGGCTCGGGTTGTCCAGGACTGCCTGCGTCGTGTCCAGACACTTCCATGATCTTCCCACTCCCCGGATATGTCCCCTATCGAGCATATGTGGGACCAGTTAAAACGCCAACTGCCTCCGTGCCGCACTATCCAGGATTTGGAGCACACAGATCCCTCTATAATTGTCCTGCAGCTCTGTTTTTGCCATCATGTTTATCATTCATCTGGACGTCCCTAAAATTGCCGTTCAATCCGATGATTCCTTCTCGGTGCGCAAATTTCATTGTCCGTGAGTATATGTCACGTTGTTTCCAACTTACAAATGCCATCCACCCAAATGTAAATTAAATGACTCCAGGGAACGAAGATATTCAGATATGAAGGAAAATACCCATTTGTAACATGACACACGAACCAAGTCCTTGACGTGAGAAGTTTGAACCTCATTATTATTATTTTTTGGTTTTGTTTTTGGTCCACCAGCTAAGAACTGGGTGTTTAAAGTTACTATTATCTCGATATTCGAAAGTGGTTTCATTTTCGAACTTGTTTCATTTTAGTACTTCGCAATATTTGATAAAACACTTACGATTGATGGGCTTTTATTCCCATTAAAAAACTTCCTTTGATATAAAATAATACAGGGTGATTGTAAACTCCTTCAACAAAACAAGAGGGGTGATAGTACACATCAAGACGAACAATATTCGCAATGGAACCTAGGGCCACATTCCACTCCTAGTGCCAGAAAAGAGCACTTTCGAAAGTCGTTCAGCAGGCACACGGAGTTCCAACCAGTGCATGAGAAGCACAAGATGCAAATCAGGTACGCTGAACACGTGCGTAGACGATGAGGAGAAAACATTTAAAAACGCAGCCAAACCCGTTCAGCGATATTACCGTGCGAACAACACATGAGAATCGACGTATACATCTGACCGGCGCAGCGTACCGTGTGTTCCTGGAGCAAGTGCTTCCCGGTATGTTGCAGGATGTTCCGCTCACCACACGGTGGGACATGTGGTTTATGCATGATGGGGCCCCAGCACACTTTGCCACCAAGGTCCGATACTTTCTAAATGCGACACATCACGGACGGTGGATTGGACGGGCGGTGGATTGTACCCGAGTCTCGGCCTCCACGCTTCCCGGATCTTAATCCACTTGACTACTTCTTCTGGGGGCACATGAAAACATTGGTGTTGGAGACGCCTGTGGACTCCCTAGAAGATCTCGTCGCGCGAATCGCTGTTGCTGCGGACAAGATCCACATCACACCGAGAGTTTACGAGAGGGTGCGACAGTCCTTCATTCGCCGGTGTGGGCCGTGCAACGACGCCCTTGGACGCCAGTTTGAGCAGCTCCTTTGAGTCTTTCTCTGATGAGATTGAAATTGTGCAACTCATAAATTAGGTATGTCTCTTTGTTTGCACTGTTAAAGGCTCAACGTGGATATGTAACTTTACTCTTTTCTGACACTAGGAGCGAAATGCGGCCCTTGGTTCCATTGCAAATATTGTTCGTCTTGATGTGTACTATCACCCCTCTTGTTTTGTGTAAGGAGTTTACAATCACCCTGAATACCTATGTAATTAATACACCTGTGTGTGTATGGACACATTCCGTATATTTTTACATATTCCTGATGCCCATTCTCCTCACCTGATAGGACACATGCTCTTCACCACCATTTACGGATTGGAAAGTTTCCTAAGGCTAAATTTCCATTAATTTGAGGAAGATATTTTCAGCGTTTTCCGCTTTTAGTGATGCACATTTATATTGATAAGTATCATAAATGCACGCTTGTATTTCACATGTAAAGGATAGCTGGAGAAAAGAAATAAGTAAGGGGGAAATGGGATGTCTCGCTCGCGCACGCGAATGAGTGCAAGGGCAGTTGCCCCTCTGCCCTAGCTTTTACGACGCCGCTGATATATATATGTGTGTTCTTATATCAAATGTGCATGTATTTTATCGGAACACGAGGCGTTAAATATTTTCCACTTTTTATGCATGTCAGTTTCTTATTAAATTTGGCTCCGATCATCCCATAGAGAACTGCATCGGCTAAGAACTGTTAAAAACCGTGTGCCCCAGAAATATCGTTGAACTCTAACGATGAATTAAACCAAAGAGCTAACTAAATGAGGGCGAGATCATTTGAATCTGTAAAACACAAGTTTGTCGGCGACGGGCATCGAATCCGTGTTCCCCTCACTCCGGAGTACGTCGCTCTCCCAACTGAGCTATGCGGACAGAATATCTCGCTGCAGATTTGTCGTCTTGACACTTGTTTTCACCTATTTAGTACGTCACAAATGTCCTGCTTCTTCATCTGTATCATTTGTACTTGACGTCTTGATAATTTTGATTATCCGTTTCATGTAAACTAATTAAATTTCTGTAGTCTCTGCCAGTCCTGAAGTTGAATGAGTAATTCATTACTGCATTAGGTATTTCTTGATTTTTAATCGGCTAAATTTGTAGGCTAAATTCTGTTAACCAAAATATAAGATTTCGGCGGTAAACAATCCACAAGTAATTATTTTTTAATTCTAATATTTAACCTTTCGAGTCGTCGGCCAATACCTCACCGGCTAGCAGTTTAAATTCTGAAAGTGATGTTTTTTGTTCGATAGGCTGGTGACCAGGTACGTAACAATATATTTAAATATTATTTTGCTAATTCTCTTGCTCCGGTGGTTAAGTGAGCAGTTTTTATGTTAGGTGAGCAGTTTTCAGTTAAGGTGAGCAGTTTTCATGTTAGGTGAGCAGTTTTCATGTTAGGTGAGCAGTTTTATGAGCAGTTTTCATGTTAGGTGGTGGTTTAGTGAGCAGTATTCAGTTTAGGTGAGCAGTTTTCATGTTAGGTGAGCACTTTTCATGTTAGGTGAGCAGTTTTTATGTTAGGTGAGCAGTTTTCAGTTTAGGTGAGCAGTTTTCATGTTAAGGTGAGCAGTTTTCATGTTAAGGTGAGCAGTTTTATCAGCAGTTTTCATGTTAAGTGAGCAGTATTCAGTTTATGAGCAGTTTTCATGTTAGGTGGTGGTTTAGTGAGCAGTATTCAGTTTAGGTGAGCAGTTTTCATGTTAGGTGGTAGTTTAGTGAGCAGTTTTCAGTTTAGGTGAGCAGTTTTCAGTTAAGGTGAGCAGTTTTCATGTTAGGTGAGCAGTTTTATGAGCAGTTTTCATGTTAGGTGGTGGTTTAGTGAGCAGTATTCAGTTTAGGTGAGCAGTTTTCATGTTAGGTGGTAGTTTAGTGAGCAGTTTTCAGTTTAGGTGAGCAGTTTTCAGTTAAGGTGAGCAGTTTTCATGTTAGGTGAGCAGTTTTATGAGCAGTTTTCATGTTAGGTGGTGGTTTAGTGAGCAGTATTCAGTTTAGGTGAGCAGTTTTCATGTTAGGTGAGCAGTTTTCATGCTAGGTGGTAGTTTAGTGAGCAGTTTTCAGTTTAGGTGAGCAGTTTTCATGTCTTACCATCAGTCGAACTCTGTTGCTTTTCGTACAGAACCTCATAACTTTCATATATGGAGAATGTAATGTAGCCATCTTCTGCTTAGTAATGTGCCCATAAATTGAAAAGTCTCATATGTACAATAATCACCGATCCCGCACAATCAGGTTCTGTGTATCTGGCCAACAAATTCTTCCTTATTTTTTGAATGTCATCAGTACATTCATTAATTAAGAATATTATGTGTTTCCGTATTCTCCGTCTATATTACATCCCTATACAGAATTGCAAAAAAAGTTCAAACACCTTCAAAGTCCTCCATTTAGTGGACTCATTTGCACAAGAATATTTTTCGAAATTGAGATCTTATGTATAAAATATATCTGACTCGGAATTTTCAGATTTCTACAGAGACTATTTAAAGTACCCAAAAGTATTTATCATTTTCAAATTAAATAAATCACAGTAAAAAAAAAGGATTTATCTAAATTGGAAAGATAATTATGCAGACATAACTGTGCGGGAACCAACCTAGTTAAGACAATATATTGATAGCAGTTTCCTTATACGAGCGCATGCTGTCTCCGTTGTGGCGCCTCCTCTCACGTTATCAAATACAATGTGAAAGATTTCCCACAGATGTTGAAAAAAAAAACTATGTACAATTTTAAAATGAAATTTCAAAACTCGAATTTTCCTGAAATGGGTAGTTCACTAAAATCACAAATCTGAAAATTTCATATCACGTGCTAACGGGAAAGTAGGTGACTGTTCCTTACCAGAGTGCCTCAGTAAGTGGTTGGTTGGTAGATTTTATGGCGCTAGAGCCATTTTTTGCCATAAAGCGCCAGATACAAAATCATCAAATAAAGATATTCCGAGATAAGTGAAATACCAAAACAGTGAGTGGCTTGCAGACTCTTTTTTTCTCTTTTGTCGTTACAGACTACTTCTCCAGTAAACGGGAAGTTCAGATCACATGTAGGTAATTTTAGGAAGGGAATGTCTGACATCAGGTCTTAAACACCCCTTAGAAATAGGAAGTTAGGAGATTTGGGCTAGAGTGCCCGATAGGAAAGTGACACGGAACTGAGGTAGAAAGACGCCCTTATTTATTACCGGGGGGCCAGTAACCGGGGCCCGACGGCTTAACGTGATCATCCGACGCACGGCGGATATTTAGTGGTTCAAGCGTTCGTACCTGCCCGGGATCGAACCAGAGGTCTTCTTTGTGGCAGTGACGAACGCTGACCACTAGGCAACCCACGGCCTATAAACGGGAAGTTTACTAGAAACGCTGTTTATTAGGAGAAAACAGAGAAAGAGAGAATACGCAGCATGACGCTAGTAATAGTTTCTTTAAAAATTAAACCGTAGGGTAGAATATAGGGTTAACTTAGAGCAGTATACGCCGCTAGTAGCAGGGAGTGCACTCAATGACTTCCCCTGCACAGGTTCAAGGGGAGAGAGATTTAACTGTCCCTTAACCTTATAGTAGTTCGTTCTCGGAAAAACTTAGAATCAGTGTCATAGGAGAAAGAAACATCCCATTAATGACTCACTCGTGTCTCAAACTCGGATGATTATCCATAAATTTGTGCTTCTTACCACTCATACGCCAAACAGCGACAGCAGTTTTCCCCACAACCAAACTATAGTACAAATACATGTATATGGAGCTATAACTAAGTCATCTGTGAAATCTCAATAAAATACGACTTCAAAAATCCAAGCACACAGAAAACCTAATAATTATTTTCATAAGTTACATCAGCAACTTCCTATTTTTGAAATATATTACCTCATTTAGCGATGAATTCAGTCATCAGGAAAAATAAAGAAAAAGAAATAAAAACCAGAGTTCTGGCAAATGCCTACAATGAGTAGTCTATATTTAAACAATTTCTATAACACATTCGACAGAACTTTTGAAAGCAGAGTTTGACATTTTTACATCGACAAATTTCTATTTTTGAAATCTAATACCTCATTTACGATGAATTCAGTCATCAGGGGGAAAAAATAAGTCCCCCCGGTGGCGCAATGGTCTAAGTGCTGGCTTATGACCATTCGTTCGTGATGGGCCGGGTTCGAATCCCGGTGAGGCATGGACGTTGTGTTTGTCTTACGGTACTGGCTCTCTCTCCCTTCCCTGGAGCCAGTGGCCCTAAATTAGGGATGGGCGACTGCTTATAGCCCTTCTGTTGCTAGCAGTGGTCGTTAACTCTTCAAAAAAAAAAAAAAAAAAAAAAGAAATATAAAAGAAAAATAAATAATATCCTGAGTTCTGGCAAATGCCTACAGTGAGTAAGTAGTCAGTATTCAAACAATTTATATGACGCACTCGACAGAACTTTAAAAGCTGAGTTTGACATTCTTTCCTACACGTATTTGCCACTGCTTCATGAGCAGCGTGGTTTGCACTCTCGAAACGTAAACACACTGCGATTACGTCAGAGTCAGGTATTACTACGAGATCTATAACTTAGAAGCAAACTTCTGGTATAATGCAAAATATGGTGTTGGCTGCCTGAAAATATTTTGCAGTATTATTTTAAGAAACAGTAAAACAAAAAAATAGCCGTTACCGCAAAAACCATAATTAAACGGAATTCGAAAGAAACAAGCTCCGTTGTGATATTCGAAGAATTAGAAATGTTATTCGTTAAGTATCATATGTTTTCATAATTTACTACATAGGAAATTGTTATTGTGTATAGAACTCTGGCAGTGCGCGATGTACTTACTGGCAGGGCACCTTTGAGATAGGGATGGTTTTCCGAATCAGAACGTTCTTTAAGTCGTTCTCGACTTCGCGTGTATCGTTCCGCTTTGTTTACATAAAACCTGCTCACACCCAACATGAAGCTGCAAAGAAATTAGCTCACGTTTATTTTACGTGTTTTTTTTTTTTTTTTTTTGAATTTCACTATAATAGAGGCCTTAATTATTCTTTTTTCTTTTGCAAACATATTTTATGAAAGCCATTTATCAATTAACAGTACCAAGAACTTTTTTTTGTCCGGAGATCATTTTTTTCCATGCGAAACGAATTCCATCTTTTTTCTGTAAAATTGAAGTTGCTCAAAATGATGTTTCAGATTTTTTTATTTCTTCGGGTTATGGAAGTATGTCTGTGTAAATTTTGTCGCGACTGATGCGTGAGGAAATCATATATATATGAATTTTCTACTTTTTGCAGAAGTACTACTAGCTGATCCAAAGGAAAGAAAAGGATCCATGGGAAAACTTTGGCCCATGAAAAATGCGTTTTCTTGAGTTGCTGTATCGAATTATAATGTATAAATCTTGCATGTGAAATAAATACGTATTATTATTCCGCGTATGGATTCATTAGCTAAAAAGTAGCATTAAAAGTAAGAATTGTCCGTGTCGTGAACTACTTATTCTTATTTTGCCGATTTATGCTAGGTGCGAGCAAGTTCTATGTAAAAAGAACCGGAACATTACACGCGAAGGCTGGAACTATTTAAAAAGCGTTCTGATTCGGAATACGACCGACATTGTAATTTTTTTTTTTTTTTTTTGATTGGAGGTTTAACCGACCACGGTCAGCAACTCAATGGGCTATGAGCAGTCGCTCGTCCCTAATTCAGGGCCACTGGTTCTAGGGAAGGGAGAGACCCAGTGCGGTCAGTCAAAACAGAACATTCATGCCTCACCGGGATTCGAACCCGAATCTCGCTCGGACGAATGATCAGATGCCATCGCTTAGACCACTGCGCCACCGGGGCTGCTACATTGTAAATAGTTCTGTGCATGAAACAATTGCAAATACGTGAAATCAAACCTTTTTTTTTCATTTATTTATTTTTTTTTTTTTTTTTTTTTTTTTGGAAAAAAGGAAAGAAGCATTCTCAGTTGGAGAAAACTGTTAACCTTCGTTTTAAACTTGTGTAACGTACCAGGAGATGTGACGTACCTGCCCGAAGGACGCACACGACATAAAGGCAGATAGGAATCAGAATAAAACGTCCTCGTAGCTCAATTGGTAGAGTGACTTATTCCGGAATGAGGGGATCCGGGTTCGAATCCTGGCGTGGACAGAAATGGCGGAGAAATTTACTTCGTTATACTTGGTGTTCTTCATATTAAGAATAAAAGTAACTCACATAAGCCTGGAAGCAAGGGCTGGGGGAGAATGCGAGCTTACTAAACTGTATAATTACCAATTTGTTCCTGTTTCATCAAAGCCTCCTGCAACTGAAAGCCTAATCACTCGTTCATTGCGTCATCGTAAGTGGGCATGTTTGTTTTCAGTGCTCTTCAGCCAAAGAGAATACTTAGTTTCCGATGAAGTTTGAACAGGTAGAAGCAGCGGATGTTGAACTGTAATCTCCACAAGGTTAGAATATCTCGAGTTGCCCTACTGAATACAGCAGTACCTCTTTGCATGAAGCCCATAACCGCGAGCTGTGTTATTAAAGTGAGGGAAAGTTGGTTTTCAAGGCTGTATTGTAATGCATTTTGTGTTGGCCAAATCGCATTATTTTGTCGTAAATGTTTCAAATTTTGCATTGTAATTTGCTGCCGATATGTGAGAAAAAATTCTGGATTTATAAAATTCTTAATTATTTTGAGGCACTTTCTCATTTATATTTTAAATTGAAATACATGAAACGTTGGTGAAATTTCGAAACAAACAAAACGTTAAAATTGATAATTTTACTCCTCTGTGAAGCGTAAGGCTCTCCTTGGCATTGACATAGTTTTTCTGCATACCGAAACCAGGCAATTCTAAAATACCACGCAGATAAATTGCATAAACAACATCAAAATTCCTACACTTTGCGACTTCACGGTCAACCGTGAAGACTCTAGCATCTCCAAAAGTTTTCTTCTAACATTTTTGAGTCACCACTTGTAGTATTTCGTGTAGCAAAGTCGACTAGTTCATGAGCCGCTGAGTTATGCCACTATTGAAGACAATTATATTTTTAACGCTAACCCAGTTTCGTGACGCGAAATACCATAAATAATGGCTATATGTAAACATCTGCCGTTACGTCTGTTTAGACTCTCCATATTCTCGTCGATAGACGTGCACGAGAAACGAAAATAAGGTCTACCTACGATGACGTCGTAAACAAGTTGTTGGGCTTTCAGTTTAGTTCTGTTCTTTACTATGAGTGTTGTGATGCAAGTCTTAAATTAAACACTTCTATTTCAGTGTACTGGAATTTATTTCTTTGATTGCATGAAACGGTGATTACTATAGCCACACTTTTATCTGCACTCTGACAAATAGCCTCAAGAAGTCCACGTATTTTGGCAAAATTTAATGGAAGAGCAAACATAGTTCTTTCCTATGACACCATTTCTCCCAGTCGGAGTCGAAAGCATACTGGATATTTACTTAGGTCTCATTTTCCGTGAATACTTGCAAAGGACGTTCTTTCCATCTGCATGAAATCAAAGCCAAACAGCGAAGAAATGCCCAAAATATTCTTATCAGAAGGTACGTGTGAATTGCAAACGAAAACAATCCGAACAACGTAAACGTAACGCCATAAATGTACGGTGATGTCGTTGTATAAAGTTCAAGTTTTAGTAACGCTCCTTTGTAACAATAACCGTTACAGGAAAAAGCTGGACGCTTACAATCATTGTGATTTGTAAAATCTACATCCAAGACAAAATACCTTTGGCTGAAGTGCTTGTGATAAATGTAGTACAAATCATTACAACAGTACACATTACGACGCAGAGTGCTGAGCCAAACTGTAACTAAGCCAAAGGTCAATAACGCCAGTAACAAAACTCCTCTCCTCAAACATTTCAGGTTTTCCTGGTCTTGACGCCACTGCAAGAAGGTCTGATGAACAACACGCACTCTCAAACGGGACTTACAAACACCACAAGTCATATCTTTACGAATCCTTAACATAGTCTCAATGCATTGTCGATGAACGTAAGCAATACTACCCTTGCACTGGCAGGGTTTTATCAGTGTTCCTTCGGACAAACCATGCCAACAAATTTTGCATAGACGTTCTTCTTCTCCGTTTGGCGCTTCGTTGGCTGAAGCTAACATTGTCTTCAAGCAGCGCAGAGATCTCGCGTTTTTAAAGAGCTTTTTCTAGGATAGGGAATTCAACATTTTTCGCGAATAATTGTGCGAAATACTCAGAAACAGAAATCACATACCTTAACGAGCACATTCTACCCGCATTCAAATAAAAACAGAAAGCAGTCACAATTCAAAATAAGCAATAAGAGGTGCGTTACGAAAGTTACCTTGATAAACCAAGCCAGCGCCGCCTACACTACAAAACTTTTTCTGTTCTGTTTTTACGTCCGTCTAGGTCCCCTGTTGTTTTTCACTTTATTTCGAAGTCAGTGCATGTAGAACGTGAAGCCAAACAAAACGTAATATAGACATTTGGCAAGCAACCAATATCAAAAATATTGCACTTAAACATAATAGTTGTGAAGGAATCTAAAAGGGTTTCTTACAGGATTAGATCATATCATGCAAACATCATGTATATGATGTTTAAACGATAGCTGTATCAACCCCAAAGTTCTTTAAGAAACAAAATCGGAAGCGTGTTTGTTTGTTTGGGGTTCAACGACCACCTTAAGCAACTTAATGGGCTATAAGCAGTCGCCCCTTCCCTAATTTAATGCCACTGGTTCCAGGGAAGGGAGAGAGCCAGTGCCGTAAGACAAACACAACATTCGTGCCTCACGGGGATTCAAACCTGGACCCATCACGAACGAATGGTCAGAATCCATCGCTTAGACCACTGCGTCACAGAGGCGGCTTTTCGCTGTTGTCCTTATTGATATAAGTCTTCTGGTAGTTAACAGATGCAGGTAGTCAGTTTTTCCGGGTTTTTTGGGGGGAAAGCGGGGGGACATAGCGACGACCATGAGCAACTCTCAGAACTGTAGGCAGTCGCTTATCACTAATTTTGGGCTTCTGATTCTAAGGTAAGGAAAGGGCTTGGACCGTAACACAAACACAACAACTATGTCTCATTCAAGTATCGAACCCGGGCCCATCTCGGAAAACTAATTAAACTTATTCCTCTGTTCATTCGGCAACGGGAAAGACGTTGGCAGTTTGTTTCCTCAAATTTCTGTGCCTCGATTCGAATCTCAAGTTTTAGATATCGATGTCCTGCTCCATCTAATCGGGACTTGTTTCTCTCCCTTCCTTAGAACCGGTGACCACAAAATTAGGAATGGAGTTCTCTTCCCCGACAAAAATATTACACACGTGAAAAATATTACTATCATTTGTGGACATGATTAAAGATGACAGATCTCTGCTGCTAATAAAGGAATTTCGACATCAGATAAGTGTATTCGCTCTTTTAACGTTTACAAGTGAGTCACGGAAAAATAATCATCGGCCGCCACCGGGAATCGAACCCAGGATCTTCCAGTTACGCTCCGGATATGCTTCCACTACACCACAGCGGCCTCGAAATTCTTCAGACTCACTAATGACAAACTACCAAACCACATGGCAGGTTGCTTCTTTGCAGCCCTACACAATGCTGGGGATTCACCAAAGTTGAACAGCAGCAACTGAATAAATAACTAGAAGGCGAATGAATGATAAATATATGCCGCCCCGGTGGCGCAGTGGTCTAAGCGATGGCCTCTGATCATTCGTCCGAACAGGGTCCGGGTTCGAATCCCGGTGAGGCATGGATGTTGTGTTTGTCTTACGGCACTGGCTCTCTCCCTTCCCTGGAACCAGTTACCCTAAATTAGGGACGGGCGACTGCTTATAGCCCATTGAGTTGCTCACGGTGGTCGCTAAACCTCCAATCCAATCCATCCAAATGATAAATACATAGTTGACGTGGACCAGGAACATCAAATAGAAGTCTTCGCTCTTTCCACTTTTATAAGTGAGTCACGGTAACTGGAAGACCCTGGGTTCGATTATTGGTGGTGGTCGATGAGAATTTTTTCGTGACTCACTTATAAACGTAGAAAGAGCGAATACTTCTATTTGATGTTCCTAGTCCACGTCAACTATGTATTTATAAAATGAATTTCGAAATGAGTGGTATCACGCATATGTTAACAAGTTCGTTCTTATCTTTATTACAGTTGTTAACTTGTAATTGCTACCAACTCCGTAGTGGTTGATGATGATAGTAATTACCACGTAATAACCAAATGATAATAATTGTATCCAAATTGTTCTTGCGATTCGTAAATATGTCTAAGAAATTTTATTCTTTTCTTCATCTAATTGCCTGCAAAGGTTATCCGTTAGCTGTGCTATATTTCCTAACTCCCCCGCTTAAAACTCCAATTTCTTTTTTCTTAAGTCCTGCTTTCCTTCATCTCTCGCGCTGTCGTAAAATCCCCTGACCTCCCGGTCCACCTATGACCTACCCTGGGGCAATTACCTCGTCGTACTTTTCGTGACCGCTCGCTCTCCTAGACCAGAGACAACTGTTTTCTCGCCTCCCTCCCGTGTCTCCAAAAAAATGCCTTTAAGCATATCCTGAAGTTCCCCATGAGAAACAACCACACCGCCCTCGGTAAATCTCAAACCTCAAAGTAAAATGTGAGCGGCTAGTGCATTAGTCGGCAGCATTGAAATTGAAGCAATTTCCTATGACAGCAGGAGCACTCTCGTGGTTATCCCACGCACCCTGACGGCACAGTTGTACGTCGGTCTGGTGATTCAACCTGTTGTGCTGCCATTCATGAACAACATTCCAGGGGTGTTTTCCAACAGAATAACGCTCGCCCGCATACCGCTGTTGTAACCCAACATGGTCTACAGAGTGTCGACATGTTGCCGTGGCCTGCTAGATCACCAGATCTTTCACCAATCGAGCACGTATGGGACATCATTGGACGACAACTCCAGCGTCACCCCCAACCAGCATTAACCGTCCCTGTATTGACCGACCAAGTGCAACAGGCATGGAACTCCATCCCACAAACTGACATCCAGCACCTGTACGACACAATGCATGAACGTATGCGTGCTTGCATTCAACACTCTGGCGGTTACACCGGTTATTAATGTACCACCATTTCACATTTAAAACGGCTCTTCTCGCGCTTACAATAAGCTGTGATCTTGAAACCTTAATCGATTAAATATGTTACCTATACAAATGTATTGCCGCTATTTCATTCCTCTACAACTATTTTTTCGTGGTGTTGGAATTTTTTTCCGTCAGTGTATATATATATACAAGTTTTCCAGATAGTGAATTAAGAGGTAACTGCACCATGTACTAGGTGAAGTAAATGAAATTGCACACACAATTGCAATAATCCAAACTAGTCTGTTTCGTTGAAACAAAAAGTTAATAAGAAGGTATCAAATTATAAAAAACTTGTTCCTTTGGTTTCGTATGAACTTTCCGCATTCCGGTAGGTGTTCCAGTCTCTTGTCCAAACGTTAATCCGTAGAGTGAATTGAAGAAATACATTACACACTGTCACCGACAACACCATATGACCTCGCCACGAATACATTCGTGTGGTCTGTTTGACACGCGTGATGCATTTCGGTATATCTGCTATACCATTATCAAGCGGTTCTAAGTAATGCTAGTAAAGCACCTGGGTATTATACCCCTCGATGCATATAATTGGCAGTCACGTCCTGTCAACGTCACCTGTGATATCACACTTTGATTCGTCGTAACGAAGAGCCTCGTTGACAATTCGCCGTAAGCCGACTGGTGGATCAAATTCAGAATCGTATCTGAGTGGATACGTCCCAATTTCATTATTATTTCTTGAGTTATATTGAGTCCTTCTATTTTTTGGTTTATTTTGAGTTTCGTTTTTCAATATAAGATTCTATGGGTATGGAACTTCAATAGGGTTAACCTTATTACAGTTGTCTTTCCACGTTTTCTCAATAACAAGGGCTTCTGAAAAACGTATTAGTTTCTCTGAACGTTGATCAAGAACCACTTTTGCTCTCTCAAAATCAGGGTTGCAAACATTATCCATACAGAATTCAATTAAGGCTGTATTCCGGTCTTTTTTCTTCCAATTGTCCTGCCGCTGTTGTATTCTAGTTAGTAGTCAGTTTTTTTATGCTTCCTACATAGAATTTTGACCTATTACCATCTTGATCAATCACTGGGATAGTATACACACCAGCTGTATTTAAATCCTTTTTAGGTCCTTTATTTTCTAAAAGTATATCAGCATAAGTGGTGACATTTGTACCAAAACTCTTCTATACTAGTAATGGCTGGGAGATATGGAAATGTACCACAGAAGACTTCTTTCTGTTTTTCTTCAAATTTCTGTATATGTTTGTAGTCATAAATCAATTTATATATCATTTTTTATCATATCCATATCCAACAGCTGTATTCAAAATCCAATTGAGTTCTTCATTTCGTAGCTTATTACTGCTACATACTGTAAAGGCTCTTTGTATATTGGATGACAAGAACTAGCAGGAATGATGAACACTGGAGCATACGTATCGCTCCGAAAAACTTGAAATTCTAGTTGATGTTGTCTTCTTGAAACCATAACATCCAAGAAAGGTAATTTACCATTTCTCTCCATTTCTGTAGTAAAAGTCATAGTCGGATAAATGATCAAATGTAGAGGATTTCAGGAAGGGAGTGTTTGACCCTGGGTCTTAACCCTTAGAAATAGGAAGCTAGGAGATTTGGGCTAGAGCGCCCGATAGGAAAGTGACACGGAAGCGAAGTAGAAAGGATGAGGAAGACGCCCTTATTTATCACCGGGGGGGGGGGCAGTACCCGGGGTCCGACGGCTTAACGTGCCCATACGACGCACGACGGATATTTAGTGGATCGAGCGTTTGTACCTGCCTGGGATCGAACCTGAAGTCCTTTCCGTGGCAGTCACGAACGTTGCCTACTAGGCTGCCCGCGGCCCTATAGTCAGATAGTAATCACTGAAGGCCATTTGTACGTTTTGAATTAAATCTTGATTAGATTCCCTGAATATTATGAACGAATCGTCTACATATCGGGAATATGATGCAATACTGTGCTCATAAACAGGGATAATGTTATCTTCTATGTCCTTCATACTTATTTCCGCAAAGAGTGTGGACACGGGGAGCCCATTGGGGCATCAGATCTCTGCTGAAACTTTACCGTAAAACTTCAAAATAGTTGTTTTCTTGAATAAAAGAAAGAGTTGAAATAATGTCGCCAAGTTCCCTAGATGACAACAAGGCATTTAAGGATAGTTTGCTATTTATAAGTGAAATAGCAGTCTTAACAAGGGTATTTGGGAACAACGATATTACGTCCATGCTAATGAAACAAGCGGTATCGAAGTCAAAAACACATTGTTTCACTCTATCAATAAACACCTTACTATTAGGTATAAAATATTGCGAGCATGGTATTAATGGTCTCAAGAACTTCAACATTATTTCACATTGAGACATGAAACTGAATAACAGAAAACATACTTCATTACTTTGAATTATAAAATGTTCTAAAAACTTCAATCAAATTGTGCTTGAAGTAATTATAGTTATTAATGTCTTTTAAAGGAAACACGTGACCACGTTTTGTTTACTTTACGGGGATCGTACTTCCTCAAGCAAAAATCGCGATAAGAATTTTAGATCGAATATTTAGATTTCTCCAGTGGAATATATTGTGTCATCATCAACATCATTGTCAACCATTATCAATCCAATGCTGGACGAATGTCTCCCCAAGTCTCCTCCATGTTACTCACGCATACTTTCGAATTTCATCCACCCATCTCACATGTGGTCTTCTTCTGGGTCTTTTCCTGTCCCTTGGAATCCAGTCTGAAATTTCGGCTGACCATCGATAGTCTGTCCTTCGGGCAGTATGTCCAGCCCATTGCTATTTCAGGGATTTTACTCTGATCATGATGTCTTCCACTCTTGTCAGTTTTTTGATCCACGACTTCCTCTTCTTATCTATCCTGGTTTCACCAAGCATGCACCTCTCCATGCTGCTTTGAGTTGTCTGTAGTCTTTGTATGTTTCTTTTAGTTACGGTCCACGTCTCGGCACCATGCGTAAGCACTGGAAGGATGCATTGATCAAACATTTTTTTTTTAAGACATAATGGCATACTGCTCTTGAAAATTATACTGTTTCTTCCAAAAGCTCTCCAGGCAAGTTTTATACGCAGATTATTTTCTTCATCAATGCGACCCTCACTTGATATCTGCTGTCCAAGATAAATGTAGGTATTGGTTATCTCCAGCTTTTCCCCATCAATCGATAAATCTTCATTTTTTGTAAAAGCATTGTACATCACTTTTGTCTTCTGAAAGTTCATTTTCAATCCCACTTCTTTACTCTTGTCAGCAAGTTCCTGTGCCATACTCTGCAGCTCTGATGAGGTAGTTGCCAAAATGACTACGTTATCAGCAAAACGAAGGTGAGTTAGATAATCTCCATTAAACATTATCCCTTTGTTTTCCCAGTTCAGTGATTGAAAGACATTTTCCAATGTGGCATTAAAGAGTTTGGGAGATATAGTGTCACCTTGTCTCACTCCCTTTCTAGTTTTTATGGGTGGTGTATTCTCAAATAGCCGAATCGTTGCACTTGCATTTTCATAGATGTTATTAATAATATTAATGTATGCCTCTTCAATACCGCAGGATTTCAAAGCCATTGCAACTACTGATGGTTTCACGGAATGAAAGGCCTTTTCATAATCGATATATATTAAGTATTTGGTGTAGTTTGCTTTTTTTTTATTTTGTGAAATCCCTAGGTGGAGAAAACGGAAGCAGGCAAATTCTCCAAAATGGTCCAAGAAAAGCAATCTGCCGGCCATGCAGTGTGCTCATCAGAGCCATGCAAAACATCTGCGCTACTCTTGTATCCTGAAACAAAATGGTACTCGAGCAGTTTTTCGAGGAGTTTTCCGAGCATGAAAACGAAGAAAATGATGTGGAAAGTGAGATATTCTGCTCTTAGAATGAATAACACATCCTGCACCACCCTCAGACGGTAGCACTATTTGTTTCTTCCCCGTCCTGGTCTCCAAGGTGGTATGAAATGCTTCGATAGAACTGATTTCACGCATGCAGTTTTCTCACTCATTCCTGACTCTCGTTGAA
Source organism: Macrothele yani (assembly GCA_039090855.1). Lineage (NCBI taxonomy): Eukaryota > Metazoa > Arthropoda > Arachnida > Araneae > Macrothelidae > Macrothele > Macrothele yani. The sequence goes on along the minus strand of CM076989.1, from coordinate 141,780,833 downwards.
CTTTGACCTGAGTTGTGAGCCGGGTGTCAACAAAGGGTGAGTGCAGCGTGTCCAAGTATCAACCCGAAGCTCTGACTACAGTTTTAACCGTGACTAAATACCCGCCTTGTAGACGAATCAGCCACCGAGGACACTTGGAATACAAGAGAACCGTGGATAATGTACTGGCTAAGCATTCTGTGCGGAAAATGGAGACATAAATGTTTCTTCTTTTCACTGAGTTTTGGGGTCAACAGAGACATGCATCTCTTTGGAAAAACGGAGCCATGAGCAACTTCTGCAGCCATGAAATACAACGATCACCAAAAGCAACACGAGTAGAAGAAGTGAACACAATACAGTAGTGCTTTCCGGATGTTTATGAACTTATCATCTGTGCAATGTATGAGTGTGCGTGTGCGGTGGAGTGGGGATGAAAAGTAGTTGCCTGAAATGAAAACTACTTTTGTGTAGAAGAACAGGTACACGATTTGTGACATTTCGAAGTTCCCAGTTTTGAAAGTACACGTTTTTTCCAAAATTCCGCAGCTGGAGATGACAGCTTCACAGTAGACATGGTTGAAAATCAATGCATTTCGTGATTTCTCACTGAAAAAATTCAAATCAAAGATATTCAGTGTGCAAAAATAAATGAATAAAATAAAAAGGAGGGATTAAAAAAAATATTCCGTACAGCTTCTTTTAGACGCAAAAATTCAGAGCGTTCAAATTCACGAAATTACTTATGCATAAAAAATGAGTTACACGTTCTGAATTTCGGAAATAAACAAAAAGGTCCTTACGAAGACAGCATTCCGAACATATGCGTAAGAAAGAGGAAGTGTTGGAGATAAGAAACCGTTCCTGATTTTCACAGGCATGTTCTCTAAACGGAAACATCGGAGGCAGAGATGTTGATCATGCAGTAGTTAATACTGATAGAATGCCTGGTGTCGCTTCTGCTTATAAGTATAAGAAAAATAATTCATATTCTTATAAATCGACACAATATCAATACGTTTTAAATGCCATTCAACTTGCTATTAACATAGGATATGCAAACCTCGTAATATCAAGTACTGATTGTTCTCATGCCATGAGAAATGTCTCTTGAATTCTTTCAATCAAGAACAGAATTTTTCAAAGTTTTTCAGAAAAAGAAAAAATCCGCAAAAATGTGAATGCCATTGCTTCCTGGTGGAAAAAATGTTCGTTATTCAAAACACGTCGTAAGATCTGTTGCTCAGCGAAAATAGGAACAGTTACGGAAAAAAAAAATATCAGCAAGATGTGTAGAATTTGTACGATACATTACAGAGGTGATGCACATATCAAGAAGACAAATCTGCAGCGATGCATTCCATCGGTGTAATTTAGTCGGTGAAAACAACTGGCTCCGGAGCAAGGAGGCGCATATTCTATCTTCGTAATCGACAAATTTGTGTTTTCACATTGGCAACCCGATTGTGGAAAACGTATTTACTAACCGCTGATTCTTCGAAAAATGTGTGCTGTTCGTTCCACACATCGTCTGGAATCAATAAAAATTCCTTCTTTGCCCTAAAAAAAATAAGAGGGAGATGATGTGACGTACTACAGAGGTGAAACACGTGTCAAGACGATAAATCTGCAGCCATACATTCCGTCGGTCCAGTTTAGTCGGTTTGAACAACTGGCTCTAGAGTGAAGAGGCTCGGTTTCGAATCTGGTCACAGACAAATTTGCGTTTTCACACAACACAGAAAATGGCATGCTATGAAGGAATGTACGAAATGAGACGAAACTTATCACATATACAGACAAGTTGGTGGGAAAGAAGTAATTTAATTTTTGAGAAATTACATGAAAACAATGGGCGACAAGTCAGTATGTCGTATGACCTCTTAATTAGGTTATACATTCAGCAACACGAGTCCACGGTTAGTGTCCTGAGGTGTTGCTGGCAATAACGTTGACCTGCGTCAAGAATTAATCGATATTGCTAGAGTGTTATGCAGAGGCGTTAAGTAGCAGCCAATGACGTCCCATGCGTTCTCTGTTGAGAAGAAGTCTGGGGATCGTGCTGGCGAGAGCAGCACGTGGACACTTTGCAAGCACTGTTTGCTGATGTTGGCAGTGTGCCAGAATATGTCAGAATTTTCATGGCGCTTATGTCAGAATTTGCATTTGTATGCATGGCATTTGTCGGAGCGCCTTACAGACAAAAGTATTTGTCTGCATAGCGCTCGAAAAATGTTTTTAGTGTGGTATTCTCGATGTCGAGGAATGTAAAAAAAAAGCTACTTGCGCACACTGGCGTCAGAAATGTTCACTACGAAAATTCACAAATTTTACAAAAAAATTTCTCATACCGGAAAATATCCAAGCCAAAGAGATTTTTCAAATCGAATGATTAGAATCAGAGGTAGAGATGAAAACGTGACATAACTTTATTTTGCCTAGCGGGATAACCGTTATTTGAAGAAAAATGGGCGCAAAATAATATTCTTCACAGGGAAACTTATCCAACCTAGAAAGCATTTATGCAAAAGATTTTTAAAATTAAAGATACTGTTTTAAATATAAACATATACTGATGGCGGTATTCTGGATTATGGAAAAAGATTCTTTGTAGTAAAAGCTATGGGGTGGAAATATAATTTTTTCAAATACGTTTTTTAGAAGTACAGATAGGGAGGAAGAAGTATTTATATGTACTATATAGATAGCTGAGAAAACTACGCATTATTTAATAAGAATTTTAATTTTAAAATTCAAACGACTTTATGTTCATATAAGGTAATTTGCCTCGTAAAGTCTCGTGGTGGCAGGCGAAAGCTGGGCGAATTAAAATATCTTTGTTACTACACCAATTGCACATTTATGAGGCTTTATTGTCTTTTCAGTAAAAACGATAATGTTCACAACTTTTACCATTAGGAATAGAGTACAGTACAAATAATATTTTTTTCAGTTGGGTTTTTTTTTTCAAGCGGTGAACACGCTAACGCCTCCTAGGGTCTGAACTGTGCTCTACAAAAAATCTAATATACACAAAATGTTTCACGAAGTTAATGGTATTTACTGTTAGTGCTGGTGGTACTCTTATGCTGTTCCACCACGAGCATCTGGTTCCAGCGTTGCAGGACGATGCACAACTTCCCGGGAAAGTGAAACTGTAAAAAGTTCAAACGTTGCAAAAAATATAAGTTATAAATTCACTTTGCAAAGCAATGTAGGAGTACAGAACAGCCCATTTCAATCTTATTGCTAACCGTGTAGCCCGGGTAGTCTTGTGAATATTTTTTACATCCTCATTGGACATAAATTAAACTCCATAAACTGTCTTCTCATGAGCAATTAAGAAGAAACAAATTTATGGACAGTTGTTACTATGTAAAACCTAAGCTAATCCAGAAGGAACGTTTTAAGCGACTGTCGATGTCTAGGTTTCAAAATCGCTTTATTCTAATTTATCATAAGAAAACATAAGAGGGAGACGTACAGTATTGGGCATCTCACTGGGAAATAATACAAAACTGTTAAAAACATGATGGTATATACACTGCAATGACAATGGGGATGAATAACAAAATGCTGCAAGCAAAGCTTATTGAATAAAAAAATTGCAGAAGTGACAAAGAGAAACACATCGTGTCACATGACATTGGCTGGGCATGATTTACAGGATAACACAGGCGAAACAATAGTACACAATTAGAAAAAGAACAGCACAAACACCGCCGTGAAGGTAAAACATTACATACATGAGATAAAAACACAGCGTGCACAATTGTGCAAGTTATTTAACGAGGGCACCAAAGCAACATAATACAGGCGGGGTGAAAGTAAGTAATGTACACGAGTAAGCATGAAAATACACTGAGATGGCATTAGCATTCACAATTCAACGGTAGTGTGGATTGCACGAGTCGTAGAGTGGAGGAGGGCCACCAGGGTGCCACGGAACTCAGCAAAGGAGGTGTAGAATGTCCTAGGGTTCTGATAGGTGTAGCAGTCCAGAATCAATCGCAAACCATGGAGCGGCCGGCGCCCAGGTAGCATAGAAGGTGGCTTCTCGACGACTGGAAGAAGCCGACTGGTACTCCAGGCGGAGTCGAGAAAGCAATCGATCTTGAAAATGGCACAAAAGTGCTGCGCTGGCCTGGTGTAAAGAGACCGGCGAGGAAATGCTGCGGAGTTGTTGAAGGTATACGTAAATAACGTGTTTAACCAGCACGAAAAGATAGGCACATACTGAAGGAAGAGTTGTAGGTGGATGAGCCCGCAGAAGAAGATGTCTGTAGGCAGTGAACGGAAGATCTTGAGAACAAGAGCGACTGGCAATCCGGAAAGCCTGGTGGAGGAGAGGCATCAGGATGGGACAGTAAAGGTAGACGTGAGAAACGTCTGCCTCCTGTGCGCAGAAGGAGCAGAGAGGGGAGGAGAGAAGAGACATGCGAAAGAGAAAATACGGAACAGGGAGGCGATTATGCAAAAAGAGCCAGTGGGTATTAATTTCAAGAGGGGCAGATAAGGGTGAGCGGGCAGCGGCCCAGACAAGAGGAAGAGAAGCAGGGGGAACCTCCAGAATAGAAAGCGGTGAAGGGGTGGCAAGGTGCACTAGAAAACGATAAAGAGATTTAGAGGAGAGAGAGGAGAGAGGAAGAACCGAGTTTGTGAGTCGGAGGAAAAACGGCAGCGGAAGAGGGGCAGAAAAGACAGAGACGAGACCGGTGGGGGAGACAAGATCAGGGAAAAGCGAAAGAAGTGCAGTTAGCAGAGAGTCATAGACCAAATGGGCGGATGGGGACGAGAGAATAGCAGGGGGAGGCCAGAGAGAGGGCGCCAGGATAGATCCGAGTTAGTGAGGTCTTGTACAGTTACTACACCTGCTCGGAGCCAAGAGGGGAATGAAAAACAGGGGAGATGGGGGGGATGAACAAGGGAGTTGAAGAAGAGGGGTTCAGAAAGAAGCTCTAGAGTTGAAGAGGGAGGGGAGCGAATGAGGGGGAGAGAGCGAAGGTGAGTGAGGGCTTCAGAATATGCAGGTGGGAGTTTGGAGGGGGGAAAGGACAGCAATCCATGAGAACTAAAGAAAGAAAAGAAAAATGTGGGTTACGCAAGGAGGCAAGAACGTCACGTACCTGAATAGGGGCGTTATGCTGAACAGCATTTCAGGAACTGATTCTTTTCGGAAGAACTGTAATAGTTCGTTCATAAGCATGTGTGCTCCTTTAATTTAAAAACATTGCTAAAATTGTAAGATTACTGTTCTTTTTATTTGAAGAAGATACAAAGCTCTCTGCATGCCTTTCCACCTATCACCAGAATTGTACCTGTTTGTAAGAACTCTGTTCTTGTGGTGTCAGTTCAATGTGGCTTCATTTGGGTGTCAAAACCTGCCATGTCTCATTATGAGATACAATATCGCTGATGCTTTTGAAGTTTGTTATACGTAGTTTTTCTCTATGCCACATATCATTTTTATGCTTTATTAATAAATAAGTGATACATGCAGAGTATAATAATATTTTGGGTATTATAGTTGTAACTACAGTGATGTCCAAAAATTAAGGATCACTTATGAACTTTTAGGATACTTTTATTCCAACAGGATGCGAATGAAAATGTTTTTTTAAGTAGTAAACAAAGATAAAAAAGACACGTACACATATAAATAAGCATGAATTTGTGCTCATCAGTAGAGAAAATGGATAAAAGAACAAATCATACCATATCTGACTTTGGCTCACAATAACTGAAATTGACAGAAAAAAAATAGCAATTTTTCCAATATCATTTTAATAGAGTAATACCCCTGACAGCAATGCATGAATCGCATCGATGGGCAATGCATTTCACGAGATTGTTCAGGAGCTCCTTGGGGAAGTTTCTCCATTCTTCTTTCAGCGCTATCACCAGGTTTTTTTTGTACCAGTTGGGGGATCGCGTTCAGCAATGTGCCTCCCCAGAGCGTCCCAAGTATTTTCGATGGAATTCAGGTCGGGGGAGTTCGCAGGCCTCTCCATTCGATCTTTCTCCTTGCTCTCTGACAGTCCATCAACACATGATGCTCAGTGAGGACGGGTGTTATTGTCCATTAAAATGAAATAATTTTCCGTAGCAACACGAAACAGCTTTACATTATTTAAAATTACCTCCTCACAATAACGCTGGACATTCATTGAACCTTTCTCCAACACTAGGAGCTCTGAACGCCCATTAGTCGAAAACCCAGACCTCCACCACCCCTGTAATGGTCAATTTCTACGATGTTTCTGCTTGAATGGTCAGTGTGGGGTTCCCGCTAGATATATTGACGCCTAGAGTCAGACGATAAACAAAATCGGCTTTCGTCTGTGAACAGCACATTAGCTCACTGCTCTTCACTCCATGTGTAGTGTTCACGATTCCATCGATAGCGAGTTGCTTTGTACGCTGGGGTCCATAGAAAACACAGTGAAGGTTTTCGGGTATACAATGAACTAATTCAAACGCCTTGTCACAGTTTGACGCGATATTTTCGTATAGCCGTGCTTGATTCCAGCTGTTTTGCTAACTTGCCAGCAGTTAGTTGGCGAAATATTTTAGCCGTTACAACAAGACGACGATCACGTGATGGAGTAGTTTTGCGTGGACTACCGCTATACTGAACCTTATGGTAGTTATTCCATATTCAGAAAATTGTTTCCAGATTCTCTGGGCAATTCCGAACTCCTTCGTTACGTCTCTCGTTGTTCGCTCTTCTTCCAGATTACCAACAATTCGCCCAAGGGTAAAACCACCCAGATGAGTTCTTGGCATGTACTGCAAATCTCCATAACAACAAAAAAGGCAAATCCACACTTCAACACCTACAAAACAAACGATTTCTTCCTACTCATGTTTCACCTTTTATCGCCGATAGGCAGTACGAAGCGGTCACCTAATTCCTGACAATTTGCATATGACTAAATACTCTCACATAGCTTGCTCCTATACGTGTTTCGATGACTTCATAACGTTTTTTACAGCTGCCCAATGACTTGCGAGTCAGAAATTTAACCTTTTGACGTTGATCCTTAATTTTTTCTGGACATCGTTGTATTATTCTGCTTTGGTACATACGTATTATTTTTATTTTCTGCTTTTCGAAGAAGCCTCCTTGTGACTCGGAACCTTCTGATAAGAAGGAAGATTTCTGGAATGAGCTAAAAGCTGTTTTGAGCCAGTTTGGTGCTAACTAAAAAGTTATAATAGCAGGGGATTTCAATGCTGGAGTAGGTGTGCAGAATGCAATTTCTGACAATGTTCTGGGTAAGTTTAATGATCCTTGTGTGAATGATAATGGTGAAAGATTAATTAAACTCTGCATTGAGAATGGTTTGTGTGTATCTAATACATTTTTCAACCACAAGTATATCCACACATATACTTGGGAAAATCATACTCTTGGTCAAAAGAGTGTGTTAGATTTTGTTGTCTACGATCAGCGTTTGAAACACTTAGTTGTTGACACCCGTGTGATGAGAGGTGCGGATGTTGGTTCTGATCATTACTTGGTAGTGTCACGAGTGAAACTTAATGTTGGTAGGAGGAAAAGGAATAGGAAGAGACCCAGGATAGGAAGAATAAAGGTTGATAGGCTCCTTGAAGATCATCAGCGGTATTCTGACTTACTCAGAAAACGACTGAAGGATCTGAAGTCTGGTGAGAGGGATGTAGAAAAGAAGTGGGAATGTTTTAAGAACTGTGTTGTCACTGCTGCTAAAGACGTTTGTGGCACCACAACAGTGGGTAACAATAGAGGTGATGCTTGGTGGAATAGTGAGATTGAAGAGGCAGTAAAGAGAAATAAGGAAGCCTATTTGGGGATGTTGCAAGGTAGAGTCTCTGTGCACGAATATCGCTGTAAGAAACGTGAAGCTGCTAAGCTGGTTCGCCACAGTAAGGCAACAGATGGGAAGGAGAAAGTGGAAAGGCATGAACTGGCTTTTTGGAAAGATAGGAAGTCCTTCTGGAAGTACACGAGACTCAGGAAAAATAGGGGGAACAAAGTTGTAAGTTGTGTGAAGAATGAGATTGGGGAAATAATATGGGAGCCCAATGAGTTAAGTGACAGATGGGGTGAATACTTCTGTAAGTTATTAGATCAGGAAAGCAAAGATGATTCTGATACAGACGCAGATGATGTCACAATGAAGGATGAAAGCACAGGAGGGATCCCAAGAGAAGAAGTGTGTAAAGCTCTAAAATCTCTTCAGAATGGTAAGGCTCCGGGAGTTGATGGCATAACTGCAGAGATGTTGAAATACGGTGGTGACTCTATAATTGACTGGTTAACTGAAATTTGCCAGTTGTGCTGGGAGTTAGGAATGGTTCTTCGGGATTGGAAGGATGCTATCATTGTTCCCTTGTATAAGGGAAAAGGTGATCAGACTGAATGCAGGAACTATCGTGGTATTAGACTACTGAGTGTGCCAGGGAAAGTGTTTGGTAAGGTTGTTATCACAAAAGTATGGAGTCTTACATCATTGAAAGTGTGGGATGTTCAGAGTGGTTTTATGCCTGGCAAAGGCTGCACTAACCAGATTTTTGCATTACGCACGATGATTGAAAAGTATCTGGCTGTTGAGAAGAAAGTTTTTACTGCCTTCATAGATTTAGAGAAAGCTTACGACCGAGTGAATAGGACACTTTTGTGGAAGGTATTGAATGAATATGGTGTTACTGGGAATCTACTTAATAGTGTAAAAGCCATGTATGCTGGTAGTAGAGCTTGTGTACGAGTAAATGGTGTTTTATCAAAATGGTTTTCCATTGGTGCAGGAGTTAGACAAGGTTGTGTAATGTCACCATGGCTTTAGGAGAATTCGAATTCGTGCAGAAATAGTCCAAAGTAATCGAGGTAGTTGCCTTCAATGCACGATCTTAAAAAACAATCTTAAAAAACAGTATTATAAAAAACAGTATTATATGTATACCTGCATTCTATTTCCTTTATTTATTTATTTTTTATTTCATGATACATGCCACGTCGTTTGACAATTTGATGCCACGTGACATTATGTCATATTCATATCTGATATCTATATTATGTTCACGTAACACTTTATTTAAATTTATTCCTTCTCCTGTATCTGATGATGGGTTCTAGGGAAACCCGAAAGTTCTTATATACAATAAAATCTTTAAATTCAGCCTACGAATTTAAATTTGTATTGTGAGTGACTCTTGTTTTTTAAGATCGTGCATTGAAGGCAACTACCTCGATTACTTTGGTCACCATGGCTGTTTAATATATTTATGGATGCATGCATGCGTGATGCCAAAATAGATAACACTGGTTTATGTCTTGGTGATATCCGTGTGTGCAGATTGCTGTATGCTGATGACACTGTCTTGTTGGCAGAGAGCAAAAGTGAGTTGCAGAGTATGTTGACTCGGATGCACGAAGTTTGCATGAAATTCAAACTGAGTATAAATAAGGGAAAACCTAAAGTTATGGTGTTTTAGAGAGGAACGGGTAGCACTGAATGTAATGTAAGTATAAGTGGCACTGTGATTGACCAGGTGAGTGAGTTTGTGTATTTAGGAAGCATGTTTGACAGAGAGAACAAGTTGGATGGTGAAATCAGTAGGCGAGTGAATTCTTCTTTGAAAGTCATAGCTGCTCTGGCAGGTTTTCACAGGAATGATGGGTTATCTAAAGAGTCCCGCATGGCTGTGTTTGAAAGTGTAATTGTTCCTACTCTGATGTATGGTAGTGAAACCTGGGTACTGCAGAAGAAACATAGGAGTCGTTTGTGTGCTGGAGAAATGCGTTACTTATGTGGGGTTTGTGGCAAGACACTATATGATTGTGTGAGAAATGAAGATGTATTGCAGTTGTGTGATGTGAAGCAAAATATTGTTAGCAAGGTGGAGACCAATATGCTTCGGTGGTTTGGCCATGTTGAAAGAATGAGCGATGAAATGCTTACTAAGAAAATCTTTTCAGCCCAAGTGACAGGAAGGAAAGGCAGAGGAAGGCCAAGGAAGACATGGGTGGATCAGATTCAGGAGTGTCTGCATTAAAAAAAGATTATGAGTATGAAGTATAAAAGATCTTGTGTACGGCGTGTAATGGATATTAGTGAAGCACGAGTTGTATGTCAAGATCGCTGTAAATGGAGAAGTTTGATACGACAAAAATAAGTAAAATTATCTGGTAGTTTGTATTTCTTTTTGGAGCTAACCTCTGAATCTCAGAGAACAGCTTAGTGATATGTATGTATATGTATGTTTTCGAAGAAGCACAGCTTGCAGTCTTCATCTACAAATCTGCTAGAGTTACACTCTATTGTTTTACATGACGTTCATCTTATGTTCATCTACTTTTTTGTTTAGGTTATCTGCAGTGTGTATATAGCAAGTACATTTTTTTTTATAATTTTGATTACTGCGTTCTTTGGTTTCTGCCAAAGGCATTTTAAACACTTGAATTTCATTCTAGTCAGTTCTATTTTGAAAAATTCTGAATGTACTAAATTATATTGATTAATGATATTCTTAAGACAAAATTTACAATGTAAAATGGCCACCTGCTAGTCAAGTTTGGCACTTCATTTTTAGATACTGTCTAGGGAAAATGGTAAGGTAGCAGATATGGCTGCATAGGGAAGTTTATTTCTGAATTTTTACTTATAAAATATAAAATTGCTTCTCATAGTTGCTCTCATGGCGGTCATTAAACCCCAAACAAAAATATACGTAATAACTTGTATCTAGTGTTATTTTCTTTTCTTTTGACAAGAGTGGTCTTAGCCTTCCAAGAATAAAAAGTGTTGTGAAGCTGTTAAAAGAAAGAATAAATCTTAAACTAAATTGTGAAAAGAATCTTCCAGACATTTACAAAATGCTAAATGCTAGGACAAGTTTATGAAGAATTTTTTGAGAAATGGTTCCAATTGGTATCAAAACATTGCGAGAACGTGATCTCCATAGATTCCTCTCATATATGAATTTTTTGGGGGGAAGGGGCGAATAAATTCCAGTGATGACATATCGACTAAAGTTGCTTGTTTTTGAAAAACTTGACTTTTCCGCGCTTTCAAAGCTCAAGTGCTAGGCAGAGATCATCCTATCAACTCAAGATATTTCAATTCATGTGAACTGAATTTAAAAAAAAAACATTCAGAATATTTTTTTCAAAAAATTGTTTTACCCATAATCCAAAAAGTGTACTTTGAAGTTACGGCATCTAAACTGAAGGATAGGCGGACCAAGAATATCAGGATGGTAACAAAGGAATAAACGAAGGCTTCGGATTCACAACAAAAACAATAAAAAAGGGATCTGCACCTGGGAAAGGCTTCGGAAAATATGAAGCCCTGAAGATCAAGATTCATTAACATATGAGTAAATACCAAAGTAGGAAACCAGTTAAAATTATGAGGAATAAGGAATAAGCTATACTTAATGTAAATGATGAAAAAACAAAGTGTACTGTTATACAGATATTTTTTTTATCTGGACCTCAATATCTGATCAGTGAGACCAAAACTTGATTTTTTCAATTTGTTCTATTTGTTATGAATCATTACTGCCTACTTCAGAACCGAAACAGTTATCATGTCGATATATTTAACATTTGTGATCTAAAGATCCATAGTCTAAACAATGCCAAAAGGAGTCCTTCATGTTCTTTTAGTTAGCTGGATATTTGATTCTGAGTCCTTTGCCTAAGAGTGGCTCCTACCCAGAGATGATAACCATGTAAAATGAAGATCAGGGTTAATTTTTTCAAATTTTGTTACCTGCTTCTGGAAAGTTGTCCTGGGATTGTCCTTTTTCATCAGCAACTCAGTAACAAAGGTCTATTTTTTTTATTTTTTTTGCTTCTCTGAACTAGATTGACAACCTAACCTGATTGTAAAATTTTTTACAGAGAAATTCATAATGTTTTTGCCCCACTGCCCCGCAAATATTTCACAGTTCGATATGACAGCTTGAAGTAAAATTCATTTAATTATTATTTGCCTTGCAGTAGAAGGCAGCTGAACTAGAAATAGTTTTATGTTCACGCTAACAAAACTTGGAGGTGCCTCAAGTCGGCATGCAATTTCATAAATCAGCACCAGCCTCCCATATAAAGGGACCCGGACGTTCTCAGCGGTTCTTGCGGCGAGACTTTAAAAGCTTTGCCTTCGACAACAAAAGGCCACTTCAGGTACTCTGCTCTACTGAAGAGGAGTGTGGGTCTGTCAACACCAAGCAACAGCAGACAGAGCGAAAGAGAAAAAGAAGAGAGAGACCTCCTCCATGCTCTGCACCTCCTTGTAACTTAAGAAAGTGCCCTCTTATGAAAACTGGGGGGGGGGAGAGTGAGAGAAAGAAAAAAAAAAAAGACGCCTAGGAAAAGGCCTTCCGTCTGAACTGCGCTATTGATACATCTTTAACTTTTTGACCTTCTTTTTCCTTTTCCACTCCCTTGCCTTTAAAGTTTCTGCTTTCCACTCGAAAGCAAAATAAGTCACAAAGTGTAGCCGTCAAAGGAAAGTTCAGGGCGCTTTTAGATATTTAAATAATTATTCAGCCCGTTTTTAGAAATTTAAGATCAGAATTAGCACGACGTCATTGAAATAGCTCGCGTTTCCTTTCTTTATTCTTGAAAGGCCTACACTCTGTTGACTGGAATGGTAAAATATGAATGTCAAGCGAAATTAAGATCAAAATCGGCTCTGCAAATGCTGCCGTGTAAACAACTTTATGAGTTATAAAGAATGCCACAAATTCTGACACTGACTTCAAATTTGGAACTTAATTCTTACTTAAAAGGAAAAGAGTGAAATGGTTGCTACACATAGTCATCGAAATTACACTTTTACACTCCCATGTGGATTTCTTCTCGGCTAACTCGGCTATCTGGATTTCTTCCGGCTCAACTTTCAATTAAATACAAAGGAATCCGAAAACATATACTCTATTAAGAAAATTCGTTAAAACATGTAAAATTACTCTTCTGCAAATGAAGTCTTTAGTGAAAAACTGAAGGGAATTTTAAGTTGCTTGAAGTGGATTACCATATATATTTTCACATGAAAGTGATGAACAGCTGTGGAACACATAACTGTCGTACATATCATATTTAATACAAATTTGTATCATACTATCTCCATCCCGAAGGTCGATCTAGGTTACATTTGGCCTCAACAATCAAACAATCAAATAAAATGCAGGAAATGGTTCGGTTATGAGAACACTGAAGAAAATCAGAATAAATAAATAATTCGTTTCCCTATTCAAACAAACCATATTTTTACATAGTGAAACAAACCTCCTGTCCTCATTTGTTCATTCCCTCAACAGACGCATCCGTCTAAGAAATAAAAGGATGTCGGTGAATCCTTTCTCGAAGTTTGAAAGTAAATGTTTCATAACATGGAAACACCATAGTTTCATCTTGCTAAAAATAAAACAGAAAAAGAATGATCATTTTCTTCTTCATATGTTCTCATACTGAGTAATATAGTTTTCTATCAACAAGAAATGTCACAAGATTACATTATGAGATAGATAGATAGATAGATATTATCGTTTAATTCCACCACACCACCTCTTTCCTAACACGCTTTACTTCAACACCTCACGGTACTTATACAGACATACTCTTTGCGAAGAAAAGCCAAGCTAACCAGGTTGAATCAAGAACGTTCTTGTCCGGGACTCTCACAAACTTGAAAATACATTGCCCATACAGAAGGGGGGGGGGGGGTGAAAAAATGAAGTCAGTGTCAGAAGTTTGAAACGTCTGAAAGTTGAAAGCCTATATAATCAGAAGAAAAAATATATATTGAAGTCGCAGATTTATGCAAGAGTAAGGAAGAACCTCAATGCGATAACTTCATTTTTTTTGTGTCACACAACTTTTAAATTGATCAATGAAATTATTAAAGTCTGTGAAGTACTAGTACGAGCTTGCAACTATGTTGTTCATTGTGTAAACTTTTTGTATTGAAGCTTTTTAACCACGTTTAGGAAACAAAACGCTGCACCTCTAAGGCGAAAGGAACACCAGCTGCCTAAAGGTTGTTTTCCGTTCGTTTTTCTGTGTAAGATGCTGATCTTGTCTTGTTGTTAGTAGCCTTAAGGAAATTAGGGCAAATTGTGGAATTATTCCGGAGAACAGAAAACAAAATTCCTCTAATTTTCTTGTTAATAACATTTCCTCCTCTGACTAATGTTAAAGACCTCCAATGATTTTCAGAAAAGATGACTTCAAATATCTTGACTTGTTGCGTTGAATCCTATCAAGTTGTTCACTGTACCTTTTGTAGGGCTTCGAACGGAAGAACCAAAAATTTCAAAATCTGGACAATTTATGTTTCAGATCATGAATTCAAAAATAAAGGCAAACTGCTACAGAACTTCAGTTGAGTATTTCCGAAGCATTTAACGTGACCTATTTGACCTGATTTTTTACTTGCAATAAGAGTTGAAGTGGCCGCTCGGGGAATTACGGAGTAAACCTATATGCTTAAAGGCCAACTTTACCCTCCAATAGGCTGGTGAATGGGGTAACGTATACAGTTATTTTAACTATAGTAAGCATGGTGGGGAAAAAATAAGAAGCGCCGCTATCTTCAAATACTGCAAGCCGTTATGCATAACCCAGTTCAATCATGCCTGCAATGGATAAAGAAAATTAGAAGAGGGATCATTCTAGGCAGCACACCAACCATGGGACATCGTTAGCCAAAATTACACTGAAGTGCCAAAAGACGTGGAATACGTACCTGCAGTAGTATCGTGTAGGACCTCCTCTATCCCGGCGAAGTGCAGAAACTCGACGTTGCATCGATTTCACAAGTGGCCGGAATACATCTGGAGAGATGTTGAGCCATGCCGTCTGAGCAGCCGCCCACAGTTCCCTGGTATTTGTAGGTGCGGGTTCTTGGATGCGAATGGACCTTTCCACCACATCCCATAAGTGCTCTATTTGGGTTCATGTCGGGCAAACTTAGTAGCCACACATTCCGTCGGAACTGTCCAGAATTCTTCTCGAACCAATTTTTGACACCTTGGGGTAGATGACATGGTGCATTGTCCCCCTGGAAAATCCCATCGTTGTTGGGGTACATGAAGTCCATGAGGGGCCGCAAATGGTTTCCCAGCAGAGTAACAAAGCGATTACCGGTTATAGTCGTGTTTACGAATGCCAGAGGACCCATACCGTGCCACATAAGGACACCCCACACATGTATGGAACCACCACCAGCTTGCACAGTGTCTTGTTGACGTCTTGGGTCTATGGCCACATGGGGTCTGCGCTACACCCTAACCGTACCATCAGCTTCTAACAACTGGTGACGTGATTCATCGGACTACGCCACATGTTGCCAGTCTTCAAGGGTTCAATTACCGTGTTCACGAGCCTAGGTGAAGTGCTGTGTCCGATGTCGTGGTGTTAACAAAGACACTCTGGTGGGTCTTCTGCTCCCATACCCCATGGGCACTAAATTACGCTGCACTGACCTGATGGATATGTCTCTTGTATCTCCTGTATTGAATGTGGATGTTATTTGAGTGAGTGTCACTCGTCTGTTAGCATGGACAATCCTGGTCAGATGTCAGCGGTTACAGTCTTTTAGCACACGTGGTCGGCCACTGCGCTGTCCACGGTGGGTGGTAATACTTTCCATGAGGTATTCTCGGTACACATGTGGCACCGTGTAACGAAGAATGTCGAACGTTCGCACAACTTCGGAAATCGAATGTCCAACTATCTGGCTCCCACTACCATGCCTCGTTCAAATAATTCACGTCGGCTTGCTCTAATCCTACTGGCGGTTGTTCAACCTGGCTCACGCGATTATACCTCGCAAGTGATAAAAATGGTGGCGTGCGTTGAAGCCTTTATACGATGGAAGCGCCAGTTAAAAATCTGCATGCTGATTTCCCATGACATTTGGCACTTCAGTGTAATACAAGAGATGATTCGTTGGCTGAATGTAAGCTTCATTCTTGCTTTTATCTAAACTTTAACAGTAAAGTGATAATCCGTTTTAGCGGCGTAAGAAAACAAAACTTCAATTTGCCAAGCTTTCGCTCATCAACGGATGGCTTTTTGAAGGCTAATGGCTTTTTTACGTTATTAAGAAGGTTTTTTCAATGCTAATAGCTTTTTTACGCTATTAGCCCTGAAAAAGCCATCCGTTGATGAGCGAAATCTTGACAAATTGTAATTTTGGTTGTTGTTTTTTTTACGCCGATAAAATGGATCATCACTTTAGTCTTCTGTATATATATGGTGTAATAATCAGTTCTATTATTTAAACTCTAACAGTTTGCCGTTAGTACCAAATGAGATATTTTATTGCGCGTATGTTGTTCGTAAACAAATTGCGATTATGAGCAATAAAGTGCCATTGAAGTTTTAGGATACTGAGACGCCATAGACGAATGCGTTTTTCAGAACACTGAGACGCCAAATACGAAAACTAGAGATGAGGTTTCCTCGTCTGTTGATTATTACCATCTGATGACAAAATGCTGGCCTTTGAGAAATCTCGTTGTTGTGTAAAACGTAACTCCATGTGTATTGGGCCAACGTATATTCGCTAAACGACAGGCTAAAATATCGTATTTTGATATGCTCTATAATGGTATCGTTCACTTCATCTAAAGATTACTTAACCGAAAATTACTTGATCGAAAATTTCATTTCACCGAAGGATTACTTCACCTAAAAGTTCATTATATCGAGAGATCATTTTACCGAATGGTCAGTTTATCGAAAACTTAGAATTTTGTTGTTAAAGATCTGTTGGAGTGTGGTGCGGGTTTTTGAAAAACTGGCCACCTAAACCTTATGGGATTGAATAAAAAATGCACTTTTAATTTCTATGAAACACCTCTCCATAAGTAGGTTTTTCGAAATATAACATTAATTATAAGACCTAGATCTGAGCCTTTTTTATCAAATCTTAATCCTCCGAGCTCATACTCATAAGGGTTACATAGTAAGTCAAGTAAATAATGTTCCACTTTTACTCAACCACAAGACATTATTTTTTTGACCGTATAGGCCTAGATACAGGCCATTTTAACAGATTTGAACCTTGCTCATATTCATAAACGTTGCATAATATTTAAAGTAAAATATGTTGCATAATATTTAAAGTAAAATATGTTGCATAATATTTAAAGTAATATATATAGATTAGGCTGTTTGAAAATACAACACACGTAAAAATTGGAAAGGGAGTGAGACAAGGTGACACCATATCTCCGAAGCTCTTTAATGCCACATTGGAGGGTGTTTTTCAGTCACTGAGCTGGGAAAACAAAGGGATAAAGATTAATGGAGATTATCTAACCCACCTTCGTTTTGCTGATGACGTAGTCATTTTTGCAACTACCCCATCAGAGCTGCAGAGTATGATCCAGGAACTTGCTGACAAGAGTACAGAAGTGGGATTAAAAATGAACTTTCAGAAGACAAAAGTGATGTTCAATGCTTTTACAAGAAATGAAGATTTATCGATTGATGGAGAAAAGCTGGAGATAACAGACACGTACGTTTATCTTGGACAGCAGATATCAAGTGAGGGTCACATTGATGAAGAAATTAATCGGCGTACAAAACTTGCCTGGAGAGCCTTTGGAAGAAACAGCATAATTTTCAAGAGCAATATGCCATTATGTCTTAAAAGAAAAGTGTTTGATCAATGCATCCTTCCAGTGCTTACGTATGGTGCGGAGACGTGGACCTTAACTAAAAGAGACATACAAAGGCTGCAGACAACTCAAAGTAGCATGGAGAGGTGCATACTTGGTGTAACCAGGAGAGATAAGAAGAGGAACTCGTGGATCCGAAAAATGACAAGAGTGGAAGACATCATGATCAGAGTTAAATCCCTGAAATGGCAATGGGCTGGACATACTGCCAGAAGGACAGATCATCGATGGACAGCTGAAATTTTAGATTGGATTCCAAGGGACAGGAAAAGACCCAGAAGAAGACCACTTGGGAGATGGGTGGATGAAATTCGAAAGTATGCAGGGATGACATGGAGGAGACTGGCACAAGACAGACCGTTGTGGAGGAAACTTGGGGAGACCTTCGTCCAGCAGTGGATTGATAATGGTTGACAATGATGATGATATAACTTAGAACATTAATTTTAAGGCCTTAGGCCTTGATCTGGGATATTTTTAATGTTCAAAATTTTTTTTATGTAAACCTTATAAACAGGAGCACGCACGTTTAAAATTTGCTAAAAAGGTCTATGCCGAGATCTAGGGTCCTAAAATTGATTCTTTTTTACCTGAATAAATTTGCAATATTATTAAATTGACTTTTTATGTAAACCTTGTGAACATGAGCACGCACGACTAAAAATTTTTAAAACAGTCTAAACCGACGCGTAGGGACTTAATTATTTTTGTCTTAAAACTAAATCTTCGCACTCTTTATGACACGGAGAAATTAAAAGTGCAATTTGAGTATGATCCCATAACGTTTCGGTGGTCTGTCTTCCGAAATGTCACAATGCTTCAGCACATCATGTAATGATATCCAAAGTTTTCAATTAACTCACCCTTCGGCGAAATGACCCTTCGATGAAATGACCTTTTACACTGTTTAAAAAAATTTTGGTAAGTTGCACCAAAAAGTGGTGCTACACTAGCTGCACCACTTTCTGGGAAAAGATACACCATTGTGTGGTGCAAATAAAACTCAACAACATAGTGCAACTTTACACCACGTTACAGTACAAGGTTGATCGATCAACTCAAGTACATCCATGTTGTTAGGTTTTGTTTGCGCCACACAATGGTGTATCTTTCCTAAGAAAGTGGTGCAGCTGGTTTAGCACCACTTTTTGGTGCAACCGGCCACAACATTTTTAACAGTGTAGGTAAAAAGACCTTTCGGTGAAATAACCCTTCGATGCAATGAACTTTTGGGTAAAGAGATCTTTCGGTGAAATGTACTTTTCGATCTAGTGACCATTCGGTGAAATGAACGTTTTGATCAAGTGTTTCGGTGAAACAATCTTTTCGGTGAAGTGATTTTCGGTTAAATGACACTTTGGTGAAGTAAACGTCGGGCAAATGAACCAGGCCCGTTCTATAAGATGCAAAACGATACATAAGTACGAATTTCACACAATCATCTCTGAGTTGAGATGTGATGTTTAATCAGTTTATTCTTCCAGTACTTACGTATACGTCAGAGACATGGACTTAACTAAATCAGCATACAGAGGCTGCATACAACTTAAAAGAGCATGGAGAGATGCTTGGTGTACCCAAGAAAGTCAGTAAGAGGAACTGATGGATTAGGAAAATGATAAGAAGGGATGACATCATGGTCAAAGTAAAGACCCTCCAGTGGCAATGGGATGAACATGTTGCTAAATGAACTGACCGCCATTGGGTAATTGAAATAGTAGACTGAATACCAGGGGAAGGAAAAGACCCGAAAGAAGACTATAGATGGAACATGATTTCATGAAATTCGAAAATTTGCAGGAGTGACATGGAAGAGAGTTGCTCAAGATAGAGTCCTGGAAGAGACCTTCATTCAGCAATTGACTGAAAGTGGTTGACATCATATTATGGTCACCTATTTAATAACGTGTTGGGACACCTTTCTCCGTTGTAACCGCTTGCACCCTACGTGTCATCGACTCAAGTACATCGCAGAAGGTATCCTCAGGTGTTCTGCGCCACTGAACACCTGAAACGTCGGAGATGTAGCTGTGGCTGTTGAGTGTATCGGCGATGCGTACCTCAGGGGTGCGGGTGTCGTATCCAATTGCGCCCCAAACCATAACGCCAGGCGACTGACCGGTATGGAGATACATAATGCAGGCGTCATACAGTCTCTCGCCGCGGTGCCGCCACACGCGGATCCGATCATCGTGGTGTTGTAGGCAGAAACGGGATTCGTCGGAGAAGACAATGTCGTGCCATTCCGTAGTCCAGGTGCGGTGTTCAACGGCCCGCTGCCGCCACATTCGCCGGTGGTGTAACGTCAATGGTAATTGGAGCAATGGGCGCCGTGCGACGAGTCCCCGTTCCTGCAGACGACGTCGAACGGTGCTGACACACTTTGTTGCCCCACACACCCTAATTCCTGCGTTAACGTTCGTGATGTGGCGGTGCGAGCCGTCAATGCCCGCTACACAACATGCCAATCCTCTCGTTCGGTTGTGTGCCGCGGCTGCGTCAATCGCTCACGTCGGTCCGTCCGTCCCTCCTGCACCCACCGAATCCATACTCGCCTCACTGTGGCTGGATGTCGTCCCACACGGGCGCCGATGTATCGGCACGATAAATCGCTGTCGCGATAAGCCACTATACGTCTTCTGTCGAACTTCGAAACGTGCTGAAATGACTGCCGTATTCCGCGACGAGGCATCAGGAAGATTCCCATGCAAAGGTATACGGCAGCACAACACACTTCCACTACTTTCACCCCGCCTTCTGTACACCCTTCTTATAGTGCTTCTCGGTGGCGTGACGGGCGCACATGATTTGCATATACCCTGCAATGCTAATCGTTTGCATGTCCTCTCGCGGGCGACGCATGCTGCGAATTTCAGGCCAATCGGATGTTTCCTTCTTGGTGTTGCATTTTGGGTGGCCAGCAGTGTAGCTTAGGCAACACTACGTAAAGTTTGTTCTTCTTATTCACTCACTTTAAGTGAAACAGGAAGGACTCAAAGTTCAGGAAAAAGTTACTTACAGTTCGTCTTTTATTCAGCCAAAACTCAATATGCACTTCACTAATGAAGAACTTCTAGATAATTACTCCAACAACAGCAACAGTCATTTAATCTTATTAACGTAAGATAGTAAACATAAGTTGGTTTTTTTTGAGTCACTGGTTCCAGGGAAGGGAGAGAGCCAGTGCCGTAAGACAAACACAACATCCATGCCTCACCGGGATTCGAACCCGGACCCCGTTCTGAATCGCTTAGACCACTGCGCCACCGAGGCGGCAATATTTGATTAACGCACTCGAACACAAAATATGTATATTAACCAAAGATTGACAGACGCTAGATGCATGAAAAAGACCGCTTACATCTTAAGACAGCTTCCACGACTACCACACCATAATTTGGCTGCTAGCTTAACACATTTTACTGTATATGCGGTGACCAACCAAGGGTGAGCGACTAGTGCTCGTCAACCATGCATTCGTCGCTCACCCTTGACCTCAAGACTGTTGCCAGATTACATTCATTCAGTGAGGAAATACAACTTTAAGGTTGAAATTCTAAATTTACACAGAGAAAGACAACTGAAAAATGAAGGTCAAATTAGAATATACGTCATAGTTATATGTGAAGAAACAATTGATCACCCCAATAAGGTTGTAGGACCATTACCTCCTTACTTTTTGCTTGTTTGTCATAGCCTGAGTAGGTGAGGATTTAATCTGATTAATTGGGGGAAGTGGAAATTTTCTGAAGTTTATAAGAAAATGCACTTTTGAAGTGGAAGCAAAAGAGACGGGACCTTAGTTTTGACGAAAAAGGTCGCGTCGTGGAAATTAGAAGGCGAACGAAACGATTTGTTTCCGGAGAGCGTTGGGGATTGCGTCGCATAGCTTCAGCGGCGGTTTAAGAAAGAAAACACGAAGTTCGGGTCTAGTGTCGACAGCACGGACGGGTACGAAGTCAATGAAGCATTCTATTAACCTGCCCTTCGAGAGGTCCCAAGCCACATAGTTTTAGCGAAATAAATTGTTTGTATTTGTTATTGTTAAAAAAGGGACTGAATTCTACTTTTCTTCGATGTGTGTGATTCTGCCTATGGGAACGAACCAAAACAAAATTATGTAACGGCTAGCTAGATCGGGGCTATGTTGAATAAAAGCTAGAAAGGAGCGAGGGTTATTACAGCTTTAAAAATGTTCAATGTTCTGTGAATTGCTGCTGAATTGTCCCTAATGCTTTTACAAGTAGCTAGTGATGAGAACTTAACGGCCGTTGTAAAATTACCTATTTAGTTGAGTTTGAGATGGTGACAAAGAAAATCAAGTTTTGTAATATATCTCCTAGAAATATCTCTTCTTTCACATTTCTTTAGAAAATCACAGAACGAAGTTCGAATATCGAGATTACAACCTGTCTAGTTTACTTGATGGCCTTTAATCAGCATTTAAAAGAAATTTAAATTCATTTAATTTCTCTTATAGACGATTAAATGAGGTTTCATTATTGAGATTACTACCTGATTAGTTTAGCGGAATACCACTTATAATCAGTTTCATAGAAATTACAATTGGATTAGTTTCTTTTCGTGACCACTGAACTCGTTTCAATCACGTAACACTGCTATTTCGTGGTTTGTGCGAAGACCACTAGTTAATTTTTATAAAAATTCGAATTGGACTTGTTCCTTTCGAAGCGACAAACCGAAGTTTCATAGTGGTAACTATTTGATTAGTTTCTTCCGAAAGATACTAGTTGTTCCAGATTTTATGAAAACCCAATTCATAAATTGGTTATTTCCTTTGAATAAAATTGCATCGGGGAACAATTGCTGAAGTCGAGTAGATAGCATTAAATATCGTACAACCAATTTTGAAAACCAGAAAGCGTGTTATGAGTGAGGGTGATAAAGAAGAGTCGGAAAGAAGGGCCATTTATGCTAGCAAATAAGCAGTTATGGCGATGTAAAATAACGTATTTGCTTGGGTATTTAAAGTACAGTTATCCATGAATAAAATGTCTTTGTAAATGTTTAAAACATTACTATCATCATCATCATCATTGTCAACCATTATCAATCCACTACTGGTTGAAGGTCTCCCCAAGTTTCTTCCACAACGATCTGTCTTGTGACAGTCTCCTCCATGTTACTCCCGCATTTTTTAGAATTTCATCCACCAATCTCACATGTAGTCTTCTTCTGGGTTTTTCCCTGTCCCTTGGAATGCAGTCTAAAATTTCAGCTGTCCATTGATGGTCTGTCCTTCTGGCAATATGTCCAGCCCATTGCCATTTCAGGGATTTTACTCTGATCATGATGTCTTCCACTCTTGTCATTTTTTCTGATCAACGAGTTCATCTTCTTATCTTTCCTGGTTACATCAAGCATGCATCTCTCCATGCTGCTTTGAGTTGTCTGCAGTCTTTGTATATCTCTTTTAGTTAAGGACCACGCCTCTGCACCATACGTAAGCACTGGAAGGATGCATTGATCAAACACTTTTCTTTAAAGACATAATAATTTTACTCTTGAAAATTATACTGTTTCTTCCAAAAGCTCTCCAGGCAAGTTTTGTACGCCGATTAATTTCTTCATCAATGTGGCCCTCACTTGATATCTGCTGTCCAAGATAAATGTAGGTATTGGTTATCTCCAGCTTTTACCCATCAATCGATAAATCTTCATTTCTTGTGAAAGTATTGTACATCACTTTTGTCTTCTGAAAGTTCATTTTTAATCCCACTTCTTTACTCTTGTCAGCAAGTTCCTGGATCATACTCTGCAGCTCTGATGGGGTAGTTGCAAAAATGACTGCGTAATCAGCAAAACGAAGGTGAGTTAGATAATCTCCATTAATTTTTATCCCATTTGCTTTCCCAGTTCAGTGATTGAAAGACAATTTCCAATGTGGCATTAAAGAGTTTGGGAGATATAGTGTCCCAAACTATAGTCGACGTTATATACTTCGGTTAGATTATGGAGTCGTTCTTCCGATCGCGTAAACACACACACACACACACACACACACACACACACACACATACATTGAAAATCGTTAAATGCCCTACTGTAAAGTTGACGTTAAAAACAGAAGAAATTACTTGATACAGCTTTCTGGTTCTAGAATTTTGGATAAAATTCGATAAAACTAAAGTACATCAATATCCAATTCGTAAAAACGTACGTCGCACCCTTGGTAGAGTGGTATGAAACTTTGGCATCTAATCTTTGGCCGAGTTGGGTCCCGGTTCGAATTCCTGGTGAGGTGTGTTGTGTTGTGTTTGTCTTAAGGCACTAACTCTTTCCCCTTCCTGGGATCAGTGGCCCCAATTTAAGGACTATGCGACTGCTTGTAGCTCATCAGGTTGCGTTCGGTGGTCGTTAACCACCAACACCTCTTATTACGTGCCTGCCCCGCGCGACGCACATGAGATAAAGGCAGATAACAGTGAGAGCACATGCTAGTGTAGTATAGTGGATAGCACTCGGAGCTCCATATCCGAGAGTTGTGGATTCCAATCCCGCTCTTGGCATAAGAATGATGGAGAAATTTACTCCGTCATACCCTCCAAAAAAGCAAAATAAAACATAATAATTATACTCGTAAAATCCGAAAAAAAATTCATATCTCTAAATTGTCGGTATGTAGAAAATTGGAGTTGGGGTCAAATCCCTAAAACTAATCGGCATATAATAACAAAGCAATTGGAGTTAACAAATATATATACGATCGATGAAGATCGTATATATATATTTGTATATATATATTCTATAAAGAAGATACCTAAGCAAAAAAATACATATATAATTTTGACTCACACCTATATCATCATCATCATCATCATTGTCAACCATTATCAATCCACTGCTGGACGAAGGTCTCCCCAAGTTTCCTCCACAACGGTCTGTCTTGTGCCAGTCTCCTCCATGTCACCCCTGCATACTTTCGAATTTCATCCACCCATCTCCCATGTGGTCTTCTTCTGGGTCTTTTCCTGTCCCTTGGAATCCAATCTAAAATTTCGGCTGTCCATCGATGATCTGTCCTTCTGGCAGTATGTCCAGCCCATTGCCATTTCAGGGATTTAACTCTGATCATGATGTCTTCCACTCTTGTCATTTTTCGGATCCACGAGTTCCTCTTCTTATCTCTCCTGGTTACACCAAGTATGCACCTCTCCATGCTCCTTTGAGTTGTCTGCAGCCTTTGTATGTCTCTTTTAGTTAAGGTCCACGTCTCTGCACCATACGTAAGCACTGGAAGGATGCATTGATCAAACACTTTTCTTTTAAGACATAATGGCATATTGCTCTTGAAAATTATGCTGTTTCTTCCAAAAGCTCTCCAGGCAAGTTTTGTACGCCGAATAATTTCTTCATCAATGTGACCCTCACTTGATATCTGCTGTCCAAGATAAACATACGTGTCTGTTATCTCCAGCTTTTCTCCATCAATCGATAAATCTTCATTTCTTGTAAAAGCATTGAACATCACTTTGTCTTCTGAAAGTTCATTTTTAATCCCACTTCTTTACTCTTGTCAGCAAGTTCCTGGATCATACTCTGCAGCTCTGATGGGCTAGTTGCAAAAATGACTACGTCATCAGCAAAACGAAGGTGGGTTAGATAATCTCCATTAATCTTTATCCCCTTGTTTTCCCAGCTCAGCGACTGAAAAACACCCTCCAATGTGGCATTAAAGAGCTTCGGAGATATGGTGTCACCTTGTCTCACTCCCTTTCCAATTTTTACGTGTGTTGTATTTTCAAACAGCCTAATCTTTGCACTTGCATTTTCATAGATGTTATTAATAATATTAATGTATGCATCTTCAATACCGCAGGTTTTCAGAGCCATTGTAACTGCTGATGGTTTCACCGAATCAAAGGCTTTTTCATAATCGATAAAAGCCATGCATAGTGGAAGTTCATATTCCCTCGCTCTTTCAATTATTCTCTCAGCACGTGGATATGATCTATTGTGCTGTAGCCACTCCTGAATCCAGCTTGTTCTCTCGGTTGAGCCATGTCCAGTGTTACCTTCAAGCGGTGTGAAAGAACTTTAGTGAAGATTTTATAAACTACTGATAGGAGGCTGATAGGTCTGTAGTTTCCGAGATCCTCAATGTCACCTTTCTTATGTAGCAGGATCATTGTAGCGGTGTTCCAATCCTCAGGAATCTTTCCTTCATTAAGGCATCGAGTGAAAATTTGGGCGAGTACTGTTTCGATTTCTCCACTTGCTTCTTGTATGATGTCTACAGTAATTCCATCTTCTCCTGGAGCTTTTCCTCGCTTCATGTTCTTGATTGCATGTGCAACTTCTGCTGGAAGGACTGGAAGAACTCTGGTACTGGTATCTTTCATGATGTCTGGAGTGCATATATCATCCCTTTCATATAATTTGGAGTAGAAATCTTTCACTCTTGTCAAAATTTCGCCTCTATTTCTTGTTACAGAACCATCTTCTTTTCTCAGTGCCATAATCTGTTTTCTTCCCTTACTGAGATGTCCCTTTGCTATCTTTAGGCTTTGGTTGTTTTCAATTGCTTTCCTCACTAGTTCACAGTTGAATTTTCTTACATCTTCAGTGATACTTTTTCTTACTGTCTTGCATAGCTCTATATATTCCACTTTGGAAGTCACATCTTCTTTAGTTGTCCTCATCTCTCTTCTTTTTTGCATCAACATTTTGGTTTTTCCTGATAATTTGTTCACATGCAACTTGTTCTTAGACCCAGCTAATTTTGTTGCTGTTTCCATAAGAGCTTTGGTTACTTTTCTGTTAACTTCAGAGATGTCCACTTCTTCCGATGTTAGGCCTTCTAAAGCAGAGAACCTGTTCTTCAGTTCTAACTTGAAGGTATTATGGTGTTTTTTAAGGTTGGTTATGTCAATAGATTTTGTTTGTCTTATGAGCTTGCCACGTTCAAGTTTAGTGTTGAGGTGCATCTTACATCTCACCAATCTATGGTCACTACCTGTGTTGAACTTGTTCAGCACACTGCAGTCTTGCAGTAAGTACTGCAGTCTGCAGTACTTACTGCAGTACTGCAGTCTGCAGTATTGCAGTAATGGACGAATCCGACTACTACAGGAAGCTGGAGGAGTTCATCACCCACACCTATATATATATATATATATATATATACATATATATATATATATATCCACTGCCGATCTGAAACCCAAAGTTCCTCCGTTTCAGATCTGCAGTGGATGACGGTTGGTTCCGAAGAAAAAGTCCTTACTTCAAATGCAGACGCTCAATCATCTTATACGCATGAAAAGGATCGCTGTTATGACTCTAGAGAACCGTGTATTCCGCCTTTATACGAGCCTTGCAGAGGAGGTTACCCCGCTGGAGTTTGACGCGCTTCTCCGCAGGGTTAATATGCTTTCAAGGCGCCAATACAGCTCCCTATCGGCGAAGCTCCAGTGCAAACTAGCCAACCTGAGAGATGAACTTGGACCTCCCCGGCACCCGCCAGCTATTCCCATAGTCAGTGTCTCTTCCCGGTCTTTTTCACAGGAAGAAATGAAAGTTCTACAAAAAGGACCAAAATTTGCATTTTACCAACCAGTTGGACTTAAGGCCGTTATTCCCGCCATTGAAAGCGTCCTACAGAGTGCTCCTCTCCAAGAAAGGGACCGGATTAGACTCGGATGTATTGACAGATTAACTCGTGCTGTTAAACAACACCGAATCGGAAAAGCACCGGGAATACCCAAATCTGTCTCCAACCTCAAGAAAGACCACTCCCTGATCTTCACCCTCACAGACAAGTCCGGGCAAATTGCAGTAATGGACGAATCCGACTACTACAGGAAGCTGGAGGAGTTCATCACCCAGTCCGATTCCATTCTGCAAGCTGTAAATCCGCTTAACAAGTGGGTGGCCAAGATTAAGCGAATAGCAAGAATGAAGACGCTACCTGAACGACTTAGAAGGGCTGCCAAGATCCCTCCGGGACCTAAGGTTCCTTTCCTTTTGCTAGACTTAAACATCACAAGCACGGCAATCCAATCAGACGTGTTGTTAGCAGGAAATGCGCCCCTTCAGCTAATTTGGAAAAAGCATTCTCGTCCTTCTTGCGGCCGTTCCTACCGATAGCCGAAGGTGTCCTACTCTCTTCAGCTGACTTCGTTTCCAGAGTGAGATCCACGACAATGTCTCCAGGCGACATAATTGGAAGCTTTGACATCGAATCTTTATACCCCTCAGTGCCGGTGCATGAAGCCACCACAAACCTGAAGCGCTCTATCGCTGACTCGAACCTGTACCCTTCGGAAACTGTAGAAGCTATTTCCAAACTACTGGATGCAGTCACGCACTCAAATTTTTTTCAGCTTCCGATCCAGAATTTACAAACAAAACAAAGGGGGTACCTATGGGGTCCTCGATGTCGGCGGTCCTTGCTGAAGCGGTCCTCCGCCCTCTCGAAAATGAACTCTTGCAATCGTCGGTCACAGTTCCTAAAATATGGTTGAGGTACGCTGACGACATTTTCTTTGTTTGGCAGCATGGACAAGCCAACCTAAGTGATTTTCTAGCCAGAATGAACGATGCGCACCCAGATATTAAATTCACAGCAGATTATGAGTCCGAAGGTGCATTACCTTTTCTGGATGTACTAGTAAGAAGATTACCCTCTGGTGCTCTTAGCACAGAGG
This sequence comes from Macrothele yani, assembly GCA_039090855.1. Lineage (NCBI taxonomy): Eukaryota > Metazoa > Arthropoda > Arachnida > Araneae > Macrothelidae > Macrothele > Macrothele yani. The sequence continues at coordinate 141,752,502 of CM076989.1, read as the reverse complement.
TCTACTACAAACCTACCCACGTGGACAACCCCATACTCCCTGACTCAGCAGGCCCGGCCGCACGCAAATATGCCCTTTTTAAGTACAGAGCAAAGCGAGCTTTCGAACTCTCATCGAACAAGGCCAAATGCGAGGAGGAGATCCGTAGCATTAGAAACCTAGCGGCTGCAGCGGGATACGACATGATCACAATTGACCAAATTGTCAGAAAGGCTGCAAAAACTACTCTCCCACAGCCTCGTGCCAACCCCGCGGCACAGCCAGCCCGGTTCGTGGGTTCGATTCCCTACATTCCTAGGCTAACATACTTCCTGAAGAATGCTCTCCGAAGACTAGGTTATGATATCGGCGTGACAGCTCCTAGACCTTTGTCGGATATCCTCTCAGCAGACCAGCGCGCATCACCTTCTACGCTCACTGAAGCCGGAGTCTATGCTATTCCTTTGGATTATCCTGACGCATCCGTTAAGTCCTACATCGGGATGACAAAAAGATCCTTCCAGATCCGTTTTTCTGAACACCAAAGGGACGTTAAGGCCGGAAAGCTTACGACGGCACTAGCCCGTGATGTTGCATCTGAAAGGGCAGTTCCCAGATGGGGAGATTTTAAGAAACTAGCACCTTACGTCAGCGCAAGAGCTACTGCGCTTCGCGAAACCATCGAGATCATCACGCGACGGAATGTGTGTAACAAAGATGTAACCACGAGCCTTCCTTTCATATGGCACCGGCTTCTAGAAGTTACACGTGACCACCCGGCCCTGGGATCAAACAACCCGTTACATCGTGCAAGTGTTTTACTTATTTTGAATTTAATTATATTCTTAGAAATACATTTGTTCCAGTTGGTTCTGCGATCTTTAACTACTAAATTCCTGACGAAGCTACCCGGAGGTAGTGAAAGCTAGCATCTTTTTTGATTCCCTTATTTTCTACGCCTAACAAACGGAGTTCACTTTTTATTTTTATTGTCTTCCGCAATTGGAGTTGCTGAACATAACTTGATTTCAAAGCAAAAGCAACGGAGAACTCTTCAACAAAGCAAGATAGATTAATTAAGAAAAGCACTTTTGTCAGATTAGGTTTAACTGATCACTGTTTGCAATACATTTTCGTATATTTCGAGATGAACTGTGCAAAATTGAAAAGTGATCGACGATATAGATTTTGCATTGACCTCCAGAATTAATTCGCATTGAAACTCATTGTGAAAAGACAGCAGGTAATGAATAATTAACAGTGCACTACTTATTTCTATCTTCAAGTATTTATACCTTCTAGGGCAGGGGCGTATATAGAATTTTTTTTTTCGTATCGGCCTGACGAAAACTGGAAGTTTTTGAAATCCAGCAGAACAAAATAGAAGTTATGAGAAACAAGAAAAACATGAAAGCATTTTATTTTTCTAATGTAAGTTGATGCATTTTATAAAATGAAGGCATTTTTTTCTAATTTAAGTAACATTTTAACCAAAAACATAAAAAGTGGAACACTTTCGGAGGACCGGGGTGGGGTTCCCGGTACTCACCCCTTCTCTCTTTACGGGCTTGGCTATCGTTTTTGTGACGTCATGCTAAGCGACGGAGTAGCGCACCGAGAAGGTTACAGCACTGTACGTTTCTGGGCATTCAGTTGTACTTAATGCTTGAAAGAACAGGTTAATAAGGTCTATATTTCAGTTTTCTGCATATTATTTTATGGTAAATTACTTAATTATAGTAGACCTACCGAAATTTAAAAAAAAGAGAGAAAAAAAGAACTAATAATTAGTTGTCGTGCACCACTCGAATAATCCAATAATAATCGACACTGAAAATCTAGTAGATTTTTATCGACACGAAAAATCTAGTAGATTTTAACTTGTAAATAATATATATTAATGCAATAAACCGTTAATGTGATCTTGTTAAACCCGATTTTAAATCGTGCAGTGAGGTGTCGATTATTATTGGATTATTCGAGAAAGAAAGAAATTTGCGTCGGTTTTACCTTTCTCAGAAATTATGCTTTCTATGTTCTGTGTGAGTATAAACGGTTATACCAGAAAGCTCTATTAATGCAGTTGAAAATAACTGAAACGCAATCTATTAGTACGTTAACATACTGTTGTTACATTGCAATTTGCATGTGTAAAAGAAAAACCAGCGAAAAATTTATAAAACAGCCTCCAAAATTGCGTTTTTATACCCTAACTTTTTCTGGTCAAAAAACATTGCTTTCATCCAAAATATAATAAATCTGAAGAGACAAAGTGTTCCAAAATTAATATACTGAGAATGTGAAAAGGAAATTCACAAAAGGAAAGTTATAATAATGCAGCACCAGGTTAATGTTGCAGTACACCCCAAGAAATAAATTTAAAAAAAAATAAAAATGGGAGAGGCCAACTATATACTAAATTAATACTGAGAACGTATTTGGAAAAGAAAGTGAAAAAAATCTAATAATTCCACTACAGTCTATATTTTACATGTGGTTTTAGCAACTTAGCCTTCCCCGTCTCCTAGTCTATTTTGCTGTAAATAAAAACTGAAGGAATTAGGAATTAGAGAGCATCTTTTCTCACTATTTATCTGCATGATATTGCAGGGCATACAGATATAAATGAAAAGTTTTGAGGTTGTCAGCTAGACTAAATTAATACTGAAAATGTGTAACTCTCAGCTTAATGTACACACAGAAATAAATAAATAAAAAATAAACTCACCTGGAACTGATTTCGCCCCCATGTTTATGAGCATGTGTTAGAACATGCATGCTTGATAATTTTGTCCCACACATGAAATGAATAATGAAAACATACAAAAATGAAGATTGAAAATGTGCAAAAAGAAGATTGAAATATATTTACTTGTATGGGGTTTAGGGTAGTTAAACTGGAACTAGGCTTTAGTTTCCCCGTAATGATGATTATCAATGTCTTTTCCAGAATTATTATTGAGGCACATAGGAAGATCAGATTCATTAAGTAGCTGCTGCAAACATAGCATATTTTCTTTTCCCTGGCCTGTTATTTAAGTGGTAATTTTTCAACTTTGAGTAGTTATTTAAAAATATATTTAAAAATACAAAAGCGCACTATACATAGTCCCAGTTCAAATTTAGTTTGTGTACATTTTGAACATTTTCCGTTTACCACATTCAACTCTTCAACTTTCTTTGCCGCTAATTTTTTAACACAAATTTTGCATTTTATACATGTAGTAACTGCTCACAATCATCAGTCAAAAGGAATTGAAATAATTTGAAGCAAATAATGAATATTTTCACATTGATGTCTTCAGCTTCCCGTGGACATGCCCGTCGCTTAGCGTGACGTCACAAGCAAGTTCTTAATCAGGTAGCCAGGCCCGTAAAGATAGAGAAGAGGAGGCCCGGCGGCCCCGGCCAAGGCTTCCTTGCCTTCCCCTATGAATACGCTCCTGCCCAGAGTTGGAAACGTGTCAGAAATTTTGAACCCGGACCCGGCCGTCACATAATTAGACCTGACCCGTAGAAATCTTCTTTGAACTATAAATTCGAATATATCATCATCATTGTCAACCACATCAATCCACTGCTGGATGAAGGTCTCCCCACGTTTCTTCAACAACGGACTGTCTTGGGTCAGTTTCCTCCATCCACCCATCTCCCACGTGGTCTTTTTTGGGGGGGAGGGGGTCATTTCCTGTCCCTTGGTATCCAGTCTAAACTTCCGGTTGTTCATCGGTTGTCCGTTCTTCTGGAAATATGTCCATCCCATCGCCATTTCAGGGATTTTACTGATCATGTTGTCTTCCACTCGTCATTTTCTCTATACACGAGTTCCGCTTTTTCTGTTTCTTGCTTACATTAAGCATGCATCTCTCCATGATTGTTTCAGGCAATATTTGTATGTCTTTTTATTAGTTAAGGTCCACGTGTTTGCTCCGTACGTAAGCACTGGAAGAATGAATCGATTAAACACTTTTCTTTTAAGGCATAATGGCACATTGCTCTTAAAAATTGTACTGTTTGTTCCAAAAGCTTTCCAACCAAATTTTTTACGCCAATTAATTTCTTTATCAATGTGCTCTTGCTTGATATCTGCTGCCCAAAGTAAATGTAGGAATTGGTTATCTCCAGCTTTTCCCCATCAATTAAAATATCTTCATTCCTTGTAAAAGTTTGGTCTAATGAAAGTTCATTTTTTTATCCCATTTTTTTACCCTTCTCAGCAAGTTCTCTGCAGCTCTGAAGAGTATGATCCATTTTTTTACCCTTCTCAGCAAGTTCTCTGCAGCTCTGAAGAGTATGATCCATTTTTTACCCTTCTCAGCAAGTTCTCTGCAGCTCTGAAGAGTATGATCCCGGAACTTTCAGAGACCTCGGAAGGGTTCTTTAAAATATTTTTTGTTTGCTTTCAAAAATAAAATTGGGTCGAAATCGGGTCAGGAATAACTTGACCCGACTACGTTTGACTCGCAAGAAATTGCAGACCCGGCGACCGGTTTACCCGTAATCCGTTTCCATTTCTGCCCCTACCTTCTACGGTATTTCCATCTTCAAGTATTTTAATGTTTTGTAACCAATATTGGAATATTTTACTGGATCATTTGTGAAAGCAGCTTCGGGCTGAATGAAGATTCCTCCGTTTTTGCTGTTTGGTATTCTTCTACAAAATGAACGAATATTTGGGTGTGTTGGGCATACAGTGCAGTAACATGTCTCTTCTATTTCCTACCCCATATGCTTGCTGCACAAAGTTAGTGTTTGTGTATAAATGCAGTTCAAAGACGGTTTCCCATTATGCAATTAACCACCTGATTTTTTTTTTTTTTTTTTCCGAGGCTGTAAATCCTGTTTCTTCATTCTTTTTCCAATGGAAGTGGTGGGAAAATAAATGAATAAAAATTTTCACCGCTGCAGCTCTTTCTCACTTAATATTTACGCAGGGTAAATTTTCATGAGAAATGGAAACTCCCCATGAGGTCTATTGGTGTGAGAAACTCAACGCAGAGAAATCAAATTTGAGAGGAAGAATTAAAACATTTGCAAAGTGATTGATGAACTATGAGACCTAAACCGGTCAGTCGCCTGCAAAGGGAAATCAGTAATTAAATTAGCATGTAAGTGGGAGAGTACCCCTCCCCCAACCCTCCCCCCTTCCAGACTCCCTTTTAGTCGCTCCCCTACCTTTCATGATGTTCTCTTTCCTTCCCGACGAATGAGTCAAACTTCGCTCCACGCGCCAGTATTACGTCGTCGATGGAGCCCTCCATCCATCGCCTTCATATCGTTTCTGGAACCTCCCCCGATCACCCCTCCTATCAGCACGTTCAGGCCCCGTACGGAGAGGGCAGAGGGACCTCTGGTAGGGTGACGCCACGCCTACGAAGACCCCTAGGTCCTGGCCGTTCACGCCTTGATATAGCACCCGCCATTGGCTAAACTCCCAGCTCGCGGAGACTGAAATCATTGTCTATTTTCTAGCCATTGTTATATATTTCTTCCCCCTTCACTTTGAGGCTCTGCACCAACCTCCCTTTTGCAAAACGGTAGCAATGGAAAACGGAGGGGAAAAGAAGTCCCGTTCCGAGTGGTTTGTCCATCCATCAAACCCCAAACTAGTCTGGGGGAGGGTTTGAAGAAAGAGTATGGAAGCGGGGGGATACATAGAGGAGGGAGATCGATATACCCTCGCAAGCAAGTGGCCAATCTGGACTCCTTGCATTGTCCGAGCAGTGTATTCATCATTATAGAAGTTCTCAGCGGAGGATCGGAGGCTTCGCTATGTTACACCATCTGCTGTTAGAAGCCCATAGAAACAAGATCCTCTTCAAGAGAGTTAAGGGACTCTGCTGAACCCGTGTTCCATAGACACTTTTAAAGTGAAGACACCACACCCCTAATTCATTTCGGAAGCGATGGCTTTCAAGCAGGTTAAAAGACGATCATCCCTATTTCGACCGTGGGCATCTGCTGCTAATCATAAACTGGAAAAAGATGCCCAAGATGCTCAAGATCACCTAAAGAAGTTGAAAGGCTTTGTTAGTGAAAGAATCACTTCAACGGAATCATCTAAGTCACTCAACTTACACAGAGTTTACAGGAAGCAGGCCTCGGATGTAGAAGATTCCGAAACAACAACCTTAAAAGATGAAGCACACATAAGAACGGATTTAGAAACACCCCCACTGAATCGGATGAAGAACGATTTCGGCCGAAATTTTGTTGCACCGGATGTAAAACTCGCGTCTTCGCCTTCTGACAGACTTTGTGCAAAAGCTAGAGAATCTGACGATCACAAAGAGCAAAAATCTTTTCAAAATATAAATGTAACCACAGACCAACCAAGTGCCTTCGTTAGAACTACCAAAATGATTAAGACTGCGCATGATCAAGACGGAACGTCATCAAATGAGTTGAAAAATGAAATAAATTCTGTAAGTTTCAATTCCAGTTCCATAGTCCCATCACAGTTGCACTTCGATTCCCTAAGGACTTTCCAATTGGACGGCTCTCACATCTTCCAGGACAATAGTAAACACAATTTCATTCCTGCTGGAGACATTACACATTCTTCCTTGTTAGCAATTCCTTCGGGAGATTCGGTGATGAGCAACTTAGCTGAATTTGGATCATCCCTAAATTTCCCTGCTTCCTGGGATCCTCTCAGCACAGCGGGACTTACAACCCTTACAAACACGGCTCAGCATCCTCTATTTGAAGCCGGCATCATCTCACGCTGGAGGACAAAGAAGCAGAGGCCAAAGAGATTTCAGTGTCCTCATTGCCAAGTGTCATTTAGCAATAATGGACAGCTGAAAGGACATGTCAGAATCCACACAGGTAAGGCCATCAACTTTACAGCTTTTCTCACAGGTTAATAATCTTTCTCTCAGGGTATAGTAGTGCAATATTTTACAAAGTGCTCTTCTTCTCTGCTTCCAGGCAGTAATGCACTCCCGTGATTACTACCATCGAATAATAAGAAAATCTTTCATTTTATTTTGAAACTTCCTTCATTCTTGCAAGACGTAGGTCTTAAATTCCGAAGCTGTTTTTCTTTAAACATAAAATTCGTTTGGAAAAGTATATTATTTATCTTCATGTTTTCAGAATTTCAAATTCTCAAATGCTTGTCGTACGCAAGAGTAAAATCCAGCAAACAATGCATTTTGTTAAAATTTTAGCACCTTAACTACCAAACTTTCTTTGTTTTGGTATCAGATCTGCTTAAAAACCTAACCGCAGCGCTTTCTGAAAGTGTGAATAAATGCCCATTTTACAGAATTCGGACAAATTGCTCATGAAAATGGCAAAACATTTTTGTAGCACATGCGCTGAAAAAAGCATTTTCCATTAATTTGAGAAGCTTATAAACCAAGAATTTATAAAAAGATATTTTATAAACAAATTTGTGAATTTCATGATTAACCTTCAGGCATTAAGGATGCTATTCATTGCCTAAAGGAACACTTTAAATTTCGAAAGGTATATTTTAAATTGCTGAAATTTTGACGTTAGCTCTGAACCCATAAATAGATCGAAGATGTAGCTTATATATAAGCTACATCTTCGATCTGAAGAAGTAAATATCTCGGCTTTTTATTATAAAAAAACAGTTAATGTTAATTTTTTAATTTTATATTACAAAACGTTTATTTAAATGCAGCCGTACCACTGAGCTTTTCAATGTTGTTTTGTTTTTACAAAAAAAAAAAAACTTTACAGGAAGTTAAGCTTTCAAGCCACTAAGCTTAATTCATAAAATCTTCGGAGACAACTGAAGTACATTCCTCAACAAATGTATCCAGCATTACGATCTCCCCACTGAGAAGGGAAATATATGATCATTTCATTAAAGCACCTAAAATGTTATGCTGCACGCAGTTAAAATAAATGTAACCACAGCTGTAAAAAAATATGTTGTGAAAATCATATCAGTAATTAGTGAAGCGTTAGCTTGTTAGCTTCGGAAAGCATATGACATTATTATACTTATTTTTTCCAGTAAAAACTGATAATTAAAAAAATTATTTATACGGTGTAATCACACATTCACAGATATTCAACTGCGCAGTGACACACATTACTGTCAGACGTTTCCACGTCTACTGTTTAATTTTACATTTTAATTACTTCTTTTGATATATGTTCTTTAGAATTATATTTAATTTTATATCTTCTACTTAATTTAATACTGTATGACTTTTTTCATCTACTGGCTAATTATGCATTTGATTTAACTTTATTGTTTTTTTATCTCTCTCTCTCTCTCTCTCTCTCTCTCTCTCTATCTCTCTCTCTCTCTCTCTCTCTCTCTCTCTCTCTCTCTCTCTTTCTAATTCAGTCCGAATATTTCTAATGAATATAAATGTGATGTTAAATTCCATTTGCATTCCGATGCCTTTCACTCCTGGACAGTGCCATTGTTAAGAGTAAGGGCTGATGTAATTCCAGGTCGTTTAAATCAATTGGTTTTTATGGTTAATCGACCTGGGGTTTACGGTTCTAATTTGGGAAATATCTAATTCATATCCATTACGACTATAGTCATAATTACTACTAATGAAGGCAAAATAATTACTGCCAGCACAGAATATCTTTTTCTTTGAGGAACTAGGATTGAAGTTTATTGCTGATTGTAAATTCACAGCGCGGAAGCATTTTTTGAGTTTGGTTCAGAAATAAAAAAAAATCCTATGCAGAGTGAAGTGTGCAAAGTGCTTTTACTTTGCTACTGCCAAAAAAATCTTTCTTCCCCCTCAAGGATTTTTTTTTACTCACAATTTTGTAAGCTCTAAATGTAGTGTATTAGACAGTTAGAAAAAAAGTAAAACCTGGAGAGGAAAAGAATATCATTTTCATTCATCAAAGTGATAAAATGATAAAATATGGACCGTGTTTGCATAAAAAAAACAGTTCATACAAAAAAAAAAAAAAAAAAAAAAAAAAAAAAAAAAAAAAAAGGTAAATCCTGAAGAGGAAAAGAATATCATTTTCATTCATCAAATTGATAAAATGTCGATCATGTTTGCCTAAAATGTAGCATCTCTTGTTGTGTCAAGTGAAAGCAGATGAGAGTACTTTGCATAGTTGCATTATAAATTTTGGACATCATGAAATTTCACGCATGCTTGGTGCAACCAAGAAAGATAGAAGAGGATCTCATGGGTCAGGAAAATGACAAGAGTTGATGACATCATGGCCAAACTAAAATCCCCGAAATGGCAACGGGCTGGACACATTGCTAGAACTGACCACCGTTGGACAACTGGAATACTAGACTAGATTTCAAGGGACAGGAAAAGACTCCGAGGAAAACCATGTAGGAGATGGGTGAATGAAATTGGAAAGCTTGGTGGAGTGAAATGGAGGATATATGGAAAATTAGTGGAGGATATATCAACTCTATGAACTTCATTAAATTCTGAGGCAGAAAGTTGTGGAAGAAACTTTGGGGGCATTCATCCAGCAGTAGATTGAAAATTGACAATGGTGTGTATATATATATATATTACAAGAAAGTTAAATTTTCACTCATGCATCAAAATTTACAACACAAAATTCTAAATTGGATGTCCATTATTACTTTATTGAGATTTTTGCATTCTCATGAAACCTGAACGGAACTTGTATGCTTAGGGCCTCTGGTTGTCTTTCCTTGAAGAGTGAAGAGTGATCCAGGGGTTCTGAGTGGGTGTTTTTATAGGTGTTTACTTGACATTGTTTTGTCATTTTGTTAATCACATTTTTTTTCTTCAGGAGGCTGTTTCACCCTATTTGTTTGTTTATGAGGGTAGATTGCTTGTATGTTAATATTCACACACACACACACACACACACACACATATATATATATATATCATCATCATCATCAGCAGCAGCAGCAGTATTGTCAACCATTATCAATCCACTGCTGGACGAAGGTCTTCCCAAGTTTCCTCCACAACGGTCTGCGACGGAAATACCATCATATGCAGGAATCAGATTTGACGCTTACCATTTTACGGCCGCATATTACAGCGCACTTTCTCTTTCTCTCATGGTTGTTCTTTCTGGAATTTAATATTTCATTTCTCGTCAATTACCTGGATCATATTCCTTTCTGTTAAGTTCTATTTTCCATACCACTCAATCCCCTTTCAGTCCTTCATATGATAAACAAAACCACCAACAAATAGCAGAAAATAATTGAAAATTATTAATATACATACTACCTGACGCAAAACAACATGAAAAACAACGTGTAAAAATTCCAAAGATTATGTTTTGAAACAGAATAAACACGGCTTGTGAATGGAATATCTAAAATTCCGCGGATTTCAATCGCTAAACATAAGGGATAAGGACCAAAATTTATAAAATGCAAAAAAAAAAAAAAAAAACTCCCTTGTCAGAAGAGAATTTTGATGGTCGTTATGAAATAATTTATGGAAAAATTTATCGGACGCAATTTATTTCAAAATGTTTCGCAGTGCCAGAAAAAGTTCTGACACATTTTATCTCCGTTAAAAGAAAGTTCTCAGATTTCGTAAATTGATTTTAAACTATTTCCATTAAAGTTTTGATATTTTTCTTTGCTGATTTACTATGTTGCTTTCAGGAATTAATAAACAGTTAAAGCGTTATGGCCGAAGTTCATTTTGAATGTAGAAAAAAATCTGGTGGGTTTTTAGGTAGAATCAAGCAAATAATTATCGTGCTCTTTATGTGGAGACTGGAATGAGTTTGTACGACATACGAATGCACACGCCCGTTTATTCAGCCATGAATCGCGTCTTAGAATAAGAAGAAATAATATGCTTTTGCATGGAGCTTTTATTTCCTGTACCATCATGCAAAATAACTTCATTTATTTGCCATTCGAAATCTAGGGTTGCTGCTTTTCTTGAAATTTCATCCACACACTTGTTCCTATTATCTCAGAAATCTTTATTACTATACTTTACTAATGTAAGCAAATTTGTTGAGAAAAAGTCAAATATTTGATGAAACATTAGGCGAGCATCTTCTGCTTCAGATATCTTGGAGAGCATCTTAATTCTCTTTTGTTAGGGGAGTATTTGAAAAAGTTATGGACAAACACATAAAAAATTTCTTTCCTGAAAAGAATCACATTAATTATCAGATTTAGATGACATTTTCTTTTAAATTAAAATGACATGGAGTCGATCTTCACTAAAAAAAATGCTGAATCAACCAAAAATTTTTGTCGATATGCTGTCAAAAAAAATGTTTGTTCAATTTACATATGTATTTTGCTGAAAATTATTGTTGACTCAACAAAATTTATTGTTATCATGAAAAAAGGTTTTCTTCATTTAACAAAATGCCTAGGTCGATTTTTGCGAATCTTTTTTATCCAACAAATTGTATTGTTATCGTAATAAACGTTTAGTTGAATTAACAAAGCATAGCCAACGAAATAATTTTGTGTTGCCAACAAAACAATTCCGAGTTTGGCTAAAGTATAAAAATAAATCGACAAAACAGCACAACAATACTATTTTGTTGTTTCAAACAAGCTTTTTTTCTTAGTGTTCAGATATCACTAAGCTGTTGTTTGATATTCAGATGTTATTTCCTCAAAGCAAAATCATCTGTCAAAGCAAAGTTGCTAATAGTACAGCATTTTACTTACTGCTGATGCATCGAAGTCTGTATTTCCAGCGATGTTGGTACGCAACTCGTGCTTTAATGACATCTATTATATGTCACACAAGACTTTTTGTATTTCATACACATTAACGTTTTACCTTGCAAGCACTCGTAAACCTGGCACTGCAATGTCTTCCTCCGCCTTACTCTGCCTTTTCTGTCTGCCCCTTGGGCTGAATAAATTGTCTTAACTGACACCTCATCACGTACTCTCACAAAATGGTCAAACCACCTCAGTATATTTGTCTCCACCGTACTAACGACATTTTGCTTCATATCACCGATCATTATACGTCACATGATCAGAACGTGTCCTTTAACCCCAACCCGTATGTACTGCATCTCTCCCTCACACAAACGATTTCTATGTCTCTTGCAGTACACCAGTGTCACTACGTTACATCGGAATGAGAACAATTACAATTTCATGCACGGTCATTAGGGACCTTTTTCACGGCATGTCAGTCTTGTGAAATTCTTGTAAGACAGTGTAAACTTTCAAAGCTGAATTCACTCGCCTGAATTTCTCCATCTAATCTATACGCAAGGAACTTTTACAGCGAAGTAAATCCGTTTATTTTGGTGGTGTTTATTTGTATAAAGATTCGCCAAGCTTTCACACTCCACTGGGAGGTTTTCTCAAATAAATATTTTGTGTCTTTATTGCCTTGAGAAAGCTTCCCAGTGGAGAGTGAAAACTTGACGAATCTACATACAAATTTACACCACGAAAATAAAGGGCTTTACTTCGCTATAGGCGTTCCTTGCGTATTCACGACCTGATGTATTTAAAATAAGAGTCCATCTAATCTGTTTTCTATGTCATACAGACTTCCTAAATGCATAACTCATAAACTCCAGTTGGTCTAATTGTTCACTACTCACACTCATCTTGCATTCCCAGTAACAATTCCTCACTCAAGATCCATGACTTTTGTTTTTCCCTTGTTTATACTCACTCAAGATCCATGACTTTTGTTTTTCCCTTGTTTATACTCAATTTGAGTATCACAAATGCTCCGTTCATTCTGCAAAACATATTCTGAAACTCGCTTTAGCTCTCAGAAAACAATGTTGTGTCATCAGCATACAATAACTTAGACACACGGAAATTCCCTAAACACAAACCAGCATTGTTTATTTTGGCATCACGTACCCATAAATATATTGAATAGCATGAACACATTACACAAAACTCTCCCTGCACCGAGGGCTCTGAGGTGCTGGTTCGGATCATTCGTCCGAAATGGGACCGAGTATGAGTTCCAGATGGCGTGTTTATCCGAATGTGCTGGCTCTCTCACCTCCCTGGAGCCAGTGGCCGTAAAGTACGGACGGACGACTGCTTACAACCACCCAATTTGCTCGTGGTAGTCGTTAAATTCAAAAAATCCAGTGTGACACACCAAAGAAAAAAAAAAAGTTTCCTGCAAAAAGGAAAATAAATATTATTAATTTCCAGGTGTATTTTCCCTTTCTACTTGGAAATTATGACCAAGTGTAAGAGTTTGGAAGGCTGAGATGGTAAATTTTTAATTCTTCTGTTTCCTAACTTTTGAAGTTCGTTTTAGTTGGCATATATTCGTTCATCCAACATTCGCTACCTTTGAGTAAATCCTTAGATCTGTTTAAGTCATTGTTCAGATTCTCATTAAGCAATATTAAAATTCTGCGAGTCATAATTTCGGTTACTTTCTTCTACCAAACATACTTTTTTTTTTTTTCTGTTTGGTGGTTTAATAACCACCATGAGGGGCTCAATAAACTTTAAACAGTCGCCCGTCCCTTTAAGAGCCACTGCCGTAAAACAAACATACCATCCATGCCTCACTCGAGATTCGAACTCAGGCCCATTACGGACGAATGATTATAAGCCAACGATTCGTACCGCTCAACCACCGGGACGGCTAATACTAAACTTCAGTCATAACAATTGATTTGTAGTCTCTGAGAAATGCACTTACAGGGAGCCTCCTTCTATTTTCTTCATTTCCCAAAAATGACTTTTTCCGTTAGTCAGATTCCACTCGGTTTTTTTTTTCTTTTAAATACGTACCCATATGAAACGCTTTCGGTAAATTCTCGGGTCAGCGTAAATAGGAAATGCATTAAAATCAGAGAACATTCGCTCTGAAAAGAATCCCACACAGAAAGAAATTGAGAATTATCTTTCAGCAATATGATATAAAAGGACATTTCTCCCCTTTCTATGTGCAATTTATTGACTTTCGATTAAAGCAATGTTTTCATTACTTACTACGATAATGTTTTCACTTCAAAGTGATGCATTTGCTTAACATTTTACAGGTACATGAAATTAGGAAATCTATATTTTCAATCGCATCACAAAACATTTCAAAAAATATTTCACATTTCTCAAAAAATTTTACGGAGCTTTTCATGAGTAATTTCTTTTGAATAACGAAACCAATCCCATAACACATGCGCAAATATTTTTTGGGATTTTTCATTTTCAAAGCATTTGAGAATTTTACTCGTTTTTACAAAAGATATCGATATTTTTAATTATACGTTTCTTCATTAAACCGTTAATTTCTACTTGGAAAGATGCATTTTTCTAAAGACAGAACTTTAAATTAAGAACGATGCTAAGATTTTTTTGGCAGACAACACGTTATAAAGAGACATCGAATCTGAGACAAGGCCGTACGTTTAGTTATACGTTTCTCTCTGTATGAAAAAAAACAAAAAACTAAGGAAATGTCGTTTGCAAGCGTGTGTATCGAACAACATTTTACACACATAGTTAGCGGTAAAACTCTTCCCAAATGGGCTGAAAGAAGCGCTGTTTCTTCTCAATAGCTGACTCACTTGACTTAGATGGACATTTCTTAAAAAAAAGAAAATGAATGTGCACATCTTCTAGAAAAAGAGCTGCAGCATTTCACGGGCTACTTACTGCCTAGCAAAAGTGATTTCGGCTTTACACCGACAGCTCTGCCTTGGAAAAAAATATTCCATTCTACTCTTACTATCATGTGTAAATCAATGTTTAGTAAAGTTAGTTTAAAAGTAAAATGAAAACATTATCTGAGGCGCTAATCGAATATTCGTCAAAGATGGGCCCAGGATAGAGTCCCGGACTACTCAAAACTGGTGTGCTTTTCTTACTGCGCTTTCTCACTTTCTTTCCTGAAATTAGTGGCCCCGAGTCAGGGACATGCACCTTCTTACCTAACAAAAAGTTTCCTTGATTATCGTTAAACCCCGAGGCAATTTATTTTTTAATTTAAACGATAGAATTCTCTTTCAATTCTCTAATACATATATTTATTTTGCTTTTGTAAAAAAAGTTTAGAAATTGTGCGAATACCACAAATATGTTATAAGACTAAATGATGAGGAAAATTATTCTGTTCACGATTTTGAATTTGTCATAAAATAAAGGTGGGTACGTGAAATGGAATTTCGTATACGTATATGCAAATACTCTAAATAATATTCTATATGTAAATACCCTACGTATTTTCAAAAAATGGTATCAAACTAAAGCGAAGAAACGTAGATTTTGGGAAATCGTTATGTATAACAAATAGAATACAAGTAAATTATCACAATTTTTTTTTTATTATTTTCAGAACTCAAGGTATGTTAACCTTTTTCAATTTTTCTAATTCATACCATGAAATTCCCAGAGGGTAGAAATTTAATTAAAGTCTTCAGCAAACCACAGCTTATACATGCTAGGAAAAACTTATTGGAAGTTTAAATTGGACGTATAATGAGTAACATTAAATTTGTTATTGTTTTAAATATTGAAATAAAGATTGAAATAACGATATAGCCGTGAATCAACGCAAAAATGTCAAAACTTTGAAGTCGCGAAAAATTTACCGCGGTTATGTTCAAATCAGTATGATTTAGTCTGGCTTTAACAAATACGGAAATGCGATTCAGGGGTTGATTCCTTTGCTCTGAACTTGTTGCGTATACGACGTTTTGCTCTTAACTGCGTTTTTACCTCACCTTTTTTGTTTTATTATTCCGTTCGAGATGTGTTGTAGAAAAGGACAATCGTACTGTGAATCTAGGTAGAAAATAAATAAGAAAATTAATTATAGCGACTTACATCACCACTCAATATTTTTCACTCTCGCAGGAACTTATTCAGCTCAAAATCATTCTTTGAGAGAAACAGACGCATTGATTTAATCAGTTTCCTTTTGAAAATAAAATGTACTACACATTTTTTCTACATCTCATTAAAATTAAAGCCAGTTTCTCAATCCATGAACATCTTTTTGAAATGTTGTTTATTGACTTAAAGGGAAGAATCAACACTTTCTCCCTACTGTGTGTTCTCTATCTAGCTTTCTCTGCCAAGACCAATAAAATCGGTATCATTTTTCACAACTTTGGAAATGCATTCGAGTACTTTTTTTACAGCATCAGTAATTATTTCATTACAACAAAAATATCCGGAATTTAATGGGACAAACTTAAAACGAAACGAAAAAATATACTCAAATGAAGAAAATATAGTAATGGGTAATATTTCACTGCCAAACACTTTTGAACACAGCACTGTTATTCTCACCATTTGGAGACACAATATAAAGATAAAATACCCTGGGAAAGTGTTGTTCAAAGTTTCAGGTATCGTATGCCAAAATAATTTTTTAATACGATTTTCAAAAGTAAAGATATAGTCTCAAACGTAAAAATAATTGCACCAGTCCTAGCGGGAAAACTGTACAAAGCAGAATTCTGAATGGTCGTGAATTATCTGTATTGAAATATGAATTGGCGGACAAAGTTACACAGTGATTATATTTTAATTTCCTTTCAAAAGAGGTGCTAAAGAAACAGCGAAAAGCTTTGAAATATTTAAGTTCTATTACTCAGGTTCAGAATATCTTTATTTCTTTATTACTATAAACCTTTAAGATCCTTGGCTGGCCACCCCGGTGGCGCAGTAGTGTTCAAAAATATGTGAGTTCAGTATTACTCATTTATGTTTTGCTAACTTTATGAGCCCCGGTGGCGCAGTGGTCTAAGCCATGGCCTCTGATCATTCGTTAGAAAGGGCCCCGGGTTCGAATCCCGGTAAGACATGTATGTTGTGTTTTTCTTACGGCACTGGCTCTCTCCCTTCCCTGGAACCAGTGACCCTAAATTAGGGACGGGCGACTGCTTATAGCCCATTGAGTTGCTCACGGTGGTCTTTAAACCTCCAACCAAAAAAAAAAAAGGTCCTAGAGTGCAAGTACATCTTCTCCGCTTAGGTGGCCGAGTGTTCAGAGTAGTATGTCTCTTTTTTTTTTTTTTTTGATTGGAGGTTTAACGACCACCGTGAGCAACTCAATGGGCTATAAGCAGTCGCCCGTCCCTAATTTAGAGTCACTGGTTCCAGGGAAGGGAGAGAGCCAGTGCCGTAAGACAAACACAACATCCATGCCTGACCGGGATTCGAACCCGACCCCTTACGGGCGAATGATCAGAGGCCAACGCCTTAGACCACTGCGCCACCGGGGCGGCATAGTATGTCTCTAGCTAGTATTCTTTGCTAGACCCTAGTCCGAGTCTGGTTGAGGCATAGGAGAAATGGGAAGTTCGTGTTACTGCGCTTATTCTCTCTCTCCATATCTTGGGACCAATGGTCCCAAATTATGCGCAGAAAACTGCTTTATAGTTCTTACAGTTGCTCATGGTGTCGTTAAAAAAAAAAAAAAAAAAAGCACAATCTTCCTTTTCTTTGTGTCCAGCACCGCTGCTGACCATTTAGATCTATTAGATCATTTTCCGCATTGCCTTCCCATCATTTCCAAGACAGTCAACTTGATATTCTGCCAGCCGGTCTGATCTGAAACTTCTGCATTGCTTTTCGCTCTTTACCTATTCTTTTATGTCCAAACCACCTCACTCTTGATGCCTTGACTTCATTAATCACTCAATGATCCCCAAAGGCTGCACCAAGTTCCTGGTTGTCTCTTCTCCATCTTCCTCTTTTTAGAACTTTAATGGTTCCAAATATTTTCCTTTAAATGTTGTTTCCAAAACACTGAAAATCTTTTTTAGCTTGGTCTGTATGAAACAATTTTCGACACCACACAAAATGACTAAGAATAGTTGTATTAATATCTAATTTGATTTTGTATAATGAAATTATGAAATTATAGAATAAAACAGACGCTATAAAAAAAAAAAAAGGAAAACTCTATTATTTGCTTGAATTTCAGTATAATTTTCTTTGCTGTTATCAGTGTTCCAACATAAAGCATTTTTAAATCTTTGATTGTCTATTGAAAAAAAAAAGGTCCCATTCCATTATTAATATCCCTTGCGACTTTCAAACTTTCTGCTTGATTAAAACGAAACTATTTTTTCTAGTTTTTTTGTTTTTTTTTTAAGTTTTTATAATGTCTTCTTGATCATTTGCCTCGATTTAACTGTAACTGACATCCATAACTATGGCCTGATCTGGTTAATATTTTGTTGTTTCTCTTAAGGGTTTCTCAAATGTATGATTAAAAGAACCGAATGGGAGCACTTCGTTCTGCCTTAAACTAGTGTTAACTAAAATGGTTTAAATACTGTTCCTTGTTATAAGAAATTGCCTTTGTTTCCAATGACGAATGTTTTACCGTAATGAAATCTCACAGTTTTGGTGGAATAACTCTTTCATTCAGATGTTCCCAGATATTCTCTGTGTATGTCAAGGGTTAGACAATATAAGTTTATTTGTTTTTTTACTAATGGACTTCATAACACTCACTGATAGGGGGGTATTGAACTTCGCATCAGAGTTCTGATAAAGACGTTCAGTTTCAAGTGCTATAAAATTTAAGCTTTCAGTGAATTCTTTGGTGCTTGAGAGACACCCGTATCATACGGCTGTGCAGTTTATTTGATACAAAAACGATGGCGACGTAACCAAAGGGATTGTCAAGAAGTTCTTTACGCTGTTCATTGCCCATAAAAGGACCATAAGTTGCTTTTCTAAGAAGCAGAACGTACAGATAAATAAAACTCATATCTTAGTTGTTGTTTTTTTATAATACTTGGTACTTTAGAACCATATTTTTCAAAACTATTCATCCCCACTGAACAAGCCTCCACGGCTTATGTGGAAGGAAATCTCACAGCAAACCATTACCGCAATCTCATTCGCCCTATCAGAACTCAACTCAGTAAGAAACATCACTTTTCAGGATAATAGGCCGAAACACAACCCAACTGCACCAAGGAATAGTAAAATTGGCTATGCTTTTCCTTTTTTATTTTTCCATGCTAACTATTTTTGCATTAAAATATGTTAAGATTGAATTTAGCTGAATTTTCTTTTCTTCGTTTATTAGAAAATAAGAAATAAAAATGGAAAAAAAGAGATGAATAGATATTTACATATGCTGATCGCTTATTAGTAAGATATTTGCGAGTGAAAACATTGTTGTTAATTTCTGCCCAAATTGGCTGGTTTAGCGGAAATAGAGGGAATATGTTCAGCACATATGCATAAGGCACTTTAAATAGAATGAAAACAGTCACCGCCATGACACCATTTTAAAACATCGTGCAGTTAATTCTGTTTGCTCTAACGTTGTCTTCTTTTCGAGCTAAGTATTTTAAATGGATAGCCGTTCTTTCTTGTGCACAGATAAAGAGCTCAACAAAATGCGATCTAAATCATTGACGGGAAGAGGATTTCCCAAAATGACCCCAATGGGAGTGAGTAGCTAAATGGCCACTGAAGTCACGGTCAATTGAGTGAGTGTCTGATGTG
The DNA here is from genome assembly GCA_039090855.1 of Macrothele yani. Taxonomy (NCBI): domain Eukaryota; kingdom Metazoa; phylum Arthropoda; class Arachnida; order Araneae; family Macrothelidae; genus Macrothele; species Macrothele yani. The sequence continues at coordinate 141,733,133 of CM076989.1, read as the reverse complement.
TCAGCGAAGAAAAGTCACTTTGAATTGTCTCCAAGAATACTCAGCGGGGAAAACGAAGAGATTTTTTCAAATGAGCCGGCTTCCAATCCATGCGCCATTGAAGTCTGGTAGTGGGCGGTGATCCGATGGGCGGGATACGACTAAAGCCCCTTCAAACTCCTTTTCCAGTTCTATTCAGGCGGCATTCCATTTGTGTTGTTGCCTTTTTCCTCTGAAGAGAAAATACATGAAAGCTTTTCCAGCCTTTAGAAGCAGGTAACGTTTTCACTGAAGAATAGGACAACTCCGGTGTTGCATGGGTTCGATTTGCGTAGTTTTCAGAGCAGCTTTCTTGAAAGTCGAGCACTCGAAAGTTACTGAGGAACCCGTGCAGCTTTTCATTGTGTGCCTACAAAATCACGTTTCCTCCAAACTGTTTGCAACTGCTGTATGCAAACACGAACAAATCCTCGGCTAACATTGGTAAAGTAGATTTCTAGCGTTCTCTGAGAGAATAAAGCGAAGACGTATGCGAATGAAAAAGGGAAGACAATTATTCAAAATAAAAAGGTGAATAAGAATCGTTTAAGCTTCGAGTACGAAACAAAACCAGAAGAGTGTATTCAAAGTGAAGAAAGGGAAAGACATAACATAGTCATAAATGTGAGACATCACTTAAGATGCCAAAGAAAGAAATGATTCAAATAAAATAACAAAGAATAGTATCAAATGAATGTAGCAATTCAATAAGTTGATCATTATAATATGCAGAACATAAATTTGTAAAATGGAATATTACTGTAATGACTGGACACGATTGAATGAATCAGCAATGGTCATATTATGCTAACTGTAATAATCGTTTTCTTTTAAGTAATGCGCATATATCCTTCTCCTTAGAAACGCTGTTTTTGAGAAAGGAATATGTACGGCTTTGAGTAGTACCGCTTTAGTGGAATAAAACTGTTTTAGTAATTAAAATTACTGAACTAGTTTATGACCCTGATCGAAAAAGAGAATTCCGAAGCTTTTGGTCTTTAATCTTTATTATTTTTCCTTACCGTATCACATCTGATCGAAAAAGAGAATTCCGAAGCTTTTGGTCTTTAATCTTTATTATTTTTCATTACCGTATCACATCTGATCGAAAAAGAGAATTCCGAAGCTTTTGGTCTTTAATCTTTATTATTTTTCATTACCGTATCACATCTGATCGAAAAAGAGAATTCCGAAGCTTTTGGTCTTTAATCTTTTATTCTTCATTACCGTATCACAAGAGCAAGTCAAAAGGCATTCAGACTCGTGAGGCACACGTACATAAAGATAAACTATTAGAACAGAAAATTGGAATTATTGAATGATTCCGTTTACTTACAAACTTTCTCCATTTATCCCTGTCCAATGCAAGATTACCTCCGTCTGACAAATTACAACCTTTATTGCTCATGGTGCGGTTTATGCCATCAATCTCTCCTTCTTGTTCTAGGACTTCCTCTAGGTATACTACCAATTACTTTTAGAATGCCAAACCTATAATTGTAATCTTTCATTTTGTGCAACACGCATGCACTAAATATGTTTTCAGGAAGAAAAAAGACAACTGTTTTCCCAAGAAAAAAGTACCCTTCTCTGATTTAATTATCTGTAGCACTAACCCTGTCACCTCACTGAAGTCATCTGCTTTATATTGAGTTATCTTACCACTTTCACGGCGAGCACCTCTAATCACCCTTCTTAAAAACTCTGACTGCTACAGGAAAATGTAGGTCTGAATACCTCACTGCTCCCGTAATGACGGGAGAAAAAAAAAGATAGGAGAGAACGATGGAAATCAACGCTTTATTGTAATAGAGGATTACGAAACCAAATGGTATGGTTAGATGTTTTCAACTAGGTGAATTCGTGATCGTTTATATATTTTTCTTTTTTTCTTTGTATGTGTCGTTTACTATACACAATAACATTTTGATTAAATTTCATTAATGCCAATATTTTTGAAGCAGTAGAAGAAAGGAATTATCATTTAACATTAGGATAGCCGAAATACGCTTGAGAATTCAACAATGGAGAAATTACTAAATTACTGAAGTTAATCGCATATGCTGACCTTTTATATTCCTAACTTTAGGGATTTATTTATTTATTCTTAAAATGACTTTAGTTCGCACAGCAAAATTATCACGTGACTATGCTTAGGAATTGGCATTCAAATCAAGATTTTGAAATGAAGGATTCTAATGCTGAAGATACTAAAACACGGTATGCTGCTGAAGAAAAAAATCGTTCTAATCACCATGTCAAATGTCTTAATTGCACTAGCACTGTCTACTCAGCATGATAATGGAAATGACTGAGAAAGAAGAATTCAAAATGAATTCTTGGAAACTTGTGCTTTTGAATGCCTGCAGAGGGGACCTCAGGGTAATTAGTATTAGACGTCATCTTCAATAACTCAGGAAAATGTGCACCCACATGCACGCACTTAAGTAACCGAAACCACATCTTTAGCTTGCTACAGCATTCTTGCACTTCTGTATTTCAGCGCTGCTTGAACTGCCTTTTCAACGGTCTGAAAACTCTTCCTCAATTCAAACATTCCAAAAATACTCCCGACTACATGGGACGTACATGTGGAAGAATAACAAAGTTAAAGGACTTGGTAATCTAGGTCAAACAAAGGCTAGTAGTTGTTGCGAAGTTCTGAGTACGTCATCACGGGGTCATGAAATGCTGTACTCATTCAAGGTCGTCTTCCAAATTATTAAATGCAATGTCATAGTTATGAATAAATAACTTCCGTAGTTAGGTGTAACTAGTTATTTATCTAATAGCCGAGCTTTCGCACCTCAATGGAGGGCTTTTTCAAGGCTTCATACAACTGCTAAGAATAAGTTACATGATATAAAAATAAGAATAAGTTACATAACTTATTCTTAGCAGTTGCATGAAGCCTTGAAAAAGTCCTCCGTTGAGGTGCGAAAGATCGGCTAATGGATAAATAAATAATTAGTTACACCTAACTACGGAAGTTATTTATTCATAGATATGGGTGTATAATATTTTATTACAAGTGTCATAGTTATTTTAAGGCTTATGGGCGACAATGCAATTGCATCTGACATTTTTTAAGGATTATTTCATCTTTTGTGGGGTGTGGGATGGTTTGTTAAGCGGTGAGAACTGGCCTGGAGGGAAAACCATGCCTAAGGGAATTACTTCACCACCTGGTAAGTGAAAGGATTCCTGTGGTGGAAGAATTTCGGCGAAGAGAAATGTCACAATAAAAAGGAAGAGCTAAGAAAGTATTAACAACTTCTTGGGGGAAAAGTTGCAGTGAAATTTTCTATATAACAGCACACAGCAAATTCTGTTCACTGACTGAGTTGTTTTTATGCTGCAGACTCTCAGCTGTGATATGTTTCATTGTTTTGACGGCGAAATGTTAAAAGCAAAAACAGTTCAAAGATATAGAGTGAAATTTAATTATTAGAAGATTTTCATCTTAAAATATTTGAGAAAGTTTTCAAGAGTGTATATTTTTTAACAGAAAAGAAGGTTGCTGAGAAGACGTTTTTTCATTTCATTTTTTTCGTTTCAGGGGAGAGACCTTTCGCTTGCGACCACCCAGGGTGTGGCAAAACGTTTACGAGAAACGAAGAGTTGACCCGTCATAAACGCATTCACACAGGAGTCAGACCTTTTCCATGTCCTCTCTGTGGCAAGAGATTTGGAAGAAAGGACCATCTGAAAAAACACGTCAAGACGCACCAAAGAGCCCAAGTTGTCCAGTTGCCCATGTCTGCCTTTCAAGGTCTTCCTTATTTCGTCGGAGACTGCTTGCCATGGTTTTGAGACTCATAGAAGAGAGCAAACTGTACAGTTATATTCTAATTTATATCGATGTACATAAAAAACAAAAACAGTCAACAATCCATACCTTCTAAACAATTGCCTAAATCTTCAGATTGGCAGAGATTGGTGTAATTAGTTCATAACTCACTGAAAATTTTAAGAAATCAAGTGGTACAGGAAGCAGAAAATTTAAATCTCATTAACTTTCTACTTCTGTTCCTTCAAAGCGCGCATCAAATTTTTAAACAAGTTACGTTAAAAATTTCCTGTCGATTTTATTAGCCATAACCAGTTTATTAAGTTTTGAACAAGGGTTAGTAATGATGTTTCAAATGCTTTCTTTCCTCAAAAAAATTCGCAACTAAATTGCAGCATCGTGTTACGGTATCCTGAGATGGTCTGAGGTACTATCGACAGAGTAGCATTGTTACGGTGTGCTTAAACGAAAAAAGTCAATATTGGAAGTACAGCTTTTTTTTCAGTATAATGATACTACAGTATTTTTCTGCCCCTTAAATTAAGTTAACAACAGTGTACTGTTAGACACTAAAATAATTTTAGCACCCTGAAAGGAATTGTCATTCATGACGTAGTAGTATTGTTACCATATGTTAGAAATTAATGCAATAATGGCATAAAGCAGTGTATGATACCTTAAAATAACTTCAATTAATAACGTGATTTGGGACCAAGTGACAGTATACTCTTTATATCGTATCAGTTCCTAAAAAGGGTTCATAAATAAATAACCCTTGTCATTCTATAAAATATTACGCTCCCTTGAAAATGCTCCAATTTTCTTTTTCAGTTTTACATTATTTGCTTCTGATATGTCAATATGCAACTTCAAGGATAGCTGTATGTCTTAAAAAGAAGCAGAATTATTTTAATGATTATTTAAATTAATGTATACGAAAATGCTGAACTTTAAGTGCTCACTGAGTTACGAGAATACCTGATACTTCTTGGGCCACCCTTTCTCCAAGAGGACTACCGCCACCTGGAGTGGCATCGACCCCACCTGGTACCTATACAATTGTGTGGGGATCTGCATTCAATATGTTTGTATTACGGTCCGTAGTTACACTGCGAAGTGTGCCCAACCGTCTCACCTGGCGTTCCACAACAATCCACAGATATTCGATTGCACTGAGAATAGGATATTTTGGGGGCCATTCCAGATGATTTTTTGTTTTGGAGTTTATCGATGACCGAGAGCAACTCGACGGACTATAAGTGGTTGCCCACCCCTAATTTAGGATGAGCGGTTCCAGGAAAGGGAGAGAGCTAGTGCCATAAGACAAACCGGACTTCCATGGTTCACCAGGTTTTCTCATTGACCATTCGTCTCAACTCGGACGAATGGTCAGAAGCCAGTGCTTAGACATCTGCGCCGCAGGAGCGGCATTCGACATATCTCGTATCAGCATTGTGTTCGATAAACCATTATTGCTCGAGACGGTCTTAATGACATAGGGCATTTTCGTCTCAGGAAGAACCCTCCCCATCCCCCTGGAAGAAGTATAGCACTAGGGAGCGTGCATGGTTATCAAGAATCCTTAATAGTTGCCGACGTACATACATTGATCTGCATGTACCAAGGATTTCAAGTTAAACATGCCCAGTATCATACAACCTCTCCCACTTGCCTGGATAGTCGATGCCACGCATAAGGTATCCATCGCCTCATACTGCTGACGTGAAATGCTGACTCGCCCAACGGCAGAATGAAGTACATATCGTGATTCATCGAACCAGCACACATGTTTCCGGTCTTCTATTGTCCAATCTGCAGGCTGTTGGTACCAGGACAATCGTTTACGTCTTTGAACTCTTGACAGGAGAGAGGCCGTCTGCCCTTGCAGTACGTCCGCGCCGGTGTGTAATGCTCAGTCGCGCAGGATATTGTTTCTGGGTTGAGTCATGTTGTAGTGGGCCCTCAACTGCGAAATTGTACTGTGCCTCTTGCCCTGTACAAGACGACCACCCGTCGTTCATCTTCGAAGTCCACCTTCCGCCGCTCTTTGAAGCTGTATCGCCGGTTGATTGTTTTGCCATGTTGTCACAACACTTGGTAAGCCTTAATCACGGAAACCCTCAAATAAGCCACGAATGTCATTTAAGAAATGGACGCACCAACTCTTCGTGCGCCCACAATTTGGCCTTAAACTTCGATAAATCCTTGGTTCCTAAATCACGTCTGTAACTTTGCTCTCAACTGAACTACCAACATCTTATACACAAATTTTCAGCTTACGGGCAGCGTCCTTCTCTTTGTTATGCAAGTATCAGGTGTAACTCAGGGCTGAATGAAGTACTCAGTGGGCCCCTAGGCTAAGGCATCTATGTGGGGCCCCAAAGAACTTATGATGGAGAATCATTATTAAGTCAATTAAGACACTAAATTGTAGCAATCTGCTTGGGATAAACAATACACAGTGCATTTCCGAACTAATAATTCGTCTGCAGAGCTTTCGTAATAAGTTACTGTGTTTTCCACTGTTCTCATAAAAACATGAGTTAAATTCCAAGGTTTTATGTTGGATTTGTTAATGATTTGGCATTGTATGCTTTTCTTGCTGCATCTTTTCAGTTAGGCAATGGGAAACCCCCGAGGACACGGACCATTAACGCTTTCGAGTGCAAGTAGGTATGTGTGGGTGGATGATAATGAAAAAGCTGAAACTTTCCAGCTGACGCGTAACCCTTAGCGAGTCACTGCCTTGAAATCTGTTCGTCTTACATAGCCGCTGTTTGTGATTGAGTGGAAATTGTACGAGACAAAAACTATTTTGCAAACTTCTGTCTCTCTATAAATTATAATGAATAAAATTCTCCGGCTGGACGTGTAGTGCAGGAAAGCTTACGTTAAGTCACGTTAGGGTTATTGACAGGTTACTTGACGTAGCTAAAGTGTGCTTAATCTTCAAAGTGCTAGAGTTTGTTTAGGTAAGACACGCACGTGCAATAAATTCCAAGAATATGGAATTTATTTTTTACTCAGCGTTCCTCATTATCTTGAATATCAGTAATATAACTTCGGTTTTAGTACATTAGTACCTTGAAGGCTCTTTATTAGAGCGGTAAACACAATATACCCTGAACTTAGGGTAAACATCAATGAAGTAGACTTAACGGCCAGACAGAGGTCTGACAATAAAATGAACTAAGAAAACGTACTCACTTTTAACCTTTTATTGGGGAGCTCCTGGTATTACTCAAATACACACTCCAAAATAACACAACTACTGATAGCCCGAACTTTCGTACTATCGTAATATCATAGAAAAGTAGGTAAATCGCATATCAATAATCAGGAAGAACCTATCACATGTAAAACGAAGCTCTTTATTATACTTGAGCGCGCCTATATATACTGCATACCACCACGTCATGACTTACACTCGTTGCCACATATAATTCAGCGGGAGAAACAACATCTCGTTAAGTGAGAAGATAATTTGCATAGGAAAATAAAATAACAAGAGATAGTAAAATCAAAAAGAAACTGAATCTAGAGTATACGTTACAAAATATTTAAGCTGTGACTCACTAAGGGCAACGGTTCCACGGGGCGTAGCAGCATGCCTTCTGGGCCCTTGGCTACAGCCCCAGGGGCGCCGACTTCACCAAATTATTGAAGGGGAAGGAGTGAAGAGATCAGATATAGGAGGAGCATGTCTGTTCCTTTTTCAGGAGGAAAATAAAAATTAAAAGGGGAGGGGGCAAAAAGATAAACCACGAGATCTGAGGTATATTTTGAAACGCAATTGTAATTGCTTATCAGCAAATGAACAAGGAAATGGAAATATAATTTTTGCTGAATATTAATATTTTTAAAAACGAAGTTCAGCCTGTGATTTTATAAAAATATCCCGAGAGATTTTCTTTCCAAACGTTTATCAAAAATATGAAAAATTAGCGCTGTTACTCAAACAAAAAACGAGAAGTGCAAAAAATAAATAGATACTGTACATAAAGGCGCTAGAGATTATACGTTTCTATATTTTTATTTATTTCATTTTTCATGATTGTTTTAAATATCATAAGAACATGTTAAATAAAATAGAACAAAATACGGGGATGACAATCAAGTTTCTTATCATATAAGCAATGCTGAATGTAGGAGAAAAATTTTACTTATTTTGTTATTTATTAAATTTTCGGAAATAAATAGTTTGGCCTCATAAGGTGGAGCTTGATCCAATTTATGAGGCTAAAGCAATTATTTAATTAAACAGGACAGAAAATACTGGGTGGGTACTGCCCCTACTAAAATTATTAGGGGGTAAGATGCAACTTGCCCCCCCCCCCCCCTAAAGTCGGTGCCCATGCTACATGCCCGTTAGACCCCTCCCCATCCTTAATCCGGCCTTGGCGTAACTCACTTTGCATAAAGGTCGCTGTAATTACGTGACTCAGTGCATTTTTAAACATCATATTTTTTTCTTAGCTGATATTTAAAAGAATACTGAAACCTTAATCATGGAACATGAAATAACTTAGCTTTTTAACTCCTTTTCGTGAGAAAAATATGTTCTATCTTTTATTTATCTTTTTTTAAATAACAAAGCAGTGTGATTTCTCCGGATTTCACATATAACTGTAATGATTCTTTTCTATGTCAGATAGAAAGTTTCATTTGTGGTCCTGCAAAAAAGTTACTTTTAACACTTATTTTAATGAGACTTATGCTAAAATTATAACAGCCTTATGTAATTAGCTCATTGCCTTGCAACTCAGTAACTTATGTGCATGTATTTTTGTGTATTTAATGTTTGCAACGCTGAAACCATGCTTGTAACATTTTCACATATCATTGTTCTAAGATGTCGTATTTTTATATATCCATATATATATATATGTATATCAAAGAAGAGTACTGGCCTGTACAAGAATATTTTAAAGGATTTTCGGGACATAACTAAGGTTGGTACCGTACCAGCTCATGCTTCCTAAAATTCTGTTTTGCCTTTCGTGAAATATTTTTAGAGAAATTCTACGATAGCAAACTAGCAAAGGCAGTTTTTACAATTTAAGCTACCGAACAAGTTCTTATCCTGCCTTCTTTGTTTCTTTCTCAAAGAAGAGCCATAAAGGTAATAAAATTTGTACTGAAATAATAGCGTTTTCAGAAGAATATTTTTAATGTAATGAAAGCGCAATAATGCAATTTTGTGACTGTCGATTTGTAATGTAAATATCCGTTTTGGAGATGAAATATTTTGTATATAACTATATAATGTGTATATAATACGTATTTTTAATACATTCTACCATTCTATGTAACAATACTCAGTGAAATATATTTTACATTTTTATACATAGACATGGAAAACTTTCCTTCATTTCAGTGGAATGTTTCTTTTGTTGCAGACAACGAACGAAAGAGATACAAACAGAAAAATTGAACACAGACAAAATATCGAAAGAGAAAAAAAAATTTCTTCGATACTCCACTTAGTATCGCATATATATATATTCTTTTCTTTCCCCCCCCATACACGCATATCACCCGATCCCTCCCTTCGATCGTTGATATCCTAGTAAAAAATAAATTGCTTGGGGTTCCATGTAGATTATTTGCGCATTAATTTGAAAACGCTTGGAACGTTTGATTGATTTAGTAACTCATATCCGATATGAATGACTGAATTAACTATATTAATTCAATTTTGCACTCATGTATTTTATATCTCCCTGTGCGCTAACTGCGCTCTGATCTAAAGAAAATTATCTATAAATAAAGTCCACAACCCTGTGATTTTTGATGTTTGCACTTTATTGCTATTTCTATTCGGGCAAGAAGATTTTCAAAATTGTTTTTCTTTTAATCGTTTAATAGGAGAAACATCCTGGAATAAAGAATATCCATATAATGTCAAACAAAAAGAAAAGCGAGATTTAAATATTAACCTTACAACTGTCAAGCCCGGAAATGCCCGAAAATTTTAAGTCGGAGAATTTTTCGATTCTTAAATTTTCAGTGTCGCAGAATGCACATTTAATTTTTAAATATTTTTCCGGTTTTTTGTTTGTTTGTTTGTTTGTTTTTTTAATTTGAACTTTCTGTTAAAGAAGTGGAGAAAGCAAAAATGGACTAATCAAATCAACGATGTTTCGCCCTCTATATATATAAAACTGAATGTTCGTTCGTATGTCCGCTATACAAATCTACAGTTCTCAATTTCGAACAACCAAATTTGGTATACTATCTCATGGCACTCTAAGTTAGACCGTAGACGGTTTTTGGAAGGGCTCGGTGCCCGGAGTCAAGGAACTCCCATACAAAATTTTCGTAAAATCTACACTTTTCAATTTAGAATCACCAAATTTGGTATACTATCTCATGGTACTATAGGTTAGACAGTAGACGGTTTTTGAAAGGGGGTCGGGGTCCGGGGTCAAGAGGGCCCCTAAACAAAATTTTCGTAAAATCTACACTTTTCAATTTAGAACCACCAAATTTGGTATACTATATCGTCATGGTACCCTAACTTAGACCGTAGAAGGTTTTTGGAAGGGATCGGAGCCTGGGGTCACCCCCCCCACACACACACACACACAATTTCCGTAAAATCTGCAGTTTTCAATTTAGAAACAACAAATTTGGTATACTATCTCAACATTCAGATTTAAATATATGGAGAGTCATCTCTCTCTCTCTATATATATATATACACACAGGTAGATACATAACCTTTTCTATGTTGTACTAGGTGTGAGTCAAAATTATATATGTATTTTTTTGCTTAGGTATCTTCTTTATAGAATGTGAATTCTGAATTTTCAAAACTGCTGCGTTGCGCGTTTTGATTTTCAGGTTATTTTGCACCCTTCGTTTTAAATTCTAAAATTTTTTCCTTAGTCTTCAGTTTTGCTCTTAAATATATATATATATATAAATATATGGGATGTAAGGTCAGGTGATGCGTAACATCACAGCCTCTCCTTGACAAATGTCAACCCCGCCTTCTCGTGGTGCATCCTGTTCCCACTAAAGCGGCTCTGACGACCGCCCATAGCGGTATAACTATACCATCGGGATTAGAGGAAATTCTATCCCACACTCACCAACCCGCTTGGCCAGCGTGGTGAGTTATGGCCAAACCCCTCCAAAATGATTCCACAACTTAAATCTTGGCCCTCAGTCTCCGGCAGCTGGAATGTACCTGGCCAAGGCAGCGGCCAGTGCGACATGAAGGCAGAGGGTGCTAAGAATCCCCGGAGGACCGGACTAGGCTGCCATCTGATGCTGACCTTGGCTACTTACAATGGACGCTCACTATCTTCTGATTCAAGGCTTCTTGAATTGGAAGAGGAACTACAAAGGATCAAGTGGAACATCGTGGGGCTAAGTGAGGTAAGGAGAAAAGGAGAAGATCTCATCGAACTGAAAAGTGGACATCTCTTCTACTATCGTGGGACAGATACTGGTAGAACTAGTGGTGTTGGATTTATAATAAACAAGAAACTGAAGGATAAAGTTGGAGAAGTTGAAAGTTCCTCTGACAGAGCTGCACGACTTGTTATCCAACTCTCGAAAAGATACCAGGCTCAGATTATTCAAACTTATGCACCCACCACAAGTCATCCTGAAGAAGAAATTGAAGAATTTTATGAGGAAATTTGTCATCTAAATAATAAAGGTAAGCAGCACTTGAAAATAATTATGGGAGATTTCAATGCAAAAATAGGGCAACGGCAACAGAATGAAACTTCAGTAGGTAAATTCGGTCATGGCAACAGAAACCAGCGTGGAAATACTCTCGTTGAGTTTGCAGAGGCAGAAGAGTTTTTCATCTTGAACTCCTTCTTCAAGAAAAAGCCACACAGGAAATGGACATGGAGACATCCAAATGGGACGACAAGTGAAATTGATTTTATTATGTGTAACAAAAAATTCGTCATAGAAGACTGCAGTGTGCTAAACAAGTTCAACACAGGTAGTGACCATAGATTGGTGAGATGTAAAAGATACACCTCAACACTAAACTTGAACGTGGCAAGCTCATAAGACAAACAAAATCTATTGACATAACCAACCTTAAAAAACACCATAATACCTTCAAGTTAGAACTGAAGAACAGGTTCTCTGCTTTAGAAGGCCTAACATCGGAAGAAGTGGACATCTCTGAAGTTAACAGAAAAGTAACCAAAGCTCTTATGGAAACAGCAACAAAATTAGCTGGGTCTAAGAACAAGTTTCATGTGAACAAATTATCAGGAAAAACCAAAATGTTGATGCAGAAAAGAAGAGAGATGAGGACAACTAAAGAAGATGTGACTTCCAAAGTGGAATATATAGAGCTATGCAAGACAGTAAGAAAAAGTATCACTGAAGACGTAAGGAAATTCAACTGTGAACTAGTGAGGAAAGCAATTGAAAACAACCAAAGCCTAAAGATAGCAAAGGGACATCTCAGTAAGGGAAGAAAACAGATTATGGCACTGAGAAAAGAAGATGGTTCTGTAACAAGAAATAGAGGCGAAATTTTGACAAGAGTGAAAGATTTCTACTCCAAATTATATGAAAGGGATGATATATGCACTCCAGACATCATGAAAGATACCAGTACCAGAGTTCCTCCAGTCCTTCCAGCAGAAGTTGCACATGCAATCAAGAACATGAAGCGAGGAAAAGCTCCAGGAGAAGATGGAATTACTGTAGACATCATACAAGAAGCAAGTGGAGAAATTGAAACAGTACTCGCCCAAATTTTCACTCGATGCCTTAATGAAGGAAAGATTCCTGAGGATTGGAACACCGCTACAATGATCCTGCTACATAAGAAAGGTGACATTGAGGATCTCAGAAACTACAGACCTATCAGCCTCCTATCAGTAGTTTATAAAATCTTCACTAAAGTTCTTTCACACCGCTTGAAGGTAACACTGGACATGGCTCAACCGAGAGAACAAGCTGGATTCAGGAGTGGCTACAGCACAATAGATCATATCCACGTGCTGAGAGAACTAATTGAAAGAGCGAGGGAATATGAACTTCCATTGTGCATGGCTTTTATCGATTATGAAAAAGCCTTTGATTCGGTGAAACCATCAGCAGTTACAATGGCTCTGAAAACCTGCGGTATTAAAGATGCATACATTAATATTATTAATAACATCTATGAAAATGCAAGTGCAAAGATTAGGCTGTTTGAAAATACAACACACGTAAAAATTGGAAAGGGAGTGAGACAAGGTGACACCATATCTCCGAAGCTCTTTAATGCCACATTGGAGGGTGTTTTTCAGTCGCTGAGCTGGGAAAACAAGGGGATAAAGATTAATGGAGATTATCTAACCCACCTTCGTTTTGCTGATGACGTAGTCATTTTTGCAACTACCCCATCAGAGCTGCAGAGTATGATCCAGGAACTTGCTGACAAGAGTAAAGAAGTGGGATTAAAAATGAACTTTCAGAAGACAAAAGTGATGTTCAATGCTTTTACAAGAAATGAAGATTTATCGATTGATGGAGAAAAGCTGGAGATAACAGACACATACGTTTATCTTGGACAGCAGATATCAAGTGAGGGTGATGATGATGATGATGATATCATTGTCAACCATTATCAATCCACTGCTGGACGAAGGTCTCCCCAAGTTTCCTCCACAACGGTCTGTCTTGTGCCAGTCTCCTCCATGTCACCCCTGCATACTTTCGAATTTCATCCACCCATCTCCCATGCGGTCTTCTTCTGGGTCTTTTCCTGTCCCTTGGAATCCAATCTAAAATTTCGGCTGTCCATCGATGATCTGTCCTTCTGGCAGTATGTCCAGCCCATTGCCATTTCAGGGATTTAACTCTGATCATGATGTCTCCCAGTCTTATCATTTTTCGGATCCACGAGTTCCCCTTCTTATCTCTCCTGGTTACACCAAGCATGCACCTCTCCATGCCCCTTTGAGTTGTTTGCAGCCTTTGTATGTCTCTTTTAGTTAAGGTCCATGTCTCTGCACCATACGTAAGCACTGGAAGGATGCATTGATCAAACACTTTTCTTTTAAGACATAATGGCATATTGCTCTTGAAAATTATGCTGTTTCTTCCAAAAGCTCTCCAGGCAAGTTTTGTACGCCGATTAATTTCTTCATCAATGTGACCCTCACTTGATATCTGCTGTCCAAGATAAACGTACGTGTCTGTTATCTCTAGCTTTTCTCCATCAATCGAAAAATCTTCATTTCTTGTAAAAGCATTGAACATCACTTTTGTCTTCTGAAAGTTCATTTTTAATCCCACTTCTTTACTCTTGTCAGCAAGTTCCTGGATCATACTCTGCAGCTCTGATGGGGTAGTTGCAAAAATGACTACGTCATCAGCAAAACAATGGTGGGTTAGATAATCTCCATTAATCTTTATCCCCTTGTTTTCCCAGCTCAGCGACTGAAAATCACCCTCCAATGTGGCATTAAAGAGCTTCGGAGATATGGTGTCACCTTGTCTCACTCCCTTTCCAATTTTTACGTGTGTTGTATTTTCAAACAGCCGAATCTTTGCACTTGCATTTTCATAGATGTTATTAATAATATTAATGTATGCATCTTCAATACCGCAGGTTTTCAGAGCCATTGTAACTGCTGATGGTTTCACCGAATCAAAGGCTTTTTCATAATCGATAAAAGCCATGCACAATGGAAGTTCATATTCCCTCGCTCTTTCAATTAGTTCTCTCAGCACGTGGATATGATCTATTGTGCTGTAGCCACTCCTGAATCCAGCTTGTTCTCTCGGTTGAGCCATGTCCAGTGTTACCTTCAAGCGGTGTGAAAGAACTTTAGTGAAGATTTTATAAACTACTGATAGGAGGCTGATAGGTCTGTAGTTTCCGAGATCCTCAATGTCACCTTTCTTATGTAGCAGGATCATTGTAGCGGTGTTCCAATCCTCAGGAATCTTTCCTTCATTAAGGCATCGAGTGAAAATTTGGGCGAGTACTGTTTCGATTTCTCCACTTGCTTCTTGTATGATGTCTACAGTAATTCCATCTTCTCCTGGAGCTTTTCCTCGCTTCATGTTCTTGATTGCATGTGCAACTTCTGCTGGAAGGACTGGAGGAACTCTGGTACTGGTATCTTTCATGATGTCTGGAGTGCATATATCATCCCTTTCATATAATTTGGAGTAGAAATCTTTCACTCTTGTCAAAATTTCGTCTCTATTTCTTGTTACAGAACCATCTTCTTTTCTCAGTGCCATAATCTGTTTTCTTCCCTTACTGAGATGTCCCTTTGCTATCTTTAGGCTTTGGTTGTTTTCAATTGCTTTCCTCACTAGTTCACAGTTGAATTTCCTTACGTCTTCAGTGATACTTTTTCTTACTGTCTTGCATAGCTCTATATATTCCACTTTGGAAGTCACATCTTCTTTAGTTGTCCTCATCTCTCTTCTTTTTTGCATCAACATTTTGGTTTTTCCTGATAATTTGTTCACACGGAACTTGTTCTTAGACCCAGCTAATTTTGTTGCTGTTTCCATAAGAGCTTTGGTTACTTTTCTGTTAACTTCAGAGATGTCCACTTCTTCCGATGTTAGGCCTTCTAAAGCAGAGAACCTGTTCTTCAGTTCTAACTTGAAGGTATTATGGTGTTTTTTAAGGTTGGTTATGTGAATAGATTTTGTTTGTCTTATGAGCTTGCCACGTTCAAGTTTAGTGTTGAGGTGCATCTTACATCTCACCAATCTATGGTCACTACCTGTGTTGAACTTGTTTAGCACACTGCAGTCTTCTATGACGAATTTTTTGTTACACATAATAAAATCAATTTCACTTGTCGTCCCATTTGGATGTCTCCATGTCCATTTCCTGTGTGGCTTTTTCTTGAAGAAGGAGTTCAAGATGAAAAACCCTTCTGCCTCTGCAAACTCAACGAGAGTATTTCCACGCTGGTTTCTGTTGCCATGACCGAATTTACCTACTGAAGTTTCATTCTGTTGCCGTTGCCCTATTTTTGCATTGAAATCTCCCATAATTATTTTCAAGTGCTGCTTACCTTTATTATTTAGATGACAAATTTCCTCATAAAATTCTTCAATTTCTTCTTCAGGATGACTTGTGGTGGGTGCATAAGTTTGAATAATCTGAGCCTGGTATCTTTTCGAGAGTTGGATAACAAGTCGTGCAGCTCTGTCAGGGAACTTTCGACTTCTACAACTTTATCCTTCAGTTTCTTGTTTATTATAAATCCAACACCACTAGTTCTGCCAGTATCTGTCCCACGATAGTAGAAGAGATGTCCACTTTTCAGTTCGATGAGATCTTCTCCTTTTCTCCTTACCTCACTTAGCCCCACGATGTCCCACTTGATCCTTTGTAGTTCCTCTTCCAATTCAAGAAGCCTTGAATCAGAAGATAGGGAGCGTCCATTGTAAGTAGCCAAGGTCAGCATCAGATGGCAGTTTAGTCCGGTCCTCCGGGGATTCTTAGCACCCTCTGCCTTCATGTCGCACTGGCCGCTGCCTTGGCCAGGTACATTCCAGCTGCCGGAGACTGAGGGCCAAGATTTAAGTTGTGGAATCATTTTGGAGGGGTTTGGCCATAACTCACCACGCTGGCCAAGCGGGTTGGTGAGTGTGGGATAGAATTTCCTCTAATCCCGATGGTATAGTTATACCGCTATGGGCGGTCGTCAGAGCCCCTTTAGTGGGAACAGGATGCACCACGAGAAGGCGGGGTTGACATTTGTCAAGGAGAGGCTGTGATGTTACGCATCACCTGACCTTACATCCCGATGATATATATATATATATATATATATATATATATATATATATATATATATAAAACTGAATGTTTGTTTGTATGTCCGCTATACAAATCTACAGTTTTCATTTTAGAACAACCAAATTTGGTGTACCAGCTCATGACACTCTAAGTTAGACCGTAGATGGTTTTTGGAAGGGATCGGTGCCGGAAGTCAAGGGGCTCCCATACAAAATGTTCGTAAAGTCTACAATTTTCAATTTAGAACCACCAAATTCGGTATACTATATCGTCATGGTAACCTAACTTAGACCGTAGAAGGTTTTTGGAAG
The DNA here is from genome assembly GCA_039090855.1 of Macrothele yani. Lineage (NCBI taxonomy): Eukaryota > Metazoa > Arthropoda > Arachnida > Araneae > Macrothelidae > Macrothele > Macrothele yani. Next base: position 141,716,260 of record CM076989.1, on the reverse strand, counting down.
GGGTCGGAGCCAGAGGTCAAGCCTCCCCCGCCACAAAATTTCCGTTAAATCTACAATTTTCTATTTAGAAACAACAAATTTGGTATACTATCTCACGGTACTCTTACTTAGACCATAGATGGTTTTTGGAAGGGGTCGGTCGGAACCCGGAGGCAAGGGGCCAACACACAAAATTTTCGTAAAATCTACAGTTTTAAGTTTAGAAGCACCAAATTTGGTTTACTACTTCATGGTACTTTTAACTTAGAACGTAGACAGTTTTCGGATGGGGTTGGAGCCTGGGGTCAAGGGTCCCCCCATACAAAATTTTCGTAAAAAGTTCCATTTTTACTCTTAAGAACTGCAATACAATTCAGCACTCCAATACCCGATCTACGGTCTAAGTAAGAGACCGTTGATAACATTAAAATGCAAAACTATCCGTTTAATGGTGTATTAAAAACACAAATGAATAAGCGTTAGCTTTCACCATCCAATAGGAGGCTTCATCAGGAAGAAATACAATGTAATGTAAATACAGAGTTCCAGATACTCAAAATTCAAAACGGTAAACAAAAGGATGATCAATGGAAATGTCAAGTCGCATGTTCGCGACATGACATAGGCACATTGCATTTCAGTGTCGCGGGATTCTGAGAAGCACATGCCAGATGTACGGCAGTTCTCCTTGAAGGTAAGTATTTCCATTCCTCTTCCTTTCTTTTTTGTTTCGTAAAAGTAAATTAACAAAATCAATTTTTTTATTCACATTTGCAGCCATCCCGGCTCCCCCCCTTTTTTTTTTGGCAGAAATATTATTGCATCAGTCAGACAATGACAGTGACTCGCCTTAATTGGGATGAACCCTGCTTTTCACATGGACAACTCTACGTCGCCTGCTCAACGGTTGGCAATCCTAAAAATCTCTACATTTTTGCTCCTAATGGAAAAACCAAAAATATTGTTTACCAAAAAGCAATAACCTAAATGAATTAAAATAAATTAACTGAAAAATTACAGGAATATCTTTTTCATTCACTCACTTTCACCCGCTGAACTTGGCGATTCCATGCATAGTAATTTACCCGCGAAATACCGGGTATCCCTGCTAGTTGTTCATACAACTTTTTTTTCTGGATTTAACGACCAATTAACGCTAGCAACTCTAAGGGCCATAAGTAGTCGCTCGTCTGTAATTTGGGAGAACTGGTTCCAGATAAGGAAGAGAGCCAGCGCCGTGGGAAATAAACATCATCCATACCTCATCCGGGACTAGAGCCCTGATCCCTCTAGAACGACTAGTCAGAGACAAGCACCTCTGACTGGAGCGCCCCACGTAATTTACTAAGCCTTGGAATATTTCATTTTGTATCTTGCACAAATTAATTTTAAAATTTTAAAATTTCACACAAACTGCCAAGTTGCCTTGCGTGCATGTGCACGTTTATTTAGCTCGCTTTCCGGGCTTTTACATGTACCTTTCATATTATCGATTCTTAAGGGACAAAGCAGCGCTTATGTACTCGTTCTATCCTATTATAGAAACCAAACTCTACAAAACAGCGTTGCATCATTAATTGGGAACTTTCAAATAGCATGGGGTATATGTCTATGGAAAAGGTTTATTTATTTACTTGATTTTTCAGAAATAAACGATCCCGTAATGAATACAAATGAAATATTCAAGAATTCGTCTAGTACTCCCACCCTATGACAGTTTCGACATAAAAGCAAATTTCAGCTAGCCACCTTTTTTTAATCCGTGCCTTAGTCAACAGTTCATTTCCTACACGTGAAATACCACCTACGGCGACTTCCATATCGCATATGGTTTCAAGTGAGTGCATTTTAAAACTAGCACTTTCATGACTTGTGTTTTTACTTTGGATGTGACATGAGACTACCTCCGAACTCATATTGAGTCTTGTAGGTACTCCTGCCTTTCAACGTGCATAGAGTTTTTAAAACATTTCTTTTAGTTAATGCAAACAATACTTACAGCACGTCTTTACCAGTGGTATATCATAACATAATTCTACAGCAAATTTTTGGAGAATTCGCGTAATGCTTCTTCTGTGACTATTCAATTATCTTTATTTCGATTTTGAAGCAACAACAGCTACATTTCAATAATTTCACATAAACCATGAAAAAAAGCTTCTGAACGCGCCCTCATTAAATACCGACGTTATCTTCTCCACAGTAGCGGTGCGTTTCCTTGTAACAATTCAGGAGAATCTTGAGTCCATTGCACGCTTTATTTTGTTTTGGTTGGTGGTTTAACGACCGGCGTGAGCAACTCAATGGGCTATAAGCAGTCGCCCGTCCCTAATTTAGAGTTACTGCCTCCAGGGAAGGGAGAGAGCCAGTGCTGTAAGACAAACAAAACATCCTTGCCTGACCGGGATTCGAACCCAGACCCCATCACGAATGAATGGTCATAAGCCAGTGCTTAGATCACTGCATCACCAAAACGGCAGCTGCTGCACGTTTACGACCACATTTTTCTCATTGTTTAAAAGTTTTGCCGTATTTCAAATAGACTTGGCATACACGGCGTTTTCTGTTACCCAATAGCAGTGCGATTCCTTCTAACAATTCGGGAGAGTCTTTGAGTTGATTACACCTTTGCGGCCCCATTTCTCTCGTTAAGCGAAAGTTTTACCATATTTAACGTAGTCTTGATATACACGTTCGTCTGTCTGTCGTGGAAATCACAACTGTTCAGCATTTGGGATGATTGAACAACAGGCATTTCTTGAACCTACTATACTTCTCTTCACCCTAAGATGACACTGAAGGGTAAGGTACGTGAAACCTATCGCCGCGACTAAAAGTAGTTCCGAACAATTTTCGTGAAAACTAATGCATTAATTGCCCAGAATCATGCTTTATATCGTCCTAGCTGTTTGATTATAAGTATATATAGTTATTTTAGACAAATCTTAAAATGATCTATTTTCAGAAGTTAAGTTTTAAAATTAGACCAACACGCGCATGTGTATAGATATGCAGTGTTTGGGAGACAAGGATGCCAATAAGTTGATAGGGGAAGTGATTGACAGACAGCTGCTAACAGCAGAACACAGCGGGAGTGACGCGGATGAACATAACTCTCGGCTAGCTCCGAAGCCTCAGTGAGTGCGTTGGATCTTGTACCTTAAACTGCAGTGTCATCTCAGGGTGAATCGAAGTATATTTAGCCATGGCTAAATTCACCTACGTCGCTACCTTTGCCCACGATTACTTTTCCTCAACTAGTTTTCAATACGTAGAGGACTCTGCTTTACCTATATAGGCATTGCCAGTTCCAGCGTCCAATGTGTCTCGAAGCGATATTTCTGCTTTGCATATTGTTATTGGAGTGTATAACATTTTGTCCAATCACTGTATTTAATACATTAAACACTGGTTGAGCCCAAAAACGTAAGTTGCGACCAATTGCATAAGCTGACTTTTACTAGGCGCCATCTCTTATGGGTACCTCTATCGCCAGGGGCTGAGCTTTCAAAGGAACTCTTGGAAAACACAGGGGTCACGCACTTTTGCCGTGGTCAACATGAGATGTTTTGAGAAGGGTTGGGTTCTGAGAGACAATTAGGGAACGATTATGCGCATGACGTCTGTGTGTTCCTCTATCATCACGCCCATTGATGTTTTACCATTCTACTTCTGAATTTCCGAAATTATGTCTTAATATTTTCAAGAATTTCGAATCGGTTCTCCATAAAAACAGGGGGAGGGGCGAGAAAGTCATTTTTTCTTCTTCTTTCTTTCTTTCCATCTCTCTATTTCCTTCTCTTCTAACGATAAAATAATGACTTTGCATATTCTCTTCTTTTGAGCAATAATTTACCAAACAAAAAAATATAAATTCTTAACAAATTCCGTCCGCATCTTGCTTAAGGGCTCTTCATCCAGAGCCTGACGTGGTCAACAACTTCTTTGAAAATCCAGCTCTGTTTTTTACTCTTCAATGCCAAAAAAAAAAAAAAAAAAAAAAAAAACCCGTAACCTTTGAATTTTCACTTTTTAGATGAACCACAGCACAAACTATCGTCTGCTCAAGTCGTCCAAAATCGAAACACATTTGACTGTCTTTTTTTTTTTAATCAATAATTCGCCCATCTGTATAGCTATCTGAACAATAAACTTTCAACTTAACTTCTTCATTGGTAAATGAATGAGACACCCACTTTCAAAGTCAAAATCTTGTAATTAACCAATTACGTAGTTCAAAGGAAATGGCTTGCTCAGATTTTTTAAAAATTTGATGCTCTTGCTTTAGCGCTAAAAGAGCAATTCTAGCCAGTGTTTCCCTTTTTGAAAAAAAAAGAAAAAGAAGGAAAGAAAGCGTAGCTTAATGTGCTACGTACCGAGTTGCTTTATTCCATAAACAAAATCCGACGGAATTCGGAAGAGTCAAATGAAATCACTAGTGAGTCTATTATTAACTCAATAAAAAGACTGAAGAAAAAAAAAGATCATGGTCTCTCTCCACTGAAACAATGGCAATATTTTAAAAGCCATTCCATAATTCTACATTGAATTTCTTACAAAGAAATTTAATGCTGCCTTTAAACTAAAGCACTTTCCTGAAGTGCGGAAATTAAAATGCTTAGACTAGGAAAAATCACCAAACTTACCAAAAAAATTACAGGCCAATTTCTTTATTCTCAGTCTTGGTAAAACTACTTAAAGGAGTTGTTTGTTTAGAATTATTTGATTTTTTCATGAAAATATTATTTAATTTGAACAAATGTATTTTTAAATAAACTTTTAAGTACTCGAAAGCTACACAGAGTAGTAGACCTAATGCTTGAGAAATTTATTAAAAACAAATGTATCGTGTGAATTTTGCTTAGGTAATTCCTAGGCATTTGCCAAAGTTTGGAACTCTAACTTGATTTATAAATTTATTATAATTAGAAATCCTACATAGATTGTTGGAATCACCAAGTTGTATCTAGAGAAAGACAATTCCAGGTCAAAGTTAATGATTCTTTATCCAACAAATGCCAAGTAAAAGCAGGAGTTCTACACCATTCTTTTCTATGATCTTTGCTTTTTCTTATTTATCTCTATGATAAGACCAAAATAAATAATGTCAGTCTTGCATTGTATGCAGATGAAAGTGCTGATTAAAAGAAAAGTGCTGTTTACCTATGAGAGTTAGAAACTTATAACACTTAATCTGGAATGAAAATCAACCCTGATAGTTCACAAGCAAAAGAGTTACTTGTCATACCAACATTCGAAAAAGTATAAAAACATTCAAATGTTTAATCAAAGTATTCCTGGCGCAACTCAAGGCAAATACTTTGAAATTTTGATTAATAGTAAGTTCACTTGGAAACCACATATTCACAATGTCATTATTAAAATCAGAAAACATAAAGGAGTATTAAAACCTGTTTTCCAGAAAGATAATATGTCAAATGCAAAAGACAAGCTAATTTTATACAAAATGTGTTTCCTCCCGCTGTTATGAATATGCTTTCTCAGTCTCAGGTTACTCTCCGAAATTCTACATCTAAATGTAGGAAGGCTATAACTCAGAGCTATGAATAATACTGGGTCAAATCAAAAGAATTTACAACGTAGAGCTTCTAAAAATATAAATTTAAAACTATTTTTGAAAGTACCCTAGAGCTCGCAATAAATTTCACGTAAAATTAAATGAGCATCCAAACCAGGAATTTCTGCTCTATATCAGTTAGGAATTCTCTGAAGATAGAATAATTAAACAACTTAGAATTTTTTTTACTGAAAAAACTGCCTGAAGATGAAAGGAGCAAATGTTAGCGGGGTCTTTCTCTCCCGCTTTGAGTTCGATTACTGTTTGGACTTTACTAAAAAAAAATGCAGGAAATGTACTTGTCACTTTTAAACATATTGTTTACGTTTGCTAAAAGTTATCGTTATACGAGGTATGATTTGTCCTGGGATTATTTCAGTTTTCTGCATCTTCATTATACACCGATGATTCATCACACTATGACCGCCCCAGCCCAGAGAAATGAGCGCTCCTGGAGACCGAATGGTGGCGCAGGTAAAGCTTACACACCCCTATATATACAACCCGAGGACCGGTTTTCGGTTAGTAGAGTGTTCGGAGTCAGAATGGGAAAAGCTGCCGATTTAATGGAGTTTGATAAAGGACAAATTGTGATGACACGGTGCCTCGGAATTTCGATCTTGGAAACGGCGCGGTTTGTGGATTGTTCACGTGCCGCTGTAGTGAGTACGTATCAAAAGCGGTGCACAGGTGGCCAAAAGCCGAAACATCGCCCAGCCGTATATCGTCCGCAGCTCATTGATGCCAGAAGGAAGCGGAGATTGTGGAGCACTCTTCACAGTGACCGCAGGGTCACTGTGCGACAAATCACCCGCAGATACAACAGTGGTTATCAGGGCAATTTGTCACAGCACACAGTTCATCGCAGCCTTCTGCGCATGGGCTCTGCGTAGCCGAGGACCCGGCCGGGTCCCCATGCTCACTGCACATCATCGCGAACAACGCATGAAATTGGCCCAAGATCATCGAGATTGGACCGTGGATGATTGGAAGAAAGTAGACTCGTTTGACAAATGAAGACTCCTGGTGAATCACGTAGACGGACGAGCGTATATACACCGATTGCCAACGGAGGCTATGGCACTTGGATGCACTGTTGGGCGGAAACAGGCAGGCAGCAGCGGTGTTATGCTGTGAGCGATGTTTTCTTGGGACACTTTAGGCCCCATTATTCCAATAGCACAATTCCTGGCAGCTGTCAGGTATCTCAACATCCTTGCGGACTAAGTTCACCCATTCATGGCAGCTGTGTTACCTGCTGGTGATGGCCATTACCAACAGGATAATGCGCCATGTCACACTACCAGAATCGTCAAGGAGTGGTTCGAGGAATATGCTGGTGACTTTCTGTTAATACCCTGGCTTCCAAATTCACCTGACATGAACCCAATTGAACATTTGTGGTTCGACTTGAAAAAGCGGTTCGTGCTAAATCCCCCCCCCCCCCACACACACCACCCCCACCCCCACAGAAATGTAACCGAACTGGAGGACCTGCTGTTGACATTATGGTACCAGATACCCCAGGATACCTATCGCACCTCATTGAATGGATGCCTCGTCGAGTGGCCGCTGTTTCGCGGGCTAACGGGGGTCGTACAGCTTATTAAGAGGTGGTCATAATATAATGGCTCATCGATGTATATCACATGAACTTCTTATGAAATGAATTAGTCATGAGGTATTGTAAAGAGAACGGATCACATCTAAAACTATAGGGGAATCAAAGGAGTTCTTAAGATTCCAAAAAATATGTATTCATAAGAAATTCAAAGTGTTAACATAGAAAGATTTTTAGAGCAAGTAAAATGCAATATAAGTTTCAATTAAATTCATATTAAATATTCTTTTCGTGAAAAAAGTTGTTCTTTTTTTAATGTGGGAGTAAATAACAAGTTCTAGTACAGTAAACACTACGTTTAGAAAAGAAATAACCTACTATATTTATAATCTTAAATGTTAATTTCAATACCTTGCAGAACATAATCTTCGATTTGTTTATAATTACTTAAATTTAAATTCAGATCTATTGGAGAGTTTGAAACTTATGAGAAAAAATATACATACACCATGTTAGTGAAACCGTAAATATACTCAAATACATCAGTATATCATTACTAGAAAAACTTCACTTCAGCAAATACTTTACAGAATAAGATTTTCATTTTATGTTTCACTGTAATTTGACTTTGAAGCATACTCTTATAATATTCAGTCAAGTGACACCATTGGCACGCAATCATACTTCAGCCTTTTTTTTTTCTTTTTTCTGGAACTGAAAACTAAAACCCGATAACAAAGCCACCTGAACCTATGCTCAATTCCATTTATTGAAATTTATTCTCTAAAGCAGGGAATTCACTATCAGAAAACAATGCAGCCAGAATCAACCACCAACGTTCATTAAAAAAATCAAAGCAATGTATACAATTTTGCTCAACAAACAATCATCTGCAAAAATCAAAGCAAAAATCAACAGATCCCCTACTCATACAAATTTAACAACAATATTCTGAAGCAGACACAATATGTAGGAAAGGGGAAAACCTTGGGCCTCCTCAACATAAAGGAGACACTCATTGCAAATATTTCAACTTTTAAAATCCTTTTAAACAACAGTTTTATTATTCTGTGCATCATACAGTATATTACCTAAAAGTTTCTATTCAGGTTCTACACTGATGAACACGCTATTTTTATCCAAATTTTAAATTATCACATATGATTTGATATAAGAAGCATACTAAACCATACTACTAAATCATGATATAAGAAGCATGTAAACCATACTATACTTATACAATTTTCTGGACATGTCTGAAATTAGGAATCAAATGAGAATGCCAGAATATTCACACCAAAAATGCGCAAAGAGTCAACTATGGAATAAAAGTACAGTATGCTTCTCCTGTCAAATCATATGCGACAATTTAAAATTTGAAGATTTTTATAGGACAAACTAATTTTTTCTCTTGTAACTCTTTAAAGGTGAAAAAATTAAAGCAAACACTAAAATGATTCATACACAGAGGATTGAAACACATCTAAACTCCCCAATTTTAGTTTTAGTATTCTTATCACAGTATTTTTTAATAGAAGTCTATGTATACGTATAATATTTGAAAAGAGCAACAATAAGTTTTATTTAAATATAATATAAACTTTACGTTAGTTTTAACCTAAACTTAATCTCAATTTGTACTACCAAAGCCAGAAAAATACATTGCACCATTTTTTATATATATATTTATTTTGTCCTATAAAGATCAACAATATATAGCCAAACCTTGAACAGTTCAATTCAAATACACTTCCCAAAGTGAAGAAATACATTGCATCATTTCTCATATTTTCTTCCCATAGCCTCAAGATCAGCAGATACATTACTTAGTTTTCTTCTTTACACACTTTCATATCTCTTACTTTTTTTTCATTTTTTTTTATTTGGGGTTTAACGACCACGACGCAGTGGCGGACTGGCTATCAATAAGCGACCCTGGAAGCAATTTTGGGTGGCCAATTTTTGAGAAAAATTATCAAAGTAACCCATCTCCAAAATATATATGTATATAAAAAAAAAAGGTGCGTCAGCATCTAAATTTATTGTTTAAACATTTTTAAAACACAAATCTACATAACTGCAGTTTTTTGTCCTGAGACAATAATTAATAAGATTTACCCATTGTGAGAGCGAAGATACTGGTCACGTGTCGTGGCTCCGCCTCCCACTTATGGATCTGAGGCGTCCACGCTATATGGCTTCTCACAGACACAAGGAAGTGTTTGTTTCTCTGAAACACTCCCCAAACTCTATTCGAGCCAACAAACAAGCCTTCCCCACTTTGTTAATAAAATCTGTGAATCGGGAAGGCGGATCGAAACAGCTGAACGGACAGAATAATACTCACATTAAGATATAATGATATCAAGAGGAGTTACTATTAAAAACACAAACATTTATTGCATAATCAGTTAGGTTCCTGACGGCGGTAGATTACTCTTTCTCTAACATCAGGTTTCCCTAAGGACCAGACCTCAACAGTGGCGTGAACACGAAGGCTAGGATAACCACTTCCGAAGAAAATCTCTCTCGACGTTGACATTCTAGAAAGAATCTACCTACGATTAGGTAGATCTATATCTCTGCAACTATTATGAATAGTAGTCTAACTACTATTCTCTGTCAATACGTTTCAATCTTAGCCTGTGCTAAAATCGGATTCACTGTAGCGGAATAGCTGTTGCGCCAGCGAGATCCCTGACTAGTGCCTGTACCGCCGCTGTCGAGCACTCTATCTCTTCTAGGATAGATGCTGGCTAAACTCAACCAGAGCGTCGGACCTCCGTAATTGGAGCGTCCCTCTGCTCACAAAATAAAAGGCAAACGCTTCGCGTCCCCTTTTACCGGAGAACTACTCTCTCCGTTGGAAGAAAGCAGACTGACTAAAAGAGACCTACTCGTCTTCCCTCCTCCGCGCTACGCATGCGCGAAGACCTCGGCGCTGACCCTGCCCTCTCGCTGACCTGTTGATGGGGCTCGCCTTCTCCGGCCACGTGGTTCACCTTTGATGCCCTTCGCCGACCACACCCTGGGCGTTGGCTCGGCGTTCCTCTCTGATGGGTTTTAATCCTACCCATCGTGTCTCTGCGGTTCTTTCAGATCTTTCCATTAGTAAGTCCCCCCTTTGAGAAAGCAATCCTACCGCCGAAGTACATTCTTAAACTAACACAATATACATTGTTATATTTGCACAAAGGTAGATGGCTGTTTTCCAGACTTTTAGGCGTCTGGGCGACGCTGACAATGTAGAGCAAAATTCGCGGTATAAGTGAAGATGTTATCAGTTCGTCGAAAAAGCCTCTCCCTTTCTAAGGCGTGAGAAACTAAAGTTCTTTGTTTGAGGCTCTCGACATCTGAAAAATAAAAATATTCGCAAATCTTCTGTTGCCTTTTGGGCTTGTAATGTCTTTTTCTTCACGAAAAAGTAACATAATGTTCAGCATTATTATAAATTAACATAGTTAATATGTCCGTTCTTACACCCATTTTCCTGGATCTCAGATTCCTAGTAAAATTTGATGTATGAACGAAATTATTTCATTTGCTGAGAAGCAACGGACAAGGTACGTTTTCTGAGAGAGACTGTTGATGACTTTATTCCATTATCATAAGTTTCATTGCGAGAACTGAATTCAGAGTTTGTAATAGTTTCTTCGGCTTTAGTGTGAACGGGAATCTAAATAATGCAAAAAAAAAAAAAATATTTTTCAATGCTTTCCTATCATTAATAATAATAATGACGAAAACATTTCTTAAAAAAACTCAAAATGTACAGAATTGCAAGAATTTTAGTGCAAATTTATAAAATGTGAGAAAATAAAGAAGGCAAAAATTAATTCTTATTTAATTACTTTCAGATGGAAAAAGTAGTTCTGCTTTAGCTGAAACAGACTTTCCAGAACTGCAGTTCAAGAAATTATGTAACTGTAAGGACCAAAAAATAGCAAATTAGATACAGATCTCGTTAAGAAAAAATAAAACAACCATATACGCATAAAAAGCAGCAACCCAAAAAATGTTACTGTAGATGAACCTCAATGCATTAACGTACACAATGAATTTCGAGTTTTTATCCCAGACTACTATAGCCGATTTGATTAGATTGTACTGATTCACTGAACAACAAAAATAAACTTTTTCTTTGTTACAAGGACAGCATATGTTGAATCATACAGTATTTGTCATGCTGATTACAAATCTGCTTGCTAAATTGTGCTATCGGGCATAGTTCTCCAGTAACCTGTTGTTTCAGTGTACAATAAGCCTTCATTTTGGCATGTATATATCTCTACAAGCAATTAATTACACTTACCTTAAAAAGTAGTTATTTTAGATTTTCTTCTGTAGTTTGGTTGTACTGCATCCCTTTTTATTATAAAGTTCAACAGCAATCAGCTAGCATTTTAGGGCTCCATTTTTTTTATAATGGTTTTCTATGGTACATATGTCCTGATGAAACCATTCTCCGTGCTCATTGTTTACAGCTCCTAAGTTCGGTGAGAAATAGTAAAGATGCGAGTGAAGGAAATGTATTTTAAGGGACATATTGCATCCCATGGCCTAATATTTTTCTAGAAGCTCAGTAACAAGTTCTTTAGAATTTTTTGTCGTCCGGTTACCTAAAAAGTTCAGTACCACATCTTTAAAGGACTTCCATTCAGCAGCTTCAGTCGCATTCAAAGTTCCTTTAAATGCAAGATCACGCATAAGTTCCCTTATTTGTGGACCAATAAAAATGCCTGGTCTAATTTTGGCTTCAGATATTTTGGGGAACTTGTTCTTTAGAAAACAAAAGGCTTCTCCATCTTTACTCAATGCCTTTACAATTTTTTTTTATCAAACCCAGTTTGATGTGAAGCGGTGGTAAGTACACGTTCTGAGAACTTAACAACATTTTTATTTCCTGGAATTAAGGGCTCTCTTTAGGCCAGGTCTTTTTAATGTAAGGAGAATTTCTGTCCCTACTGTTCCATTCACAGAGGAAGCAGCAGTAAATAAATAAATGCATCGCTCTTTCCACCTTCCAGAAACACATAGCAACCGAAAACTTGTTTTTCAGCCACCGCTGTGGAAATGAATCACGGAACTCTCGATATCTTTCACGGCGGCGGCTGAAAAATAATTTTTCGGTTGCTATTTCTGGAAGGTGGAAAAGAGCGATGTATTTATTTATTTACTGACGCCACGTATTTGGAGGATTTTCACCTTGGAAGCAGTAGTATTTTGTGTATCCAAGTTGTACACCAAGGAGTAAAACTATCACTTTAAGATCGCCACAAATATTCCATTAGTGTTTTTTAATGCAATATTTTGAAGCATCGGCGCCTACTTCGTGGGTTCGAGACACTTTTTGGACCCCCAATAATTTTGTTTTGGGTTCCTGGAAGTCCTAATAGTTTTGCTAGCATTTCGTTAGAAAAATACACGTACGCATATGTGCAAAAATTTTATTTTTCCTTATCAGTTCTTCTAGTTTCTTTATGTGCATGTATGTTTCGGTCTCATTTTTTTCTGACTGTACATGCTGCACAAGTGCCTCTAAAACCTTTTCAAAGTCAACGATTTCCCCACAGAAAAGTACAGAAGCAGCCCAAGATGGGCATACTGGGCATACACAGCTGGCCCACGGAAAACTCAGGGCGTGCAGCAGATGCCATGTCCTCTCCCTTCTAACCACCTATTTTAAGTCAGAAATCATTTGAATAAAAAAAATTATTGGCATTTTTAAAATTAGTAAAAAAAAACCTTACAATAAATTTTACATGTTTTTGTTACTTTTATAAGACAATTGAGTTGAATATTCGCACAGTATCTGTGTATTGTATACTGTGTAATAATGTCGCGCCTACAAAAGGAAAATAAATGAAATAAATAATTATCTAGAAAAAAAAGTCTGTAATTTACTACAATTTGCTTCATTTTAGCATTTCAGGTGTCTTATTGTGCCAGATAATCTGACTGAATGAAATTTAAATTAGATTTAAATACTTTGAAAAAATGCATGTGGAATTCGAATAAAAATTTCCGGAACCCCCAATAATTTTTCAAGTCGGCGCCTATGCTTTGAAACAACACTTTCATATTTGCATATATTTCTTTCATGTATGCAGCATATGCAACAGGTACTGACGGATACATGTCTTCGTTATGAAGAAGGACAGCTTTTAAGCTTATTTTTAAGGAGCCTATAAAAAGACTCCATTCTTCAGGTTTCTGTCGCTGTCCTAAGACTCAAACAATAAGTCTATATTATTGCAGTTCACAAGATTACCACTCTTCGAAAATAGGTGTTCAAACTCTTGCTGTCGTTGACGACAAGTGCATACTTTTGTACTTGGTTGTAAAAGATTCCATCCCTTCAATCTTGAAGCCAATATTTCGGCCTGACTTTTTGCTAAATGAAAGTCACGAACCAGATCATTTAATTCTTCCTGACATATAAGGTAAGGCACATAATCTTCTGAGAAATCAGGATCTTGTTCTACTTCAATATCTTCTTTGCTGTGAGGATTTGTTTCATCAGTATCACTATCATCTAAACTCCATGACTGTGGAGGCACAGGAAGATTTGGGCCACGAGGAACAGGTTTTATGGCCGAAGGAATACTGGGATACTAAACTGTGCCTTTGCGGTCTTAGTTGTAATTCCAGATATCTTAGTGATGCAGAAGTAACAGTCTGTTGAGTGGTCTTTCGGTTCTCTCCAAAACATTGGTACCGCAAATCGTATTTGACGTGATCCCTCCAACCAGCCAGTTAACAAAGTTACACATGAATTACAACAAATGTGAGGCTCCCAAGATTTATCTTCATCACCCATTTTGCACTGGAAATAAAGTTCATAGGATTGTCTAATCAATGTTGTGAAACGTCGCCTTTGAGACTTTAAAGTAAATGGTCCACAAATGTAGCACAAACTGTTTGGATGGTTCACACAAGTACGCGACATTATTTATCATACACTTTGCGCAATCCACACTACTTTTTAAAACCAATGAGTAAATACACGTCCATCAATACCGAGTAAATGCATTCGAATGGCAAAAATTCTGCTTTTTCTCCCTTCCAAGAAGGAATTACACAACAGGAAGTAACGGCGCCAGTATGTCTACTCTCAGAGGCACAGCTATCCTGACTGCAGACAGATGTCTCCATTTGGAAACATTAATTCCTTTAAGTAACACAACATTCACTTCAACAGAGAGTTCCATTACAAGAAGCCCAGTGGAGCAATTGTGACATCATATTTGGTTTCAGCACCTGTAAATACATACAAAACCGTTAAAGTTTTCTTTGTAACAAAACCATTGTTTTTCAGTGTTATTTAACTGCAAATGCAATTGAGAAAAGCGGACTGAGGTAGAGGATATCAGCCCAAAGGGAAAGGGCTTAAATTTGGAAGTTGAGAAAGGGGAAGGGTGTGTGCCAAAAACAGTGTTTGGATCAATAAAATATTTGCTACGTATGTTATCTTTTATTTATTTATTTATTTCTGAAGCTGCCAAAGTGGTAGACGCACTTTACCGTTTCAGTATAACTTGGTCTTCTTGAAGAATATTGAAATACAAATATGCATATCTGCCCTTTTTCTCCTCAGTTAGCACAAAGTCTACCGGCTCGGAATATGGCAGCCCACCGGGAATTCTCCCGGTATCCCAGAGACCCCGTCCGCTCCTACCACCATGAGCAACTCAACGGGCTATAAACAGTCGTCCTTCCCTAATTTAGGGTCGCTGACTCCAGGGAAGGAAGAGAGCCAGTGCCGTAAGACAAACACATCATCTATACCTCACCGGGATTCGATTCCCGACCCATCTTGGACGAATGGTCAGAAGCTATCGCTTAGACCACTGCGTCACTGAGGCAACGTCTCACAACTCATTCCTTTTCCTAGTTGAATCTTTTTGTAGTTCCCAGTCTCCCCTGCGTCATCTTATTCTCTTGACAGTTTCGCGTCCCATAGATTCACGTCTGCTATCTCTCCCTACTACAAATCTTCTGTGTCCCACTACTCTAATTATTTCTTTCTTTCGCATCCCTAGCTTCCTCATGCTCTGAAGACCATAAGTGACACTACGAGACCTGTAAAATATTTACGTAGTCTGGGATCACTTTCGTTCACAGTGTTTCCGACTGCTGAGGGTGTAGTTTAAATAACGGTATGAACGCTTAGCTTCATGAAGCTTCCTTAACATACCGTAAACTTTGCTATTGTATAAGCGGGATTTATACTACCTCTTCAGGTTCGATATTTAAGCCAAATCGCAGCTCTTTGTGTAGAAAAATATGTTACGAGGTTAGATTATATGCTGCACTTTCGGTTTGATGTTTATGCCTAATTGCAGAAGATATATAGCACATGAATGGTTGAGAAGTTGTAATCTCAAATTGTTTATTAACTTATATGTGGAAGTTGTTCCGGATTGGTTTTAGTAAATTATACCTTCACGTCTGTCCTCTCGCTGCTTATTTTAATTCTCTAACTATATGCTCTTTAGTATTTACTCTCTAACTCTACGCAACATTTCATTCCGTTTCGCTGTCCTGTCCAAAGTTCCGAAAAGTGCTTCCTTCACAAAGCATCATACCGCGACTTCTCGTCCTAGACCTCTGTTGTAACTTCTCTCTTTCTAGACTTCATACCTTGACCGCCTGTGTGTCCCTAGCTCGAAGGGAAGATCGAGCGTCTGACGCTTCTCTGGAAATAAACCCATAAAACAATCCCGAATGCGCTACGCAGATGACAATGTACATAATCGCAACGTAAGCTAATAAGAAGACAAAAGCACTTAAGGTTTTCTGAAACGACTCATCATTACAAAAAAAGGTTGCCTGTGAATACTGTTATACAACTGCTCATTACAGTTGCCGCTTTTGAAAGCATCCCCGAACACCCCAATGCCGGCTGACCTTACGCGAAAAAATGAATTAATACTAAAATCCCATAAAATCTCTTAGATTCACGTAACAAATACATCAAGAAGGAATTAGGGAAATGAGTCGCAGAGGTTTTTTTTAGAAGCAAGAATTCTCTAGGGCTGGTTAATGGAATGCTTGATGGACTGTGTTCCCGTTCATGCTATCGAAACTAGTGTTACGGAGATTTCATACAAGAATTTTCAGGCAAAAATATTAAATATCATTCGCAACTTTTATTTCGCTTTCGTGCTCCATTTCCTTTGTTTCCCCGATGCGTGAGAAACTTTTAGCTTCGTCAGCCCGGCCAAGAAATATCTGGAAATACGGTTTCTTTAGAGACGCCAGGCTGTCGCATGTTAAGAATCTTGGCTTTGTATTTCGTAGTGGAATTTGGTATTGTCGAATGCAATTTACACCTTTCGGCTCTGTGTTCAAGGGTACCGAAGGGTATGCAGTAGTGACATTTCTCAACTTTGAGACTTTTGTCTTGGAACGCGGATCTTTTAATCCGTGGGAGAGAAAGTATCGCTGAGTGTGTTAGAAGCGGTTGGTCATCTTAGGCTTGAGGGCAAGGTGGCGAAAGAAAAGAACAGACAATTGGGAGAAATAGAAGGGCTGAGTCGTGTAAGAAGCCAGAGGGCCTTTTTTTTTCTTTTTTTTTTTTTTTTTCTCTCTCGTACAGAAGTTTGTTAGCAGCGGAGAAAAGAGGCCGCCCCGGTGGCGTAGTGGTCTAAGCGATGGCCTCTGAACATTCGTCCGAAAGGGGTCCGGGTTCGAATCCCGGTGAGGCATGGATGTTGTTTTGTCTTACGGCTCTGGCTCCCTCCCTTTCCTGGAACCAGTGACCCTAAATTAGAGACGGGTGACTGCTTATAGCCCATTGAGTTGCTCACGGTGGTCGTTAAACCTTCAATCAAAAAAAAAAAAAAAAAAAAAAAAAAGAGGGGTTTCCCGATGGCGGGAAGAAAAGGCTTAGAAAATTATCGGTAGCGAGTAACCACAGGGAGTGGAAATATTTTATAGTACTCGTAACAAGCAGGATAGCGGAATCATGAGGACAACTTTCGGAGAAATAAATAAAAAGAATAAATCGTTTTCATAAGGTACAGAACTATTTAATGAAGTAGTGTGGTGTCCTCCTTACAACATTTAGCTCTTCTGTTGTTTCCGACACATTGGTGTTTGCGTGCCAAACTCTAACTACGAGCCCCGAGGTGAAAGAGTCTATCACTTTTACACTTTTATCATCAGTTACGTAGCACTGATAATCGTTATTCACCAAAAAGATAATAAACCGCCTATTTATTATTCTTAATTTACTAAGTTAACCTGGAAGAACAAACCAAGTTAACACTAGACCCAAACTTCGTGACTCCCGTAAACCGTTGCTGCTGCTACGAGACCCAGTAGTATCAATCACTCTACGGAAAAATCTTCTCCGACGTCAAATCCAAGGCCCAACCTCTCTCACCAAACTCAAGGTCCCATCTCTCTCTCGCTTCCACAACAACAACAACAACAAAAAAGTGCCCGTTCTCCCTTAAAACTTCAGGAAAGTTGTACTATCGGATTTCTGGGTTAATCTCACCTACCTACCAACCTGAAGTTTGTGTTTCACTTCTTAACGCACCTATGAGATAATCCCCCACCACCACATAAGACAGATAACACTGTTAGAAATTTTGGTCGTAGGTTGCGCCAAAAAGTGGTACTACACCAGTTGTACAACTTTCTGCACCTATTTTTGGTGCAACCTACCACAAAATTTTTAACAGTGTACAATGTACTTCAAACGCGTATGTATTAAGTAGGTATAGTAATGCGACTAATCGCGTGTATCTGATAGCTACAGCCTTAAACATGCTGATTCCGTCCGCTCTGCCGGAAAATGGCGCGAACAAAGAAATTCCACGTGGGAATGAATATGTATGTGTATATATATATACATTCATATTTACTAATATTATTTGTGACCTGCGTGCTAGCGAATCTTACAAATTGTATTCGTGATTTTCGCACAGGCATTAAAAGTACTTGAAATTAAAAATAGAGCTGATTTCTATTTCTTCTTGATAGCCCGTTTCTGCTTCATTCATCCATTTATCTGTACTCTTTTGTTATGGAGATTTAATAGAAGAATTTTAAGCGAAAATATTAAATCTCATTCGCAGTATTTCTTCCCTTTTTTTTTTTTTTTTTTGTTCTACAAACCTGAGAAAGTTGCACCTTTTTTACGTTGTCAGGAAGTAGTGATTTTCGGACAGCGACAAATTGTCGCATCTTAAAACCATTTCAAGTCTTGGCTTTTTATTTCGTAGCCGCATTTGGTATTGTCAAATGCAATTAGCACCTCTCGGCATGTATGTTTAAAGGTAACCGAAGCGCACGCCAGGAGCGACTATTCTCAGCTTTGTCTTGGGATGCCGCCCCTTTCAATCCGTGGGAGTAGAGTATCGCTGTGTGTGTTAGAAGGCTTGGGTCACCTTTGACCTAAGGAGCGAGTTTGCGAAGGAAAAAGCAGTCAACTTGGAGAGATAGAAGGGGTCAGTCGTGAAGGAAGCCAAGAGGCTTTGTTCCAGGCACAACGTTCTTAACTACGGGGATAGAAGGGTTTTTCCCGATGACGCGAAAGAAAGGCGTAGAAAGTTATCGGTATAGCAAGTATCCATAGAGCGTGGAAATTATCTTATATTGCTCGGAACAAACAGAGTAAAGAGAGCTTAAGGACAACCTTCGTCGAAATAGATAGGAGAAATGAATCGTTTTATAAGGTACAGAAGCATTTCATGAAAAAATGTAGCTTCCTGTTTATTATTATTAGCTTTTCTATTGTTTTCTTTCACATTGGTGTTTGCGTACCGAACTCAAACTACGAACCCCGAGATAGAAAGAGTCTATTATTATTATTATTATCATCAACCACATAACACTGTGATCTTTGTTTACAACCTTAACCTGGAGGAAGAAACAAAGTTTACACTTTTATGAACATTTTTCTGTATCTTTTGATAGCACAAGCCAACATTTTTTCGACTAAAAATAACACCGGCAATTCTTGATGTGAGATCTGTATTTAAAGCTGGAATTCATCATCAAATAAATAAATAAGGTAATTAAAGAAAGAACATTCGTTATTTTCAATGCCATCATCCATTCGTTTTTTTTATATTAGCTCGTTAAATTACACATAAAAAAGAGTATGAAATTATGGGAAAATGATGTTAACAATATGCAGGTAGTTCGGAACGTGTTGCCATGTTGTTGGTCGAATTTCTTGCATTGATAACTAAGAGATCACAAAATTTTGGAGTGCGGTGTTTGCGCCAGTGCGACTCTTACAATGGATTTGTTTCCTATATAGCGATTTTTGTCAGGAGCGATTGTTACGTCGATGCGGTGCTTAGCCCAAGAATTACTGTACTGTAAAAATGATTACACATTACGATCGACCACCCAGTTTTGCAAAATGGAAAAGAAAAAAAAGTACAAAAATGTATATTTATTTAATTTTGAAAACGCAAACTTAAAGAAAACAAAAATAGAGTTCAGTATTACATTCCATGAATGTAATATTGTGCTTTTTTTTTTTTTTTAACATTCCATTATTTAGTTAATTAGCGTCCATAAAAAACAATGAAGAGTAATTAAGAAATATCTCACGTCAACGCAAACATAAAGTCAATGTCTCGAATGAAATTCGAAAAGGCAGAAATAAAATACCTACTTTCGTGGTGTATACAGTTGTATCGACAGGCCGACATTAGTTGAAGCACTACATTGTACTAATGAGGTAATACATGGATGAAGACACGTATACAGTAATTAGTTGTAAATAAAAAAATAAAAAAAGTACCTCAATGGATTAGGTATAAAGATCTCTGAGAGACGATCAAAACCTTATAAAGTAATGCTAAATCCGATTTGTTGTTTTTATTATTAAGTATTTCTGTTAAATTCTTATTACTAATAGCTTGCAACAATTTTTATTAAAATTACTTAATTCGAGCAATTTCAAACAACAGAAACATACATGTGACATATATTTCCAATTAAACCTTTCCTTCTGAGGTGTTCTTATTCAAATTTTCTTGCTGCGTTTGATTTTCTTTCTGAACGACTTACAAGAGCGGCATGTCGTGTATTTGATTTATTTAAAGTTTCAATGTCGCACCCCTCCCCCCTAATCTGCTAGGCGAATGTTTTTCTTTTACGGTATTTTCCCCGTGACCAGGCCTGACGTACCAAGAGTGAATGATTAGAAGAATATACATTTTGTTTTTTACCCACTGAAGTTACGGTGTTTGTTCAGTGTTCATTGATGTTTCAGTTGTACATCCGGCCTAATTTAAAAGCCTAACACAACGCAATGAGTTTGTATACAGGTGGGCTGTGATATGATACGATGTGCAAAATAGTCAAACTACCGTTGGGAGGAGCTTACTACTTTAGCACCGCCCACCAGCGGCATTGGTTGCCTGGAGCCGTGGGAAGTGCCTTAGGGAAACTATATTTACGTGCTGTTTCACGCTATCACACCAAAGAAATTACAAATGTTTTTCATCTGTTCCGAACAATCTTCCTTTTTTTGATGCATTTCTAAAAATGTAGTTAATTAATTCATTTGAAAATGGTAATGCTGAATTTCATGTTTCTGAGAAGCAGTTCACATAAAAAACAGGATGAAGTCTGTTGTCGGAGATTAATTTTTATTGTTGTTTTTGCAATACGCATACAGAACTGCAACTTTGAGCAAAACGTACTTTTGCGATTTATTATGGTATTCAAAAAAGATTATCTTGTAATATAAACGCAGCTGAGGGCATTTTAAAAGTAATTATCTTATTAACAGCACAATTCCAAAACAAATACCTTTTCCGTATGAAACTGTGCAATTTTAACAATTTCATTGAGTTTTTTTTTCTTTTTTTTTTTTTTTTTTTGCAGTAGTGATTCCAATTTGTCGCTATTTCTTCACATTATATTAAACCTGCTATAAATGCAAAACCTTTACTGGAGAATGGCTACATTTCGAAGACAGTAGCATACGTATTTACAACGACTTCAGCGAAACACAAGTTTCATGCATATTTATTTGATTTTAACAAAAATATTTCTCAGTAATACAGTTCTACACATTGATAATAACCTGTAAACATATATTTGAGTTTTTATGAGACTTTCCCACGTTATTTCGAAAATCTAGATGAAACCCTTAGTACCTTAATGATAAATTTATCTACTATGGTGTTAAGTTCAGAATTGTGTGATTCGCTTCCATGATATCATGTATGCAAGATAATAATATTTCTACAACAGTATAAAGATATTTTAAACTCATTTCAGCTCAGAGGAAGAAACTAACGTTATAATGATATTATCTAACACAATAATGGTTTCCCGGTCAAATAAATTTTACAAGCAATATGACACCGAATTTTCAGTTGTAATGAGCACATCTGTTGAATCCGTTCTGGCGCAAATTGAATTTATCAAAGCTATTCAAAGTCAATATAACCGGTTAGGAAAACAATCAACCGGTGTCTACAATCAATAAACCATCGAGAAGTAGAAACATCTATTTAGCTCCACCAGCGGCTAAAAAGCATGTTACGAAAATTAAACCTTTTCCCCTTAGCTGTAATTATTCTACCATGCCATTCCACTTATAAAAAAAGCTGCGAAGGAGTCATTGGTTCCACTACAATGTTAAAAAATAAATGGTGTGAATTCACGGAAAATTTCTGAAAGTAACGTGCAGCAAAATTGCCGGTAAGAGTCCGTCTTTTAACGGAATTTCCGTTTTTAAAAGCTCCCGTGTTTTTTAACTTTCGTATTTTCACAGACTTTCCGTAGTCAGAAATTCCTGTTATTTCATAAAAGTCCGTTTCAAGTTTTTCCGTATTTAGGCAGAAATTTCGCAAAATCCAACACTCTGAATATTTCAGTCGTTACCCGGGAGAATGGTCTTGTGGACCCAGGTTGTTTGAGTTGAAGCTACGCGCTTTAGCACCGAACCAGAAAGTCACAGTAATCGCAGTCACGTTCAATTGAAAAGTAATTGGGCGACGATGAATATTTTTTCAGTAATGAGACTGAATTGGTCATTTTATTTTCTATTGGAGCTTATTATTTTTTTTAATATGTTTGTAATAATTTTATTTTTTCTGCAGCAGAACTGATCACACATTTAGTATTTTTCTTTTCAACGTGATTTTTCGAAGCAATACTTTCGAACTTGAAATCTCTTTTTTAAATGAAAATAATTTTTTCGAAGCAATAGAATGCTTTGGAACTTGAGAGTATTTTTTAGCACTTTTGTTATTCTTATCAATTATAAGAGAACATCCCACAAGCGGTGTAATTTTGATAAACCTAAATCATTTCCTAACTTTCCGGGGAGGGCATTTAAAAAGTGTGAACCAGCAATATAGCTTTCAATTTCTTTTAAGAAATGGTCAAATTTACTGTTTTACAGTATTATTCCACAAAACTTCTAAATATAAAACTTTTGATCGCTATACAGCATTTGCTCTAAGAACTCACCAGACTAATATATGGACATTGTACAATCACCTGTACAATAATTTAAGTACCCGGTTTCTTACAGTAACACACACTGGTGCACAAAATGTGGAAGAGGAGAAGTATCCTGTGCCACAGCAACCAAAATTCATGTGATATATAGTACTATCCATAATATCCGATCTCGCTATTGAACTTCAAAATCAAATTCTTTGACAGACTATTGAAATTATAACGAAGTAAATTTCTCCGTCATTTTGATTCACGCCGGAGATCGAACCCGAGTCCTGAATATGTCGCTCTCCAACTGAGCTACGCAGACGTATCTTCATAGGCACGTCACACCCCCCCCCCCGAAAGAGGGCCGGGGGCATGACCCATGGGTCAGCCGGGATCATGTGGCGCTAACGTGCACTTGAGAACTCCCAGTCAATCTGGTGTGTGGAATGCAACATCACACACATTTACTTTTCAAAGCGCTGAAGAAGGGATTCTCTTATTTTTCCTGTCTCGCCTTGTGGAAAGAACATCACACCATTGTGAGAGCTTTAGCGGCCGGGTCAGCCGGGATGTTCGGGCGCCATTATAACGAAGTAAATTTCTCTGTCATTTTTGTTCCACGCCGGGGATCGAATCCGAGTCCTCTTATTCCGGAACAAGTCGCTCTACCAACTGAGCTACGCAGACGTATCTTCTCGCTGCTATCTGCCTTTATGTCGTGTGCGTCCTGCGGGACAGGCACGTCACAAAGTTTAAGAGTTAATCAACCCCCCAAGTATTCCAGTGAATCTCTCCTATTACAGGAAAATTTTCGTCATACGGGTACGGGAAAAGTAAGAACGGAGTTTTTCCGTTAATATACGAAAGAAATTGAGGAAAGGTTTCTGAAAATTGAGAAGTTTCCGTTATCACATCTCGAAAACGGTATTTTACCGTCAACAGCAGAAAGGAATTGCGGAAACGTTTCTGAAAATTCAGAATTTTCCGGTGGTGCGAAAAATCCATGAAATTCGGGTTTCTTTCTGTCATTTCATGGTAAAGGCTGTATCACAAATGTGCGTCTTTGATTCTCGAAAGAAATCATGGAAAGTGGCTAGTAAATTTCTAGTAAATTTCAGATTTTATTTACAGTGTGCTATTCCTCTTTTAAAAAGAGCTGCGGAGGAGTTATTGGTTCCACTACTAAGACTATTATTTCAAGATCCTCGTGGGTTATACTTAATTTCCATTCAGCTCTGTGCGTGGTGTTTCACACACACACACAAACAACACACACACACACACACACACACACACACACACACACACACACACACACTCCCATAAATAAGAGAGTGCTTCTCTCCCATAAATAAGGGAACTGCCCACAAGCGCTGTAATTTTGATACAACTAAATCGTTTCCTAACTTTCCGGGGAGGGCATTAAGAAGTAAAATATGAACCAGTTACATCACGGAGTCACAACTCTCCTTTTAGTCAGAACTGAAACAACCCTACTTTTTGACAGTGAAGTTCACATTCCATCCTCACTAACTCACTTAAAAGAGAACGATCTTTACAAGACTGAGAAAAAGAGAGTTGAGATAGAAAAATAAAGACCTGAAACATGCACCGCCAAAGCCAACTGTGATCTTTGACCTTAAAGCCGACCATTGTCCGAGCACTGTGGACCAGAGTGGTCGCAATTTGTAAGCGCTCGTTAAACCCTGACGGAACGACTATTCCTCATTCTCTTTCTTAAGTCACAGTGGTAGTCTGGTCGGCGGAGACTTAAGAAGTTCTTCCCAGTATGAGTTCGGTGAAGCGGAGTTCACAGTTTTTAGGTCCAGTGAGCAGCAACAACGGAGCACGGCAGCCGACACAGTCGTAATATGGTTGTAATGGTGTTGCAGCGCTGCTCACAAGCTCTGGTTAACAAGGTGTGTCTGGCTCATCAATATATCGGATCCCTAACAACTCAGGTGACAAGCGTGACCGCCGTGGTTCCTTCGGAAGAGAAGGACAAAAAGGGGGTCGGGAGACTACGTGGAAGGGGGCCTCATCGCAAGGGACTCGCTCAGGAACTATTCGGTTCTGCTTGCCTGGAATTATACAATACCAACGAAGACGGAAGGTTAACATCTACATCTGCGTTATAGAATGCTCAAGTTTTCAAAGCACAAATTTTGCTCTAAATTGTTACCCATGAATGTAGCTGATGGAGGTATTTCTTTGCATCAAGTTTTCCATTTGAGATTTTTTCTTGGCTGATTATCACTAAATTACGAAAGATTTTTCAACTTCTACTGAACTAAAATTAATATTTTTATTTTCTAGTGGCATAGTAACTTTTCATTCATCAAATTTCACGTCTTTGAACTGACTGACATCAAAATTTCCCGTCTTTGTGGCATATGA
This sequence comes from Macrothele yani, assembly GCA_039090855.1. Classification (NCBI taxonomy): domain Eukaryota; kingdom Metazoa; phylum Arthropoda; class Arachnida; order Araneae; family Macrothelidae; genus Macrothele; species Macrothele yani. The sequence goes on along the minus strand of CM076989.1, from coordinate 141,691,304 downwards.
TGAAATGCCAGCTTGCAGGGGAGTAACTGCAACACACGAATGCAAGCCTTGGGAAAATTCATGCAGCGACGCATTAGAAATATCACGTTCCTACAGTACTTCCGGAATTATCGGAAGATTAAGTAGGAAAGTAGTCTTAGCCAAAACAAGTTGCAAAAGGGTTAGGGAAGGGAAGTGAGTAAAAAGAAGATAAAATTTGGTATCAGCAATTGGGAAAAATTTCGAAGATGATGATGTAACACAGCTGGAAAACACTGAGACCTTTAACTTCAACCAATGCTAGTCTCCTTACAATACTAAAATAACATATGCACAGGTTGTTGCCAAAGGAAATATTTTATTTGCTGTTCTCAGAGATGTCAACTTATTTATAACAAACCTCTGTTTAACTTCTAAAATTCAGCAAATGTTTCAATTGCGAAAAATTAAAAAAATTGCCGTTAGAGATTATAAACTCAAAAAGAACAAAAGTTTGGGGTATAACATAAAATAAGCTATATCGCCAGCATGCAAAGCAACTATTAATATATGCGGTTAGTTACAAATGAAACAGGATAAAACTCAGAGAAAAGGTGTGGCGTGGTACTTTCATTATTCACATGTGAGTACACCTCAATGACTCAGAGGAAATGAAAAGCGCACGAGGATTACCTTGGTCAGTCAATTAGCTGTGACACCTCCTTTGTTATTCAAAACTTAGCACTTTTGTGGCATATTCAGCTGATTACTTTGCTTTGGAACAGTGCTGCCCACACACAAGGCAAGAAGTCTTAAAGCTCGGAATATGTCTTAGGAGCCGCGTGAGGCCTGTCAAAGTTACTCTTTAGTGAATCCCAGATTTGCTCAATTGGGTTATTGTCGGGGGATCTTGGAGGTCCAGTATAGGTAAAAGTGGAATGTCTATCTTCCAGCTCGCGGACCACAATGCGAGCTCGATGAGGCAGGGTATTATAATTAATAAAGAGAAAACTATGGCATATTGAACTGTGGAAAAGTGTCGCAGTAAACCTACTCCCGATGAAGTTATCTCAGTATGTGCTGAGAGACGGAAATAGGTCACAGGTCACCGGATCATCGTGTCGCAGTGTCTACAATTTCTTGGGGGTCAAACGTGTCGGGTCAAAGTGTTCCTGACCTGATTTCGACGCGGTTTTATTTCCCTTTTATTTTTGAATGGAAAACAAATGTTTCAAAGAACCCTTCAGAGATTTTTGAAATAATACTTCAGAGCTGTAGACTATGATCCAGGAACTTGCTAAGAAGGGTATAGAAAAGGGGATTAAAAATGAACTTCGGGCAGACAAAATTGATGTACAATGCTTTTACAAGGAACGAAGATTTATCAGTTGATGGGGGAAAACTGGAGATAACCAATTCCTACATTTACTTTGGGCAGCAGATATCAAGCGAGGGTCACATTGATGAAGATATTAATTGGCGCTTAAAGCTTGACTGGAGAGCTTTCGGAAGAAACAGTACAATATTTAAGAGAAACATGCTATTATGTCTTAAAAGAAAAGTGTTTAAACGATGCATCCTTCCAGTCAGCAGAGACTTGGAACTTAGCTAAAAAAGACATACAAAGACTACAGACTACTACTGAAAGAAGCATGGAGAGATACATGCTTGGTGAAACCAAGAAAGATAAAAAGAGGAACTCGTAGATAAGGAAGATACCAACAGTGGAAGAATAAAATCACGATCAGAATAAAATCACTGAAATAGCAATGGGCTGGACATATTACCAGGAGAAATTTTATGAACAACCGAAAGTTTAAACTAAATTCCAAAGGACAGGAAAAGACCTAGAAGAAGACCACGTAGGAGATGGGTGAATGGAGGAGATTGATTCAAGACAGTCCAATGTGGAAGAAACGTGGCGAAACCTTCATCCAGCAGTGGATTGACAGTGATTGACAATGATGATGTTATATTCGAGTTTATAGCTTAAAGCAGATTTGCCCGGGTCGGGTCCGAATCATGTCCAATTATGTGAAGGCCGGGTCTGGGTTCGGGCGCAAAATTTTTGACCAGTTTCCAACTCTGTATTTGCTAGCTATCATTTGTCTTGGACAAACACACAGATCTGAGATCTGTAGGGATATTGAACAAATCTCAGATCTGTGGATATTGAACAAATCTCTGATATTCCCCATACTATGACAGAGCCGCCGCGGAAGTGATGCTAGAACAAAAGCTGACAGACGCGTTCTCCTGAAGTTCCCAACGATCGGCATGTTGGCCAAATGTGAACGCACTGCAGAATAGGACGCTTTGGTATACTCCTCCTACAGCAATAAGTGTTGTCGCGCTTACTTACATCTTTGTTTCTACGTTGAATCAGTGATATTCGTTCGCAAAGGACGATTTTATCATAGCTCTTCGTGGTGACGCAGATTATAGACTTTTTGATCACTTACTGCGACATCAGTTACACTTCTCAGAGCATCTCGGGTACTGCGGCTGGACATAGTAGGAGCCGCCCCGGTAGCACAGTGGTCTAAGCGATGGCCTCTGATCATTCGTCCGTAAGGGGTCCGGGTTCGAATCCCGGTGAGGCATGGATGTTGTGTTTGTCTTACGGCACTGACTCTCTCCCTTCCCTACCTTCCCTAGAACCAGTGACCCTAAATTAGGGACGGGCGACTGCTTATAGCCCATTGAGTTGCTCACGGTGGTCGTTAAACCTCCAAAAAAAAAAAAAAAAGACACAGTAGGAGTTTTACGAGCCTTGTGGTGAGATGCCGATCTTGCTGGGCTGTAGCTATCCTCGGACAATATGACGTACTACTGAAGCCAGTGTCGCGACGACAAATCTATAGCGATGATTCCGTCGGTGTAGTTTAGTCTGGTAGAACAACTGGCTCCGGAGCGAGGAGGCGCGGTTTCGACAAATGTGTGTTTTCACATTGGCGCCCGATTGTGGAAAGTGGATCCACTGGCCGTTGGGTTTTTCGAAAAATGTGTGATGTTTGTTCCACACATTGTTTGGAATTAATACAAAATTCTTTCTTTCCTTCGAGAAAAATGAAAAAAAAAATACGAGGGAAATAATGTGGCTTACTACTGAGGTGAAGCACGTATCACGACGACAAATCTGCAGCTATACATTCCATCGGTGTAGTTTAGTCAGTTAGAACAACTGGCTCCGGAGCGAGGAGGAGAGGTTTTGAAGTCCGTTACCGACAAATTGTGAATTTCACAACGACCACTCCTCGGTCGTTCTGCTGCATTGCCTTGATCGCGACATAGAGCATGAACTCTACTTTTCACTCTTTGGCATACAAAAAGAATTACTGCAGCATTGGTCTGAGCCCGGATTGCAGTATTCCTATGTCTATGTTGCATTCTGCAACCGGTGAATATCATTTTTGTATTGTTAACAGTCTTACAGTGACGTTTAGAGAATCAAATCGTTAAGACAAAACTTTGAACATTGACTGCCTAGCAGAGCATTGCTCCCCCCCCATCAGACGGCAATGCTATTTCCGTACCGCTACGCATCCTGCACTCTCATCTACCATCCTGACCTGACCTGACAACATTTGCATTAACTCGCATCAGATGTTCTAAAACATGACATCACTAATTCTTCTTTTTTTCAGCAGTTTAGTTACCTATCGAGCTATTGATAAAAATGCCCATTTCAGTTTTAGCGTTGTTCATGACTTTAGGTTTCTTTCATTTCTCACAATTCCGACAGCAACTGGAAAACAGCAACTCCAGCAGAGTTGTGTTCTTAAATTACCATAAAATAAAAACAATTGTCGTTTTCAAAATTTTATTTAAATTTTGCTCAACAAAATAATAGTATTTCTTTAACTATTTTCTTTCTGTTTGATTTTAACTTCCAGTGGAATTTCTTCATTCCTGGTAAGAGATAATATCGTTAGCGATGTAAATAAGGAACGTTTGATGCTTTAGAACATGGAAGAATCCTAACAGAAGCCAGATATAATCACATCGTATAATGTCAATCCCCCACTTCGGTGAACAAAGTACAAAGGCTAGTGTTAATCTACCAACAATAGCACTGCAAAGCCTTAAAATAAATATGCCATATTTCGTTTGGTAATTTTGAATATGACAATCCGTTTTTTGGTGTAAATATGACAAGGATGGTAAGTCAGATAACATCCGAAAACTTGAAAATTTCGTCGTCCTGGAGCAGGAATCGAACCCGCGTCTCCCAGATAGCGCCCGGGTATGCTAACCAATGCACCACCCATAACGACAAAGTCTCAAGTTTCCGATTAATTTGAATATAACCATCAGATGATTCGCTAGTCGAAACAACCGGCATTCATGTTTAGCGAATCTGGAGGTTAAGAATCCTATCCCGTGATTGCCCGGAGAGCAGATAAATTCATGAATGAAACTGATGAATTATTAATGTGATGGTTATATCCAAATTAATCAGAAACTTGAGACTTGGTCATTCTGGGTGGTGCAGTGGTTAGCATACCCGGGAGCTATCTGGGAGACGCGGATTCGATTCCTGCTCCAGGACAACGAAATTTTCAAGTTTTCGGATATTATCTGACTTACCAACCTAGTCACATTTACACCAAAAAACGGATTGTCATCTTCAAAATTTGTATTATATGGTGTAATCCCGTATTTCATTCATGAATTTATCTGCTCCTCCGGGAAATCACGTGTTACAGTGATTTCATACGGGGTTTTAGGATTTAATATAAAATCTCAAAATACAATTTTTATTCCATTTCATGCTCCACTTCCTTTATCTCCACAAAGCGTGAGAGAAATTTCTCAGGATCAGTTCCCCATTAGACACCGGATGCACAGTTATTTACTACGACGACATTTTGTCTATGCTTAGTATTTGCACTTTGTATGTTGAATAGAGATTAACTCTATCGCGCCTCTTTTGATGCTTTCCAGGTCTCAATTTCAATGGTGCCGACAAATGCACTAGCCCCTCACATTTTACTTTAAGGCTTAAGATTTACCGAGGACGGTGTGGTTCCTTCTCACGGGAAATTTTAGGATATGCTTAAGGGCAATTTTTGGAGACGAGGGAAGGAAGCGAGGGAGTTGTCTCTAGGTTTAGGAAGCGAGCGGTCACGAAAAGTACGACGAGGTAATTGCCCCATGCGAGGCCGGGAAGGTCTTAGGTGGATCGGGAGGTCAGGGGATTTCAGGACAGCGCAAGAGATGATCGAAAGCGGTAGAGTTATGAAATATAGCACAGCTAACGGACAACCTTTGCAGGCAATTAAATGAAGAAAAGAATAAAAGTTTCTTAGACATATTTACGAATAGCAAGAATTATTATCATTTCGTTATTACGTGTTAATTACTATCTTCAACCATATAAGGCTTAGCAACTCAACCACGCAATATTTATGAAGTTAACAACAGAAGAACAAAGATAGCAACGAACTTGTTAACAATTTGGTTGCTATCTTTGTTCTTATTTCATTCATGAAGAGTAATGTTAAATGACCACTTTACTTGGAGTTGCACGATAGGTTCTTCACTCATCCCTATGCTGTTAAATAGAAGTTGTGTTAATTCATGGAAATTTCTGAAAATAACAAATAGCAAAGTTGCGGCAGGTGTTTGTCATTTAACGAAATTTCCGTTTTTAAAAGTACCCGTCTTTTTTTTCTTTTTTGACTTCCGTATTTCCGCAGATTTTCCGTAGTCAGAAATGCTGTTCATTTCAGGAGAGACCGTTTTAGGTTTTTCCGTATTTATACAGAAATTTCACAAAATCAATGACGCTGATTGATTTTTCATCCCTTACAGCAGATAATTCTTTCATAGCGGTGGGGACAGGCGTGGATTTCCAACTATAGGCGCACAAGGGGCGCACGTAGGACCCCAGACGTTAGGGGCCCCAAAAACGTATAATTCGACTGCCAGTATTGTTTTGGTTTCCACGCTTCAAAACAAATCAATCCTTAAAACGACCACTTTATTTGTATTGTCACTTGATATTTTACTTTCTTATATTAGCAACATAAACACTGCTGGCCACCCAAAATGCAACACCAAGAAGGACACGAGATAGCAAAGCCAGATTTACTGGACACATAACAACAGATACAAAGATGAAACGATTGAGCTTACAGGCCCGTGCGACTTGTGGAACACGCAGGCATCAATAGTTCGTGTGGTCCCCATGGCTGGCAATAACGGCCGATACACGCGGCAGCATCGAACGAAAGAGGCTTTGCATGTGGGCTTGGGGTATGTCGTTCCAGGCTGCTTCCACACGTTGCCACAATTCATCAGGCGTAGCCGCGTGTGGTGCTTGCCGGGCCACTCTGTGGCCGATCAACGACCAGACATGTTCGATGGGCAACATATCGGGAGAACAGGAGGGCCACAGCAGCAGTGACACCTGGTGGGCCGTGAAGAATCGTTGCACGATGCGTGCCACGTGCGGGCGCGCATTGTCCTGCTGAAACGTGACCGCTGGCAGGTCCTGCAGCTAAGGGAGGACTACAGACTCCAAAATGTCGGAGATGTAGTGGTGGCTGTTGAGTGTACCGGCGATGCTTACCAGAGGGGTGCGGGTGTCATACCCAATTGCGCCCCAAACCATAACGCCAGGCGACGGACCGGTATGGCGATGCATAATGAAGGCGCCATACAGTCTCTTGCCGCGGTGCCGCCACACACGGATCCGACCATCGTGGTGTTGCAGGCAGAAGCGGGATACGTCGGAGAAGACAATGTCGTGCCATTTCGTAGTCCAAGTGCTGCGTTCAACTTCCCACTGCCGCCACACTCGCCGGTGGTGTAACGTCAATGGTAATCGGAGAAATGGGCGCCGTGCGACAAATCTCCGCTCCTGCAGACGACGTCGAACGGTACGTGCTGACACAGGTTGTTGCGCAACACACCCTAATTCCTGCGCTAACGTTCGTGATGTGGCGGTGCGAGCCGTCAATGCCCGCCGCACAACATGCTGGTTCTCTCGTTCGGTGGTGTGCCGCGGCTACGGCAATCGCTCACGTCGGTCCGTCCGCCCCACACGGGCGCCGATGTCTCGGTACGATAAACCTCTGTCGCGATAAGCCACTAATCGTCCTCTGTCGAACTCCGAAACGTGCGGAATGACTGCCGTATTCTGCGACGAGGCATCAGGAAGCTTCCCACGCACAGGTCCGGCAGCACAACACACTTCCACTACTTTCACCCCGCCTTCTGTACACCCTTCTTATAGTGCTTCTCGGTGGCGTGCCGGGCGCACATGATTTGCATATGCCCTGCAATGCTAATCGTTTGCATGTCCTCTCGCGGGCGACGCATGCTGCGAATTTCAGGCCAATCGGATGCTTCCTTCTTTGTGTTGCATTTTGGGTGGCCAGCAGTGTGTTTTTCCTTGCTGTTGCTGATACTCAAAATGTTCGAGTTCTTGTGGATGTCCTTGTTTTGAAAGGAACAGTTCAAATAATTTAACCTTCCGTTTAGTGGTAGAAGAAGGAAGAATTCACGCTTCCTACACTTTTCATTGTTTAAGGCGAATACTTAACACGCCTGCTATTATATAAATTACTTCCAGCAAAGGAAAACATCTATGTTGGTACCTTCTTCTACTCCTGAGTTGCAATCAGGAGTGCTTGTAGAAATTCTTGATGATCAGGGGTGTTTGCTGTTTATCGCCTTTTCCCTTTGTGGTAGGGTAATCAAGTTCCTTCCCTGCCGTAATCTCTCTAAACCAACCTAAACCAATTGAGTTAATATTTAGGCTCAGAAAATAAAGAAATTCGAGAATGTCACACTGTTTATCTTTTTCGTATTTAATAGTGTTAAAAGGGTGTTGCAACAACATTTTCTTATTAATATTGAATTGCAACAACATTTTCTTATTAATTTCTCCTCCCCTGGTTTAATACTGATAATTTTCAAGTATTCTCAACTTTTTTGTTCCTTAAATCGACATAAACGAACTTTTGAAAAAGCAATAAAAGTTTCGATGATACGCTTATTCGAAAAATTGTGGTTCACACTTCTCCGTTTTCAAACCGGATTTGTTGCATTCAATCCTTATGCTTGTTTCTTATAACTGCAGTGAAGACATAAACAAAATCTTACGAATCCTTTGACAGAATAAAAAAAATAGAGACCTCAGTTTTCCGGTGAAAATATAACGAGAAAAAATGCTTTCAAGTAACTCTTCACATTCTCGCTTTCCTGCACTGTCTGATGAGACGAATGCCGTCGAACTTTCTTGGCCCATGGCATTCGTCTGTGCAATGGACGGCTGAAATCTCTTCGATTTAGGGAATTGTTCGCCACAGGAAAACTCCCCACGAAAAACCATCCACACTTTTCAAGTGAAGTACTATGCACAAATTGCATTTTACCCGTATTTTCTAATGTGGAGGACATTTCCGGTTGCCAATGTCTTCAAGTATTTTAGTTTTGCTTGATATAATGCTCGTTGCCTACTAATTTGCTCATAACCTAAAAAACAAGATAATTTTCCATAGCTGAAGAAATGGAAAGAACACGTTTTGTAATTGAAATGCATTCCAATTTTATGACAATTTACACGCAATGTACTGAGAAATTTAGTGAAATTCCATTTTCAGCGCTCTGAGCGTTAAATTTGCAAAGTAACTTGCAACTGAAAAAGTGGAAAAGTAATCAATTTTGCCTAACGTGTCGAACTCAGAAATAACTTTTGTTGTAACTGAAAGTCTCTTCGTAGCGTAAAGCTAAAATTTACTAAATATTCACTTTGAGGACTCCTATCGGGAAATTTATGAACGAGTAACGAAATTTAAAATGGGAAAATTTTAATGAATCTTCATTTCCTATCATTCGCAAAAATATTTTTTCTAAATTTATGAACTGAAAACCAAATTTTTTGGCCTTCAGCGCGTCTAGCAGATTAACGAACTAATTGGAAAATTTAAATATTTGAAATGGAACACTTAAGTCTGATCTGAGAGGCCCCAAAATATTTTTTTTTCTCTAAGATGAATAGTTTCTTCACAGCAGAACTTTAATTTTTTGAATTTTCGTCTTTGACAGCCCTTAGGGGTAAATTCATGAAAGTATATAGGATATTTAAAGTGCCAATCTTAATATCCTTGAATTTCCTATTAGCCGTAAAAATAATTTTTGAAATATCTCTAAAAACAAAAAGTGCGATGTGCACGGACAGACAAAGTGATTGCACTAGCACTGTTTCTTACAAAACTTTCAAATAATAGAAAGACAAAATGGCATTTTGAAAAGCGAAAAACTTTTTCCTCGACATAGCTTTTTTTTTTTTTTTTTTTGTTAATCTGACCAATGAAAATTTCTGTGGCAAAAAGAAGGTGAAGGGGGACCCTGAATCTTTTAGCGCATAGGGCATGGATGGCAAACCTATGACACGCGTGCCACTGGGTGGCACACGAACACTATTTGGGTGGCATACTGATATGAAAACATTAATATTAAATAAAATTTTCGTTTTTTGAAAACAATTTTATATTCAGATATTTTTTGTTAGAGGTTTTGATTTTATAGGTTAATTAGGTATTTCTGTTAGATTTCCTTGTGGAAATGTAATGAGGGAGGAATTAATTAAATTGCTGAGTTTCCCAACTATGACACAGGGAACTTATAATATGTGAAGTGAAGCAAAAATTTGTAGTAAAAATGGGAAGTGACTTAAATAAAATAGTGTCTGTGACTTCTGCTGCCTTGAAAACAATAGGTCATGAACCGAACATAAATGCTTTGGCGAGTAGCATTCGGCAACAAGTTTCATACTAATCTGATTATGTACGGTTTTTTTTAATTATCTTTTTACAAATTAGATCAGGTTCAAATTGAAATTATCTTAGTCTTAAAATGCACCTACTTACCTATTCTGTTAATGCTATTTTTATGTTATTCGCAAAAAAGTTTCATGACGAAAAGAAAAAAAAAATGCAAGAGATGTGGCACATTAGACATTTGAAAGCAGTTAGGTAACGTTTAAGTGGCACACTAGTCGTCAGAAAAGGTTTGCCATCACTGACCTAGGGCCTCAAAAAGTCTAAAGTTGCTTCTGGCTGGGGATCAAACTGAAATCGTTTCGGTTGGCTCAACAGATAACGCGCCTCTTAACCACTGAGCCAGAAGCATTCGGAAACTGCAACACGTTCATGGTAAAACGAATTGCGCGATAATGATTTTTTTATTTTGTTAATGATGCAAGTGATTTAGTCATTTTATTTCTGTTGGAGCTTACTATTTTTCAAATTGGTGTAAAATAATTGTTTTTTTTTCTGTAGGACCTCTCACAAATTAAACATTTTTTTCACGTGATTTTTCGAATGCTTTGTAACTTGAGATCTTTTTAAACTGACAGTGACTTTCAATTACCTGTAAAAAATGGTGAAACTTAATGTTTAATAGTATTATTTCACAAAAATCCTAAATATAAAATTTAATCTTAATAACTATAACAGCTTTTGTCTTAAGGAGTCCAACGACTGTTACATAGACATTGTACTAACACCAGTAAAATAATTTAAGTACCCGGTTTCTTGTTGTAACAAAATATACACTATATTCACAAACGTCACCGGACACCTAGAAGAGAAGCACAACATAGCATTTATTAACATACATTAGGACCGTGTCGGCCCATCTTTGGCCTTAATGCATGCACTGACGCTTCGAGACATGCTTTCGACAAGGTTTTGGAACACAGCGGGAGGGAAGGGCTTCCATTCAGTACATAATGCTGCCGCTAACTGTTTCTTAGTAGTATGCCTTGGTTCCAAACTTCTTATGCGGCGCTCTAATTCATCCCATAGGTGCTCTATGGGATTAAGATCAGGGCTCTGTGCTGGCCAGTCCACACACGATACGGAATTATAGTCGAACCACGCCGTAATAGTCCTTGCTTTATGGGTCGGTGCATTATCCTGCTGGTACTAACAATGCTCGGTTCCATAGTATTGTCACAGAAGTGGTAGGGCAAAATTGTCCAGAATACCGAGGTAGACGTGCTGGTTAACAAGTTTTCCCACGATAACCAATGGGCCGGGACCATACCACGAAAAACATCCCCACACGAGTACACTGCCAGCTCCAAACTTGACAGTAGAAACAGTACACTGTGGTAAATAGCATTTCCCCGGCTGTCGCCATACCCACACACAGCCATCAGACTGATGGATCGTGCATCTGGATTCATCAGTACATAGGACCCGTTTCCATTGATCTACGGTCCACGGCAAATGTTCTTTACACGATGCTAAACGACCAGTAGCATTCCGAGTGGAGATGAAAGGCTTATGAGCAGGCGAACAACCACGGTAATCAATGGAATGAAGTTCTCTGAGAATGGTATGTGTACATCCCAAGGTTCCAGCATTTTTACTCACCTGTACACTGAGGTCTTTTGCAGAACTCCGTCGATTAGCTGTAACGACTCTCCTGGGGCTTCGACGTTCTCTATCACTGATTTTCTTTGGTCTGCCGGTACGTTTTGCTGCTTCAGGCACGCCATGTGTCTTCCACTTATTCAGTATATCCAAAACAGTTGATATGGGTATGTTTAAACGCTTCTCAGTTTCTCTTATAGACAACCCACTAATATAACACACAGAAATCTTTCCTTTCTCAAAGTCAGTTCTCTCCCGCCGCGACATTTTCATTCTACCTCACGTGCGATATGATCGTGATCGTCTGCAGGCTTGTTTTCATACCGCTTGCAGCTATTCCGTGCATCTTAACAACGCAGCGGATCAGTTCATTTGCTCTTGAAGGGGTGTCCGGTGAATTTTGTCAACATAGTGTATATTAAATAGCCCGGCGCACTAAATAGGGTATAACGATGTAAATTTCTCCGTCATTTTTGGTCTACGCCTGGATTCGAACCCGAATCCGCTTATTCCGGAACAAGTCGCTCTACCAACTGAGCTACGCAGACGTTCATTCTGATTGCTATCAGCCTTTATGTCGTGTGCGTCCTGCTGGCAGGTACGTCACAAGGGGAGAGGAGAAGAAATATCTGGTGCCACAAAATTCATGCGATATGCTATCCACAATATCCGATCTCGCTACGGAACTTCAAAATTCGAGAGACAATTGAAATTTAAAAGTTAATCAGGCCTCAAATATTCTCACCAATCGCTCTTATTACCGGTAATTTCTCGTCATACGGGTACGGAAAAGGTGAGAACGGAGTTTTTCCGTTAAAATACGAAAGAAATTGTGGAAAGGTTTCGGAAAATTCAGAATTTTCCGTTAACACATCTATAAAACAGTAATTTACCGTCAATATAAGAAAGAAACTGCGGAAAGGTTTCTGAAAATTCAGAATTTTCACGTGTTACGAAAAACCCGTAAAATTCAGGTTTTTTCTTTCATTTCACGGAAAAGGTTGCATCAGAAATATGTTTCGTAAATTCACGTAAGAAATGACGGAAAGTGGCTGGTGAGTTTCAGAAATTTTTTTACAGTGTACTAATGAAGAATTTCCAGATAATCACTCAAGTAACTCTCAATAGCAATAATAACTTTACTTGATTAATGTGAGTTAATAAGCACAATAGTTCATTAAAGAAACTAACACGAAAATATAAGAACACCACTCAAACTGGAAGACACTAACTCCATGAAAAAGATCGCTTGCAACTTTAGCTTCGACGACTACCACACCTTTCGCTGCTAGCTCCATACATTACATATCGCGTTCGTATCTTGTCAACATGCACACGTTATTAACCCTGACCTCAAAACTGCTGCCACAGTAACATTCACTGAGTGAAAAAATATGTCGTTATGGTTGAAACGCTAAAAGAGAACGAACTCAAAATTTAGATAGAGAAAGACAACTATAAAAATGAAAGTTAGATTAAAGTATACATCATAGATTAATTTAACATATTTAACCTGGACATTCCAACACAATGTTAAATTTTCATTCATATTTCAGACACAAGTTTTAGTGGCTCTGTTCATGTTTAATGGCAGTTAATTTCCCTTACTGATTCAATAGTATAACTGTGTACAATGAAACCTCTTTAACGAACACTTTCGAATAGCGTACACCTCTATTAAGCTGACCGTTTTGCAACCTAGTTCCGAAGTATATATGGTTCTGTATAGTTACCTCCGAGATGTAAGGTCAGGGGATGCGCAACATACAACAGCCTCTCCTTGACAAATGTCAACCCCGCCTTCTCGTAGTGCATCCTATTCCCACTAAAGGGGCTCTGAAGACCGCCAATAGCGGTATAACTATACCATCGGGTTTAAAGGAAATACTATCCCACACTCACCAACCCGCTTGGCCAGCGTGGTGAGTTATGGGCAAACCTCTCCAAAATGACTCCACAACTTAAATCTTGGCCCTCAGTCTCCGGCAGCTGAAATGCACCTGGCCAAGGCAGCGTCCAGTGCGACATGAAGGCAGAGGGTGCTAAGAACCACCGGAGGACCAGATTAGGCTGCCATCTGATGCTGACCTTGGTTACGTACAATGGACGCTCCCTATCTTCTGATTCAAGGCTTCTTGATTTGGAAGAGGAACTACAAAGGATCAAGTGGGACATCGTCGGGCTAAGTGAGGTAAGGAGAAAAGGAGAAGATCTCATCGAACTGAAAAGTGGACATCTCTTCTATTATCGTGGGACAGATATTAGCAGAACTAGTGGTGTTGGATTTATAATAAACAAGAAACTGAAGGATAAAGTTGTAGAAGTTGAAATTTCCTCTGACCGAGCTGCAAGACTTGTTTTCCAATTCTCGAGAAGATACCAGACTCAGATTATTCAAGCTTATGCACCCACTAAAAGTCATCCTGAAGAAGAGATTGAAGAATTTTGGGGAAATTCGTAATCTAAATAATAAAGGCAAGCAGCACTTGAAGATCATCATGCGAGATTTCAATGCAAAAATAGGGCAACGGCAACAGAATGAAACTTCAGTAGGTAAATTCGGTCACGGCAACAGAAACCAGCGCGGAAATACTCTCGTTGAGTTTGCAGAGGCAGAAGGGTTTTTCATCTTGAACTCCTTTTTCAGGAAAAAGCCGCAAAGAAAATGGACATGGAAGTATCTCAATGGATTGACAACTGAAATTGATTTTATTATGTGTAACAAGAAATTTGTCATGGAAGACTACAGTGTGCTAAATAAGTTCACCACAGGTAGTGACAATAGAATGGTAAGATGCACCTCAGTGCTAAACTCGAGCGTGGCAAGCTCATTAAACAAACAAAGTGTATTGACATGACCAACCTTAAAAAACATCATAATACCTTCGAATTGGAACTGGGGAACATATCCTCATCTCTAGAAGGTCTAACGTCGGAAGAAGTGGATATCTCTGAAGTTAACAGAAAATTAACCAAGGCTCTTATGGAAACAGCAACAAAAATAGCTAGTACTAAGAACACGTCGCATACGAAAAAATTATCAGGAAAAACCAAAATTTTGATGCAAAAAAGAAGAGAGATGGGGACAACAACTAAAGGAGACGTGACTTCCAAAGTGGAATATTTAGAGCTTTGCAAAACGGTACGAAAAAGTATCACTGAAGATGTAAGGAAATTCAACTGTGAACTAGTCAGGAAAGCAATTGAAAACAACCAAAGCCTAAAGAGAGCAAAGGGACATCTGAGTAAGGGAAGAAAACAGATTATGGCTCAGAGAAAAGAAGATGGTTCTGTAACAAGAAGCAGAGGAGAAATTTTGACAAGAGTGAAAGATTCCTACTCAAAACTATATGAAAGGGATGATACATGTTCTCCAGACATTACAAAAGGTACCAGAGTTCTTGCGGTCCTCCCAGCAGAAGTTGCACATGCAATCAAGAACATGAAACGGGTAAAAGCTCCAGGAGAAGATGGAATTACTGCAGACATTATACAAGAAGCAAGTGGAGAAATTGAAACAGTACTCGCCCAAGTTTTCACTCGATGCCTTAATGCAGGGAAGATTCCTGAGGATTGGAACAATGCTACAATGATCCTGCTATATAAAAAAGGTGACATTGAGGATCTCAGGAACTACAGACCTATCAGCCTCCTATCAGTGGTTTATAAAATTTTCACTAAAGTTCTTTCACACCACTTGAAGGTGACACTGGACATGGCTCAACCGAGAGAACAAGCTGGATTCAGGAGTGGCTACAGCACAATAGATCATGTCCACGTATTGAGAGATCTAATTGAAAGAGCGAGGGAATATGAACTTTCATTAGCATGGCTTTTATTGATTATAAAAAGGCCTTTGATTCGGTGAAACCAACAGCAGTTACAATGGCTCTGAAAACCTGCGGTATTGAAGATGCATACATTAATATTATTAATAAGATCTATGAAAATGCAAATGCAAAGATTCAGCTATTTGAGAATACAGCATCCATAAAAATTGGAAAATGAGTGAGACAAGGTGATACTATGTCTCCCAAACACTTTGATGCCACATTGGAAAATGTCTTTCAATCACTGAACTGGGAAAACAAAGGGATAATGATTAATGGAGATTATCTAACTCACCTTCGTTTTGCTGATGACGAAGTCATTTTTGCAACTACCCCATCAGAGCTGCAGAGTATGATCCCGGAACTTACTGACAAGAGCAAAGAAGTGCATGGGATTAAAAATGAACTTTCAGAAGGCAAAAGTGATGTACAATGCTTTTACAAGAAATGAAGATTTAGCAATTGATGAGGAAAAGCTGGAGATAACCAATACCTACATTTATCCTAAACAGCAAATATCAAGTGAGGGTCACATTGATGAAGAAATTAATCGGCGTGTAAAACTTGCCTGGAGAGCTTTTGTAAGAAACAGTATAATTTGCAAGAGCAATATGCCATTATGTCTTAAAAGAAAAGTGTTTGATAAATGCTTCCTTCCAATGCTTACGTATGGTGCAGAGACGTGGACCTTAACTAAAAGAGATATACAAAGACTGCAGACAACTCAAAGCAGCATGGAGAGATGCATGCTTGGTGTAACCAGGAGTGATAAGAAGAGGAACTCGTGGATCAGGAAAATGGCAAGAGTGGAAGACATCATGATCAGAGGAAAATCTCTGAAATGGCAATGGGCTGGACATATTTCCAGAAGGAGAGATCATCGATTGACAGCCGAAATTTTAGACTGGATTCCAAGGGACAGCAAAAAAACCCAGAAGAAGACCACATGGGAGATGGGTGGATTAAATTCGAAAGTATGTTGGAGTAATATGGTGGCGACTGGCACAAGACAGACCGTTGTGGAAGGAACTTGGGGAGACCTACGTCCAGCAGTTTATTGACAATGGTTGGCAATGATGATGATGATATTTACCTTTATATAACGGACCATATGTATAACTGACAGGGATCGTGGTCATAAGACAGTTAAAAACGTGAAAGCTCAAGAAAAAGTCGCAGAATTTTTTCCGCAAAGATTTTTTTAGCTTCTTTGGACAAAAGAAGGATTCTTTTTGTCCTCCAGATCCCAATCACATGAACTACTAGTCTGTGGTTTCAATATGGCAGATTTTTAGTCAGAAGTGGACAAAACAGCTTTCAAACGAAATGGAATATTTTTTGTCAATCCAGAGAAGGGATGCCATTTTCGAACTGCTTACGTCTCTAAACAGTGAAGTATATGTAAAAGATTTCATAGATCTGGTTATTGAATAGGTAAAGAAAACAGTACGCGAGTTCTTTGATTTAAAAACGTCGGAAGAAAATAATTTAATTGGGGAAGCATCTGATGCAGTTATTAGCGATTTTTAAAAACGCTATAAAAGAGGATGCAGTTATTAGCGATTCTGATAATATTATTTGTTAGCGATTCGATCCTCACATCTGATGCAGTTATTAGCGATTTTTTAAAGACGCTGTAAAAGAGGAAGCATCTGATGCAATTTTTAGCGATTTTTAAAGACACTGTAAAAGTGGATGCAGTTATTAGCGATTCTAATAATATTATTTATTAGCGATTCGATTGTCACATCTGATGCAGTGGTCAGCGATTGAAAAGTTGCAATTTTTTTTGTAAACAAGGAGAATACGGAGGGATCGGCACTTGAAAATTTTAAAAATACATCTTGAAAAACATGATACAAATTGACAAAGTAAAAAACAAAAGTTATTGTCAGATTTTTTGCAGTGGAAATTGATAACTGATTTAATTAAATAATGAGCGGCAAGTGGGTGCGTCTTAAAATTCATGCTGTAACATACAAGGTGTTCCAAAATTATCTTTACAACTTTGACTCTTAATCAAAACAGAAACGGAATATGAGAAAAAAAAATGGTTTATTGCATATTGAATAGCACGTTCCAAAGCTTGTTGGGATGCTGGTAGAGCTTCACATGCGCACAGTTGGTTACACGAATAACGTCGAGACGGTATTCGACCTCCTGCCATGTTCTCCCGAGCATGTCCTGAGGAATTGCTGTGATGGCAGCTGCAATCCTGTGCTTCAGCTCATCCGTATCCGGAACCTTTGTGCGGTACACAATATCTTTCACATAGCCCCACAGAAAAAAGTGTACGTGTGTAAGATTCAGTAAACGTGGAGGCCAAGGAATTGGACTGTCCCGTCCAATCTATCACTCCAGAAAAGTTTCATCAAGAAACTCACGAACACGAAGTGCTTAGGGCTGAAGTGCACCGTCCTGATGGAAGATGATAGCTGGTTGCAGGGCCTCCAATTGAGGGGTAACAAACTCACTCAGCATTTCTAAATAAACATTGGATGTGATTGCGTTTTCTGCGAAAAAGAATGGGCCGATGTTGCGGTTGTGCAGGAAACCGCGCCAGACGTTAACCTTAGGGCTGTCACGTTCGATCTCACGGACGACATGTGGGTTTTAAGACCCCCGATTTCTGCTGTTATGCCTCTTAATCACACCACAGACATAAATCGTTGCCTCATCGCTGAATAAAATACCTTTCGGGAAGCCTTAGTCACTATTAATCCTGTGAAGCATATCAACAGCAAAATCGAAACGTATCGGTTCATCCCAGAGGTGCAGTGACTGTGTCAAATGCACTTTGTAGGCAGTCAGGTACAAGCGCTTGTGCAGCAGCCTGTGTATCGTTGTAGGTGGTAGCCTCAACCACCTGGAGGCCGTACGAATGGACTTCTCTGACTTTGTAGGAAACTCTGTCGAACTCTTTCCGTATCCTCTTCACTTTTGCTCAGCTGGCCAGCGCCCTTTTTATGAAGCACACTACCAGTCTCCATAAACTTCTTGTGCCACTCACGTATTGAGTGTCTGGATTGTGGATTACGTCAGTATTTGGTACGGAAATTCCTCTGGACTTGTGTATCTGACTTCTTCTCTATGAACCATGCCCCACACTGGGCCTTTTTCTATGGAGTAACCATCACAAGTTCAAGGTCTTACCTGAAAGTAAACAAAAACCTTTTGCGTACCAATAAAAGTTTATGCGTTGCTGTTACATGTACAAAAGACAGAACTTCGCTATCTTATTTCGTTTAGGTTTTATTAAGAGTCAAAGTTGTAAAGATAATTTTGGAACACCCTGTATTTTTAAGTATGCGTGTTTCAAGATATATCGAAATACGTACATTGCATGTACTGTATTTTAAAAAGAAAATACTGTACATGTACTGTATGCAACCACAGGTATTGTATTTTTTTCGCTGTGAAACAATAACAAAGAATTAAACGTTTAATCAAGAAACATCATTTTAATAATATATTATATGTACAAGTTATTTCATATTGTAAACCCAGCTGGGCAGACGGAAGTCAAGCTCCCAAACAGCAACACTTCCCAGTAGTGGACAAATGTTGAAATGCCAAAGTATCTGCATTTCGAGGCATTGCAGTATTACGTTATTTATTGGGAATGTTACTGCAGACATTAAACACAGCGCAAACAACAACAACAACAAAAAAATCTAAACGATCACATAGTTCACCCCCAAAATACAGCAAACGGCATCATGGTCTTGCTATCATAAGTAATCGTAATATAATAATGACGCAATTAGTTTGAGAAATTCCAGTTCAAATCGGCAAAACATAAGAAAATAAATAAACGTTGCAAAACTCCATCGCCGATTTCTAAGGATTTTTATTCACAAGCAGATATGGAAATCCCTGAAATTTACATTTCTTTTTACTCCTGATGGATCAAAGGTTATGAATTTTTGAAATTTCAAAAATTTCGATTTACGGAGATTGAGTTTGAACTTTTTTATTTACATTTTTCGAAAAAATTATAAAAAGGTATCTACTGAATGCAAGAATTCCCATTTTTTTTCGAAATTATTCTTGAGGAATGCATTACTGTACATCAGGATCCTCTGTTTGTTTCAGTTTTTGAGTTACGTGCATTATGAGAGCCTGTTTTCAAAATTTATTTAAAAAGAACAACACTGAACGTGTCAAAATTATTATTGTGTGTGAACAAGGTTCGAACTAAAAAAAATAAAAATAAAAGGGCTTTTGTCTGTGTGCTGAGCGGTGTTTTTTAAATATGGTAGCATTACCCGTGCACTGCCACTAACAACAGATGGTGCAATGATTTTTTAAATGCGGTGCATGAACCGTGC
This sequence comes from Macrothele yani, assembly GCA_039090855.1. Classification (NCBI taxonomy): domain Eukaryota; kingdom Metazoa; phylum Arthropoda; class Arachnida; order Araneae; family Macrothelidae; genus Macrothele; species Macrothele yani. Next base: position 141,671,789 of record CM076989.1, on the reverse strand, counting down.
ATTGCCGCTGAATTCTTAATGCGATGTGCCGAAACTTGAGGGAAAATGTATAGGGACATTTTGGAATGGCAGCCACCTGATTCGACGGCACGAAATCAGTTCGTATCATGTTTGATAAATGGATTATGGTAATCTTAATGGCATTTCAAATAAATGCCTGAAATACCTCCTTAGATAATGAGCCAAATCTCAGATAAAGAAACTGATGAATACTGTGGTGTTTCGCAAATCGCCAAAGAAGAAAACAAGAATTAAAAAATATATTGCGCCATATATATCTCACCATGGGATGCAAGGTCAGGTGATGCGTAACATCACAGCCTCTCCTTGACAAATGTCAACCCCGCCTTCTCGTGGTGCATCCTGTTCCCACTAAAGGGGCTCTGACGACCGCCCATAGCGGTATAACTATACCATCGGGATCAGAGGAAATTCTATCCCACACTCACCAACCCGCTTCTCCAGCGTGGTGAGTTATGGCCAAACCCCTCCAAAATGATTCCACAACTTAAATCTTGGCCCTCAGTCTCCGGCAGCTGGAATGTACCTGGCCAAGGCAGCGGCCAGTGCGACATGAAGGCAGAGGGTGCTAAGAATCCCCGGAGGACCGGACTAGGCTGCCATCTGATGCTGACCTTGGCTACTTACAATGGACGCTCCCTATCTTCTGATTCAAGGCTTCTTGAATTGGAAGAGGAACTACAAAGGATCAAGTGGGACATCGTGGGGCTAAGTGAGGTAAGGAGAAAAGGAGAAGATCTCATCGAACTGAAAAGTGGACATCTCTTCTACTATCGTGGGACAGATACTGGCAGAACTAGTGGTGTTGGATTTATAATAAACAAGAAACTGAAGGATAAAGTTGTAGAAGTTGAAAGTTCCTCTGACAGAGCTGCACGACTTGTTATCCAACTCTCGAAAAGATACCAGGCTCAGATTATTCAAACTTATGCACCCACCACAAGTCATCCTGAAGAAGAAATTGAAGAATTTTATGAGGAAATTTGTCATCTAAATAATAAAGTTAAGCAGCACTTGAAAATAATTATGGGAGATTTCAATGCAAAAATAGGGCAACGGCAACAGAATGAAACTTCAGTAGGTAAATTCGGTCATGGCAACAGAAACCAGCGTGGAAATACTCTCGTTGAGTTTGCAGAGGCAGAAGGGTTTTTCATCTTGAACTCCTTCTTCAAGAAAAAGCCACACAGGAAATGGACATGGAGACATCCAAATGGGACGACAAGTGAAATTGATTTTATTATGTGTAACAAAAAATTCGTCATAGAAGACTGCAGTGTGCTAAACAAGTTCAACACAGGTAGTGACCATAGATTGGTGAGATGTAAGATGCACCTCAACACTAAACTTGAACGTGGCAAGCTCATAAGACAAACAAAATCTATTGACATAACCAACCTTAAAAAACACCATAATACCTTCAAGTTAGAACTGAAGAACAGGTTCTCTGCTTTAGAAGGCCTAACATCGGAAGAAGTGGACATCTCTGAAGTTAACAGAAAAGTAACCAAAGCTCTTATGGAAACAGCAACAAAATTAGCTGGGTCTAAGAACAAGTTGCATGTGAACAAATTATCAGGAAAAACCAAAATGTTGATGCAAAAAAGAAGAGAGATGAGGACAACTAAAGAAGATGTGACTTCCAAAGTGGAATATATAGAGCTGTGCAAGACAGTAAGAAAAAGTATCACTGAAGACGTAAGGAAATTCAACTGTGAACTAGTGAGGAAAGCAATTGAAAACAACCAAAGCCTAAAGATAGCAAAGGGACATCTCAGTAAGGGAAGAAAACAGATTATGGCACTGAGAAAAGAAGATGGTTCTGTAACAAGAAATAGAGGCGAAATTTTGACAAGAGTGAAAGATTTCTACTCCAAATTATATGAAAGGGATGATATATGCACTCCAGACATCATGAAAGATACCAGTACCAGAGTTCCTCCAGTCCTTCCAGCAGAAGTTGCACATGCAATCAAGAACATGAAGCGAGGAAAAGCTCCAGGAGAAGATGGAATTACTGTAGACATCATAAAAGAAGCAAGTGGAGAAATCGAAACAGTACTCGCCCAAATTTTCACTCGATGCCTTAATGAAGGAAAGATTCCTGAGGATTGGAACACCGCTACAGTGATCCTGCTACATAAGAAAGGTGACATTGAGGATCTCGGAAACTACAGACCTATCAGCCTCCTATCAGTAGTTTATAAAATCTTCACTAAAGTTCTTTCACACCGCTTGAAGGTAGCACTAGACATGGCTCAACCGAGAGAACAAGCTGGATTCAGGAGTGGCTACAGCACAATAGATCATATCCACGTGCTGAGAGAACTAATTGAAAGAGCGAGGGAATATGAACTTCCATTGTGCATGGCTTTTATCGATTATGAAAAAGCCTTTGATTCGGTGAAACCATCAGCAGTTACAATGGCTCTGAAAACCTGCGGTATTGAAGATGCATACATTAATATTATTAATAACATCTATGAAAATGCAAGTGCAAAGATTAGGCTGTTTGAAAATACAACACACGTAAAAATTGGAAAGGGAGTGAGACAAGGTGACACCATATCTCCGAAGCTCTTTAATGCCACATTGGAGGGTGTTTTTCAGTCGCTGAGCTGGGAAAACAAGGGGATAAAGATTAATGGAGATTATCTAACCCACCTTCGTTTTGCTGATGACGTAGTCATTTTTGCAACTACCCCATCAGAGCTGCAGAGTATGATCCAGGAACTTGCTGACAAGAGTAAAGAAGTGGGATTAAAAATGAACTTTCAGAAGACAAAAGTGATGTTCAATGCTTTTACAAGAAATGAAGATTTATCGATTGATGGAGAAAAGCTGGAGATAACAGACACGTACGTTTATCTTGGACAGCAGATATCAAGTGAGGGTCACATTGATGAAGAAATTAATCGGCGTACAAAACTTGCCTGGAGAGCTTTTGGAAGAGACAGCATAATTTTCAAGAGCAATATGCCATTATGTCTTAAAAGAAAAGTGTTTGATCAATGCATCCTTCCAGTGCTTACGTATGGTGCAGAGACGTGGACCTTAACTAAAAGAGACATACAAAGGCTGCAGACAACTCAAAGAAGCATGGAGAGGTGCATGCTTGGTGTAACCAGGAGAGATAAGAAGAGGAACTCGTGGATCCGAAAAATGACAAGAGTGGAAGACATCATGATCAGAGTTAAATCCCTGAAATGGCAATGGGCTGGACATACTGCCAGAAGGACAGATCATCGATGGACAGCCGAAATTTTAGATTGGATTCCAAGGGACAGGAAAAGACCCAGAAGAAGACCACATAGGAGATGGGTGGATGAAATTCGAAAGTATGGAGGGGTGACATGGAGGAGACTGGCACAAGACAGACCGTTGTGGAGGAAACTTGGGGAGACCTTCGTCCAGCAGTGGATTGATAATGGTTGACAATGATGATGATGATGATATCTCACCATTAACTTCAATTCATATAAGTTTTCGAATGGAGTTTAAATTCCTAGAGGTTTGAACTTAAAGTGGACTTATATTCCTGCTGTTTCCAGTTAATATATGTTTAGCGCTGTAGTCAAGGTACAAGCCGTGTTACTGCGTGTTAGAAAATTTGGTGTATACAGCATACATTTTTAGTGTAAGCAGCATGCACACCATGCTGGAGCAATTTCCCCTTGGGAATCCACTGGCGCAATATACGATATTTCTATCCACGGCAGCGCGAAAACAATGATGTTAAGCAGCATTTAAAAAAATGGAAGAACATTTGACGGGAAGTTAATTTATTTTTAGGTGCTTTGACGTGAATGATCCCGTAATGATTTTAAGCTTTGACGTAAGGAAGAACAATAATGTATATATATACTCCTGTGATATTCTTAAAATGCTTACTTTTATAATTTAAATTTGATAAAAATTATCGCGATGTTCACATGGTTGACTGATTTTTCCTCTACCTTTTTAGCATTTTCAAAATGCTTTTTCGCATCCTGTTTCTGAATTCTTGCCAGGCAATCGTAATTCAAAAAAATTAAAATTTAAGTGAGATAGCTTAAAATAATTTCAAGTAAGGCAGCTCCGAGTTTACTTTGCACTTTGAGTTTTCTAAAAATTACCACTAAAACATTTTTTTCAACCACAGGTGAAAGCCCAATATCTTTTTTCAATCATTTTACCGATCAGAACTTTGTTCATATGAAACAATAGCTGGTTACGACTTTGCAAATGTTGCCCAAAATCTATACTTTTTGTATTTTTGAAGAATTATCTTTCACTATGAAGCAGATAATAAATGCACATTGATACACACTGAGTTAGCTTTGCATCAGGAACACCTACCTGAAAACGCGTTGGTCCACCTTTTTTTGTAGTCACGGTTCGCAGACATCATCCACAATCTCTGTTTTCCCTTATAGAACTTCAAAATCAGGCCCTCCGACAGATAATTGAAATTTAACAGTTATAATCAAACCAAGTATACCTGCGAATCCCTTTTTTACCGGAAATTTTCCATCATGGATAAGGAAACAGTGAGAACAAATTTTTTCTGTTAATATACGAAAGGATTTGCGGCAATTTCTGAACATTTCGAATTCTATTTCTTAATAAGTTAGTAAGATCATGCAATGCATTGATTATGATATGCTTTCCAACATACCAGAAATCATTACTCAAGTTATGAGGATAATGGCTGAGGAATAAATCTCGCTCCTGTGGTCTGACCTTTGACCCCATTTCGATGATATTCAACAGAACCGGTCCAATATATCTGTGAAAAAACATAGAAGTATTTTGAAGAAGAAGTACATATAAATTTTGGCGCATTAGAAGTATTTTTAGTCAAGTTATTAAAATAATGGCTGTGGAATAAATCTTGCTCCTGTGGCCTGAACTTTGACTCCTTTTCGCTGAAATTCAACAGAATTGATCCAGCATATCTCCGAAACAACATACTAAAGTTTTGTCGCAATAGAAGCATTTTTAGTCAAGTTATGAGGATAATGACTGTGGAATTAATCGTGCTCCTGTGGCCTAGACCCCATTTCGATGATATTCAACAGAATTGGTCCAACATATCTCCGGAACAACATACTAAACTTTTGTCGCAATAGAAGCATTTTTAGTCAAGTTATGAGGATAATGGCTGTGGAATAAATCTCGCTCCTGTGCCTTGACTGTTGATCCCATTTCTATTATATTAAACAGAACCGTTTCGGCACATCTGCGGAATAACGTAATGAAGTTTTGTCACAATCGAAGCATTTTTACGTAAGTTATGACGCATACGGGCGATGGAATGGATCTCTTCCTATGTCCTGACCGTCCACTCTTTTTCTCCCATTTTCAATAGGATTCCTTCCCAGGTGGTCCCTACCACATACTAAAATTTCATCGAAATCGAACCATTTGTACGCGAGTTATCGTGCGGATAGAAAGACAGACGGACAAAGGTGGAGCATATACGCTTCTTCAAATTACGGTCGGAAAGCGTAAAAAACCGCAGTTTACCGCCAATATTCGAAAGGCATTCCTGAAAATTCCGAATTTTCTTGGCGTGCGAAAAATCCGTGAAATTTGGGATTTTCCTCCATCATTTAACGGAAAAGGTTGTATCGGAAATATGCTTCTTTAATTCACGAAAAAAAATCAGGAAAATGGTTTGGGAATTTCAGAATATTTTTTACAGTGTAACAGAATTTATTTAGCCCAAATGGCTAAAAAGAGAAAGTGAAAGAAATCATGGGACGATCATTTTCAGGAATGCCTGAAAGAGAAAAAAGATGGGTGCTATGAAATGGGAATGGCCATGTGTGAAACGTATGATGGATGTGTGGGAAGCTGGAGTTGTGTGCTAAAATCGCTGTCAATGGAGTATTCGTTATAAAAATAAATAACGTTTAACATAATTAGAGAAAGTTTAATGTTTCGGATAACATTCTTTGAGGAGCTTGTACCTGAATTTCAGAGAACAGCTTCGTGCTATGCTGTAGTAAATAAAAAGTAAGGAATTAACTGAAATACTATCTACAACGCGGTCTTATACTCGGGAAAGGAATTTCAGGGAATTTTCCAAGAAGTAAAAAATAAAAAGTTTCATTTTAGGAAAACCAATTTGCCATGATAAATCTTAATTTTCTTAAAATTCGTCATTTTACTGAATGCAAATTCTGCTATTTATATACACTTCTGGCCACCCAAAAAGCAACACCAAGAAGGACACGAGATAGCAAAGCCAGGTTTACTGGACACATAACAACAGATACAAAGATGAAACGATTGAGTTTACAATCCCGTGTGACTTGCAGAACACGCAAACACCAATTGTTCGTGTGGCCCCCATGGCTGGCAATATCGGCCGCTACACACCGCGGCATCGAACGAAAGAGGCTTAGGTAGAGGGCTTGGGGTATGTTGGTCCAGGCTGCTTCCACACGTTGCCACAGTTCATCAGGCGTAGCCACGTGTGGTGCTTGCCGGGCCACTCGGTTGCCGATCAGCGACCAAACGTGTTCGATGGGCGACATATTGGGAGAACAGGTGGGCCACGGTAGCAGTGACACCTGGTGGGCCGAGAAGAATTGTTGCATGATGCGTTCCACGTGCGGGCGCGCATTGTCCTGTTGAAACGTGGCCGCTGGAAGATCCTGCAGGTAAGGGAAGACTACAGGCTCCAAAACATCGGAGATATAGCGGTGGCTGTTGAGTGTACAGACGATGCGTACCAGAGGGGTGCGGGTGTTATATCCAATTGCGCCCCAAACCATAACGCTAGGCGACGGATCGGTATGGCAATGCATAATGCCGACGTCATACAGTCTCTCGCCGCGGTGCCGCCACACGCGGATCCGACCATCGTGGTGTTGCAGGCAGAAGCGGGATTCGTCGGAGAAGACAATGCCGTGCCATTCCGTAGTCCAGGTGCTGCGTTCAATGGCCCAATGCCGCCGCACTCGCCGGTGGTGTAACTTCAATGGCAATCGGAGCAACGGGCGCCGTGCGAAAAATTCCCGCTCCTGCAGACGACGTCAAACGGTACGTGCTGACACAGGTTGTTGCGCTACACACCCTAACTCCTGCGCTAACGTTCGTGATGTGGCGGTGCAAGCCGTCAATGCCCGCCGCACAACATGCCAGTCCTCTCGTTCGGTGGTGTACCGCGGCTGCGGCAATCGCTCACGTCGGTCCGTCCGTCCCTCCTGCACCCACCGAATCCATACTCGCCTCACTGTGGCTGGATGTCGTCCCACACGGGCGCCGATGTCTCGCTACGATAAACCGCTGTCGCGATAAGCCACTATTCGTCCTCTGTCGAACTCCGAAACGTGCTGGAATGACTGCTGTATTCTGCGACGAGGCATAAGGAAGCTTCCCACGCACAGGTCCAGCATCACAACACACTTCCACTACTTACACCCCGCCTCTTGTGCACCCTTCTTATAGTGCTTCTCGGTGGCGTGCCGGGCGCACATGATTTGCATATGCCCTGCAGTGCTAATCGTTTGCACGTCCTCTCGCGGGCGACGCATGCTGCGAATTTCAGGCCAATCGGAGGCTTCCTTCTTGGTGTTGAATTTTGGGTGGCCGGCAGTGTATATATATTGCTCTAATTATGTTTTTCCTTAACGCATATTTTTTCCCACTGTAGGATGTATAACATTAACTACATGTTACGGAGATTTTATATTTCATTCATTTCCAAGGAATAATATGGAAATTTCAGGATCACGTTGCTAAAAATTTTGTGGTAGGTTGCACCAATAAGTGGTGCTACCCCAGCTGCACCACTTTCTGAAAAAAGATACATCACTGTGTAGTGCAAACAAAAACCAACAACATGGTGCAACCGTGTTTCATATCGTGGTGCAAAGTTGCACCATGTTGTTGGGTTTTGTTTTGTGGTAGTTTGCACCATATCGTGGTGCAGAGTTGCACCATGTTGTTGAGTTTTGTTTGCACCACACAATGGTGTAAATTTTTTCAGAAAGGGGTGTAGCTGGGGTAGCACCACTTTTTAGTGCAGCCTACCACAACATTTTTAACAGTGTAGACCTCTTTATCACTCAGCATGTGAAACGTCGATGACGCTTTCAAGGATATGCTTATCGGCGGCCACGGTCATTGGTAGAGTTGTAAAACATTTCTCAGACAATCGAACTTAGTTCGTTGGCTAAGTATTTTGCAAATTTATTGCCTTTCGCAGCGATCAGTACATTATGATAATATAGCGTGCCCATACTACATAATGAGTTTATTGCTCTTCGCGGCGACAGATGAACGCGAGAAGGACCAGCGAGGGTTTTTACAATGGAGGGATGGGAAGAAGAGTCGAGACAACGGACATAGAAATACACTGCCTGACAGAAAAAATGCCATATCGCGAAGACGTGAACGCAGCGCCATGCAAATTGCAGGGTGGGTACACACGTACAAGGTATGCAACTGATTGCAGTTGCAGTCCAATCGCACGAACGGCGCGCGGGATATAAGCGGGCAACCAGCCCGTGTGGCCATCAGTTGAGACGTCGTCACGGCCGCGAGGAGTGAGTGGTTCTGCTGTAACCGTGTTTGGAGAACAAACAAGGAGTGCCAATGCCGTTATGACGCCGTCGTACGCGATTTCGTCAAACGTATGAGTTCACGAGAGGTGTCATCGCAGGCCTTCCTACCACAGGATGGTCCTTGCGTCGTATTGAGGAAGAAACGCAACATGATGCAAAGTCGGTCGCATTTGGAGGCAGTGGTCCCAGAAAGGATTTGTGCAATGTTGTAGGGGGGTCGGAGCACGGAGACGGACGTCCGAGTACACCGATCGTCGCACCCGACGTCATGCCGTAACAGACTTACAGGCCACAACAGGCGACATTTTGCGGAATGTACGGGGAGGCTTGGATGCTCCAATATCGACACGGACAGTGTCGTGCCGATTGGCTGCGTCTGGTTCGCTGTCAGCCGTCCTGCGAAGGACGCCCTTAACAACGAGCCATCGTCGTCACCGCTTGGCGTGATGTCGCTCCAGAGCTGCGTGGGGTGCCGAATGGAACAGTGTGGTGTTCAGCGACGAATCGCGGTTCTGTCTCACCACGGATGATCACCGTGCGAGAGTCTGGAGGCGACGCAGCCAACAAGCGGATTCCTCCACCAATGTGGAGTGCCACATGACCCAGCAACATGGAATCATGGTGTGGGATGCTATCAGCGCCAACAGCCGCTCACCGCTGGTATGCATTACGGGCACATTGACGGCACGCCGGTATATTGACGGGGTGCTGCGGCCTGTGGCATTACCGTTTCTGCAGAGCATTCCAAACGCCGTTTTTCAACAGGTAACGCCCGGTCGCATGGCGCTCGGATCAGCTTGAATGCTTTACACGGTATGCGGATGCTTCCGTGGCCAGCACGATACCACGACTTCTCGCATATCGAGCCTCTGTAGGACATGACTGGACGTCGGTTGAGTACTTTCCCACCCCCGCAAAATGAGGATGAACTGTGGACTCAGATCAACACCACGTTGTCCACGATACCCCAGGACTGTATTAGGATTCTCATTGCCTCGATGCCACGTCGGATTAAACGCTCTATCGCCCAAAATGGGGGCCGCACTCCTTATTAATCACCATGTACTTTCAGCCACTGGAGCCTAGTCTGTATGTGACAATTAAATCATTTGTTCAGGACCTACTCGGGTATCTGTGTGTACAGTTTGGTCTGTTTTCCAGCATTCCTTCATGGTGTAGCATTTTTCTCTTTCAGGCAGTGTATATTTGGGGAGCAGGGTGCTTCCTTGGATTTCCAGAGACGAGAGAATTAAAAGTTATGTAGGATTGGAGTGAGTACAAAAGAGCGAGTAATTAAGAAACATGATGAATTGCAAAGTGTTAAAAGCTTTAAGGAGAAATTATTCTAAGATAGGCCGCTGAAATTTAATATCTCAAGTGCCTTTATATAGTACGCGATATATTTTCTTCCAACATTCGCAACGAGCTGCAATTAGCTAAAGATATTGAACTCAAACGGGAAGGAAAAAACCCATTAGCAAATACATGTTAGCAGATACTAACCATAGTTGTGGAAAATATTATTTAAAAAAACAAACAGCGATTTTGATTCAATATTTTGGGCCCATACGGTTTGTAGAGGAAACGATTTTAAAAGCTGGAAGATACTTATTTTTATATTTTGATGTACACGGAGACCACTAGCTTAAACTTCCCTAATGTTACCGTAGAATGCATTCTTTTTAACGAAACTTTTTGACGAAAACCGTTAAAATTTTCAGGGACATGAAATTTCAGTTTCCACAGACACATACATAAGTTGATCGCTTCTTTTTATGTGAATGATACACATTTTCAGATAAAACATAGAAAACCAATTGAGAAAGTAGGAAAAACTCTTTGGAACACTCGATAAATTGAGACGTATTTTCATTTGGACTTTGTGCTAAGTAGGAAGGATATCGCTTTTTCTTTTTTTTTTAATTTCAAATTCGGCTTAAAATACCCACTTAGATATTTGGATTCTTGGTGCTTTTGTTTTAATGTTTCAAGCTACACAAATTTTTCCCTAAAAGACTTAAAAATGTTGAAGGAAAAATATTTTTCTAATCTACATCCACACAACCTCTTCTCAGGTTTTAACAAACAGTTCAAAAATCAATTTGAAATACTTTGTCAAACGCGACTTAAAATGTATAGATATCTTAAGGAAAGGTAGTTTGTCCCACGTGTTGGTTTTTGTGATTAAAACGAGTTTAGGACTTTTGGGCACCGGACATTTGGGCACCCGGACATTTTGGGCACCCGGACATTTGGGCACAAATCTTGAGGGGCCGTACAAAAATTGCCGTTTTTTTTCGCTGTGAGGGCAATTGAATGAAGAAAACGTTTCTAGTAAGACAAACGACAATTGGGTGTCCAGGGGGAGCCCCGCCGTTAATATAGCCAAATTTTTGATAAATTTAAAACACTAAAATAGACGAAACCTTTTTTTAAATGTTTGACAGCCTTGAAGGAGGTAAGGAATTTTTTAGCCCCCTCCCCCCAGCACACATAAAATGTCCGTAATTTCTTATTTTCTTATTTACGATATTTTTCTATAAACTATACCTAAACAAATTCTCTGCTAGTATGAGGAAACCCAGGACTCTTGTCGAGTGTGTGTGCGTGTGGAGGGGGGGCTTAAAACCTAAAATATGAAATATAAAAAATTTCTGGTCCGATTGGGAGATTTTCAGCGGTATTTTTCTATAAACTATAACTAAACAAATTCTCTGCTAGTATGACGAAACCCAGGACTTTTGTCCAGTGTGTGTGTGGGGGGAAGGGGGGCTTAAAACCTAAAATATGAAATATAAAAAATGTATGGTCCGATGGTGAGATTTTCAGCGATGTTTTTCTATAAACTATAAGGAAACAAATTCTCTGCGAGTATGACGAAACCCAGGACTCTTGTCGAGTGTGTGGGGGGGAGGGGGAGTGCTTAAAACCTAAACTTGTCGAGTGGGGGGGCTTAAAACCTAAAATATTAAATATAAAAAATGTATGGTCCGATGGTGAGATTTTCAGCGATGTTTTTCTATAAACTATAACGAAACAAATTCTCTGCGAGTAGGACGAAACCCAGGACTCTTGTCGAGTGGGGGGGGGGGGGGGGGGCTTGAAACATAAAATATGAAATATAAAAAAATTGTGGTCCGATCCGGAGATTTTCAGCGATATTTTTCTATAAACTATAACTAAACAAATTCTCTGCGAGTATGAGGAAACCCAGGACTCTTGTCGAGTGTGTGTGTGTGGAGGGGGGGGGGGGGGGCGGCTTAAAACCTAAAATATGAAATATAAAAAAATTGTGGTTCGATCGGGAGATTTTCAGCCATTACAAGCTGCAAGTCATCGAATTGTCTGAGGGCATCTGCTGCCTCAGGAAACTAGGGGGGGGGATACCAAAAGCGTAAAATATCAAGATTTCTCATTAATCTTCCGATCGGGAGATCTTCAGCATTTACAAGCTGCAACTCGACAAATTTTCTCAGCGCATGTGCACTCTCTGGAAACCTGTCGGCGATGGGGGGGGGGGGGGGGGGTTAATACCAAAAGTGTAAAATATGAAAAATTCCTCCTCCCATCGGGAGATTTTCGGCATTTACAAGCTACAACTCCACATTATTTGAAGGCATGTGCCAACTCAGCAATCGTGTGTATGCGAGGGGGGGGGGGGGGATACGTACCAAAAGTGTAAAATATGAAGACTTTCTCGTCCGATCGGGAGATTTTCAGTATTTACAAGCTGCAGCTCGACAAATATTTTTCTGTTCTGAGCGTATGTGCCTACGCAGCAAACCCGTCGGGGGGGGGGGGTTAATTTCAAAAGTGTAAAATATGAAGGATTTCTCGTTCGATCGGCAGATTTTCGGCATTTACAACTGGACACATTATTTGAGGGCGTGTGCCTACTCAGGAAACCTATCGGGCAAGGGGGGGGGGTTGTAGCTTGTAAATGTTGAAAATCTTCGGATCGGACGAGAAATTCTTCATATTTTACACTTTTGAAATTACCCCCCCCGGGACGGGATAATTTCGTTGTCCTGGATCGGGATTACATAGCTCATAATCATGAATATGGATTACATCATATTCATGATTACATAGCACCAAGGGCGCACATGGGGGAGAGCCTCCCCCGCCTGTAACATAGCCAAATTATTGATAAATTTAAAATACTAAAATAGACGAAACCTTTTTTTTAAATGTTTGACAGCCTTGAACCTTGAAGGAGGTAAGGGTTTTTCTTACCCCCTTCCTCCAAGTACTCATACGGGTACCACTGCATGGCACATTTCTTAGGTTTCAAAGGAACAAAACAGTTACACCAGAACTCATACTATGCTCGGAAAAGGACGACAAGGAGGGAATTTTTTATAACGTCTCACTTTTACTTAGGCACTAAATCAAGTTATTAATACACTGCTGGACAATTGCTAAGGACGGATCATAAACGGCTATATAGCGCATAAAAAAGTAAGTGTGGTTGGATGCCAAGTGAAATAAAATAATGTCAGAATGCCAGGACATTACAAGAAAGACAATTTATTGTGCTCTGAAATCCAGAAGGCTTTGGAACGTGTTCAAGGGACAAACAGGCCATTTTGTGCAGAATACGTAAACGTGAAAAAAATGCAATTACCGTCCGCAGGCGTTCCGGCGTAAAATGTCAATACGGGATATGGCCACCATGGAGGGCGATGCAAGATTCTACACGTCGTGTCATGCTTTGCACAACATTATCAAGCAGCTGTTGGGGTAATTTATCTCATTCCTCTGTCAGTGCACTGATGAGGGTGTCCTTGTTTATTGGAGGGCATTGGCGACCAGCAAGACTCCTCCCCAAAGCATCCCACACATTTTCAATGGGATTCAGATCTGGAGAACGTGCTGGCCATACGAGGCGTTGAATATCCTGGCTCTCAAGACACACCTGGACAGCGACTATTCGATGACATGTTGCGTTGTCGTCCATGAAAATGAATCTATCACCGGCAGCACCACGGAACATGCGAACATGAGGTAGCAGAACATCATTAATGTATCGTTGGCCAGTCATAGTCCCAGTTGGAAGCACATAGAGGGACGTACGGCCATTGATCATGATGCCAGCCCATACCATGACACTACATGTCGGATATCGGTCCCTTTCCTGTATGTTTGCTGGACAATATGCAGTACCACTATCACGCCAGATCAGTTGTTGTCGACAATCAGACGATAGACTGTATCTACTCTCATCTGAGAAGAGGACAGCAGACCAGTCGTTATCAGTCCAATTGCGATGTTGATGGCACCATTGCAAACGGGCGGTACGGTGACGTCTGGACAATGGGATGCACACAACAGGACGGAAGGGCGTATAGTCCTCCTTCATGCAAACGTCTGGCGACAGTTTTTCGGGAGATCCGCTTGCCAGTAGCAGCCTTGAACTGATTTGCTACCTCACTAGCTGTGCTGCGCTGGTGTCTTTTTGTTGATAGCACTATGTACCGATCTTCTGCAGGTGTCGTACTGCGAACACGACCTCCCCCGTGACGTTTGCTATACTCTCCATTTGTTTGGAATGATTTCCAAAGCCTTGAAACAACACTGTGGCTGACGTCGAACTCCCTGGCAACATCTGTTATTTTTCGCCCTTCTTCAATCTTGCCAATAATACGGCTACGCGTAAAATCATCTAGGTGATGTCGGGAAGACATACTGAAAATTGCAAGTTCGTCAATTGATTCTTTCCCTTTCAACTTTGCGTTTGAACAACAACGGTCAATACGCGTCAAATCCTTTATATCTCTTATCAGCGCTATGACGTCACGAACAAGTTCGGCAATCCAAAATTTGCATACGCACAACACGTCTTACTGTATCCCGCACTTATGCTAATTTCCACATTTTCCTGCCTTCCATTTTATGGTTGCTATCGTTGCTATTTTCATCCGTCCTTAGCAATTGTCCGGCAGTGTATTTCTCTTTTACTGAATTAGACACTAAATTACTGTGCCTCATTCGTAGGCCCTTTTGTCAGCCTTTATTACTACCGATGCCATATTCATAACGTTTACGTATCAACTCAAGGTAATAATATTGCGCTTTCACTTAAGCACGAAATATTAATTCATAGACCCTACCTAAGCATTTTTAACAGTTTTTGTTCTATCGATGTCGCATTTATAACAATTACGTATCAACTCAAGTTAATAATATCCTGCCTTTACTTAAGCACTAAATATTATTTCATAGGCCCTAAGCCTAGGCCTTTTTAACAGCTTTTGTTCTATCGATGTCACATTCATAACAATTACCTGTCAAATCAAGTTAATAATATTCCGCTTTTACTTAAGCACTAAATATTATTTCACAGGCCCTAGGCCTAGGCATTTTTAACAGTTTTTGTTCTATCGATGTCACATTCATAACAATTATGTATCAACTCAAGTTACTAATATCCTGCCTTTACTTTTTCACTAAAAATTTTCTCACAGGCCCTAGGCCCAGGCCTTTTTAGCAGTTTTAGTTGTACCGATGTCACATTCATAACAATTACGTATCAAGTTAAGGTAATAATATTGCGTTTTTACTTAAGCACTAAATATTATTTCGCAGGCCCTAGGCCTAGGCCTTTTTAACAGTTTTTGTTCTATCGATGTCACATTCATAACAATTACGTACCAACTAAAGTTAATAATATCCTGCCTTTACTTTTTCACTAAAAATTTTCTCACAGGGCCTAGGCCTTTTTAACAGTTTTTGTTCTATCAATGTCACATTCACAACAATTACGTATCAACTCAAGTTAATTATATTCTGCTTTTAGTTAAACACTAAATATGATTTCACAGGCCCTAGGCCTAAGCCTTTGGCCTTTTAAACAGTTTTTATTCTAACCATGTCACATTCATAACAATTACGTACAAAGCAAGTTAATAATATTTCGTTTTTACTTAAGTACTAAATATTATTTCATAGGCCCTAGACCTAGGCCTTTTTAACAGTTTCTGTTTGAGCGATGTCTCATTCATAACAGTTACGTATCAACTCAAGTTAATAATATCCTGCCTTAACTTTTTCGCTAAAAATTTCTCACAGGGCCTAGGCGTAGCCCTTTTTAACAGTTTTTGTTCTATCCATGTCACATTCATAATAATTACGTATCAACTCAAGTTAATTATATTCTGCTTTTACTTAAGCACTAAATATCATTTCACAGGCCCTAGGCCTAGGCCTTTAATACAGTTTCTGTTCGATCGATGTCGCATTCATAACAATTACGTATCAACTGAAGTTAATAATATCCTGCCTTTACTTTTTCACTAAAAAATTTCTCACAGGGCCTAGGCCTTTTTAAGTTTTTGTTCTATTCATGTCACATTCATAACAATTGCGCATCAACTCAAGTTAATTATATTCTGCTCTTACTTAAGCACTAAATATCTTTTCACAGGTCCTAGGCCTTTATTACACTTTCTGTTCGAGCGATGTCACATTCATAACAATTACGTATCAACTCAAGTTAATAATATCCTGCCTTTACTTTTTCACTAAAAAATTTTTCACAGGGCCTAGGCCTTTTTAAGTTTTTGTTCTATTCATGTCACATTCATAACAATTGCGCATCAACTCAAGTTAATTATATTCTGCTCTTACTTAAGCACTAAATATCTTTTCACAGGGCCTAGGCCTTTATTACACTTTCTGTTCGAGCGATGTCACATTCATAACAATTACGTATCAACTCAAGTTAATAATATCCTGCCCTTACTTTTTCACTAAAAGATTTCTCACAGGGCCTAGGCCTTTTTAAGTTTTTGTTCTATTCATGTCACATTCATAACAATTACGTATCAACTCAAGTTGGATCAACGAAAACTCCCACACTTTCTCGTACTGCTCAGCAAAGGGCGGAAAGCTCGCACACCGAAAAACTTTTGAACACCTTTTCATGTAAGGGGATGTACACGAACTGCGTTTCATTCCGAGATCTTGTCAGAGTGTGGAAGTTTTCCTAGCTGACCATAACGAAATGTACCAGTTTTCCTGGGCATGGTGAATATATTACAAATATGTCGAAATAATGTCAGTAGACGATGACATCGCTCTGTTCACGTTCTTTTATAAACAACTCATAGCAACTGAAAAATTGTTGTTCGGACACCGCTGAACAGAGTGATGACATCGTCTATTTCCTAGGCATATATGGAAATGCGTATGTAAGATTACATTGACACAAGGTTTATGCAGAAGCTTTTCGATTCATTAAATCTTCAGCAATGATTTTAATATTTCGCATGTCATAACATGCAATACAAGGTAATCAACGGGGACTCAACCAGTTGATCTTGAGGTCTTTTTAGAAGATTTTAAATGAAAACCTATTGTATTTGCAATAAATTTTGGTTGAGATCGACTGTCGGTCTGTTTTCCCCGAAATCTCGTCTGTCAACGTTTACTTTCTAATCAAAGCTGACATCTGCTCCTGCTGTTTTTATGGTCCCATTAAATGAAAGCTGAGACGCTTCCCTTCTCAGTATAATTGCTTTACTGTCCACAGGGGAAAAAAGGGGCGGGAACTCCTCATCATCACCGTCGCTGACTGACCACAAGATCAAAGAATATTGGACTTCCGCTCCCCCTTCGGCAATGCCCCAGCAGGGCCGAAGGGGGAGTTTAGTTTATTTACACTAGACTGGGTGAGACTGGGTCTGGTGTCAAGCGACCCTCTGGAAATCGTGCGCAAAGCGACCCTGTTATATTTTATCGTGGGCGAAGCTACCCTGCTAATCGAATCATTTTACTTATATATATACAAATCGTAATGAAATTATTTATATCTAATTAATTAAGTACTTACATCTTCTGAATTTTGTAGCTTTAGTCCAAATTGGTAACATAGTTTAATGCTTTAAGGCATTTTTTAATTTCGTCAGAATTTCCAAATTCGACGTGTGATGCACAAACAACAATTAAAAGAATTAGAAGAACTTGGTCGGAAAAGGAAGAAGATGCATATACAAGTAGACGAACGCATTCGCAATATCATGGGGGAATTTGGAAATTTTAAAGTTCTTAAAAAATGCCTGAAAGCATTAAGCTGTGTTATCAAGTTGGACTAAGTGCAAAAGCTACAAAATTCAGATGTAGGTACTTAATTAATGATGTAAATAATTTGACTACGATTTGTATATATATAGTATACACATATAAAATGATATTACAGACTTGTATTTAGTATAAAAAACTTGATGTAAGTAATTAATTAATTAGATGTAAATAAATAATTTGACTACGATTTCTATATATGTATACCATCGATGGACAGCCGAAATTTTAGATTGGATTCCAAGGGACAGGAAAAGACCCAGAAGAAGACCACATGGGAGATGGGTGGATGAAATTCGAAAGTATGCGGGAGTGACATGGAGGAGACCGGCACAAGACAGACAGACCGTTGTGGAGGAAACTTGGGTAAACCTTCGTCCAGCAATGGATTGAAAATGGTTGACAATGATGATATAAGTAAAATGATTCGAATAGCAGGGTCGCTTCGTCCACGAACAAATATAACAGGGTCGCTTTGCGCATGATTTTCCACAGGGTCGCTTGACGCACGGTCGCTTCCCGCACGTAATCGGGCGTCTGACATGAGGTAGACGTGGGTTTTGAGTTTCAATTAAGAACCGAGTTTTGTAATGATTCTGAAATTGTCGCTAAATAGATATATTTCTTACTTTTTTATACATATATATATATATCATCATCATCATCATCATCATTGTCAACCATTATCAATCCACTGCTGGACGAAGGTCTCCCCAAGTTTCCTCCACAACGGTCTGTCTTGTGCCATATATCATCATCATCATCATCGTCAACCATTATCAATCCACTGCTGGACGAAGGTCTCCCCAAGTTTCCTCCACAACGGTCTGTCTTGTGCCAGTCTCCTCCATGTCACCCCTGCATACTTTCGAATTTCATCCACCCATCTCCCATGTGGTCTTCTTCTGGGTCTTTTCCTGTCCCTTGGAATCCAATCTAAAATTTTGGCTGTCCATCGATGATCTGTCCTTCTGGCAGTATGTCCAGCCCATTGCCATTTCAGGGATTTAACTCTGATCATGATGTCTTCCACTCTTGTCATTTTTCTGATCCACGAGTTCCTCTTCTTATCTCTCCTGGTTACACCAAGCATGCACCTCTCCATGCTACTTTGAGTTGTCTGCAGCCTTTGTATGTCTCTTTTAGTTAAGGTCCACGTCTCTGCACCATACGTAAGCACTGGAAGGATGCATTGATCAAACACTTTTCTTTTAAGACATAATGGCATATTGCTCTTGAAAATTATGCTGTTTCTTCCAAAAGCTCTCCAGGCAAGTTTTGTACGCCGATTAATTTCTTCATCAATGTGACCCTCACTTGATATCTGCTGTCCAAGATAAACGTACGTATCTGTTATCTCCAGCTTTTCTCCATCAATCGATAAATCTTCATTTTCTTGTAAAAGCATTGAACATCACTTTTGTCTTCTGAAAGTTCATTTTTAATCCCACTTCTTTACTCTTGTCAGCAAGTTCCTGGATCATACTCTGCAGCTCTGATGGGGTAGTTGCAAAAATGACTACGTCATCAGCAAAACGAAGGTGGGTTAGATAATCTCCATTAATCTTTATCCCCTTGTTTTCCCAGCTCAGCGACTGAAAAACACCCTCCAATGTGGCATTAAAGAGCTTCGGAGATATGGTGTCACCTTGTCTCACTCCCTTTCCAATTTTTACGTGTGTTGTATTTTCAAACAGCCTAATCTTTGCACTTGCATTTTCATAGATGTTATTAATAATATTAATGTATGCATCTTCAATACCGCAGGTTTTCAGAGCCATTGTAACTGCTGATGGTTTCACCGAATCAAAGGCTTTTTCATAATCGATAAAAGCCATGCACAATGGAAGTTCATATTCCCTCGCTCTTTCAATTAGTTCTCTCAGCACGTGGATATGATCTATTGTGCTGTAGCCACTCCTGAATCCAGCTTGTTCTCTCGGTTGAGCCATGTCCAGTGTTACCTTCAAGCGGTGTGAAAGAACTTTAGTGAAGATTTTATAAACTACTGATAGGAGGCTGATAGGTCTGTAGTTTCCGAGATCCTCAATGTCACCTTTCTTATGTAGCAGGATCATTGTAGCCGTGTTCCAATCCTCAGGAATCTTTCCTTCATTAAGGCATCGAGTGAAAATTTGGGCGAGTACTGTTTCGATTTCTCCACTTGCTTCTTGTATGATGTCTACAGTAATTCCATCTTCTCCTGGAGCTTTTCCTCGCTTCATGTTCTTGATTGCATGTGCAACTTCTGCTGGAAGGACTGGAGGAACTCTGGTACTGGTATCTTTCATGATGTCTGGAGTGCATATATCATCCCTTTCATATAATTTGGAGTAGAAATCTTTCACTCTTGTCAAAATTTCGCCTCTATTTCTTGTTACAGAACCATCTTCTTTTCTCAGTGCCATAATCTGTTTTCTTCCCTTACTGAGATGTCCCTTTGCTATCTTTAGGCTTTGGTTGTTTTCAATTGCTTTCCTCACTAGTTCACAGTTGAATTTCCTTACGTCTTCAGTGATACTTTTTCTTACTGTCTTGCATAGCTCTATATATTCCACTTTGGAAGTCACATCTTCTTTAGTTGTCCTCATCTCTCTTCTTTTTTGCATCAACATTTTGGTTTTTCCTGATAATTTGTTCTCATGCAACTTGTTCTTAGACCCAGCTAATTTTGTTGCTGTTTCCATAAGAGCTTTGGTTACTTTGCTGTTAACTTCAGAGATGTCCACTTCTTCCGATGTTAGGCCTTCTAAAGCAGAGAACCTGTTCTTCAGTTCTAACTTGAAGGTATTATGGTGTTTTTTAAGGTTGGTTATGTCAATAGATTTTGTTTGTCTTATGAGCTTGCCACGTTCAAGTTTAGTGTTGAGGTGCATCTTACATCTCACCAATCTATGGTCACTACCTGTGTTGAACTTGTTTAGCACACTGCAGTCTTCTATGACGAATTTTTTGTTACACATAATAAAATCAATTTCACTTGTCGTCCCATTTGGATGTCTCCATGTCCATTACCTGTGTGGCTTTTTCTTGAAGAAGGAGTTCAAGATGAAAAACCCTTCTGCCTCTGCAAACTCAACGAGAGTATTTCCACGCTGGTTTCTGTTGCCGTGACCGAATTTACCTACTGAAGTTTCATTCTGTTGCCGTTGCCCTATTTTTGCATTGAAATCTCCCATAATTATTTTCAAGTGCTGCTTACCTTTATTATTTAGATGACAAATTTCCTCATAAAATTCTTCAATTTCTTCTTCAGGATGACTTGTGGTGGGTGCCTAAGTTTGAATAATCTGAGCCTGGTATCTTTTCGAGAGTTGGATAACAAGTCGTGCAGCTCTGTCAGAGGAACTTTCAACTTCTACAACTTTATCCTTCAGTTTCTTGTTTATTATAAATCCAACACCACTAGTTCTGCCAGTATCTGTCCCACGATAGTAGAAGAGATGTCCACTTTTCAGTTCGATGAGATCTTCTCCTTTTCTCCTTACCTCACTTAGCCCCACGATGTCCCACTTGATCCTTTGTAGTTCCTCTTCCAATTCAAGAAGCCTTGAATCAGAAGATAGGGAGCGTCCATTGTAAGTAGCCAAGGTCAGCATCAGATGGCAGCCTAGTCCGATCCTCCGGGGATTCTTAGCACCCTCTGCCTTCATGTCGCACTGGCCGCTGCCTTGGCCAGGTACATTCCAGCTGCCGGAGACTGAGGGCCAAGATTTAAGTTGTGGAATCATTTTGGAGGGGTTTGGCCATAACTCACCACGCTGGCCAAGCGGGTTGGTGAGTGTGGGATAACATTTCCTCTAATCCCGATGGTATAGTTATACCGCTATGGGCGGTCGTCAGAGCCCCTTTAGTGGGAACAGGATGCACCACGAGAAGGCGGGGTTGACATTTGTCAAGGAGAGGCTGTGATGTTACGCATCACCTGACCTTACATCCCGTGCCATATATATATATATTGCATAAAGCAAACAAAATCGTTTTTTGTTTGTTTTTTTCTTTTGAGAAGGAGATAAAGTATACCTCTGAACCGTTTCCTGTACTTCCAATAATGGGCACAGGAATGCCAAAAAAAAAAAAAAAATGTTATTTTTCACTGCTTCCCTCAGAAGGTCAAACAGGTACTCCGCGGTTGAATAGAAATGTGCAAAGAAAATACGACATCATTGTAAAGAAAGCCACGTGTAAAAATACCTGTCTTCCCCTCTCCCTTAGGTTTTCTTTCTTTTCAGAATGACTGATTTTTTTAATCAGGGTAAAAAGTCCTAGAAAAAAAAGTCCGAGACTGTTGAAAAACGCGGAAAAAAAGTCCGAGACTGTTTATAACGAAGCAAATTTCTCCGTCATTTCTGTCCACGCCAGGATTCGAACCCTGATCCCCTCATTCCGGAATAAGTCACTCTACCAATTGAGCTACGCGGACGTTTTGTTCTGATTCCTATCTGCCTTTATGTCGTGTGCGTCCTTCGGGCAGGTACGTCACATCTCCTGGTACGTTACATCATCTCCGTCTTTTTTTTTTTTTTTTTTTTTTCGAAGTGCCGGAGAAGGGATTCTCTTATTTTTCCTATCTCGCGGTGTGGAAAAAACATCACACCAATGCGAGATTTTGAACGGTCGGGTCATCCAGATAGTTCGGGCGCCATTAAAACGAAGTAAATTTCTACGTCATTTCTGTCCACGCGTTCTTCCTTTCACATAGTCACGGAAATTGGAGGAGGCCTTCCACAAATGTCACGTTTTCTATTTCATCATACAATGTTTGGTGAACCCCGTAGAACCACACCACATGTTCGGGAGGGGGAGATATAACTTTCGCTTGATGCTGAAGTAAACGTTTTACAAACTGAGTCTTCCCACAGCCAGCAGGGCCCGCTATCAGAGCAGTGAAAGGATGTTGTAGTCTGGGCACTTCCATGTTGTCAACTGAAGTCATTAAAAAAGGTACAAAATAATTTAAAGACACATAAAGTAGATTTCAATCAATTTTTATTTTAAATTCTGAATTTTGATTCAATTCGAAATTTATTTCGAATTGAATCAAAATCTCCCATCGGGAGATTTTCAGCATTTACAAGCTACAGCTGGACAGATTATTGAGGGCACGTGCCTACTCAGCAAACCTGGGGGTGGGGTGGGGTGGGGTGGGGTGGTTATATGATAATTGTGAATTATATAGAATTTCTTGTCCGACCCGGAGATTTTCATCATTCACATGCCTTCAGATAATGTGTCGAGTTGTGGCTGCTAATTGCCGAGAATCTCCCGATCGGACGAGAAATTGTTCATATTTTACACTTTTGGTATTACCCCCCTCCCCCCTCTTCGCCGACAGGTTTCCAGAGAGTGACATGCGCTAAGAAAATTTGTCGAGTTGCAGTTTCTAAATGCTGAAGATCTCCAGATCGGAAGAGAAATCTTGATATTTTACGATTTTGGTATTACCTCCCCCCCCACCCCGACTAGTTTCCTGAGGCAGCAGATACCCTCAGATAATTCGACGTGTTGTAGCTTGTAAACGCTGGAAATCTACCGATCGGACCAGAAATTCTTTATATTTCATATTTTAGATTTTAAGCACCCCCCACCCCAGACAGACAAATTCCCTGGGTTTGCACATACTCGCAGAGAATTTTTTTATTTGTAGTTTCTAGAAAAATATTGTACAGCAGTTGGCTTGAAGACAACGGTGAATCATTAGTATGTTTTTAAATAACTGTTGCATAAGACTATTACGGCTTTCAGGCCAACACCATACAACCTCTACAGTCCATCAGTGCAATCCGAACTTTCCTCTCGTATTTGTAAGGTTTGCAGAAAATATTTTACACATCAAATTATTAATATTGCGGTATTACTCAGGCAGAAAATAATATTAGTACTAACGTTCAGGCCCTTCTAAAAGTTTTCATTCCGTCATTCCCATATTCGCGTTATGTAGGTGAGGTGGCCTAGAAACCGCAATTTTTATATGACCCCTAACGGTTTTTTGGCCAGCAGTCTGTGACTAGTTGTCCGAACACCGTTTATAACAGACATAAAAACTTATCAGTCAAACACATATTTTTCCCGTGAGCATTTTGTCTGTGGGCGATTTTTCCGTGGGCGTTTTTTCCTACTTTCGAAAAGTGGGCGTTTTTTCCGTGGGCGTTTTTTCCGTGGGCGATTTTTCCTTGGGCGTTTTTTCCGTGGGCGTTTTTTCCGTGGGCATTCTTTCATGCAATCGGCGATAAAGTTAACATCATAATGCTTAAATTCAAAAGCGTTAGATTTATATGTACCATTAAAAGCATCGTTATCGACACATCCAATAATCAGTCTTTTGGGCATTTGTCCTAGGAATACGTTGTCTTGCACGAAGGACATACTTCCTTGAGAGACGGAATACACTTTGCATAAAACACGATCAATAGGATACTTGGCGGGAGATTTTTCTAAAGCTTTTGCATGGCCGATGGCAACTCCCGGGTTGACTTTCACTTTTCTCACAAAAATGGAGGCGTGTTCGATGAGAACTCTGTAATTGGGGGCCTCTGAGGAGGAAACGAGGCACAAATCTGGTTTATTTCGAACCAGTTTAATTTTCACGTCCACTAAATTGAGAAGCAGTCTGTTTTGAAAAAATAAATCACAGTGCAAGGTTCCAATCATGTCAAACGTTTTGCTGTCTTTCACGAGCTCATAGCGTTGATGTAATCCTTTGTTTGTTGCAGCATTCGTGGGATTAATTTCGTTCAGATGTCCGGCTGTATCCTTGTAAAACCCTTCGCATGCTAAATAGGATTTCTTTGCGTCTTCTCCATAATTTAATAGAGTTTCAATATATGCTCTGTGAGGATACATGTTGCTCGAGGACGAAATCACTCTTTCGTTTAAACTAGCATCAATTTGGGAAAACAGAGAATGAAGAAAACAGTTTATGGGCCCCACGGGCTCTTTGTCAGCTATGACGGAATTGTCAGCTTTCACAATTTTAATTTTTACGTCTCAAATGTCAATTTTGCTTTACTAATCCTCACATGATCACCCACCTGAAATTTATAGGACTGTTTTTCCTTCTTGAGATCACCATACAGATTGAGAAACACTTGCTTTTCATTATCTTTGTTTACATCTACAGGTTTCATTTTTATACTTCGATGGGGGAATGGTTGTAATTGTGAACTAAATCGTTGAGCACGTCTATGAATTTAAACATATTTTGACTTGTAAAGTATCGCACCATGCGAGTTTTGAGCGTGCGATTGAATCTCTCCACAACACTTGCTTTTGTCTCGTTGTTCGTTGTAAAGAAATGCACACCATGTTGTGTTAAAAACCTTTGAAACTCTTTGTTCTTAAATTCAGTTCCTTTGTCTGTTTGAAGTTTTACTGGTTTTCTATCTTGGAAAATCTGGGAAAATGCTTGAACGATATGGGACCCTGACTTTTGCTTTAAGGGAATCGCCCATGCATATTTGGAAAATATGTCAATGCATCTTAACAAGTAACGAAATCCATCGTTATATTGACTCAAACTGGAGACATCAGCTAGGTCTGCTTGGAACTGTTGTCCTATTTCATTCACCATCACTCTATTTCTCGGAAAATGTCGTCTCACCGGCTTGTGAAGGGTGTACGTTTTCTCCCCCTTCAACCATTTCATGACGTCTTTTTTCTTGACGCCTTCTTTTTTGACAGCACGGTATAAAGATTCGATACCACCTAAACTTCCTACTTTCTGAGTTGTCATATACGTCTGTTTCATCATTTCCTCCATAACAACAGTTCAACGAGAGACGATCCACCGTAACAGAAAAACTCATGTTCACACAAACTCGATCACAACTCTTAATAACGTCCACTCCCCTCACACACCGTGGATGGACGGAAATTTAGCGTTCTTGTGACACACACCGTTGCAGGCTCTCACAAGCGCGTGGAGATTCTGTGCCAAAGAGCGGACAGACTCCGGCAGGTATTATTAGGAAGAACAATAAAGTGTTAGCAAGGAGAGCTGCACGACGACGAAAACGCACGTGTGAAACAATGCGCAAGTGATTTCTTGCCACGAGCGAAGTCTCCGATATACAGCCTAGGCTCGGACAGCATTTCTTTGAATAATGATTAAATTTGGTTTAAGTTTAGAAAACTTCGATGGATTCCTTTCGAGGCCTGTCTCATCGTTATTCATTCACCTCCCCTCCCTTGATCAGCCAATCTTAATATAACAAAGCTGAGGGAGCTGAGCGCCTGTTTGACCAATAATTATAAATTATTGGTTATCTAAGTAACAGGAACCTTGACCTATTGTCTGTGGGGTGCGTGCTCCGGTGAACGAGCTTTGAGAACAGAGCCTTGCAGGACTTTGAATTACATAAGGCAGGTGGAGCATTTACGTTCGCCCCTACACTGACACTCAACATTCATCGCAGCACAATCATGAGCAGGGTCTTCGAACTCGTTAAAGGTTTCATGATTGAGAATAGCAGGACGATGCAATGGACATGATCGTTATCTTTAAGCAGCCGGTTCAGCACGCCGTATTGTAGCTTCTTCCGGACTTTCTGTGGCTTGCTGACCGAGTCTGATTAGTTAAATTCGTAGAACACCGTGAACTTACTGAGATTCTTGCTCTTCTGATGAATTTCGAGTGATTTTAGATTGGCCTGAACGTCGTACTTCAGCTTCAGCACGTCATAATGCAGCCTCTTCTGGGCACTCTGTCTCTTGCTGACCAAGTCTGATTCGTTGAATTCGGGAAACGTCCTGAACACGTTCACTTTGTCGATCTTCTGATGATTGTCGATCACGTTTAGATTGCCGTGGACGTTGTATTTGAACAGCAGCGTCAAATACAACGTTTAGCAGAGTCTTGATCTTTCATCATAGCAGTTATGGTATGAAACTGTCATTTGAAAATAACTTTCTTACTTCATTTTTGTTTTTTGTACTTATAGTTATCGAATAGCATTCATATACACTTTTTACGCTTTCCATCCTTTGGTTGAAGAAGCGTATGTGCTCCAGCTTTGTCCGTCTGTCTGCACGATAACTCGCGTAAAAATGGTTCGATCAAATTTTAGTATGTGATAGGGACCACCTGGGAACGAACCCTATTGGAAATGGGGTCAAAGGTCACGACTGAGGAACGGAATTTATGTCATTGCCCTTATGCGTCAGAACTTGCGTTAAAATGTTTCTATTTCGATGAAATTTTAGTATGTGGTAGGGGACCACCTGGGGACAAATCCTGTTGAAAATGGACCAAATGGGGTCAAAGGTCAGGACATAGGAGCAGGATCCATTCCATTGCCCATATGCGTCATAACTTACGTAAAAATGCTTCGATTGCGACAAAACTTTGGTATGTTGTTCCGGAGGTATACTGCACCGGTTCTGTTGAATATCATCGAAATGGGGTCAAAGGTCAGGACACGGGAGCGGGATTTATTCCACAGCCATTATTAAATAACTTGAGTAATGATTTCCGGTATGTTGCAAAGCGTATCATAAACAATGTATCGCACGATTTTACTAACTTGTTTTAAAAAGGGCATAATTAATATTTTAAAATTGTTCCGAGTAATAAACCCCACAGCGTTAGGTGCATCTTTATGTGTGTGATAATAATTCATGTCTGCGCCATTTTGTTTTTGAGCGAGTTTACTGAACACCAGGACAGAATTTATTGCATAAAAGACTTACCTGGAAATAGCGCTTCATAAGTTCTAAAATTCACAAGAAAACTCGGTCAGGTATAAGATATGTACTTCTACGCGTAAGCAATGGAGGGCTGACAGTTCTTAGGCATAAATATATCAGACACAACAAAGTCGCATTTTCCCTGTGTTCGTTCGCCGCACATTAGATGTTTCAATAGGCAGCTGATGAAATATCGAATACAAATAACAGCAGTCAGTCGCAATATTTCTCGGATTTCTTTCTTTTTTTTTTTTTTTTTTTTTTTTTTTTTTTATGAAATCCTTTAAAAGCAGTCCTTTTCAGTGGGGTTCCCGTCCTTCAAAACCCCTGGGAAAATGCATAGTGGTCCTAAATCGCATTGTTTTATTTACTATAAAAATGATCACGCAGAGGACAAGCAACTACGTTCTCTTGTTCCTGATATTGCCAGGTAGCAAAAATGCGTTAAAATAGTAACAGCATTTTCGGAAACTTAGAATTGCGCAGTTGCAAATGATAAAATGTTATGGTAGTTCATGCATAGAAGCACAAACAGAATTTTTTTGTTTTCTTTCTTTTTCATTTCTTCTACAAATATAAAATATACCTGGACATATTCTGCGAAAAAAAATTTAATTTCATTATGAGATCTGATGTGCTGTTTTATCTATATCAGTTTTTTTGTACATTTGAACGCACCTCACTGTAAAAGTCAAGACCATAGCTTAAATTTCATTTAAAATTCCTAGGTCTAGGTTCCTTGAATGCATCTGACATAAAATGCGTTAATGGCTCTCGAGAACTTTTTATTCACTATTCAGACTTACGAAATATTAAAATCATTGTAGTTTCACATGCGACAATAACAACTTAAATTTGTGAAAAAAATTTAGGACCTACTATAAACCGAATGGTCCCAGGCATAGGCGCCTTCTAAACATGCACTTTAAGGCTGTTCCTTTGAGTCTCTTTTATTAGGCCTTCTAACATGTTTATACAAATCAAATATTTATATTGTAACTTCAAATCTTCCAAAAAGGCCTGAAGCCTATGTATCTTTCAGACAGTTTAAAGCTGTTCCATTGAGCCTCTTTTATTAGTTCTTGTAACATGTTTATACAAAACTGATATTTAGGTTGTAACTCAGTCTTCCTAAAAGGCCCGCGGTCTAGGTGTCTTGTAAATATCTGACGACTAATGTATTGAGTACATTTCACTAGCTTTCAGGCATGTCTACACGCACCGAATATTTAGGTTGTAATTCAAAACTTACGAGAAAGGCCGGCCGCCTACGTTATTTTTAAACACTTGAAGATCGATCCGTTGCATCCTTTTTTATTAGCTTTTTATTGTAGTTATTACACACAAAATATTAAAATCATAACTAAAAATTACATGAATTGAAAAACTTCTATATATCGTCTTATGTCACTAGGACCTGCAGCAGTTTTGGAAGAAACGTTTTCAAAGAAGACAGTTTTGGAAGAAATTTGGGGAGACTTTCATCCAGCAGTGGATTGATAATGATGTGTGTGTGTGTGTGTGTGTGTGTGTGTGTGTGTGTTTGTGTGTGCTTATCCTCCAGAAAAAACAGTACCGTTTTGCATATGTGTGTGAATGTGTGCTTTTTTCTGGAGAAAAAGATGCCGTTACTCTAAAACACAAGCTGCTGTTGCTAAAGAAGGCCGATGGACCTAACAAAAAGCAAATAAATTTCTTGAACATTTTTCTTAAGCCTTTTTCTAACACAAAGCGAAAATTTTCAGTTCCGGCACGTTTTGACAGAAGAAAAAGCAAAGCGCGCACACACACACTCACACACACCAGGAGCGCCGACTTCACCAAATTATTGGGGGGGGGCACAGATGTGAAGAGATCTGACGTGGGAAGACCACTCTCCCCCATTGTCAGGAGGAAAATCAAAAAAAAAGGACAAAAAGATAAACTACGAGATTTCACGTATGTTTTAAAAGGCAATTGTAATTGCTGATCAGGAAATGTACAAAAAAACAAACAACACAAATATTCTTTTGCTGAATATTAATATTTTTAAAAATAAAATTCAGCCTGTGATTTTTTGTCAATGTATCCAAACAGATGTTATTTCCAAACGTTTGTAAAAAATATGAGAAATTAGTTGGCTTACTTATACGTACAAAGAAGAAGCGCAAAGAATAAAAAGCTAAATAAAGGCAACAGATGTTATACGATCCTGTAGTTTTATTTATTTTATTCTTGATAACTATTTTAAACAGTTATCACATACCACGAGAAGAACAAGTCAAACACAATACAGGGCGGGCAATGCAGTTTCTTTTTTTCTTTCATCTTTTTTTTTCCGGTTGGGTGTTTTTCTTTTCTTTTTTTATTGAAGGTTTAACGACCACCGTGAGCAACTCAATGGGTTATAAGCAGTCGCCCGTCTGCAGACATCTGCAGAAAATTGGTTGAGTTGTACTTTGTAAACGCTGAAAATTTCCCGATGTGAAGACCAGAAATTCTTTGTATTTCATATTCGGCATCCCCCCCCGACAGGTTTGCTGAGTAGGCACATACCCTCAGATATGTGTCGAGTTGTAGCTTGTAAATGCTAAAAATCTCCCGATCGGACAAGAAATTCTCTATATTTCACACTTTGTAGTATTACCCCCCCCCGACAGGTGTGCTCAGTAGGTTTACGCCCTGAGATAATGTGTCCAGTTGTAGTTTGTAAATGCTGAAAATCTCCCGATCGGACAAGAAATTTTTTATATTTCACACTTTTTAGTATTACCCCCCCCGACAGGAGTGCTCAGTAGGTTTACGCCCTGAGATAATGGGTCCAGTTGTAGTTTGTAAATGCTGAAAATCTCCCGATCGGACAAGAAATTTTTTATATTTCACACTTTTTAGTATTACCCCCCCCCCTCGACAGGTGTGCTCAGTAGGTTTATACGCCCTGAGATAATGTCTCCAGTTGTAGTTTGTAAATGCTGAAAATCTCCCGATCGGACAAGAAATTCTTTATATTTCACAATTATCATATACCCCCCCCCCCGACAGGTTTGCTGACTTGGCATGTGCCCTCAAATAATCTGCCGACTTGTAGCTTATAAATGCTGAAAATCTCTCGATCGGGAGAGAAATTCTTCATACCTTGCACTTTATGGTATAACCCCCCCCCCCCACACACACACACACACAAGTTTTCAGAGCGGGCACGTGCGCTCAGACAATGTTACGAGATGTAGCTTGTAAATGCTGAAAATCTCGCGATCGGACGTGAAATTTTATATAATTCACACTTTTTAGTATTACCCCCCCCCCGACAGGTGTGCTCAGTAGGTTTACGCCCTGAGATAATGTGTCCAGTTGTAGTTTGTAAATGCTGAAAATCTCCCGATCGGACAAGAATTTTTTTATATTTTACACTTTTTAGTATTACCCCCCCCCCCCCCGACAGGAGTGCTCAGTAGGTTTATACGCCCTGAGATAATGTCTCCAGTTGTAGTTTGTAAATGCTGAAAATCTCCCGATCGGACAAGAAATTCTCTATATTTCACACTTTGTAGTATTTACCCCCCCCCGACAGGTGTGCTCAGTAGGTTTACGTCCTGAGATAATGTGTCCAGTTGTAGTTTGTAAATGCTGAAAATCTCCCGATCGGAGAAGAAATTTTTTATATTTCACACTTTTTAGTATTACCCCCCCCCCCCCGACAGGTGTGCTCAGTAGGTTTATACGCCCTGAGATAATTTCTCCAGTTGTAGTTTGTAAATGCTGAAAATCTCCCGATCGGACAAGAAATTCTTTATATTTCACAATTATCATATACCCCCCCCCCACCACCACCCCACCCGACAGGTTTGGTGACTAGGCATGTGCCCTCAAATAATCTGCCGAGTTGTAGCTTATAAATGCTGAAAATCTTTCGATCGGGAGAGAAATGCTTCATATTTTACACTTTTGGTATACCCCCCCCCCCCCCCCAAGTTTTCAGAGCAGGCACGTGCGCTCAGACAATGTTACGAGTTGTAGTTTGTAAATGCTGAAAATCTCCCGATCGGACAAGAAATTCTTTATATTTCACAATTATCATATACCCCCCCCACCACCACCCCACCCGACAGGTTTGGTGACTAGGCATGTGCCCTCAAATAATCTGCCGAGTTGTAGCTTATAAATGCTGAAAATCTTTCGATCGGGAGAGAAATGCTTCATATTTTACACTTTTGGTATACCCCCCCCAAGTTTTCAGAGCAGGCACGTGCGCTCAGACAATGTTACGAGTTGTAGTTTGTAAATGCTGAAAATCTCCCGATCGGACAAGAAATTCTTTATATTTCACAATTATCATATACCCCCCCCCCCACACCACCACCCCACCCGACAGGTTTGGTGACTAGGCATGTGCCCTCAAATAATCTGCCGAGTTGTAGCTTATAAATGCTGAAAATCTTTCGATCGGGAGAGAAATGCTTCATATTTTACACTTTTGGTATACCCCCCCCCCCCCCCAAGTTTTCAGAGCAGGCACGTGCGCTCAGACAATGTTACGAGTTGTAGTTTGTAAATGCTGAAAATCTCCCGATCGGACAAGAAATTCTTTATATTTCACAATTATCATATACCCCCCCCACCACCACCCCACCCGACAGGTTTGGTGACTAGGCATGTGCCCTCAAATAATCTGCCGAGTTGTAGCTTATAAATGCTGAAAATCTTTCGATCGGGAGAGAAATGCTTCATATTTTACACTTTTGGTATACCCCCCCCCCAAGTTTTCAGAGCAGGCACGTGCGCTCAGACAATGTTACGAGTTGTAGTTTGTAAATGCTGAAAATCTCCCGATCGGACAAGAAATTCTTTATATTTCACAATTATCATATACCCCCCCCCCCCCACCACCACCACCCCACCCGACAGGTTTGGTGACTAGGCATGTGCCCTCAAATAATCTGCCGAGTTGTAGCTTATAAATGCTGAAAATCTTTCGATCGGGAGAGAAATGCTTCATATTTTACACTTTTGGTATACCCCCCCCCCCCCAAGTTTTCAGAGCAGGCACGTGCGCTCAGACAATGTTACGAGTTGTAGTTTGTAAATGCTGAAAATCTCCCGATCGGACAAGAAATTCTTTATATTTCACAATTATCATATACCCCCCACCACCACCACCCCACCCGACAGGTTTGGTGACTAGGCATGTGTCCTCAAATAATCTGCCGAGTTGTAGCTTATAAATGCTGAAAATCTTTCGATCGGGAGAGAAATGCTTCATATTTTACACTTTTGGTATACCCCCCCCCCCCCAAGTTTTCAGAGCAGGCACGTGCGCTCAGACAATGTTACGAGTTGTAGTTTGTAAATGCTGAAAATCTCCCGATCGGACAAGAAATTCTTTATATTTCACAATTATCATATACCCCCACCACCACCACCCCACCCGACAGGTTTGGTGACTAGGCATGTGCCCTCAAATAATCTGCCGAGTTGTAGCTTATAAATGCTGAAAATCTTTCGATCGGGAGAGAAATGCTTCATATTTTACACTTTTGGTATACCCCCCCCAAGTTTTCAGAGCAGGCACGTGCGCTCAGACAATGTTACGAGTTGTAGTTTGTAAATGCTGAAAATCTCCCGATCGGACAAGAAATTCTTTATATTTCACAATTATCATATACCCCCCCACCACCACCCCACCCGACAGGTTTGGTGACTAGGCATGTGCCCTCAAATAATCTGCCGAGTTGTAGCTTATAAATGCTGAAAATCTTTCGATCGGGAGAGAAATGCTTCATATTTTACACTTTTGGTATACCCCCCCCCCCAAGTTTTCAGAGCAGGCACGTGCGCTCAGACAATGTTACGAGTTGTAGTTTGTAAATGCTGAAAATCTCCCGATCGGACAAGAAATTCTTTATATTTCACAATTATCATATACCCCCCCCACCACCCCACCCGACAGGTTTGGTGACTAGGCATGTGCCCTCAAATAATCTGCCGAGTTGTAGCTTATAAATGCTGAAAATCTTTCGATCGGGAGAGAAATGCTTCATATTTTACACTTTTGGTATACCCCCCCCCCAAGTTTTCAGAGCAGGCACGTGCGCTCAGACAATGTTACGAGTTGTAGTTTGTAAATGCTGAAAATCTCCCGATCGGACAAGAAATTCTTTATATTTCACAATTATCATATACCCCCCCACCACCACCACCCCACCCGACAGGTTTGGTGACTAGGCATGTGCCCTCAAATAATCTGCCGAGTTGTAGCTTATAAATGCTGAAAATCTTTCGATCGGGAGAGAAATGCTTCATATTTTACACTTTTGGTATACCCCCCCCCCAAGTTTTCAGAGCAGGCACGTGCGCTCAGACAATGTTACGAGTTGTAGTTTGTAAATGCTGAAAATCTCCCGATCGGACAAGAAATTCTTTATATTTCACAATTATCATATACCCCCCCCCCCACCACCACCACCCCACCCGACAGGTTTGGTGACTAGGCATGTGCCCTCAAATAATCTGCCGAGTTGTAGCTTATAAATGCTGAAAATCTTTCGATCGGGAGAGAAATGCTTTATATTTTACACTTTTGGTATACCCCCCCCCCCCCCCCCCAAGTTTTCAGAGCAGGCACGTGCGCTCAGACAATGTTACGAGTTGTAGTTTGTAAATGCTGAAAATCTCCCGATCGGACAAGAAATTCTTTATATTTCACAATTATCATATACCCCCCCACCACCACCCCACCCGACAGGTTTGGTGACTAGGCATGTGCCCTCAAATAATCTGCCGAGTTGTAGCTTATAAATGCTGAAAATCTTTCGATCGGGAGAGAAATGCTTCATATTTTACACTTTTGGTATACCCCCCCCCCAAGTTTTCAGAGCAGGCACGTGCGCTCAGACAATGTTACGAGTTGTAGTTTGTAAATGCTGAAAATCTCCCGATCGGACAAGAAATTCTTTATATTTCACAATTATCATATACCCCCCCCCACCACCACCACCCCACCCGACAGGTTTGGTGACTAGGCATGTGCCCTCAAATAATCTGCCGAGTTGTAGCTTATAAATGCTGAAAATCTTTCGATCGGGAGAGAAATGCTTCATATTTTACACTTTTGGTATACCCCCCCCCCCAAGTTTTCAGAGCAGGCACGTGCGCTCAGACAATGTTACGAGTTGTAGTTTGTAAATGCTGAAAATCTCCCGATCGGACAAGAAATTCTTTATATTTCACAATTATCATATACCCCCCCCCCCACCACCACCACCCCACCCGACAGGTTTGGTGACTAGGCATGTGCCCTCAAATAATCTGCCGAGTTGTAGCTTATAAATGCTGAAAATCTTTCGATCGGGAGAGAAATGCTTCATATTTTACACTTTTGGTATACCCCCCCCAAGTTTTCAGAGCAGGCACGTGCGCTCAGACAATGTTACGAGTTGTAGTTTGTAAATGCTGAAAATCTCCCGATCGGACAAGAAATTCTTTATATTTCACAATTATCATATACCCCCCCCCCCCACCACCACCACCCCACCCGACAGGTTTGGTGACTAGGCATGTGCCCTCAAATAATCTGCCGAGTTGTAGCTTATAAATGCTGAAAATCTTTCGATCGGGAGAGAAATGCTTCATATTTTACACTTTTGGTATACCCCCCCCCCCCCCCCAAGTTTTCAGAGCAGGCACGTGCGCTCAGACAATGTTACGAGTTGTAGTTTGTAAATGCTGAAAATCTCCCGATCGGACAAGAAATTCTTTATATTTCACAATTATCATATACCCCCCCCCACCACCCCACCCGACAGGTTTGGTGACTAGGCATGTGCCCTCAAATAATCTGCCGAGTTGTAGCTTATAAATGCTGAAAATCTTTCGATCGGACAAGAAATTCTTTATATTTCACAATTATCATATACCCCCCCCCCCCCACCACCACCACCCCACCCGACAGGTTTGGTGACTAGGCATGTGCCCTCAAATAATCTGCCGAGTTGTAGCTTATAAATGCTGAAAATCTTTCGATCGGGAGAGAAATGCTTCATATTTTACACTTTTGGTATACCCCCCCCCCCCCCCCCAAGTTTTCAGAGCAGGCACGTGCGCTCAGACAATGTTACGAGTTGTAGTTTGTAAATGCTGAAAATCTCCCGATCGGACGAGAAATTGTTCATATTTTACACTTTTGATATATCCCCCCCCCCCCCCCCCCCGGTTTGCTGAGTAGGCTCGTGCCCGAAAATATTTAGTGCCTAAGTAACTTACGGCGATCATTTTCACGGTCAATCTCTTACTAGTGGGCCAAGAAACGGCAATTGTTATACGGCCCCTTAAACATTTGTGCCCAAATGTCCGGGTGCCCAAATGTCCGGTGCCCAAATGTCCGCACAGTCTTTCAGACAGAAATTCGTAAATATGTCTCAATTTCTTAATGATAATGAGATATAAGTGAAATTTTTTTGTGCACACCACTTGCTCAAGTAGGGAGAAATATAGGAACACTATAATTTTCAACGCAGCGCAATTTCATTGCTTTAAAAATGAATGTGCCCAAATGTCCGGTGCCCAAAAGTCCGGTGCCCAAATGTCCGAACCCCGATTAAAACATGCTTTTCAGGATACTATAACAAACAAGGTGTAACGATTTAGCTTATTTGGAAAATTCAAGTTACTTCCTGTCACCTACAAAGGCGTAGACATGAAAGCGTCAGCTAGATTCCTCAGCAAAGACTTGTACCTTATATACGCATTTGCGGTGTACTAAGGATTATTGCAAGTTGTCTGTAGCTACTTTGACGAAGAGTCCGTATGGTACGGGCTTCAAACGCGTACTTACGAGCCTATCGGTTTTAAAGCGGTTTACTTTCATTACCGGGTTAAGACCAATGCCAGAGATACAGTCGGATCCGAAGTCAGACCTATAGGCTAAAAACATTTACCCCGCCTCCTACAAAACGGGAAGTTTGGGCAAGAAGACAACTGAAGATGGGCAAGAAGACAACTGAAGTTTGGGCAAGAAGACAACTGAAGTTGGGCAAGAAGACAACTGAAGTTGGGAAAGAAGACAACTGAAGTTTGGGCAAGAAGACAACTGAAGTTGGGCAAGAAGACAACTGAAGTTTGGGCAAGAAGATAACTGAAGTTGGGCAAGAAGACAACTGAAGTTTGGGCAAGAAGACAACTGAAGTTGGGAAAGAAGACAACTGAAGTTGGGAAAGAAGACAACTGAAGTTTGGGCAAGAAGACAACTGAAGTTGGGCAAGAAGACAACTGAAGTTTGGGCAAGAAGATAACTGAAGATGGGCAAGAAGACAACTGAAGTTTGGGCAAGAAGACAACTGAAGTTGGGAAAGAAGACAACTGAAGTTGGGCAAGAAGACAACTGAAGTTTGGGCAAGAAGACAACTGAAGTTGGGCAAGAAGACAACTGAAGTTGGGAAAGAAGACAACTGAAGTTTGGGCAAGAAGACAACTGAAGTTGGGCAAGAAGACAACTGAAGTTTGGGCAAGAAGATAACTGAAGATGGGCAAGAAGACAACTGAAGTTTGGGCAAGAAGACAACTGAAGTTGGGAAAGAAGACAACTGAAGTATGGGCAAGAAGACAACTGAAGTTTGGGCAAGAAAGACAACTGCACATTTCAGCTGAAAACAAACTTCCTTGATTTAAACTTTTACAGAAAAAATGGAATCAATATACAACAATGAAAAGTAATTACTTTCGCATTTCTATATTTCGCATTTTAATTTAGTTACCTGGTGAAAGGAACTATGAAAGTTATTTTGCTCTGTTATTTTATTTGGTATCCGAGTTTCATACAACAATGAAATTTATAAAAAATGGTTTTCAATTTTTTCTATATGTTTGTCAAGAACTGCATGAGGGAATTTCTGCACAACAATTAAAATCGAAGAATTTTTGCAATCGTAGGGCAACAGTCCTTGAGAGAAAGTCAACAATGACTGTTCTCCTTGATATTTTTTAAGGAGAAATATACAAGCCTGTTTTTTTTTGTTTTTTTTTTGGAATTGTGTGAGGACAAATGTTTCCCATGTTTTTCGGGGTGAGGGTGGTGTGGGGAGGCTTCTAAACCTGCCAATTTCGAGATTTTAGAGATCCTGTTGCGCTGTATATTTTAACGAACTTTGACCTTGTAATCATGCCACGTTCTTATTTCTGAACTGCGTAAGTCTTTTAAATTCCATAGCATAGCTAGGGGGTTCTTATTTCTGAACTGCGTAAGTCTTTTAAATTCCATAGCATTGCTAGGGGTTCTTATTTCTGAACTGCGTAAGTCTTTTAAATTCTATAGCATAGCAGAGAAGCGCTGCTCCGGTACTTCACTTTTGGCGAATATTTAAATATTAGCTGGAGCCCCACCGGCTGATATTTTAATTTTTGCACGCCCGAACGCTCGAGGGAGATTGCGCCGTCAAAATCAACTCAACTTCCGCTAAAAACTTTGAACGCTCTATTTCAGTCACTGCTTCTACCTTTCATAGGAAGCAGTGATGGGCAAATTTTGCCGATTATACAGTAGTAATTGTGGTTTCGCTGCGGTAGTCTGCATATAGGTTTCATCCCGCACTTAGGGTTCCTGTATTTTATTTTATTAGAAATTAAGCCCTGAGCAGAGAAAACACCTAGATAAAAATTTTGTTCAATTATACACTTCTTCCTACCAGTGGCTATTTTTTCAAGAACATTTTTTCGGCGACTGTTACGAATTTTTGGGGGGGGGGGGGGGGGGAGTTTACGAAATTTATTTTTTCATGCAACTGTTACAGTGGACACCCCCCCCTCCTAAAACCTGAAGAAAACTCTAAAATTTGTCCGCCATGTCGCGTATGGTATGAGGCAGCTAGGAATCACAGTTCGGCAGGATCACATGTTCTTTTACAGTTCAGTTTTTTTATTTATTTCTCATTTACGTTGTTTTTTCTTTCGGATGTTCTCTAAATTAATTAACAAAATTGCGGGATAATTGGGAAGTCGCTCCAATGCTCTTGAAGGCACGAAACGCAATATTTTTGCCATTTTAAATTGTTTCTACCTGTGGGAAAATGTAGCACTCAATGGTTGCTCTGGAAATTGATAAGAGCAAAGCGATAGGCCCAGAAGAGGGCTTCTGGATTTCTTGATTAGGGGCCGATGTTACGACCCACCCCCGCCATTAATTTAGTAATTAATGGGCGTGGTTGATGTGTGAAATTAATTAAGTATTAATTATGTTCGAGGCTTGATTGGAGTTTAAAAGTGTAAACAGCAGATAAAGTTTTATCTGGGGGTTTGGAAAGAAAAGAGGCGACGAATTCTCTCTCTGGCTGGGTGGTCTCAGAATAGCTCTGTTAGGTCATAAATATCAGGGCGCAGCTGACGGGAAACTAAGCAACACGGAATGGTACCTTTCGAAGAGGGGTCCACTTGAGTAAATGAATGAAGATGGGGACAAAAGGTTTAGCGAATAATCGTAAATTAGTCGATTGTTTGGGGCATTTTCGAGAACAATTGCTCTCTGTGTGGTCCGTGCAGAAAAATAAGAGTTCGCACTTGGCATGAAAATAAGGAAGAAAGTTTAGTTGTCTGTGCGCTCTCCGATGTGAAAGGCTGGATGCCTTGGATCTGCAAAAAATGAATTGGGAAAAATGAAGCAGCAAACCTCCCCGCATTTGGTAAGAAATGGAGACAACTCGAGGCAGCTGGAGATGCCAGTTTGCCATAAAGACAGCAGAATGCCTAAATCCGCAGGATAAAGCAGAAATTTCTAGGCTGGAGCGTAATGGAACTCAGCGACTGTTTGGCCTAATGAAAGCCAAGTTACAGGGGAATTAAGAAGTCTGCGAGTGGACAGTGGTCATTCCAATGAGAAGCGAAGCCAAGCAAAAGTCGGGTTCGGATGCCAACCACTGCAGTGTGGAATCGTCACCCCCATTCATCCCCTACTGTGGAGGAAGTGAAGAGATGCGCTTGTCTTACGGGGCGAAGCGAGGCCCCATGTGTGCGTGTGTGTGGTCGCGTAAGCAGCGAAGCCACTACGTGTAAGTGCGACGGGATAAAAACATGTCGAAAGAAAAATATGAGCGTAAGAGCGGTGGCTTCGATACCTAACAAATATACAGGTGAAATGTTGAGTTGCCGATATACGCTTAAGGTAAAAGCACGTCTGATTTCGCTCGGCCGAGAAAATTAATCTTGGAAACCGCAACATCAGATGTGAGAGGGCCTATTTTGCTTAACGGCCACCTTCAAATCGTCACGAGAATAGATCAGTGTGCACTCTAATCATTGCAACAAAGTGCGGCGTGATATTACCATTTTTAATTGTGTGCTTCATTTACATCAAGCGTCAAAGTGAAGTGTTGAATCATCGGTGCTGCCACATGGTGCAAGTGTCTGTGTGCGTGTTTTTTTTTTTTGTCGTGTGATATTATGTGATGCACAACGGATTTGCACAGCAAAGTCACGAAACTGTAAGTAGATGAATATTTCCTTTTTCTTTCTTCGCACATCTGCGAACTTGTGCCATCCAGACACCCAAAGCTGCATGGACATAGATGCAGTAATGCTGAGTGACTGAACCTCAGAGGAAATACCTGCACATACAGATTTCAATTTCTTACCGGGCCCATTTCCTGATTATTTTTTTTCATGAATAAGGGAGAAGGTGTGGCCACAAATTCCGCTGGGCGGGACAGTTTCTTTTAACTTTGGTTCAGGGCCAAAGCGAGCGGGCAAGGGATCTGCATGTGCATGCTTATTAGATTTAGTTAATTAACTTTGGCAGTATTTCGCACCTATAATCTTATACCGCAAATTAACGTGCTTGTGTATTTTGTGTCGCGAGTATTTTTAATGTGATCGTTTGCATATAATTTTTTTTTTATTCTCTAAGCAATTGTATATGAATATCACCTGCAGCTCTATTTAGTGTGTAAACGAGTAGTATCTCTTGTTCAGATAGTCCGGTGGAGACTCAGTCGGCTGCGTTATCCGACAGTAAAGTGTGACACCGTATGCTGCCCACATATGAGGGGCAATTGTCTATTACGCCCAGAGAGCGCCGGATCTGTTTAAATCTCGCAGAACGTTATTAAATGTTGTGTTGTGTATTTGAGAATCATGTGTTATTTGCGAAAGTGAGTGTTGTACTGGCTGGTTGGGGATTGAATGTACCGGAGTAAGATCCGGACCACTACACTCAGTCACGAATTGGTGATTGCGGGTGAACCTCATCACAACTCTGATCCCAAAGTATCATTTTTTTTAGATTATTTTATTGTTTATTTGTTGTTGTTATTTTGTTCACAAGGTGGATTCACCCAAGCCTTATGCTTCGGGTCATTCTTCAACTTTTCATTTTTTATGTTCTGGTGTGAATCTTTGAGTGCAGCAGTGCACCTGAGATTCTCACCTGGTGCCGTGGCCAACTAAATTGTACTTCAGGTCTCAAGCACCGTTACCGGCAGACTAGGCAGGAACACTGCTAGTGCCGTGTAACATTAATGGTGCCGTTGTCCCAGGATCGATACCTATATTTTGCAGCTAGCGGAACAACACTCATGTTCGTAAAATAAGTGCGAATTGACTGCCATTACTATTTTTATTTAGTTTTGTTCGGTGCGAATTTTGTATAATTTAGCATTAAGTAAGCCTTAAGCTGTTTTCTAAGAACTGCCATAATTTTAGTGGGTAAGAAAAACAAAATGGCTAACACGAAAAAATCGTCATCTGCGAGTCACATGGATTCAGATGATTCTGGTGGTCACTCTGACGGAGAACATGTGAGCACTGGGGCTGCAATTGTTCCGGAAGAGAGTACACCTGTTACAAGTACAGCGGGTACATCACAGCTGAGACAAACAGCTTTAGCCGCACCTATGGTTTACGGTGAGCAAATAGCGGGATGCATAAACATGTTGAGGCTATTTACAGGCACTGATCCGCTGTATCGTGCTAAACACTTTTTTCAGGATGTCGAAAGTGTAGCGATGGTGGGTAGATGGAGTGAGCAAACTAAACTCGCGATTGCAAAATCTAAATTTCGGGAGAGAGCTGCTGAATTTCTATCTGATAGCGATGAGCTGAGGGCAGAAACCGAACCCTTTGCAGCGCGAACCCGCATGATTGTAGATCCCTTACGAGTGCAGGGAAGCCAGGTCAAAAGTCCTCCAATCATTTCGCGGGCGTCGCTGAGACCAAGGGATGATTACGGGCGGGTGTTAAGGGCTAGTAACACCATGCCACACACTGACAGACGGGGTGCAGTCGACATTATAGTGGATCCCCAGGAAGACTGTGACACCACGATTATCTACGATGTTGAGAAGGAACTCGAAGACAGTGGAACGCAAGAATTTGGCATCGAGCGCAGATAAACGCGGGCGTAGGAGCATCGAACGTGAGAGATCTGTGGAACTCGTGGATTCTCGAAGCTATGCCTCATATTTAAATTTTTTTTTCCGCCTATCTCGACGGGTAGCAATGAACGTGTGATGAAATCCTTAAACTTTCCTTCCACTCCGGGCACTTAAATCCGGAATTAGGTGCCTTGCGACGGTGGGAAAGGGTTGAGTGTTTACAGTTAAAAAAAAAAATAGAATGATTGGATGAATAAACTTCATCCAGTCATCCTTTTTCTTTCATGGGGGGATGGAATGTTACAGTGGACACCCCCTCCTAAAACCTGAAGAAAACTCTAAAATTTGTCCGCCATGTCGCGTATGGTATGAGGCAGCTAGGAATCACAGTTCGGCAGGATCACATGTTCTTTTACAGTTCAGTTTTTTTTTATTTATTTCTCATTTACGTTGTTTTTTCTTTCGGATGTTCTCTAAATTAATTAACAAAATTGCGGGATAATTGGGAAGTCGCTCCAATGCTCTTGAAGGCATGAAACGCAATATTTTTGCCATTTTAAATTGTTTCTACCTGTGGGAAAATGTAGCACTCAATGGTTGCTCTGGAAATTGATAAGAGCAAAGCGATAGGCCCAGAAGAGGGCTTCTGGATTTCTTGATTAGGGGCCGATGTTACGACCCACCCCGCCATTAATTTAGTAATTAATGGGCGTGGTTGATGTGTGAAATTAATTAAGTATTAATTATGTTCGAGGCTTGATTGGAGTTTAAAAGTGTAAACAGCAGATAAAGTTTTATCTGGGGGTTTGGAAAGAAAAGAGGCGACGAATTCTCTCTCTGGCTGGGTGGTCTCAGAATAGCTCTGTTAGGTCATAAATATCAGGGCGCAGCTGACGGGAAACTAAGCAACACGGAATGGTACCTTTCGAAGAGGGGTCCACTTGAGTAAATGAATGAAGATGGGGACAAAAGGTTTAGCGAATAATCGTAAATTAGTCGATTGTTTGGGGCATTTTCGAGAACAATTGCTCTCTGTGTGGTCCGTGCAGAAAAATAAGAGTTCGCACTTGGCATGAAAATAAGGAAGAAAGTTTAGTTGTCTGTGCGCTCTCCGATGTGAAAGGCTGGATGCCTTGGATCTGCAAAAAATGAATTGGGAAAAATGAAGCAGCAAACCTCCCCGCATTTGGTAAGAAATGGAGACAACTCGAGGCAGCTGGAGATGCCAGTTTGCCATAAAGACAGCAGAATGCCTAAATCCGCAGGATAAAGCAGAAATTTCTAGGCTGGAGCGTAATGGAACTCAGCGACTGTTTGGCCTAATGAAAGCCAAGTTACAGGGGAATTAAGAAGTCTGCGAGTGGACAGTGGTCATTCCAATGAGAAGCGAAGCCAAGCAAAAGTCGGGTTCGGATGCCAACCACTGCAGTGTGGAATCGTCACCCCCATTCATCCCCTACTGTGGAGGAAGTGAAGAGATGCGCTTGTCTTACGGGGCGAAGCGAGGCCCCATGTGTGCGTGTGTGTGGTCGCGTAAGCAGCGAAGCCACTACGTGTAAGTGCGACGGGATAAAAACATGTCGAAAGAAAAATATGAGCGTAAGAGCGGTGGCTTCGATACCTAACAAATATACAGGTGAAATGTTG
Source organism: Macrothele yani (assembly GCA_039090855.1). NCBI lineage: Eukaryota > Metazoa > Arthropoda > Arachnida > Araneae > Macrothelidae > Macrothele > Macrothele yani. The sequence goes on along the minus strand of CM076989.1, from coordinate 141,628,468 downwards.
AGTTGCCGATATACGCTTAAGGTAAAAGCACGTCTGATTTCGCTCGGCCGAGAAAATTAATCTTGGAAACCGCAACATCAGATGTGAGAGGGCCTATTTTGCTTAACGGCCACCTTCAAATCGTCACGAGAATAGATCAGTGTGCACTCTAATCATTGCAACAAAGTGCGGCGTGATATTACCATTTTTAATTGTGTGCTTCATTTACATCAAGCGTCAAAGTGAAGTGTTGAATCATCGGTGCTGCCACATGGTGCAAGTGTCTGTGTGCGTGTTTTTTTTTTTTTTGTCGTGTGATATTATGTGATGCACAACGGATTTGCACAGCAAAGTCACGAAACTGTAAGTAGATGAATATTTCCTTTTTCTTTCTTCGCACATCTGCGAACTTGTGCCATCCAGACACCCAAAGCTGCATGGACATAGATGCAGTAATGCTGAGTGACTGAACCTCAGAGGAAATACCTGCACATACAGATTTCAATTTCTTACCGGGCCCATTTCCTGATTATTTTTTTCATGAATAAGGGAGAAGGTGTGGCCACAAATTCCGCTGGGCGGGACAGTTTCTTTTAACTTTGGTTCAGGGCCAAAGCGAGCGGGCAAGGGATCTGCATGTGCATGCTTATTAGATTTAGTTAATTAACTTTGGCAGTATTTCGCACCTATAATCTTATACCGCAAATTAACGTGCTTGTGTATTTTGTGTCGCGAGTATTTTTAATGTGATCGTTTGCATATAATTTTTTTTTTATTCTCTAAGCAATTGTATATGAATATCACCTGCAGCTCTATTTAGTGTGTAAACGAGTAGTATCTCTTGTTCAGATAGTCCGGTGGAGACTCAGTCGGCTGCGTTATCCGACAGTAAAGTGTGACACCGTATGCTGCCCACATATGAGGGGCAATTGTCTATTACGCCCAGAGAGCGCCGGATCTGTTTAAATCTCGCAGAACGTTATTAAATGTTGTGTTGTGTATTTGAGAATCATGTGTTATTTGCGAAAGTGAGTGTTGTACTGGCTGGTTGGGGATTGAATGTACCGGAGTAAGATCCGGACCACTACACTCAGTCACGAATTGGTGATTGCGGGTGAACCTCATCACAACTCTGATCCCAAAGTATCATTTTTTTTAGATTATTTTATTGTTTATTTGTTGTTGTTATTTTGTTCACAAGGTGGATTCACCCAAGCCTTATGCTTCGGGTCATTCTTCAACTTTTCATTTTTTATGTTCTGGTGTGAATCTTTGAGTGCAGCAGTGCACCTGAGATTCTCACCTGGTGCCGTGGCCAACTAAATTGTACTTCAGGTCTCAAGCACCGTTACCGGCAGACTAGGCAGGAACACTGCTAGTGCCGTGTAACATTAATGGTGCCGTTGTCCCAGGATCGATACCTATATTTTGCAGCTAGCGGAACAACACTCATGTTCGTAAAATAAGTGCGAATTGACTGCCATTACTATTTTTATTTAGTTTTGTTCGGTGCGAATTTTGTATAATTTAGCATTAAGTAAGCCTTAAGCTGTTTTCTAAGAACTGCCATAATTTTAGTGGGTAAGAAAAACAAAATGGCTAACACGAAAAAATCGTCATCTGCGAGTCACATGGATTCAGATGATTCTGGTGGTCACTCTGACGGAGAACATGTGAGCACTGGGGCTGCAATTGTTCCGGAAGAGAGTACACCTGTTACAAGTACAGCGGGTACATCACAGCTGAGACAAACAGCTTTAGCCGCACCTATGGTTTACGGTGAGCAAATAGCGGGATGCATAAACATGTTGAGGCTATTTACAGGCACTGATCCGCTGTATCGTGCTAAACACTTTTTTCAGGATGTCGAAAGTGTAGCGATGGTGGGTAGATGGAGTGAGCAAACTAAACTCGCGATTGCAAAATCTAAATTTCGGGAGAGAGCTGCTGAATTTCTATCTGATAGCGATGAGCTGAGGGCAGAAACCGAACCCTTTGCAGCGCGAACCCGCATGATTGTAGATCCCTTACGAGTGCAGGGAAGCCAGGTCAAAAGTCCTCCAATCATTTCGCGGGCGTCGCTGAGACCAAGGGATGATTACGGGCGGGTGTTAAGGGCTAGTAACACCATGCCACACACTGACAGACGGGGTGCAGTCGACATTATAGTGGATCCCCAGGAAGACTGTGACACCACGATTATCTACGATGTTGAGAAGGAACTCGAAGACAGTGGAACGCAAGAATTTGGCATCGAGCGCAGATAAACGCGGGCGTAGGAGCATCGAACGTGAGAGATCTGTGGAACTCGTGGATTCTCGAAGCTATGCCTCATATTTAAATTTTTTTTCCGCCTATCTCGACGGGTAGCAATGAACGTGTGATGAAATCCTTAAACTTTCCTTCCACTCCGGGCACTTAAATCCGGAATTAGGTGCCTTGCGACGGTGGGAAAGGGTTGAGTGTTTACAGTTAAAAAAAAAAAATAGAATGATTGGATGAATAAACTTCATCCAGTCATCCTTTTTTTTTCTTTCATGGGGGATGGAATGTTACAGTGGACACCCCCCTCCTAAAACCTGAAGAAAACTCTAAAATTTGTCCGCCATGTCGCGTATGGTATGAGGCAGCTAGGAATCACAGTTCGGCAGGATCACATGTTCTTTTACAGTTCAGTTTTTTTTTATTTATTTCTCATTTACGTTGTTTTTTCTTTCGGATGTTCTCTAAATTAATTAACAAAATTGCGGGATAATTGGGAAGTCGCTCCAATGCTCTTGAAGGCACGAAACGCAATATTTTTGCCATTTTAAATTGTTTCTACCTGTGGGAAAATGTAGCACTCAATGGTTGCTCTGGAAATTGATAAGAGCAAAGCGATAGGCCCAGAAGAGGGCTTCTGGATTTCTTGATTAGGGGCCGATGTTACGACCCACCCCCGCCATTAATTTAGTAATTAATGGGCGTGGTTGATGTGTGAAATTAATTAAGTATTAATTATGTTCGAGGCTTGATTGGAGTTTAAAAGTGTAAACAGCAGATAAAGTTTTATCTGGGGGTTTGGAAAGAAAAGAGGCGACGAATTCTCTCTCTGGCTGGGTGGTCTCAGAATAGCTCTGTTAGGTCATAAATATCAGGGCGCAGCTGACGGGAAACTAAGCAACACGGAATGGTACCTTTCGAAGAGGGGTCCACTTGAGTAAATGAATGAAGATGGGGACAAAAGGTTTAGCGAATAATCGTAAATTAGTCGATTGTTTGGGGCATTTTCGAGAACAATTGCTCTCTGTGTGGTCCGTGCAGAAAAATAAGAGTTCGCACTTGGCATGAAAATAAGGAAGAAAGTTTAGTTGTCTGTGCGCTCTCCGATGTGAAAGGCTGGATGCCTTGGATCTGCAAAAAATGAATTGGGAAAAATGAAGCAGCAAACCTCCCCGCATTTGGTAAGAAATGGAGACAACTCGAGGCAGCTGGAGATGCCAGTTTGCCATAAAGACAGCAGAATGCCTAAATCCGCAGGATAAAGCAGAAATTTCTAGGCTGGAGCGTAATGGAACTCAGCGACTGTTTGGCCTAATGAAAGCCAAGTTACAGGGGAATTAAGAAGTCTGCGAGTGGACAGTGGTCATTCCAATGAGAAGCGAAGCCAAGCAAAAGTCGGGTTCGGATGCCAACCACTGCAGTGTGGAATCGTCACCCCCATTCATCCCCTACTGTGGAGGAAGTGAAGAGATGCGCTTGTCTTACGGGGCGAAGCGAGGCCCCATGTGTGCGTGTGTGTGGTCGCGTAAGCAGCGAAGCCACTACGTGTAAGTGCGACGGGATAAAAACATGTCGAAAGAAAAATATGAGCGTAAGAGCGGTGGCTTCGATACCTAACAAATATACAGGTGAAATGTTGAGTTGCCGATATACGCTTAAGGTAAAAGCACGTCTGATTTCGCTCGGCCGAGAAAATTAATCTTGGAAACCGCAACATCAGATGTGAGAGGGCCTATTTTGCTTAACGGCCACCTTCAAATCGTCACGAGAATAGATCAGTGTGCACTCTAATCATTGCAACAAAGTGCGGCGTGATATTACCATTTTTAATTGTGTGCTTCATTTACATCAAGCGTCAAAGTGAAGTGTTGAATCATCGGTGCTGCCACATGGTGCAAGTGTCTGTGTGCGTGTTTTTTTTTTTGTCGTGTGATATTATGTGATGCACAACGGATTTGCACAGCAAAGTCACGAAACTGTAAGTAGATGAATATTTCCTTTTTCTTTCTTCGCACATCTGCGAACTTGTGCCATCCAGACACCCAAAGCTGCATGGACATAGATGCAGTAATGCTGAGTGACTGAACCTCAGAGGAAATACCTGCACATACAGATTTCAATTTCTTACCGGGCCCATTTCCTGATTATTTTTTTTCATGAATAAGGGAGAAGGTGTGGCCACAAATTCCGCTGGGCGGGACAGTTTCTTTTAACTTTGGTTCAGGGCCAAAGCGAGCGGGCAAGGGATCTGCATGTGCATGCTTATTAGATTTAGTTAATTAACTTTGGCAGTATTTCGCACCTATAATCTTATACCGCAAATTAACGTGCTTGTGTATTTTGTGTCGCGAGTATTTTTAATGTGATCGTTTGCATATAATTTTTTTTTATTCTCTAAGCAATTGTATATGAATATCACCTGCAGCTCTATTTAGTGTGTAAACGAGTAGTATCTCTTGTTCAGATAGTCCGGTGGAGACTCAGTCGGCTGCGTTATCCGACAGTAAAGTGTGACACCGTATGCTGCCCACATATGAGGGGCAATTGTCTATTACGCCCAGAGAGCGCCGGATCTGTTTAAATCTCGCAGAACGTTATTAAATGTTGTGTTGTGTATTTGAGAATCATGTGTTATTTGCGAAAGTGAGTGTTGTACTGGCTGGTTGGGGATTGAATGTACCGGAGTAAGATCCGGACCACTACACTCAGTCACGAATTGGTGATTGCGGGTGAACCTCATCACAACTCTGATCCCAAAGTATCATTTTTTTTAGATTATTTTATTGTTTATTTGTTGTTGTTATTTTGTTCACAAGGTGGATTCACCCAAGCCTTATGCTTCGGGTCATTCTTCAACTTTTCATTTTTTATGTTCTGGTGTGAATCTTTGAGTGCAGCAGTGCACCTGAGATTCTCACCTGGTGCCGTGGCCAACTAAATTGTACTTCAGGTCTCAAGCACCGTTACCGGCAGACTAGGCAGGAACACTGCTAGTGCCGTGTAACATTAATGGTGCCGTTGTCCCAGGATCGATACCTATATTTTGCAGCTAGCGGAACAACACTCATGTTCGTAAAATAAGTGCGAATTGACTGCCATTACTATTTTTATTTAGTTTTGTTCGGTGCGAATTTTGTATAATTTAGCATTAAGTAAGCCTTAAGCTGTTTTCTAAGAACTGCCATAATTTTAGTGGGTAAGAAAAACAAAATGGCTAACACGAAAAAATCGTCATCTGCGAGTCACATGGATTCAGATGATTCTGGTGGTCACTCTGACGGAGAACATGTGAGCACTGGGGCTGCAATTGTTCCGGAAGAGAGTACACCTGTTACAAGTACAGCGGGTACATCACAGCTGAGACAAACAGCTTTAGCCGCACCTATGGTTTACGGTGAGCAAATAGCGGGATGCATAAACATGTTGAGGCTATTTACAGGCACTGATCCGCTGTATCGTGCTAAACACTTTTTTCAGGATGTCGAAAGTGTAGCGATGGTGGGTAGATGGAGTGAGCAAACTAAACTCGCGATTGCAAAATCTAAATTTCGGGAGAGAGCTGCTGAATTTCTATCTGATAGCGATGAGCTGAGGGCAGAAACCGAACCCTTTGCAGCGCGAACCCGCATGATTGTAGATCCCTTACGAGTGCAGGGAAGCCAGGTCAAAAGTCCTCCAATCATTTCGCGGGCGTCGCTGAGACCAAGGGATGATTACGGGCGGGTGTTAAGGGCTAGTAACACCATGCCACACACTGACAGACGGGGTGCAGTCGACATTATAGTGGATCCCCAGGAAGACTGTGACACCACGATTATCTACGATGTTGAGAAGGAACTCGAAGACAGTGGAACGCAAGAATTTGGCATCGAGCGCAGATAAACGCGGGCGTAGGAGCATCGAACGTGAGAGATCTGTGGAACTCGTGGATTCTCGAAGCTATGCCTCATATTTAAATTTTTTTTCCGCCTATCTCGACGGGTAGCAATGAACGTGTGATGAAATCCTTAAACTTTCCTTCCACTCCGGGCACTTAAATCCGGAATTAGGTGCCTTGCGACGGTGGGAAAGGGTTGAGTGTTTACAGTTAAAAAAAAAAAATAGAATGATTGGATGAATAAACTTCATCCAGTCATCCTTTTTTTTTCTTTCATGGGGGGATGGAATGTTACAGTGGACACCCCCCTCCTAAAACCTGAAGAAAACTCTAAAATTTGTCCGCCATGTCGCGTATGGTATGAGGCAGCTAGGAATCACAGTTCGGCAGGATCACATGTTCTTTTACAGTTCAGTTTTTTTTTATTTATTTCTCATTTACGTTGTTTTTTCTTTCGGATGTTCTCTAAATTAATTAACAAAATTGCGGGATAATTGGGAAGTCGCTCCAATGCTCTTGAAGGCATGAAACGCAATATTTTTGCCATTTTAAATTGTTTCTACCTGTGGGAAAATGTAGCACTCAATGGTTGCTCTGGAAATTGATAAGAGCAAAGCGATAGGCCCAGAAGAGGGCTTCTGGATTTCTTGATTAGGGGCCGATGTTACGACCCACCCCCGCCATTAATTTAGTAATTAATGGGCGTGGTTGATGTGTGAAATTAATTAAGTATTAATTATGTTCGAGGCTTGATTGGAGTTTAAAAGTGTAAACAGCAGATAAAGTTTTATCTGGGGGTTTGGAAAGAAAAGAGGCGACGAATTCTCTCTCTGGCTGGGTGGTCTCAGAATAGCTCTGTTAGGTCATAAATATCAGGGCGCAGCTGACGGGAAACTAAGCAACACGGAATGGTACCTTTCGAAGAGGGGTCCACTTGAGTAAATGAATGAAGATGGGGACAAAAGGTTTAGCGAATAATCGTAAATTAGTCGATTGTTTGGGGCATTTTCGAGAACAATTGCTCTCTGTGTGGTCCGTGCAGAAAAATAAGAGTTCGCACTTGGCATGAAAATAAGGAAGAAAGTTTAGTTGTCTGTGCGCTCTCCGATGTGAAAGGCTGGATGCCTTGGATCTGCAAAAAATGAATTGGGAAAAATGAAGCAGCAAACCTCCCCGCATTTGGTAAGAAATGGAGACAACTCGAGGCAGCTGGAGATGCCAGTTTGCCATAAAGACAGCAGAATGCCTAAATCCGCAGGATAAAGCAGAAATTTCTAGGCTGGAGCGTAATGGAACTCAGCGACTGTTTGGCCTAATGAAAGCCAAGTTACAGGGGAATTAAGAAGTCTGCGAGTGGACAGTGGTCATTCCAATGAGAAGCGAAGCCAAGCAAAAGTCGGGTTCGGATGCCAACCACTGCAGTGTGGAATCGTCACCCCCATTCATCCCCTACTGTGGAGGAAGTGAAGAGATGCGCTTGTCTTACGGGGCGAAGCGAGGCCCCATGTGTGCGTGTGTGTGGTCGCGTAAGCAGCAGAAGCCACTACGTGTAAGTGCGACGGGATAAAAACATGTCGAAAGAAAAATATGAGCGTAAGAGCGGTGGCTTCGATACCTAACAAATATACAGGTGAAATGTTGAGTTGCCGATATACGCTTAAGGTAAAAGCACGTCTGATTTCGCTCGGCCGAGAAAATTAATCTTGGAAACCGCAACATCAGATGTGAGAGGGCCTATTTTGCTTAACGGCCACCTTCAAATCGTCACGAGAATAGATCAGTGTGCACTCTAATCATTGCAACAAAGTGCGGCGTGATATTACCATTTTTAATTGTGTGCTTCATTTACATCAAGCGTCAAAGTGAAGTGTTGAATCATCGGTGCTGCCACATGGTGCAAGTGTCTGTGTGCGTGTTTTTTTTTTGTCGTGTGATATTATGTGATGCACAACGGATTTGCACAGCAAAGTCACGAAACTGTAAGTAGATGAATATTTCCTTTTTCTTTCTTCGCACATCTGCGAACTTGTGCCATCCAGACACCCAAAGCTGCATGGACATAGATGCAGTAATGCTGAGTGACTGAACCTCAGAGGAAATACCTGCACATACAGATTTCAATTTCTTACCGGGCCCATTTCCTGATTATTTTTTTTCATGAATAAGGGAGAAGGTGTGGCCACAAATTCCGCTGGGCGGGACAGTTTCTTTTAACTTTGGTTCAGGGCCAAAGCGAGCGGGCAAGGGATCTGCATGTGCATGCTTATTAGATTTAGTTAATTAACTTTGGCAGTATTTCGCACCTATAATCTTATACCGCAAATTAACGTGCTTGTGTATTTTGTGTCGCGAGTATTTTTAATGTGATCGTTTGCATATAATTTTTTTATTCTCTAAGCAATTGTATATGAATATCACCTGCAGCTCTATTTAGTGTGTAAACGAGTAGTATCTCTTGTTCAGATAGTCCGGTGGAGACTCAGTCGGCTGCGTTATCCGACAGTAAAGTGTGACACCGTATGCTGCCCACATATGAGGGGCAATTGTCTATTACGCCCAGAGAGCGCCGGATCTGTTTAAATCTCGCAGAACGTTATTAAATGTTGTGTTGTGTATTTGAGAATCATGTGTTATTTGCGAAAGTGAGTGTTGTACTGGCTGGTTGGGGATTGAATGTACCGGAGTAAGATCCGGACCACTACACTCAGTCACGAATTGGTGATTGCGGGTGAACCTCATCACAACTCTGATCCCAAAGTATCATTTTTTTTAGATTATTTTATTGTTTATTTGTTGTTGTTATTTTGTTCACAAGGTGGATTCACCCAAGCCTTATGCTTCGGGTCATTCTTCAACTTTTCATTTTTTATGTTCTGGTGTGAATCTTTGAGTGCAGCAGTGCACCTGAGATTCTCACCTGGTGCCGTGGCCAACTAAATTGTACTTCAGGTCTCAAGCACCGTTACCGGCAGACTAGGCAGGAACACTGCTAGTGCCGTGTAACATTAATGGTGCCGTTGTCCCAGGATCGATACCTATATTTTGCAGCTAGCGGAACAACACTCATGTTCGTAAAATAAGTGCGAATTGACTGCCATTACTATTTTTATTTAGTTTTGTTCGGTGCGAATTTTGTATAATTTAGCATTAAGTAAGCCTTAAGCTGTTTTCTAAGAACTGCCATAATTTTAGTGGGTAAGAAAAACAAAATGGCTAACACGAAAAAATCGTCATCTGCGAGTCACATGGATTCAGATGATTCTGGTGGTCACTCTGACGGAGAACATGTGAGCACTGGGGCTGCAATTGTTCCGGAAGAGAGTACACCTGTTACAAGTACAGCGGGTACATCACAGCTGAGACAAACAGCTTTAGCCGCACCTATGGTTTACGGTGAGCAAATAGCGGGATGCATAAACATGTTGAGGCTATTTACAGGCACTGATCCGCTGTATCGTGCTAAACACTTTTTTCAGGATGTCGAAAGTGTAGCGATGGTGGGTAGATGGAGTGAGCAAACTAAACTCGCGATTGCAAAATCTAAATTTCGGGAGAGAGCTGCTGAATTTCTATCTGATAGCGATGAGCTGAGGGCAGAAACCGAACCCTTTGCAGCGCGAACCCGCATGATTGTAGATCCCTTACGAGTGCAGGGAAGCCAGGTCAAAAGTCCTCCAATCATTTCGCGGGCGTCGCTGAGACCAAGGGATGATTACGGGCGGGTGTTAAGGGCTAGTAACACCATGCCACACACTGACAGACGGGGTGCAGTCGACATTATAGTGGATCCCCAGGAAGACTGTGACACCACGATTATCTACGATGTTGAGAAGGAACTCGAAGACAGTGGAACGCAAGAATTTGGCATCGAGCGCAGATAAACGCGGGCGTAGGAGCATCGAACGTGAGAGATCTGTGGAACTCGTGGATTCTCGAAGCTATGCCTCATATTTAAATTTTTTTTTCCGCCTATCTCGACGGGTAGCAATGAACGTGTGATGAAATCCTTAAACTTTCCTTCCACTCCGGGCACTTAAATCCGGAATTAGGTGCCTTGCGACGGTGGGAAAGGGTTGAGTGTTTACAGTTAAAAAAAAAAATAGAATGATTGGATGAATAAACTTCATCCAGTCATCCTTTTTTCTTTCATGGGGGATGGAATGTTACAGTGGACACCCCCCCTCCTAAAACCTGAAGAAAACTCTAAAATTTGTCCGCCATGTCGCGTATGGTATGAGGCAGCTAGGAATCACAGTTCGGCAGGATCACATGTTCTTTTACAGTTCAGTTTTTTTTTATTTATTTCTCATTTACGTTGTTTTTTCTTTCGGATGTTCTCTAAATTAATTAACAAAATTGCGGGATAATTGGGAAGTCGCTCCAATGCTCTTGAAGGCATGAAACGCAATATTTTTGCCATTTTAAATTGTTTCTACCTGTGGGAAAATGTAGCACTCAATGGTTGCTCTGGAAATTGATAAGAGCAAAGCGATAGGCCCAGAAGAGGGCTTCTGGATTTCTTGATTAGGGGCCGATGTTACGACCCACCCCCGCCATTAATTTAGTAATTAATGGGCGTGGTTGATGTGTGAAATTAATTAAGTATTAATTATGTTCGAGGCTTGATTGGAGTTTAAAAGTGTAAACAGCAGATAAAGTTTTATCTGGGGGTTTGGAAAGAAAAGAGGCGACGAATTCTCTCTCTGGCTGGGTGGTCTCAGAATAGCTCTGTTAGGTCATAAATATCAGGGCGCAGCTGACGGGAAACTAAGCAACACGGAATGGTACCTTTCGAAGAGGGGTCCACTTGAGTAAATGAATGAAGATGGGGACAAAAGGTTTAGCGAATAATCGTAAATTAGTCGATTGTTTGGGGCATTTTCGAGAACAATTGCTCTCTGTGTGGTCCGTGCAGAAAAATAAGAGTTCGCACTTGGCATGAAAATAAGGAAGAAAGTTTAGTTGTCTGTGCGCTCTCCGATGTGAAAGGCTGGATGCCTTGGATCTGCAAAAAATGAATTGGGAAAAATGAAGCAGCAAACCTCCCCGCATTTGGTAAGAAATGGAGACAACTCGAGGCAGCTGGAGATGCCAGTTTGCCATAAAGACAGCAGAATGCCTAAATCCGCAGGATAAAGCAGAAATTTCTAGGCTGGAGCGTAATGGAACTCAGCGACTGTTTGGCCTAATGAAAGCCAAGTTACAGGGGAATTAAGAAGTCTGCGAGTGGACAGTGGTCATTCCAATGAGAAGCGAAGCCAAGCAAAAGTCGGGTTCGGATGCCAACCACTGCAGTGTGGAATCGTCACCCCCATTCATCCCCTACTGTGGAGGAAGTGAAGAGATGCGCTTGTCTTACGGGGCGAAGCGAGGCCCCATGTGTGCGTGTGTGTGGTCGCGTAAGCAGCGAAGCCACTACGTGTAAGTGCGACGGGATAAAAACATGTCGAAAGAAAAATATGAGCGTAAGAGCGGTGGCTTCGATACCTAACAAATATACAGGTGAAATGTTGAGTTGCCGATATACACTTAAGGTAAAAGCACGTCTGATTTCGCTCGGCCGAGAAAATTAATCTTGGAAACCGCAACATCAGATGTGAGAGGGCCTATTTTGCTTAACGGCCACCTTCAAATCGTCACGAGAATAGATCAGTGTGCACTCTAATCATTGCAACAAAGTGCGGCGTGATATTACCATTTTTAATTGTGTGCTTCATTTACATCAAGCGTCAAAGTGAAGTGTTGAATCATCGGTGCTGCCACATGGTGCAAGTGTCTGTGTGCGTGTTTTTTTTTTTGTCGTGTGATATTATGTGATGCACAACGGATTTGCACAGCAAAGTCACGAAACTGTAAGTAGATGAATATTTCCTTTTTCTTTCTTCGCACATCTGCGAACTTGTGCCATCCAGACACCCAAAGCTGCATGGACATAGATGCAGTAATGCTGAGTGACTGAACCTCAGAGGAAATACCTGCACATACAGATTTCAATTTCTTACCGGGCCCATTTCCTGATTATTTTTTTTTTCATGAATAAGGGAGAAGGTGTGGCCACAAATTCCGCTGGGCGGGACAGTTTCTTTTAACTTTGGTTCAGGGCCAAAGCGAGCGGGCAAGGGATCTGCATGTGCATGCTTATTAGATTTAGTTAATTAACTTTGGCAGTATTTCGCACCTATAATCTTATACCGCAAATTAACGTGCTTGTGTATTTTTGTGTCGCGAGTATTTTTAATGTGATCGTTTGCATATAATTTTTTTTTATTCTCTAAGCAATTGTATATGAATATCACCTGCAGCTCTATTTAGTGTGTAAACGAGTAGTATCTCTTGTTCAGATAGTCCGGTGGAGACTCAGTCGGCTGCGTTATCCGACAGTAAAGTGTGACACCGTATGCTGCCCACATATGAGGGGCAATTGTCTATTACGCCCAGAGAGCGCCGGATCTGTTTAAATCTCGCAGAACGTTATTAAATGTTGTGTTGTGTATTTGAGAATCATGTGTTATTTGCGAAAGTGAGTGTTGTACTGGCTGGTTGGGGATTGAATGTACCGGAGTAAGATCCGGACCACTACACTCAGTCACGAATTGGTGATTGCGGGTGAACCTCATCACAACTCTGATCCCAAAGTATCATTTTTTTTAGATTATTTTATTGTTTATTTGTTGTTGTTATTTTGTTCACAAGGTGGATTCACCCAAGCCTTATGCTTCGGGTCATTCTTCAACTTTTCATTTTTTATGTTCTGGTGTGAATCTTTGAGTGCAGCAGTGCACCTGAGATTCTCACCTGGTGCCGTGGCCAACTAAATTGTACTTCAGGTCTCAAGCACCGTTACCGGCAGACTAGGCAGGAACACTGCTAGTGCCGTGTAACACAACTAAATATGTTGTGAAGTACATTCTTAAAATGTTTGCAAAAACCACGCAAAAATATTCAATTATTGCTGGAAATGCAAATTTGGAAGATGTGAATCCATTTATTGGTGTAAATATGACATGGGTGTTAAGTCAGATAATATTCGAAACCTTGAAAATTTCGTCGTCCTGGAGCAGAAATCGGTATGGTAACTATTACACCACCCAGAAAGACCAAGTTTCAAGTTGTAACCGTTCTGGGTGGTGTAGCAGTTAGTCAGGCGCTATCCAGGAGACGCGGGTTCGATTCCCGCTCCAGGACGACGAAGTTTTCAACTTTTCGGATATTATCTGACTTAACATCCACGTCATATTTACACCAATAAACGAATTCACATCTTCCAAATTTGTATTGTACAGTGTTGTAATTCCGTATTTAATTCATTGATGGAAATTATTATTAATATTTTTATTACCTATATCCTTTTATCACCACGTAATTGTTGACCACTTATATTTTGCTATTTATCTGTGCAGAACACAAGTTTGGAAAAGTGACTGGAATCCTGATAAGACCGAATTGTGTGATAAGACCAATTGTGTGATAATCCTGATAAGACCGATTTGTGAGCCATAAATCTATTTTCCAAAGTACTAATAAACATGTCTAAAAATGGTACATAAATTGAAATCTTGTCATGGTTTTCTGGGTTTTCTGTGTTTATGTCACAGCGTTGGCTTTGATTTGATGTGATTCTTGGTATTTTAAACAAAACTCCTTGTTTTTCAACGGGCTTTAGAGTAATCTGAAATAAGTCATAGAACTCAAATTTGGCATTGCATCCTCCACACAGAAACTTTCAGTATACCCCAGTATTGGCTTTTCATTGCAATGGGACATTCTGGTCCTTGCCTCATCGCCATTTTCACATCTTCATGGAGAAAACAAGTTCAATTTTTACCATGAAACATAAAAATAATTTCAAATACAATAAAAAGTTTGCCTTTTAAAATCACGTTTCTGAAATATCGAAATGTTCCAATTTTTTGGGGGGAGGGGTAACACCCCCCAGGCACGCCACTTCTTTCTACAGAGTAACATCCTTTTTCTGCCTGAAACTATAATTTCAACGCAAAAAATACAAAAATGGCAGAGAGCTCAAGCCCTCAGCCTGCTCCCTATGTCCTATATCTGAGCCTAGAGTAAGATTAAAATGTTATTTTAAACACAAAAGCTTGTCCTGTAATCCTTTACCGCAACAATTTACGTATCTCTGGAGTAGTAGTTGCGCTTTTTCAGAAAAGCGCGGTCTCTCTTCGAAAGGCGCTTACTGACTTTGATCGTGTTAGACGCACGAGCCAACTTACTACCTCTTGAGAGGCACTTTTGCTCCGGAAATACACACAGTTCATTTGGTGAAATTGAATACGGGGGCATCAATGCCAACAAACAGCCTCAAGTGTTGACTCTCGCCTCGGTATTAGAAATAGTTGAATTCATTGGCGTTTACAACAGACCTGACTCCCGAAAACTGCAGCCTGGCTACCACACTTCCTCTTATCACTGAATATCATTCTGTTACCTCCCCCCGGCCCAACCCCCTGCAGAGCCTTCCGACGTTGAAAGCAACCACCCTCTCGAGCGATACATCACTTTTGCTTGCCACAAAAGAGTTCGTATTGAGAACCACTCACCACCCTGCGTTGCGTCCCCACGGTTTGATTCATTCATCGTTCGATATAACAAAGGCCTTCTCTCCTTTCTGCCTGCACACGTGAACTGAAGGATACATTGGAAAATCCCGCTGCGCAAACGTCTCTTATTGAGAACACGTAAAGATGATGGGAGCGAGGGGGGAGGGTCAGAAAGGGGGAAGGAACCGACATTGCTCATGCCATCCTGGAATGGTGAGAGATTTTGCCTTTGGGAAGCAAACGTCGTCGGGAAGCCTAGCCTTTGTTATCGTGGTGTTATGTGACATTCTTAAATACACAGATTAGGATTCGCGTTACAGGAGATAATCGTGTTTGATTAGGCTGTGAAATAGGAGATCATGACGTCACAAAGTCACCTGAGTAAAAATCGGAGGCACGAGCGTTCGGGAGCCAGTAACAAAGTAGACTAAAAACGAGAAACAAATTATTGTATTCGGAAATCGTTAAAACTCACTATTTAATTGACGTATAAAATATAAAATTTAAATAACGTCCATAGAATAGACATATTTAAAAAATACGCCTACTGTTTTCAGTTGCCTATTTAAATGACGACTGTTAATTTAAATTCGGATAACAGAAAAACTGTGCAACTCAGAGGATTGCGTTCCGAACTATTTCGCCAGTAAAAAATCGCAATTACAGAACACAGGAGTCAATTACTGGCCCAATAGCTAAACCATATGTTAACATTAGGCTGCACGACTTTTGCTCGTTGTGAAGGCATGTAGAAATGGCGGGGATTGGTGGTCCTTGAGTACACACTGTTTTCCCCTGCCTCACTCATTTTTTTTGTTTGAGGAAGTTCTGTCGCATTTCTCTCCACCTGTCCGTGACTCTTGATGTCTTTATGTTGGCTAGCTAGCTATTGTGTTTGCGTCAGAGAAATTGATTAAATAAGTGCGTCTCAGTTGTCTTTCTGAAGTTCTCAGCACAACAACTAATAAGTTTTCGAAAATTCACAAAATAGGCATTCCATTTCGACCTGTTGTTGATAACATTATTACTGCATCTTATCAAATAACGAAATTCCTATCTCGGAAGTTATCCGTCTTATTATCTTCAGGTAAAAGTTCTATCAAAAACTGCTTACAATTTGTGAACCACCTAAAGCTGCACTCCCCGAAAAAGAAGACACTAATATCACTGGATATAGGTTTCTATGTTCTCTAACATTCCACTAGAAGGAGCATTGGATTGGCTAAAAAGAAGTCTGTTAGCCCATCACTTCGCCCAACCCGAAGTAGAACAACTCTTAATTTTGGTCGCTCCATGCCTTTCTCAAAACTGATTTGTTTACTAAGGCTAATTTTACAGACAAATTTATGGTCTAGCAATGAGATGCCCGTTATCTCCAATTCTTTTCGAAATTTGTGTGAAACACTTTGAAGACAAACTTTTCAACATGATCTCATTCAGTTTTGGGGTACGCCGCGTAGACGACATTTCATTCTCTGGGAAGATGAAATTTGCGAAATTTCTTGAACTGTTACTAACGATCAACTCATTGGACCCAAGTATTCAGTTTACTTATGAAATCGAGCAAGATGATTCTCTTCCTTTTCTAGACGTATCTAGTTACACGGTGCGAAGGTTCATTCATCACCATTGTTTATCGTAAACCATTTGCTGTTAGTTTACCACTTCAAGCAAAATCAAATCAGTCCATCCAACACAAATCCAGTGCTTACCATACACATATGTCTACCGTGCTTTAAATCTGTCCAACAAAGGAGGGCCACCAGAAGGAGCTAGGTTACATCAGACAGGTTGCTATCAACAGAGGGTTCAAAACATTCATTGGTGAATTCAGGTATCAAAAAATTGCTAAACCTCTACATAAATCCAGCTTGACCCAGATCTCTCCAAATTCTCAACGAAACTTAGCAGTTCTTCCATTCATTCCTGAAATGTGTTTCAAAATATCAAAAATCTTTAGATCACGAAAGTTCAAAGTGATTTTCACTCCTGTATCTAAGATGGTTTACTTCACAAACAGGACCCAATTCCTGACATAAACTCTTGGGAAATGCATCGCATCCAATGTCAGTGTGGCTTGTCATACAAAGGTCAAACACGAAGATAACTTAAATTCAGATTAAAAGAACAGTAATCATATATTAAAAAGTGTGAACTTAAAAAAATCTTCCATAGCCTAGTCCTGTTCGGAAAATAACCATCACTAACTAACAAAATACTTTTAAGTTATTTTGTTAGTTAGGATCACCAACTAACAAAATGACTTTACTGGAATTTTTATTACACTCAATTAAAATTGTGATAGATATTGTCTGTATAACTGAAACGTGATTTTCCAAAGGGGAATTATAATGGACAATTAAATAATATAATATGTTTTATTTAAACAGAAATTACTCAAAAGAAGGAGCATTGCGATATATGTTAATAATAAACATAAGGATTTTACAACTGTTAATGACTTTACAATAACAAACCCTAATACAGAAATACTACCTATATAAAATCAATTTTATAATAATTACTGTAGGTTACAGACCATCTCATTCTGATTACAAGGTATGCTTAAATATACTAAATGAATTTCTTAACTATGCGAACCTTACTAAAAAAAAACTTTCATCATGGGGGATTTAAACATTGACATTTTACAAAATAATTCCATAACTAATCAATTAACATACATTTTGGATTCGTCAGGATTTCTGAATGCCATCAGGTCACCAACAAGAATTACTTCACATTCGAAAACAGCGTTAGATCTTTGTTTTACTAACATTCAACAAGATCCCATTACTTCAGGAATTTCATAATTCAGTTTTAGTGATCATTTATACCTATATTATAATACATAGGCATGAACAGCAGGTGACCCAAATGCGTGGGGTTGACAAAACGAGATCTATTAATAATAAAAACTTAGAAATTTTAGGACAAAATTAAAAAAATATAAGCTGGAGTGATATAAATACCAATTATTCACCGAATATAAAATATAAAATATTTTTCACTAAACTAAAAGATATATATGACAACAGTTTTCCTATTTCTAAACAAAGTACTAAGTCGGGGAAAAAAATAATTAGAAAGCCATAGACTACTAACACATTGCTGAATAAAATTAATAACAGACATAAGTAATTTTCCAAATTTCTTAAAACAAGACAACAACTAGATTTCAATCATTTTAAGCAATACAGAAACAAATTGAATTCAGAAATAAGATCAACCGAAAGAGATTATTACACTAATATCAAACAGAAGTCATCGCTCTTTCCACATTTATAAGTGATTCACGGAAAAATTCTCATTGGCCGCCACCGGGAATTGAACCCAGGATCTTCCAGTTACGCGCCGGGTATACTTTCACTGCACCACAGCGGCCTCGTATTCCTCCACACTCACATACGACCAACTGCCAAGCCACTTGGCAGGTTGCTTCTCGGAGCCCCGCACAATGCTGGGGATTCACCAAAGATGGTAAGCAGCAACTGAACAAATAATTAGAAGGCGAATGAATAATTATTGCAGACATTTGACGTGGACTAGGAACATCAAACAGAAGTCATCGGTCTTTCCACGTTTATATGTGAGCCACGGAAAAATTATCATTATCGGCCACCGGGAATCGAACCCAGGGTCTTCCAGTTACGCGCCGGATATGCTTCCACTGCAACACAGCTGCCTAATGAGATTTTTTCCGGATGAATTAAAAATTACAAAAATTACCCCAAAGCATAAATCAGGATTACATAATGATGAAAATAACTATCGTCCAATATCTAAAATATCAATATTTGCAAAATTACTTGAAAAGTTAATGCACAATAAATTATTACCCTACCTAAAGAAATATCATATTGTAAATGAAAATCAATTTGGATTTCAACCAAACAAATCAACAGAGCTTGCACGTCTCCATATTCAGGATATTATAAAAAAACATTTTGAAGACAAAAAAAAATAACACTTGCCTTCTTTTTAAACCTAACAAAAGCTTTTGATACACTAAATCATAACATACTATTAAACAAACTACAGAATATCGGACACAGCAGATACACTATTCAAAAACTATTTACTAAAAAGAAATTAATTTACTCAATTGGAGAATTATTATTCAAAAATGGAAAAAGTAGAAATGATTGTGCCACAGGGATCAATACTTGGGCCACTGCTGTTTAATATCTATATAAATTATATTTTTAATATAGACGCTAAATCTAATATTATCCTTTATGCAGATACCACTTTGTTATTTAGTGAAACTAACCCAAATGGAATAATTTTACAAGGAAATATAGAATTACAGAAATATACCGAGTGGTTGGGAGCTAATGAACTGGTACTAAATACAGATAAGACTAAAGCGGTAATTTTTTTCTAGACAGAAAATAAAACAAGATATAAGTATACCATTATTATTGGATAGCAAATCAATTGAAATAGTAAGCAACTTTACTTACCTTGGAATTGCACTCAATAATGATTTAAAATGGAATAAACACATAGAAAATCTTCTGAGTAAAATATCAAAACACATAGGAATTATAAGCCATGTTTTAATAAATCTTACGATTAAAACAGTAAAATTGTTATATTTACCCTTAATTCTTACACACCTTAATTATTGCATATTAACATGGGGTCAAACAACTCAATCCAATATTAAAAAACTGCAAATACTTCAAAATAAATTTATTAGACTAATAGATTCAAAATACAATTTTAACAGTAATAATTATATGCGGTTGGGTATTCATAGTTTTACAAGGGTTTTCCTAATATATATGATATAATGACTGTTAAGCAATTTTACGACTTTAACTCAGGGAAAATTATGTATAAAATAATAAAAAATAACATAATACATGATCTAATAAAAATTACTACTAATACACATCAGCATTATACTAGAAATCAGTATATTAAATACCAGTTTTACCTAAAACTATAATCATAAAACAAAGTCTACATTACTGTGGACCAAGATTTTGGTATTCATTACCTAGAGAACTAACAGAAATCAATAACTATAACCTATATATAAAAAAAAAAACTCTTAAAGCATATACATATATTAAACTAACTACAAAAAAAAAAAAAAAAAAAAAAGTAGATGGGAAGGGGAGGTTAATCGGAAAGTGGGAGGGCAAGAGTGATATCTAATTGTAGCGCCGCGGAGATTTCATATTATACTAATATTATACTAATATTAGTATAATATGAAATCTGTATTATACTAATATTAATCTAATTTCATTGCTGTCTTGGATTGTTGACTTTTCTTAGGGAGCTTGGGGCTACGTCAGGTCTCTGTGAGACCTTTTCACGGACCTTCCTTGCTGTTGTTATCAAAATAGATAAATAACAATGTAACAATAAATCATGAATCTATAACAGCAGAAATAATAAATGAAATGAAATGAAACCACCATTTTTTGTTTGATGACGCCAAACTGTTTGATAGACCTAAATCAATATTTGACCTTGACTTTTTAGAAGTATTTCACATTTTTCAAAACCGTAATAACTTGGTAAATGAATTAGCTTCGTCTATCGAGCGCATGGAAAGCACTCATCAAAACCGATGGCCGCACAAGACGTTTGAGACGTGAAAGTGATAACATCGTAACAAGCAGGAAATGAAAACGTTTAGTCCTGATGAAACTGGACCATAGTTCCAAGTGAAACTATAGTAGACTTTTAAGTTATAAATATTGCATTCATTAACGTTGATTTTTGAATTAAATTAAATCAGTTTTCCTTTTTTATGGTGTCATAGTACAGATCTTTATGTAGCAGCTTTGTACAACATTTTCCCATTCGGATTTGGCGGGCCTGTCCATTTGTGTATTGATATTAATTTGACTTATATTAACGCATCTTTTATTTCAGTTCATTAGCCACACTTTCTTCAGGAAGAGTATGACGTGTGCTATTATTAAGGCCCACGTCAATAAAGTGCTATAGGAGATTTATCGTTTGATTTCTTTGAGATGCACTCTTTTTTACCTCATAATATTTTTAAAGGGAATTTAAAAAGTAACGAGACTGCCAGTTAGCATGAGTTCTCTGAAACTTGGAGGACTTTTTTTCCTATTTTGAAGTAATGTCGTATATACTTAATGATTTCTTTACGCAGTTTCGCCAATTTCTCAGACACGTGCAGGAAGCCGTTGAATACATTTTGCTAGGGATAGTGGCGGTAAGTCATTTTATCTCAGAGTTCAAGCACGTTTTGATTCTGGGCTTTACACAAGGCTTATCACAGATTATCATGCAAGATAAGGAGACTGATAATAATAATAATAGTAATTGTGAGAGTGGACACATTATAACTATGATAAGCAATAATGAACTGAACATTATGCTACTTTTACACAAAAGAAAAGGAAGACAGACATATATTAAGGGCTTGTAGAGATGATCAGAATGTTGATTTTATACTGTGTTAATGTGTGATTTGTTCGACACCAGAGGTAGGGGTATCTATAATTGTATAATTATTTACGAAATTGAAAACATAGTACAAAGCTCACGAAGGCAATAGAATGTTCGAGAGCATTTTTCGATGTCGATGGCCTCAGACAAAGAACTTCAGTTTTCGCACGCCTTAGAAAGGGATAGGCCTTTCCAACGAACTGATAAGCATCTACAATTATACCGCGACTTCCGCTGTATATTGTCAGCCTTTAACAGACACCTAAAAGTCTGAAAATCCATCCATTTACCTTTGTATATCTATAGGAGTTTATTTTGTATTAATGTAAGGATGTACTTTGGCGGTAGGATTACTTTCTCAAAGGGTGCACTTCCTAATGGATAGATCTGACGGACCGACGGAATGCGAAGGGTGGGAGTAAACACATCGGTTAAGTACGCTTCGCCGACGCCAAGGATCAGCGGACGCGTGACGTCAGCGGAGGGACGCTTGGCAGAGGATGAACGCCACGTCAGCAGGTTGGCGAAAGAGGAGTGTTAACGCCGGAGGCTTCGCGCATGCGTAGTGCTGAGGAGGTGAGGAGCGCCAGGCTCTTAAAAGGAACGAGTGAGTTAGTCTGTTTTCGTCTAGGGGAGAGCATTGTTCTCCGGTAAGGGGACGCGAAGAGTTTTCCTTCTTTTTGAGCAAGCGGTCGTTCCAAGTATACGGAGGTCCGAGGCTCTGAACGATGTTAATAAACGCACTATCTTTGCGGAGATAGGGTTTTTGTTGCAGCGGCACAGGTCCCGGCCAGAGAATCCCGCTTGCGTTAGAGATATTTATCCACTACAAGATAATTTATAGTACTTACGAAGACTAAGTTCGTAAAGGAGTTGAAGCCCGAGTTAGAAAAGTAGTAACATTCTCAGAGACACATATTTACCTAATAGTAGGCAGATTCTCTCTGGAACGTCAACGTCTAAAGCTAAAGAATTGGTCACAAAAAAAAAAAAGATAATGCAAATTTTAAAAATTTCGAAAGCAGGAAACGAGGTAATGATAAATCTCTCTCATAGCTTTATGGTGTTAATAAATAATCAAGAGATAATAAGCACATGAAAACATTTATATATTAAGATAATACAACATTTGTGACAAACATTTTATTTTGTCAAGTCGACCAAAGTTTCGCTAGGTTCTGACCTAGCTTCATTAGGACGAACGATCACACCAGATCATATGTAGAGGATTTTAGGAAGGGAGTGTCTGACCCCAGGTCTAAAACAACCCTTAGAAATAGGAAGATTGGAGATTTGGGCTAGAGTGCCCGATAGGAAAGTGACCTGGAAGCGAGGTAGAAAGGGAGAGCAAGACGCCCTTATTTATTACCGGGCGCTAGTACCCGGTGTCCGACGGCTTAACGTGTCTATCCGACGCACGGCGGCTATTTAGTGGTTCGAGCGTTCGTACCTGCTTGGGATCGAACCTGAGGTTTCTCCGTGGCAGTCAGGTTGACCACTTGGCCATCCGCGACCCCATCAGGACGAATGGCATGTAAATATTTAAATTGTTCATGATATCATAAATGGTGTTTACAATCATGGGTTTTGATTAGTTGCTCCCATGGCGCTTGATATTAATTGTGTGGAGGCCATGTCATTAAAAAGTTACGAAGAATTCTGATATATATGGGAAGCTTCCAAAATATCAGCCGCCCCGGTGGCGCAGTGGTCTAAGGCGCTGGCCTCTAATCATTCGTCCGTAAGGGGTCCGGGTTCGAATCCCGGTCAGGCATGGATGTTGTGTTTGTCTTACGGCACTGGCTCTCTCCCTTCCCTGGAACCAGTGACCCTAAATTAGGGACGGGCGACTGCTTATAGCCCATTGAGTTGCTCACGGTGGTCGTTAAAACCTCCAATAAAAAAAAATATATCAAGTTTGGTGGTTGAATCTGACTTGTAAATTAGTTTTGCTTCTTCAAAGAGAAATTTTTGGTCCTTTTTGCAACAGTGTTTAGCCATCGATGACTTCTTTAGGTCACAGTTCCGATTGACTTTGTGCTCCTTCAATCCAAGAAAAACATTCAAGACCTGTATTCGGAACTGTGACCTAAAGAAGTCATCGATGGCTAAACACTGTTACAAAAAGGACCAAAAATTTCTTTTGAAGAAGCAAAACTAATTTACAAGCCAGATTCAACTACCAAACTTGATATTTTGGAAGCTTCCTATATATATCAGAATTCTTCGCAACTTTTTAATGACATGGCATTCACACAGTTAATATCAAGCGCGTCTGAGCAACTAATCAAAACCCATGATTGTAAACACCATTTAGGATATCATGAACAATTTGAATATTTATGTGCCATTCGTTCTGATGAAGCTAGGTCAGCACCCAGCGAAACCTTGGTCGACTTGAAAATATATATACACAGGCGGAAAGTGAAAAAAGAACACCAAGAAGGAGACGTCTGATACCAACGAAATTTATACAGCATAGCAACGGAATACAGAGGATAACGTGATCAAAACATTATGGCAAAATACAGCTGTATTTGCTGGTAAACTGAAAAATAACATTTTTCTTAGATTAGATTGGAGGTTTAACGACCACCGTGAGCAACTCAATGGGCTATAAGCAGTCGCCCGTCCCTAATTTAGGGTCACTGGTTCCAGGGAAGGGAGAGATCCAGTGCCGCAAGACAAGCACAACAACCATGCCTGACTGGGATTCGAACCCGGACCCCTTACGGACGAATGATCAGAGGCCAGCGCCTTAGACCACTACGCCACCGGGGCGGCAAAATAACATTTCCATGTAACATGGTTAGTACGAGGTTGAACCGCCATGAACTGCTTCACACTGTGCAATTCTGGCATGGAGTCTGTCGTACAGATGTTGGATATAAGTTTGGGGTATTGAGTTCCAAGCATCCTCAACCTGGACGCGTAAATCAGGGATTGTCGCGGCTGGCCGTGGAGATCGGATAAGTCGTTGTCCCATATAATCCCAAACGTGCTCAATGGGGGACAAATCCGGTGAACGTGCAGGCGATGGAAGTTGTCTCACGCCCTGAAGTGCATGTTGCGTTGCACGTGCCGTGTGTGGGCGTGCGTTATCTTGCTGGAAATCACCCCAATGAACCGACCTTACAAATGGCACAAAAACGAGCTGAATGATGTTGTTGATGTAGGAGGTGCTGTTTAACGTACCCGGTACAAACACTAGTTGTGTACGGGAGTGATAGCTGATCGGTCCCCACACCAGGAGACTAGGTGTAGGCCCTGTGTGTCGCTGGCGGATGCAAGAAAGGTGGAGACGCTCCCCTGTGCGTCTGCGAACACGCATACGGCCATCGCAGGCTCCCAAGCAGAATCTGCTTTCATCGCTGAACACGACAGATCGCCATTGCGTTCTCCAGTGCAGACGTTGCGACAAAACTGCAGCCGTTCCTGACGGTGGGCTGGAGTCAGAGGTACACATGCCAGAGGCACACGTGCACGTAGTCCTGCATCCAGTAGACGGTTGCGGATTGTTCGCACAATCACCTCAGATGCAACGGTAGCTGAGACTTCCGTCGCAGTGGATGTTCTGCTTGACAACGCCGCTCTTCTTATGCGCCGATCGGTCCGCTCGTCAGTCCGTCTGTGACTCCCGGTTCCACGTCTTCTCGTGTGGAAATGTTCCTCTGACCATCTACGCCACCATCGTACCACCACCGATACATCCCGTCCAATTCTCTCCGCAATACGACGATACGACCACCCAGCCTCGCCGAGTCCGACTAGAAGACCTCGCTCAAAGTCCGATAACTGCAGAAATCGTACACGTCTTCCATGTCCAGGCATTGCAGCTTCTTCAGGGTCTTCGCACGTGTCCGTACGCCGACGACTGATTATATTCACTTCGCGGTACTCCTTAAATACCACCGACGATAATTTGTTTATTATACCGTGCTGTGGCGTAAGCGCTCACCGGTTGGTCCCGAAATTAAGATCACACCTACGTAAACTCGACCCCATTAACATATGTAAATTTCATGATCGTCCGCCAATTCCTTCTTGGTGTTCTTTTTACACTTTCCAGTAGTGTATATATAAATATTTGTGACAAAATATGTATTATCTTAATATACTGTATATATAATCGTCACCAGACTGTAGTCTCTGATTTCAAGAAAATGAAAAGGTTACTTTGAAAGACTTCTGAGTAAATAGAACAGAAGGTTAATAAGAGAAGGAGTATAACAAAATGAAGCAAACATTATGGGCAATGAGAAAAGAAGTACAGTATTATATCATGCTTAAGAATCCAGCAGTACGTAAAGGCCTGTAGCCAGCAATATGCGTGTGAAAGTTAAATTTTGGGTGGGAGGATACTGAGTTTGTGTATTTAGGAAGTATGTTTGACAGACAGAACAGATTAGATGGCGAAATTAGTAGGCGAGTGAATTCTTCATTAAAAGTCATAGCTGCTTTAGGAGGTGTTCACAGGAATCATGGGTTTTCAAGAGAACCCCCAATGGCTGTGCTTGAAAGTGTAATTGTTCCTAATCTGATGTATGGCAGTGAAACCTGGGTACAACAGAAGTGACATAAGGAGTCTGTTTCTGTGCTGGAGAGAATCGTTACTTAAGGAAGTGCGGGGGGGAGGGGGAGGGGGGTTGTGAGAAGACACGTTCTGATCATGTGAGAAACGAAGATGTGTTGCAGTTGTGTAATGTGAAGCAAAATGTTGTTAGCAAGGTGGATTCTTAGGTGGTTTGGCCATGTCGAAAGAATGAGCAATGAGATGATTACTAAGAAAATTTTTCAGGTCAAGTGGCAGGAAATATTGCAAACTTTGAGGTCGAACTGTCTGAACTTCATCTTTTACTGGCTAAAATATTACCATTTCGTTTTTATAGAAGGTCTTGTGTACGTCGTGGGATGGATGTCAGTGAAGCCCGCGTTGGGTGTCAAGATCGCTGTAAATGGAGAAGTTTGATACGGCAACATTAAGTAAATAATCAGTTAAAAATTTATTTGGTGGTTTATATTTCTTTATGGAGCTAACCCCTGAATTTTAGAGAACAGCTTAGTGATATTTATGTACGATATGGACATATCTTATGGAATCAAATGAAAATTATGTACCCATTTGTAAAGATAAAGCATATCTCCTGGACTGCACCAGCTACCTAGGTAGAGAATCAGTTTGCTATGAACTTGTGGAAAATATGATGGATAAGAGATACAGGAAAACCTCAAAAAAAAAAAAAAAAAAGCAGAAAAGCAGTTCGGATTTATACCAGTAAGAAGTACAGCAGGAACGTCTTTGCCGTGAGATAACTGACACATAAATACAGAGAAAAGAAAAGTGCTGCTGTAAATGTATTACATTTGCAATAGAGAGAAGTCGGAAAATATCTATATTATCGTAATTATCTGCGGCAGTCTAAATGCTTCTTGCATGTTAGTTTTCGTTGTGATTTAGTATACCCAATAAAATTATGATGAAATATGAAAGCAAATACCAACACTGCAGGAACAATAAAGTAAATGATTTGTAATTTAAAATTAACAAGGAAAATTTTTCTATGAATCCGAATTCTTCTTAAGAATTCAAAACTGTGAAGGAATGGCAAAAGTAATTATGTTAAGTTTAAATCGCTGATGCAAATCACATAGACGACCTCGCTCAAAGTACATTTGCAAGTTCTGATCGAAGTAATTTCAGTTAAAAGACTTAAATTAACATACGATATGTGGTGAAAAGTATCCGGACACCCCTTCTAAATCCTGGATTTGCCCATATACGTCACAACCGTGGCCCATACTGATATAAAAAGACACGTGACCTAGCAAGCATCGCAGGCAAGCACTAACAGTAAAATGAGCCGCATGGCAGAGCTCAGTGACTTTCAACGCGGTATGGCCACAGGATGTCATCTCAGCAATAAGTCAGTTGTGGATATTTCTACCTTGCTCGCAGAAGCAGCTCCGATGAGCTGTAAATGATGTTATTTTGAGTAAATAAATTCACCGCTCTTTCCACGTTAATCAACGCACAGCAACCGACAAATTGTTATTCGGCCGCCGTCGTGGAATCGAATCCCGAATCTCTCGATATCTAGCCGAGCGTGTTAGCCTTTCATAACAGCGGCCAACAATTCACGGTGCTATGTGTTTTTTTCTTTTTCAGTCAGCATCTGACATCATATGGGCTCAGCTACTGAGACGTCTCCATCTGGTGGGCATTAACGGCACTGGCTATATATAATTATAGCAATAATCCAGCGGGCGAGATCCAAGGTGAAAATCATCTTAAATATGATATCAGATGCTGACTGAAAAAGAAAAACACACATAGCACCGTGAATGTTTGGCCGCTGTGGTGTAAGGCTAACGCGCTCGGCTAGATATCAAGAGATTCGGGATTCGATTCCCCGACGGCGGCTGAATAACAATTTTTCGGTTGCTGTGCGTTGCTTAACGTGGGAAGAGCGATTAATTTATTTACTCAACTGACGCCACGTATTTAAGATAATTTTCACCTTGGATCTCGCCCATTGGATTATTGCTATAATTATATATAGCCAGTGCCGTTAATGTCCACCAGATGGAGACGTCTCAGTAGCTGAGCCCATCTTACGGATTTATGACGTCAGATGCTGACTGAAAAAGAAAAACACACATAGCACCGTGAATTGTTGGCCGCTGTTATGTAAGGCTAACACGCTCGGCTAGATATCGAGAAATTTTGGGTTCGAATCCCCGACGGCGGCTGAATAACAATTTTTCGGTTGCTGTGCGTTGCTTAACGTGGAAAGAGCGATTAATTTATTTACTCAACTGACGCCACGTATTCAAGATGACGTTATTTTGAAATGGAAAGTCTATGAGCAGCAACGGCGCAATCACGTGACCCGCTGAGCCACGTAAAATGACAGAACGGGACCGCCAAGTGGTGTAGTAGGTGGTGCGACAAAATCTCCTGTCCTCAATTCCAGTCCTCACCGCCGACTTTCAAAATATCTCTGGAACCAACGCCTGCGCAATAGTGGTTCGTCGAAAGTTGAAAGGAGTGGGTGTCGGTAGCCGAGCAAGATCAGCAAGAATACGGCCAAGCGTCGGTTGAAATGGGGTAAAGCCCGGCAACAGGGGACTCTGGAGCCGTGCAAACATATTCTCAAGAGTGATGAATCACGCTATACTATCTCGAAGTCCGATGGACGAACCTGGGTGTGGAAGATGCCAGGTGAATGCTACCTGCCCAACTGTGATGTTTGGTGGAGGAGACGCCATGCTCTGGGGTTGATTTTCAGGGTTTGGGTTGGGCCCCCTACTTCCGATGCCACGGAATCTCAAGCTGCTGCCTATGACGCACATTCTCGACAATTCTGTGCTTTCAGCATTTCGGCAATGCTTCGGTAAAGTCCCTTTACTTTAACACTAGTCCAAAAAGCGAGGTCCATGCAAGAATGGTTTCATAAGATCTGTGTGGAAGAACTTAAGTGGACTGCTCAGAATCTCGACTTCAAACCAATGGAACACCTTTGGGAAGAAATGGTACGCTGACTACTAGCCAGGCCGAACCTCCCGGCGTTAGTAATCGTTCTGAATAATGCTCTTGTGGCAGAATGGAAGACAATTCTCGCCGCAACGTACCAAAATCTACTTTTTCCAGGAGGCTGTGTTACAATTACAATTTACAATTATTTTATTGCGTACATTGAAAACTTACATTCATAGGAAATTGCAATACAGCAGGAGGAATCTGTGGTTGTAAGGCGATTTCCCCTATTAGAAAAAGAATAAAAAATATAAAATATATCATCATCATTGTCAACCATTATCAATCCACTGCTGAACGAAGGTCTCCCCAAGTTTCCTCCACAACGGTCTGTCTTGTGCCAGTCTCCTCCATGTCACCCCTGCATACTTTCGAATTTCATCCACCCATCTCCCATGTGGTCTTCTTCTGGGTCTTTTCCTGTCCCTTGGAATCCAATCTAAAATTTCGGCTGTCCATCGATGATCTGTCCTTCTCGCAGTATGTCCAGCCCATTGCCATTTCAGGGATTTAACTCTGATCATGATGTCTTCCACTCTTGTCATTTTTCGGATCCACGAGTTCCTCTTCTTATCTCTCCTGGTTACACCAAGTATGCACCTCTCCATGCTCCTTTGAGTTGTCTGCAGCCTTTGTATGTCTCTTTTAGTTAAGGTCCACGTCTCTGCACCATACGTAAGCACTGGTAGGATGCATTGATCAAATACTTTTCTTTTAAGACATAATGGCATATTGCTCTTGAAAATTATGCTGTTTCTTCCAAAAGCTCTCCAGGCAAGTTTTGTACGCCGATTAATTTCTTCATCAATGTGACCCTCACTTGATATCTGCTGTCCAAGATAAACGTACGTATCTGTTATCTCCAGCTTTTCTCCATTAATCGATAAATCTTCATTTCTTGTAAAAGCATTGAACATCACTTTTGTCTTCTGAAAGTTCATTTTTAATCCCACTTCTTTACTCTTGTCAGAAAGGCAAGTAAGATGGTTATAACAGAAACGGCACTGTTAGCAGCATAGCTTGGAACTACAATTTAATGACAGGATTTAGATTCATCATGGAGATCAGGATGATTTACAACGTAATTTCGAGGAGATAGGAAAACTTTTTGATATTTTCCAGAGATCTGATGCTCTCTGGGAGATTATTCCATAGGATAATGGCTTTATACATTATGCTATTTAAACCACAGTTACGTCTAACAAACGGTAGACATAATTTCTTGTTAGCAACAGATCTGGTGAAGACACCAGAATCCAGATATCTGATGTCAGATTGAAAAATAGGCAGTTTAAGATGCATTATTTAAAAAAATACACGATACCTAGTGTCAAGGTAAAAATATCATGGATTTTTAGAATATTTAGTTTTAGAAATAATGATTTTGAATGAGACATGTTTGAATGAGACATGTAATCTGTGTTCAGCATATAGCGAACAGATTTCTTCTGTAATTTCAGCAAGTATAACTTATTGTTTGCACTTATTTTTGAATACCAGGATTCCAGACAATAGGAGAGATGGGTATAAATAAAAGCATAGTAAAATGTTTTTAGGACATTGATAGGGAAGAGATGCTTAATTTTACTCAGTAGGCCAACCTGTAAGGATTTTTTTTTAAAAAACAAACTGAACAAGAGTGTTTCAGTTAAATAATTTACCAAATCAAACTCCTAGATACTGAACTTTGTCTACAATTTTAAGTAGGAGATTATTATTCCTAACTGGAGAGTTATTGACGTCATCTTTTTTATGAACATTTCGGAAATATACAGAGCATAGCAGCATAGAGTGGAATAACTGGATATTAATTCCTTTCCTATTACAAGGAGTTTGTGGACAAACAAGTATCCGGATACTTTTGATCAGGTAATGTATGCCTTTGGCTTATGAGTTAATATTTGAAATCAAAGTAAGATTTGGTAATTATATATAAGGAGTCTAGTACTGAAAATACTAAATTATAACACATTGTGCTACGGCGGAAAATTATCTTTCTAATTCCCACGTCAAATGTCCTACATTAGTGTTATTATTGGCGCAAATGCCTCAGCATAACAACAGAAATGATTGGAGAAAGAAAAGAACAAAAATGACATATCTTAAAAAAAATTGGTCTTTTGAGTGTTCTGTGTAATTGATGGAAATCCAGGGTCTTTCAGGTTGAAAACGCCCGTCTTAACCACTAATCCCAGAGGAACCGGGATCACGTTCAAGGTAAAACTTAATCGCGCAATGGTGATTTTTTTTATTTTGCAGTAATGCGAGTGATTTAGACATTTTATTTTGTATTGGAGCTGGTTATTGTTTTTAATACGTTTCCAATCATTTTATTTTTTCTCTACGAGGTCTTATTACAAATCACGTATTTTTTCCACAGTGACTTTTCGAAGCAACAGAATGATTTGGAGCTTGGGATATTTTTTCAACTGGCAATAACTTTCAATTTTATTTAAGAGAAGGTTCAATGTACCATTTTATAGCATTATATCACAAAACTTGTAAATATAAAAATTTACTCTAGATATATCTAGAGTAATTTACTCTAGATATATCTTTTCACATTAAAGTTCCTGATATAGTTTTTGCCTTAGGACTATACAGACGGATACATAAACATCGTACAATCACCTGTGCAATAATTTAAATACCCGGTTTCTTACAGTTACACAATATATAATAGCTGGTGCACAAAATGGCGGAGAGGACAAGAAATATCCTGTGCCACAGTTACCAAAATTCATGCGATATGCTATCCACAATATCCGATCTCGCTACAGAACTTCAAAATTAATGCTACAGAACATCTCTCTACAGAACTTCTAACTTCGACAGACTATGGAAGTTTAACAGTTAATCAAATCTCAAGTATTTCCGGGAATCTCTCCTATTACCGGAAAATTTTCGTCATATGGATATGGAAAAAGTGAGAACGGAGTTTTTCCGTTAATATTAGAAAGGAATTGCGGAAAGGTTTCTGTAAATTCAGAATTTTCCATTAACACCTCTTGAAAACAGTAATTTATCGTCAGCATAAAAAAGATATTGCGGAAAGTTTTCTGAAAATTCAGAATTTTTCTGGCGTAAGAAAAATCCGTGAAATTCAGAGTTTTCCCATCATTTCACGGAAAAAGTTTTATCAGAAACATGCTTCGTTAATTCATGAAAGAAGTAACGGAAAGGCTCGTGAATTTCAGAACATTTTTACAGTGTGGTTCCAAGGAGGGAAACAACTATACACTACTTATGACCTATCCAAAATTGAATATGGCTCAAATGGCTAGTAAATTACAAGTGCTTCTGACCACCAGACGGTATCCCTTATTATCGGTACCAATTCATAGGACACTGAGTCATTGAACATCAAAGAATAATCTGTCGCACAGGCTTTAACAGTTTTCAAACCTTATTTTAACTGAAGAACCTCTCGACGTCCGAAAAATCAGCTTGAAGCAGCCTGTCAACGAATTATGCAAGAGATCAAAGTGGAAATTACTCCCTTTACTACGCTTATATGCGGTATGCATAGCATTACGTCCATCTATCACTCTGACAGCCTTCATTTCCCTCTTGTTAGTCATAATTTGAATACATCTCGGTCTCTCATACTTAGTGAATTGGGCAGACAGAAGAAAAATGCCTTTGCTGCTCCGATTCCGCCGCAGTTTTCGAGAAGGGGAAGAACCAGGACAAAGGAATAAGCACAAAATCCACGACTCACTTGAGACTGGAACCCTACGCAGTCAGTGTGGGAATCCAGCAGTCCACAAAAGGATAATTTAAGAAATAATGCAATCTACTATCTAATAGCAATTACAAAATATAATATCTGGAAAACTGGAAATTTAATGGCATGTAATCAGAAATATCGAAATTCGGAGCAAACAAAATTAGCAATAACATGCGAATTTTGAAGAGTTCTTAAATTTGAAAATAAGAAGTATGGTGCAAATAAAACTTTTTAAAAATGGATAGATTTGAAACCATTAGTTTATAAAAAAGGTAATGATACTCTTAATAAAATATTGGAATAAAATAATGTTGAATAAGTCACGAATTTATAGTAGGATCTAGAGTCAAATATTCATTTTGCATGTGTTGGAAACTGTTTCTTTTCCTTTGGCTATATTATTTTCGTACTTTTACTTTCTTTCATTGTTATTTGTTTTTTGTTTCCTTTTCTCTAATTTTTAAAGAATCATTTCAATATAGGTCTGTTCATAGCGCTACTTGATGGGCTGAGTCTTAATAAATCGTATAAAACCTGCTCCTGGTGTTTTTTTCCTGGACAGGCTTCCCCTCCTCAAAGATGTTTTGACGGTATGAAATATGTGAAAGAGTATTGCTATGATTTATAAGTACTTATTGTGATATTTTATCTCTCGGATCCACATGAAATTTAGTTTAAATAGTACATCTGTGACAAATATTTTAACTTGGTGTTCTTTGTTTTTTTAACCCAGGAACTCATTTATAGTGTTCCCTATCTATATATTCTGCAAATTTGCAAATTAGTAGCTTAGATAAATTTCGCAATTTTAGATAAATCTTTAGATTAAGTAATTGGTATGAAAGTGAGTAAAAGATGTGTTTAAATGTGATTCAGGAAAAAAAATCCTTCACAATTCTTCATGAATCTCTTATGGTCGGCTTTCATTAAAGTCGGGCATGAGACATAAAATATAGAAACAGAAAAAAACTATGTATACACATACTGTATATGCTATTCAAGAAAATTTCAGAAAAAACTAATGAGCGAACATACAATCCGCAATGCTTAATATTATTACACACACACAAACACACACAAGCGCGCGCGCACGCACTCACACACAAAATAAATCAAAAATCGTTGTCTAAACAATGTTTGCTTTATGCTGAAACAACTAAAAGCAAAGAAATTATTGAGAGTTATGCTGCTCAACAAGCTAAAAAAACAGCCTAAGTTCTCAAATACAGCAAGAAGCTATTTTCATTAATTTTTATAGGATTTATTGTTTAAATTCATTGCGACCTCATTTAAAACGCATCCGTGATATGCGATAGCAAGAACGGTAAACAGAGGTATGCTTCTATTTTATGGTGAATCCACATGATCTGAGTTAGTGTTACCGAGTGTGTCGAGCAAAAGAAAGAGAACTGGTTTTAGAAGTACTGATAGCAGCACGGGAGAATATTTCAGTAAAGAGACCTATTGATGATATCTTTCGTTCCGCGCACGTGTTCTTTCGTGAACAATGCAACCAAGCCAACCAAAGTTAGTGCAAAGTAGTCTATGATACAATGTAAAAACTTTCTATCATAATGGACGTCATGATCTGTCTTACTTTCGAACCCTTCGTGTATGTCGAGCGGGAACTTCCTGATTGTCACCAACAAAATGCCGCGAAGACGAGTTTTGTGTGCGGTTAATCCTCATGTTTCGAACTTCATTGTAAAGCTCGCTTACTTCACGTGAAGTGGTTTGACTCTTCAGCTACTCGCGCCCACCTGAATCTGAGGGGAAACAATCGACGAGGAGCACAATGAAGTATTGCTTTTCAGAAAGAAGGCCACAATAGGTCAAAGGGCAACCACCCTCACACCTTAATCGATATGGCTATTTGAATGACTGAAGGTTAAAGACATTTTCCCCAGATGTGCTGACTTAAAGCATATACAGTGGGTGTAAAAAGTATTTGCACACGCGATGCTCTTTTATTACTTTTTTTACCAATAGCGATGAAAAAAAACCCAACACATTTGGCGATATTTCATTGTCAACAATAAAAAACAAACAAATATTAGTTCAGAAAATTGGTTATTTCATCCTTACAACACACACGCACGCACACATTTATATCACTATCAACCATTATTCATCCACTGATGGATTAAGTTCTATAACCATAAGAAGAAATAGTTCCTAAATTAAACCTTAACGGCCAGACGACACATGTAAACAACAGAAGTCAAACTTACGGAAAAGATGCTTTATTCAAGGTTTTCTCCAACACATCGTAACATAGCACTTCGCATTAAACTCTCCACACACCACACAGCTCTTAACACAACGCACCACACAGCTCCACACAGCTCTTAACACAACGCTCCAGAAGCAACAGTTTAGTCGTAGTTTTTATCTCTCGTTCTTATCAAATAACAGGCATACGTCACATTCAGTCAACCTCAATTATGTTGCCAACAGTATTCGTTTGAGAGAAAAGATATCACGTTAAGTGTGAAGTATAACTGAGAATAAACACAAGATTTACATAGGGAAAGAAACTAACTAAAAAGGAAAATTAATTTAGAATATACGTCACAGTTCTTTCCACAAGTCTCTGTCCTGAGTCTCTCTTCCATGTGACTCTACATGCTATTGAATTTCATCCACCGATCTCCTACGTGCTTCTCATCTTTTTTTATGCCCTTTTGTATCTAGTTTAATATTTTAGTTATCTAACGGAGGTCAGTTCTTCTAGTAATATTTCTACTGCTCGCACATTGCCATCTGAGAGTCTTTACTTTGAACATGATGTTATCATCGTTTTTATACATACCCATCTTTCCTGGTCACACCAAGTATGCATCTCACCATGCTTTCTTGAGTTGTTTTTCAGACTTAGTATGTCTTTTCACATTAAGGTCCCTGATTGGTAGGTAAAAACTGGAGGAAGGATGCATTGATTACACACTTCTCTTTAAAGACGAAATGCAAATTTATCTGAAAATTGTACGTTTCTTTTAAATACTTCCCAGCAAAAACACAAGCGTTGGGAAAATGATGGCCACCAGGTGGCAGTGATGGGTCACTGATGGCTGAAATCTGCAGCTCACGGCACGGTAGCGGTCCGTCGGTCGCAACGCCATCAGTTGACAGCCATTGATGGCCCTGCAGCATCGCCGTGAAATGCGGGCCACCAAGCAAGAGCCACTAGTGGCCCGTAGCTGGCAACCGATGAAAACCAAACACCAGGTGGAAGCAACGGACTGCGCATGCTCAGAAGCAGCACGTGCAGTGTATCTCGGGGTACCAGTTAGTTGAAGACAACGCTATCGCCATCTTGTTATTTTAGTGGATGTTAAGAAAAAAAGCATATGCAGAGAGGCGAATTAATTTCCTAATGAAATGGCACGTCGACGAAGATATCAGATTAACCCATGAAATACTAGATAACAGCCATAAAATACACCCACTCTATTATCATGAATAACAAGAAATAATTTCTGTGTAATCTTCAGTTTTAACATTCACTAAACTGCTCGAAAAAAAGTCCTGGAAACATTAAAAAAGCGTTATGTAGGGGGAAAAAAAAAAAGAAGAATTATACGCGTACAAAATTTATCAGTTATTTGAAAAAAAGTGCAACGCTATGTGGATATAATGTATTCATCAATGGATTGAATACACAAGACTGGAGGAATTCACTTCTAAAAATAAAATGAAGCAAAATAAAATATCTTTCCTCTTTAAAACAAATGTAGCTTCGGACAGCGGAAAGGAAAGATAGAACGTTAAAAATGTAACAGAATGTGACACAAACGGGTAAATACAGTATATACACTGACGGAAAAAAAATCCCAACACCAAGAAGGGGTGGTGTTAGATAAACGACAGTTGGTAGGCGGTGAGAGTACATCTGTAAGATGACGTCTATGCAAATTTCGCGCTCGGCGCACACGTGTGGCGCTAGTAGCGCCCCTCGGAACATGCAAAGCAGGTTTGCTGTAAATACGCGCTGTAAGGTTCGTGAGCGTTAGTTATCGTTGAGATTCGACGTAGTGTGTTGATGTTAGTCAAGAATGCCTTTAAGAAGACGAAGAAGCCATTATCAACAGCTCAGGGAGTTTAAACGAGGTCGTGTAATAGGGCTACGAGAAGGTGGATTATCGTTCCGCAATATTGCAGAACGACTTGGCAGGAATGTAGCCACTGTGCATGATTGTTGGCAGCGGGGGTCAAGGGAAGGTACTGCCTCAAGAAGACCGGGTTCCGGCCGGCGACGTGGCACTACTAAGAGGGAAGACCGCCGTGTACGGCCCGTGGCGCATCGTACCGCGTCTGCGGCAGCAATTCGAGCAGCAGTTGCCACCACAGTGGCACAACAGACTGTTACAAATCGGTTACTTGAAGGACAGCTCCGAGCCAGACGCCCTGTAGCGTGCATTCCACTTACTCCAAACCACTGCCGTTTGCGACGTCAGTGGTGTCAAGCTGGAGCTCATTGGAGGACGGAGTGGAGATCTGTTGTGTTTTCTGATGAAAGCCGGTTCTGCCTGGGTGCCAGTGATGGCCGTGTGTTGGTTAGAAGGAGGCCAGGTGAGCGCCTGCAACCAACCTGTCTGCGGTCGAGACACACTGGACCTACACCTGGAGTTATGGTCTGGGGAGCAATTTCCTATGACAGCAGGAGCACTCTCGTGGTTATCATACGCACCCTGACGGCACAGTTGTACGTTGGTCTGGTGATTTAACCTGTTGTGCTGCCATTCATGACCAGCATTCCAGGGGGTGTTTTCCGACAGGATAACGCTCGCCCGCATACCGCTATTGTAACCCAACATGCTCTACAGAATGTCGACATGCTGCCGTGGCCTGCTAGATCACCAGATCTTTCACCAATGGAGCACGTATGGGATATCATTGGACGTCAACTCCAGCGTCACCCCAACCAGCATTAACCGTCCCTTTATTGACCGACCAAGTGCAACAGGCATGGAACTCCATCCCACAAACTGACATCCAGCACCTGTACGACACAATGCATGAACGTTTGCGTGCTTGCGTTCAACATTCTGGCGGTTACACCGGTTATTAATGTACCAGCATTTCACATTTAAAATGGTTCTTCTTGCGCGCGCTTACATTAAGCTGTGATCTTGAAACCTTAATCGATTAAATATGTTACCTATACAAATGTATTGCCGCCATTTCATTCCTCTACAACTATTTTTTCGTGGTGTTGGGATTTTTTTCAGTCAGTGTATATAAATTCAAAAATCGCCTGTCAAGACGACAAGGACAGCTCGAAGCTTTAGAAAAGGCCTTTAAGTTGGTACACTCGTTGAAAAAGTGAAATTCCATTAAGTTAAAAAAACAAAACAAAAAAACAATCGCACGTTGAAAAAAAAATTATCAATTATATGAAAAATACCTCGCAATATTGTAAAATTAAATAAAGAACAATTCGTTACACATTCCGCAGATAAGAGGGTCAGTTTCAAGCCATTCTCGTGCGTTCCAAATCAGTCTAGTTGGTATAACGCTCGTTTCCCACCAGATCCCAAACGGGCGTTTTCCCGGACCTGTTGAAAAAAGTAGTTGTAGCTTTGGGAAACTGGCGGTTTTCCCTTTTTTTTTTTTTTTTTATGGCTACTACTGGGGAATTGGCGGAAAAGATTCGGCAAGCCATCAGTTACGTAACGTGATTGCCGGGAAAGTAGCGGATCACATTAAGCTAGCTATAAATTATGGCATATGCTTGCAGGGCCGCTGAAGGGCCACTTGTGGCAGCTACTGCCTGTGATGGATAACTGATGGCCCTGTTGTGGCATATGAAAACTCGTGGGGGTGCCAACGGTTGGCCAACTGCTCGACTGAACTTCTGGCCCTTCTGTTGGCCGTCCGGATATTTTATTAACGGTTTGGCAGCGGCAACATAGTGCTGGGCCATTGCTGGCAGCCAGCACTGCCAGCAATGGCCCAGCAAGACTGTTTTTGCTGGGTCCCTAGCCAAGTTTTATACCCTTCTAAAGTTTCTTCTTCAATGCAGCCCTCGCTTTACATCTGTTGTCTAAGGTAAATGCACACACCGGTTAGTTCCAGATTTGCGCTACCAACTTCTAGATTTTCAGTCCTTGTAAAACAATATTGCACATCAGTTTTGTGTTCAGTAATTTCACTATTAATCCCACATCTTTACTCTTGTCAGCACATTCTTGGATTATACTTCTGCAACTCTGAGGGAGAACTCGCAAAAGTGACTATCTGATCAGTGAAGCGAAGATTGATTAAAATAATCTTCATTAATCTTCATTCCCTCATCTTTCCAGTTCAGTTATCGAAAGCCACTCTGCATTGTGGTTCTGAAGAGTTTAGGAGATAAGCTGTGTCCTCGCACAGGCGAGACTTCGCAACTGCATTTTCACAGATATTGCTAATACTATTAACGTATGCGTATATACAATTGTCTTTTG
The DNA here is from genome assembly GCA_039090855.1 of Macrothele yani. Taxonomy (NCBI): domain Eukaryota; kingdom Metazoa; phylum Arthropoda; class Arachnida; order Araneae; family Macrothelidae; genus Macrothele; species Macrothele yani. The sequence continues at coordinate 141,589,632 of CM076989.1, read as the reverse complement.
TATACCGTATATATGTATGTATCATCATGATCACTACCAGCCATTTTCAATCCACTGCTGAATGAAGATCTCCAACTTTCTTCCACAGCAGTCTGTTTTTAGCCAGTCTCCTACATGTCACTCCAGCATGCCTTCGAATTTCATTCACCCTTCTCCCACATGGGTTTTCTTTGGGTGTTTCAGTTTTCCTTATTATCCAGTCGAAACTTCCAACTGCTCATCGGTTGCCCGTACTAACATTATGTTCATCCCATTGCCATTTAACGAATTTGCTCTTATCATGTTGTCTTCCACTCTTGCCATTTTCTCGATCCAGGAGTTCCACTTCACTCATTTTCCTGCTCGCACCAAACATGCATCTCTCCGTGCCTCTTTCACTTGTCTGCAACCTTTGCATGTCTTTTTTTTCTTTTTTGTTAAGATCGAAGTATCTGCTCCAATCATAAGCAGTGGAAGATCCACTGATTAAAAACTTTCCCTTTAAGACATAACAGTATATTGCTCTTGAAATTTGTACTGTTTCTTCCAAAAGCCCTCCAACCAAGTTTTATACGCCGATTAATTTCTTCATCAATGTGACCCTTGCTTGATTTGTGTTGCTCAAGGTTGGTATTGGTTATCAGCACATTTCTTCCATCAATCGATAAATCTTCATTTCTTGTAAAAGCGTTGTACATCAGTTTTGTTTTCTAAAAGTTCATTTTTAATCCCACTTATGTACTCTTGTCAGCAAGTTCCCGGATCATACTCTGCAGCTCTGAACGGGTAGGTGCAAAAATGATTGCATCATCAGCAAAACAAAGGTGAGTTACATAACTTTCATTAATCTTTATCCCCTTGTTTTCCCAGTTCAAGATTGAAAGACATTTTGCAATGTGTCATTAAAGAGTTTGGAAGACGTGGTGTCCCCTTGTCTCACTCCCTTACGAATAATTAATAGGTTTTGTATCTTCAAATATCCGAACCTTTTCACTCGCGTTTTCATAGATGTTATTAATAATGCCAATGTTTGCATCTTCAATATCGCAGGATTTCAAAGTCATCAGGACTGCTATGTGCCTATGTGAAGGTACACAGTATATACACTTTAAACGAAAAGCATTTGTACACCTCCTTTTCTTTGCCATAATTAAAATAAGTTTCAATAGTTTTTATATAAGCCATTGACATCAGTAATAGCTCGAAGTCTATTTAGAACAGCATTGAGTATAAGTTCGGTCCCAATGTTTGGCGCACTTGTCCCCAATAACCATTGCAATCTCTGCTTTGCTGGAAATGTGGTGTTTTCTGATTTTTAAATCCACATGTGCCAAGAGTTTCTTATTACATTTTTCTATCAGGTGACTCAGAACGTGTAGTATATCTTCCTCTTGCATTGTACAGCTGCCGTCCTTGAGTAACTATTCCGGTATGATTAGAGACTGTATCCTGCTGAAATACGAACGTATCCGGAATACATAATTTGCTAGTACTTATCATCATCATCATCAATCCACTGCTGAACGAAGGTCTCCCCAAGTTACCCCCACAACGGTCTGCCTTGTGCCAGTCTCCTCCATGTCACTACAGCATATTTTCGAATTTCATCCACCCATCTCCCATGTGGTCTTCTTCTGGGTCTTTTCCTGTCCCTTGGAATCCAATCTAAAATTTCGGCTGTCCATCTATGGTCTGTCCTTCTGGCAGTATGTCCAGCCCATTGCCATTTCAGGGATTTAACTCTGATCATGATGTCTTCCACTCTCGTCATTTTTCGGATCCACGAGTTCCTCTTCTTATCTCTCCTGGTTATACCAAGCATGCACCTCTCCATGCTCCTTTGAGTTATCTGCAGCCTTTGTATGTCTCTTTTAGTTAAGGTTCACGTCTCTGCACCATACGTAAGCACTGGAAGGATGCATTGATCAAACACTTTTCTTTTAAGACATAATGGCATATTGCTCTTGAATATTATGCTGTTCCTTCCAAAAGCTCTCCAGGCAAGTTTTGTACGCCGATTAATTTCTTCATCAATGTGACCCTCACTTGATATCTGCTGTCCAAGATAAACGTACGTGTCTGTTATCTCCAGCTTTTCTCCATCAATCGATAAATCTTCATTTCTTGTAAAAGCACTGAACATCACTTTTGTCTTCTGAAAGTTAATTTTTAATCCCACTTCTTTACTCTTGTCAGCAAGTTCCTGGATCATACTCTGCAGCTCTAGTAGGGTAGTTCCAAAAATGACTACGTCATCAGCAAAACGAAGGTGGGTTAGATAATCTCCATTAATCTTTATCCCTTTGTTTTCCCAGTTCAGTGATTGAAAGACATTTTCCAATGTCGCATTAAAGAGCTTCGGAGATATGGTGTCACCTTGTCTCACTCCCTTTCCAATTTTTATGTGTGTTATATTTTCAAACAGCCGAATCCATGCACTCGCATTTTCATAGATATTATTAATAATATTAATGTATGCATCTTCAACACCGCAGGATTTCAGAGCCATTGTAACTACTGATGGTTTCACCGAATCAAAGGCTTTTTCATAATCGATAAAAGCCATGCACAATGGAAGTTCATATTCCCTCGCTCTTTCAATTAGTTCTCTCAGTACATGGATATGATCTATTGTGCTGTAGCCACTCCTGAATCCAGCTTGTTCTCTCGGTTGAGCCATGTCCAGTGTTACCTTCAAGCGGTGTGAAAAAACTTTAGTGAAGATTTTATAAAGCACTGAGAGGAGGTTGATAGGTCTGTAGTTCCTGAGATCCTCAATGTCACCTTTTTATGTAGCAGGATCATTGTAGCGTTGTTCCAATCCTCAGGAATCTTCCCTTCATTAAGGCATCGAGTGAAAATTTGGGCGAGTACTGTTTCGAATTCTCCACTTGCTTCTTGTATGATGTCTACAGTAATTCCATCTTCTCCTGGAGCTTTCCCCCGCTTCATGTTCTTGATTTCATGTGCAGCTTCTGCTGGGAGGACTGGAAAAACTCTGGTACTGGTACCTTTCATGATGCCTGGAGTACATGTATCATCCTTTTCATATAATTTGGAGTAGAAATCTTTCAATCTTGTCAAAATTTCGCCTCTATTTCTTGTTACAGAACCATCTTCTTTTCTCAGTGCCACAATCTGTTTTCTTCCCTTACTGAGATGTCCCTTTGCTATCTTTAGGCTTTGGTTGTTTTCAATTGCTTTCATCACTAGCTCACAGTTGAATTTCCTTACATCTTCAAGGATACTTTTTCGTATTGTCTTGCATAGCTCTATATATTCCACTTTGGAAGTCACATCTTCTTTAGTTGTCCTCATCTCTCTTCTTTTTTGCATCAACATTTTGGTTTTTCCTGATAATTTGTTCACATGCAACTTGTTCTTAGACCCAGCTAATTTTGTTGCTGTTTCCATAAGAGCTTTGGTTACTTTTCTGTTAATTTCAGAAATATCCACTTCTTCCGATGTTAGGCCTTCTAAAGCAGAGAATCTGTTCTTCAGTTCCAACTTGTTTTGTTGTTGTTGTTTTTTTTAAGTTTAACGACCACCGTGAGCAACTCAATGGGCTATAAGCAGTCGCCCGTCCCTGATTTAGGGTCACTGGTTCCAGGGAAGGAAGAGAACCAGTGCCGTAAGACAAACACAACATCCATGCCTCACCGGGATTCGAACCCGGACCCCTTACGGACGAATGATCAGAGGCCATCGCTTAGACCACTGCGCCACCGGGGCGGCAGTTCCAACTTGAAAGTATTATGATGGTTTTTTAAGGTTGGTTATGTGAATAGATTTTGTTTGTCTTATGAGCTTGTCACGTTCGAGTTTAGTGTTGAAGTGCATCTTACATCTCACCAATCTATGGTCACTACCTGTGTTGAACTTGCTCAGCACACTGCAGTCTTGGATGACGAATTTTTTGATACACATAATAAAATCAATTTCACTTGTCGTCCCAATTGGATGTCTCCATGTCCATTTCCTGTGTGGCTTTTTCTTGAAAAAGGAGTTCAAGAAGAAAATCTCTTCTGCCTCTGCAAACTCAACCAGAGTATTTCCCCGCTGGTTTCTGTTGCCGTGACCGAATTTACCTACTGAAGTTTTATTCTGTTGCCGTTGCCCTATTTTTGCATTGAAATCTCCCATAATTATCTTTAAGTGCTGCTTACCTTTATTATTTAGATGACGAATTTCCTCATAAAATTCTTCAATTTCTTCTTCAGGATGACTTGTGGTGGGTGCATAATTTTGAATAATCTGAACCTGGTATCTTCTCGAGAGTTGGATAACGAGTCGTTCAGCTCTGTCAGAGGAACTTTCAACTTCTACCACTTTATCCTTCAGTTTCTTGTTCATTATAAATCCAACACCACTAGTTCTGCCAGTATCTGTCCCACGATAGTAGAAGAGATGTCCACTTTTCAGTTCAATGAAATCTTCTCCTTTTCTCCTTACCTCACTTAACCCGACGATGTCCCACTTGATCCTTTGTAGTTCCTCTTCCAATTCAAGAAGCCTTGAATCAGAAGATAGGGAGCGTCCATTATACGTAGCCAAGGTCAGCATCAGATGGCAGCCTAGTCCGGTCCTCCGGGGATTTTTAGCACCCTCTGCCTTCATGTCGCACTGGCCGCTGCCTTGGCCAGGTACATTCCAGCTGCCGGAGACTGAGGGCCAAGATTTAAGTTGTAGAGTCATTTTGGAGGTGTTTGGCCATAACTCACCACGCTGGCCAAGCGGGTTGGTGAGTGTGGGATAGCATTTCCTCTGATCCCGATGGTATAGTTATACCGCTATTGGCGGTCGTCAGAGCCCTTTAGTGGGAACAGGATGCACCACGAGAAGGCGGGGTTGACATTTGTCAAGGAGAGGCTGTGATGTTACGCATCACCTGACCTTACATCCCTTCTTATACGTTCAAATATTACTGTGAGTACTTATACGTGGAAATATTACTGTGAGATTCCAATGTATTCCGTTGCATCCGTATTTCTTTCGACAAGCTCTAAGTTACCGACGCCATTATACGACATGTATAACGTGGGGTACGGACAATTGGCCACAAAAGTATAAATGGCCTTTTAAAAATTGCCGTTTCTTGAGCCTCTAAAGATAATTAATTCGAGAAAACGTTTTATGTAAGCCAACGAGATTTGTACTTTAATATGGGGAAACAAAGTGTACATTCGTGAAAACAAAATAAATTACTTAGTATATTCTCTAAAACTACGGTGTTCGACGAAACAAAGGAATTACAGCATGACTCATACACATATGCCCACAAGTTAATATGCGCTTTTACTTAGGTACTAAATACTAATTCATGGCGCCTAGGACTTTTTAGCAGTTTTTATTCTATCGATTTCATATTCATAACGTTTGCATAACGTTAAATATATCCGAACATAGCATGAGCCATGCTACAATTACTTTGTTTCGTCGGTCACCGTAGTTTTAAGAAATGTACTAAATAATTTATTTCGTATTAACCAATGAACTTTTATTTCGCCAAATTAAAAAGCAATTCTCACTTGACTAATTAATACAGATATATCACTTGACTTTTGAAATGACCTTTTCTGGATGAACGACTGGGCTCACAACTGGCCACACGGATAGCAAGCTACAAAAGTTTAAGGGGCCTTGTAAAAATTGCTGTTTCTTGGCATTATAATGGGAATTGAATTGAGAACTTCAAATAAATTTCGCGACAGCGTTCTACGACGTATTTCTTAATTGTAATGAGGCGTGAGGGAATTTTTTTCTTTTTTTTTGTGCGCATTAATTTTTCAAGTAGGGAGCGATATAGGAACACTATAACTTTTTTGCAGAGCAATTTTATGGCTCTAAAACTGAATGTGACCAGTTGTCCGTGATACCAATTGTCCTAAACTGGTATAACATATGATATGTAATGTTTTCCTCCATGTTTAACTGTAGCATGTGAATTCTTTTCGAAATAAACTAAGTGAGGGTTGACGGCAAACCGTTTTGTTCCAATCATGTCAAAAAATGTTTAATTTGCTTTCGTGTGTGAACAAGACGTTTCCCCAGAAATCCGTAGGTCTGTTTAGACATTCCTTAGCAAATAGTGAGCATGATTTTTCTGTTCAATTCATTAGTGCGAAGGTTTTTTCTAGACGTTCTACCACGATAATTTGCCTTGCGTAAAAGATTCCAGACGACGGAAGCACAAAGATTAACTACTGTTTCGTTTAGCTGTTGTTTTACAAATGATTTCAGCATATGAGATGCCACTACTGAATGGCTGTTTTCGCGTTTCTCCAATGATTCTGCGGCGATTTTTGTCAGATAGAATCTTGGGTGGTCTGATCCGGGCTTATCACATGTTGTTCTTTGTACCTCTCAAGTACGTAGAAAATTGTTCTGAAGCATTTCCCGACTTCTTTCTTTAATCTGGGGTTTTACCAGGCATAATGAAGCCAAAATTAGATTGATACATAAATAGTTTTCTTCTAGCATACAGTGGCTTTTACACACGTGATTTGTTTTGTCCCTAGTAAATCTGATCGAATTTTTACAGACAGTATATAAATACTTGAAAGTTTGGCGCTTTAATTTACACCGGAAAGTTACATACTGTAATGTAACTTTCCATTTTAGTTTTTGCATCTATGTCAATTTTGGTTTGTTTTCCTTAAAAGGTTTTGAACTTAACGTTACATTCCTCACTCGAATAAATGTTTTGTAGCAATCTGAACTAAAGTCAGAAGTAGAATGTCATACGAGAAAAATCCGAGATAAAAATATGATTTACAATGTATGTTCGCTGATGGTTTTCGAGCTAGGTGGGTTTCTAGCTGGCTTTGGTCAGATGTTTTCTCGTTGATTTCCATCAAAGTGTCGTTACTTGGATATATTTTGTTAGTTAGATGTTTTGAGTCTCGAGTTTGTTAGAAGTTGATTGTTATATTGCTTCAAGCTTACATAACTGGTTACCAAGTCTGCTATACTTGAAGAGTGTTAAATGCAACGAGAAATATGGTGAAGTGTGCAAATCGTTAAAGTGACCGGTTTTCAATGAAATAAGGAAGTTACATTTTCAGTGAATGGGTTTGTTATTCACTGAACGTTCAAGTCAATCAGTGTGAAATTAAGTTGTATCTGTATGGGACATTTAATTATTAGGACCATCACGTGAAAGCTACGGAACGTTGAACTCAAAACAGTATTCTGACTCGCGTAATATAATGTTCTTATGAGTCGGTCCTTTCTATCCGGAGCATCACATAAAAACTACGGAACGTTTAAATCAAAACAGAATTCGGAATCACGTAATATGATGTTCTAATGAGTCTGACATTTTATCCGGAGCATCACTTAAAAGCTACGGATCATTTAAATCAAAACAGTATTCTGACTCGCGTAATATAATGTTCGAATGAATCTGACTTTTATGTCCAGATCATCACATAAAAGTTACGGAACGTTTAAATCAAAGCAGTATTCTACCCTCGAAATATAACGTTCTAATGAGACTAACTGTTATTTAAACATAATTAATTAAGAACATTACAGCCTTACTGGATATCGAACAGGAGCCCTGAAGGCAGACTTATCGTTGTTTTGCAACGAAGAATTTATTTTAGGATTCTTATAGCAAGGAGTACAGTCAGATCAGGAATAAAAAATCTTGATCACCTGGTCTTATACCAACCGTAATAAAATTTCGCATTGCGTAAAACCAGAAAATTAACCAGATTTGTGTTGGTAGCATTGTTATCTCGTGCATCTTGTGATAGCTACGACACATTGTGTCAAGTTTTCGATGCCTCAAAAGTGATGGTATGCGTTGCCCATCACATTACCTTTTAAGTACGTAGACTTGTGAACCCACATTCTCAAGAATAAAGAACGTGGAATTTAAAATATAGACATATGATCTGAATGGTCAAATTACGGCCCAAGAGTTCAAGAATCAGCTCAAAAGGATTGTGCCAGAATACTGTCTGATAAAATTTCGCAAAGTCATTGGCTTGGTTTAGTCTGTTACACTTTCATGTTCAGCATTCGTAAATTTCCCGTGATGTTTTCCGAATGCCAGAAATATGATCTACCGGGTGGTCCGAATGTCTTGTTACTCTCCTATGGTTATTACAGTGGAACTAATTAAATTTGTTCTCTGCATTCAGATGGCTGACACAAGCAACTATTGTGTGGAAGAACAGTTAGTAGCAGGTGTATGGATACGTGAATGTCCACAGACTGGTAAAACAATAAAAGGGAGTGCAACTTGACTTTACTGCAAGATTTAACAAAGAAGCCCCACCGAAACAGACATTATTGAGATGGGAACATTAGCTGTTCAGAACTGGATCAATACTGGATAAGAATAGAGCTGGAGAACCACAATCGAGGCGAGAAAAATGTGTAGCCGTGGCGGTATCAGTGCAGAGGTCTCCCAAAAATTATCTGAGAAAAGGATCGGCGGAACTTGGAATCCCAAAGACCACAATGCTGACTTACATGAAAACAGATCTGCGATTGAAGTCCTGTTGTCCTGTGTTTATCATCGAGCTTACTGAGGCTGAGAAACGGAGTGCCGCATGTTCAAGATTGTTGGAAACGTTGGTGAAACTCCCTCCACGTGGGGCGATGTTCTTCAGTGATGAATATGCCATCTACCGAAGTAGCCGTGCTAGGAATGTTAATTTTTGGAGCAAAGAAACCCCACATTCTTATGAGGAGTTGGATCACAATCCACCACATGTGATAATTTGGGCTGCACGGTCCAGTAAGCACTTGATACGCCTCTATTTTTTCGAAGGCTCGGTCGATCAGCATTCCTATCTTACCACACCATGCTGAGGGACTGGTTTGTTCCCGAGCTGCAAAGACGTAGTCCTCTAGCAGAAATCGGTTTCCAACAAGATGGCGCTCCAGCTCATTATGCTATCCGTGTTCGGGAATATTTGGATGAAATGTTTCCTGATAGCTGGGCTGGGAGAGGATCTGCTCACCTGCCTGCGCCTATCGAATGGCCTCCAGATCTTTCCTCTTATTACAATTCCCTATGGGTTATTATTAAGGACTGTATATCCAAGACAAGGTACCAGACAACCGACCACACTGAGAAAAAAGCTTATTACAACAAAATAATTTTGTTGAGCTGTTTTGTCGAATTATTTTGTTGCTTTAGCCAAACTCCATTGGAATTGTTTTGTTGACAACACAAAATTATTTCGTTGGCTGTATTTTGTTAATTCAACTACTTGGAGGTGACATCGACCATACACCAAAGCGCACGTGATTACTAGCTACTCCATACGGGTACTAACAGACTACCACTGACCAGAAAAATCTCGTTTTGCGCTTAACATTTCGTTTTGAATTATGACAGGCTGCGAATTTTTATTTGCGATCGGTTCCTGATCGCAAATAAAAATTTACACGTGAGGAATGATAACACTTGCAATTTATGTATAGAGCTTGATTTCATGTATAGGTTATATATATACAGGGTGTTTCAAAATTCGTGCGGCAACCAAAGATTGCATGGTGATAGTACCCTTGAACATATAGAACGCTAAGAAAAATATCAACATTTTTTTTGTCTGACAAAAAATGTCAATAATTTGTTTCATCGAATAACTAAGGAAAACATTTACAAAGAAATTGGATTTAAAAACATGTTACACACGCACCAAAATAGTGTGAATACATACATCGTTATGTCAAGTGTAAATCGTTCGTGAACATTACAGAAGGTAATAACCGGCCTTCAAATACTAAATTCGCACATAAGAGCTTTGGCGTCAGAATAGGTGTAGTCGGGTGCGTAGCATACCTAGTTTCCTAAACTGAAGGTCTCAGGTTCGAATCCGCTCCGCAAGAGATTTTTCGTTGGCTCTGAAGATTTTTTTCTCGTGACGTAACACCGTCCAAATTTATTTAAACACCACTGGAAAATAAATACGGCGGGAAAAATTAAAATATTGGCGGGTAAAAAAAGGATTGCTGGGGGGAAAATGGAGGACACCCAGGATCGAAGGGTACCGCCTAAAATTACTACACTGGCAAAGTGTTGCCATTGCAGAAAAAGTTTAGGGACAAAGTGTCCCAGTTACATAATTCTGAATTTTGTTGAAGCAAGAAATTACTGTGTCGCGATAACAATATGTTTGGTTGTAGCAACAAAACGTTTTATCACGATAACAATACATATTGTTATCGTGATAAAACGATAACAATACACATGGATCAAACAAATTCCTAAAAATCGACCTAGACATTTTGTTAAATGAACAAAACGTTTTGTCATGATAACAATAAAATTTGTAGAATCAACAATAATTTTCAGCAAAATGCTTTTGTAAATACAACAAATATTTTTGTTGACTGCATATCGACAAAATTTTTCGGTAGATTCAACAATTTTTTTGCTGAATTAACAAAACGTTTTTTTCAGTGCAGTTGCAAGACGCTGTTCGATTTGCATTTACACAAATTGATAAGGCTTGTTTCCGTAAAATCTCGCACAGGACATGGATATGAATTATTTTGTGTCACGAAAATGGTGGAAGTCATACTGATCTTCTGGATCGGTGACTTCGTAATTTGTTCTGGAGGGGATAAAAAGACATTCGGACCACCCTGTCGGTCAGCGTTTTTCAACCGGTGGTAACTGAGGTGTTGTCCAGTGGTACACGTGGGCGCGAGAACAGGAGGGTTGATAAGATTTTAAAACACGAATAGAGTTTAAAAATTAATTCCCCGTGATAGCCTTTGGAATTTTAGGTATTGATGGTATTTAAGATAATTAGAACATGAGAGGTGGTACATCAGAAGAAAACGGTTGAAAAACACTGATCTAGGTTTTCTGTTCTAACAACTCACTATTTCGAACTTAGGTAAAATTTGTGCTTCCACTAAAATAAAAAATATGCACATGATTGCGCTGCAGAATAAATCGACTACTACGTTCCACACAAACAAAAATGAATGAATCTAGTAACTTTAGTGCTAAACATAGCTTGGGTAATTATATTATTCTGAACGGAAACCTGAGCAATCCATCTTATTTCGAATAAAACAAAGGCACTCGAGTGGCGCGAGGAAATAATTTTAAATGCAAGCTCTCACTTTTAACATTCCTGAAAATATTCTTTATACACAATGCAATTTTAATAAAAAAACTAGTTTGCAATTAAATTCGTTTTTAATCCACAAACATTAACATATAATTTCATAAACATGCCAAAAGTTGCGCAATATATGTAGCACTTTTTAGGTGAAATATGCCGTCCCGGTGGCGCAGTTGTCTTTTTTGTTTGAGTGTTTAACGACCACCGTGTACAACTCAGTGGGCAATAAGCAGTCGATCGTCAATAACTTAAAGCCACCGATTCTTCCAGGAAAGGGAGAGCGTCAGTGCCGTAAGACAAACACAGCGTCGATGCCTCACCGGGATTCGAAACCGGACATATCCCGGATGAATGGCCTAAGCGACTGCGCCATCCGGGCAGCGCACAATGGTTTCAGTACTGGTATCTAACCATTCGTCGGCGATGGGCACTGGCTCCTGCCCGGATTTTTTTTTTTTTTTGTTGATTGGAGGTTTAACGACCACCGTGAGCAACTCAATGGGCTATAAGCAGTCGCCCGTCCCTAATTTAGGGCCACTGGTTCCAGGGAAGGGAGAGAGCCAGTGCCGAAAGACAAACAACATCCATGCCTCACCGGGATTCGAACCCGGACCCCTTTGGGACGAATGATCAGAGGCCATCGCTTAGACCACTGCGCCACCGGGGCGGCCTGCCCGGAATGAACCGTGGTTGGTATATTTGCGTACGGAATTGGCTTTCTCCCTTTTTTAGTCCCTAAATTAAGAATGGGCGATTCCTTACAAGTTCATAGATCTGCTCACGGTGGTCGTTCAACCCCGACGTAAGAAAATATGTGAAATGTTAATGCGAATTTTAACCGCCACGTAGTATACAGTTACACAGCTTTTCAGATATTATATACATCCATGGTCACAAAAATATTTGCACCCAGAAGAACGTGTCGGATTGTAATGCTATTTGTGAGAAAGGTAAATATTACCAGGAACAATAAATGATTACACATTGAGACTGATATGGACAATATTTATTGAGCTACACGCCAATAAGCAGCGTCTCTCAGTATGGCGTCGGGCCGCCATGTTTGCTCACACAGTATGTCAGACGTCTTTGCATGGACTTGTACAGGCTTCTAATGGTGTTCTGCGATGATCAATCCCATGCAGCCTGAATCTTCTCACGCAGTTCCTGCAGATTGTGCGGTAAGGCTGGAGTGTGGATAGCGCGTCCAATGGCATCCCACTCATTTTCAATCGGCGATAGGTCTGGCGATAAACCTGGCCATGGCAGAGTGTCAGTGTCTTGAAGACAAGCTCTCTAGACAGCAGCAGTATGCGGATGAGCGTTGTCCTGTTGGAAAATCGCACCGGAGTGAGCGTTCAGAAAAGGTAGGGCCACTGGTTGCAGGACCTCATTAACGCAACGTTGGGCTGCCTGTAATGAACACCAAAGGTGATCTGACATCGCAGGCAATTGCACCTCACACCATGAAACCAGGCTTTCTGGACGTGTGACGATCGATAACAAACCGTTCGTCTTGGCTCTGACCACGGTGCCTCCACGCACGGATTCGGTGATCGTCTCCTTCAGGAAAAAAGCGGGACTCGTCACTAAAGATCATCCGCTGTCATTCTGAGTGGCTCCATGACAGTCTCGCACGACACCATAGCAGCCTTTGGCGACGATGCAACGGCGTTAAATGCAGTCGTCGTAACGTTCTGCGTGCGTGTGGTTTTACGGTGTGCAGCCGTCCGCCAGTGGTGCTGGCACTAATCGGATGATTCATGGAGGGCATCACTGCTCGCTGAATATCCGCAATCGTGGCTGTTGGGTCACTCCACGCATGTCGGGAAATCGGTGGTCGGTTCTCTCTCTCTCTGTGTGGTTCGTCTAGGACTCCGAGACACTTCCAGTCGCTGCGGCGTGCCTTGTCCTATCCACTGCCGCCACAATGTGCTATGGTGACATCCGCATAACCGGTGTGGCGCGCAATATGGCGATAAGACCATCCCGCTTCCCGGAGCTGGACGATGCGGCCCCTCTCGAACTCCTCCAACTGCTCGAATTGCTTCCGAACTTTTCTTCGAAGCATACTTCACTAGCAAAGGATTCAACCAACACAACATCACGAGTCAGAATGTTAAGCACGCGCAACGGGACGACCTTATATAGCCGGTCAGGCACAACGCTACGACCCGTCTTTTCTGACGTCACAAGCACGGCCCAGCGTGATACCTGAATCATTTGCATGTATCACGATGTCAAACCTACCCACCCAGTTTCATTTCTGTCGGTTGCTTCCTTGTGGGTGCAATTTCTTGTTTGATGATGAGTGTATATACACTATATTGACAAGAGTCACCGGACACTCCTTCAAAACCAAATGAACGGTTCCACTGCGTTGTTACGATGCGCGGCACAACTGCAAACGGTATAAAAACAAGCCTGCAGCTGACCGCGATCACATCGCACTGTGAGGTTAAGCAAAAATGTCGCGGCAGGAGAGAACTGACTTTGAGAAAGGAAACATTGTTGGGTGTTATATTAGTGGGTTGTCCTTAAGAGAAACCGAGAGCATTTAAACATACCCAAGTCAAATGTTTTGGACGTACTGAATTAGTGGAAGACATATGGCGTGCTTGAAGCAGCAAAACGTACCGGCGGACCTAAGAAAATCAGTGATAGAGGACGTCGAAGCCCCAGGAGGGCCGTTACAGCTAATCGACGGAGTACTACAAAAGACCTCAGTGTACAGATGAGTATAAATGCTGGAACCTCGGTATGTACACGTACTATTAGCAGAGAACTTCATTCCATGGGTTACCGTGGTCGTGCGCTGCTCATAAGCCTTTCATCTCCACTAAGAATGATACTCGTCGTTTAGTATGGTGTAAAGAACATTTATCGTGGACGGTAGATCAATGGAAACGGGTCCTGTTGACTGATGAATCCAGATACACGATCCATCAGTCTGATGGCCGAGTGTGAGTATGGCGGCAGCCGGGAAACGCTCATTTAGTACAATGTACTGTTCCTGCGGTCAAGTTTGGAGCTGGCAGTGTTCTCGTGTGGGAGTTTTTTTGTGGTATGGTCCCGACCCGTTGAATATAGTGGACAAACCTGTAAAACAGCACATCCACCTCGTTATTCTGGACAATTATGCCCTACCAACTCCATGGCAATACTATGGAACGGAACTGTGAGGGCGAGCGTGCTCATCTCATTATGGGGACACGCCCAAAATTATGTTTCTGTGGCATGCACGTTATAGGACCCCACTCACAGCCAATAGAAATAGCAGGTTCGTTCCTAAGAACTTACCCAAACTAAGATTGGATGAACGGACATAATCCTCCCCGCTTCACTATTTAGTGAATATCTGCGAACCAGGAGGATGGATCGAGACTACTGAAAACTCAAATAAGAATTACTAATGTCCAAAAAGTAATGCACAAAGACTTGATCGAAACTTAATAAAATTTAATGAAATATATCTGAGGTTTGCAAGTAAGCCTGTCCGTTGAAAAGCGCCTTCCGTGGTTGTAGACCAAATGTCTTTTATCCAGTGAAAAAGTTCGTAATCGGCCAACATAAAACTTGGCACCTATTATCTAACACACTCCTCTTGAACTTGAGGGAGAGTTTTTCTCGATAGAGATGAAACCTGTATCTCTCATGATCTCCTATCTACTCGTTGTATCAGGAATCTAATTCAGACTTTCGCCTTCGTCGTTTCGCTAAGTTATACTCTCCCGGATATTTGATGCAATCTGTAAGAGTCTCCGTTCCCGAGACCTGTATCACAGTTATCTAAGTTATACTCATCCGGATATTTGATGCAATCTGTGAGAGTCTCCGTTCCCGAGACCTGTATCACAAGTATCGCTGACTTAGAAAATAAAAGTTCCGTTACCGTCCAGCGCATGACTGAACATCCCGGGACCCCCTATGCTCTGGGTCCAAACGCACCCGAAAACTTTTGAGTCACGTCTGCTGGAGCGTCTCCTGTTCCTCTCCGTTCCATGAAAACAGACAGACTAAACAACTCGCTTGGCGCTCTCTCCCTCTTTCGCCTCCTCACCGCGCGTACGTCACTTCCGCTTCCTGGCCCTGGGCCCTCCTATTCCTTCTCTCTCCCCTGGCAACCTATGTCATCGTGATCAGCCCTTTCGCTCCCCGCGTCGGCTAGGCGTGCCCATTCTGTCAGCGAATGTTTGGTCTTTCCACTGGATAGTCGGACCGTTTTGATGTGCCCCGTCGGCGACGTTCTTTAGACGGGCCTAACTTACCGCAAAAGACAAACACATTGAGCACAATACATTTTTCTGCATACATACAATATGGATGTTCAGACAGCTAGACTTCTTGGCGTCTGCCCTCCGTTAAACAATGTCTGACCGATGCCATTAACTTAATGGTTGATCTTTATCTTACTCATGAAAGATGTCTCCCTTTCTGAGTGTGAGAATTTACGGCTTTCTTGTAGCATCCAAATAACTTTAAGAAATGTTTTAGAACTATCCAATGTTTTTTGTCTACATTCCAAGTTCCGTTAATAAAAATACATATATAGATGCTCTCATCAACCGTCCATCTAACACACATTAATTTTGGTATTACGTATAAACATAATGTTCTTATTACTAGTTCATTAACGTATGACTTCCTGATTATACAGGCATAATGTTCAATTAATTATTTGTCGGGCATAGATAATGTTCCCGCTCACACAGGAACCTTGTTGGTACCAGCAGAATAATGCACCGAGCCATAAAGCAAGGACTTTTACGGCGCGGTATGACGTTAATTCCGTATCACGTGTGGACTGGCCAGCACAAAGCCCTGATAGTAACGTCATAGAGCACATATGGGATGAATTAGAGCACCGCATAAGAAGTTTGACACCAAGGCATACTACTAAGCAACAGGTAGCGGCAGCATTATATACTGAATTGAAGGGCGGACCTATCGCTGTGTTCCAAAGCCTTGTCGAAAGCATATCTCGAAGGGTCAGTGCATGCATTAAGGCTAATAGTGGACTGACATCGTACTAATGTATGACAGTAAATGCTATGTTGTGTTTCTCTTCTAGGTGTCCGGCGACTTTTGTCAATATAGTGTATATATAAATCTGAAAAGCTGTGAAATGCTGTTTCGTTTTTATTAAATTCCGAATCTAGTAAATAATTTTCCAGGGAAAGTAGAATATACACTGACGGAAAAAAATCCCAACACCAAGAAGGGGTTGTGTTAGATAAACGACAGTTGGTAGGCGGTGAGAGTACATCTGTAAGATGACGTCCATTCAAATTTTGCGCTCGGCGAATACGTGTGGCGCTAGTAGCGCCCATACTGTACGTCTCCCTCTTATGTTTTCTTATGATAAATTAGAATAAAGCGATTTTGAAACCTCGGAACATGCAAAGCAGGTTGGCTGTAAGTACGCGCTGTAACGTTCGTGAGCGTTAGTTATCGTTGAGATTTGACGTAGTGTGTTGATGTTAGTCAAGAATGCCTTTAAGAAGACGAAGAAGCCATTATCAACAGCTCACAGAGTTTAAACGAGGTCGTGTAATAGGGCTACGAGAAGGTGGATTTTCTTTCCGCAATATTGCAGAACGACTTGGCAGGAATGTAGCCACTGTGCATGATTGTTGGCAGCGGTGGTCAAGGGAAGGTACTGCCTCAAGAAGACCGGGTTCCGGCCGGCCACGTGGCACTTCTGAGAGGGAAGACCGCCGTGTACGGCGTATGGCCGTGGCGCATCGTACCGCGTCTGCGGCAGCAGTTTAGCTGCAGTTGCCACCACAGTGACACAACGAACTGTTACAAATCGGTTACTTGAAGGACAGCTCCGAGCCAGACGCCCTGTAGCGTACATTCCACTTACTCCAAACCACTGCCGTTTGCGACGGCAGTGGTGCCATGCTAGAGCTCGTTGGAGGATGGAGTGGAGATCTGTTGTGTTTTCTGATGAAAGCCGGTTCTTCCTGGGTGCCAGTGATAGCCGTGTGTTGGTTAGAAGGAGGCCAGGTGAGCGCCTGCAACCATCTTGTCTGCGGCCGAGACACACTGGACCTACACCTGGAGTTATGGTCTGGGGAGCAATTTCCTATGACAGCAGGAGCACTCTCGTGGTTATCCCATGCACCCTGACGACACAGTTGTACGTCGGCATGGTGATTCAACCTGTTGCGCTGCCATTCATGAACAGCATTCCAGGGGGTGTTTTCCAACAGAATAACGCTCGCCCGCATACCGCTATTGTAACCCAACATGCTCTACAGATTGTCAAGATGTTGCCGTGGCCTGCTAGATCACCAGATCTTTCACCAATCGAGCACGTATGGAACATCATTGGACGACAAATCCAGCGTCACCCCCAACCAGCATTAACCGTCCCTGTATTGACCGACCAAGTGCAACAGGCATGAAACTCGATCCCACAAACTGACATCCAGCACCTGTACGACACAATGCATGAACGTTTGCGTGGTTGCATTCAACATTCTGGCGGTTACACCGGTTATTAATGTACCAGCATTTCACATTTAAAATGGCTCGTCTCGCGCTTACGTTAAGCTGTGATCTTGAAACCTTAATCGATTAAATATGTTACCTATACAAATGTATTGCCGCCATTTCATTCCTCTACAACTATTTTTTCGTGGTGTTGGGATTTTTTTCCGTCAGTGTAGAAAGATCGCCAGTTTTCCTTTTTACTGGATTATTTCGGGTGACGCCAAATCGGTTCGGCTTGGTGGTCAAAGTGCTGCAAAAATTGGAGTGGATATTTTCTTCTATGGTTTCCGTACCAATGAGAATATTTAAGGCTACAAAGAGTGACTCGTCCCTAATTTGGTGCAAGTGACTTTAGAGAAGGGAGAGCTATAAGCCAAATGTACCACCTGTGATTTTCCTGGGCGCGATCTCGGGGCCAATTTGTACACTTTACAAAAAGATAGTGCTTCTGACCACTTGACCTCTGGGAGGACAGAGAATGGTTGAACGTATTACATGTAGCTTATTTTTCTCTGGAAATGCTTGCTAACACATGTAAAAGTTTACTATAGCTGGCGAAACTTTATTTATTTAGTATTTTAAAATTTATTTAGAATTGGAAATAGCAGGAATTTCTAAAATATTAAATCGGACAGAACTTTGAAATGATCCCTATAATAATCCAGTCTTTCCCAGATAATAGTGAACAAATGATCATTCTGGACAACATGAAGTGTGTGTAATATGACTTATGTTTGCTTGTAAATGGATAAATCTATTAACCATAAAATATTGCAAGACCCCATATTACCAGATGACATGTCTACCACTGGAGAGTAACGGAAGCTGAACAACGTCAAGCTGAAACTTACTTGCCAATTATTCCCTATTCGTATAAACTACGGAGAACAAATAGTACTTTGCGATGGAATATCCAATCTTTAAAAGCGTTTGTTGTCAATTAAATTTTGACTTATCCTTGTCCTGATTTATCGTAATTTGAAGACGTGCCTCTATCGCTTTTCTATCACTCATTCGTAATCAAAGGGAAAATCTCCGCCTCTGTTCTCGCGGAACGGTCAAGCATTAAGCTATGCTTCGGACGACTGAACCTTTTGGGAAAGAAAGGGTTTCAACTCCGAGGGCCCCTCATGCTATCGTCTCTGGCCTCCCAGGGTTAACGAAGCTTGTAAACTGATGGACACAAGGGTCTAAGAGAGATTACTGTCCACGGCAAAGAAACTCCCTAACACAAATCGCAGTTGTTCGCAAAGTTGTCATCTGATACTTGTACGCTTCTCTGTCGCACTCATTTAGTAGGCAGATGTTTGGTTTGTTGGTATTGTGGTTAACAACCGTGTATCGCACATGAATAATGAAAAACCCTGAAGTATGTTTCTTGGTCACAGATACACAATACAACAGTATGATATTTCTGAACCATCTTATACATATGTCGTGACAATTTCAGATCCTTTTATAAACTCCGGCCTCTCATTACGCTTATGGAAGGAACGTGTCGTAATATGTAGCGCAACAACTGAAACGAAATAGGTATTGCACGTGAAGTTTTCTTAGCGAGTGCCGGATCGACCAGAATCTACGTAAGCATTGAGACTAAATTTTTCTTATCGTGTCTTAATAATGCTTAATAATGTGGGAAACTAAATGCATTAAAGTCATTCTTTTTTCAAAGATTGCATCGCATTTTCCATTCTTTCTCCTTTTGTTTCCTTATTAACTGGGTAAAGACGGAAACAAACGGATTAGCACGACCAAACCAGGTCGGGAATTTAGTCTTGTGGCCCACTAGAAAAACCTACCTACCCCGTAAAACATAAGTGGTGTGAATTCACGGAAAATTCCTGAAAATAACGTGCAACAAGGATGCTGGTAAGTGTCCGTCTTTTAACGAAATTTCCGTTTTTAAAAGTTCCCGTTTCTTCTAACTTTACTGTTATAACGTAAACGTATTTTGGTATTGATACATTATTTAAAAAAACATACTTATACGATGAAATAGTTCCTAAATTAAACCTTAACGGCCAGACGAAACATTTAAAACAGAAGTCAAACTTACGGAAATTGACTTTTATTTCTCCAGCACAGGGTACTATAAAAAATCGCATAACACGAATCAATATTCCACTTTCCACCACTGACCACCCAAGTAACTCTTGTATCGTAGTTTATATCTCTCGTTCTTATCTCATAACAGGCATACGTCACGTTCATTCAACCTCAATTATGTTGCCAACAGTATTCGTTTGAGAGAAAAGATATCACGTTAAGTGTGAAGTATAACTGAGAACAAACTCAAGATTTACATAGGGAAAGAAACTAAAAAGGAAAGTTAATTTAGAATATACGTCACAGTGTTTTGACAGAAATTCCGTAGTAAATTATCCAGTTTATTTCACAAAAGTCCATTTCGGTTTTCTTCAGTATTAATACAGAAATTTCTTAAAATTCTGACTTTTTCAGCCCTTGTACGGCTCATTTCCTGGATTTTGAACAAGAGACCATTTCTACGGAAACTGCGGATGCTACCACTGACACAGAAAGACCCGTAACGTATTATTACGTTGGCTGAACTCTAAATCGCGATGAAAATATTTTTTTTTCGTTATTAATGTGAGTGAAATTGGTTATTTTATTTTCTGTTGGAGATTATTAATTTTCTGAATAGGTTTACAGTAATTTTATTTTTTCTTTAAAAAGACATAGAACGAATTGCGCATTTTTTTTCATCGTGATTTTTCGAAGTAACAGAATGTTTTGGAACTTGAGATCCTATTAAACTGACAAAAGGTGAAATTTATACTGTAGGGTTATTTCATAAAACTCCAAAACACAAAATTTATTCATGTAGCTTTAATAGCTTTTCTGTTAAGGGCTCCATATACTGATATAAATAGCGGTATAACTATACCATCGGGATCAGAGGAAATGCTATCCCACACTCACCAACCCGCTTGGCCAGCGTGGTGAGCTATGGCCAAACACCTCCAAAATGACTCTACAACTTAAATCTTGGCCCTCAGTCTCCGGCAGCTGGAATGTACCTGGCCAAGGCAGCGGCCAGTGCGACATGAAGGCAGAGGGTGCTAAGAATCCCCGGAGGACCGGACTAGGCTGCCATTTGATGCTGACCTTGGCAACGTACAACGGACGCTCCCTATCTTCTGATTCAAGGCTTCTTGAATTGGAAGAGGAACTACAAAGGATCAAGTGGGACATCGTCGGGCTGAGTGAGGTAAGGAGAAAAGGAGAAGATCTCATTGAACTGAAAAGTGGACATCTCTTCTATTATCGTGGGACAGATACTGGCAGAACTAGTGGTGTTGGATTTATAATAAACAAGAAACTGAAGGATAAAGTGGTAGAAGTTGAAAGTTCCTCTGACAGAGCTGCACGACTTGTTATCCAACTATCGAGAAGATACCAGGCTCAGATTATTCAAACTTATGCACCCACCACAAGTCATCCTGAAGAAGAAATTGAAGAATTTTATGAGGAAATTCGTCATCTAAATAATAAAGGTAAGCAGCACTTGAAGATAATTATGGGAGATTTCAATGCAAAAATAGGGCACCGGCAACAGAATGAAACTTCAGTAGGTAAATTCGGTCACGGCAACAGAAACCAGCGTGGAAATACTCTCGTTGAGTTTGCAGAGGCAGAAGGATTTTTCATCTTGAATTCCTTTTTCAAGAAAAAGCCACACAGGAAATGGACATGGAGACATCCAATTGGGACGACAAGTGAAATTGATTTTATTATGTGTAACAAAAAATTCGTCATCGAAGACTGCAGTGTGCTAAACAAGTTCAACACAGGTAGTGACCATAGATTGGTGAGATGTAAGATGCACCTCAACACTAAACTGGAACGTGGCAAGCTCATAAGACAAACAAAATGTATTGACATAACCAACCTTAAAAAACACCATAATACTTTCAAGTTGGAACTGAAGAACAGATTCTCTGCTTTAGAAGGCCTAACATCGGAAGAAGTGGATATTTCTGAAGTTAACAGAAAAGTAACCAAAGCTCTTATGGAAACAGCAACAAAATTAGCTGGGTCTAAGAACAAGTTGCATGTAAACAAATTATCAGGAAAAACCAAAATGTTGATGCAAAAAAGAAGAGAGATGAGGACAACTAAAGAAGATGTGACTTCCAAAGTGGAATATATAGAGCTATGCAAGACAGCACGAAAAAGTATCACTGAAGACGTAAGGAAATTCAACTGTGAGCTAGTGAGGAAAGCAATTGAAAACAACCAAAGCCTAAAGATAGCAAAGGGACATCTCAGTAAGGGAAGAAAACAGATTATGGCTCTGAGAAAAGAAGATGGTTCTATAACAAGAAATAGAGGCGAAATTTTGACAAGAGTGAAAGATTTCTACTCCAAACTATATGAAAGGGATGATATATGCACTCCAGACATCATGAAAGGTACCAGAGTTCTTCCAGTCCTCCCAGCAGAAGTTGCTCATGCAATCAAGAACATGAAGCGGGGGAAAGCTCCAGGAGAAGATGGAATTACTATAGACATCATACAAGAAGCAAGTGGAGAAATTGAAACAGTACTCGCCCAAATTTTTACTCGATGCCTTAATGAAGGGAAGATTCCTGAGGATTGGAACAATGCTACAATGATCCTGCTACATAAAAAAGGTGACATTGAGGATCTCAGGAACTACAGACCTATCAGCCTCCTATCAGTGGTTTATAAAATCTTCACTAAAGTTCTTTCACACCGCTTGAAGGTAACACTGGACATGGCTCAACCGAGAGAACAAGCTGGATTCAGGAGTGGCTACAGCACAATAGATCATATCCACGTACTGAGAGAACTAATTGAAAGAGCGAGGGAATATGAACTTCCATTGTGCATGGCTTTTATCGATTATGAAAAAGCCTTTGATTCGGTGAAACCATCAGCAGTTACCACGGCTCTGAAATCCTGCGGTATTGAAGATGCATACATTAATATTATTAATAACATCTATGAAAATGCAAGTGCAAAGATTCGGCTGTTTGAAAATACAACACACATAAAAATTGGAAAGGGAGTGAGACAAGGTGACACCATATCTCCGAAGCTCTTTAATGCCACATTGGAAATTGTCTTTCAATCACTGAACTGGGAAAACAAAGGGATAAAGATTAATGGAGATTATCTAACCCACCTTCGTTTTGCTGATGACGTAGTCATTTTTGCAACTACCCCATCAGAGCTGCAGAGTATGATCCAGGAACTTGCTGACAAGAGTAAAGAAGTGGGATTAAAAATGAACTTTCAGAAGACAAAAGTGATGTTCAATGCTTTTACAAGAAATGAAGATTTATCGATTGATGGAGAAAAACTGGAGATAACAGATACGTACGTTTATCTTGGACAGCAGATATCAAGTGAGGGTCACATTGATGAAGAAATTAATCGGCGTACAAAACTTGCCTGGAGAGCTTTTGGAAGAAACAGCATAATTTTCAAGAGCAATATGCCATTATGTCTTAAAAGAAAAGTGTTTGATCAATGCATCCTTCCAGTGCTTACGTATGGTGCAGAGACGTGGACCTTAACTAAAAGAGACATACAAAGGCTGCAGACAACTCAAAGAAGCATGGAGAGGTGCATGCTTGGTATAACCAGGAGAGATAAGAAGAGGAACTCGTGGATCCGAAAAATGACGAGAGTGGAAGACATCATGATCAGAGTTAAATCCCTGAAATGGCAATGGGCTGGACATACTGCCAGAAGGACAGACCATAGATGGACAGCCGAGATTTTAGATTGGATTCCAAGGGACAGGAAAAGACCCAGAAAAAGACCACATGGGAGATGGGTGGATGAAATTCGTAAATATGCGGGAGTGACATGGAGGAGACTGGCACAAGACAGACCGTTGTGGAGGAAACTTGGGGAGACCTTCGTCCAGCAGTGGATTGATAATGGTTGACAATGATGATGATGATGATGATATACATCATACAATCACCTGTGCAATAATTTAAATCCCAGGTTTCTTAAGGGCAACGTAATATGCAATACTAAACAGAAGTCATAGCTCTTTCCGCGTTTATACACTGAAGAGCAATTGAATTAGAGGTACCTGTCTAACAACGTGTAGCACCATCTTTCGCCCTGATGACGGCGGCGATTCGTCTCGGCATGGGCTCGACAAGACACTTGAAGCGTTGGGAAGTCTATACGAATCCACGACCCCTGAACATGCTCCCATAGTTCACGAAGATTTGATGGAGGGGGGTCAGAGCCTCGAACATATCTCTCGATGGCATCCCAGATGTGCTCGATGGGATTGAGGTCAGGTTACCTAGCTGGCCAAGGAAGCGAGGTCACGTCTGTGGAGTGTTCATCCAACCATTCGGATACAATTTGGGAGCGATTGCACGGTGCATTGTCATGTGTGCAGGATGAGGTCTCCAGTGAGATGTTGAAGACGCACGAACGGGAGCAAATCGTCGTCCAGGATATCCCGGTAACGTTGACCTGTGAATTACGATGTCGCACGTACCAAGGGTCCCATTTCAGTTCACGTAAACAGTCCTCAGACGATAATGCCATCCCCACCAGCTTGAAGAGTACCCTGCTGGCAAGAGGGATCCATCGCTTCATGTGGTTTGCGCCGTACTCGTATCCTGCCATTCGCATGTACCAACGTGAATCTCGACTCATCAGTCCAGGCAACGTTTTTACACATGTCTAGGTTCCAGTGGCGATGTTCACGCGCCCATGCTAATCTTTGCACCCTGTGATGTGCTGTCAGCAGCGGTACCCTCGTGGAACGATGGCTTCTGTACCCCATACTGAGGAGATGGTTCTGGATGGTGTGGCTGCTTACACGTTTTTGTGCACCAGCGTTGAATTGCCGAGTGATTTCTTGCACTGTGGCCCGTCTATCCCCTGTTACAATGCGAGCTAGCCGACAATGACCCCGCTTAACCACACGCTGTTGTGCACGGCAGTTGGCCCTTGCAGGGATGGTTTTACCGGATTCGATGTACTCACGGTGCACCCGTGACACAGTGGCTCGTGAAAATCCCAGTGCTTGCACGACTTCCGAGATGTAGTGACCCATTCGTCGGGCCCTGACAATTTGCTCACGATCAAATGCACTTAGATCCTTCGTCTTACCCATACCGCGTCCGACTCTTACTGATTCCCGTTGCATCACTCCTTGTTTTGTCGGATCGCTGCATACGTCATGTCGTTTTCGTTCACAGGGCAACCCACAGCGACACATTTGCACAACGCCAGCTGTCTCTAATTCAATTGCTCTTCAGTGCAAGTGAGTCACGGAAAAATTATCATTTGCCGCCACGGGAATTGAACCCAGGTCTTCCAGTTACGCGCCGCATATGTTTCCACTGCACCACAGCGGCCTGGAATTCCTCCAGACTCACATACACTAACTGCCAAACCAATTGGCAGATTGCCTCTTAGAGATCCGAAATAAATTTCATATGATTTTCTAACCAACGGTGTGAAATGTCGCCTTTGAGACTTTAAAATAAATTGTCCACAAATGTAGAAGAAACTGTTTGGATGGTTCACACAAGTACGTGGCATTATTTAACGTGCACTTTGCATAATCCACACTACTTTTTAAAGCTTCGAGAAAATACACGTCCTTTAATACCGATTAAATGCATTCGAATTACAAAAATACTGCTTTGTTCCCCCTTCGCAGAAGGAATTGCACAACATGAAGTAATAGCGCCAATGTGTCTACTATCAGAGACACAGCTATCGTGACTGCAGATACATGTCTCCGTTGGGAAACATAGCGAAATGTGTTTAAGTAACACATTTACCCTAATAGAGAGTTCCATTACTAGAAATTGGAGCCCATTGGAGCAATTGTGACTTCATATTTGGTTTCAGCACCCGTAAATACATACAAAACCGTTAAAGTTTTCTTTGTAAGAAAACCCATTGTCGTTCAGTGTTATTGTTACTTTAATTTCTACTTTCAGTTTCAACTATTACACTTGTTTTTCTTGATTCTTCATCTAATTTATTTCCCGTGCATCATTTAGTTCTCTTTCGCTCTTCCAAACCTATGTGTCCCTCTAGCATTCTTTCCTTCCCGCATTCCTCTGTTCCGACCCTTGGTTATTCTTTTGCATGAAGAAACGGCCTTACCGCCACAAACGAAAGAAACTAATTGAGTCTAGTTGCACTTTCGCCCGCAATGTTACTAATCGCTGCACGAGACAATAAAGCAATAAAATAATAAAAAAATTAGCCAATGTACTAAACTTAATTGCCTGGGAAATGTCTGAAGAATTCTAGGAATAACAGTTTCGCTGTTAGCATCTAGAAACCGTCGAAGAGTATACGTTGACTGCTATGATCAAGACAACAAAGAGACCTACTGCTGAAATTAATTACTGTATTCTTGAAAACGAATGATTTCTAAAAAAATTTAACATGTGATATAATCAGTTGCTCCTTTGTTTCCGCCCAATAATACCGATGCAAATTAGAAAATAAAGTGAAATCAGATTTGATTTTGTAAAAATCGAATGCTGATTTCCTCGAAATGTATATATTTTAAGAAATTTCGTTTGCAAATTTTGATTTAAATGCTACTTCATCTTACAGGTCTGTTTCTTTATCATCATCACTCATACATACCCCTACTCCCATCCAGTTGAAAACGGGAGAATTTAAAAGCAAAATAGAGCAATCTGATTGGAAAGAGCAACAGAGTGGATAAATAAAACAAAATCTAGAAGCTGAACAGACACCCATGTTTTCAAAGTCAACATAATAGAACAGTTCAGAACTCATGGAATATTTACTTGCTTGCTAATCATGGCAGCAGGTCCTCCTCTTCTTTAGACCAGCGCGTCACTGTTTGACATGGCTGCTAATATATTTAGGATTAAGATAGTTACTTGTGGGTTTCTAATTGTTTAAAAAAAAGAAAAGATAATGGAATAATGAAAAATTTTCAAATTTGGAAGATGTGAATCCGTCCATTGGTGCAAATATGACATGGATGCTAAGTCAGATAATATCCGAAAACTTGAAAATGTCGTCGTCCTGGAGCGGGAATCGAACGCACGTCTCCCGGATTGCGCCCGAATATGCTACCCACTACACCACCCAGAACGACCAAGTTTCAAGTTTCCGATGAATTTGAATATAACCATCACAGGATTCGCTAGTCGAAGCAACTTGCATTCATATACAGCGAAATTACTTTTCCTTCTTTCCGTTGGTACTGAAAACCAATGCAAACCCACAAGCTCTTCATATCTTGAAAGCGAGACCTACACTAATTACAATTTCGCCGACTTCTACAGTTTTTCATCATGCTACAGGAAAAACGCCAAAACCATTATTATTATTTTTTTTATTGGAGGTTTAACGACCACTGTGAGCAACTGAATGGGCTATAAGCTGTCACCCGTCCCGAATTTAGGGCCACTGGTTCCAGGGAAGGAAGAGAACCAGTGCCGTAAGACAAACACAACATCCGTGCCCTTCCAGACGAATGATCAGATCCGTCGCTTAGACCACTGCGCCACCTGGGCGGCACCAGTATTATTGCCTACAAGGTAAGTGTTAACTTTCATTATTCGTGAATTATGCGCAAACAAGACATTTTCCTCAATTTATTAATTGAAAAAAGAAAAGCTCTGATTTTGCCAGCTTTGTATCCACAGCCGCCTATAAATCGAACTCAAAGTTTTTTTCCTGAAGTCTGCTTCATCAGTTACCCAGTTACACGCCTAGCAGGTTTATTCAGTAAACCATAGAAACCAACAACATTTCCGCCAGAAGAAAAATAAACAAGGTTAATCGACCATAAAATTGCTTCTCCCATTCCGGCTGTTTGGACGCCGATTCATAAAATCTTTAATGTCTTCACACCAAAGGAAGTGCAGACAAATTCAACAATGCCATTCAGAGGCAAGGACTGTTTGTTTTCATAAGGAAATTTCTTAACTGCTTCTTCGGACTGTTTTATGAATGAAACCGTCCCTGCATAGAACTCTTTCTTCGGATGTGCCAAAGTGACAGATTTTGTCTGGTATCAGAATCGCAGCTCTTTTTTCTCCCTGGATCTTGAACAGGATTCAATGGACCCGAACAGTGCGGGAATAATGATTCCCTTTCTGAACAGAAGGAGGAGATACTTTGTGTCTGCCATATTAGATGTCCTCCCATAGACTGACCCCCTGATGTGGCGCTTCTTCTCGTGGTCAGTGTCACAGTGTGAAGTCGCCTGACATTCTGCTAAAAGGGTGCATCATTTTGAAAACCGGAGGAAAGTTACTTTATGAACCTGAAAGATCGTAAATGTTGCCTGCGGTTTTGCTTCCCTTCCTCGGAATCTTTTCTTCGCTCTTATCGTCCTACCTTTTAACGGATAAAATCACAAAACGCACAGTTACATAAAACCAACTGAAATTAAACGATTTCATAGCACTTTCCCAAAGCTAAAAAGTCATTGACCGGTTGATCTACGAGTGCTTTTTCTTTTTTGTGCGTTTCTTCTTTTTAATTCACTCGTCGATGAACAGGCTCCAGGTTAATTAATCGAAAACGAAATAATCGAATGCAAAAACATTTAAAGCGAAATCAATGAACGGTGAATTCATCGCAGGCAGGGATGTAGCTACCTGGAGGAAGAGGAGCGGTTGCCGTACAGGAATGGTCATCCAAAGGGCGCAACTTCATGTTCTGAGGGGCATAAAGAAACAGAAGCGTAAAAACATGTTAATAAATTTACAGAAAATAACTCAAGAAGAATGTTATACACGGTGAACAGTTTAAGTATTTTGTACAACAATGGTGAACCAGGCTGTCTCTGTACGATGTGCAAGACTCACTACAGTTTAAAAACTTTATTTACAATTAAAAACACAAGTCAGTTAAAATACCGCAAGCAAGGTCTTTCAGTGCCGCAGCGGCCCCTATCATCAGGATTAGAGCCACAGTTACCGACCAAGTTTTCAAAATATACACTGCCGGACAATTGCTAAGGACGGATGACAATAGCAACGATAGCAACCATAAAATGGATGGCAGGAAAATGTAGAAATTAGCATAAGTGCGGAATACAGTAAGACGTGTTGTGCGTATGCAAATTTTGGATTGCCGAACTTGTTCGTGACGTCATAACGCTGATAAGAGATATAAAGGATTTGACGCGTATTGAACGTTGTTGTTCAAACGCAAAGTTGGAAGGGAAAGAATCAATTGACGAACTTGCAATTTTCAGTATGTCTTCCAGACATCACCTATAGGATTTTACACGTGGCCGTATTATTGGCAAGATTGAAGAAGGGCGAAAAATAACAGATGTTGCCAGGGAGTTCGACGTCAGCCACAGTGTTGTTTCAAGGCTTTGGAAATCATTTCTAACAAGTGGAGAGTGTAGCAAACGTCACGGGGGAGGTAGTGTTCGCAGTACGACACCTGCAGAAGATCGGTACATAGTGCTCTCTACAAAAAGACACCGGCGCAGCACAGCTAGTGAGGTAGCAAATCAGTTTATGGCTGCTACTGGCAAGCGGATCTCCCGAAAAACTGTCGCCAGACTTTTGCATGAATGAGGATTATACGACCGCCGTCCTGTTGTGTGCATCCCGTTGTCCAGACGTCACCGTACCGCCCGCTTGCAATGGTGCCATCAACATCGCAATTGGACTGATAACGACTGGTCTGCTGTCCTCTTCTCAGATAAGAGTAGATACAGTCTATTGTCTGATTGTCGACGACAACTGATATGGCGTGGTAGTGGTACTGCATATTGTCCAGCAAACATACAGGAAAGGGACCGATATCCGACATGTAGTGTCATGGTATGGGCTGGCATCATGATCAATGGCCGTACGTCCCTCTATGTGCTTCCAACTGGGACTATGACTGGCCAACGATACATTAATGATGTTCTGCTACCTCATGTTCGCATGTTCCGTGGTGCTGTCGGTGATAGATTCATTTTCATGGACGACAACGCAACATGTCATCGAACAGTCGCTGTCCAGGAGGGTCTTGAGAGCGAGGATATTCGACGCCTCGTATGGCCAGCACGTTCTCCAGATCTGAATCCCATTGAAAATGTGTGGGATGCATTGGGGAGGAGTCTTGCTGGTCGCCAATGCCCTCCAATAAACAAGGTCTCCCTCATCCGTGCACTGACAGGGGAATGGGATAAATTACCCCAACAGCTGCTTGATTATGTTATGGAAAGCATGACACGACGTGTAGAATATTGCATCGCCCTCCATGGTGGCCATATCCCGTATTGACATCTTACGCCGGAACGCCTGCGGACGGTAATTGCATTTTTTTCACGTTTACGTATTCTGCACAAAATGGTCTGTTTGTCCCTTGAACACGTTCCAAAGCCTCCTGGATTTCAGAGCACAATAAATTGTCTTTCTTGTAATGTCCTGGCATTCTGACATTATTTTATTTCACTTGGCATCTAACCACACTTACTTTTTTATGCGCTATATAGCCGTTTATTATCCGTCCTTAGCAATTGTCCAGCAGTGTACAATAGTTCCAAGATGCAACATTCATCAAAAGCAGCTGTTGCCAGACGTGAACGTCCAAAATCATGTAGAAGATGGCAAGGAACGCATACCATCCGCTGTAGGAAACATAGATTCTTTTTTTGTTTGTTTGTTTTTGTTTGGGGGTTTAACGACCACCTTGAGCAACTCAATGGGTGATAAGCAGTCGCCTGTCCCTAATTTAAGGCCACTACTTCCAGGAAAGGGAGAGAGCCAGTGCCGTAAGACAAGAACAACATCCATGCCTCAGCGGGATTCGAACCCAGAACCACTCAGACGAACGGTCATGAGCCAGCGCTTAGACCTCTTCGCCACCGGGGTGGCGAGATATAAATTTGATTAGTGTTTTCCACGGACGGTGAATCAAACTAAGCAAATCAATATTACAGCAGATATTACCAAATTTAGTAATACACAAACTTTCTAACAAAAGTAATGAACGTTTGTTACACAGGGATGCAAGAATACCGAGATTTTCCCAATCAGGTAGATAATCTCCTTGATTTAACAGTTTTTGTCAGGGCTGTGAATGTAGAACCAGTCCTAAGAGCATTTTTATGTTCTGCTACGCGAACACCGAGGGTCCGAAGCGTGGAGCCTACATAGAATTTCTCCGCAAAGAGGGGTCACGTGGAACTAGTGGAATGCAGTACACTCCAAATTTATTGAGAGTCGGTACCGAATTTTTGTCATTTTTAACAAGTGAGAACACATTCGTGGTACGGATCACAAAATCCAAATTATGTTTTTTTGCGAAATCTTTTCAAATAGAGACGATGGGCGGGATATAATCAATAGACCCAACAAAACGGGGACACGAAACCTCAGGAAGAAGTGTAGCAAAAGAAAACCGCCTGAAGTTGAACAATATTTCAAAAAATGTTCCCGAGAAGTAGCCAAAAATATGAGCAATCTGCAACACTTATACATTTCAGTACTTTCTTTTTAAAGACTTGAATTATATACAATATTCTGCGCAGGTAGCCAGAGTAACACACCCTGTGAAGATTGGATCCCTCATATGCATGAAAGGAATTGTCCGAAACAAAAAAGAGGCATATGAAACGATATGCGGGTAAGCTCAACCTCCGTGACCTTTCCGAATATGCAATATTGATGAAACGCTAATTAGCCCTTTGTGATCTGAAACAGAAAGCCCCACTGACCGTTTAACCTTGAAAGGAGTTTTTCCAATCCCAATCTCGAAAGTATCATCCTATTATTACGTTCACTATCTTATATTGACTCGTTCTGTGCTGTTTCGTTTTTCATTCTGCATTTCTGCGGAGCGCTGTGTTGTTGGTGTTCTTTTTTTTTTTTTTTTATTGGAGGTTTAACGACCGCCGTGAGCAACTCAATGGGCTATAAGCAGTCGCCCGTCCCTAATTTAGGGTCACTAGTTCCAGGGAAGGGAGAGAGCCAGTGCCGTAAGACAAACACAACATCCATGCCTGACCGTTGTTGGTGTTCACACAACGCTTATGAATTACTTGATATTTACAACTGTTAACTCTTGGATATCAGAGGCAACGGAACTATTTTTTGACAACAGGAGCAAGATATCAGGATGTTTTTTTGTTTTGTTTTTTAATATCATAAAACTTCTTTTGCTACTGCAAAGCAGAGCCTCATGGCGTCATTAAAACATGCTACAGATAAAACGATTATATCGATAAAATTTAAAGCAATGTGTAATGTTCGTGTATGTATGGTTGGCTGTCTGGACACTACATAAATCAGTTCTCAAAAACTTCACCTACAGTGAAGCAGGAGTCATTCAAGAGAACGTCGAGAAAAAGTTACTTACATTTAATCTTTATTCAGCCGAAGCTCCTTTGGAACAGTATATTCAAAGCAAACAGAATATAAATTCTGAATTAGCTTGTAAAATTTTCGATGAACGATGAAATGGTGATGAAATTTTCAAAGTTATCTGAGAGGTACATTACATGGATGACCATAGGTTTCTATGTACAGACCTCGAGACACCAGACTTCCAATTTGTGTACATATTTATTTTGAACGGGTAATCTCTTCTTTTATTATATATCATCACCACCAACATCATCATTGTCAAACATTATCAATCCGCTGCTGGACGAAGGACTCCACAAGTTTCTTCCACAACGGTCTGTCTTGTGCCAGTCTCCTCCATGTTATTATAGCATACTTTCGAATTTCATCCACCCATCTCACATGTGGTCTGCTTCTGTGTCTTTTCCTGTCCCTTGGAATCCAATCTAAAATTTCGACAGTCCATCGTCCTTCTGGCAGTATGTCCAGCCCATTGCCATTTCAGGGATTTTACTCTGATCATGATGTCTTCCATTCTTGTCATTCTTCTGATCCACGAGTTTCTCTTCTTATCTCTCCTGGTTACACCAAGCATGCACCTCTCCATGCTTCTTTGAGTTGTCTGTAACCTTTGTATGTTTCTTTTAGTTAAGGTCCACGTCTCTGCACCATACGTAAGCACTGGAAGGATGCATTGATCAAATACTTTTCTTTTAAGACATAATGGCATATTGCTCTTGAAAATTATACTGTTTCTTTCAAACGCTCTCCAGGCAAGTTTTATACGCCAATTAATTTCTTCATCAATGTGACCCTCACTTGATATCTGCTGTCCAAGATAAATGTAGGTATTGGTTATCTCCAGCTTTTCCCCAACAATCGATAAATCTTCATTCTTGTAAAAGCACTATACATCACTTATGTCTTCTGAAAGTTCATTTTTAATCCCACTTCTTTACTCTTGTCAGCAAGTTCCTGGATCATACTCTGCAGCTCTGATGGGGTAGTTGCAAAAATGACTACCCACCAGCAAAACGAAGGTGAGTTAGATAATCTCCATTAATCTTTATCCCTTTGTTTTCCTAGTTCAGTGATTGGAAGACATTTTCCAATACAAGTTACTAAATCTTGCTGTGAAGTGTAAATTTCTATATCCAAGAAATGAACCTATTTTTCAGATACATTAGTTTTTTTTTAGAATTAAATTGGAAGGATATATTTCTGTTACGTAAATATGAAACTCTGTCCAATTAAAGACCACCAGGTCGTCTATGTATGGGAGTACCCATCAATCTGCGACATCTGCATACAACAGGAACCGGTTTGAACCTTTTTCCATCTCCATGACGTGGTACCTTGTGGTTATGTTGGACATCCGCTGTACATCACGTGGGTACTGACTTTGCGATATCTTCTAATGTTTCCTAGTGTATTTATATGTTGCCTCATCCATTAGTTGTGTCATTCCGTCTGAGGATGGGTACCTGCTGGCAGGACCCGAAAGATCTAACGATTTTAAATATATTTTATCAGTAATTCAAGTTTTTATCTCATCATGACTTATTAGTGTATCGTGCTTAAGCGGTTATTTTCAAGCGTTTCACATGCTTAAATTTTCTTAATGCCTGCGGAGAACCCTGTTCTACGAGTCAGAAACAAAAAGACAGGATTTTGTGTTCAAAATGGAATTCTTTATTTACCTGGGGAAATAGAGAGATCAAAACTCACACAATTTTAAAATACTGTAGCTCTCAAATCTGAGACTAAAGTGGATGAAAATTTATTCGTATAAAAGTATAATGTAGTTGCCGATCTTACTGAAAGCCAGATAACACCAATTTCAAGGCCGATTTCCGAAACGCTTTAGAACGTTTGCTTTTGTTATTAATGGATAAGATGTCTAAGAATTTTAAAGAAATGTTTTTGTGTTTATGAGCATTGTTATTTGGTGGCATCAGACCATGGTTCTTTGAAAGGCTGTGTTTTACTGGACATAACAGTTTGTTCACGGAAAATTGTTAGTTGGCCGCCGACATGCATATCGGGTGTCTCAAAAAAGATTGAAACAAACTTTTATCTCTTCAACGATTGATCACGATACATACTTTCAATTTGAAAAATACTCAACATGATAGTTGCATCCGGGGTGGGTTGCATTTGCATAAAAGTAATTTTTTATACAACCTTTGCAGAAAAAAAAAAGTTCAATCAAAAATTCCTTAATGTCCTTATTAGTCAACAATAAACAAACAAGCTCCGTCATTTTACTTTGAAAACCGGCTGAGATATTAGCGATGAAAACTGCAAAAAATGGATCGTCTGAAGCAATAATTTCTTCCACGCGCGAAAGCTCTTTCTTCCCTTACACGTTTTGAATGCTACAAAGATGTGCAGAGAAACAAGCTACCGTTCGGCCGTAAACGGGCTACAGACGATATATTTTTACGACTTTCATCGCGAGTATCTCCTACTAATTGGGAAATTGCACAACTTTTCTTAATTGAACATTTTTTTTATTGAAGGTTTAACGACCACCGTGATTAACTCAATGAGCTATAAGCAGTTGCCCGTCCCTAATTTAGGTCAATGGTTCCAGGGAAGGGAGAAAGCCAGTGACGTAAGACAAACACAACGTCCATGTTTCACGGGATTCGATCCCGAACCCTTTACAAACGAATGGCCATAAGCCAGTGCTTTAACCACTGCGCCACAGGCACGGCTACTGTTTTCTGCAAAGGCTGTATAATTTTTTTAATGCAAAGGCCACCCACAGGGATACAGCTGCCGTTTCGTAAGTCTTTACATAATTTTGAATATTTTTCAAATTGAAAGTATGTATCTGTGATCAACCATTGAAGAGATAAAAGCTTGCTTCAATCTTTTTTGAGACACCCGGTATAATGATTCGAACTTTTATAACAGCTAGGAGTAAATGCTTGATGAAGCGCAACATTTTTCTTTGATGGCTATTTACTCGAATCTTTTAAAATTTTATAACTGTTTCAATTATTGAAAAATTAATTTCTTTATTAGTTATGATTTTCCACTGAATTAGGTTTCATTTTTTTCTGCTTGGATATTTAGGCTTGTGTGTGTATATCTATTATAAACAAATGTACTGGCATGCTAGACAGCTGGTGCACCAAGGACTGGTTAAATATGCTTGGAATAGCAATGGCAATTTGTTTATTAGACAGAACGATGGTGATCAAAGAAAGAAAATTGTCCTTATAGAAGACCTCCAGCAGTAAGAACTTAGTACTTAATTAATGTTATACTTTTCTGCTTTAAGACCAACTAGTTCATGTTACAGGACCAATTAACTCAAAATTTTAACAAGTTACTTATAACTAATTCAAACTTTACCCTAAATATTAT
Source organism: Macrothele yani (assembly GCA_039090855.1). Taxonomy (NCBI): domain Eukaryota; kingdom Metazoa; phylum Arthropoda; class Arachnida; order Araneae; family Macrothelidae; genus Macrothele; species Macrothele yani. Next base: position 141,554,327 of record CM076989.1, on the reverse strand, counting down.
ACATGTTAATGTCCAATTAATACATACACTAAGATCAATATTGGATTTCATATGTGTTACTGAAACATGGTTTCCGACTAAAAAAATTATTATTCCATTAAATGATTTCCAGATCTTTAACCTTAACAAGTACTATTCTAAGAGGGTTGGTGTGGCCATTTATGCTAATAATGAATATTAATTGTTTCCCACAATTATAGAATTTACAATAATGAATTAAATATAGAAATATTTACCATCCAAAATCAATTTTATGCAGTCTGTTATAGGCCACCCAGCTCTGACTATCCTGAATTATTTGTTGTGTTAAATGAACTCTTAACTTTGCTAATTTCTCAAAAAAAAAAAAAAAAAAAAAAAAAAAAAAAGTATTTTTAATGGGTGACTTAAATATAGATATTTCCATAAATAATTCTATAACAAAACAACTTAGCCAATTATTTTCTGCATCAGGATTTTTAAACTTAATTACCTCATCAACCAGAATTACCCAAAATAACATAATTGATTTAGCATAACAAATGTTCAACCACAACATGTGACTCCAGGAATAATTGAAAATGACATAGGTGATGATCTTCCCATATCACTTTGTACAAAACTGGAATATGCCTACCAGAAGAAACTAAAACTGTTAAATTCCGTAAAATTAATAAAAGAAACTATAGAAAAAAATTAAGCAACTTTCAAATGAAATCAATTGGGAAGATTTTCAGACTTATGAATCTCCCAAGTTAGTTTTCGATAATTTATTTTAAATCTTTAAAGAAAAATATGATCTAGACTTCCCAATCTCCTTTTAATTCTAAAAAAAAAAGAATATTAATTCTTAAAAGAAGTTTTTTATAATTAAAAAAAGAAGAAAATATTAATAACTTCTTAATAATCCTAAAAAAAGAAAATATTAATTCTAAAAAGAAGCTTCGAAAACCTTGGATTACCTCATCCTTGATAAATCTTATTAATTAAAAACAACAGGATCTTTTCAAAAATTTTAAGAACATCAGAGCAAAATGACTTCACCAATTTCGAATCATATAGAAACACGCTGAACTCTGCTGTAAGAAATGCTAAGAGAGCTTAATATGTAAATATTTTTGCATGGAATGACCCAAAAGTAACTTGGATACACCTTAACTTTTTACTAGGGAAACAGATTAAGACTGTAATACCAGAACATTTACTAGATTCTAATGGTATGAAAATTATTGATAAACTACACATGTCCATTTAATTAGGACTTTACTGGTGTCTTGCAAAATCTGAAAATAAACTCACAACCTTTTAATGACAATTTTTTTACAATATTTTCATAATTCTCATTTAAATAAAACTTTTTATTTATTACCCATAATAAAAACTGAACTACGACAAGAATTAAACTATATTAAAACTACTTCAAGACTAGGAAATGACGACATTCATCTATATGTTATTAAAAATGTAGCCGAACTAATCATAAACCCACTACTGAATATCTTCAACCTTGTTTTCACTACTGGCATTTTTCCACTTGCATTAAAAATTGCAAACAAATAACCCTATATATAAATCTGGTGAAAGAAATGATGCTAACAATTATTGCCCCATAGCTAATATGTCAATGTTTGCTAAAATTTTAGAAACATTAATCTACACGGGATTAATTTCATACTTCCAAAAATGTAATATCAATAACAAAATCAGTTTGGCTTTCAACCCAGTAAATCAACAGAATCTGCACTGTTGCACCTGCAGAATATAATAAAAAAATAATCTAGAATAAAAAAACATTACACTTGCTGTGTTCTTGGATTTAACCAAAGCGTTTGATACTCTCAATCATCAATTTCTTTTAACTAAATTATATAAGGAGGGTGTGAGGGGTATTCCACATGTTTTATTCAGTAATTATTTAGCTGACAGATTTCAATATACTATCGTTGATCAATCACAATCACCGCTGTTACTGGTTACGAGTAAAGCTGTCTTCTGCATGTCCCAAATAAAGCTGTCTTCTGCAGTTCTGTAGGTGGCATATCAGAAAGCTGCAATTTTTCAAAATGATTCATAATTTATTATTATTATTATTATTATTTGTCTTCACGTAAAATCCATTGAAAACCTGTTTCTATATTTTAGAAACAGGTTTTCATTTTAATATCTTAGGTTTGTTGATATTTCATAAATTGTTCACTTCTGTTTTGAATTTTCCGTTTTGTGTATGTACTCTGATAGTGGTTTCAAGTTTGGCCCAAATGAGATTTCTAATTATTCACTTAACCTAAGAAATCTTAAATATTTTTGATAAAGTTTTACAACAATTTTTCTTTCACAATGCAGATTTTGAAACTTTGTGAATTCTTTTAGTTCCTTTAAAAAAATTCAAAATAAGCAGCCGTATTAATTAGTTATTTATTTATCACTGGCATTTTTACATATTGCCACTACCCCGTTATTTTCTTCAACGCAAGCAGGAGGGACAATAATGTACTATTCAAATTTAGTACATCATGCTGTATAAGTGAATTAGAACAAATTGCTGCATTCTAAGACAATTTTTCCGTTTCTTTTTTTTTATAAACATCACAAAAACTATGTTTTTTGCTCTTTCTTCGTTTCACCGTCAAAAGGAGACAGTGATGCAATTCTTCATCTTGTATTTAAAAACAGGGCCATTTATCAATCTCAACTTTTCCGTTTTAAATTAAATGCGAAAGATCTTACGAAATATCATCTATAGTAAAATCTTACGAATCGGGTGGCCCAGAGGATAAGAAATGAAGAAGTGTACAGAAGAATACAACTAAAAAAAGACACTGTTCCAAAAAATCGTACAGAGAAAACTAAGACTCTTTGGAAACATCTGCAAAATGAAAAATGGACGAAAGATAAAGACATTGGTGTTTGGCTTATTGAATGGAAGAAATGCAAGAGGACGCCCTCAACGTGTGTGGGCTGACGATATTAAAGACTAGTGCGGTGGAACTCCAAGAACTGAGTCACTTTGCAATGAACATACTTCAATGGGACAATATAGTTAAAATGGCAGCAGACACATACGGGAATTGTATCCATGGTTGATGATGATGATAAAAAACTAGACAATAATTCATCTAATTTATCCTAGTTAACCCATGAGTTTTGTTGTGTAATGGGATCTAGCAGTTCCAGCTTAATTTTCTTTTGTCGCGACAACAGAGAATACAGAAATAGAGATTTTTCTCGAGTGATAGATTTAGAAAACAAAAACAAGAAAGAATACTAGATAAGAGAAAAGTCATCCTATCGGAACTTTAGTATTTTTTAAATTTTGTTTTTAATATAAAGCGGCCATGTCTAATTTATGAACATGTACATGTGGCACAAATGACCAGTCATTTGAGAGTAGCGCCAAATAATATGCAAAGAAAAAGAGACTTTTCTTTTAAATCTTTCCGACACAATTTTCAAAGTAGATTTTACAAATGTAAAAAATGAAAATCAATAGAAATCCGTTGAAGTTTGGAAAGAAAAAATAGCTCATTCAAGCCACACAGTGCTCGCACTGTTCTCCATAGTAACCAGAGCCAGCTAGGAAGGAATTTTTCAACCGCTTTCCTAGAATCGGTAAAATATTTGTAAATAGAAATAGCAACGTGCGCCCAGTACCGAAAACATTACATATCCGAAACAAAAGGAATTTTTCAAGTCGAAAATTGGAAGCAGAGATATGGAGGAAGAAATAATACAAGTTTACGTCCCCTAGCAGAAAAGCTGTGTGTTATGTGAGGACAAAAAAGAGCGCAAACTATTGTTTATATAGTGAAGGCTATCCTACAAAAGAAGGATTTTGTTTTTCATCTGATTTTTAGAATTAGAAATACTCTTACAAAGAGAAATAAAGGGACAACCTAGCGGCAACACTTTGCATTATAAAAAAGTAGAAAATATGTACATAACTTTCATAGCGTTAGGTAGGCGATGGAAAAGGAATTTTTCAAATGTGCTTTTAAGAAGATAGCATATTAAAGTCTAAGCATTAACGTACCTTACCTGAAAAAATTTACATCATTTGAAGTGGATAACATTCGCAGTCTTTATCGTAGCTAATGGCCAACACTACAAAAGGAAATTCTATCGAACTTGCAGAAGCGGAGATTGAATTGCAAATAACGCCAGCTACAATTAGAATTGTTCAATATAAAATAAATGAAAAGTATATGCATTTTATTCTGACTGAAGGTGTAACGGCCACCCTGAGCAACTCAGGAATCCCGTGAGGCATAGATGTTGTGCTTGTCTTACGTCACTGGCTCTCTGCCTTCCCCGGAACTAGCGATACTAAATTAGGGGTGGGTGACTGCTTATAGTCCATTGAGTTGCTCACGGTGAATGTTAAACTCTCAATCCAAACAAAACAACAAAAAAAAAAAAAAAAACAATTACTCTGCGAGGACATGATGAATCGGACTTAGCCGCTCCGGTGGCGCAGTGGTCTAAGCGATGGCCTCTAATCATTCGTCCGTACGGGGTCCGGGTTCGAATCCCGGTGAGGCATGGATGTTGTGCTTGTCTTACGGCACTGGTTCTCTCCCTTCCCTGAAATACCCTAAATTAGGGACGGGCGACTGCTTATAGCCCATTGAGTTGCTCACGGTGGTCGTTAAACCTCCAATCCAAAAAAAAAAAAAAAAAAAAAAAGAATCGGACTTAACGTTCAATCCCGAAATTATTATTATTATTATTATTATTGCATTTTGTTTCATGAGGTACTTTTAATAGCATTGTGCAGCATATAGAATATCAATATAAATACAGCAGTTCTCGTTATTTGTGCTCTACCTGTTTGCTAAACCACGAGGGCCACTGACTACAGCTAACCTGATTAATCTTACAACCTTGGGGAGAAAAACAATGCACACATGCACCAACTGTATATACTTATGTCATAAAATGTACGTAATTTGAAATCATTGTATGAAGAAAATAATAATAATAAAAATACTGTTAGTGAAAAGTTTTAGGGAGGGTTCGGAAACCTAAGACACCCCTTCGCTACATTCCTGTTCCAAATAATAGTTTTTAAAACCAACTCTGTCTCACCTTTAGGATAATACAACGAAATTTCTTTGAGGAGCATGGGCGGGTTTACCACTGGGTCAACTTTGCCCATTGCCCAGAGTGCTGCCGATTGAGATGCGCCAGAAGTTTGGGAATGTATGTAACAAAAGCTGTTTCGCCTTATTTCGGGAACAAAAAAACCAACAAAACAAGTGACAATGAAATAGCATTTTGCATTTCTACAAATAGCACTGAGTAGTATAATACAGTTAGTACTTAATATTGTGTTGGTGCGAATGAAATGTCCGGCGCGAACAAGCAGTGGAGACAGGCACCCACCACGGCGGAATGGAACCACCCGCAGGTGTTGCTGGTATCAGATCAGATCAGATCATATGTAAACTATTTTAGGAAGGGAGTGCCTGTCCCCAGGTCTTAAACAACCCTTAGAAAAAGGAAGCTATGAGATTTGGGCTAGAATGTCCGATGGGAAAGTTACACGGAAGCGGGGCAGAAAGGGAGAGGAATATGCCCTTATTTATTACCGGGGGCCAGTACCCGGGGTCCGACGGCTTAACGTGCCCATTCGACGCACGGCGGGTATTTAGTGGTTCGAACGTTCGTACTTGCCCAGGATCGAGCCTGAGGTTATTTCCATGGCAGTCACGAATGCTGACCACTAGGCCACCCGCGGCCCGTGTTGCTGGTATTACGTCACAGAGTTATTATAAATAGCTAGCACGTGTATGAAGAACAAGGTTCAGGCGTGGTTTATTTGCACATAACGTGGCTTGCAAAGGAAACATGCAGACATTGGATTTGAGAGTCATCGGCCTTTATGAATTTAAACAGGGCTATTCTTCAGGAATTGCATCTCGAAACATTAACAAAGCATTTGGGGAGAATACAGCCAACGAACGAACCATTCGGCGATGGTTTGGGAAGTTTCGGAGCGGAGATGCGGACCTGCAAAACGAAGCACGTTGTTACCGACCTGTTCCTATTTCTGACGATGTTCTATTACGTGTGGTGGTAGAGGACCCCCCGAAATACGTGTCATGAGGTAGCGGCAGAGTTAGGTGTCCACCACACGACAGTTGTTCGGCGTCTGACTGTGCTGGGTAAGGTCAAAAAGCTGGACATGTGGCTGCCGCATGAGTTGACAACTGCCAACAAGACTAGGCGTTTTGGAAGTCTGCACGATTCGATGCAGTACAAGAACTTGTACTGCACAATGGTTCACATTGTGCAGATCGTTTCCAATTATCATAAAGAACCAAATTATATTTTATCGTCCAGCAGGTTATGCAAGGCACAGCCTGCTGGACGGCATCCTAAGCTACTCCTACACGCCAAGAAGATGATACTCCTTGCCTAGTGGTTCACACCCTGGATAATTCTTTTTTTTTTTTTTTTTTTTTGATCGGAGGTTTAACGACCACCGTGAGCAACTCAATGGGCTATAAGCAGTCGCCCGTCCCTAATTTAGGGTCACTGGTTCCAGGGAAGGGAGAGAGCCAGTGCCGTAAGACAAACACAACATCCATGCCTGACCGGGATTCGAACCCGGACCCCTTACCTGGATAATTCATCGGAGTTCCTTGGAAAGAGGCCAAACCATCACTGCAAAACGTTATTGTGCTGAATTGCACCAGATGCACCGGAAATTGCTGCAGAAACAACCGGCTTTGGTCAACAGACATGGTGTTGTTCTGCTCCAGGACAACGCTCGCCCTCATGTCGCACAACAAACGATGCTGGTACACTGTAAAAAAAAACCTGAAATTCACATAACTTTTTTTTCTGTGATTTTACATAAAAAATCTGTTTTTTCAGCTGATCTGTGTTTTTCCTGGAATTTCAGTAAAACTTTCGAACATTGTGTTAAAATGTTTGTAAATTCACAGAAAAACTTAGTCAGAAAGATCTGGCAATGGTTTATAGCGTAACGCGCATGCGCAGTTCGACTCCACTACGCAAACCACACGTGTAGTACAAAACTTTTCTGGTAAGTACATTTTTCTGTTTCATTATGATTTAAATCAACTGCAGTTAATTGATTTCAGATATGTGCTCTGTAGTATATTTGAAATTGTGTGTGTTATACTAACATCTTCAAAATCCATCATTTACACAGTACGGGGCTGTTTACCAAACTGTTTTGTTATGATATTTTAATTCACATATATAAGGTATTTTGGTAAACCTTCCAAATTGTAAGTTACATTAGAAAAATAACTTAAAATTTCATGAACAAGACGAAGTTTCAATCGAGAACGTTGCCTGACCAAACCGATCCGCCTAATTGAAACGCCAACAGGCAACTCCCAATACCAAATTTTCGAATCGGAAACCCTCTGGCCCTAAGGTTTTGTGTAGTACAGATACATATAGCGAAATATCGCAATCCTTCGCATTTTTTTTTTATCGCATTGGTAATGTAAAGAATTACCAATCAGAAACGTGGTGAGAAGTAATTAGAATCAGCAAATTGTCAGAAATTTTTTAGTTACACAACCCTGAAAATTTAACCATCCAGCAGATACAAGTTTCCAAAGGCTCATAAGGCATACTGTTTTGGTCCGCGCCCCCCTCCCCATCCAATTTAACTTTCTTTTTGTAAAAAGTTTAGCCTATATGTTCTAGCTATTTTTTTTTTTTTTTGTATCGATTTGCAGTTATGGTGATGCAGTGGTAGGAGCCCCTTGTTTAATTTTTACTGAAAATCTAAATCCCTGCAAAATTCATTCTGTTCCTATTAGGATTGAAGAGACTTTGGAATGACGAAGACTGAGAATTTGAAGATTTGTTTTCAGGACATTTCACATGAAAGCATTTGTAATGTGAAACAAATCCAGCACATTTGTGAAATATCTGACAAAATTTTTTTTACCGATATTCTAACTTGATATTCTAACTTATCGGACCGTAAGCAATATTTTCCAAAACAATGATTTTCCTCGAAGTTCTGCATCAGCTATATTAAAAATCTAATTTAGGTTCGATATTTAACGGTGAAACAACTTATCTATTGATTTATAGGCCAAGTCTTAAGTATCGCTATCACGAACTTTACAAATCAGAAACCAATTCGATGGCACTGCGGGTCAATAAAACGAAGAGATGCGTAACTCGGAGTATGGCACTGCACCCATTAAACAAAGAGATACATAACTCGGAGTATGACCAGTCAGAGTTAAAAAGAATCGCTAAAAAATGAATTAAAGGTACCGACCGGTCTAGAATGCTATGAAACTAAAATTTCTAAGCGATGGCCTCTGATCATTCGTCCGAAAGGGGTCCGGGTTCGAATCCCGGTGAGGCTGGATGTTGTGTTTGTCTTACGGCACTGACTCTGTCCCTTCCTCGGAACCAGTGACCCTAAATTAGGGACGGGCGACTGCTTATAGCCCATTGAGTTGCTCACGGTGGTCGTTAAACCTCCAATCCAAAAAAAAAAAAAAACTAAAATTTGTATTTTTTGTTTCTCTACATATGTATAAAAAATGCTAAAACTCCCACTTTTTTTTTTTTTTTTTTTTTTTTTTTTTGGCAGAACTGACATTATTTCACTGGAAGTATCATACCATGAATTCAAATGGATCTTCAAATTTCCAGTGTAAAATGTGCAAATCCTTTTTTTCGAGACTTAAGTCCTATGCAACTCATATAAAAATACACAATAACATTACTAGGGTGCAGTTTCCTTGTGGTTACATAACATGCTCTAGAACATTTGCTAAATTTTCATCTTTGAAGACACATACTTCACATGACCATCTGAAACTTACACCATTGTGTACTACTCAGACTATTAAAAATAGCCTGCCCCATTCAAACATGTCAGTAACAGAATGCAGACTGAGCTTCCTTAATTTCACATATTCAACTACACATAAAAAGACAAGATTAAGTTCCACGTCCTTATGAGCAGTGTAGTAAAACATTGGTAAATTGAGTAACAGGTCAACATTTTCATCGCACTTGTCTCAAAAACATACAACAAATTTTCTGACGGCCAATAAATTCAGGAACAACGAACTGTTACAACCTTGTACAATTTTTAATGCATGCAAAATAATGAGGAAAGGTGCAAAAATATAGTATTAGATAAAAGGAAAGAAATTTACGTGGGACTACGATGGTTTGGAAGAGTACGTGCAGTAGGCCTAGGACGATGGGGTGAAAGTGGAGTCCGGTGAATAGAAGCTTCGTTTAGAAGGGCAAGTAATGTGCGGAAGATTACAGAAGAAAGTGGTTCCGCAGTAGGCAGTCATAGAAGCATCTTGTAGGAATACGCTGAAGGAAACAGGTCGACTTTACACAGCATTGTAAACTGCGGTATTGGTAGCTTTTTCAACGGTGTGAGTGGCTCTTTCCAAAGTCTCCATACTTCATTTCAGATTTCGTCAGGGCTTAAAATTTCATTATCCAGCAAAATACAATAAACTCTAGACCTCCCTGCTATACTATGATATCTAAACTGAAGAAACTCCTTTATTTTCAAAAATATCCGTTTCAGGGCGCAAAAATATTAGCTACACTATACGGAATAAGAGCACAACTACAAATGAAGTACTTGAAGAAATCAACTACCCCTGTACATCGCTGAAACCATAACTAAAACTTGAAATTCAACCGGAACCAAAAGTTCTTACTCAACACTTCTGTCGTACATGAAAACATTTACATTCCTTCATTTGTTTCCATTCGGATACATTGTGAAACTAATAATGACATTCCGCACATTTCTTTCTCAAAAATTAAAAAAAAAACAGTTTTTGAACTATTTCCTCTTGCGCCGGATTACAGCACGCATCACACTCTTCCGAAGAATACACTCTACTTTTATTGTATTCTTCTGGGCATTCAGTACGAACTTCTGCTCCCTATCAAAACACGGAAGCTTCACGTCGTCGCCGTTAACATCGCTTAAGCCTCCTCCCTCACCAACTGCTACACACCATCGTACTCCAGGTAAATACTTCGGTGAAATTCTTTCACATTCTTTTAAATTACTGTATTTTTGCAGCTTGCCCCATTATTTCGCATGCTTACAAAATTTTATGTCGCACTCTCCCCACACAGTAAACTTTTCCCGACTAAATAATTTAGGACGTTAAATTACACATTTACCACATTGGTAAATTTAGTAACAAGTCGACATTTTAATTGCACTTGTCTCGAAAGCATACAACAAGGTTTCTGACAGCCGATAAATTCAAGAACAACGAACCGTTACAACCTTGTGAAGATGTTAACAGTGAGAGTAACCTAAATAAGGAGAATGTAAATGAACTGAGTAGCAGTACAAACAGTAAAATTTCAGCCTTAGACATGAACACATCAGTTACTTTGTTTTGTTTAAGGCTACTGGCCAAATTTTATTTACCTTCTTTTGTTGTCGATGTGATCATTACTGAAATGCTGAATATTCATGAAATAAATCAGGAGAATATTATGCAGTTCATAAGCAGTCTGTTGCAAAAAAGTAATCAAGTTAATGAATTTCAGATTACTGAAGTTCTCCAAAAAGAACAAAAGCACGATTTTCTGAATCAAGCGTGCTCAAATAGAGGTTTGCTTGTGACTATTTGACGAAAAAATATTTTGAGCAAAATTTCAGTTATGTTCATCCTGTTGCCATGGATTTAGGCAGAAATGGTGATAATAAAACATTACTTTCTACTGCGTGCCAATCTTAAAAAGTCTGGCAGTTTTAATACAAAATGCTTCTGTAGAAAAGCAAATCAAATCTCCACTTCTGTGTTCTGAAGGAGTTTTATCAAACTTCACAGATGGGGCCATTTTCAAAGGTGCTAGGTTTTTTCATGAATCAGAAAATTTGAAAATTCTGCTGTATCAGAACAGTTTCGAAACAGCAAACCCCCTGGGGTTTGGAAAAAAAAAAAGCATAAAATTATGGGAGTGTATTACACATGAAATTTATGTATCCTTGGTTCAGATCAGAAATGGAACTAATGCAATTAGTTCTGTTATGCAGACAGGTGGATTTTGATTTTTATGGGCATGAAGCAATATTCATGCCACATATGCAACAAAAAAATACTTTCGTTTCCCCAAAATAGTATAAATGTTCATCAAATTTTAGACCATATTTAATCTTTAAAGTGTTTACTAGATATTTACTTGTTACTGTATATTATTCACCACTAAAGAAACTTTTGTTTCCCAAAAATAGTAAATGTTCACCAAATTTTAGACCACGTAACAATGATAAAGTGATAACCAGATATTAACTTCTCATCATTTTCTTAATTATTGGACAGTAAAAAACTGTGTCTCCCAAAAATACTAAATGTTCACCAAATTTTAGATGATATCTAATTTAAGATCAATAACCTGATATTGACTTGTTAGTCTCTTTTATCATTTGTAAGCAAAATAATATTTACCAAACGTAAGACTACATACTTTTAAAACGGGAAAAATGTAATCATAATTATGTTGTTCTTATGATATTGGAACTGAAATTAAAATTAATAATTCATGACTAAATCTAAAGTTCTTTTTCTGACCAAAAAATAACAGTAGCAGCGTTCGAATTACCCAGTGGTCGTCATTGGCCAGTAAAACTTCCATCAGACCATTGAACTATTGATTTTACTGGCCCAGATGGCCAGGAAGTTTTTTTTTTTTTCAAATTTGTCACAAGTTAAAAAATGAATTTCTGTTGTTTTTTTTACCTTGCTGTATGGTTTTTTTTTAGGCTGCAAACTAATGACAGGTTTAAAAACAAATATTGGATATAATTCCATTGAAATGATACATTATTTTCTACATATATTGTAAATGTCATAAAAAAAAATTTCATTATTTTTTTACAGACCAGTGGGCATTTTGGTGGACCAGTGGTTTGCCAATTCTAGTGGTCCACTGGGCCAGTAGATCTTATTCTAACCCTGAGTAGTAATACCCATATGCCTGCCTGCAGTTACCTGTAAATACTTGTAGTTATAGGTGTTAAGCTAATACAATGAAAACTAAACTTTTAATGTGCTAAAGTTTTATTATAATAATCATGATATAGAAATTAGTCTCACTAATTATTAAAAATAAAATCACAATAAACGTGAAATAAGAAATTATTGAATTAGTAAGGCTTTTTTCATTTTACTGTCAGTCCTCTTTTACGTTTTTTCCTGATTGGTACATTCTTTGTTTCAGCAGGTTGTTCAACATATTTCAGGCGAATTGCTAACCCAACTAAATGTTTACAAACGTAATCACTGATATACTTTGGGCAATTATTGCATGTGCCATTCAGCCAATCAGTCTTGTCCTGTGGTAATTCTACTTCCCACTCGCTAAAATGTTGTTCCTTGTACTCATCGAACGTTTCCCAGGGATTGCCCGAAGTTTCACATTCCAATGCGTCACCACCTGAAATTCGTTTGGGGGCGGGGCTTATAATTACACCGAAGAGCAATTGGATTAGAGACGAGACAGCTGGCGTTATGCAAATGTGGTGCTGTGGGTGGCCCTATAAACGGAAATGACATGACTTATACAACGATCCGACAATATAAGGAGTGATGCGATGGAAATCAGTAAGAGTCCGACGCAGTATCACGTTAGTACATGTGGATGGCAGAATACGAGTACGGTGCAAATCACATGAAGCGATGGATCCTTCTTGCCAGCAGGGTACTCTTCAAGCTATGGGGGTGGCATTCTCGTCTGGGCACTGTTTACGTGGACTGAAATGGAACCCCTGGTACGTGCGACATCGTCCCTCACAGATCAACGTTACTGGGATATCCTGGACGACCATTTGCTCCCATTTGTGAGTCTTCAAGATCCCGCTGGGGACCTCATCCTGCAACAAGACAATGCATCATGCTATCGGTCCCAAATTGTATCCGAATGGTTGGATGAACACTCCACCGACGTGACCTCGCTTCCTTGGCCAGCTAGGTCACCTGACATAAATCCCATCGAGCACATCTGGGATACCATCGAGAGAGATGTTCGAGGCTCTGACCCCCCCTCCCCCATCATGAAATCTTCGTGAACTGTGGGAGCTTGTTCACTGGTCGTGGATCTGTATGGCTTCCCAAAGCTTCAGGTGTCTTGTCGATTCCATGCCGAGACGAATCGCCGCAGTCATCAGGTCGAAAGGTGGTACTACACGTTACTAGACAGGTATCTCTAATTCAATTGCTCTTCAGTGTATGCTAGCTAAATAATAATTTGATGTAATATTTTTTATTTTTTTATTTTGACAAAGTGTTTATTGCAACCACAAAAACTTTCTTTTTTCAGCATTGTCGTGTAAATTTAGTGTTACACATTTGGTAAACATTTACTGAATTCGGTATAGCAATAGTATTTAAAATACAGGCATTACTAAAACAGTAGATACCATTATTATTTTAGTGACTCAAATTTAGTTTTTTGATCTATCATCATTTAGTATCTCAAAAGTACTTTTGATATTCATTATTTTTTTTATTTTTTTGGAGTACAGTGCTAGGGGTTCAGAGTTTAATTTGGTAAACATTTAATTTGATCCCCTTATTAATGACCTGAAGAAACTAGAAAATGGAGTCTATCTGGGCACAGGTAATACAGTGAAAGGTTCAATATTTATTAATATTTAAATTTAAAATTACTTGTTTAACTTTTTATTGTATGAGATTGAATATATTTTTCAGTTGAAAAAATGCTGCAAAATGTTATGAAGTATAAGAAAGACATGTTTAAAAGTATGATTTCCCCTGCACAACACTTAATAATTTTCTAAATTTTACAACACAAAAATATTCTCAAAAGTGATGCTACTACTAATTCAAAAACACATGTTATTCTCTGAAATTATTTATTTCTATATATATAAAAGTTAAAGTATGTTTTGTTGGAAACACAAGGAAAGATACTGCGCACTTCGCAGTAGTCGAAAAGTTAAAAAAAAGTCCACACATGAGAGGAAGAGAAGAATTGTTTTGAAATTCTCTTTGCGTCGAGTGCGTGGTTCATCATATGAACTCTATACAGCCGCCCCGGTGGCGCAGTGGTCTAAGGTGATGGCCTCTGATCATTCGTCTGAAAGGGGTCCGGGTTCGAATCCCAGTGAGGCATGGATATTGTGTTTGTCTTACGGCACTGGCTCTCTCCCTTCCCTGGAACCAGTTATCCTAAATTAGGAACGGGCGACTGCTTATAGCCCATTGAGTTGCTCGCGGTGGTCGTTAAACCTCAAATCAAAAAAAAAAAAAAAAAAAAAAAAAAATATACGCTAAGTGGCAACCGAACGTAAGTTGTTCATCAGCAGTTGCAATAATGCAAGCTTTAAAAAGAAATGAACCCTCAATATGTTATGTGTATAGTGCTCCTATTATGTTATTTTATTAAATAATAGTTTTGTTCATCTAATGAAACCATTATTCAAGGTGAGTTTGTTCATGCATGCAATAGTTCTTCTTTTCCAAAGTTTTAAGTCCGCCACTGGGGCATTGGGCTACTTGCTTCCGAAAGACATCAACGATAAAATGTAGATAAACAATATGTTTGTTCTGCATATGTTCATAAGCAGTTTGATGGATTTACACCAAAATTAGCATACAAACTCTTCATCACCCAGATTAAAAAACAGGTGGGACGATTTTTAGAAATTCCATCCCTAAGGGGGTCAAATGTGTTTTTATGAGGCCCTCTATAGACTGGGTGAAAGTCGGCTGCTGAAGTATTGCTCCATGTCAGAGCAACAGTCATCAGGTGACGCTTCACTGCTCGCAAGTGTCCGTGGTACAGGCATACGGGAAAGAGTCCAAATGGTTATGCATCATTCTTGATGGTTTTCTAAGCGATTTGCTAGAAAGTGCCTTATCTACACTAGAAAGCTGAAAGCGATGTGCACGAAGTGTATTGTACATGTTTGCTATTTTGAGTTTTTAGGGCTCAGAACGGCCATTATAAATTGTGATAAGGTGTTGTCTGAACGGCAGGTGCAAATAAAGTACTGCTTTGTGATTCAGCATGGTGAATAATTTTGAAGTGCTCAAAAATAAACTTTGTCTATCCTGGACAATGCTGGGTACCTCCACTAATAATTGATAAAACATAAATTTTAAAATTGTTGTGGAGGAAACATTGGTTTTGAAAATTTTTAGTGTTAGTCATGCAAAACATATTTCCACTTTGTGTTCTCAGCTATAAATGTGCCTCAGAAATGGCAGCACTTGTAAGGAAAATCTCCTGTTTTTATTCTTGTAGCCACAGGGCAAGAATTCCTAACCAAAAAGCAAATTAAGTAGAAGTTAAAAATTTCCACTTCCCTCCACAACAGTTATTTATTTTACATTGCATTAATAAAGGTAAATAAACCCACTTGAATTTTTTTACAGCTTTTCCAGTACCACAGACTCCATTAAAAAATAAAATTTCAATGTTACTTTAATTTTATCATTATTAGTACTTGCAAAATGTCATTGACAAGATAAAATGGTTATCAAAGTTATTGGTCTGGGCTTGCAAATAAGAAATCCAGTTGTCTGCCAGGTGTACAAATAAAAATGTGTTGGAAGGGGAAATTCATAGGTCAATTTTTTTTTATTTTTTTAAGCATTAATGGAAAAGAAATTAAGTAAAATAGCACAAGAAAAAGTTGCTTCGAGGTCCACCCTCTCCCCCATGAATTCAGTACTGTCTCCCTAATAGTAAATGTTTCCCTGAATTCCGGCCCATACAGCAAGCCAAGAGGGAATGCCGTCATAAGTCATAATCCTTTCAGCGAGCATTGTTCCTGATCACTCTGCTTACCGTGGAGACGACACAAAAAAAAAAAACCCTCCAACGCTGAAATATAAACTGATACAAAAACAGTAAAGTCATGTGAAACACTTCCCAAAAAACAAACTACCAAATACAAATAACCCAATGACATGAATTCGTCTGTCGGTTGGGGGATAGGTGTGGAATATCAAACACTTTTCCAAAAGTTATAGCTGCTTAACCTTAAATACGTATCAAATGAAACAAAAAGGTTTAAAGCAAACTTGCATGAACACTGAGTAACAACAAATCTCTCGGTGCTCTAATAAAAGCCCACCCAGACTTGTGTGGCTTGGTCTGTAGATATTAAAAATGGAATAACTATGTTTAGATGCAAAAACCTAACTTATTATTTACAACTCCTAGTTTAAAATGTAGTTGATATATAAACCTGTTAAGAAACGAATGCATGAATTATGTTGGAAGCCTATGAATTGAAACAAAAAAACTTGCCTTTTATGAACTTTTGATTAATAATCTATGAAGATAACAACATAAACTGTTTGTGAACTTGCTTTTTAATAATCCTAGATGATAAACGAATGAATGTGTAAACTTCGTCAAAAACAAGGTTCACACATACGAGCAATACTGTTTTGTTTGAAATGTTAAGAACCCTGCTATGACATCACGCGCGACAGCAGTGCCGCACATTAAGGCTCGATCAAATACGACTTCCTCCGGTCCAGACAGCATGGCATCACATCATTCGGAACTGCTATTCGTTCAGTTCGCCGCTCGCGAAGCTCTTGAAGTCAGGAGACATCAGAACTTGGAATCTTCGTGGATGTTTAGTAATTATAATATTTCAGCAGGCTTTTAGATTAAAAAGGAAGGTCGCCCATCGTGCTTCGGCAAAAAGTGGGTCCTCTGCCCTTTCTATCATTGCACTTAGAATAATAAAGATTGTTCTCTTTGAATATTAATTGAAGAGACGAGTTAAAAGGTCAACTGTTGCCTAAGTACAGTGGGTAAGCTTTGCTATAAAAAGTGCTAGGTTCTCAAGAAGTCTTTCCTCCATTGCACTACGGAAGGATAAATTTATAAAATAGGTATGCTGCCTTAATAAGTAGGCTTCTCTGCCTTTAGAGGAGTTTAAACTCCCCAATAAAAAGTGCTTTTCTTAGCTCTTTTCAAAGCTTAGGAAAACTCGGAGCAAAATCTGGATTTTTCGCACAAACTCATGCTGAAAAAACTATTTTTGCTAGGAATTGCGCACTAATTTATTTAGAATTAATTAAATTGGACAGCATATTCCTGGTCTTTAAACATACACAAGCACCAAAAAGATTTTCATTTCAGTAATTTTCGATAAATTCTGCATTTCTATGCAAAATGATGCAGATGCACTAAATAAAAATCTATGTGCTCCAGAAGTAAATTAAACAGTGAATTGAGGGACTTTTCTCAGATATAAAAGGCTACAAAAATAAAAACCTCCAACACCCAAAGCAAAATAGCCTTAAAAATAAAGATAGTAAGCGAAAAGCTGTAAATGCATGAAACAGCAAGAACTGGAGGAAGTTTGCTCCGCCCCTCTGGAAAAATCCAGAACAAGGAGACAAAATTTGGTTCTGATAGAAATAAAATTAGATTATAAGAGAAGCATGCATTTTTCTCTAAGGAAAAAAAAAGTCCAAACGGCGCACAAAATAAAGTAGAAACCACATGCGTTCGAGTGACGTGGGAAGCTAAAAAAGTGGTTTAAATTCAAAATAGACTGCGTGGGGGGTGGGGTGGGGGTTAAGGTGGTTGTTGCAAGAAATCAATCATCAGAAAAGGTATTCCAATAAAGAAAACCATCAGCATTTATCCATACTAACTGGAAAAGCAGAGGGAAAGGCTTCACTCAAAAGTGCAAGTCACCATAACACGGAGTACCAGTTAATGTGGAATCAGTGGAACGAATGATGTTACGTCACAATACCTGTACGCCATCCACTTTAGTGTCGACCGAGAACAAACAAGCACTGCTAGAAGATCAACAGCCAATGGGAACAAAGTAAACAAAAGGAGCATCAGCGCTGGACTGGCCATTCTCCGAACCATTACGCCGCACATGTGCAGGTTTGAACTTCAGCGTTCAGCATGGAAGAAAATAATTTGGCGTACGATTACGAAAAATTTAGTTTTGGTAGTGTCGTGATGGCGGGCCAACGCGACACCCGTCCTGAGACATAGGTTGTGCATCATTGTTCTGAGGTCTAATGACATCCCATTTTCCTTGACGTCTTCTTGGACGGTTTTCAACATGACTTCTCCACCCTCACCGATGAGTTGAGTGCACCAGAAAGGTAAAACCTTAAATATTTCCTTTGGCCATCAAAATTCTTCATAAACAATGAAGGCCCATCTCCATATGCAGAAAAAGATAAGAGCAGGAAGCGGAAATTCCAAATAGAAAGTGTTTGATTGCTATTTTATAATTCTGATGAAACATGATACTTTCTAGTTGCACATTATGGTATTAACCAAATCATGCCATTATACGTGGAACATATATAGTATCTGAAACAATCATTTGATGTTTCTAAATATTTCTGTTTCACGCGTTATGTCCTATGAAAGTTTGACTGGCTGATACGTAATGTCCGACTGTGAAAATTATTTGTGTGTCAATTGACCATTATAATTAAAAAATACATATTAAGCGTATTAATGCTTATCACTTGCGAACTACCCCGCTTTCCTTCGCTGACAATGAAGGAAAGCGGGGTAATTCTCAAGTGGTAAGCATTAATATGTATTTTTTAACTATAATGATCAATTGACACAAATAATTTTCACTGTCGGACGCTACGTATCAGCCAGTTGAACCTTCACAGAACATAACGCGTGAAACAGAAATATTCAGAAACATCAAATGATTGTTTCAGATATGAAACATGATACATTTTGCCTGATAAAAGAAAAAAATCCAAGTCAATGAGTTTCTGATGTTGAGCAAGTGTTGAATACATTTTTTTTTTCCTATGTTTTGTATGTCTTTGTGAAGGAAGAATGAAAGGGGAATTGCTAAGAATGTTCTTTTCTGTTTGACCCATCAGATGCCCCGAAAGGGTATGCTAAATTTTTAAATTGGAGTTTTAAATCAAAATGTTGAAATAGAGAAAGAGAAGGTACTTATGTTAAGAGGATTTGGGGTAGAAAATTTAAAAATTTGCAAAGCTAGAAGAAGAGGTAATGTAATGCATTACTGTCTTTCAAAAATTCTGTTTCTGTTATTTTTTTTCTTATTGGCCAAAGTGTAAAGATGTGTGATGTATTCATGTGGATGGAGTGGTATATTCAAGCTGGGGGAGGTGGGGGGTTAGAAATGTGATTGTCTTCAAAGCCTGTTAATAAATATGAGTGAATAATTACAAGGCAATTCTATATAATTTTGGTATATTGGTGTAAATTTGGTAGTTGTGAAAAGAGTAGTTATCCCATGCTTTTGTGATAATTTATTTCGGTGAAAAATATTTCCAAAATGAATGTAAATTAAGTGAAGGAACTAATCAATGGTGTAGCTTGTGAAATATGAGTCCCTTCAAAGTTCACTTGGGTGTAAACCTCTTTTGGCCTTCTCGGGTGTGATGTGTTAAAATTAATGCTCAAATTCGTCTGTTAAAGAAATTCTGTGAAACAAAAAAAAGTTCTTTTCAGCCAGGCAAGAGGCCTCAGCTGCAAATAAATAAATACAGCTGGTCAGCTTTCTCATCCAATTTCTGAGTCACATTTGCTCTTGTGTTCAGTGATTCTAGGATAATATGTGCAATTTTTGTGTTTTGTTTAGTGACATCTCATACAATCCCATTGGCAGGTCATTTTTTTTTTTAAACAAACTAGTCTATTTTTGTTTTGGGGATATCGCGGCAGCGTAATTTATTTATTTAAATTTGTTTATCCATTATCATCACGAGCCTTACTAAGTTTTCTTTGGTGCATACATATATTTTGAGATATGATATTGCAATTTCATAATCATCAAGAATATTAATGATTTTAATGTTTAACCAAATGTACACAACAGTTATACGTATCATTACCCTACTTTGCACAAAATTTAATGCTATGTGTTTAATACTAATTCTTTGCATTTTCTGTTTTTCAGGGTGCTTTGCAAACATAAACCCTCGGAGGAGAACGAAAGTTCCAAAAAAGAAGGTGCAGCAGCCTGCAATAGCACCTAGGGTGTTGCAACTTGAAGAAAAGATAAAAACATTGTTGAAACAATTTTTCAAATTTGGTCCAGTTTTAGAAATGAAATTGAAGCATTTTTTTTTCTGTACATAATCGGAAATAAAGTGGGGCACATATCATTAAATGTAGTTTGCTGAATCTTTGAAATCTGACATACGTATTTGCATTTTGGTATAAGAATAATTATAGAACAAATATCATGACAGACGTTAATGTTAATACTGAAGGTTTAAAAGAGCACGAATGCTCCTCTAAAATCATCCATCTTTATGTTAATGGTCAAATCTCATTAATATTCTATGAAAACTGCAGTAATTAGCTTTGATCTTTTTTTTTTTCTAACTACTAGTAATGCAAGGAAAATGCTAGCACTCCTATATGATACAGTAGCATTAACAGATGTAGTGTTGAAAATCACAATTACAAAATGTATCTACATTTATCTTTCCTGTTTATAAGCAATGGTAATTTCTAGTCTTAGTGTAAACACATGTAGGCATTTTCAGAGCTTTCAGCTTGATACAAGCTGTTAATCATACCAGCTAGCTTTGAATAATCTGGTGGTTTTGGAGAAATTCAAATATACCTAAGAAATGTTATCTGGCTAACAACATCTTTGAAAACAGCGAGCTGTGGGTAATTACAATGTGTAATTAATGTTTCATTTGTTTATTATTGTTGTGTCCTAGCATTTTACTGTGCAGGAAAATAAAACTGGAACATTAAATTCCTACCAAAACACTTGAAGTTTTTTTTTTTTTTTTTTTATGCTTACATAGTTGCCATGACCGATTTCTACTCCTATGAAATCTTTTCATTCCATTAAAATTACAAGTTGATTTATACAACAGCCATGTTTATAACTTGGAACATAGATTCAGAAGAAAACCCAAAAGCCATTCATTGAAGTGTTAAGAACAGGCAGTTTTTTTTTGTTTTTTTTTTTTAATTCTACAATATTCTTCCAAAATTCTGCTGAAACAATGACAAAAAATTTTGTACACATAAGCTGGTGCTAAAAGATACTAAACATATGAGTGACGGCAACAAGAAAAAGTACAGATCTGCTATTGATCATACTGTCATTTCGTAAACAGAACACATTGACCATTAACATGTGGTATTTGTACTGTTTGTATAAGGTGGTTTCTAAAAATGAAAATCTGAAATATTCCTGCAAAAACTATTTGTAAACAACGGTGTTATAAAACAGATCTTCTAACAAAAAAAATATTGTGTGAAAAAACCTGCCAGTTCTTTTTAAATAAGAATTCCTGTAGGACGTTTTGTTGCCAGAAATGTAAATACTATTTACATAAACAGAACTGACTAAAATATTAATTACAAAGGAAAAATTTTGTGGTGAGTATAAAAAAATATGTGTGGTAAGTATAAACCAAAACATTGTACAAAACAAAATTTGCCTGCTGAAAACAAATACTACTTACATAAACAGTTTATAGAAATAAAATATTATTGAGGTACTTTGCCTATTTAGTTTTCACACCTTTTATTTCGCCTGGTTCTGTGTAAATGCATGTTCCATGCGAAATGTTTTTGGGTGTTTTCTTACATACAATATTATATGATACTCGTTTCGACCATAATGTGTGCAAAGAAATTATGTAAAAAACAATGTAATTAAAAGAAAACCTAAATATCACAAAAATGATATTTAGAAATTAAAATTTATGAAAAAAAAACATTGTCTGAATACATATTTTATTGGGAAACAGAATATTTAAAAAAAATTTGAAGACCAGACCTAATCTGTCAGAAAACATCATTATTTTGCGGAAAAGTGAAATAATATAAAAGTTTCGTAATTAAATTTATAATTCTATCAGAAAGAAATAATTTGTGGGAAAACGTTATTAAACATAACGTTTCTATGTAAAGAATTATGCCCAGGGAATAAATAATTGGATAAAATATAAAACATAATATTTGTAAATATTCATAGTAACTGTCAGAAAACGCAAATATTTTGTGAAAAAACATTACGTTATAAAACAGTTTTTGTAAATAAACATAATAATTCTATCAAAACACCAAATGTTACAAAACAAATTTTGTGAAAAAACGTAATAATTCTGTCCGAAAACAGAAATATTTTGTGAAAATGCGGAATGGTATAAAACAGGTTTTGTAAAATAACGTAATTATTTTGTAAGAAAACACAAATATTTTGTGAAAATACTGAATAGCACAAAACGGTTTTTGTAAAAAAACGTAATAATTCTGTCAGAAAACGTAAATACTTTGTGAAAAGACAGAATGTTATAAAACTGTTTTTGTAAATAAACGTAATAATTCTGTCAGAAAACGGAAATATTTTGTGG
This sequence comes from Macrothele yani, assembly GCA_039090855.1. Lineage (NCBI taxonomy): Eukaryota > Metazoa > Arthropoda > Arachnida > Araneae > Macrothelidae > Macrothele > Macrothele yani. The sequence goes on along the minus strand of CM076989.1, from coordinate 141,531,984 downwards.
AAAAACATATTATAAAACGGAAGTTTTGTAAAAAAACAGAATTTTTATTAACGGAACGGAATTATTTTGGCAACTGTGCTGCCATAAGATTTTACGTTAATTCACGGAATTTTTTTTTACAGTGTACTAAGTGCCTTTGGATAGCACTGCCTTATCCTTACCTATTCCCCGAACTTGTCTCCAACAGACTATAATTTGTTTCGTCGCCTGGATCACTTCCTGTCCCTGAAAAAGTTCACGACAGACAATGAGGTTCGACGTGCAGTTGATGACTTCTTCGGGTCCCAGCCGCAAGACGTTTTTCGTTCAGGGATCATGGCCTTGCCGGACAGATGGCAACTATGTGTCATGCCAAGGGGGATTATTTTGCCTAGGTAAGTTGTCCTACTTTTCCGTTCTCGCCGTCCACGTGTGCTGGTCCTTTGCCGGACATTTCATTCGCACCAACCATATTATAACTACATTAGTACTCTTTAAATCTATTTAATTATTAAATCTATCAGTTCAGTTCGAAACAAGGACAATCGACAGGGCGACAAAATTCACGGTAAATGGTGAGTTCAGTAAGCCAGCGAAATTACTTCTTCCTGGCAAGGTCAAACTCAGATGACAGATTCAAGTGTTCCTGTTGCGTATGTTTCAACATTTTGGGGGAAAAGAATCGATTCAACTTTCCCTAACATCGATGTTATCCTAAGGATTTACCAATAATAGCGCCTTAATACACACCAATAGCGCCTTTATATTAATACCCATCAATAGCGCTTCTATTAAAATTATTTTTTCAATACCTAAATTTTTGTACACATGCTAAGTATTCAATAAAGTAGCTCTTGAGAATATGGTGATTCTTCTTGCTTAAAAAATCTACGATATATATAATTTAAATATGAAATTCAAATTGGAAGTACATTTTTTACATTGAAATATGATTACTTGCGGGAGTCAGATTTTTCTCGAAACAGTGTTTTTTTCTCTACAGTGTTTAAATTCGCCTCTGTCGAGGGTCATATAAAATGAAAGCTAAGTTTTTTTGTTTTGTTTTTCTACCTCAGAAAACTCTATTGATTATTAAAAATATGCTCTAGTGGTAGAAAACAGTTGGCCAAAATTGCGGGGGAAAAAATACTTGGTTAAGTCTGTGATATGAAAAAGGGCGTACTGATAACCCTGGCAACCCTTCGCATTGTGGGGAGGTCTCACGGCTAAAAGAGCTACTTACCCCAGGGAAAATATTTTATAATTTCTTGCTAAAACTACGTATGAAGCTGGTTAAAGAAATATCCAGGAGTTTTTGATGGCAGAATTAAATAAAGTATTAAAAGGAAAAGGATTTCCCGTATTTTTTTCATTAAATAATAAAATATTTGGAAATTATTTTCGCGGTTTAGGTTCATAAAACCTAGATGATGTGAAAGCAGCAATTCCAAACAAGTTGAGACACCTTTTCACAGCAATATTCTCTATACCTAAATAGATATATTACCAAGAGAGTGTGAAAGAAATATGTTCAATAAATGAAAGTTCTACACCACTGAGGATATGCATTACAGTTATTGCACATAACTACTCATCCTTCCGAATATAATAAACTGAAACTGCTCTTTGCGTGGATGAAGAAACCAGTGTCATTCTTTTTTATATCAGTCAAGAGGGGGGGATACTACGTGCAAAACATTATGGCATTATGTTAAGTGCCGTTTTTAGCACGTCTTTTGTAAAAAAAAGATCGTGCTTATGTTATCGGTTTGCCCGTCGGTCCGTCCGTCTGTACCCACGATATCTCTGCAATTATTAGTCCGATTTGAAAAATTCTTTCTGCATTGGAAAGCTTGAAATATACGAATGATGATCCTTCATTTCGTTTTTTTTTTACCATGTACAATTTTGTCGCTAGAGGGCGTAAATGCAGATGATGTCGAATTCAAAAATACGTTTTATTAAACATCTGATTGAAAAAATTATTTTATCTTTCGATTCCATTTATGTCGAAGAGTATTTTAGTTATAGTTACTTTTTCCAATTACGCATAGATTTTCCGTTAGGGGGCGTAAAAGTAAATTACATTTCTCCCGATAACTCTTCTAAAACTCCAATTTGAAAAATTCTTTCTTCAGCGGATACATCTCCTGATGAAAAATCTTTTGCATAAAATTTCTAATTTTTGGTAAAGAATACTTTGGCCACCAGAAGGCGTAAGAGTTAATTTTTGCTTTTGATGTATTTGCAATAAAATCAGCTTCTAAAATATCGATTGAAAAAAATTCTTTCTTGGACTGATGCCACTCACATCGATAAACCTTTTCAGAATATTTTCTTCCTAAAATATTCCACAGTTTCTCCGCCAGGGGGCGTAGATGTATATTCTATTTTTGTCAATATCTCTACTTCTAGGAGTCCGATTTGAAAAATTCCTTCTTTGTTGGATAATGTTTTTTATGTGACATGATTTTCATATAATTTCAAAATTTTCAAGTAATTCATCGACTTTCCGCTAGGGGGCGTAGCGGTAAATTGCGTTTTACCCTATATCTCTGCTTCTAAATCTCCGATTTGGAAAAAAAAATTCTGCACCGGATACAGCTCCCGATAGGAAATCGTTTGCACATAATTTAAATTTTTTTCTAAAAACAGGTTTGGCCACCAGGGGGCGTAAATCCTAATTTCTGCTTCTGATGTATTTGCAGCAAAATATAAGCTTCTAAATATTCGATTGAAAAAAAACCGTCGTTTGTAAACCGATACTACTCATGTCGACAAACCATTTAGAAACATTTTCTTCTTAAAATAGTTCATGGTTTCAACGCCAGGGGCGTAGATGTATCTTTTTTTTTTTTTTTTTATCAATATCTCTACTTCTAGGTGTCCGATTTGAAAAATTCCTTCTTTGTTGGATAGTGTTTCCGATGCGAAATGTTTTCTCTATGAATTCAAAATTTTCAAGTAAATCATAGACTTTCCGCTAGAGGGCACAAAGGTAAATTGCGTTTTCTGCGTTATTTCTGTTCCTAAAACTCCGATTTGAAAAATTCTTCCTGTATCTCGTACAAGACCTGATGGAAAATATTTTTCACAACATTTATAATGTTTGGTAAAGAATGGTTTGGCAACCAGGGGGCATAAGTGTTAATTTCTGCTTCTAGCAAAATCTGGGCTCCTGAAAACTCGACTAAATTTTTTTCTTGGACCGATACCGCTCATATGGAAAAACATTTTGAGAATACTTTCTTCCTAAAATAATGCATGGTTTTCCCAGGGACGTAAAGTCACATCTTACTTTTGTCGATATCTCTGTTTCTAAGAGTCCGATTTGAAAAGTTATTTCGGTGTTGGAGAGAGTTTCCGGTGCGAAATGTTTCTCATAGAAATTCATATATTTCTTAATGCACAAGTCTGCAACCAGAGGGCGAAGCTCACTATTCCGTTTAGAGCAACATCTGAGGGATCAAAAACCCTATTGAAAAACTTTTCTCCCGTCAGATACTATTCTTTTCCAAACCGGTTCCATTGACTTTGAATAGCTGTGATAAATTTAATTTGCGTCAAAACGGATTCAAAAGACGTGCTAATTACACCCGAAAATTCGGTGTCATCTTTCTTGTTATATCATCATCATCATCATCATTGTCAACCATTATCAATCCACTGCTGGACGAAGGTCTCCCCAAGTTTCCTCCACAACGGTCTGTCTTGTGCCAGTCTCCTTCAAGAGTAAATAATTTAAGTAAATTTACTTATGTGTGTGCCACAGTTCTTAATTGTTACTTATATTCTGTATCTCGTATAAATCGGAAAAGGTCATTCGACAGTGGCACACGACAGTTAGTGTTTTGTGTGGGTTATCGTGAGGTAATTAAAAAAGGTTGGCCTCAGTCCTCTGAAATACACGTACATTTTTTTTTTTTTATTGAAGGTTTAGCGCTTATTGTGAGTAACTCAATGGGCTATAAGCAGTCGCGCGCTCTTAATTCAGAGCCACTGGTTCGAGGAAATGGAGAGAGCCAGTGCCGTAAGACAAACACAACATACATGCCTCACCGGGATTTGAACCCGGACTCTTCTTGGACGAATGGTCATACGCCAGCGCTTAAACCGCTGCGCCACCCGGGAGGACAAAAAAGACTAAAATATGCATGATAAGGCTAACTTTGGCGTAAAAGTGTTTTGTAGTACTTTCTATTGGTATTTTGTAAAACTATGGTAATCATTTTAATAACAGCGTTCACATTTGTGTTACATGCAATAAAGTACAATAGTTTTGATTTTAGGAAAAATACCTACACGTACCAACAAATTTGATTTATTAAAACGAAAATAAAACGTAGTTAATAATATGGAATTTAAAAATTACAATAACTGAAAGGTTATAGATTTCCGCAAAAGGGCCTAGAGGTTCATTTTGCGGGGGGTAAAGAGGAGGGCATAAGTTTTCCCTCCGGCACTGAATACATAGGCGCCTATATAGGAGGGGGGGCGGTGAAATTGAGCTCCTCCTGGAAACACGATCATGCCCTTTCTGTTCTTGGAAAGTATTACAGAGATTTCCTCGATAACACGAATTTCGTTTTGTAAATTTCCTGTAGTACTTCTGGATGCGCGTTTATGCAGAAGAAAAAAAAAAAAAAGCAGAAATTTACAGCAGAAAATAATAATAAAATGTCCTATTTCGTGTTGGAGAACAGGGTACATACTACGTGCAGTATGGTGATATTATGTAAGGCGAGGAAATGAAAAATAATCATTCTCTGCAGCAGATATTCACTACTGGACAAAGATATCTCGAAATTTGCCCCAGAAGTTTGTCTTGAGGGTGTTTTTTTTTTTTTTTTTTTTTTCATTCTTGATATGATCAACGGAGTGGTCGCTGGAGTTCCTCGGCTCATGTGACACAGGTGACCAAACTGTCAAAAGAACGACAAAGATATTTCCTTATTGTCCTATACTGTCTAATTACATTAATCCATCTTTTTTTAAGTAATTCTTGGGTCTTTTTGTTTCCAGTTTTATTAATGCGTTGCGTTGAGTGTGTGATAAAACGATTAGATAATAAGAAGGAACAGTGAAAATCTGCATATGGTATCTACAGTTACAAATTTTGTTTTTGTCCCCTTCTAAGAATAAAGGTACGGGAGCCCACGATAGGACATTAAGTAAAATAACTACCACAATTAGTTTCACTTTGTTACCTTGAAGACGTACTTCGCAAACTTGTAAAAGTTTGATACCATGTGCTGCCATCTATCTTCTCTTTCAGTAGTCAGTGATCTTACAATAGGTTTCACTAGATGGCAGCATGTGCGACAACTTTTAGAATTTCTAACATCCGATTGTCACAGAACACACCGCAGGAAGCACCGTAGCCAGTGCCAGTTAAGGTCTTATTGAGCCCCTAGGATAAATCATCTCAGTGGGAATTTTCATAAAAGTCACTGTATTTTCTACTGTCCTCACAAGAACATGAGTTAAAAGCTTAAGCCTTGGAATTTTTATTAATTTAGCATTTTATACTTTTCGTGGGCGTCTTTGTTGTTATGCAATGTGAAGTTACACTGCATTTCGCCAATTAACGGTTCCAAGCGCAAACAGGGAGGTGTAGGTGGATGGCAGTAAAAAAGCTAAAACTGTCTCGCCGATCCCGCTATACACAGCGATATGACACATTTACCCTTACTTTGTTTCCGTGGGGCAATTAAAATTTTTGAGGGGGCTCAGACTTGTTATTATTTGTTATTTATATATATATATATTAATACATATTTTGCAACTTTCGTTTTAAATTCAAAAGTTTTTCCTTAGTTTTCAGCTTTGCTCTTCAGTACATATTATGTTATTTATATATATTATACATTAATACATATAACACAATTTGTAATAGAGTATAAAATTTTTCTTATGCTCGTATATAGCAAATGCAAATTCCAAGAAATCTACTCATACAAGTGATGAAAAATGTAAAAATGTTAAACCTGTATTCTAATTCAGTAATGTACCACGGATTTCACCATGCGGTGGTGTAAAATATTAAGGATGCTAGTAAGATAACGCTGTGTTGGAGAAAATCCTTCCCCCCCCCCCCCGTCCCCAACATTAGAAGTGGCAAAAATATCTTCGTCTTACTACAAGCGTGTTTCTGATTACAAAGGAATCATTACAGTGTTACCTGAAAACGTGTACTGTAAACCATTCCTCTACCACTTGGTTTCGGCCCATTTAGATTATCTAGATTCGCATATAGTAGTAAAAAAAAAATAATCGTCTGAAATTCCTGGATTATTTTTTTTGTCAAAGAGTGTAAAATACATACCGCCAGGAAAAAACAACAACTTTTTATGGGAATAATTTTTAATAATTTGCTATCGTTGAAAATTAGGTAGCGCAAATATGTTTTTGTACTGGAAGCTCTAGTGTCACGTCAGCTACACTAAAACTTAACCGTATACATGGGTACTCGGCATCCAGAAGATTGAAATAAAGCTGAATGCCAGCTTCCAAAATATGATGTATTGTGCAGTGCAAAAAGCAGACCGTTGGTGATCAAATAAAAAGGCTTTAAAAAATTTACAGAATTGTGAAACAATACTTGGTTTTCTTGTTTGCCCCTCTTGCACATATGACCAACCCCAACTGGTCTTCTTCTACCCTCATGATTTTATCCAGAGAAAATATTAGGTAATTTTGGTAGGACTTCATATTAGATTTTTAACATGGACAATTGTTCCATTTAACAAACAAATTTGCGAAAGCATTCTCATCTAGAGCAACAAATTTTGCTTTATAGAGTATATATATTTTCATAACTACTTTGATTTCACAGCTACATTAAAAAAAAAAAACAAGTTAGTAAAATCATGCATTTATTATGATACGCTTTCCAGCATACCAGAAATCATTACTCATATGAGGATAATGGCCGTCGAATGAATCTCGCTCCTGTGCCCTGACCTTTGATCACATTTCGATGATATTCAACATAACTGGTTCAGTATACCTCCGAAATAACATGTAACGTTTTGTCGCAATCGAAGCAATTTTACATAAGTTATGATGCATAAGGGCTATGGAATAGATCCCGCTCCTGTGTCCTAACCTTTGACCCCATTTCGCCCATTTTTAATAGGATTCGTCCCCAGGCAGGCACCTACAACATAGTAACATTTCATCCAAATCGAAACATTTTTACGCATGTTAGGATGCATAATGGCGATGGAAGTGATTCCGCTCCTATGTCCTGACCTTTGACCCCATTTCCAATAGAAATTGTCCCCAAGTGGTCCCCTACCACATACTAAAATTTAATCGGAATCAAACCTTTTTTACGTTAGTTATGACGCATAAGAGCAGTGGAATGGATCCCGCTCCTATGTCCTGACCTTTGACCCCATTTCGTTCAGTTTCAATAGGGTGCCTTTCCAGGTGTTTCCCCTACCACATACTAAAATTTCATCGAAATCGAACGATTTACGCGAGTTATCGTGCGGACGAACATACGCACACAACGCGTGACGTAATGAGGCAGATGAGAATCGCGACCATCGCTCGCAAGAGTGTGACGTCATAAAACTTTAATAGGATTCACACACAACGCGTGACGTAATGAGACAGATGGTGTGACCACGCGCCAACATCTGAGTTGCGAGAATGTGACGTCATAAGATTTCTAAGCATGGATAACGCCATGACCCTAAAAACTTGGTAATTCGGGGTGGTTATTTAACCCACGAAACGAATTTTCCTAAAGTCGAGATCAAGCTAAATCGATTTCTAGTACCAGAAAACGGTAGGTTAACGACTTTCTTTTTTTTTTTTTTTTGATTGAAGGTTTAACGACCACCGTGAGCAACTCAATGGGTTATAAGCAGTCGCCCGTCCCTAATTTAGGGTCACTGGTTCCAGGGAAGGGAGAGAGCCAGTGCCGTAAAACAAACACAACATCCATGCCTCACCGGGATTCGAACCCGGACCCCTTTCGGACGAATGATCAGAGGCCATCGCTTAGACCACTGCGCACCGTGACGGCTTAACGACTTTCATCAAAAATTTTAGAGCCGTTTTCAAAGTAAAATTTACATAGATAGAAGAATTGCTCCTTTAAGGTGAACGTCAAATAATTTTGCATCTTGTACTTCGAATGGAAAAATTTCTGTACACAATTTCTTCCTAATTAATGCGTTTCCAAAGATGAAAATTTGAACATCGATTAAAATATCTTCATTTTATAACTTGGAATACTTAATATTTTCTAAAACATAACCATAATTATGCAATCCAACATTCGTTTGTCTACTGACGTCATCAAAGTCCAGGTCGCACCAACCTTTTTCTGATTTCAACATCACCAAAGGAAAAGTTATTGATTTTTTATATAATTATGGTTATGTTTTAGAAAATATTAAGTATTCCAAGTTATAATATGAAGTTATTTCAACCGATGTTCAAATTTTCATCCTTGGGAACACATTAATTGTGACGGAAATGTGCACAAAAGTTTTTCCATTGGAAGTATAGGAAGCAAAATTACTTGACGTCCACCTTAATAATATGGGATAAGGGCGATGGAATGGATCCCAATCTTATGTCCTGACATTTAACCCCATTTCGTCCATTTTCGATAGGGTTCGTCCCCAGGTGGTCCCCTACCACATACAAAAATTTTATGGAAATCGAACCATTTTTACGCCACTTATCGTGCGGACGGACGGAAAAAGCTGGAGCATATACGCTTCTTCAACCTACGGTTGGAAAGCGTAAAAACAGTTATTTAAAGTGTTAACACTTTGTATGAAGTCATTTATGGCAGTAATTAACAACGGAATTTCCGGTTATTGTTTTTTTAATTATGTCGAGGTACTGTATACATTATTGGCAGCATTGACTCGTCGGATTTAGAAAACGTAAATATACATACCGATGGCAGTTTAAGTTTTAGTGTATAAACAAAAAATTAATTTAAAACTTAAAATAATCTTAATGCAACTGAGACAAGTCCATGTGGATGCGTTTTTTTTTATTATAATATTTTCCCTCATTTTCTTAAGTTTTTTAAATTAATTTCTTTAAATATTCATCTATATAACAAAATAATTAGACTAAATATAAGGGGTGATTACCCCAAAACTCACGGAGAGGCGCCCATGGATTTTCGGGCGGCTAAGCACCCCGAAAAAATACCTGAATGCATCACCGCTTACTAAGTCACTGCCTTGAAATCTGTTCGTCTTTTATCCTTTTGTGATGGAGTGGAAATCATAGGAGGCAAAACTAAAAAAAAACTATTTTACTTGTCTCTCTCTATAAATATATAAGCTGAGTATTATTTGCCCCGCTAGACCCCCCCCCCCCCCCTCTTAATCCGGCCATGGCCGTAGCTATGGCCGTAGCGCTATCAAGTGGCTAGAGAGGACTCAGCCCCCAGGCAAGGCAAGGCAAGGCAACCCCCCACCCCCGGAAAATGGATGTTGTTGTAAATTGTCTGAACTTTTATTTTCGGAGATTTATAAAAATTACTTTTGCATTTCATTAAAAGCATAAATCCTTTACCTTAATTATTATATTTTCGTGTATTACTCGTCCAAAAAAAAAAAAAAAAAAAAATGCAAGGATACAACAAAGAACGATGAGTAACTCAAAAGAAGTTTTTCTGACGTGAATCAATAGGTACAACTGCACCAGACACTCTGCAGCCGGACAGAAGCCGAATGGAGCTTTTGCGGGGTCCTGGAGGAAATTTCATTGCAGGCACTACAAAATACTATAAATCTCATTTTAATAAAGACGTTACGTGAAAAATGTTGTCCGTAAAGATCACACTCGAAATCTATCATAAAGACAAAATGGTTACCTCAAAGAAGTGTTTGCTTTAAGCTTAATTAAAAGCAGGGGTGAAGTTGAGGCCTGGTGTTGCCAGGCTACTTTTAACTAACTGAATCGGACTTCAATGAATGAAACACGGGACTACACCGTTGTACAATACAAATTCGGAAGACGTGAAACCGTTTATTGGTGTAAATATGACATAAATGGCAAGTCAGATGATATCCGAAAACTTAAAAATTTCGTAGTCCTGGAGCGGGAATCGAACCCGCGTCTCCTGAATAGCACCCGAGTATGCTAACCACTACACCAAATGCCGGTTGCTTCTACTAGCGAATTCTGTGATAGTTATATTCAGATTAATCGGAAACTTGAAAATTGGTCGTTCTGGGTGGTGTAGTGGTTAGCATACTCGGGCGCTATCCGGGAGATGCGGTTTCGATTCCCGCTCTAGGACGACAAAATTTTCAAGTTTTCGGATATTATCTGATATACCATTCATGTCATATTTACACCAATAAACGGATTCACATCGTCCAAATATGTATTGAATCAGATTTGTTTAAATTCACTGTATTTATTCAATCGTCACCCACCAAAATTGAGACTTTTAACCCAAATAATCTAAATAGAGTTTTTCTCTTCCTTCTTAATCTCTATATTTTTTCCATGGTGGCTATGTACAAATCCGTAGATCTTTTGCTTACCGAAATCACCTCAGAAATAGCCAGTGAAGTGAACACCTAACAAATATATATATATATATATATATATATATATGGGATGTAAGGTCAGGTGATGCGTAACATCACAGCCTCTCCTTGACAAATGTCAACCCCGCCTTCTCGTGGTGCATCCTGTTCCCACTAAAGGGGCTCTGACGACCGCCAATAGCGGTATAACTATACCATCGGGATTAGAGGAAATTCTATCCCACACTCACCAACCCGCTTGGCCAGCGTGGTGAGTTATGGCCAAACCCCTCCAAAATGATTCCACAACTTAAATCTTGGCCCTCAGTCTCCGGCAGCTGGAATGTACCTGGCCAAGGCAGCGGCCAGTGCGACATGAAGGCAGAGGGTGCTAAGAATCCCCGGAGGACCGGACTAGGCTGCCATCTGATGCTGACCTTGGCTACGTACAATGGACGCTCCCTATCTTCTGATTCAAGGCTTCTTGAATTGGAAGAGGAACTACAAAGGATCAACTGGGACATCGTGGGGCTAAGTGAGGTAAGGAGAAAAGGAGAAGATCTCATCGAACTGAAAAGTGGACATCTCTTCTACTATCGTGGGACAGATACTGGCAGAACTAGTGGTGTTGGATTTATAATAAACAAGAAACTGAAGGATAAAGTTGTAGAAGTTGAAAGTTCCTCTGACAGAGCTGCACGACTTGTTATCCAACTCTCGAAAAGATACCAGGCTCAGATTATTCAAACTTATGCACCCACCACAAGTCATCCTGAAGAAGAAATCGAAGAATTTTATGAGGAAATTTGTCATCTAAATAATAAAGGTAAGCAGCACTTGAAAATAATTATGGGAGATTTCAATGCAAAAATAGGGCAACGGCAACAGAATGAAACTTCAGTAGGTAAATTCGGTCACGGCAACAGAAACCAGCGTGGAAATACTCTTGTTGAGTTTGCAGAGGCAGAAGGGTTTTTCATCTTGAACTCCTTCTTCAAGAAAAAAGCCACACAGGAAATGGACATGGAGACATCCAAATGGGACGACAAGTGAAATTGATTTTATTATGTGTAACAAAAAATTCGTCATAGAAGACTGCAGTGTGCTAAACAAGTTCAACACAGGTAGTGACCATAGATTGGTGAGATGTAAGATGCACCACAACACTAAACTTGAACGTGGCAAGCTCATAAGACAAACAAAATCTATTGACATAACCAACCTTAAAAAACACCATAATACCTTCAAGTTGGAACTGAAGAACAGGTTCTCTGCTTTAGAAGGCCTAACATCAGAAGAAGTGGACATCTCTGAAGTAAACAGAAAAGTAACCAAAGCTCTTATGGAAACAGCAACAAAATTAGCTGGGTCTAAGAACAAGTTGCATGTAAACAAATTATCAGGAAAAACGAAAATGTTGATGCAAAAAAGAAGAGAGATGAGGACAACTAAAGAAGATGTGACTTCCAAAGTGGAATATATAGAGCTATGCAAGACAGTAAGAAAAAGTATCACTGAAGACGTAAGAAAATTCAACTGTGAACTAGTGAGGAAAGCAATTGAAAACAACCAAAGCCTAAAGATAGCAAAGGGACATCTCAGTAAGGGAAGAAAACAGATTATGGCACTGAGAAAAGAAGATGGTTCTGTAACAAGAAATAGAGGCGAAATTTTGACAAGAGTGAAAGATTTCTACTCCAAATTATATGAAAGGGATGATACATGCACTCCAGACATCATGAAAGATACCAGTACCAGAGTTCCTCCAGTCCTTCCAGCAGAAGTTGCACATGCAATCAAGAACATGAAGCGGGGAAAAGCTCCAGGAGAAGATGGAATTACTGTAGACATCATACAAGAAGCAAGTGGAGAAATCGAAACAGTACTCGCCCAAATTTTCACTCGATGCCTTAATGAAGGGAAGATTCCTGAGGATTGGAACACCGCTACAATGATTCTGCTACATAAGAAAGGTGACATTGAGGATCTCGGAAACTACAGACCTATCAGCCTCCTATCAGTAGTTTATAAAATCTTCACTAAAGTTCTTTCACACCGCTTGAAGGTAACACTGGACATGGCTCAACCGAGAGAACAAGCTGGATTCAGGAGTGGCTACAGCACAATAGATCATATCCACGTGCTGAGAGAACTAATTGAAAGAGCGAGGGAATATGAACTTCCATTGTGCATGGCTTTTATCGATTATGAAAAAGCCTTTGATTCGGTGAAACCATCAGCAGTTACAATGGCTCTGAAAACCTGCGGTATTGAAGATGCATACATTAATATTATTAATAACATCTATGAAAATGCAAGTGCAAAGATTCGGCTGTTTGAAAATACAACACACGTAAAAATTGGAAAGGGAGTGAGACAAGGTGACACCATATCTCCGAAGCTCTTTAATGCCACATTGGAGGGTGTTTTTCAGTCACTGAGCTGGGAAAACAAGGGGATAAAGATTAATGGAGATTATCTAACCCACCTTCGTTTTGCTGATGATGTAGTCATTTTTGCAACTACCCCATCAGAGCTGCAGAGTATGATCCAGGAACTTGCTGACAAGAGTAAAGAAGTGGGATTAAAAATGAACTTTCAGAAGACAAAAGTGATGTTCAATGCTTTTACAAGAAATGAAGATTTATCGATTGATGGAGAAAAGCTGGAGATAACAGACACGTACGTTTATCTTGGACAGCAGATATCAAGTGAGGGTCACATTGGTGAAGAAATTAATCGTCGTACAAAACTTGCCTGGAGAGCTTTTGGAAGAAACAGCATAATTTTCAAGAGCAATATGCCATTATGTCTTAAAAGAAAAGTGTTTGATCAATGCATCCTTCCAGTGCTTACATATGGTGCAGAGACGTGGACCTTAACTAAAAGAGACATACAAAGGCTGCAGACAACTCAAAGCAGCATGGAGAGGTGCATACTTGGTGTAACCAGGAGAGATAAGAAGAGGAACTCGTGGATCCGAAAAATGACAAGAGTGGAAGACATCATGATCAGAGTTAAATCCCTGAAATGGCAATGGGCTGGACATACTGCCAGAAGGACAGATCATCGATGGACAGCCGAAATTTTAGATTGGATTCCAAGGGACAGGAAAAGACCCAGAAGAAGACCACATGGGAGATGGGTGGATGAAATTCGAAAGTATGCAGGGGTGACATGGAGGAGACTGGCACAAGACAGACCGTTGTGGAGGAAACTTGGGGAGACCTTCGTCCAGCAGTGGATTGATAATGGTTGACAATGATGATGATATATATATAATATCACTGAAGACTTAAGAAAATTCAACTGTGAACTAGTGAGGAAAGCAATTGAAAACAACCAAAGTCTAAAGATAGCAAAGGGACATCTCAGTAAGGGAAGAAAACAGATTATGGCACTGAGAAAAGAAGATGGTTCTGTAACAAGAAATAGAGGCGAAATTTTGACAAGAGTGAAAGATTTCTACTCCAAATTATATGAAAGGGATGATACATGCACTCCAGACATCATGAAAGATACCAGTACCAGAGTTCCTCCAGTCCTTCCAGCAGAAGTTGCACATGCAATCAAGAACATGAAGCGGGGAAAAGCTCCAGGAGAAGATGGAATTACTGTAGACATCATACAAGAAGCAAGTGGAGAAATCGAAACAGTACTCGCCCAAATTTTCACTCGATGCCTTAATGAAGGAAAGATTCCTGAGGATTGGAACACCGCTACAATGATCCTGCTACATAAGAAAGGTGACACTGAGGATCTCGGAAACTACAGACCTATCAGCCTCCTATCAGTAGTTTATAAAATCTTCACTAAAGTTCTTTCACACCGCTTGAAGGTAACAGTGGACATGGCTCAACCGAGAGAACAAGCTGGATTCAGGAGTGGCTACAGCACAATAGATCATATCCACGTACTGAGAGAACTAATTGAAAGAGCGAGGGAATATGAACTTCCATTGTGCATGGCTTTTATCGATTATGAAAAAGCCTTTGATTCGGTGAAACCATCAGCAGTTACAATGGCTCTGAAAACCTGCGGTATTGAAGATGCATACATTAATATTATTAATAACATCTATGAAAATGCAAGTGCAAAGATTAGGCTGTTTGAAAATACAACACACATAAAAATTGGAAAGGGAGTGAGACAAGGTGACACCATATCTCCGAAGCTCTTTAATGCCACATTGGAGGGTGTTTTTCAGTCACTGAGCTGGGAAAACAAGGGGATAAAGATTAATGGAGATTATCTAACCCACCTTTGTTTTGCTGATGACGTAGTCATTTTTCCAACTAGCCCATCAGAGCTGCAGAGTATGATCCAGGAACTTGCTGACAAGAGTAAAGAAGTGGGATTAAAAATGAACTTTCAGAAGACAAAAGTGATGTTCAATGCTTTTACAAGAAATGAAGATTTATCGATTGATGGAGAAAAGCTGGAGATAACATTCACGTACGTTTATCTTGGACAGCAGATATCAAGTGAGGGTCACATTGATGCAGAAATTAATCGGCGTACAAAACTTGCCTGGAGAGCTTTTGGAAGAAACAGCATAATTTTCAAGAGCAATATGCCATTATGTCTTAAAAGAAAAGTGTTTGATCAATGCATCCTTCCAGTGCTTACGTATGGTGTGGAGACGTGGACCTTAACTAAAAGAGACATACAAAGGCTGCAGACAACTCAAAGCAGCATGGACAGGTGCATGCTTGGTGTAACCAAGAGAGATAAGAAGAGGAACTCGTGGATCCGAAAAATGACAAGAGTGGAAGACATCATGATCAGAGTTAAATCCCTGAAATGGCAATGGGCTGGACACACTGCCAGAAGGACAGATCATCGATGGACAGCCGAAATTTTAGATTGGATTCCAAGGGACAGGAAAAGACCCAGAAGAAGACCACATGGGAGATGGGTGGATGAAATTCGAAAGTATGTAGGGGTGACATGGAGGAGACTGGCACAAGACAGACCGTTGTGGAGGAAACTTGGGGAGACCTTCGTCCAGCAGTGGATTGATAATGGTTGACAATGATGATGATGATGATGATATATATATAATATATATATATATATATCATCAACATCGTCCACTGCTGGATGAAAGACTCCCCAAGTTTCCTCCACAACGGTCTGTCTTGTGCCAGTCTCCTCCATGTCACTCCTGCATACTTTCGAATTTTATCCACCCATCTCATATGTGGTCTTCTTCTGGTTCTGTCCCTTGAAATCCAATCTGAAATTTCGGCTGTCCATCGATGGTCTATCCTTCTGGCAGTATGTCCAGTCTATTGTCATTTCAGGGATTTAACTCTGATCATGGTGTCTTCCACTCTTGTCATTTTTCGGATCTACGAGACTTCTAGTCTTATCTCTCCTGGTTACACCAAGCATGCACCTCTCCATGCAGCTTTGAGTTGTCTGCAGCCTTTGTATGTCTCGTTTAGTTAAGGTTCACGTCTCTGCACCATACGTAAGCACTGGAAGGATGCATTGATCAAACACTTTTCTTTTAAGACATAATGGCATATTGCTCTTGAAAATTATGCTGTTTCTTCCAAAAGCTCTCCAGGCAAGTTTTGTACGCCGATTAATTTCTTCATCAATATGACCCTCACTTGATATCTGCTGTCCAAGATAAACGTACGTGTCTGTTATCTCCAGCTTTTCTCCATCAATCGATAAATCTTCATTTCTTGTAAAAGCATTGAACATCACTTTTGTCTTCTGAAAGTTCATTTTTAATCCCACTTCTTTACTCTTGTCAGCAAGTTCCAGGATCATACTCTGCAGCTCTGATGGGGTAGTTGTAAAAATGACTACGTCATCAGCAAAACGAAGGTGGGTTAGATAATCTCCATTAATCTTTATCCCTTTGTTTTTCCAGTTCAGTGATTGAAAGACATTTTCCAAGGTGGCATTAAAGAGCTTGGGAGGTATGGTGTCACATTGTCTCACTCCATTTTCAATTTTTATGTGTGCTGTATTCTCAAACAGCCGAATCTCTGCACTTGCATTTTCATACATGTTATTAATAATATTAATGTATGCATCTTCAATACCACAGGATTTCAGGGCCATTGTAACTGCTGATGGTTTCACCGAATCAAAGGCTTTTTCATAATCGATAAAAGCCATGCACAATGGAAGTTCATATTCCCTCGCTCTTTCAATTAGTTCTCTTAGTACGTGGATATGATCTATTGTGCTGTAGCCACTCCTGAATCCAGCTTGTTCTCTCGGTTGAGCCATGTCCAGTGTTACTTTTCAAGCTGTGTGAAAGAACTTTAGTGAAGATTTTATAAACCACTGATAGGAGGCTGATAGGTCTGTAGTTCCTGAGATCCTCAGTGTAACCTTTTTTATGTAGCAGGATTATTGTAGCGTTGTACCAATCCTAAGGAATCTTCCCTTCACTAAGGCATCGAGTGAAAATTTGGGCGAATACTGTTTCGATTTCTCCACTCGCATCTTGTATGATGTCTACAGTAATTCCATCTTCTTCTGGAGATTTTCTCCGCTTCACGTTCTTGATTGCATGTGCAACTTCTGCTGGGAGGACTGGAAGAACTCTGGTACTGGCACCTTTCATGATGTCTGGAGTACATGTGTCATCTCTTTCATATAATTTAGAGTAGAAATCTTTCACTCTTGTCAAAATTTCTCCTCTATTTCTTGTTACAGAACCATCTTCTTTTTCTCAGTGCCATAATCTGTTTTATTCCCTTACTAAGATGTCCCTTTGCTATCTTTAGGCTTTGGTTGTTTTCAATTGCTTTCCTCACTAGTTCACAGTTGAATTTCCTTCCGTCTTCAGTGATACTTTTTTGTACTGTCTTGCATAGCTCTATATATTCCACTTTGGAAGTCACATCTTCTTTAGTTGTCCTCATCTCTCTTCTTTTTTGCATCAACATTTTGGTTTTTCCTGGTAGTTTGTTCACATGCAAGTTGTTCTTAGACCCAGCTAATTTTGTTGCTGTTTCCATAAGAGCTTTGGTTACTTTTCTGTTAACTTCAGAAATATCGACTTTTTCCGATGTTAGGCCTTCTAAAGCAGAGAATCTGTTATTCAGTTTCAACTTGAAGGTATTATGTTGTTTCTTAAGGTTGGTTATGTCAATACATTTTGTTTGTCTTATGAGCTTGCCACGTTCGAGTTTAGTGTTGAGGTGCATCTTACATCTCACCAATCTATGGTCACTACCTGTGTTGAACTTGTTTAGCACACTGCAGTCTTTTATTACGAATTTTTTGTGATACATTATAAAATCAATTTCACTTGTCGTTCCATATGGATGTCTCCATGTCCATTTCATGTGTGGCTTTTTCTTGAAAAAGGAGTTCAAGATGAAAAACCCTTCTGCCTCTGCAAACTCAACGAGAGTATTTCCACGCTGGTTTCTGTTGCCGTGACCGAATTTACCTACTGAAGTTTCATCCGGTATATATACATGCAGGTATATACATTCGATTTCAAAGGTTTGTTCTGAATATGTAGTTAAAAAGCAAAATATTCATTACATTTTAAACAAATATGCCAGATGTAATACCCCAATCTTTGAACTCAGTTGTAGTGTAAGCTAACTTACGCTTAAAGCAAGATTTTTTCATCAGCCTGCAATTAAGCTAGTAATTACTACCTGTAGATGAAATTCTTCGGGACAAAACATACTACCAAACTTGAAAACAGCGAACTTGTACTTCATTCTATACCATTTCTTTAATCTGAGTAGCGAACGAAGAAAAAGAAAATGAAAATCGTCATTCTTGGGGGCTTCCAGCATCGTGGGCCCCGAGCCTTGGCTTCTCGTAGGTTTGCCCGCAAGAACCCTACTAACGAAAAATCTCAGTACCAGACAGAGGAAACTTTCAACTTCTTCCTGTTTATAGTTTTACAATAACTAGGGGAGTAGGGGAGCTTAAGATGCACGTGTGGGGGAATAAATGTTTTTTGACGGGAATCTAAGGTCTTATGGTTTTTGAGTGGGGCAGTGAGGTGTATGTTGACCATGGTCAGAATAGGGAAGTATCCAAGCCCAGCGAAGGCGCAATTGAATTGAATGCAAAAGTGGGAGAAAAAAACAAAGACGTGTAAATGTAGTTCATGGATATTAAATAGGTTCTTAACACGATGCATACTTTTAAAATTATGTTTGCATTATAAATGTTATTGGTTTGAACAGACAATCAAAAAATATACTCTTTGCAAAAAAAGAACCCCCCCCCCCCAAAAAAAAAAAAAAAAAACCGAAGCACTTAGAGAGAGTCATTCGATCCTGATGAAACTCCGCTTTCAACTAACTCAGGGCCGAATATGCAGATGACTAAAAAATAACGACCAACGAAAAAAAAGGGGCCAGCCACTGCACATGGAGACCGCGCATCGAGGAGGATATATCATGAGCAAAGCTCGCACGCAGGGACAATTGTGTCCTGCGTCCACGCAAAGAACATCTTTCAAGTTCATTATATTCTGAAGATACTTAGTTACGTGCAAAAAAACTAAAAATAACACCCTGTTCTTATTGCTATAATATTTCATTCTTTGAACTGTTATTTTTTTCACATTCTCTTGTTAACATAGATGTGTAGGATCCATTTTATCTTGGGCAGCAGATATCAAGTGAGGGCCACATTGATGAAAAAATTAATCGGCGTATGAAACTTGGATGGAGAACTTTTGGAAGAAACAGTACAATTTTTAAGAGCAGTATGCCATTATATCTCAAAAGAAAAGTGTTTAATCAATGCATCCTGCCAGTGCTTACGTATGGAGTAGAGACATGGACCTCAACTAAAAAAGACATACAAAGACTGCAGACAACTTAAAGACGCATGCTTGGTGTAACCAGGAAAGAAAAGTAGAGGAACTTGTGGATAAAGAAAATGACAGGACTGGACGATATCATGACCAGAGTGAAATCAGTGAAATGGCGATGGGCTGGACATGTTGCCAAAAGAACAGACCACCGATGGACAACCGAAATTTTAGACTGGACTCCGAGGAACTGGAAAAGGCCCAGAAGAAAACCTCATGGGAGATGGATGGATGAAATTCGAAAGTTTGCTGGAGTGACATGGAGGAGACAGGCCCAAGACAGACAATTGTTGAAGAAATTTGGGGAGACCTTCATCCAGCAGTGGATTGATAATGATTGTTGGTGATGATGATGATAGGAACCGTTGCTATGAAAGGAACAACTGCTTTTCCGTCGACCACTTTTTATAAACTTAAACCGTGAAAAAAATTGCTTTTATTTTTCTTCTAAAGCTGCAATAAAAAATTCGTAGTTATTTCTTCAACCAGTTTCATACCAAGTTTCCACAAAGGATCTTGTAAAATCTTTTGCGGAAACTTCAGTTTGCAAAAACTGGTGCAGCCATGAGCCTCTCGGCCACCCCCAATGCGGAGGTTGCAGGGAATCTCAGTACGCCCCTGAATATTAAACTTAGTCAAGAAATGTTTTTCAATTATTGTTTGGGCTTAGACCACTGCATCAATAGAGCGGTAGTCCTGGAACACACTAAGAAAGACATGAATATCTATGCCCATTCGTATACCTACATAGTTGGGAACAAGACCAGCTAAACAAACTGGCAATTGCAAGAGGTCACATTTTAAACTACATTGTCGACTGAAGGACGAAGAGAGCCATGCATAGGATTCACCTACGGTGAGCAAATAGCTAAGTGAAGAAACACTTAGCGTGCGAGAATCACCGAAGCATTTGTGATGCGCGCAGAATTGCCCATGTATGATGTACGGGATGGGCCCATAGCTACAGTAGATTGCTGCTAGCTTGTGTATTGAATCAACTGCGCTAAATTTTTGATGTCATTGGACTGTAGTACTGAAAATATAAGATACTTACTGGATCAGGAAGAAAATCAATGGTCTCCTGGAACATCAACCCTACGAAATGATTCTGCAGATTGATTCTGTACCGTAAATAACTGAGATACGGGCTGCAGAGAGCCAATCTCATAAGTTTCTCCAGTCAAATGATAAAACGATGTTAACACCAACGACTTACAAAACTGTGAGTCATTGCTGAGGAAAGGTTGATCGGAATGAGGAATATATTAGAACTACAAGAAACAGGATTACAGACGCTATAGTATAGTAGGATTTACAGACGAATCAAGTGATGTTTTAAAATGAAAAACAACTAAAGTATCGATGCTGACATCATGCACAGACAGTTTACCTTCAGCATAATGGTGCGAGCTGGTATCACGTGTTTCAGGAAATTCGATGCAACACATTCGATGTATCGACGGAACTCGACATAATGCCAAATATTTTCCGCAATTCTCTGAGTTCCACTTAGAATATCACTGACATTCCTTTGCGACAGCGTAATGTTATCCATAAATTATTAGCACTTATAACCTACTGGGCTAGAAACCTTGCCATGTCGTCAATGGTTGTCGGACCTATCCTCCCTCGAGCTAATCAGAGCCAAAATCGACACTAACTTAGCATGAAAACTAGGTATTACACCTTACATACTTTTAAGAATCAGACAATATAGCATAGACGTGCTCCACATTGAACCAAATCATACCATAAGATCCCCAAGATGTAAGAATATGGTACAAGTGAGCAAAACCGTCCAAACAAGGAATCCAAAGGATACAAAGGCACTTTATTGAAGAGGTAGCTTCGAACACAACTGGACAGAAAACAGAAAAGTCCATGTGACAGGCGGCTGCCAAGAGAAATCCAGTCTTTAGTAGGGGATATGATCACCTCTGACTGCGTTGCAGGATTTAAAACGTCTGTCCACGCTGAGGACGAGGTTGTTAAGGAGCTGTTGAGGCGTCGCGGCCCATTCCTCTTGTAGCGCCAATCGCAGCTGCGGAATCGATACTGGCGGCTGGTGACGTGCTGCCAAGCGTCTCCCGAGAAGTTCCCACACGTGTTCGATTGGATTCAGGTCCGGGGACCTTGCGGGTCAATCCATGCGTTGGATATCTTCACTCTCCAACAGCTCTGCGACAGCCACTGTACGATGAGGTATAGCGTTGTCGTCAATGAAGAGGAACTCGGGATCCACAGCACCAGACGCCCGTGAGGCAGGAGAACCGCGGTACAATAGCGGAGACCAGTGATTAAACCTCCTTGGAAGATGTGGAGGTCATTACGGCTACCAAGCATAATACCGCCGCAAACGAGAACTCCGCTACCTCCAAACCGGTCTCTTTCGATGATGTTGAAGGTGTGATTGCGTGTTCCCTGCTCTCTCCAGATGTGTATATGTCCAGAATTGCTCGTCAGACTAAATCGGCTCTCATCCGTAAAAAGAACTCGACCCCATTTCTGATGTGTCCAATTCTTGTGTTCCTGGCACCACAGAAATCGCCGTTTCCAATGAGCAGGCGTTAATGGCACACACCGTACTGGTCGTCGTGCAAATAGACCACCTTTGTGCAGCCTCCTGGCCACGGTAAAACGCGATAACGGACGTCCAGTTGTCTGTTGCATGTGCCTTGCGGTTTCTTCCGCTGTTTGCCGTCTGTCTCTTCTCGCCTGTAGGACAATATACCGGTCGTCCGCTGCCGTGGTTGCTCGGCGGCGGATGACGTCTCGGACAGCTGTTCCTGTCGTTTGAAATGCTCTCCAAGCTCGTGAAACGATGCTGTGAGCGATCCCGAACTCTTCGGCCCCACTAGTCACACTTCGACCTTCTTCCAACTTCCCAATGACGCGACCTCGGGTAAAGTCATCGAGATGTCGTCTACTGGATTGCCTGTTGGCCATATCACACGGTGGCAGCAACTCGACGTCGTTCAAACCGATGTACACCGTGTAATAGCTTTCACCGAATTGCTGAGCGTACACCGCCCGTGAGCTTTATACCCCTCCGACCCCCCCACCCCTGCGTCATGCTGAATATATGCGCATGCCCTACCGTACCGGGCCCTAGTCTATCTCCTGAGTGGTCTTTCGGTCCGTTCTGCCTGCTCGTTCCGCTGTTATGCTAATTTCTCCTTTTTGTCAATTTTTGCACACCAGTGTATTACGCGGTCCGATTGATAATACGTTTTGTCACAATAGAGCAACTACAAATGGGCACGCAGCTCAATTCCGTCTTCAGCTTTCATTAACTTGTACCTTGTTAAGTCACTCTTGTCCGCATCTACGGAAAATCATCCAACAGCCACATAAACTAACATAACATACGAGTAAACGGTGCCTTGGATATCTTTTTCGCATTGCGTGATGCTTTGCAATTAATTCGAAAATCAGGAGAATGTTTCAATTCTGTTCAATTTCTCACACTCATCTGTCATTGCCATCGCTGTACATAAACGCTTTTCACATCTAAAGTGAATGTTTTCGCATGCTGTACATGTGCAAAAAGCAGGGCAACATGCATTTCTGAAGTTCATCTCTCATCGTGGCACGAAATATCGAAAGTTCTCGAACAGATTGTCGTAGGTTTCCTATAGTCATGAGTCATCGTTGTTATCACACGGCGAGAGCTATCGAATATGCTAATTAAGACCATGTCGTGAACTTCAAGTGTCACCGTTGCTACACAATTATGTACATGTCGTGAGCCTCATGTACCACATCTAAGTACGAGTCGTGAGCTTCATGTACCACAGCTGAGTACAAGTTGTGAGCCTCATGTACCACATCTAAGTACGAGTCGTGAGCTTCATGTACCACAGCTGAGTACAAGTTGTGAGCCTCATGTACCACAGCTAAGTACGAGTCGTGAGCTTCATGTACCACAACTAAGTACAAGTCGTGAGCCTCATGTACCACAGCTAAGTACAAGTCGTGAGCCTCAAGTACCCCAGCTAAGTACAAGTCGTGAGCCTCATGTACCACAGCTAAGTACGAGTCGTGAGCTTCATGTACCACAGCTAAGTACAAGTCGTGAGCCTCATGTACCACAGCTAAGTACAAGTCGTGAGCCTCATGTACCACAGATAAGTACAAGTCGTGAGCCTCATGTATCACAGATAAGTACAAGTCGTGAGCCTCATGTACCACAGCTAAGTACAAGTCGTGAGCCTCATGTACCACAGCTAAGTACGAGTCGTGAGCCTCATGTACCACAGCTAAGTACGAGTCGTGAGCCTCATGTACCACAGCTAAGTACAAGTCGTGAGCCTCATGTACCACAGCTAAGTACAAGTCGTGAGCCTCACGTACCACAGCTAAGTACAAGTCATGAGCCTCATGTGTCTCTCATCGTAAACATCGTATAATCAGATCAACGATGTATGTAACGATAAACCACATTGCTACGAATTTCATTTCAAACCACGATAACAACAATGAATAGCAAGGCAGCATAAATATCTAGAAAATAGTTAAGTATTTTCATGAGAACATTTCTGTTCTTCACGCGTTGTTTCGGTATTAAAAGCTTGACGAGTAAGATTAGAGCTTTTGCCATGTTTCATAATCAGAGTTGGAAATGGGTCAACAAATTTGGACTCGGAACCGACCTGGACTCAGCCGTCATACAATTGGACCCGACACGAGCCCGACCCGGGCCTGACCCGCACAAATCTGCTTTGAGCTATAAACTCGAATATATCATCATCCTCATCATTGCCAATCATTATCAATACACTGCTGGATGAATGTCTCCCCAAGTTTCCTCCACAACGGACTGCCTTGGGTCAGTCTCCTCCATCCATCCATCTCTCACATGGTCTTCTTCTGGATGTTCCCCTGTTCCTTGGAATCGAGTCTAAAATTTCGGTTGTTCATTGGTGGTCGTGTTCTCCTCGCAATATGTCTTTTACTCTGATCGGGATTTTATTCGTCCACTCTTGTTATTTTCCTTATCCACGAGTTCTTCTTTTTAACTTTCTTGGTTAGACCAAGCATACATCTCTCCATGCTTCTTTCAGTTGTCTGCAGTTTTTGCAAGTCTTTCATGGTCAAGGTCTACGTCTCTGCTGCGTACGTAAGCACCGGAAGGATTCATTGGTTAAACACATTTCTTTAAAGACAAAATGGGATATTGCTCTGAAAAATTGTACTGTTTCTTCCCAAAACTCTCCAACTAATTTATACGCCAATTAATTTCTTCATCAATGTGTCCCTCGCTTGATATCTGCTGCCCAAGGTAAATGTAGGAAGTGGTTATCTCAAGCTTTTCTCCACGAACTGCTAAATCTTCATTCCCTTTAAAATAATTGAACATCAGTTTTGTCTTCGTGAAAGTTCATTTTTAATTCCGCATTTCTTTACCCTTCTTAACAAGTTCCTGGATCATACTCTGCAGCTTTGAAGTATTATTTCAAAGACCTCTGAAGAGTTGTTTGAAATATTTATTTTTCTATTCAAAAATAAAACGGAAATATAACTGGGTCAGGGACACCTTGACCTGACCCGTTTGACCCGCAAGAAATTGTCGACCCGGTGACTCGTGACCCGTTGCCATCTCTGTTTATAACAGCTATAGTCTTATACAAGAATTTAGAATACAGTCTTTTCACCATCGCTTCATCCTCAGAGTCGTCCGTCCAATGACTTCCTCTGCCGTCGCGTCCTTCCCACCGATCCAAGGTCAGAAACAAATCTATAACCAGAGATAGTTTGATTGTTTAACTAATTGTACGGTCATTGATTATGAATATTTTCAGGATTCGTACAAAATGTAATGTAATGGCAATGTACTTTCTTTACGTTGTTGCCGTTATTTGGAAGCATTTCTTAGTTAAGCTAGAAATTGAAATGTGTGAAGCAGAGTGCTTTGTATTTCGGGCACTTGTCAGTTATGCTTAGAATCGAAATGTTTCGTAGCAGTTAATCCGAGAATGTAGGTCATCTAGCTCAGTTCTATGGTCGTTTACCCTTCACTTCTGTCACCACTTATCAAAACTCTTGAAGGCATGTTTTCTATGTCTACAAGATATGCTGTCGAAATACACACAAACTAAAAGTTGAACTATTAGCACTTCATGTATCTCGAACTTACTCGAAAGTGTCATCCGATTTTTTGCGTTTTAGCTCGTTTTCTGTTCACTATTTTGAAATTTATCGCTTGTACGTTTTAAAAGCACTCAGCGTAACAAAACTCAGATTAACAATCTGCAATTTTGAGGGACCCGAAAGCATATCACAATAAAATGTACGTCCAGTTATTTGTTCCTCATAACTATCTCTGCTAAGTTCTGTGAGAAAAGTTACCTAAAAGCTGTCATGGAGTTTCATCGCAAGACAGAAGAAAGGATAAGAAGCATCTTTTCAGAAAACATTCCAAAGCCGTTTTTCATCTCATTATCTTTCTGACGACAAAAATTGCAATGGATATTCTTTTAATTACTGTACACGATTCACTAGTATCTTATTTTAGCACGAACTGTGAAAATAAGATGTCTACGCATTATCTCTCTTGAGAATAAGCATTTTTCATGCCAAGCGAATTCATTCATCATGTAGATAATATATTCTGAAGGATTTACGGTGAAAGCATATTTCATAAGGATTACCCTAAGCTTCGCAGATTAATGCTTGCGTCTCAAAACGGGGTCAAATCTTCTTCTTGCAAGAAAAAAAAAATATGGCGTTGGCATGATGAATGACTAGTCATTTTTCCTTTCAAAACCCGGACCTAATTCAAGGAATTTTTTCAAAATTTTGTACGGAATGAAATATTTCTTATTCTTTTCATCTCCTTGTCTTTGTGTTTTGTTTTATAGTTTTATTTTGTTTTGTTTGATTTTTTTGGTGCCACACGCGCACAACGCCAACAAATCATGAAGCAACAGTTTGTAAGTTTAATTAAAAACACCCATCTGCCTTTTAAAATGCTAAAGGAGAAGTACTTGCCCCTCTGAAAGCCATTTACAAGATATTTTCATGGAATATTCCAAGATTGCGACGCCTTTTCTTTTCTTTATTTTATTTATTTTGTTTGCCTCTACTTTTGTTTATTCTGAAACAGTTTTGCTCGTTTGTCAGTGTTCTCAGATTGACTTATGTAAGTTTTTCTTTTCTGGTGCGTATGAAATACTCTTTAAAGTTTGCTTCTCCAATGCGGTATTAATACGAATCTCACTCGACTGTTTTATTCACTGCTTGGCTAATCAAATATCTGCTGAACACCATACATACAGCTGTGTGCAAAAGTATTGCACCACCTGCAAAAACCGTGAATTTTTAAGTTTAACACTTTGTTTAACTAATTAATTTTCATAGCTACTTCATCATTTATATGTCATAAGATGCGAAATTTGATGGAGATTTCAAAAATGTCGGAATTTTTCCTGTAGCTACTTCTATTCTTAAGACACATTACAAAAATCATGACTAAGTCGAAATTATTATGAAAAAGGTCATTTTTCCAATATTTCGGTTAACAGCAATTAATTGTTTTTGTAATCCATGAGGAAAAAAAAATAACATTTAAACACAGAAATATAATGAAGCAAAATTTTAAAATGAACCTAAGATTTTGTCTTTAATCAAAGCTTTTAATTTTTTTTTTGATTGGAGGTTTAACGACCACCGTGAGCAACTCAATGGGCTATAAGCAGTCGCCCGTCCCTAATTTAGGGTCACTGGTTCCAGGGAAGGGAGAGAGCCAGTGCCGTAAGACAAACACAACACCCATGCCTGACCGGGATTCGAACCCGGACCCCTTACGGACGAATGATCAGAGGCCAGTGCCTTAGACCACTGCGCCACCGGGGCGGCGCTTTTAATTTTGTTGGCATACTGTGAACAAGGTTTTGTGAAAGATTGGGTTAAACAATACGATTCCAAAATTGAATTGCATTTCCAGTGAGTTGAATGCTGGTTGTTGGCTTCCTTCTGATAGTTCATACAACACTTTCAACCACAAATGTTTGATCGGGTTTAAGTCCGGTGACTGTGGCGGCCAATCAAGGTGCTGAAATTTTTTTCCTGAAACCACCTTTTCACTACTTTAGCACGATGACAGGGAGCATCGTCATTTTGAAAAATAAAATTGCCGTCATAAAGTCTTCTAGATTATAGTAGCATCTTGTTTTCTAATATCGAAATGTATTTCTGGGCATTTAGTACCATTGACAGTATGGAGGTTCCCAACGTCATGCGCAAACATGCAGCTCCAAACCATGACCTTCACTGGATGTTTAACAGTAGGCACTAAGCAACTTGGATGGTATTCCTCATTCTTGAATCTCCTGACATGGGCACCACTTTGATTTCCATTAAGGGAAAATACTGATTCATCACTGAAAAGAACTTTCTCCCATTGCTTGGTTGCCCATTAGGCATGCTGTCTTGCCCACTGAAGTCTACGTTGTCTTTGATTTGCAGTTAACAGTGGTTTACGCCTACCTTTGCAGCCACGTAAATCATAGTGAAGCAGCAGCCTTCTAACAATAAATGTACTAACAGTAACATCGGGCACTTCAGCCCATCTTTGAAGCAATTCAGATAAATTGAGCCTCTTGTCTGCCAAGCTTAACTTTCTGAGCACTCTGTAGTGCCTGGTTGTAGTGGATCTGGACCTTCCACTGCGACGCATATTTTTAATATCAGCAGTGTCTTTTACTTTCTTTATAAGCCTCATAACTGTAGCTTGATTACAGCCCACTCTTTCAAATTTACCTTGAAGAATATCCCTTTTCATACAGAACAACTATTTTTACCTTGTCTGCTCTGCACAACTCCGCAGTTTTAACCATTATTGAGAATGTACACAAATTATACCCCAACAACAACAAAAGGCGACCACTGCAATGCTCTAGTAAAATGATCAAATGTAGAGGATTTTAGGAAGGGAGTGTCTGACCCCAAGTCTTAAATAGCCCTCTGTCGTGCCTGGTTGCAGTGGATCTGGGCCTTCCACTATGATGCATATTTTTAATATAACCAGTGTCTTTTACTTTCTTTAGTAGCCTAACAACTGCAGACTGGTTACAGCAGACTCTTTCAGCGATTTACCTTAAAGAATATCCCTCTTCATGCAGAGCAACTATTTTTACTCTGCCCGCTGTGGACAATTCCGCAGTTTTAATCATTATTGAGAATGTACACAAATTATACCCTAATAACAACAAGAGGCGACCACTACAATGCTCTAGTATGATTATCATGATAACATGTAGAGGATTTTAGGAAGGGAGTGTCTGACCCCAGGTCTTAAACAACCCTTAGAAATAGGAAGCTAGGAGATTTGGGCTAGAGTGCCTGATAGGAAAGTAACACAGAAGTGAAGTAGAAAGGGTGAGGAAGACGCCCTTATTTATTACCGGGGGCCAGTACCCAGGGTCCGACGGCTTAACGTGCCCATCCGACGCACGGCGGATATTTAGTGGATCGAGCGTTCGTGCCTGGCTGGGATCGAACCTGAGGTCCTTTCCGCGGCCACTAGGCCACCTTCCTACTAGCCCACTAGGCCACCCGCGGCCTAGTGGGCTAGTAGTTCTCCGTCAACCCTTTTAAAGGTAGGAATAGGATTAGAACAGAATTAGGAAGCAGCAAAGCAGGCAAAAGAGTGTCTATGACTGGCTGTAGCATCTGATACGCAACTAACGTGAATTTCAATGTGTCTGTCAAACCCCATATTTTTTTGTCATATCTTAAGAACAGAAGTAGCTACAGGAAAAAATAAGACATTTGTGAAATCTAAATTAAATTTCGCATCTAATGACATATAAACAATGAAATAACTATGAAAATTAGTTAGTTAAAAAAATAATTAAACTTAAAAATTCACGGTTTTTGCAGGTGATGCTATACTTTTGCACACCACTGTATATGGGCAAATCCATTATCGGAAATGGGGGTTCCCATACTTTAGGTCATATAGTATATCAAGATATAGCAAGTACCGGAAGAATGTTTCTTCTTTTCAGACAATTCTTTCAATGAAATCTAGTCTCGGATACTGATAAGTTTTTTCTGAAAGAGCAAAGCAACAAACGAACAAATAAGACGCTCTTTCTATATATCTCTCAGTTCTTTAATATTCCGAGGGCATGGATTCCTTTACATATTTCTTCGTTCTTAAAATATTTTAATGTAAGAAATAAAAGTTGAATTCTAGCTACAGTAACTTTTTACTTCGTTCTTCGTAAAATCTTTTGAGGTCAATCAGATGAAACCTAAAATCCCTTATGATATTTATATTATACTGTAGATGACTCTGAAACCTAAATGCTATTTCTTCAGCTTACTCTCTGGGACATTTTTTCAGAAATGTTCGAGAAAGTAAATCCTTAAATTCTTGAAGTACACTGCTGGCCACCCAAAATGCGACACCAAGAAGGACACGAGATAGCAAAGCCAGGTTTACTGGACACATAACAGATACAAAGATGAAACGATTGAGCTTACAGGCCCGTGCGACTTTCGGAATACACAGACAACAATAGTTCCTGTGGCCCCCATGGCTGGCAATAACGTCCGATGCACGCCGCGGCATCGAACGAAAGAGGCTTTGGATGTGGGCTTGGGGTATGTCGGTCCAGACTGCTTCCACACGTTGCCACAGTTCATCAGGCGTAGCAGCGGGTGGTGCTTGCCGGGCCACTCGGTTGCTGATTAGCGACCAGACGTGTTCGATGTTAGACATATCGGGAGAACAGGCTGGCCACGACAGCAGTGACACCTGGTGGGCCGTGAAGAATTGTTGCATGATGCGTGCCACGTGCGGGTGCGCATTGTGCTGTTGAAACAGGGCCGCTGGCAGGTCCTGCAGGTAAGGGAAGACTACAGGCTCCAAAACGTCGGAGATGTAACGGTGGCTGTTGAGTGAACCGGTGAAGCGTACCAGAGGGGTGCGGATGTCATATCCAATTGCGTCCCAAACCATAACGCCAGGCGATGGACCGGTATGGCGATGCATAATGCAGGCGTCATACAGTCTTTCGCCGCGGTGCCGCCACACGCGGATCCGACCATCGTGTTGTTGCAGACAGAAGTGGGATTCGTCGGAGAATACAATGTCGTGCCATTCCGTAGACCAGGTGCGGCGTTCAACGGCCCACTGCAGCTGCACTCGCCGGTGGTGTAACGTTAATGGTAATTGGAGCAATGGGCGCCGTGCGAGAAGTCCCCGCTCCTGCACCCACCGAATCCATACTCGCCTCATTGTGGCTGGATGTCGTCCCACACGGGCTCCGATGTCACGGTACGATAAACCGCTGTCGCGATAAGCCACTATTCGTCATCTGTCGAACTCCGAAATGTGCCGGAATGACTGCCGTGTTCTTCGACGAGGCATCAGGAAGCTTCCCAGGCACAGGTCCGGCAGCACAACACAGTTCCACTACTTACACCCCACCTTCTGTGCACCCTTCTTATAGTGCTTCTCAGTAGCGTGCTGGGCGCACATGATTTGCATATGCCCTGCGATGCTAGTCGTTTGCATGTCAACTCGCGGGCGACGAATGCTACGAATTTCAGATCAATCGGATGCTTCCTTCTTGGTGTTGCATTTTGGGTGGCCAGCAGTGTATATAGATGACTTTGAAACCTAAATGCTATTTCTTCAACTTATTCTCTGGAACATTTCATCAGAAATGTTCCAGAAAATAAATCCTTAAATTCTCGAAGTAATTAATTGAACATTCGAAACTCTTCATTTTCAAAACGATTTAAATGACTGTTAAAAAAAGTTTCCATTTGTACTGTACAATGACGCTAAAATTCTACAAACGTTTAAAGTACTCACACTTTCTTTACACTGCTGCCATATGAATATGATTTTTTTAGTAAATAGAGTGAATGGTTTGAAGATACCCTCAAGAGTAATTGTCTAAATTTAATAATTAATAGCACTTTTTACATTATTTTATTCTCCGATAACTTTGACTACTAGCAAATCTCATTTGAATTGGGATGACGATTTAGGGCATGTTTCACTGTTTTTGTTCGAGAAGTCTCTTTCTTGAAGCAAGAAGTTTGAATTATGAACAGTTACTAAAATTCAAGCATTATGATTTCAAATTTCGATTTAATACATTAAATATTTTATTTATGCTTGCATAAATGTCTGTGATTTCATATTCACTTTTGAAGATATAAAACAATTTTTATTTACACTGAATATGAATTTATCGGCATAGGTACGTTATTTATGCCATTCATTTTAATGAATCCTTTTGTACGAGTTATCGGCATTTTTCTTGAATTTTGTTTTGTTGTTTTCGGGGTTTAACGACCACCGTGAACTACTGGATTGACTATAAGCAGTCACGCATCCCTAATTTAGTATCACTGGTTCCAGGGAAGGGAGACAGCCAGTGCCATAAGACAAACACCACATCCATGCCTCACTGGGATTCGAAACCGGACTCATCTTGGACTAATGGTCAGAAGCCAAAGCTGCACCATTGCGGCCGCCTTCTTTACCTTCAATTGCACAAGTTTATGATTTGGAAAATATCGTAAAAGAGTGTTTCACTAAATGACTTTTGGCATCAACAATTGTTAATCGGAGAAATAAAACTCTTGAGAAGTTGAGAGTGAGAGCAGACATTTCTATCGAAACGAAATTGAGGACTGTGTCTCATATTTTAGAAGGGATTTTAATTTTCTTCGTGCTTTCTGTGGTACTTAATAAGAGATGGAAATTTATCTGTAGTTTTATAGTGCAGTGCATCAGAAATTAAATATCTTGTAAACGGCATTTTATGTTCTTAATTATTACATGATGGCAACTAAAAGCTAATTAATGCGATCAATTCCCACTAATAAAATGTGGGTGACTTAGAAAAAACGCTTCCCGAAAGTACAGAATGCATAAAATGTAAAACAATCCTTTTGAAATTTTAAAATAAGAAAGAGTGATGCCGTATGCACGTTGATGTGCATTGTGAGGTTAAAGGAAATATCTGCAAACATTTGAAAAATAGTTAAGTGCTCTTGGCAACAGTAAGAATCAAAGAAAAAATGCATCTTTTGTGTTACAGTTAAATGTCACAGAAATGTGAAAGAAAGAAGACAGACATACGGCTATATTGATTTTTCCGAATGTTTTGAAAAAGTGGAAGCGAAGATTTGGAAGAAGTGCTTTGTGGTTTCAAAACAATCTGTAAGCTGGAAAGAAGACAGATGTGCTTTCGGTAAATTGATTCATCCAGGGGAAGTGGTATACGTGACAGGCCCCATCAAATGTTTCCGGTTTTAAAGAAACAAGGGACAGGAATGTGTCACATATATATTCGCGAAAAATTGGTTGTGGAACAAGCACTTCTGGACAGGCGGTTGGGAAAGAAACTTGTGGAGTTTCAACCAGAAGTGGGTTGATAATAATAATGATAATGATATATATATCATCATCATCATCATTGTCAACCATTATCAATCCACTGCTGGACGAAGGTCTCCCCAAGTTTCCTCCACAACGGTCTGTCTTGTGCCAGTCTCCTCCATGTCACTCCCGCATACTTTCGAATTTCATGCACCCATCTTCCATGTGGTCTTCTTCTGGGTCTTTTCCTGTCCCTTGGAATCCAATCTAAAATTTCGGCTGTCCATTGATGGTCTGTCCTTCTGGCAGTATGTCCAGCACATTTACCATTTCAGGGATTTAACTCTGATCATGATGTCTTCCACTCTTGTCATTTTTTCGGATCCACGAGTTCCTATTCTTATCTCTCCTGGTTTTTTATATATATATCTATCAATTAATAGTAGTCGGTCGCCCTTTTTCTTGTATAACTGCAGCAACATGTCGAGGCATACTATCAACCAATTTCCATAGCTGTCTACTGGAATGGCTTGCCATTCGTTCTTTAAAGATGGCACCAGAGTGAAGACGGTTGTTGTGATCAATTTTGAGTCCGTCGCTAGTTCATCCCAGAGGTGTTCAATGGGATTAAGATCAGGCATCTGAGTATGGTGGTCTGACAACTCCACCTTATTTTCAAAAAAACAATTCTGCAGTCGCGGTGCAGTGTGGCAGGAAGCTTGATCGTTTCGGAAGAGACAACGGTCATTTTCATAATACAGTCACTTTGTTGGTAGGGCAGAATTATCTAGAACGTCGAGGTACACTTTACAGCTCATGTTTATGGTTTGTGGTATAATAACCGACGGGCCAAATCCCATCCGTGAAAAACAACTCCACACCATGATGGAGCCTCCGCCGAACTTAACAGTTGGAAGAACACAGTCCGAAGAAAATTTTTCGCCGGACTGTCGCCAATCTAAACACGCGCAGCAGATTGAAAGAGTGAAAAGCTTTTCTCATCATTACAAAGAACAGCTTTCCAGTCACCCACAATCCAGAAACGACGGAAGAAACCATTCCAAACGGTGCTTCGCATTAACGGTAGCGATATGTGGCTTGTGAGCAACTGCTCTACCATAATAACCCACACTGTGCAACTCTCTGCGGATAGTTATGATACTAACAGAGCCATTACAAATGTTTCCTACTTCAGCAGCGATGAAAAGACAGAAGAACGGGATTTCTTAACATTTCTAACCATGGCTCCTCTGTCACGTTCCGTCAGTTTATGCGGCCTTCCTGAACGTTTTCTTACTGTAGTTGCACCGTCCTGCTTCCATCTTTTCACCACATCACTTACACTCGATTTTGGGTATGTTTACTTTACCTGCAATGCTCCGTATGGAAAGTTACTCATATGACATCCTATATGACAAGATCACACTGGCACCGAGAGAATTCACCTCCACGCCGTATATCCGCTTCAAAGTTACTGATAATACGACAGAACAACTCAACTTTATACACTGAGTAGCCACTTTATTATGACCACCTGACAGTTTTAAGCAAATGAGCTATGGCTGCACGCTGTTGCCGCCAGAGGGCGAGGCTAGTATAAAAAGGCAAAGCTTAGTGCTTGCGACAGTAGTAGAAGTGATTTTTGGGTGACGAGATGGGTAAAAAATGCGATTTGATGGACTTCCAAGCGTGGGATGATTGTAGGAGCTCGGAGCCATGGAGCGAGTATCATCGAAACCGCCGCATTCGTGAAATGTTCCAGAGCAGCTGTTGTTAAACTGTTTAAAGACTGGACTGTCAGCCAAAAAACTGGGCATCTACGTCCAACGTGTTGTCGTCATCGACTAGTGATTGCTCGAGCGGAACGGAGAGTGTCCAGACTGGTAACAGACAATAGAAGGGCAACAGTTTAGCAAATTACAGACCATGTTAATCAAGGATCTCCTCAAATGATCTGTGCACGCAGTGATCATTTGAGGAGATCCTTGATTAATTCGAACACCTTTGCTGGGTGCAGTTAACAAGAGAAAACGTCTCCAGTTCGCACTGGAGCACAAGGATTGGATAGTCGATAATTGGAAACAAATTATGTGGTCCTATGAATCACGTTTTCAGTTGCACCATGCCAATGGCCGAGTAAGAATTTGGCGGAAACAGCACGAAAGCATGGACCCCAAATGCATTGCTACAACCCTTCAAGCTGATAGAGGGAACGCTTTGGTTTGGGGAATGTTTTTCTGGCATGCTCTGGGCCATTTAATTTGTGTTGATCAACGTCTGACTGTCACATCATGTCTAAACATCGTTGTGGACCAAGTGAATCCTGTCATGTGGATGGTTTATCCCAATGGCGATGGCTACTTTCAACAAGATAATGCGTCCTGCCATAGTGCTCGTATTGTACAGGATTGGTTTCAGGAACATGCCGGTGAGTTTACTTTGCTTAGTTGGCCCCCACAATCTCCAGATCTCAACGCCATTGAGAATTTGTGGGATGAAGTTGAACGAGCCATCAGACAGCTGGATCCACAACCCTGCAATCTCACTCTCCTGGAAAGTGCTATTCATCAAGCATGGTCTTAGATTCCACAAACCACCTAACAACATCTCGTGGAGTCCATGCCACGAAGAATCGACGCAGTATTAAAAGCAAAACGTGGCCCAACGAAGTACTGAGGGGGTGGTCATAATAAGGTGGCCCCTCAGTGTATATATATATATATATATATACACTGATATGGCCAAACCCTTCCAAAATGACTCCACAACTTAAATCTTGGCCCTCAGTCTCCGGCAGCTGGAATGTACCTGGCCAAGGCAGCGGCCAGTGCGACATGAAGGCAGAGGGTGCTAAGAATCCCCGGAGGACCGGACTAGGCTGCCATCTGATGCTGACCTTGGCAACGTACAATGGACGCTCCCTATCTTCTGATTCAAGGCTTCTTGAATTGGAAGAGGAACTACAAAGGATCAAGTGGGACATCGTGGGGCTAAGTGAGGTAAGGAGAAGATCTCATCGAACTGAAAAGTGGACATCTCTTCTAGTATCGTGGGACAGATACTGGCAGAACTAGTGGTGTTGGATTTATAATAAACAAGAAACTGAAGGATAAAGTGGTAGAAGTTAAAAGTTCATCTGACAGAGCTGCACGACTCGTTATCCAACTATCGAGAAGATACCAGGCTCAGATTATTCAAAATTATGCACCCACCACAAGTCATCCTGAAGAAGAAATTGAAGAATTTTATGAGGAAATTTGTCATCTAAATAATAAAGGTAAGCAGCACTTGAAAATAATTATGGGAGATTTCAATGCAAAAATAGGGCAACGGCAACAGAATGAAATTTCAGTAGGTAAATTCGGTCACGGCAACAGAAACCAGCGTGGAAATACTCTCGTTGAGTTTGCAGAGGCAGAAGGGTTTTTCATCTTGAACTCCTTCTTCAAGAAAAAGCCACACAGGAAATGGACATGGAGACATCCAAATGGGACGACAAGTGAAATTGATTTTATTATGTGCAACAAAAAATTCGTCAAAGAAGACTGCAGTGTGCTAAACAAGTTCAACACAGGTAGTGACCATAGATTGGTGAGATGTAAGATGCACCTCAACACTAAACTTGAACGTGGCAAGCTCATAAGACAAACAAAATCTATTGAAATAACCAACCTTAAGAAACACCATAATACCTTCAAGTTGGAACTGAAGAGCAGGTTCTCTGCTTTAGAAGGCCTAACATCGGAAGAAGTGGACATCTCTGAAGTTAACAGAAAAGTAACCAAAGCTCTTATGGAAACAGCAACACAATTAGCTAGGTCTAAGAACAAGTTGCATGTGAACAAATTATCAGGAAAAACGAAAATGTTGATGAAAAAAAGAAGAGAGATGAGGACAACTAAAGAAGATGTGACTTCCAAAGTGGAATATATAGAGCTATGCAAGACAGTACGAAAAAGTATCACTGAAGACGTAAGAAAATTCAACTGTGAACTAGTGAGGAAAGCAATTGAAAACAACCAAAGCCTAAAGATAGCAAAGGGACATCTCAGTAAGGGAAGAAAACAGATTATGGCACTGAGAAAAGAAGATGGTTCTGTAACAAGAAATAGAGGCGAAATTTTGACAAGAGTGAAAGATTTCTACTCCAAATTATATGAAAGAGATGATACATGCACTCCAGACATCATGAAAGATACCAGTACCAGAGTTCCTCCAGTCCTTCCAGCTGAAGTTGCACATGCAATCAAGAACATGACGCGGGGAAAAGCTCCAGGAGAAGATGGAATTACTGTAGACATCATACAAGAAGCAAGTGGAGAAATCGAAACAGTACTCGCCCAAATTTTCACTCGATGCCTTAATGAAGGAAAGATTCCTGAGGATTGGAACACCGCTACAATGATCCTGCTACATTAGAAAGGTGACATTGAGGATCTCGGAAACTACAGACCTATCAGCCTCCTATCAGTAGTGTATAAAATCTTCACTAAAGTTCTTTCACACCGCTTGAAGGTAACACTGGACATGGCTCAACCGAGAGAACAAGCTGGATTCAGGAGTGGCTACAGCACAATAGATCATATCCACGTGCTGAGAGAACTAATTGAAAGAGCGAGGGAATATGAACTTCCATTGTGCATGGCTTTTATCGATTATGAAAAAGCCTTTGATTCGGTGAAACCATCAGCAGTTACAATGGCTCTGAAAACCTGCGGTATTGAAGATGCATACATTAATATTATTAATAACATCTATGAAAATGCAAGTGCAAAGATTAGGCTGTTTGAAAATACAACACACATAAAAATTCGAAAGGGAGTGAGACAAGGTGACACCATATCTCCGAAGCTCCTTAATGCCACATTGGAGGGTGTTTTTCAGTCACTGAGCTGGGAAAACAAGGGGATAAAGTTTAATGGAGATTATCTAACCCACCTTCGTTTTGCTGATGACGTAGTCATTTTTGCAACTAGCCCATCAGAGCTGCAGAGTATGATCCAGGAATTTGCTGACAAGAGTAAAGAAGTGGGATTAAAAATGAACTTTCAGAAGACAAAAGTGATGTTCAATGCTTTTACAAGA
This sequence comes from Macrothele yani, assembly GCA_039090855.1. Classification (NCBI taxonomy): domain Eukaryota; kingdom Metazoa; phylum Arthropoda; class Arachnida; order Araneae; family Macrothelidae; genus Macrothele; species Macrothele yani. The sequence goes on along the minus strand of CM076989.1, from coordinate 141,494,222 downwards.
AATGAAGATTTATCGATTGATGGAGAAAAGCTGGAGATAACAGACACGTACGTTTATCTTGGACAGCAGATATCAAGTGAGGGTCACATTGATGAAGAAATTAATCGGCGTACAAAACTTGCCTGGAGAGCTTTTGGAAGAAACAGCATAATTTTCAAGAGCAATATGCCATTATGTCTTAAAAGAAAAGTGTTTGATCAATGCATCCTTCCAGTGCTTACGTATGGTGCAGAGACGTGGACCTTAACTAAAAGAGACATACAAAGGCTGCAGACAACTCAAAGCAGCATGGACAGGTGCATACTTGGTGTAACCAGGAGAGATAAGAAGAGGAACTTGTGGATCCGAAAAATGACAAGAGTGGAAGACATCATGATCAGAGTTAAATCCCTGAAATGGCAATGGGCTGGACATACTGCCGGAAGGACAGATCATCGATGGACAGCCGAAATTTTAGATTGGATTCCAAGGGACAGGAAAACACCCAGAAGAAGGCCACATGGGAGATGGGTGGATGAAATTCGAAAGTATGCAGGGTTGACATGGAGGAGACTGGCACAAGACAGACCGTTGTAAAGGAAACTTGGGGAGACCTTCGTCCAGCAGTGGTTGATAATGGTTGACAATGATGATGACAGGGCAAAACAAAGCACAATTTTGAAAGAGAGAAATAAAAATAACGGAAAAACCAACAGTCACCAAATACACCAACCGAACCAGGTTAGCTTCAAACAATGCCAACTTTCAAAATTTTGCTTTGTTTTGCCCAATTGTTATTTGATCTTTCTCTTATGCAGCCTCTGGCGCTAACGAATTTCAAATTGGTTCAGTCGTTTTTGTTCTTTCACATTATTGCTTTTGCTATATATATATATATAGCATAGGAAAGTTAAATTTTCACTCATGTAATATAATATAAACCACAACAAAACTGCGCAACACTGCAAGTATTAGATGTAGTTAGTGTATGTAAAAGAATATTGACATACAAGCAATCTACCTTCATAAACAAACAAATAAGCCCAAAAACCTTCAGATAAAAAAAATATCCTTAATAACCGGGCAAACACATGTCTATAAATAATCTTTATTTACAGAAATTTTATTACAGGTTGAAACGATTTGTATTTTTTATAAAACGGCGTCCAGGACTCGTGGAATACTCTTTACCAGTTTGTTTTTGTACATATCCGCCAGTGTCGCGTCAGTTTTTCGCGGTCAAATTCGCGTCGCGTTCCCAAATTTTAGTTACATACAAATTGCATGGAGTAAAACGCACGATTTCGGTTGTCTATCCTTCCGTCTCTCAGATCGGTCATTCTATCGCCTAAGTGGTAAGAACCCTAGGGTTTCCGAGGGTAACCGTATCAAGGGGGTACCGCTAGTATACCATCAACGGACGTACCAGCCCCCAGAGAGTAAGCGATGGCCGACAATACGCCATTGATGGCCGGACTCCACGTAGACAATCCAGGCTCGTACAGACAGACCACTTAGCAACGGTGGCACAAATCACATCCAGGTTACAAGTCAGCGGCCCAAGCAGCGTTATCAAATGGTACGAAGCACGATGCATACCCTTGGCTACGGAGGCCGACGTCGTACTCGCGTGCCACTGTTGACTGCTCTTCGTTGGATCATACGCTTCGCCTTGGACCAGGAACATCAAAACTGGACCTCTGAAGACTGTCGTCGCGTCGTGTGGTCAGATCAATCGCATTTTCAGATGTACCAAGCTAACGGGAGAGTTTGGGTGTGCTGTCGCAACATGAAGCACCACCCCGTCGTACCAGATCGGCTCATTCAAGTCTTTTTAATGGTTTACGGAGCCTTTTCGAGGGGCACATTAGGTCCCTTTGTGTGTCTGGAGAGGTCCTTAGCCGCTGAGCGCTATCAGCATGTTCCAGCTGATCGCCTACACTCTTTGATGACCTTCGCGCATCTTGCTGCTGATGGTCTTTTCCAGAAGGACAATATGTCTCCCCACCTAGGCGCAACCTCTCAGGAATTACTCGAGGAACACTCTCTGAGTTTGGTAACCCCTAGTGGTCCATAAAGTCGCCGGAACCGTGAGGAAACTTTTTGGGATGAGGTAGAACGGAGCAACAGATCCATGAACCGGACACCGACGTCTCGGACGAAGTTGTGGGCGATACTATAACAGGCGTGGCTTGCGTTACCTACTAAATCTGGTGGAGTCGATGGCTTGGCGTTTACAGGCTGTCATTCGCGCTAGAGGACCAACACGTTATTAGGTAGGTATCTCTAATATTTTGTCCGATAAGTGTACGTGGGTTTGGAAAGAGAGAGGGAGAGGAAAAGGTATAGCCGGGGCACTTGCACACACGAACATTTAGCGAAGGGACGCAGCAGACAGAAAAGATAGAGAGGCAGAACAAGAAAAACTAAAAGTATGTGATTAAGATTCTTAAGCGAAGTAGCTAACGATGTAGTCCCCTTAATGGCGAGCCTAAGGGTAAACTTGACAACTGCAAATGCTTTAGATCAATTACCCAGAGAGATGGAAGCACTTACGCAGGAGTGACCAACGAGATAAAGAAGGTATGGATGAAACTGCGGTGGAAGTACCTTGATATTAGCGGCGAGACTACAAATTAAGATAAATATACAAACTAGTTATAAGAGCAATTTTGTCCTGTGATCCAAAATGGGGGAAAATAAATCTTTGTGAATAAAGCTTTGAACAAAGGCGGTGGAAATTAGTTTTATGAGAAGTGAAATCACACACACTCTCCCGAAATCTGTGTGGTGGAACGAGTCTTCCCAAATACAAAATCGTGAGTTCCCTGCACTGTAAAAAATAAGTGGTGTGATTTTACGGAAAATTTCTGAAAATAACGTCCAGCGAAGTTACCGGCAGGTGTCCGTGTTTTTCAGAAATTTCCGTTTTTTAAAGTACCCGTTTATTTTAACTTCCGGATTTTCACAGATTTTCCGTAGTCAGGAATTCCGTTTGTTTCAGAAAAATCCATTTCAGATTTTTCCGTATTTAAACTGAAATTCCGCAAAATCGTCGACCCTACATTTTCCATCCCTTACCCTAGATAATCCATCAACTGCAGTCAGGATAGAAGCCCTGTCGTTTGAGTTGCTTCAACACGCAACGCACGATTTCCGAGCGTTTGTGGCTTCATGGTTAACCACTGAGCCACAAACACTCGGAAATCGTAAAGGAAATTAGTTCTGGGCGTAATCCCCGTCGTCGTCTCCATCGCCATCGACAATCAATCTGGGTAACTTACTTGCTGGTTTTTTCAGTTTAAAATACTCGCTCAGCTCTTGGTGTTCCTCGTAACTTTCCAGAAGCTTCTGTACCCCTTTTGCCTTAGCACATTCGATGAAGACTCCACTGTTATTTACTTTCTTTACTCCCTTTATTTCAATGCCTAGGGCACCTGGGCTGAACACCTGTTGGACCTCTTCCTTCATCTCTGCCGAGGATCCGGATCCTTAGGTTAGACAAGTAAAGTGTGTTTGGATTGAGGTTTTTTTCAGTTCGCTGGGTTCCGGCTTCTGCTTCACTCCGACTGCTTCGGCATAGGTCTGCTGTCTCACCTCGTCTTTCACACTCCTCTCTCTTTCCTCTAGTTTTCCTTTAAGAAACTCTATCTTTAGCAACTGTCTGGTGTGGGCTTCCAGCATTCAATCTAGGATGGATCGAATCAAGCCTCTAGCATTATGGGACACTCTTGTGTTCGGACTGTCCAAGAATTCATTCACCTCTCGAAACAGTCCGAGAAATCCGTCTGAGTTTGCACTCACTGAAATCTCTGTGTCGCTATTCACCATTTCTGCGTTCAAGCAAGCCGAGCAAGATGGAATCTTCTGCTCGTCTGACCCCAACTTGTCCCGCTCATGATTAACGGGGGGGGGGGGGTCAAGACATCGACGCGCAGGGGTAGTGGATCGGCAGTTCGGTTGACTAGAGCAAAGTACTGTTGCTTCAGTTGGTCATTCATCCGACCCAACTGCTTGGAAAGACCTTGATTGCCTTGTCACTCGGAAAGATCTCGCAATGGATTACACCCTTGTGATTCCACCAGAAAAACTACGTGGTCATTTCCTCAAAACGTCCGCTACTAGAGACAGATAAACGTGGCTATTGTGGGTCTAAACACTGGTTGAAGGTGTCTGCATTACGCAGGTAGACCCCCCACTTTTCATCGCTAGTAATGGTCAACTGATGAACTGAGTATTACGTGTATTCTTTAACAGTGTTTTGCAGACCCGTACTCAACAGTGTTTTGCAGACCCCTACTCGTCGTTCAATCTGAAGTAGGGTCAGTTCATGCGACACTTCTTGTCATCACCAGTAGAGAGTTTCAATATTACGTAGGTGGTCAGAGATGGAGGATTTATAAACTCTCAGTTCGCAGTCAATATGTGGGCGCTGGTGTTTAGATTTGCTTCAAACAGCAGTGAGTAAGGAGTCCACATCAAACACAGATGGCCTTTCGGATCCCGTCTTCCTTTCCAAGCGCATACAACAAATCTCGTGAACCAGGTTTACACTGCTCGAGTAATCACAACACCTTCAGTTTTGATATCTTTTCAAATAGTTTCAATCTTTCAGCCTTTATTTTTTGGACAGCTTCAGCCTTTTTAAACCCGTATTCCAATAATGGTGAAACAAAATCGAGGTTTCAAACTTGGCGCTTATTTCGAACAATGCGATAAACGTCCAACACACGTTTCGACGCAGCAGGTTGCGGTTTGATACAGGTTGACCTTGGAGTCTACTACGCACGTGCTGTGAGTCACGTTTCCCTGATCATCCAGTTTATTTACAGTAGTGCTTTATTCGTACGTGTGTGATGCAGTTTGTCGCATTTGTCACGTCGGAAAAAAATTGATCAATGAATTTGCATAGATTTTGTCAAAAACTTGGCGAAACTAGCAAAGACACATACTTAAAAAGTTTCGGAAAGTCTGTGGGAAGACCCGTATGAGTCGTGCAGAAGTTCACGAGTGGTATAAACGTTTTAAAGATGGTCGTGAAAATGTTGAGAGTAATGAACGATCTGGAAGGTCCGCAACCAGCAAAAGTGAAAACAATGCCGAAATTGCAGAATCACTGTTCGTAAGATATCTGAAAACTTCAACATTCAATTCTTACGGATGATCTGGGTTTGAGACACGTCTCAGCTAAATTTGAACCAAAATTGTTCTCAGCTCAGTATAAACAGGTCCGTGTTTCAGCTGCTATGACCTGTTGCAGTGCAGCTGAAACGACGAAAACTTTTTATAAACCATTACAACTGGTGACAAATTGTGAGTTTATGGAGGGACGCAGTTCGTCGCAAAACCCCGGCACTGCCAGAGACGTTTTATCGCATGGGCGTACCCGGCATTCACCGGGGCCTCAGGCTCTGGGGGGGGGCCTCTGTCCAACACCGTTTTGACTGAGTCACACAAGATATCTGTGTTACGCCATTTTCCCTCTCCGACTCACACTGCAGAGAGCGTGTTTTCTTCTATTTCCCTTTTAAGATTTGCCGAATCTAAAAGAGGGGGAGAAAAAAGGAAATACGGAAAAGAAATAAAAAACTCTTTTGTTTAAAACAAATTTAAACACAGTGCTAGGGTTTTTTGTAGGCCTACTGGGATCCCATTTCCGCAGAAAAAGGATGCAATGCAACCAAGCATATTGCCCCATGGGCGGTTGGGGAAAATGAACAAATCCTCATAAGGTCCGTTGGAGCTTCAGCTGATTGAGGATGACGTCCCCACTGCCCTAGCTGACCATGTAACTGTTTTTTACTGTATCTTTGAGCTCTTTGGCCAACCCTGGCTGATGCGTCATTAACCCTAATAAAACAAACAAACGAACAAACAAAATGGGAAAAACCGGTAAGTTTGAAGCCATTCTTGAACCCTAAAATTTTCTCTTTCCTGAAAACCTCGTGGTTTTAGTCTGGGTCACTAAATTAATCATACTACAAATGTGTCACATACTTGAAGACATTCAGATGCTTTCGTTGAGGACAGTTCTTTTCAGTGTGTTTTTAGAAATTCATTTATTTATTTCATTTGATTTATTTACAATGAATACTTATATTGATTATTTTATTGAATCTGCATATAAATCAGAAAAATGCACCGATACCTTGAATTTCACTTGACTTTGATATAAACTACGTGCTTCTACTTAACATCCCCTGTTTCAAGGTCCGGGATTAATGTCGCATAATTGTTTTCTCTTTTCTTATCTTATTTGTATAACGAACTTTTTACGTAAACGTAACAGTATATAATAATTACATATGGAAATGTATTGCTAAAATGCACTGCAAGAAATTTCATTGTATTTTCTTGAGACGAAAAGGAAAAGATATACTTAACATTATATTTAGGTTTTAGATGACAAAAGGGAATTATAAGCGTGTGTCCGCGCGAGGGACGGAGTGTGTGTGTGTGTGTGTGTGTGGGGGGGGGGAGACTCGTGACGCGGCGAGGGCCTCAGAGGTTAAAGCGTCCCTGGGCACAGCACAAGAGTGGCTAGTCCTAGTGGTCAGCGTTCGTGATTGGTACGGAGAGGACCCAGGTTCGATCCCATGCAGGTACGAACGCTCGAACCACTAAATATCTGCCGTGCATCGGATGGGCACGATAAGCCGTCGGACCCTAGGGTACTGGCCCCCCTGTAATAAATGAGGGCGTCTTCCTCCCCCTTTCTACCTCACTTCCGCGTCACTTTCCTATCGGGCACCCTATAGCCCAAATCTCCTAGCTTCTTATTTCTAAGGGTTGTTTAAGACCTGGGGTCAGACACTCTCTTCCTAAAATCCTCTATATATGATCTAGTGTGATCTGATCTGCACGAGAGTGGCTACTCCACCATGGCAACCTGACTGCCCATGCATTACAACTTGTGCAACAGTTTGTTTCTAAGCAAGGCATGTACAGTCTGACAGCCACCCTATTCACCAGATCTCGCTCCTGCAACTTTCTCTTCACAAAAATCAAATACCACTTGAAAGGAAAAGGATTTCATTATATTGAGGAGATACAATGCAATGCGGCAATGCATCTGTTCGCTATTTCAGAAGATGACTTCAATAAATGTTCCGTGCAGTGGAAACAGCGCTGGGCTAAGTGTGTGGCTTCGGAAAGTGACTATTTCGAAGGCTATTAAGTTTCAAATCTGTATGTCCGGATAATTTTTGATTGTACAATATGTGAACCGGTTCCCCACGCGAAGGGTTTTCGTATGATCTGCAGACACCGAAACCTATCCCGTTGAAGCTAGACAAATTAGTGACACAGAAAAACACAACGCAAAACGGAATTTTTCCCTTACATATTCCAATAAAATCTAAATTCTTTAATATCTTTTGTCATGCGAGTCACTTTCAGAAGCTTTAAAAATCCTTGGAACCACTCGTGGTGCATCTCGGAAATGCGCAGTCTGTGTTATAGTTAGAAGCATAGAAACAAATCGTAACGCAAAGAAATCTCATTTGCATGGAACACGTTCATGAGAGAGTTTGATTTTCTCATTTAAAATGACGGAAATTCATGTTCAATTTATTGAAAATGACTTTTTTCATTAAATGATCCTAAAATCTAGAACTTAGTGTATTTTTGTGAGTTGAATATTTTATGTATACAACATTTGACATACTGTACCAATGCAGCATGTTTTTAGAAGATAGAGCTCTAAAAGTAAGTGGAAATGAAATGTAGTGCATATACTGTAACGAAGCGGGAAATATATTTGAAGGTACTGGCACTCTGGATAAGAAGAATGCAAAAAGAAATCTCTGAGGATGAAAGGGGCTCTTTAATACTGCAATCAGAACCAATGCTTCTACAATGCTGAGACTTGGCCGACGAGATGTTTAGAGAATAATCTAGATGTTGAAAAATGAATATTCTCCAGAAAAGACAAAATTAGAAATTCATGAGGGGTATAAACTTATATACACTGACGGAAAAAAACCCCCAACACCAAGAAGGGGTTGTGTTAGATAAACGACAGCTGGTAGGCGGTGAGAGTACATCTGTAAGATGACGTCTATGCAAATTTCGCGCTCGGCGCATACGTGTGGCGCTGTAGCGCCCCTCGGAACATGCAAAGCAAGTTTGTTGTAAATACGCGCTGTAACGTTCATGAGCGTCAGTTATCGTTGAGATTCGACGTAGGGTGTTGATGTTAGTCAAGAATGCCTTTAAGAAGACGAAGAAGCCATTATCAACAGCTCACGGAGTTTGAACGAGGTCGTGTAATAGGGCTACGAGAAGGTGAATTTTCTTTCCGCAATATTGCAGAACGACTTGGCAGGAATGTAGCCACTGTGCATGATTGTTGGCAGCGGTGGTCAAGGGAAAGTACTGCCTCAAGAAGACCGGGCTCCGGCAGGCCACGTGGCACTACTGAGAGGGAAGACCGCCGTGTACGGCGTATGGCCGTGGCGCATCGTACCGCGTCTGCGGCAGCAATTCGAGCTGCAGTTGCCACCACAGTGACACAACGAACTGTTACAAATCGGTTACTTGAAGGACAGCTCCGAGCCAGACGACCTGTAGCGTGCATTCCACTTACTCCAAACCACTGCCGTTTGTGACGTCAGTGGTGTCAAGCTAGAGCTCATTGGAGGACGGAGTGGAGATCTGTTGTGTTTTCTGATGAAAGCCGGTTCTGCCTGGGTGTCAGTGATGGCCGTGTGTTGGTTAGAAGAAGGCCAGGTGAGCGCCTGCAACCAACCTGTCTGCTACCGAGACACACTGGACCTACACTTGGAGTTATGGTCTGGGGAGCAATTTCCTATGACAGCAGGAGCACTCTCGTGGTTATCCCACTCACCCTGACGGCACGGTTGTACGTCGGTCTGGTGATTCAACCTGTTGTGCTGCCATTCATGAACAACATTCCAGGGGGTGTTTTCCAACAGGATAACGCTTGCCCGCATACCGCTGTTGTAACCCAACATGCTCTACCGAGTGTCGACATGTTGCCGTGACCTGCTAGATCACCAGATCTTTCACCAATTGAGCACGTATGGGACATCATTGGACGACAACTCCAGCTTCACCCCCAACCAGCATTAACCGTCCCCGTATTGACCGACCAAGTGCAACAGGCATGGAACTCCATCCCACAAACTGACATCCAGCACCTGTACGACACAACGCATGAACGTTTGCGTGCTTGCATTCAACACTCTGGCGGTTACACCGGTTATTAATGTACCACCATTTCACATTTAAAATGGCTCTTCTCGCGCTTACAATAAGCTGTGATCTTGAAACCTTAATCTATTAAATATGTTACCTATACAAATGTATTGCCGCCATTTCATTCCTTTACAACTATTTTTTCGTGGTGTTGGGATTTTTTTTCCGTCAGTGTATATAGTTCTTACATATGGAGCAGCAGAGACATGGACCTTAAAACTAAAAAAGACATGCAAAGGCTGCAGACAACTGAAGAAAGTATGGAGAGTTGCATGTTTGGTATAACCAGGAAAGATAAGAAGAGGAACTCTTTGATAAGGAAAATGACAAGAGTGGAGGACATCACGAGCAGAGTAAAATCCCTGATATGGCAATCGGCTGAACATGTTTCCAGAAGAACGGACCACCGAAATTTTAGACTAGATACCAAGGTACAGAAAAAGACCCAGAACAAGGCCATATGGGAGACGGATGGATAAAATTCGAAAGCATTCTGCACTAACATGGAGGAGAGTGGCCCAAACTAACATGGAGGAGAGAGTATTTATGTTGTGGAGGAAACTTGGGGAGACCCTCATCCAGCAGTGCATTGACAACGGTTGACAATGTGTGTCTGTGTAAGATTAAAGGCAAGAACTACAATAAAATAACTTTGAGTTACAAACTTGTATAGTCACGAATACAAAGCTAACATGCGATAGAGGAGGTGCAGAAGTAGCATGAAATAGAAACATTTAAAGACTGCGATGACAAAAAGTAAATATCGTTTACAGAAAGATATTCCTCAGTGGAATTTATTTTTCAACATAATTTTGGGGCTAATAGCGACTCAAAGGTAAGTAGTATTTCCTTTTCTCAAATGTATTCTTTTTTTTATGTGTAGAATTAAATTTCACTGTTGTTAAATTTATGAAATTGTATTGGTTTTATGAAATCTTCTGTACTTTTATTTTTGTCGGTAATATTTATGTTAGTAACGCCAGGATGACTTGTGTCTTCAATATAACAAAGCCATTTCAGTGTCCCGCGCATTTTTTACAGCCAGTACGGGATTCAATTTAAACCCCGTGTCTTTTATATTCCAGGCAGTTACGAAAATAATGTGCTTCTTCAAGTTTACTTATAGAACAAAGCAATCTGTCGGATGCCGTGTTGCGACGACGAAGATCTTGGGAACACTGTGTCCCTTTTAATAAGAAAATCTCGGAAGGAATTTCGTCCACAAATCTTAATTCCTTCGTCTTGCCCAGCAGCTGGCTCGTTTTCAGAGTCAAAACCATGGCGAAAACATCAGGCTCCTCACGGGATTACGGTGCATTACTCCGTGATGTGACGCCGTAAAAAAATCGGATTTGCATATGAAAGGATTCTCTCAGGAAATATTAAAAAAAGGGAAATTTCACATCATGTAAGAAAAAGAGAGAGAGAGAGAGAGAGAGAGAGAGACAGAGGGAAAAAATGCATACGACAATGGATTCAGCACTAAAGCCTTCTAATTAAACTGCTTTTGCTGTTTGGGTGTTGCATCTTAAAAACAAAGGAAAGAGGAGGAAAATAATTTCTCTGCAATCGCGGGGAAAGAAAAAAGCATCATGAAATATCAGAAAGTCGTTATTGCGTTAAGAATAAAGTGCATTAACCATGAAATTTGGAGGAGCAGTTATAAACTGACATGGTTAGAAAGTGTGTTCGATGCTCATTATAAAAGGCTACAGTGCATGCAGCGTCTCGACATATATAAAGTTATTAACATGTCCGATTTTGTATTCCCAAAGTATTTACTGTATGCTTGTTTGATGGGGTATTTTTTTGGTTTAACGTATTATGTAAAATGTATACTTCGAATTTAACCTTCCTTTTGGGTTTGTTTTCCTATGTAAAGTTTGCTACTTCTCGTTGAATATTTTCTCACTGAACGACACATTACTTTCCTCAACAGCTTGTACATTTTGGCAGCGCTGACAGTAAGTCAGGAGAAAATAGAATACCCCAAATGAAAAAGTGTGGATATAATGGCGATATACAGAGTTTGTCCAACATAATGGAAACACCTTGAAACAATAGGTGTTACGCACCTAATATGCTGTGGGAATACCCTTGACATTTAAAACTGCTTGAATCCTCCTTGGAATGAGCGCATACAAGTTATGGATGGTAGTAAGGGTATGTTGTACCATTCGTCCTGCAGAAACTGCTCCAATTCCTTGAGAGACGCCGGAGGAGGAAAACAGAATCGCACTCTATTTTCCAGCACAGACCACAGGGGCTCAATTATTGGGTGGTTGTGCAGACCCCAGACCACAGGGGCACAGATCACAGGGACTCAATGAAGTCCGGTGATTGTGCAGGGCAGGGAAGGTGTGCAACTTCATCCTGATGTTCCTCAAACCATGATCGAACAGTTCGACTTCTGTGAATCGGGGCATTATCATCTTGAAAGGTGCAATCTCCTGACGGAAACTATGTCTGCGTCAAGGGATGCACATGGTCGTCCAAAAGAGTGACATAGTCACCGCTAGTGATCCGTCCGTGTAAGGTGATAATGGGACCTCCTGCAAACCACGAGATCATGGCCCAAACCATTACGGAACCGCCCCCATGCTTCACTGTAGGAAGGAGACAGTGTGGATTGTAAGCTTCTGCGGGGGTTCTCCACACGTAAACCCGTCCTATTATAGGAAGAGTGAGAAATTTGACTCATCGGAAAACAAGACAAGACAAGTTTCCATTGATCCGCAGTCCACGTTTTATGTTCCTGGAACCACTGTAATCTCCGTTTCAATTTCACCTGTGAAACAAGGGTTTTGCAATCGCAGCTCTGCCGTAAATATTGTGCTTATGCAATTCCCTTCGCAGGGTATGGGTCGACACTGGGTTTTGGAGATGTGCATAAGCTCAGCAGTTACTTTCGTCGCCGTAGTATTCCTCCTTGCTGTCACAATCCTTTTTAATGTCCTCCAGTCTCTCGGAGTGAGTTTGGTTTTCGTTCCATAGTTGTGGCTCGCATATGATGTTGTGCCGCGAACATTGTATGCTGTTATGACCTTGGACAAGGTACTTCTTGATGCCCCCAATACCTAGGGTGGTTACCGACGCACTAACCAGATGGGCTCCTACAATTTGCCCTCTTTGGAACTCCAACAGGTCACTCATTGTGCCTTCACCTGGAACGAAAGTATGCAAACATCGATTTAGAATGCAATCACACAGACCCTTGAGACTATAAGCAACACGTTTTTACAAAACCAAATTGTAGCTACATGTTCGCTTAACTCAAAAAGCAGCACATACCAAAGTCATTGTTTTCAGCGAGGTGTTTCCATTATTTTGGACAACCCCTGCACAATCAATGAAAAAAAACAGAGATACCTACCTAATAGTGTGTCTGCCTTCTTCTAGCACGAATAAAAGCATGTGCACGCCGAGGTATCGACTCCATCAGAAGTCAGAGGATTTCCGGAGGTAATGCCAGCCATCTCACAACTCCGCCCGAGACTTCGGTTCAGGATCTATGGATCTGATGTTCTGCTTCACGACACCCCAGAAAGCTTCTACAGGGTTTAAAGCCGGGGAACTTGGGGGCCACTGGATGGTTCCAAACACAGATGAATGTACCTCGAGCTATTCCTTGGTGGTTGCGCCCTGGTGGGGAGACGCATTGTCAAGCTGAAACTGACCATTGGCCGAGGATGTGCGAAAGACACTAAAGCGTGAAGGGCATCAGCCAGCACATGTTGGTAGCCCGCAATGGTTAAAGATATCTCCAGACCGACTAAGGTACCTAATATATCCCATGAAAAGACTCCAGAAACCATCACAGAGCCACCACCGCTTTAAACAGAGCCAATATGTCAAGACGGGGCCATGGCCTCATGCTGTAGGCACCACACCAGCATACTCCTGCCAGCTCGGTACAGCTGAAAACGGAATTCATCAGACCACACGAAGCGGCGCCACTTTGAAGGCGAAAAGTGTTGATGCTCCCGGCACCAAGTGAGGCGTAATTTCCGACGACGAACAGTCAACAGTGGGACACCAGTAGGGCGTCGGCTCCCGTTGGCCAAGGTATGCAACGTGCGCAGTACCGTTCACTCGCTGCCACTGCTTGGGGCTCCGACATTTAACCCGGATGTGATTTGCATCTTTGTTGCGAAGCTGTCGGTCTGTATGAGTCTGGATAGTCTACGTCGACCCAGTCATCAATGACGTGTGATCAGCCACCAGACGCTGGTACGACCGTCGGTGGCATACTCGCGGTATATCCTTCATATGATTGCGCTCGGGAACTCTAGGGTTCTTACCACTTGGGTGATAGAATGACTCTTCTGTCTTACGCCGACAATGCTTCCAAGATCAGAGTCGCTCGGAGCAGCCCGTTTACCCAGTTCGTCGATTGCGATACACTGTGGGCAAGCACTGCTGTCCGCCTATTTATCGCCTGCGTTAAGTTTGGGACTGTTCGACTCTGCGTGGGGAATGCCCATGTCAGCTGCCCATCACCCGATCTCTAAGTTTATGTCCACTGAGTTTAGATGGAATAGCAAAAGAAGTGGAAGCTTGCTGTAGATTATATCAATAAACGAATAACGTGTTGTAAATATCCAATCCTGATGAGTCGTAGAAGCTATCTCTCTCGAGTAAAAGCCGTCTTTGTGCGGATAATTGAAAATAAAGTAAAACTCTGTTTTGCTTAAATCAAATTAACTCATAGTATGAGACATCAATTTAATAAAACCTTATGATATTTAAAAACAGATTAAAAGATATGAGTACTTTCGCGCCATCGCATGGCCCATCCTCAGATGGAACGACAAACTTGACAAGATCAGCATAATATATATACACACACACATGAAACACAGTCAAAGTCGGTTGTTGTACATATATGCAAAGAAGGAAGACATATTTTTTTTTTTTTTTTTTTTTTTTGATTGGAGGTTTAACGACCACCGTGAGCAACTCAATGGGCTATAAGCAGTCGCCCGTCCCTAATTTAGGGTCACTGGTTCCAGGGAAGGGAGAGAGCCAGTACCGTAAGACAAACACAACATCCATGCCTGACCGGGATTCGAACCCGGACCCCTTACGGACGAATGATCAGAGGCCAGCGCCTTAGACCACTGCGCCACCGGGGCGGCTGGAAGACATTCCTTCCCGGCACATTATCCCACGGTTACGGGTAATTCAAAGCCCCTAGGAGTAGATTTAATTAATATCTTATAGGCGTTGGGGAGCTCATAAGGCATAGAGTCATTACAACAAACACTTTGTGAGTGAAAAATGAAAATGCTCTGGGTAAGAAGCAGCGTACTACGATTTTCAAGGGTAACCAGAATTTTAAAATTTTCCCAGTCCGGATATAAAATCCCTTCTGTTACGTTTTTAGCAAGTGCTGTGTTAGTATCTCCTGTCTGGATATTATATTTATGTCCCTTAACCCTGCAAGACAAATTACGTCCGGTCGATCCTATATAGACAGATTGAGTAGTTCCAAAAACGTCTTTTAATGGAATACAAGAGACACCCATTCTTTGTGAAATATCCGTCGGGTTCCTGTCCTTTCTGACAAGTGGCAGGATATTAAGGGAGAGAGTGCCGAAATCCAAATTTCCGGCAAATATTGTAATGTAGTAGCAAGTTTACTTTTAACTCGGGAATGGATCCGATTAAAAACGTAATCAGAAAATCCAAATTGGGAGGCAAACGACGAGACCCATTGTAGTTCTGCAACGCGTGCAGTACGGGTTGAGGAAATGTTTTATTAAATTGATGTCTCATACTATGAGTTAATTTGATTTAAGCTAAACCGAGTTTTATTTTATTTTCAATTATTCGCACAAAGACGTCTTTCACTCGAGAGAGTGTTGTAAATATATGATCAAAATTCTGTGTTTATACAAGAGCTCGGTATTGAATGTCAGCTGATAAATTATGACAATAACTGGAGTGAATTAATGACCTGAAACTTCCAGTACGTGGGGAATAAAGAACAAGTTGCTGTTATTTTAAATGATGATTCCTTTATCCTGGCCGATATATTCATGTCGTTATTTCAAACGTGAGATACATACATATGCTCAAGTTAACTAAGGAGTAATTATGGATTTTAGTTTATTCATTCATCAACGAGTTAGTTAACGACACTAACTGTTTTATTCTGTTAACTCAATAACCTCAGCTGCTAAAACAACTTCAAGTAATAAACACAACGCAGGCATAAATATTTTCCGGGTATGAAAACCATGGATATAAGTTCCTTGAAATGCAACATAGCCGATGAATTACAGTTGCTCTAATTTTTCATTGTATTTATTGCTATTTTTTATTTTTCAGCAAAAGTGTCTTTATGATTATCTCCAGTTAGGAGAAGTCACCTGTCTCTGGTTATAACCACTGGTTCCAATAAAAGGTTTTAAAGGTTGTCGAATCTTTATACGAATTTACATCACGAAAATAAACGGATTTACTACGCTATGGACTTCCTTGCGTAGGAGGTTTCAGTTTTCTGAAATATTTCATATATAAAAACTTCCTTGTTTTTAGGTTAAACGGCCACTGTCCGAATCAAAAGCTAAATGGAGTCTCCCTTCCTAATTTAAGGTCACTGGTTCCGAGAAAGGTTGGAACCGTGTGGCATAAGAATAATCATAATAATCAGATTATGCTTTACACGTTTTACCCATAGATATGTTCTTGAATTTTGCCTAAAATACATTTCGTAGATATCAGGTCATCCCAGAAGTAATGTCGTTTTGCGCAAGCCCAACAGTAGTGATTCCCTTGGTGCCCAGACTATGACGTCGACCACGGTGAGTATAAGAGGGATCACGCGAGCAGACCTTCAAGTCATTTGAGCCCGCAAACGGGAGTTCTAAGTGCAGTCGTTGTGTATTTAAACTGCATAGGAAATGGCAGTGTCAGAAGACCCCATTAGGCACATTATGCTGTATGAGTACCAGCATCGACATTCAGCGACGGTAGCAACACGAAACATCAATGCCGTATATTGGCCGGGTACCCTGGAGGTCAGGAAATGTCAACGCTGGTTCCAAAAATTTCGAAGAGGGGACACCAGCCTCAAGGATATGCAGCGACCCAGACGGCCTGTTGAGCTAGATAACGACGTGCTGAAAGCTGCTGTTGAGGGAAATCCGCAGGCAACAGTCGAGGAATTGGCCACACGTGTTCATTCAACCCATTCCACTGTTCACTAGTATCTGCCGGACTTCGGTTATGTGTCGAAACTGGATAAGTGGGTACCCCATGATCTCAATCCACAACAGCTGCAACAGCGTGTGGACATTTGCACTTCTTTGCTCTCCCGTAAAACAAGGAAGCCATTTTTGCACAGAATTGTCACGGGCGATGAAAAGTGGATTCTTTATCACAACATTAAGCGTAAAAAACAGTTGCTTTCCAAGGGGAATGTGCCTGCAGCAGTGGCGAAACCAGGACGTTTCCCACAAAAGGTTTTGACGTCTGTGTGGTGGGGTATTCAAGGCATAATCCATTACGAGTTGTTGCCACCCAACAAAACCATTACAGGGAAAGTCTACTGTCATCAGCTGCAGCGTCTACGCACTGCTTTGCTGGATAAACGTCCAGCACTCGTGAATCGTAAAGGCGTGCTGCTGCAGAAGGACAACGCAAAACCACACACAGCGAAAATGACCAGTGCCACGTTGCAAGACTTCGGATGGGAAAATCTTTCGTATCCAGCATATTTCCCTAACATTGCCCCATCCGACTATCACCTTTTTCTCAGCCTGCAAAACCATCTTGTTGATACTACACTTCGAAATGTGGAGGAGGTACGGCGAACCCTTTCTGCCTTTTTTGCATCGAAACCCATGGAATTCTACAAGTCTGGGATTCAAAACCTTGTCGATCGATGGGAGAAAGTTGTAACTACCGGGGTCACTTATTATATGGATTAAAACATCTATTCCAGGTACGTTTTTCTTGGTTTTCTTCGCACGTTAGTATAGTACTTTTTGTTCCAGGTACGTTTGTTTTCTTTTCTTCACACGTTCGACAGTATTTTTTGAGATTACTTGATATATCCTAATATTGTCACTCCTCACCGGAAGTTAAAGATTTTCTTCAGCTTGGGCTTATATATATATAAAAGGAAAGAGCGCATACACTGGAGTGCCAAATAAACTGGGAAGGGAGCTAATATTTCCATTACATGCCACCACACTCATGCGGTAAATGGTATCGTCCAGAAAGGCCGTACATATAGAGAGAGGCAGATATCTTCGCAAGCTCAAGTAGTAGCACTCGTACTTCAGATAGAAGCTTATCAGAATCAAAGCGATTTCGAGTGTGGTATGATAGTCGGTGCCAGGAAGATGGGTCACTTTACCTCGGAAATTACCATGAAATTTAGATTTACACGGTCAACAATTTCAAGGGTGTACCTGGACTACACAAACTCAGGAGGGAAACTCAGAGTGCGAGACCAGTGTGGCCGTAGAAAAGCCCTGGACGATCGTGGACCGTGTAGTCTTGCACGCATCGTAGCATTCGCCCGGCGTGCAACATGGCCGCAAATCGCAGTGCAATTCAATGCTAGGGTCATTGGTAGCATCAGCGTTTGGACATCGCAACGTTTCTTTTGTCCATGGGGTTCCAGAGCCAACGGTCCACTTGGGTGCCATTGCTGAACCGACGACACAACGCTGTGCCGCTCACCTGGGCTTGTTAACAACGCCATTGGACGCAAGATGACTGGAAACGTGTAGCCTGGTCTGACGAATCGCGGTACAAACTGTTTCGGGAAGATAGCAGACCCCGGATGTGGCAAAAACCCCAAGAGGTAATGGATCCCGCATACAATAGACAGTGCAGGCCGGCAGTGGCTCTGTTATGGTGTGTGGTGTTTTCAGCTGACACGGATTAGGTATGAGGATACCTCTGCAGACCGCTCTGGTCGGTGGAGGATACGTAGCCATCCTTGGGGATCATTTGCACCCGTTCATGTCGCAGAACCACTCCGACGTACGGGTGCGACCTTTTTCAACACTACAATGCGCCACTGCACAAGTTCACATTCGCTCGATTATGGCTGGAGGAAAATTCCACGGAGTTTGGCATTCTGAATTGGTCCCCTCGTTTGCCGGATTTAAACGCCATCGAACACATTTGGGATGCTGTTCAATATTCCGTCAGTACCAGGAATCCTTCACCTGCGAATATTACAGAATTGTGTGACGCTCTCCATGAGCTCTTTGTAGTGCTATAGAGACAGTGGAGTGCCCTGTCTCTATAGTACTACAAAGAGCTCGTGGAGTCTATGCCCCATCGCGTTTCTGCAGTTATCAGATAGCGAGGAGGATCAGCGCGATATTATAGAGAGGTACCCCACTTTTTGTTTCAGCACTTCAGTGTGTTCTGGTAATGTGTGTATGTCCTATGCCCTCGAAAAATATAGGAGACCAAGTTTTGTCACATTTGTTATTAAAGTTAGGACTCTTCCAAGCTGTCCACCATCCAATGTCTTTCACTGGGTGACCCTTTTGGATTTTCTTTTCTTTTTTAAAGTACAAACAAAGGTTTTCGCAACGTCACTGTAAGGTATTGTGTGTTATCACACCCACAGGAAAAGGGAGCACTAATCCTAATATATAATCTGCTAGAGCCCTCCTCCTCCTCCGTGCCACTTTTTAAGTTGTCATAGCAACATCCGAGAAACAAATGTTTGTGACGTCACGCTTAACTTTTGGTGTTTTCGTGTTGGTGACGTAATTACCAACACGCGCACGGTCCAAGTGTATACCACTTTGTTATGTTGTCAGAGCAACAAAGAACACAGCTGCTCGTGTGACGTCATCTAATCCAAATCATTCTCACATGACGTCCGACATCAGAGATGCGTTACATCACACGGCCGACTCTAGAGATACGAAAACTTTTTTTTTTTTTTTGAAGGTATAACGACCACCGTGAGCAACTCACTGCGCTATAAGTAGTCGCCCGTACCTAATTTAAGGTCACTGGTTCCAGGAAAAAGAGAGATCCAGTGCCGTAAGACAAACACAACATCCATGCCTCACCGGGATTCGAACCCGGACCCCTTTCGTACGAATGATCAGAGGCCATCGCTTAGACCACTGCGCCACCCGGTTACGAAAAACTTTACATCAGGAATTTTGGTTCACTACCTGAACCAGTGTTTAGCCATCCGTATGTGGCAACGTCAAAATAAAAATAGTTCACAGAAAAGAACAGGGAAAATTGATACAGGGTTCAGTCAGTGTATACGAAAAATGTTGTGTACAAGGAAGTGTTGACGAAATAGGGACTAAAGGTTTTACAAAACACATAACAAATAGACAGCACGTCATATCAAATTCCATAACCGACTGTTCGGGAAATTTTCAGAAAGCTGTGACCCAAAGTCGCCATCTATTGACGTGGAACTCAAAAAATAAATGTCAATAATTTCTTATCATAAATTTAATTTTTTCCCGTCATTATTGACGGCCTTTCATCTAGTGTTAGATAACGCTTAACAAAGATTGGTTACGTCATTGAATATATCAAATAAGAACTGGAGGAAAAAATTTTCGATTCAATGATAGACTTCTGTGAACAAGGAATAGCAATTTTTAATCCATGGAGTTACGTGAAAATAAAACGCAAGTTTGCAATTTTTTCTTGTAGATATTTAACGTTGAATCATTAAAATATAAAAAAAAGGGCAAATAATGAAGGCCAACAGTTAAGTCACGTGTCTAAAGAAGGAAGAATGACTGTTATTTAGCCAAACAGAACACTCTCACTTCTCAGCTTGTATTTCTTTTCACTCAAATGATTCCTTAAAAGGGGATTATTGACTTTACCAAAAGAAGATGGCAATTTCGATAACCCGAAGATTTTACTCTATAATCTATTGCTTTGTTCTTAAGCGCCACATCCGGATAGCACGCTTTATTAGTCATGGTAATGACTACCTTTAAGTTCTTAGAAATTGCAGTGAAGTCTCTCTCGGAATAGTATCGTATAAAAGGTATTTACAGGTCTTTATTAAAATAAGGATTTTGTGTTAAGCCCGAAGAGAGTCGTGTGCGATTGTTTTGAAGTTGCAGCAATTTAATCAGCAGACTATCGGAGCACGAAGTGCCGGATTACTGAACAAAGGAGGTCAAGCAAGTGAAAGTGGTGTGTTAGGAGCTTAAAAATAACTTACGTGTGCATACCGAAGCATTTGACACGATGACTTCATATTTGCGTTTCGTAAGACACTTTAAAAAGGAATTAACAGACGGATTACAAAAAAATGAAAATGATCCGCCAGTTCGCGGTTAACAACTAAAATATAAAAGTCCTGCATTAAGATCTACCGTTTTTGTAAACCAAAAAGTGAGGTCTTTATATATAAATTAAGAACTGCTTGCATTCGGTAATTTGAAAAAAATATGACTTTGAATAGATATGGCACACAAAATACGACATATACTGCATTTCTGACTTGCGGTTTTGCTGACTTTTCAATTAGCTAACTAATGTGTTCTGTTCTATGCTGTGTGTCAGAGATCTAGGATTATTTTTGTTTTTTTGTTTTTTTTTTGATTGGAGATTTAACGACCACCACGAGCACCTTAATGGGCTAAAAGCAGGATCTAGGATTCAGCTATGACCTTACTAAGGGTTCGTAGTGGTATTAGACCTTTTACTTTACTATGGATTTGTAGCGTTGTTAACCTCTAAATTTACTTCGAGTTTGTAGTGGACTTAAACCTTTTACTTTACTATGAGTTTGTAGTGTTAAATATTTTACTTTTCTACACGTTTGTAGTGGCGTTTAATCTTTTACCTCACTAAGAGTTTGTAGCGATGTTAATTCTTTAACCATCTGGAACGAATTAACTCGGGATAAGCAAAAAGAACTCAGATCAGCAGAAGCAGATAAGCATACACTCACGGACAATGACATTTTTGCACCTAGAAGAAAACATGCAACAACCGCGAAACTGTGCAAATCGCTAGAGTGCGTGCTGGTATGCAAACGACCAACGCTTGGCGCCATTGCGCATGACCGCATACCCTGTGGTGACGCTGCAAAAACGAACTGGCAGCCTTATCAACTGGTGTGTAGTCGATGCTCCATGAAAGCGAAAAGCACCGGACGACCCAAGCAAGAGTACAGAGTGACAAGAATGCCGGGTAGACGCCAGATACGTCGATTTACGCAACTTACGGTCTTTGAGAGAGGCCTAATCATCGGGCTGAAAACCGCAGGTTGGTTGGCGCTCCGTATAGCCCGCCACGTGGATCGTTCTGACCATACCGTCCGACTGTGTTGGGAACACGTAACGGCACTGCCACACGCCGGAGCAGATCCGGACGGACCAGGAGGACCACCGGTAGAAAGGATCGACTGATGGTGAGCCAGGCACGAACGGATCCCACGGGGACCCGGTCCACTACACAGGCAGATGCAGCGGTTCCTGTGTACCCACGAACCATTTCCAGACGCCTCGCGGAAGCGGATCTGCGATCCTAGTGCCCCTTACGTATGCTGCCATTAATACCGGATCATCGCCGCCTCCGTTTGCAGTGGTGCCAGGCCGGAGCGACGTGGAACGCCACCGACTGGTAACGTGTGGTGTTTAACGATGCCTGCCGCTTCATTTTGGGGACAGATGATCATCGTGTCCGGGTGTGGAGGTCCCCGGGTCAACGGCACAATCCGAACCTCGCTGTCGAGCGCCACACCTGCCCCACTGCAGGCATTATGGTCTGGGGAGCCATTGCCTACGATAGCCGATCAGCTCTAGTAGCGGTACGTGGATTAGTAACGGGCCAGCGGTATGTGGATGAGATCCTACGGCCCTATGTGCTCCCATTCCTGGTAAGGATTGTAGGTGCTCTGTGCCAGAAGGATAATGCCCGTCCACACACGGCTCGGGTTCTCCCAGGACTGATTACGTCACGTCCAGACACTTCCATGGCCTGTCCGCTCCCCGGATATGTCCCTTATCGAGCATGTGTGGGACCCGTTGAAACGCCAGATGCAGTACCGCACTATCCGGGATTTGGAACACACCGTCCGAAACTTGTAGGCCCATCTGGGCAACATCAGGCATATGTTTGCCTCCATGCCAGACTGCATTGCAGCATGTATCGCGGCATGAGGCAGTGCAACGCGCTATTGATGATGACCGGACTGCTGCCACAGATCTCGCTGTAATTGTCCTGCAGCTCTGTTTTTGCCATCATGTGTATCATTCATCTGTATCATTACGTCCTTAAATTTTCAGTTCAATCCAATGCTTCCTTCTTGGTGCGCAACCTTCATTGTTAGCGAGTGTATTCGCCGTCTGAGAAATGGGACGAATGCGGCAGGAATCAGCAAACCTACGCATTAAAAAACATTGATTTCCCTTTTCTATTCAAAGTGGTCATTTAGAGGATGACTGACACTAATCCTTATTGACTGATTACATGCTAAACGGGCTATAAAAATACCGAACTTAAGAAAAGGAGAGAGATGTATGAGTCACTTCTTTCTGATCAGTAACATGATGTCCGTTTCAGAGAGACTATCGCTTCTCCATCATGCCTTGGGTTATAAAACAGAGAACAAAGCACTATAAGAAAGTGCATATCACCTGTGACAGGTTTAGAGTCGGTACTGCTGAGATCTGTGTGTGTGTGCGGGGTGGGGGAGGAATTGTTTTGCTGTTACTTTCGTAAATCCCAGTATCTATTTTATACTATTGGGGACTGCAGAAACTTCTGGGTACCATTTGGTTCAGATACATCGGCCGCTTAAGGTGTTAACTCTTTTCCTGTACTACAAGCTTGTAGTGTTGTTATATCTGTTACTTCGCTACAAATTGTAGCTATAGCAGGAAAAAACCACCGACTCCGAAGGCCTGGTTCAAAGTCAGCTTATCGATTGTATACTCCATTACGTACTTTCGAACCATAAATCATCATAACTTGGCGCACTAAAGGGGACACGATAAGTGCTTCTTTTATGTCAATTGAAGAAGCAAATAATACCTCTCTTTTTGCTATGGAATTTGATTTTATTTATTAACCTGTATTTTGTCTGAATTCTCAGTCAAGAACGCTATCGTCTTCAAGTATGTCGTCTCGCTTTACTTTCCTGAGTCACTTTGTTCGACAACTTGGAACTATAAAATATATTGGGGTTCGTAGATCCCTCAAATTTTTGGAAGATATAGGATATCATTTTGATTTATACAGTAGTACCTGACAATAAGGGACACTATAACGAAGTAAATTTCTCCGTCATTTTTGGTCCACGCCGGGAATCGAACCCGAGTCCACTTATTACAGAGTAAGTCGCTCTACCCAACTGAGCTACGCAGACGTTCGTTCTTGCTGCTATCTGCCTTTATGTCGTGTGCGTCCGGTGGAGCAGGCACGTTACACCCCCCCGAAAGAGGGCCGGGGACATGGCCCACGGGCCAGCCGTGACCATGAATCGTTGCAGGCAGCCATTCGCTGTAGAACGTGCACTTGAGAACTCCCAGTCAATCTGGTGTGTGGAATGCAACGCCACACACATTTTTCGAAGCGCTGGAGAACGGATTCTCATATTTTCCCTATCTCGCGGTGTGGAAAGAACATCACACCATTTCGTGATTTTGAACGGTCGGGTCATCCGGAAAGTTCGGGCGCCATTATAACGAAGTAAATTTCTCCGTCATTTTGGTCCACGCCGGGAATCGAACCCGAGTCCACTTACTCCGGAACAAGTCGCTCTACCAACTGAGCTACGCAGACGTTCGTTCCTGCTGCTATCTGCCTTTATGGCGTGTGCGTCCTGCGGAGCAGGCACGTCTCAACACCCATGGACCAGATGTTTTGCCCCTTATTGAGAGGTTCCTAAATATAGACACCTAACGAAATACGTATTAATTAAATACGTAACAGACATTTTAATTTAATAAGGTATGTCAATTTTATATGTAAATAACTGTAAATCTTAAATAGGATAAAAATACAAAATACATGTGTAAAACAGAAAAACAGTAGCTGTTTGTAAATCCTCTAACTACGTGGAGTTAGCGAATAAACAAAAACATCGCTCTTTCCACGTTTATCAACACATAACAACAGAAATTTTTTTATCCGACCACTACTGGGATCGTATCCCTACATCTAGCCGAGTGCGTTCGCCGTACGCTACGGCGGCCAGCAATCAATGGCGCTATGTGTGTTTATCTGTCAACTTCTGACATAACAAATCCGTAGGATGGGCTCAGCAACTGAGACGTCTCCATCTGGCGGGTAGTAAAGGCACAAGCTATATTTTAATTATAGCAAATAAATCCAAAGGGCGAGAATACTAGTGTAAATTCTCTAGACCAATAGTGGATTGATTATGCAAACACCAATCACAGAAACTGAACAATACGCAGACATGAATCACAGAAACGAAACAATGTGCAGACACGAATCACAGAAACTAAACAATGCGCAAATACCAATCACAGAAACAAAATAGTGTGCAGGCAGCAATTAAAATTACGACATGTATTAACCTGCTGGATGACAATCTGTTGGGTGTCAGACATCAGAATAGCTAAGGAATAGGAAGTTCGCAAACCTTGGAAGAGAGCAGCTGAAATTTTATGTTGAACAAGAACAAAGGAAACTTATTTAATCGGAAGCTCTTTTTACTATTGTTCTTTTTATTGGAAAGTTTTCATTTAGTATGATGTCAGCATTTGGACACGACTGCACCGAATTTGGGTGTATGAATGGCACTCACTACATGATTTTCATCGTTGATGACTTTCTCTTACACGAAATAATATTCCTCTGAAGCACAAAAGCACTCAAATGAAAGAAGTTTCTCGCATTAATTACAGCACAAGTTCTTGACGTTGAGACATTATAGATGTTAACAAAGAAAGCACTGTGAAGCCTGAATGCCAGTCCTGAGAAAGTGTTTTATTAATGAGAAAGACCTTTTTAAAATTTGGACCTGTTTAAATCAAAGTATTTTTGTTTTCAAACTTCAATCGATATCGCAAGCAATTGAAGCTCACATAATAGAACACGATTCAGTGCGAAAAATAAAAATGAAACAAATCAATCAAAACATATGATGGCCGTAGAATTCATTCGTTAATGACTTTTCAGATGTTTAAAACAGCTCATTTCTAGGTTTTCGAAAATATCATATGCAATACAAAAATAAATAATATGACATCAGCTGTTTTATTGAAATTAAAATCGCAATTTACAGTGAGCATACAAAATCGAACATTTTTCGTAAACCGAATCATGTTCAATTTAATAATGCACGCTCGGCAGCAAAGAAAATGTCATTCATATGCCTTCCAAATTCAATGGCCTTTTCCCTATGCGACAGTTTTTATTCGTGTTTAAAAAAGTGATACTTCGGTGCCATTTTGGTATTTGCAGAATAGATTTAACAAAAACAGGTGTACGTTATTCACAAACAGCCAACATTTATTCTGCAACTCCATCAAACTTTTATAATTTACTGCCATGCTCAGGCGAAAAGTGAATAACACTTTCTGCTACTTGCGGTTAAACAAACTGGAATCAGGCAGCTGTTCTGTGATGAAGAAATGCTTACTACATTTTGTGGTAAGTTGCACACCAGTAGCACCACTTTCTAAGAAAAGATACACCACTGTGTGGTGTAAACAAAATCCATCAACGTGGTGCAACCTTGCATCATAATGCGATGCTCCTAGTACCATAACGTGGAGCAAAGTTGCACTATGTTGTAGGGTTTTGTTTGCACCACATAATAGCGTATCGTTTCTCAGAAAGTGGTGCAGCTGGTGTAGAACCACTTTTTGGTGCAACCTACCGCAACATTTTTAGCAGTGCAATATCTTCAACATAAAGATTTTGGAAACAGGACACATTACAGAAACTTTTAAATCATAGCACCTAATCACTCTTGCCCTCTAGTTTTCTTAAAATTACCAGACTTACAGATTTCTAAGGTCTCATGAGGCATATATACTCAGCTGATATTGTCTAGTGAGAACAGGCCTAAAAGTCAGGGGTAAGAAAATTTCAGTGAGACTAATCATATTCGAGGGTGATACCAGATCAGTGACAAAATAAATAGCTCGCAACAGATACATTTTACAGATGAAGAAGTGGCCAACGTGTGACTTTAAGTTAAGAAATAGTCAGCAAGATCGAACGAAAACTGTTCGCATAATATAAATTGCTATCTAAATATATGTCAAGTTTCTCCCAGAACAGCATTTGTTTCACAAAATGGCCAAGAATCTAGAATATGTTATCTACTAGCTCAAATTCAGCTAGACCGTGAAATTATGCCTACTATTATGATAAAAAAATGTATTTGGCAACACGGTCTGCCTGCATTCTACATATTTACACGTCAATATTCCCAAGAGCAAAGTCCTTGAAGAATGAAGACTGTTGGAACACGATTCTGTTATTCCGAGTAAGTCCTTGAGACTTATGCTTTTAAATTCTGACCAAAAGCGGTGACAAGAATGTTAATTCTTTCAGAATATGATACGAATCAGATGATCACTGTATACTTTCGACAGTAGCTCCATTATCAATTAACGAGAACATTTTGGCGTTGCATGATTGCAACTGAAAGCATATTTTTGTTTTGAGCCTGACCTTACTCTGAAACTTTTCCATTGTCACTTTGCTGTTGTAAAGGTGGTCTGATAGAAATTCAAGATATATAACATCTACTTATCGTGGATTAGTTTCAAATGAATTGCAATATCTCGTGAAGTATTGAATGACATCTCTCTCGCTGTCCCGGCAGCCCATTGCTCTGAGTTGTCAGTTTTTGACCATTCGATCGAGATGGGCCTGGGCTTAAGTGCCGGATAATTTGCGGACACTGTGCTTTTGTGATGGCTGTCAATTCCTAGACAATACCGAAACAAACAAAAAAACTCTATGTTGGAATTAATGCACGAATATCAGACGCTTACGAAGCAATTCAGGATTCATGAATGATCATACAAAACAGGCGTTTCCAAAGTTTTCTCACTAGCTCCATATTTAGTGCCGCCGCATCACCTACAAAAACCATGAATTTTTAAGTTTAATTCTTTCTTTAACTAACTAATTTTCATAATTATTTCATCGTTTATGTGTCATCAGATGCAAAATTTAATGGGGATTTCAAAAATGTCTTATTTTTTCCTGTAGCTACTTCTGTTCTTAAGGTATGACAAAAAATATGAGGTTTGACAAACACATTGATATTCACGTTAGTTGCGTATCAGATGTTACAGCCAGTCACAGACACTCTTTTGCCTGATTGGCTGTTCCTAATGCTGTTCTAATCCTATTCCAGCTTTTATTATGGTTGACGCAGAGCTACTAAAGCATTGGGCCGCGGGTGGCCTAGGGGGCAACGTTCGTGACTACCACGGAAAGGGCCTCAGGTTCGATCCCAGGCAGGTACAAACGCTCGATCCACTAAATATCCGCCGTGCGTCGGATGAGCACGTTAAGCCGTCGGACCCCGGGTACTGGCCCCCCGGTAATAAATAAGAGCGTCTTCCTCATCCTTTCTGCTTCGCTTCCGTGTCACTTTCCTATCGGGCGCTCCAGCCCAAATCTCATAGTTTCCTATTTGTAAGGGCTATTTAAGACCTGGGGTCAGACATTCCCTTCCTAAAATCCTCTACATTTGATCATTTTACTAGAGCATTGCAGTGGTCGCCTTTTGTTGTTGGGGTATAATTTGTGTACATTCCCAATAATGGTTAAAACTGCGGAATTGTGTAAAGCAGACAAAGTAAAAGTAGTTGTTCTGTATGAAAAGGGATATTCTTCAAGGTAAATTTGAAAGAGTGGGCTGTAATCAAGCTCCAGTTTTGAAGGTAAAGCTGAAAGAGTGGGCTGTAATCAAGCTACAGTTATGAGGCTTATAAAGAAAGTAAAAGACACTGGTGTTATTAAAAATATGCGTCGCAGTGGAAGGTCCAGATTCACTACAACCAGGCAAGACAGAGTGCTCAGAAAGCTAAGCTTGGCAGAAAAGAGGCTCAATTCACCTGAACTGCTTCAAAGATGGTCTGAAGTGACTGATGTTACTGTTAGTACATCTACTGTTAGAAGGAGGCTGCTTCACTATGACTTACGTGGCTGCAAAGGTAGGCGTAAACCACTGTTAACTGCAAATCAAAGACAACGTAGACTTCAGTGGACAAGACAGCATGCCTAATAGGCAACCAAGCAATAGGAAAATGTTCGTTTCAGTGATGAATCAGAATTTTGCCTTAATGGGAATCAGAGCAGTGTCTATGCAAGGAGATTCAAGCATGAAGAATTCCATCCAAATTGCTTAGTGACTACTATTAAGTATCCGGTGAAGGATATGGATTTGAGCTGCATGTGTGTACATCGCATTGAGAACCTCCATATTGTCGGTGGTACGGTAAATACCCACAAATACATCTGGATATTAGAAAACAAGATGCTATCATTATCTAGAAGACTTTATGACGGCAATTTTATTTTTAAAGTTGAGAGTGCTCCCTGTCATAGTGCTAAACTAGTGAAAAAGTGGTTTCAGGAAAAAAATGCTCAGCACCTTGATTTGCCACCGGACTTAAACCCGATGGAATATTTCTGATTCAAAATGTCGTATGAACTATCAAAAACGAAGCCAACAACCAAAATTCAACTCACTGAAGATGTAATTGAAATTTGGAATGGTATTGTTCAACCCAATCTTTTACAAAACCTTGTTCACAGTATGTCATTAAAACGTAAAGGCTGGGCAACAAAATATTAGGTACGTTTTATAATTTTACTTTATTATATTTCTATATTTAAATATTATTTCATTCCTTATGAATTGCAAAAACGATTTAGTGCTGTAAACCTAATTATTGGATAAATGATACTTTCCATAATAATTTCGATTTGATCATGATTTTTGTAATATATCTTTAGAACAGAAATATCTACAGAAAAAACTACGACATTTTTGAAATCTCCGTTGAATTTGGCATCTAATGACCTATAAATGATGAAATAACTTTGAAAATTGGTTATTTAGAAAGGTTAAACTTAAAAATTCATCCTTTTTACAGGCGATGCAATATTTTTACACACCACTGTATAACTTT
This sequence comes from Macrothele yani, assembly GCA_039090855.1. Lineage (NCBI taxonomy): Eukaryota > Metazoa > Arthropoda > Arachnida > Araneae > Macrothelidae > Macrothele > Macrothele yani. Next base: position 141,464,907 of record CM076989.1, on the reverse strand, counting down.
CTGCCCCTACGGGAAGATTTTTTATTGCCTGCCCTCCTTTCTCTACATTAGGTGTATAAAACTAAAAAAACTCAATTTCTCTCAGATATATTTTTTCCTAATATGAGCAAATATATTTTAAGCTTTTATATGACAGCAAAGAATGAAGGAAAGAATTAAATCTAGCACACGAAAAGCGCCTTCGAGTTCTGTTTCCGTTACTTTATTTTTCTGCCTTTCCATTCGGTACGCATCGACCATGTTTGTGTTTGCTCTTCTTTCATTTCCTAGAGTTAGGGATCCTCGAAAAGAAGACCAAGGATAAAGAAAACTTGGTCAGTTTGATCATGGACTGGCATCACGACAGCAGCACTCAGCCTTACAAGTAGAGAAGAATGACGTCTAATGTTAAGCTCATTGATCTACCGAATCTCTAAGTAATTGACCCACATAACAAACAGCACAGTTGTTCTATAAAGAATTTCCTCAATCCATTGTCATGAGTGGTGCATTAATGAGCAGATCTATTGCATCTACTTTATTTGCCTCCTTCACTACGCGTATGATAATTCTTTTCTCGGCTAAAAGTTAATGCGCTTTCTTTTTTCTGTTAAACGCCTCCCATATCTCAAACAAAACTTTTCTTGATGCAATTCTGCAAAGGAGAACTATTTCAGGATATAACGACTTCTTCCGTAAAGATTTTAGGCCCTAATGAGTAGCCCAAAGTATCAGCTGTCGTTTTTCTTACAATAAACAGCAAGAGAGGCAACACAGAATTCGCGCGTGCGATGAGCACATCTTTCGAATCTCTCCGACATGAAAATAATTCTTCAAAGTGGAAAAAGTAATAGTCAGCGAAAAAGGGAATGCTTTTACGCCCCTTTGTGGAAAAATTGAGCATCATTTAAATTTGCAATGTAATCAGTATATTTAAACTGAATGGAATCAGTTGTAAAAAAAGCTACTCACGCCTTCTAGCGGAAGAAACGTGTATTACAAAAAATCACAAATTGTACGCAAAATGCTAATATTGTCACTGTATTCCATGTAACCATTTCCTTCAGAAAACTTGTTGAAAATCTTTTCATCATCCTGGAACAGGAATCGAACCTGCACCTACTGATTTCCGGTCGAGCATGCTAGTCATTACGCTAGCCAGGACAAGGAAATTCCAAGCAACTGAACGTAAATATATGTGAAGCTTCAGATTTGCGTTAATCGTAGAAATCTGTGAAGCTTCAGATTTGCGTTAATCGTAGAAATCTGTGAAGCTTCAGATTTGCGTTAATCGTAGATATCTGTGAAGCTTCAGATTTGCGTTAATCGTAGATATCTGTGAAGCTTCAGATTTGCGTTAATCGTAGATATCTGTGAAGCTTCAGATTTGCGTTAATCGTAGATATCTGTGAAGCTTCAGATTTGCGTTAATCGTAGATATCTGTGAAGCTTCAGATTTGCGTTAATCGTAGATATCTGTGAAGCTTCAGATTTGCGTTAATCGTAGATATCTGTGAAGCTTCAGATTTGCGTTAATCGTAGATATCTGTGAAGCCTCAGATTTCCGTTAATCGTAGATATCTGTGAAGCTTCAGATTTGCGCAAGTCGAAGCCATTCATGACCCATCGTAGAGTCTCACGACATTTTCTCACTTCCAGGGTCGGATGCAGGTCACAAATTCCAGTGATCAAAGTACCTCATATGCAGTTGGGAAACTAATTTCCCCAAAGAAATAATCCTTCATAAATACATGGTAGGCATTATAATGCTATTATTCGCATATTTTCACAGTATTCCATGTAACCACTTCCTTCAGAAAACTCATAGATATCTACGTTCAGAAGTTTCACAGATATCTACATTCAGTTGCTTGGAATATCCTTGTCCTGGGTAATGTAATGACTAATATGCTCGACTGGAAATCGGGAGGTGCGGCTTCGATTCCCGCCGCTTTCATCGCTGCGATGAAATGTTTCAAGTTTTCTGAAGGAAGTGATTACATGGAACACAGTGAAAATATGTCAATAGCATTACAATGCTTACCATGTATTTATGAAAAATTATTTCTTGGAGGAAATTCGTTTCCCAATTGTACATGATGTACAGAAAATGCTCCTTTCAGCTGAAGGTATCCAGGGCAGAAGAATCTCTTCAAATCCAACAGCTTGAAAAATATTGGTGAAATTGTGATATAGCTTTATGCTTTCTAGCAGGGAAACTATGAGTTGTTTAAAAACAAAATTGGACCAACCCGGTCGCTCAATGGTATAGGCGCTGGCTTACGACAGTTTGCCCGAGAAGGGTCCAGGTTCAAATCTAGTGAGGTATGGATGTTGTGTTTGTTTTACAGCCATGGTTCTCTCCCTTCCCTGGAACCAGCGGCCCTAAATTAAGGACGGGCTACTGCTTATATCCAATTGAGTTACTCACGGTGGTAGTTAAACCTTCTATAAAAAAATATGGGAACAAAATATTCATCACAGTGAAGTGTTTCGTACGAAGACAAGATTTTTGCAAGTGGTTTTTTACTACTCTTTCAGATACAAATTACGCTGGCAGTAGGATTGTAATTTATTAAAAATTAGAAAACATGCGCAGTATGCTTTTTTAGAGCGATAACAAAACCTATGCGTAGGAAAAATGATTTTCCATGTACGGCTTCTAGAAACATAGAAATCAGTATATGTTTTTTACATCAAGCCGTTAGGGGGAAAACTGAGCCTTGTTTTAGAGAGGATAATGTTTGCAATATTTTCATCAGAATTTTTAGAAACGCAGGTTGTTTCAAACAAAAATACACACGACCGTCATCTACTGTGATAAATGCAGCTTATAAAATTACAAGATTGCGTGCAAAATGTTCAACAAAGTGCATGGTATGCACTGCTACAAGAGTATTTTGAATCGAACTTTTAGAAGCTGAGACATAGTGAACGATATCTGATTAACGAAATTAAAAGCCGTCTTTGCGCGATGTACGTTAAAACACTAAACATATTATCCATATGGTTCTTAAAAAATATAATACATTGAAAATACATCTACACTAGATCTTTCGAAGCGCTTAGCGTTTCATCTTCAGGTTAAAGTGATCGTCGAGCGGTACGGAAACCCGGCTTTTATATATTAACCAATCCAGAGTTCATGACGTAAGTGAACAGTGTTGCACAATCGCATATGTCAGTACCCGATATCGGTACCAATATTGGGTACTGACTTATTCGACTGCGCAATATAGGGGTACTGCCTTATGCGACTGCGCAACACTGTTCACTTACGTCACGAACTCTTAATTGATTAATGTATAAAAGTCGGATTTCTGTACTGCTCGACGATCCCTTTTACCTTAAGATGAAGTGCTAGGCGCTTCAAAAGATCTAGTGTAGATGTATTTTTAATGTATTGAAGTTTTTAACAACCATGTGGTTAATATATTTAGTGTTTTAACATACATTTTGCAGAGACGACTTTAAATTTAGTTAATGATGTATAGCACGAATATAACAAATTCTTCTTGAACGATATCTGAGCAAAACGGAATTATTTCTATTGGGTATCTGCGGGTCTACCCAAAATGTTTTCGAAAATATGCGATAACGCCCTCTAGTGGAAAATGCATGCAACATGCTCTTCACCAATAACGCTGTTGGACAAAAATAATTTTTGAAATCTGACTGTGAAGAGCAAAAAGATATCCAGGAAAGTAAGACAGGCTTTACATCCTCTGGTGAAGAAACTAATTCTGAGGAGGAAATAGAGGCAAAAAGGTTTCATTCGTAAGCGACATCTGACCGAAAAAAAATTTCAATCGAGCTTCCACGAACGTAGATAGTATACTGTAAATATATAAAAACGAAATACGGACTAATGCCTATTAGTAGGGAAACTGTTAGGATAATTTATATGCAAAACATTCTTTACTACCAATTTCTATGCGTTGCAAAGCAAATTTCAAACCGGACCTTTACAAGCACAGACATCAGGGAATATGGAAGATATGCAAGACCAAGTATAAAACATAAACCCCAAGTATAAAAATGCAAGACCCCAAGTAGAAAAATTGTTCATTCAAAAAGATGTCGAAGAGAAAGTAATAGTTCTATTGTGGTTTTTAGAAGCTTCGATATGGGAAAATGGCCACACTGAATTTTCTGTTGTAATGAATTCGTCTTTTGAATCCTTTTCTGCACGAAAATAATTTTTAAAAGTAAATGAAGAAAAAAATGATCCTGCATTTACGTACCTTAGTTGAAAACTGCGCAATATTTAAAACACTTAATGACATCGCAGTCCGTTATAGTGAACGGAACCGATTAATAAATTCAAGGGGATTTTTTAGGTATGTAAAACACACAAAAACAGAAATGCAAAAATTATTTCGCGAACCAGTGGCAGAAACGTGAGATCTGAGAAATCAAAAGATGTACACAAAATATTCCTGATAGGCGAAGATATCAGAGGGGACATTAATCTTTTAAATTGAACCGTTAGGAGAAGAGACATGGAGGATAACATGATATAACTTTACGCCCTCTAGATGGAAACTGTATTTTATAAAAAATAAGAAAATGGGTGTGACATTTGACTCATAATGAATAGTATCCTATCAAGAAAGTATTTTTTTTCTTTTTTTTTTTTTTTGCAATGGATATTTTAGAATCGAAGACGCTCTTCCAAATATAAATATGCCCTGACTCCCCCTGGCGGCAGACTTTTAAATTATGAAAAAATAGAAAATATACTTAAAATATTTTCTATAGCAAAAATTATGCGTTAAAAAAATTCGAATACGTCATATAGAAGCAGAGAGAGTGAGAAAAAAGTTAACGTGTACGGCCCTAGATTAAAAGTTGTATTATTTAAAGGGGATAATGTTTGTTATCTTTACCGTAGTGAATGGCATACAGTGCAAAAATACTTTTTCATAGGATTTTTAGAAGCTGAAATAAGTTGCAAAGAGAAATGCATGTAAAACCGCCTTGCGTTAGAATTGTTTACTATGAAAGCTCCAAGGGCACGCAGAATATTCGCTATTGGATTCTGAAAGGCTCTTCTAATCAGTATTTCAGAAGCGGCGTTATAGGGAAAAGTAAATTTTACGTTTACTTTCCCTTGCGGTTAAATTGTGACACACGTTTTATGATCAAAAGATGTGCCTATGGAGAAATATATGTTCAACGAAAGAGAGGAAGGGTCGGGGATTGGGGTGCCAGAATTAAAAAAATTGATGTAGCTCAGAAACAGATCCTTTTCTTTCTTTCTACTTGCCTGGGGTAAACAGAAGTCTGAAATTCAAATTTCGCTACTGAGCAAAGCAATTTCAATCTGTGTGATTTTCAGAGTGCTTTGCGAAATAGTTAATAAAATAATTACGTTAGTTAATACTAAAAAAAATAAAATCTCATAAAAATAAGTTCCTGGTCTTGAATTTTTTTTTAGCCGACTGGGTTTGTTCAGATCACTTTTGTTGCACACGTACTGAAAAATATCCAGTCCCGATATCTGAAATATTTTTTGCAAGTTAAAATACCCGTAGAGGTGAAGTCAATAACTGCATCTTCTCTTCTATCACATTTGTTTTCGCCGTAAGCAAAATTGTGATGTACAAAACCGTTCTAGTTATTACAGATCATCTCGAATTGAACGAGGATGAGGAAAAGGAATTTCAGGCATCATAATTTATTAAGTTCGCAAAGGAAGTTGTGAAATCTTTTCCGTAGAGGAAGGTGGATGTAATATGTTGTCTTATTTCCGCCAAATGTTTAAATTTAAAAAATATTGATTAAAGAGAACCGCAAAATCTTGCAACGCAACTTCGTTTTAAGAATTTATTAAGACGTATTAAATCTCGTTGTCTTAAACATGGGTGGGAAAGAAACTGAGAATACTTTGTGGGGCTTTTGATTAAAGAGATGTAGGTTCTCGTGTATTTATTTCGTGCTGAAGAATTTACTACACTTGTACATGTTTGAAGCCTCAAGAGAAGGCAATACACGTTTGATCCCATTATCAGGCAGTATTTTTCTACATCTCAGCAGTTTTCAATGATCCACAGGAGATTAAGTTTTCCTCGGGTTCATTGCCATAAGGCAGGCGTGTAAAATTTATGACCGAAATGTTTGTTCCATGTTAAGATAAACCACATACTGAAAGATGATTCATTGCCAAATAATCACTCTTCTGTGCATCTAAACTGGTACAGCATTTTTAAGAAAATATAAGCATCTATTGCAACAAATAGTTTAATTTGATTCTATCATCTTCCCTGTGCTTAGATCTACAAGGTTATTTATTGATATCATTCATTAAGAGGCACCTGAAGTACAGAGTGATCGTAAAGTTCCCAAACCCAGAATCTAAAAAATATGGGGTATGCTGTAAGCAAAAGTTCAGCCAATTGATGTAGCAACACGAGTCAGCAAACTCGTCGAGATCAAATACTGCGCTTGTCGAATGCCTGAAGGAAATTAGCCGAGTACCAGAAATGAATAACCGGTTCCATGTGTGCTACGCAGTTTGCCCACTTTGGCGTCGCCGTTTGCACAGAGGCATGGGTTTGACGAGGGAGCAGAGAATTTGTTTATCTGAAGCTTATTTGCAAACAAAGTCTTACAAACAGTATATAGAAGAGTTCAGGAAAAAAATATCAGCATACTGTGATAAGTAAATGAACTATACACAGTTTACTCGTACCATTTCGGGAAACTGGAAGTGTTGATGACATGCCTAGAAATGACCGGCCAACTGTGTTAACGCCGGAAGTGATAAACGATGTTGAAAAACGTTTGCAACATTCACCTACAAAATCGCTTCGTCGCTTATCTCAGCAAGTGAAACTTTCTTACGGCTCAGTACAGAAAGCGACTAAAAGATAGCACCTTCATGCATGCAAAGTGAAAGTTGTCCAAGATCTGAAGGCACCTACCATGCATAAGCGCCTGCTGGTGTCGTGAATTTACTAGATACAACAAGGTCTTATTGAACAATGTTTTCTTTCCGTAAAAATGTTTTTTTTTCTTGTGGGGCTATTTAAAGAACCGTGTTTATGCAAACAACCCGTATGACATTTAGTTCTTGTAAACAAACATTATTCAGGCTATAGCGGAAATCACGCCATCTATGCTGAGACGCGTTACGAAAAACATGTGCCGCCGCGTGGATATTTGCTTCCAGCAACACGAAGGTCATTTCCAGCTCCTTCTTTAGGTCGACATCAGTTACTCAAAACTCGATGAAAGATGTATCACAGTTGTAAGTAAACTTTATGAATCTGTATAATGAGAATAAAAATTGTTCAAATTAGGGTTCGGGAACTTTTCGATCATCCTGTACTTACCTTAACTTATGAAGGCGGTGCTTTAATAAATACGAAAAAGAAAAAAAAGAAAAACACAAAATATCGAAAGGCAAAAGATACTCCCCATTGGCAAGTGCGTTCCATCTACTGATGGGAAAAGTCATTCCTTTTTTGGGAATTATAGAGTAAACACAGATTTGTCGAACCCGTATCCTTCTGCTCCAGAGCCTAATGCTTTCCAATTAAGCTACACCGACGAAGTTTGTCGCTGCAATTTTGCTTTCTTGATATGTGCGCCACCTCTGAAGTAGGCACATCACAGAGTTAAAAATTCACGCAAAAAATCATTCATGAATGGTCATTCATATTCCTCTCCCTTTTGCAATTAAACTCAAGGGGTAAATCATGCGTCGCATGGAACCCGTGTTTAAGATCAAAGCGCTTTCAAAGATCAACACGGGAATTAGCAAATTGCCCAAATGAATGGGAGCTCAGTTAAACCCATTGACCGTTCACGAATGAATCTCTGCTCGTTGAGAATGGCATTCAGGTTTCATTCCCATTCCTAAGTTTCACCATCATTTCCTAGATGACTGCCCATTGCTCCATCACATAACACCTGACACTTACCCATCACTCCTCCCATCTTTTACGACAAAGTTGTTTGTTTTAAATTATTGATTTGTGTTTTAAATTTTAAAGAATTGTTTTAGTGATATGAGATATAAGGGATGAAAAAGTTTTAACCGGAAGTTTAAACATAAATTTGAATTTAATCTTTAAATTAGATTTATCATTGCGTGCTAATGTGTGAACTCTAATATTCAAGACTTCTGTTCTTGTACATCTTGATTAATTGCCAGGTTTCCAAATCACCAGTTGAAACTGAAGATAATTACAAGGGTCATTCAGAAAGTAAAGAACGTTTGGTTATAAAGGCTACATACTTTAAAAAATTTCAAATATTTTATTTATAATTTTCAAAACATACCTTAGAGCTGGGGATGGCCTAGTGGTCAACGTTCGTGACCGCCACGGAGAAACCTCAAATTCGATCCCATGCCGGCACGAACGCTCAAACCACTAAACATCCGCCGTGCGTCGTTTAGGAACGTTAAGTAGTCAGACCCCGGGCACTGGCCCCACGGTAATAAAAAAGGAGGCCTTCCTCTCCCTTTCTACCTCGCTTCTGTGCGACTTTTGTATGGGGCACACTAGCCCAAATGTAGTAGCTTCCTATTTCTAAGGGTTGTTTAAGACCTGGAGTCAGACATTCCCTAAAATCCTCTACATATAATACGATCTGAATTCATACCTTAATCTATTTTTCTATATAGTCGCTCGCTCTGGGCATTGAGGCACTTGTCATATCTTGGGATAAGTTTAAGTATCGCCTCCTTACGGAACTGTGCCGCCTGTCCTTTCAGCCAGTCCATCACAGTCTCTTTTAGCACATCATCATCATTATCATCAAAATGTTGCCCACCAAGGAACTGCTTTAAATTTTGGAACAAGTGATAATCACGTAGTGTCAAGTCCAGGCTGTAAGGTGTATGCTCAAAAACTTCATAGGTAACCTCATCAAGCAGCTCATTTGTCTTCTTGGCAGCGTGCAGGCGTTCATGGCGGTAGTCCGTGATGAGAAAGGGGGCGCCCTGACCACTCCTCATTATGAACGTTTGTTGTTCCGTTTCTAAACATTATGCATCACTTTCGGACACTGGATTCATTTATAACACTCACATACACTGGGAACAAGTCTCCGATGAATGACAATAGGCCTAGTGTTTTCAGCAGTCAGAAAACGGACAACTAATCAAACTTCGCATTCGGCGGGATTTTCAATGCGCGTGTTCATTTTGAAAGATCGTAACTAATCACTGTGACGTACTACAGAAGTAACTCACGTGTCAAGACGACAAATCTGCAGCGATACATTCCGTCCGTGTAGCTTAGTTGGGAGAGCAACGTACTCCAGGGTGAGGTGACACGGCTTCGATGCCATTGCGGACAAACTTGTGCTTTCACAGTGGCACCCGGATGTAAAAATGGGTGTACTGGCAGTTGGGTTTTCGAAAAATGTGTGACGTTTGTTCCACATTTCGTCTAGAATGAATGAAATTTCGTTCTTTGCTTCAAAAAGACAAAAAATTAAGAGGGAGATGATGTGACGTACCACAGAGGTAAAGCACGCATCAAGATGACAAATCTGCAGTGATACATTCCGTCAGCGTAGCTTAGTTGGGAGAGCGACTCACAACTAATTCTCTCTGAAACAAAAAACGCACATCCGAGTTAATATTAAAATATCCTTTCATGGATAGAATTCCCAGAACGTTCAGTATCTATTTGCATAATATGCTAATAGATGAACTCTGTTTGCAAGACTGTTCCACAGAATTTTATTGCACGTATTATACACAGTTGAGTGACATTATTGTGGCCATCTCCTACTTTTGCGGTCAACAGCATGTCGCCAATGAACGAAAGCATGTGTTGTGGGCTGTCTTGGAGGATATATAAGGTGTGCTGTAGGCAGGGGCGGATTTATGCTGTAGGGGGCCCCTCCCACTGAACCTTTTTGGGGCCCCTCGTTTTGAGACACATCCGGGTTCCGGGTGTATTTACTAGAATTTTTAAATGGACTATAATCAATTTCATCATCATCAAATAATTCTATTATTATTATTCTTCTACACTGACGGAAAAAAAAATCCCAACACCAAGAAGGGGTTGTGTTAGATAAATGACAGTTGGTAGGCGGTAAGAGTACATCTGTAAGATGACGTCTATGCAAATTTCGCGCTCGGCGCATACGTGTGGCGCTAGTAGCGCCCCTCGGAACATGCAAAGCAGGTTTGCTGCAAATACGCGCTGTATCGTTCGTGAGCGTTAGTTGTCGTTGAGGTGTTGATGTTAGTCAAGAATGCCTTTAAGAAGACGAAGAAGCCATTATCAACAGCTCACGGAGTTTGAACGAGGTCGTGTAATAGGTCTACGAGAAGGTGGATTTTCTTTTCGCAATATTGCAGAACGACTTGGCAGGAATGTAGCCACTGTGCACGATTGTTGGCAGCGGTAGTCAAGGGAAGGTACTGCCTCAAGAAGACCGAGTTCCGGCCGGCCACGTGGCACTACTGAGAGGGAAGACCGCCGTGTACGGCGTGTGGCCGTGGCGCATCGTACCGCATCTGCGGCAGCAATTCGAACTGCAGTTGCCACCACAGGGACACAACGAACTGTTACAAATCGGTTACTTGAAGGACAGCTCCGAGCCAGACGCCCTGTAGCGTACATTCCACTTACTCCAAACCACTGCCGTTTGCGACGTCAGTGGTGTCAAGCTAGAGCTCATTGGAGGACGGAGTGGAGATGTGTTGTGTTTTCTGATGAAAGCCGCTTCTACCTGGGTGCCAGTGATGGCCGTGTGTTGGTTAGAAGGAGGCCAGGTGAGCGCCTGCAACCAACCTGTCTGCGGCCGAGACACACTGGACCTACACTTGGAGTTATGGTCTGGGAAGCAATTTCCTATGACAGCAGGAGCACTCTCGTGGTTATCCCACGCACCCTGACGGCACGGTTGTACGTCGGTCTGGTGATTCAACATGTTGTGCTGCCATTCATGAACAGCATTCCAGGAGGTGTTTTCCAACAGGATAACGCTCGCCCGCATACCGCTGTTGTAACCCAACATGCTCTACAGTGTGTAGACATGTTGCCGTGGCCTCCTAGATCACCAGATCTTTCGCCAATCGAGCACGTATGGGACATCATTGGACTACAACTCCAGCGTCACCCCCAACCAGCATTAACCGTCCCTATATCGACCGACCAAGTGCAATAGGCATGGAACTCCATCCCAAAAACTGACATCCAGCACCTGTACGACACAATGCATGAACGTTTGCGTGCTTGCATTCAACATTCTGGCGGTTACACTGGTTATTAATGTACCAGCATTTCACATTTAAAATGGCTCTTCTCGCGCTTACAATAAGCTGTGATCTTGAAACCTTAATCGATTAAATATGTTACCTATACAAATATGTTGCCGCCATTTCATTCCGCTACAACTATTTTTTCGTGGTGTTGGGATTTTTTTCCGTCAGTGTATATCATAACTTTTCTTTTCTTTGCCCCAACTCAAGTACCAGGCTGTTAAGGATAGCGTTCAGTATCTCCACACGAATCTTTTCTTTTCCCTCCAGTTGAACTTCATTGTCTGTGCTTTCTCATCAGCAAAGCTCTTTCTTTGTATTCTCCTTTTGTAACTCTCATCATTGTCTAGTTGCTCCACAGATGTAGACAAAGTCGAGGCTTCCATGTAAATGCCAAAATAGTCGTTATGTACGTCATCAAAGAAGAGTTTCAGAGACTGAAATAGATCTACTGCCATCTTCATGTTTTCATCTTCTTGCTGCAAGGATTTGCTAACTTTGTCGATTCGTTGCAACAGCCGGTCCCGCAAGACAGTCATGAAGGCAGTTTCATATTTGTCAAACTTTTGTGCCAATGATTTTGCCTCTGTTTTGGCTAAAGGACTTTCAGTTTCCCATTCAGAAAATTTAATTAATACTTTTCTAATCTCACTATAAGCTCCTCGTAAGGCTAATACATCATCAGTTCTTGCTGAACATCGAGTATCACTCAACAATTTCACAATGTGTTGATGTGGTTGAAGGTGGGATTTAAGTATTTTCCAACGATGAGTGAAGGCCGAAGAAAAAGTATATACTTGTTGAACAAAATCAAAGTAAGCTTCAGCATATCTACAGCATTCATCAGCATAGTTATCTACTAAATTCAAAGAATGGCTTGAGCACGGCACATGAAATGCTTTGGGACTTTCAGTTATTTTTGCTTGAAGGCCAGCATATACGCCTGACATATTCAAGGCATTGTCATAACATTGGCCTCTACGGTTTTTTATAATTAGCCCTAGATCTGAAGTCTTTTTCAAGACAGTGTCTTCCAAATGCTCTTTTTGTTAGATTTTATGGGCAAGAAACCAACGAATCGCTCAACAGTTTTTCCATTAGCTTTTACATACCTCAAAACAAAAGTTAGTTGGTCCACATGACTTACGTCAGAAGTAGAATCGGTGATAATTGAAAAGTTATGTGAGTTTTAACCTCCTCACAAAAATCCTTCTCAAGTTTTTCCGCCATTACAGTTATATTTTAATATCTCATCATATGTTTGGTGAGACATATAGTTTGTTCTGCCTGAACCACAGTGCTCATGCTTTTCAAAATGATCTTTCAGAAAGTCTTCAAACTCTGCAAGATAGATATCCCATACAAGTTAAAAAATTACCCGTATTTACATTTTCAGAGCATTCAGTTTCTGTGTGACCTCTGAGTGGATGTCCAAGTGTTGCAAGTAGTTTCACAGTGGAAACTGCTCGATATAATACTAACCTCCAATAGCCCTTTTCTTTTTCAATCTGAGTCACTAGTTAAAAATCAATCCTCTAGAATAATTTACTCCTTGTAAGCATATTAACCATGGCTGTCAGGTGAGACTTCGAGATTTCATGATTTCTTAAAACTTCTTCTGTACGAGACTAATCAGAAAATTCATCAACAAAAACCCTACGTGATTGTTTACGGTCGGAAAAAGTTTACACACATAGCAGTAAACAGACTTAGAAGTTTCAGAAAAAATTAAACAGTTTCTTCTTTTCTTGTGTTCCATTTGTCTTCAAACTATAAAAATGATCTTCATTTATGTTCTTGAAATATGTCTTCCCCGAATCAGAAAATACTTTCCTAAGATTTTTTAGTTATCTTCTGGTTTGTTTCTAATAAAGTAATCTATCATATCAGAGGTGGGGTTAGAAGGCCATAAAGCTATATCAGTAGGATAGTACTAATTCAATGAACAGGCAAGCCTACGCTCTTCCTCTTGATTTGTTGGTTCATGTCCTTGGTTGTTTATTTGGTCTGGCTCTGAGGGCTGACAATTAAAATCATTCATTGGCAAATGGGATGGTTTCTCACATGAATCTAAGTAGCTGGAGTCAAGTCTTGAATTTATTAAACTATCCTTACCATCGTTTTTATCTAAACTTGAATAGTGTGGGTCCTGTGTATGTTTCAGTTGCACATTTTCTTTTGAAGCACATCGTTCCGGAGTCTTTTGCTCAATTCGCTCATCACCGGTATGGCTCAGCACAGGCTTTTGGGAATACTAATAAACTATCCTTTTGCTTTTGTAGACGTTCGTCTTTCTCTTCTTTCGCTTTTCATAATTTGACTCATAACTTCATTTTACTGGCTTCATTTTCAGGAGAAGCAGTCACATAAATAATATGTAAACGAAACAGAAACAACAGCTGTAACTATGCCGATTTTAAGGGCACGGTTAGGTGTTAATAATCACAATGTTAAGTAACACTGTATAATACCAAAACGTGGAGATCGAATGACAATACAGATTACAGACGATATTTTAGGTTATGTTGCGACGTTACCAGTGGTCAGTGTCGCCACCACGCACAAATGAAATTACTGTACAGTTAGGAAAATTTTACCCGCTTGTCAAGATGGATAGCCAACTTAGTAGAAAACAGACGACAATCACTATATAAAGTTTGAACCGCGACTGCTTTTCTATGTTGGGCCGCGGTAGGCCTAGTGGTCAGCATTCGTGACTGCCACGAAGACCTCGGATTCGATCCCAGGCAGGTACGAACGCTCCAACCACTAAATATCCACCGTGCGTCGCATGGGTACGTTAAGCCGTTAGGCCCCGGGTACTGCCCCTCCCAGGTAATAAATAAGGGCGTCTTCCTTCCCCTTTCTACCTCGCTTCAGTCTCACTTTCCTATCGCGCACTCTAGCCCAAATCTCTAGGCTTCCTATTTCTAAGGGTTGTTTAAGATTTGAGTTCTGACACTCCCTTCCTAAAATCCTCTACATATGATCTGATCTGCTTTTCTATGAATCCGTAAAATATTATATTCATCAACATAACTTTCCCCCTCTTCTTTGTATCCTCCTTGCTTTACTTCCCTTTCAACAGTGAATCAGGCGCTTTCCGGGACACGGGACTCTTCGTGATTGCGACTTGCGCGACCCCATAAATCCGTCCCTCCTTTATCCATGACAGCAACGAGGGATATGTTTTATTCTGAAAACATATCCCTCGTTGCTGTCATGGATAAAAGGAGCGATTTATCAGATTTGCAAAAAGGGATGATTATAGGCTTTTGGGCCAAGGGTAACAATATTTATTAAACAGAGCAGTTTGTGAACCGTTCACATGCTGCTGTGGTTAAAGTATATCGTGATTGGAGAAATGGCACCATTGCGAAAAAGGAAGTGGAAACTGCAGAGCAACACGTGCCATTGATGTGAGAAGTGAACGTCGGCTGAGAAGGTGCGTGATGGCTGATCGACACGCTACAGTGAAGCAACTCACTGCCGAATGAACCAGGATGCTACCGGAAGTTTATCAAAAACGACAGTTCAGCGAACCCTAATGCGTATGGGGCGCCGATGCAGACGGATGGTCACTACACCTATGCTAATGAAGATGTATCGGCAGCAAAGATTTACATTTTCACAGTAGTATCGGAATTGGATTTCCGCTGATTGGCAAAGGATTACTTTCTCCGATGAGTCACGTGTTCTGCTTCATCGAACGGATGGACGTTGGCTTATAAGGCAAGAGAAATCGGAGAACAAACACTCTTCAACCATTGATGGAAGCACACAAGCTGGTGGGGGCAGCGTTATGGTTTAGGGAATGTTTTCGTGGTATTCCCTGGTTTCACTCATACCTGTGGAAGGCAATATGGGCCACCCCGGTGGCGCAGTGGTCTAAAGCGCAAGCCTCTGATCATTCGTCCGTAAGGGGTCCGGGTTCGAATCCCGGTGAGACATGGATATTGTGTTTGTCTTACGGCACTGGCTCTCTCCCTTCCCTGGAACCAGTGACCCTAAATTAGGGACGGGCGACTGCTTATAGCCCATTGAGTTGCTCACGGGGGTCGTTAAACCTCCTATCAAAAAAAAAAAAAAAAAAAAAGGCAATATGGACCGAATTCGTTATGAATCCATCCTTACAGACCACGTACAACCATACAAGCTGATTGTCTTCCCTGGGACGGATGAGATCTTCCATTACGACACTGCGACGTTTCACACAGCTAGAAATGTCCGAGAGTGGTTGGAAGAGCACGATGAAGACTTCAAAGTGCTTCACTGGCCACCTAATTCCCAGACTTAAACCCAATTGAACATATGTTGAACCACCTTAATCGTGTTGTTCGTTTTATGGATCCTCCACCACACACCCTTCAGCAGCTGTCAGATGCACTGCAGTCAGCATGGCTCTACATACCTTTCAGCACCTGATTGAGTCACTCCCAGCCTGTCGAGCGGCTGTCCGCACTGCCCACGGCTGTCCGCACTGCCCACGGCTGTCCGCACTGCCCACGGCTGTAACCCTGGATATTAGCTGGTGGTCACAATAATGTGACTCGACCGTGTATAATACATTGCACTTCTGTATGCTTCTTCCGCATTGGACAGGCATCAGGAAATACAGTATACTGAATAAGGATTGCATGTCTCTTGAGAAAGTTCCATTTCTTCGTAGCGGAGGCTGAAAGTTTGATGTCAATACCTTTGTTGAATTCAGTGTTATCCTTTTTTTGTTCAGTTTTAGCACAGGCTGGTATTTAGTTTCCTCTAATGCTGTTTGTTTTAATTTTATTAGAACACATATAACGAAGTAAATTTATCCGTCATTTTTGGTCTACGCCGGGATTCGAACCCGAGGCCGCTTATTCCGGAACAAGTCGCTCTACCAACTGAGCTACGCAGACGTTCATGCTGATTCCTATCTGCCTTTATGTCGTGTGCGTCCTGCTGGCAGGTACGTCACACACATTTTATCCCCAAATTGCAGAGTACTACTGAAAATACGAATTATCCATTTCGTAGTCTTCTGACTGCATTGACTATGTCTCTGATGAAGTAGTAGAATACGAACTGGTAAATTCTGGAAATGCAAAAAATTTAACAAGTCATAACTGGTTTAAGGATAAATTTCGGATTGGTACATTCTTATTCATATCTTGAGTTGCAAAAAAAAAGTGTTAATTGATTTTGACTCGTAGGAGTTGTCTTAGCAAATAAATGATCCCACTGAGCATTTTATTTCATTACAGACTATAAGTAATCTCTGTGGATATATACATAATATACCGGTATCTACAGAACAAAAGAGAAGGTACACAGTAAATAATGCTTATTAGCTTTTATTTGAATTCAGCAATTGCTTTAACGTGATAAAACATAAGTATAAATGCTGTATTCTTTTTCCTTGGTCTAAATGAAAGCACAACTCTTGTGAGACTTATCTTATGCGTCAATGAAATTTAAACTCAATTGCATAATACCTTTCTGAATAAAATGCTTTCTTTAAAATGTTGACAACCTGTTTTACTTTGAATGCTTTTCCCAGTTGTACTGTATCTAAATTACTCAAGAATTAACTTGTGTGTTGCATATATATTTTGTTTCGTTAGAAAGAGCTTTTACGCATCATTTACAAAGCACGGTAAAATAATAAGACATTGGATTTTAGAAAAAAAAAAAGGATTTAAGGAGTGAAAATCTAAATGTTTCGTCCTTAAAATGTTCCTTCTTAGCAAACAACAGAAAATCCAATTTTCCAGGAGAATAGATTACCAAGCGATTCAATGTTGCACAGAAATCTGAATCTTGTTCACATAGAATGTAGCAGTTCATAAGAAAGCATAGGAGTTAAAACTATTCCGTTATTTAGGGCGTTAAAGAGTTAGCACAGATCCTATTATCAGAACTTCAACTTCCCTAAATACAATAAATTGATTCTGGGCCACTAACTGGTACAAATGAGAAGGATTAGAAATCGGCGCTGGTGAGTATATTTGTTTTATTAGCTGGATCTTCTTTCGCACCCACACAAAAAGCAAAAGACGCATTCTGCGCAGAAAATATCTTTCTCGTTCAGTCATGCAGATAAAAGAGCATTATAAGGACTTTTACACTCTATATTGCGCAGCAAAGCCGTTGAATTGAAATTTGTAGAGCAGCATTTCACCCATGAATCTTTCGTTTCCATTTAATTAAAATATCTCGCTTTTATCTTGCAAACGCTGAGATCTTGTTTCGTTCTAGCGGCAAGAGAATATTTGATGACTTGTTAAATATAACCTGGCTGTAAATGATTTTTTTGAATGACTTTGAGCCAAGTCCACTGCTTCACTCGTTTAGGTGAGTCATTTCATTAGATAAAAAGAGTAATTTCATGGTTCAAAGTAAAACTTTTTGACAGTTTCTGCATGTCTTCTGATATGCACCTGACACCCGAGAAGGGTCCGGATTCGAATGCAGTGGCATGGAAGTTGTGTTTCTCTTATGGCACTGGCTCTCTCCCTTCCCTGGAAGCAGTGTATCTAATTTAGGGACGGACGAGTTCTTATATCCCATTGAGTTTCTCACGGTGTCGTTAACCCCCCCCCCCCTCCCAAAAAGAAATAAACAAAATAAAGGTAATTGTCGACGACTAGAGCGAAAGGTGTAAATCATCCGAGGAATTGTCTATCAACCAGCTCTTTTCCAAAAGCAACCCACGGACAAATTTCTCTCGTCGCGGTAAACAACATCAAGTGGCAAATGATTTAAACCTTAAAGCTCAAATCTATTGTTTGTACAGCCATTTGCAAAAGTTTAGGACTACCTGTCAATTTATTGAAAATTAAGATTTTCAAAGAACCAACTAATTCCTAATCAGAAATATTTCAAACAATGACACTACAGATGAATACTTACTTTCTTTAGAATTCAAAAAGACCAGTACTTTCTCTGGCCATCTTTGGTTTTTAAAACTGACAGAATACGATGTGGCATACTCTTAATGAGGGATTAGTCTTTGATCTGTAACATGGAGCACTATCATGCATCATGAAGATTGTGCATCTGTGCACTTGCATATAAGTTAACAGCTTCTCACGTAACATTTCCACATAAAAAGGACCAGTCACGGTAATGCCTGTCGGCAAAAAGGATAACGAAAGAGTACCAGATGCTGACATAGCACCCCGTATCATGTGACTAGGCGGATGTCTCACGGTGCTAACGGCGTATTTTTCGTCAACGCTTTTGCCTTTTGATCGTCGAACATGTGCTTCACGTGATTCAGATTGACGCACTGTTGATTCATCGGAAAAAAGAACCTGGCTTCAATTTTCAGCAGTACTCGATAGATGATGCTGCGCAAACTGGAGTCTTCTTTTTCATGACAAATATTAGTCTCGGAATATATGAAGGTTTACAACACTTTAATTCAAAATCTTTTCTAAGATATCGGGAAACAGTGCTGACACGAATATCAGACCCTTTCGAATGTATAAAGGCCTTGATTTTCTTGCACGAACTTCTCGGAGAACGTATAACTATTTGCCTCACAGTATTGTCGTCACGCGGGCTTTTTTCTTGAACGTCCACTTCTCTTTCTGTAGCTAAAATCACCTGTATCTCGATATTTCATGATCGTAATATGAATAACAGTCTTTCTCACATTCACTTTCTTGCTTATGTCACGTTCAGAATATCGAAAAGTCACTATTTGGAAGCTCTGAGTAACGCTTAATGATGCTTTTCTGCCCATTTTTTGCTGTACAGAAAATACGTACAAAACCTCTCAGCATGAAAACCAGAAACAAACTGACGCTCACACGCTACCACCAACTCTATCAACAGCTGCCGATGTAGGATGATGCAACACCGACAGGAAGCTGAGTAATACAGACAGTAGCTGACGCAATCGGCAGAAATCTCCTAATGCCAACAGATGTTCTTAAACTTTTGCAAATGTCTGTACCAAATGGAATCACAAAACAATGCTATACAATTTTGAATAAACGGAAAGTCAGACGGCTGTAAAACATACAAAAATCATGCGAAATTTGTGAGAAACAGCATTCCTGAATTTTTCATTGTTAGAGAAAGAAGTCAAAGTTTCGGCAGAAAAACGTTTTTTTTTTTGGTGGTCACTTGAGACTGCCTATGATTTAACAAACGTAACTAGAGTTAATACACTTTGTTGTACAGGATATAAAAGGCATTGAAGTTATAACTAATTAACAGCAGCTCTTTATTTATTTTTTTGTTTTTTGAAGTAAATCGTTGATCACAATATTTTTCCACAGCGAACATCAGTTTGGTTTTTGAAAACATCTGATATTTGGAATTGATGAAAAAATTTCCCACAGTTCATAGAAGTTACAGTATGCCAAATGTGATAATGAACATCGTGTCATCATAAAACTCAGCTACAGTCAGATATAATATTATGCAGGTCAAACCACAAACCTTCGATGTGGAATGAGTTCAAACCGCCGCCCAGGTGTTGGAGTGGTAAAAGGCTTAGATTTTTGACTAGGCTTCCGGTATGGTCCAGGTTCGAACTCCGGTGGACGCACTGGGGATGTAATTTTCGTATGGGATTGTCTGTCTTCCGTCTCTGGAACCACCGACCTTGAATAAGGTATCGGCATCAGCTTATATCCCTAAGAGTCTCACGTGATCATTAAACCCCGAAACATAAAATAATACTAAATCCACACCAAATAGGCAACAAGGATCGGTTATAAAGCAAAGGGTGAAAACTTGGCAAAGGACGTGAAGCCAAATCAAAGGTATCTATCCTCACCTTGCAGATCGAGTTTAACACAACTTGAAATGCAAGAACAGGCAAAGCAAATGGTGGATCCAGTGGAACTAAAGGTGTGTCATCAGGAGCGTCCCTGCGTCAGCACTGACTTATCTTCCCTCCAAGAGGGGCACTTTGGCCAATCAATGTCATTATTGTAAGTAACGGGTTCGACCTTACTACCAGAGAATGAAGAAATAACGCAAATTATACTGAGATATAGGAAAGACATACAACTGATGTTATTGTCATGTCTGCTACTTAGAAGCACACCAAGGAACCATCCTCTAACAATACGCATGGGCAGGCAAACCAGCGATGTCAAATGAACGAAGGTAAACCGCAGCTCAAAGTTAGAGACTGCCACCCGGAGAAGAAACACTTCGCGTGAAGCAGCAAGCTATGCCAACAGCTCAGTGAAACAATCCTCGTAAGAAGAACTAGTGCTGTGTATCACTGCAGTTGGCTCAGAACAGAATAAGGGAATCAATCACATTAGTGCAAAGTAAGGAAAATGATATCTATTATAATTTTAAACAGCTCAAAGCTAGAGACTGCCACCCGGAGAAGAAACACTTCACGTGAAGCAGCAAGCTCTGCCAACAGCTCAATGAAACAATCCTCGTAAGTAGAACTAGGGCTGTGTATCACTGCAGTTGGTTCAGAACAAAATAAGGGAATGAATCACATTAGTGCAAAGTAAGGAAAATGATAGCTATTATAATTTGCCAGGAAACGACATCAGACAATATAAGAGTTTAGCGTACCACGTTACACTATACTTCTCAGCATGAGATTGCGTGACAGAAATAAAAATGGAGGCGACCTAAAGACTACTTATGAGAGGGTGAGTAGCTTCCACAGTTGTAATGCACAAGCGATAGCTATTGTACAGTATACAGGGTGTTTAAAAACTAATGGAACATACTTTAAGGGGTGATATGACACAACGAAACAAGCACTTTTTGTCATAGAATGCATGGTCAAAAGTTACGCGGTTGGACACTGGAGAGCGCTTTCCTTTTCCCCACACACGCCGTTTTTCGCAACGCAAAGACAGGAATGGCACAACAAATCAAAACGAAGCTTTATTGCAAAAAAAACAAAAAAAAAAAAAAAAAAACAACAACAACGTGACATCCCAAAATAACGTCAAATTTGCAAACATTAATAAGTAAATACTGAAGTTAATTACAATTACAAAAGCTGCTCAAAAGGGTGACCGCCACTCCTGATACGCGCTTCGCATCGTCGACGTAAAGATGCCCGTGTGTTGTGGAAAATACCAGGCATTTCCCGGACAGCTGCATCAGCGACTCAAAGTCTGGCGACTAGTTCCTCATTGGAATCAATGGGAGTGTCTTACATTACGCACTTAAGATGTTCCCATAAAAAGAAATCCAGAGGGGACAGATCTGGTGATCGTGGATGCCAAGCGATGGGTCCCGATCGGCCAATCCATTGGCCTGGAAATGTGGCGTTCAAATAATCACACACCTGAGTGCTGTAATGAGCTGGGGCTTCATCATGCTGGAACCACATTTTACGGCGGACGGCTGCTGGTACACTCTGGATCAATTCAGGCAAGACTTGTTGAAGGAAAATAAGGCACGTCCTCCTGTCAAGACGTTCCGGTAAAAGATATGGATCTTTGCGTTGCGAAAGACGGCGTGTGTGGGAAAACGGAAAGCACCCTACAGCGCCTAACCGCGTAACTTGCGACCATGCATTCTATGACGAAAAGTGCTTGTTTCGGTGTGTTATATCTCCCCTTAAAGTTTGTTCCATTAGTTTTGAAACACCCTGTATTGGAGACCCACCCAAGACATAATCCTCATACGGCGTCACTGATTACCGAGGCAGCCAAAGATTTATTTCCGGAGATTGGAGACCACTTGCCTTGATACATTCAGCCATTGTGCTATCCCAGCTTGTGTGTGGTTTGTTTCCAATCTACCGATCGCTCTACACCGTAAAGAGTCTCTTCTAAGCGATGGTGCGGAGCCATTATTACACTAGCAATCCAATTATCAATCGGAGCACCTGACTCAGAACACGTCTTAAATATTTTCAAAATTTCTCACATAACTGAAAACGACAGATGTTGGCTGAATCACACATAATTTCTCACTCCTTTTTCCTTTTTGTTTATGTAATCTCTTACGCACAAAACAAAAAAATGTATTCTGCGCATCTTTCAGCTTCTATGATCTTTTTGTGGTAACACGCAACCCGTATATGTTCGAGGAATGTATTCTTTCAATAATTTCATGAAGAAAACGACAGGTATTGTGTGATGTAACAATTTATTTTTCCATCTTTTCGCAAAACACACTGCCTGAACAAAATAGTTCTTACTACAGTTTCTTACTACTGGAAAAATTAACTTACCTTTGAAGCTGAATAACTAATGATTTAAACAGCAAAAAATAAAGTTTAAGTAGAATTGCAAACTCCATAACACTGTTAAAAGTCATGTATAAAATTTAGAAGAGCAGAGCTATTAGCCTCAAAACTACGTTAAGCATTCTCGAGACATGCATCTTCAGCAGCATGCTGTATAGATACCTTGAGAAAGCAATGAGAGTGAAGGATACTTGCTTTTGAAAGAAAGTGCTATGGTAAAATCTTACGAATTGGGTGGACCCAGAGGATAAGAAATGAAGAAGTGTACAGAAGAATACAACTAAAACAGACCCTGTTGCACAAAATCATACCGGGGAAAGCTAGACACTTTAGGCACATCAGCAGAATGAAAAATGACAGAAAGATAAAGACACTAGTGCTTGGCTTAATGAACGAAAGAAATGCAAGAGGACGCCCTCACCGTATGTGGGCTGGCGATATTAAAGAATGGTGCGGTGAAACTCTTCAAGTACTGAGCCACTCTGCGATGAATAGATTTCGATGTAAAAATATAGTTAAAATAGCAACAGAAACCTACGGGAATTGTATATGGATTATGATGATGATGATGAATGGTGACTACAGTTAAACAATGTATAACGTAATGTCTTTTTCGTGAGCAAGATTGGTGTTACGTTATTTCTGACCCCATAACTAAGGAATGCTGAACTAAATAAGAATACGAAGCAAAAGTTCCTTATTAAGCTTTTACCGTCAGACGAAACAGAAACAGAAGTCAGACTTACGATAACCTTTTATTGGTCCAGCACGAATTTCAGTAGAACTCCACAATATAAGACAGCAGATATCAGATTACATTTATCTAATTGAACATCTACACACACACATCTACCCTAGCAGCTGTCGTATCGTCCTTTTTGCCCATCGTTCTAATCCCAGTCATATGTCCTTTTCACTCTGACCTGAAATGTGTTGCCAACCTCTCGTTTGAGGGAAAAGACATTACTTTAAGTTTGGAAGTATAAAGGAGAACAAACTCAAATTTACATAGGAAAAGGAATTAAAAATGAAAGTTAATTTAGAATATACGTCACAAATGCTTTAGTTGACTGAATTAGTTCGGTTCATGCTGACACGTGTTTACAAATGAATTTCGACACCGTTTTCGTCAAATATAGAAAGGTGAAAAATCAGCTAGTTATTTTTCTCTTAGGCCTTGTATGCAGCTATGATGCAGTTATTGGTAATCAGGAAATTCGGCAGTTTTAAATTGAAAGATAATACTTTGTATTGTTGCATTTATCCAAGTAGTACAGCACAGTACACGGTCCCGTCAACACATTATGTCCACCCCTGATGTAAGAAGGAACCGTATCCAGCAGCAAATCGCGCGCGTAGCCACATATGCAAATCATGTACGGCATTTAGAAAGACACGAACATGCGGACGGTATGCAGTTTCGCATGAAAATGGGAAAAGGACGTGAACTAATAGAGTTTGGAAAAGGTATGATGTTTGGCTACCGACTGAAGGGTGGTAAATTACAGGAACAGCCCAGTTTATGGGCTGCTCACATGATGCAGTTGTTAAAGTGTTCCGGGAAGGGAAGGAGACCGGCAACACCTTCAGTAATCGGGGTAATAGTGGACGCCCACGGAGCATTGACGACCGTGGGTAGCGATGGCTATCCTAACTAGTACAATCCAACAGACGGGCCACAGTGGAACAACTAGCCAGAGCATTTAATGCTGGCATATCGAAAAGCGTATCGCACACCACTATCTAACGAGTTCTGCTCTGTATGTTTCTCTGCAGCTGCTGTCAACTGAAGATACCCATGCTGACCGCCAGACATCGACGATTACGCATCTGAGAGGAGGCATTGACCATTAAATAGTGGAAGGAAGTCCCCTTTTCATACGAATCACGTTTCTGCTTTATCATGTGGATGGTCGATCGAAGGTACGGCGCAGCACTGCTGATAGAAATCATCCCGACACGATGCCCCAGAAGAAACATGCAGGAGGTGGAAATGTGCTCGTGTGGGGCCTGCTTTCCTGGAAATCGTTGGGAGCACCATCCCCCTCGATCGCACACGATGTACTCTGCAGACTACCTAACCACTGTAGCGAACCAGGTGCTCCTCCTATTCATGATGACTCTCTACCCCAGTGGCACGAACTGCTATATTGGTATGCCTGGGCGAGAATGGTTTGAGGAGCATTCGAGTGACTTTAGCTTACTATTAGTTAAAGTCACTGGAATGGCCACTGTGCTCACTGGACATCAATCCTGCTGAACATCTGTGAGATTCTCTTGATCAAGACGTTCAACGTGTATTGATCCACCACTGGTGTCTCTTGTTGATCTCCGAGAAGCTCTGGTGTCTGCATGGTATAGCACCCTACAAATACATTCAGAGGCCTCATTAAATCAATGCCACACCGTATATCTGTGGTATTGGTGGCTCTCTACCCCAGTGGCACGGACTGCTATATTGATATGCTTCAGCGGGAATGGTTTGAGGAGCATTCGAGTGATTTTAGCTTACTGTCAGTTAAAGTCACTGGAATGGCCACCGTGCTCAGTGGACATCAATCCTATTTAACATCTGTGAGACTCTCTTGACCAAGAGGTTCAACTTGTGTTGATCACCACTGATGACTTTTGATGATCTGCGAGAAGCTCTAGTGTCTGCATGGTATAGCACCCCTACAAATATATTCAAAGGCCTCCTTGAATCAATGCCACACCGCATATCTGCAGTATTAGTGGCACGAGGAGGTCATACCTTATACTAATAGGTGGTTATGATTTTTTGACTGGACATTGTATCAGCTGTCATGAAGTGTCGCAAAACTATAACGTTCAGTGAAAGTGTACATAAAATCATGAAGTGAGTTTGGAGCTTGGTCTACTGTAACAGTGCTAGGCATACGCGTGTAATTTCATAATAATTTGACTGACGACTGCTGTGGTGAAAATAATCCTAGAAACAATGTCCTCATCAAATTAATTCCTATTATCTTTTCAATCCTTAACACCAAGCAATGACGAGGGTCAAACGTCTAAGCACAGCGGAATAGTTACAGTTCTCTTTTGAGAGAGAATTTTCTGAATCCTTTGATAAAATTTTAAGCATTAATTGAACCGCTGCTCAGACAGTGGATTAATTTGCTGCTACCGAAGAGCATTCATGCACTGTCTAGACAGTGTATGAATGCTCCACGTGCGAATATAATCAGAACTCGAAGGCACGCAAATGCGCTTTTGCGTGCCTTCGAGCTGTAAAAGCGCATTGAAAAACCAAAGCTACGCATTCACATCAAGGCCATGAGCTCTATACGTTCACATCGCTAACTAAGGCTCTTGAGAATATAATATCGTCTGATGTAGCAGCTTTCTCAATGCATTATGCGGTTATAGTTACCTTTGCTGGAAGAGAACACCATCAGTCTCATTACATTAAATGCAAATACGTGAGCAATTTATCAAGATGAGAAGCAAATAAAGTACAGTATAAACTATGCATACCTTTCGTTTGTTCTATTGAGAATTCTTAAAGCTTAACGTTGAATTCACAGAGCAGAAAGCATTACCTTCCAAAGATTTCCAACGTGCGTTACGAACGCGCTTTAATGAAAAACGATGCATTAGAATCTCCTATTCTTTTCTGTGATTTTCCTGTTGTAATGGGAAATCACCTTCGCTTTGCTGATGGCGTAGTCACTTTTGCAACTGCCCTTTCAGAGCTGCAGAGCATGATGTAGAAATTTGCTGACAAGAATAACAAAGTGGGATTGAAAATGAAATTTCAGAAAACAAAACTGATGTACAATGTTTTTGCAAGAACTGAAGAATTTGGAATTGATGGGGAAAAGCTGGAGATAACCGATACCTACATTTACCTTAGACAACAGATATCAAGCAATAATCACCTTGATGAAAAAATTAATCGGCATATAAATCTTGGCTGGAGAGCTTTTGGAAGAAATAGTGCAATTTTCAAGAGCAATATGCCATTATGTCTTAAAAGAAAAGTGTTTAATCAATGCATCCTTCCAGTTCTTCCATATGGAGCAGACACATGGAGGTTAAATAAAAATACATACAAGGGCTGAAGACGACTGAAAGAAACATAGAGAGATGCCTGCTTTGTGTAACCAGGAGATACAAGAAGAGGAACTCTCGGATGAAAATCAGAAGAGTGGAAAACCTCATGATCAGAATAAAATCCCTGAAACGGCAATGAGTTGAACATATTGCCCAGAGAACGGAACACCGATGGACAACCGAAAGTTTAGACAAGAATACCGAGGGAAAGAAAAGACCCAGGAAAAACACAACACCCGGGAGATGACTGGATGAAATTCGAAAGCCTTTCGGTGTGATATGGAGGAGACTGGCTCAAGACAGACTGTGTGAAAGAAACTTGGTGAGACATTTATCCAGCAGTGAATTGATAATGTTTGGCAACGATGACGATGATATGATATGATATTAAAATTCGTAGAAGGAAAAGTGTTTCATTTTAGGTAATCATAAAATGTCTTCTATAATATTCGACTTTTAGTATAAAATGAAATTACTTTTAATGTTAGTAGAAGCTTTACTTGCTCTCGCGAACGGCCGACAACATCATATACACTCATCGTCAAAAAAATGGTTGCACCCAGAATGACGTGTCTGAGTGTAATGCTATTGGGGAGGAAGGTGAAGGGTACCAGACACAATAAATGATTAAACATTGAGACTGATATTGACAATATTTATTGATCTGCACGCCAATAAGTAGGGCCTCTCAGTATGGCGTCGGGCGGCAAACTTTGCTCACACAGTATGCCAGACGTCTCGGCATGGAGTTGTTCAGGTTACTAATGGTGTCCTGCGATAAGCCATCCCATGCAGTTCGAATCTCCTCACGCAGGTCCTGCAGATTGTGAGGTAGGGGTGGAGTGTGAATAACGCGTAGCGTCCAATTGCATCCCGCACATTTTCAATCGTCGATAGGTCTGGCAATGCGGTTGGACATGGCAAAGTGTCAGTACTTTTAAGGCAAGCTCTGGAGACAGTAGCAGTATGTGGACGAGCGTTGGGCTTTTGGAAAATCGCACCGGAGTGATCGTTCAGAAAAGGTAGGGCCACTGGTTGCAGGACCTCATAAACGTAACGTTGGGTTGTAAAAGTGCCTGTAATGAACAGCAAAGGTGATCTGGCGTCGTAGGCAATTGCAATCCACACCTCGACAACAGGCCTTTTGGACGTGTGACGCTCGAAAACAAACCGTTAATCTTGGTGCTGACCAGGGTGCCGCAGTCGGATGATACACATGTATTCGATGGTCATTTTCCCCAAGACAAAAGCGGGTCTCGTCACTAAAGATCACCCCCTGCCATTGTGAGTAGCTCCTTGACAGTCTGCCACGACACCATTGCAGTCTTTGGCGACGATGCAATAGGGTTGAGGGGAAGTCGCCGCAACGGTCTGCGGGCGTGTAGTCCTACGCCGTGCATTCGTCTGCCAATGGTGCTGCAACAAATCGGACGACTCATGGAGGGCCCCGCTGCTTGCTGGATATCCGCAATCATGGCTGCTGGGTCATTCCGCGCATTTCGGACAACCAGTCGGTCCTCTCTCTCTCCGTGGTTCGTGTAGGCTTCCCCTACCCATCATGTCGCTGCTGCGTGACTTGTTCTATCCACTACCGCCAACAGCGTGCTATGGTGATATCCGCACGACCTGTATGGCGCGGAATACGGCTATAAGACCATCACCCTTCCCGGTGCCCGACGATGCGGACCCTCTCGAACTCCTCCAACTTTTCGAATTGCTTCCGAACTTTTATCCGAGGCATACTTCACTAAAAGCACGAGTCAGAATGGCAAGCACGCGCAACGGGACGACCTTATACAGCCGATCAAGCACAGCGCTACCACCTCTCCTTGCTTGCGTCACATGAGCGGCCAAGTGCGATACTTGAATCATTGCATGTCTCACAGTTCCGAATCTACTTGCCCAGTTTCATTCCTGTCGGTTACTTCCTTCTGGGTGCAAGTATTTTTTTTAACGATGAGTGTAATTGCGCCGTTCAGAAAGTTCGTATAAAAACACATAAAACAAATCTATACTCTTTTGAATCTATTTTTATTTTCGATGTGATCCCCTGCCATTACAGCGTGCCATTCCTACCGATACCCAGTGAAACGACATTTTTATTTTTGTCTTCCCGCCACGCAATCACAGGTGTTACCACCTCAAAGTCAGATGTATATTGCTTCCTACGGTTATTTTTCTTCAGTGTGAGAAAACAATAAAAATTACATACTAGGCGCAAGGCCTGGAGTATTGATTTTTTTTTGTTCCGGAGTTTAACGACTACCGCGCGTAACTCTGAGGGCTATAAGGTACCAACCCGGTAGAGCAGTGGTGTTTATCTCTGGTTTAGATATGGTTGATGATGAAACATTTTAAATCCTGCCGTCTGTATGGCTAACTTCGCAGTCTGGGAGATGTAAATCAGTGCGCTGACTTGAAGGAAGAAGACACCTCTTTACAGTTTTCGAAACCCCCTTTCTTAGATGGTTGCACGAAGTTGGATTATGAGGTTGGGGTAATGTGAATCAGGGACAATGGGCCGTTTTACGGGTAATCCATCATAGTGATGATTTCTTCACATCACAGGAAGCTGTTGCCATAACCATGCCGACTGACAAAGCTATAGGGAACTTTCTGGGAGTCAGAGAGGACATATGCTTCCACATTAGAATTTGCTTTTTGGTCTCTGGGTCGAAGCAATGAACTCGTGTTTCATCCATTGTAACAAACCGCTGTCAAAATTTCAAACGATCCGCATGTGTTGCGGAACATTCGTTTGTGGAATGCCTTTTGCTGATCGGAGAACATTCGTCTGATCCATCTCGTGATGACCTTTTTCATTTGGTTAGGTCTGAATCTTCAGCTGGTACACATTACCTATCTTGAACAGACGTCTCCATTCTATCTACCTCTACAACGTGGGAAACAGTGCTCGTTACAGAGAGTCTGCACATTTTGCATCGAATGGACACTTGTTGCAATGATGAAGTACCCAGCTATATTTCCCAGGCCTGGAAAACTTTACTGTCCTCGATTCCGGTTTCTACCTCTTACATCACAGACTTTGCTCATCATTAATGGAACTCTATAGGCCTCTATTTACTCATATTACGTTAAAGCAAGTGAACGTTCTTGAATTTATTTCTTCATTGCGAACGTTTGGCAACGGCAGCCATATATAAATGTGTTTCTGGAACTCCAACTTGGTCTTTCATCTGATGATGTGCTCGTAGCGAGCACGAAAGTAACCATGTTATTTTAACCATGAAAATATATTTTAACTTGTGTGTGTTTTTAGTTATTAAAGTTTGCCTATAACTGGAACCATTCAGCAAGTTTGAACATCGTGCGTTAGCAGCAAGTTTCTTACCCTGAGTAGTTTTTGTGGCACGAAAACCTTGTTTTATTATCCCGCCATTTTGTTGAGCAGGGCGACGGTTGTTAAAGTGCATCGTTTCTCACGCGTCCCTTCAAATGAGGGGGTGTTAGATTTATAGTTTCGTCGATGTGAGAGAAGAGTGGAACAGGACATTATTGTTAAGCATCGAAACCATGGCGCACCCTACGTATTCACCGGATCTGGCGCCGTGTGACTTCCACTTAATGCGTGAAATAAACAAACATCTTTGAGGGCGTCGATTTCCATCAAATACTGCACTGCTGAAATGGGTATCTTGAACTACATGTCGAAGAAGGGCTTCAAACACACTTTCCGGAAGTGCAAAGAAAGGTGAGACCACTACATTCAGACACAGGGAGAATACTTCGACAGTATGCAAGTACACTCACGGACAATGAAATTTGCGCACCAAGAAGGAA
This sequence comes from Macrothele yani, assembly GCA_039090855.1. Lineage (NCBI taxonomy): Eukaryota > Metazoa > Arthropoda > Arachnida > Araneae > Macrothelidae > Macrothele > Macrothele yani. Next base: position 141,434,638 of record CM076989.1, on the reverse strand, counting down.
GCATCGGATTGAACTTAAATTTTATGAACGTAAAGATACAGATGAGTGATACACATGATGGCAAAAACAGAGCTGCAGGACAATTACAGAGGGATCTGTGGCACGCAGTCCGGTCATCTTTAATAGCGCATCGCACCGCCTCATGCGGCGATACATGCTGCAATACGGTCCGGCTGGCGGCAGCCGACGTTTCAACTGGTCCCACACATGCTCGATAGGGGACATATCCGGGAGCCGGCAGGCCGTGGAAGCGTCTGGACATGACGTAGGCAGTCCTAGGCAACCGGAGTCGGGTGCGGGCGGGCATTATCCTGCTGGTATAGCGCACCTGGAAACCTGGCCTGGAATGGGAGCACATGGGGCCATAGGATCTCATTCACATACTACTGGCGCGTCAATGATCCACGTACTACTACGAGAGCTGATCGGCTATCGTAGACAATGACTCCCCAGACCATAATGCCTGCAGTGGGGGAAGTGTGGCGCTCCAAAGTTAGGTTAGGAATGTACCGTTGACCCGGAGATCTCCACACCCGGACACGATGATCATCTGTCCCCAAAACGAAGCGGCACCCATCGCTAAACACCACACGTCGCTATTCTGTAACGTTCTACGTTGCTCTGGCCTGGCACCACTGCAGACGGAGCCGGCGATGTTCCGGTGTTAATGAAAGCACACGTAAGGGGCGCTGGGATCGCAGATTTGCTTCCGCGAGGCGTCGGTAAATCATTCGTGGGCACAAAGAGTTGCTACTTCTGCCTTTATAGTGGATTGGATTGGATTGGATTTTTTTAACGACCACCGTGAGCAACTCAATGGGCTATAAGCAGTCGCCCGTCCCTAATTTAGGGTCACTGGTTCCAGGGAAGGGAGAGAGCCAGTGCCGTAAGACAAACACAACATCCATGCCTCACCGGGATTCGAACCCGGACCCCTTACGGACGAATGATCAGAGGCCATCGCTTAGACCACTGCGCCACCGGGGCGGCGCCTTTATAGTGGACCGGATCCCCGTGGGATCCGGTCGTGCCTGGCTCACGATCCGTCGATCCTCTCTATCGGTGGTCCTCCTGGCCCGTCCGGAGCCGCTCCGCCGTGTGGCAGTGCCGTCACGTGTCCACTGCTGCCAACACAGTGGTACGGTATGGTCAGAACGATCCACGTGAAGTGCTGTGCGTCACATCGACCACCCTCCGGTTTTCAGCCCAATGATTAGGCCTCTCTCAAAGTCCGTAAGTTGAGTAAATAGACATCTCTAGCTTTTATCCGGCATTCTCGTCACTCTGAGCTCTTGGTTGTGTTTGGCCGGTGTTTTTAGCTTTCATGGGGCATAGACGACATGCCGGTTTATAAGGCTGCTGGTTCGTGCTTGCAACGCCACCACAGTGTGTGCGGTCATGCACTCGCACCAAACATGGATCATTTGCATACCAGCACGCACTCTAGCAATTTGCAAAGTTTGCGGTTGTGGCATATTTTCTACCAGGTGCACACATTTTTTTTTTTTTTTTGATTGGAGGTTTAACGACCACCGTGAGCAACTCAATGGGCTATAAGCAGTCGCCCGTCCCTAATTTAGGGTCACTGGTTCCAGGGAAGGGAGAGAGCCAGTGCCGTAAGACAAACACTACATCCATGCCGGACCGGGATTCGAACCCGGACCCCTTTACGGACGAATGATCAGAGGCCAACGCGTTAGCCCACTGCGCCACCGGGGCGGCGTGCACAAATTTCATTGTCCGTGAGTGTATGTTAACTGCATTACACTTCTGCCCCCATGTAAAATTGGTCTCGTTACTTTTTGAACGACCGTCGTATATTTTCTGATATTATTATATAATAGGTAAAGTTCGTACCTCATGTATATAATACGCAGTGTTGATGTTTACTCTTAATCAGAGTCTGGCTCTGACCACTCCAGTTGAAGAAGAAATATACATACTAAAAGCACGAGTCGTTGCTGATGAACTAATCCTATCATGAAACAAATCCTAACAAAAGATGAATGAGTATTACGCAAATTATCCTATTTTTGACAAATAGGAATTAGACCAATCAATGGACGATTTGCTGGGTAATAACTAATAGGTAGCTATCCCCAGATTAGGGCCGTTTTTCTTCTTACTTGGATCGTCTTCATGCTATAATATTCAGCGAAACTAACATTTTATCCATTGTTTTAAATGGCACTTATCTCTCCGTTCCACAATCACATTGCTATTCCGTACTCCTAATAGTCATAGGATAAGCGAAAATAAAATAAAATATTCCTTCTCATTTACGTGGCTTAAAATGAATATTGCAGGTGATTTTTCGTCGCTATCCATGAACGCAGATGTCAAAAATATTCAGTAAATGACCCCCACCTTCAGAAAGATAGCTCTTGCGTCATCTGATTCTTCATCCATCCAGCTTTTCCACAACACGATTTGATAATTTATCATTTTTTGCTGCTTCAAATTGACGACGTATATATGTAGGTGTGAAAATGTAAAAACAAATATCTAGTTCTGCATTATCTGTCTTATGCTTATAAATTTTTCAGAACTTTTGAATATGAATGGCTTTTGTTGGGCGGCAGTACGCAACATCATACAGCCACGAATATCAGACGTGGATAGCTATGAATATTAGAGCTTCGGATATTCGTATAGTCCAGGACATTCCTTGTGGCAAGGACTGTATCATCTTGGAGCTGCTAATGAAGGAAGAAACGTTCAAGAATGGAAATTCAGTTCACACGAAGAGGGATTCGCATGACAGTCAATGTCCTTTCACAAAATTAACGTCGTAACCATCGAACTGGTACAATTTCCGGAAGTAATTTATTTTCGATTTGCCCAATTTTTATGTGAACACATGCTGTACATTCCTCTGCCATAGTAATAAACTTTTGAGATTACTTTTATAAAAAAGTTGAAACATTGTAAAGAATTTTCTTTTGAGACTGATTTTTTTTTTTTTTTTTTTTTGATTGAAGGTTTAACGACCATCGTGAGCAACTCAATGGGCTATAAGCAGTCGCCCGTCCCGAATTTAGGGTCACTGGTTCCAGGGAAGGGAGAGAGCCAGTGCCGTAAGACAAACACAACATCCATGCCTGACCGGGATTCGAACCCGGACCCCGTTCGGACGAATGATCAGAGGCCATCGCTTAGACCATTGCGCCACCGGGGCGGCTGAGACTGATTCAAGCACAGTGTTTTATTTTGCTTTGAAAATTTCGTTTTGTGCCTTTGGGACAAAGTACCGATTACAGCACTCATCCCGTTATTGAGGAGCCGCTAGCATTTAAAACATGTAGCGGTTTTTCAGGCAGTCCGTGCATTTTTAGTGCTTTTTGTCTTTTTTTTGGAACTTCGAAGAAATTTGACGCCTAGACCATTTTTTACGACTTTCCGTGCCGACATTAGTCAGTTTGGCATAGTTTCCAGTCATCCGAGTCAAGGTCAGCACGTTGCCATGACAGTAAACAATTCTTATTTCTTACATTACTTCTCATTTTTCACGCGTGCCAGATCTATGGACAGGATTTTGCTTAATCGTTAAGAAGTGTTAAAAATAGGTTTTCACACCAACTTGCAGAACATTTGTATTTCACATATGAACGAGATATTGTTTTGCATAAAATCTAGAATAATAGTGGAAGAAAGGGTTTTGCTCTGTGTCATCCTTATCGTTACCTTATAATACCCGAAAATGAATGGGACTTTCTAAATGGGTCTCTGTTAGGAATCTAGGATTTTGTGGTACCCTTGGCACCAACGCCAGAGAGAAAATGTATTCTCTCCGGAGACACGTAACTTAAGAATGCCGGTAAAGGTTTCGCATAATCGATAATGATGCTAAGAAGTGGCAAAATCAATGCAAAGAATTTTTCTCCATTCGTGTTATGGTACCAATGCATACCTTGTTATGATCCTGACAAAAAAACTTACTTGGATACTTATGGTTTTGCGTTGCAATACAATCCCCTCCTCCCAAAAAAATAGGTATCAGATCTTTCTGGTTTGAGCATTCTGTTTAGCAAATTTTTAGCTCTAGACGTTATAATAATGCATTCCGAGTGTAAACTGTTTTCCTGAAAATTACTTTAGCTCATGTTTGAAAAAATGCTGCCTTACAAATTATTCGTTACTCGGAAATATACATTTCTGTCGTAACAATTAATATCAGTCAAGTTTTAGCATTTTATTTTGGCGAAAAAAACAAAAAAACTGGATTTCTAATTTTTCTCACGTATTTGTTTCTTAAATTATCCAGAAACTATATTTTAAGTATTCTTTCTGTGGTTTCACGTTTTACTGACATACATTTTTTAATCTTCTCTATATTTGATCTGAAATAGGTAAAAAAACGTTTCTTCTGATGTTTTTTTAAAAGTGCAGTAACTTAGGATTAAAAAAAATGTTTGTCGTCAAAAGAGACTTTTTTCTCATATTTAGGCGGAAAAAAACGGAAAGAAAAATGCTGTTAAAATACGATCTACTCGTTCACGCACACACAAAAAAGGCAGAAAAATCAGTTCATTTTCGAGGCTCGTGTTCTCGTCGGAGCGTGAAAAGTGATGAAACTCGGGAGCAACAGCTGGAGCAATCAAAAGTAGTTCGGATCAGCAATTCTACATGACTTGTCTGTTATTCACACGATCAGGAAGAACTTCTGGAATCACTTACAATTGATTTAAAGCACATGTTTTTCATCTTTTACGTCTCGGCATTTTCATTATGGTGTGATTTATCTACAGATATAGAACGCCTGAAGTTTCTTTCACCCGCTTACAGTAGAACATTCGACAAATAGATTCTTTCAATTGCATTTTACTGTAAGACTCAAAATTATTTTCCTTTCTCGATTTTGCGTGAATCTTTCCGATGACACTCAGCTGTCCAACTGTGTCTTGGTATTTACAAAGTATGCTCCGTTATTGAAAATTTGATGATCTTTGAGGACTATACAAACAAGCAGTATATCTAGTTTGATGTTTAGTAAAAATGCAAGTTTATATTTCAGAATTGAGAACTTTTCAACACAAAAATGCCAAATAAAAAAAACACGAGAAAAAGAAGTTAGAATTTTATTTCACTTTATTGTTCAACGCTTTTAATATTATGTATTGTATAACCAACTAATTTCAAATTCATTTACTTTCTGTAAATTCAGGAATAACTCAGAAAACAGAGGTACTAACAAAAAGTGAATGAATGATCTGAACTCTCTTTCGTCTACCCAGTCCAGAATTTCTTTGCCACCAGCTGGCGCAACATGCTAGGTGCGAGATTCTGACCATCAGAGTGAGAGGGTTTCGGGTTCGAGTCCCGGTGAGGCATGGAGGTTGTGTTTGTTTTACGGCACTGGCTTTCTCCCTTTACTTGAGCCCGTGGCACAGGAGTCTAACCACTGCCTTTTCAACATCCGTCAGAGAATGGTCAGGGTTCGAATCCGAGTGAGGCATGGACGTTGTGTTTGTCTTATAGCAGTGGCTCTTCCCTGGAACCAGTGACCCTAAATAAGGGATGGGTTCTGATTTAAAGCCCATCGAGTTGCTCACGGTGGTCGTTAGACCCCAAACCAAAAAACCGTTTGACGTCAAATTTCTGAGGATTCTTTTCTGAAATTTTTAACTATGGTACATCATTTGACAAAAAGCCAGATCCGAGTTTGGGTTTGTTCACTCTCATAAATATCGATTCGGATTGTCACATATTTCCCCACTAACTGTTTCTTTCCAAAACTTTTCTTGCATCTTTTGCAAAACATTGCTAAAGCCATCGCTCTGTTTTTACGTTGGCATCTACATGCAAATTGAGCATACTTTTCTGAATAATTTCTAAGAGATATTTTGTGGCTAATAGGACGTACAGGAATCATAACTTAAATGCGTAAAAATTGGTGCATTTGTATTTTTAGAGTAGTTTACAATTTTTCACCTTGGAACTGTGAAATTCAGAAATTTGACATTTCTGAAGCACACCTGGGAAGAAATTTCTAAATCAGAGCAAATCAGTAGTTTGTTTGATTGGTATTGTGTATCAGTGAATTTTATTCCCCTTTTTGACTTCTGAAAAGTTCTTCTGAAACACTCCAGAGTGAACATTAGTGTGCATCTATGAGCCATTACATTATGACCACCCCAGCTTACACAAATGAGCGCGCCTCCAGACCATCGGCCTGCGTAGCGGAAGACGCAGCCGGGTCCCCATGTTCACTGCACATCATCGCCAACAACGCATGAAATGGGACCAAGATAATCAAGATTGGACTATGGATGATTGGAAGAAAATGGCCTGGTATGACGAATCAAGATTCCTGGTGCATCACGTAGACGGCCGAGCGCGGATACGCCGATTATTACCAACGGAGGTTATGGCACCTGAATGCATTGTTAGCCGGAAAGAGACCGGCGGCGGTGGTGTTATGCCGTGAGCGATGTTTTCTTGGGACAATTTAGGACCCATTATCCCGACAGCACAATCCCTGACAGCTGTCAGGTATCTGAACATCGTTGCGGATCAAGTTCACCCATTCGTGGCAACTGTGTTCCTTGCTGGTGATGGCCATTGCCAACAGGATATTGTGATTTTCTGTTAATGCCCTGGCCTCCAAATTCACCTGATAGAAATCCGATCGAACATTTTTGGTTCGACTTGGAAAAGCGGGTTCGCGCTAAAACACCACCCTACCAGAATGTACGGGAACTGGAGGACCTGCTGTTGACATTATGGTACCAGATACACCAGGATACCTATCGCCACCTCATCGAATCGATGCCTCGCCAAGTGGCCGCTGTTTTGCGGGCTAAAGGGAGTCCTACAGCTTATTAGGTTGGTGGTCAGAATGTAATGGCTCAGAGGTGTAATTCTCATTACACACAAAACTTTCATTTTCTAGAATTTATGTAGGAAAAGTAAAATTCTTAACAACAACATAAAACTTGTGACTGAGATTTTAAAAATTTCTTTTCAAACTTTACTTACATGAAAAAGGATTGTTCATTCTAAATATATCATATATTTGAGAGTAACGTTTACGATTGTCACGTTGAGTATTCAAACAATTTTCTATAAGAAATACGTCATACCTTGTTGTAAAATTATGATGTTGACGTCATTATGATTTACAAGACGCCATAAATCCATCATTTGAAAAAGCGAAAGTTCTTGTAGTTGGGTGTGACAATGCTTAAATTAAATAGTTCTTACAAATCAAGTGTGTTAAAACCCTAGTAAAGTATATTATTTAATATACGTAATACTAGCTGAGATAAATTGTAGTTGAAAATTTGTTTAACCACCTGACCGCGTTTCTCAGGAGATTGATATCATGAAGCGCATAAAAAAGAAAAGTGTACTCTGATTTGCCCTGGCGATGTGGCGCAGAAATGAGCCAATGATTTAATCGATCACTCAACTAAGAACGCGGGATCATTTCACTTGTGAAATTAAACTAATCCAGTCTCCTACTTCAGTAAACACGAGTTCTCGTTAAAGCCAAACACTGTGCCATTTTGACCAAGACCTTTTAGCCCTCTGGGCAGTAAAATTGGCATCAGTCACCTGCCGAAGTTTTATGACCTACTTTAGGTTCGTGTCAAATGGACGTCGTAAAACTTTCTGAGACGAAGGCAGGGAGATAGAGAGAAAGACGGAACACATAGATCAGAACTTGAAGAGGCACATGCAATATACCATTGCTCAGTCTAAACGTCTGCGTCTACGGCAAAGTAATCTCCGAGACAAGAGAGGTTAGTTTCTCTTCTAGAGATTAACCCATTATTGGACGTGCCGTGAGACGAAGAACTGTGTTACAACTTCATTGGAGTCATGAAAGGCCGAAGGTTTATTTTCGACATTCAAAGAGATATTTCCCAGCCAAACGGAAACAGTATTTTTCGTTTATTAGCTCCAAGCATAATTAACGTATACCTGTTCATAATTAGACTGAGAGAGTTCAAACAAAATATTGAACATTCTCTCATACTTATAGAAATGTTTGCAAAACAATAAAACACGGTAAGAATACTCCCTAAGAAAATAAGCTCCAAGCATAATTAACGTATACCTGTTCATAATTAGACTGAGAGAGTTCAAACAAAATATTGAACATTCTCTCATACTTATAGAAATGTTTGCAAAACAATAAAACACGGTAAGAATACTCCCTAAGAAAATAAAAATGCATTTATTTTCTCTGTTGGTGAACTGCGTGTCATGTAATGATCATTTTACTCGTTTCAACTGTATCGCAATTTATGAGCACTTAACAGAAAGAGAAATTTGCTAAGATCTGATTAACATCTTGAAATTCAATTTTGAGATTTGTGATACCTTTTCGTTTGAGGGTTTAACGACCACCCTTAGAAACTCAATGGGCTATAAGCAGTCGCTTGTCCCTTATTTAGGGTCACTGGCTCCAGGAAAGGGAGAGCGCCAGTGCTGTAGGACAAACACAACATCCATGCCTCAACGGTGTTCGAGCCCGGATTCACTTGGTAGAACAGTCATAAGCCAGTGATTAGACCGCTGCGCCACCGGGACAGCGCAGTACTATTGATCTCATATATACTACTAGTTTTGGTCATCTCGCTTCTCGTGTCGTTATACATCGATGCACCATTACATTGTGACCACCTACTTAATAAGCTGTAGAATCAGCTTTAGCCCGCAAAAGAACGACCACTCGGCGAGACATTGATTCGATCAGGGGCCGATGGGTATCCTGGGGTATCTGGTATCATAATGTCAACAGCAGGTCCTCCAGTTCCTTTACATTTTGGGGTGGTGGTGATTTAGCGTGAACCCACTTTTCCAAGTCGAACCACAAATGTTCGATCGGGTTCATGTCAGGTGAATTTGGAGGCCAGGGAATTAACAAAAAATCATCAGCATGTTCTTCAAACCACTCCTTGACAGTTCTGGCAGTGTGGCATGGCGCATTATCTTGTTGGTAATGGCCATGGTCAGCAGGGAACACAGTTGCCATGAATGGGTTAACTTAGTCCGCAACGATGGTAATGGCCATGACGAGCAGGGAACACAGTTGCCATGAATGAGGGAACTTGGTCCGCAACGATGTTCTGATACCTGACAGCTGTCAGGGATTGTGCAGTTGGGATAATGTGTCCTAAAGTGTTCCAAGAGAACATCGCCCACAGCATAACACCACCTCCGCCGGCCTGTTTCCACCCAACAGTGCATCCAGGTGCCCATTGTCTCCATTGGAAATCGGCGTATCCTCTCTAGGCCGTCTACGTGATGCACCAAGAATGTTGATTCGTCAGACCAGGATAATTTCTTACAATCATCCACGGTCCAATCTCGATATCTTGGGCCCATTTCATGAGTTGTTGGCAATGACGTGGAGTGAGCATGTGGACCCGGCTTGGTCTTCGGCTGCGCAGGCACATGCGCAGAAGGCTGCGATGAACTGCGTGTTGTGAGACATTTCCCTGATCACCACTGCTATAACTACGGGTGATTTGTCGTACTGTGGCCCTGCGGTCGCTGTGAAAAATGCGCGACAGTCTCCGCTCCCCTCTGGCATCAATGAGCTGCGGATGACACACGGCAGGACGAGGGTTCGTCGTTTAGCTATCTGTGCGCCGCTTTTGATACGAACTCCCTACAGCGGCACGTGAGCAACCCACAAGCCACGGCGTTTCCGAGATCGTAGTTCCGAAGCGCCGTGCCATCATAATTTTTCCCTTATAAAACTCCGATAAATCGGCAGCTTTTTCCATTCTGACTCCGAACACTCTACTAGCGGAATGTTGTGCCTTGGGTTGTGTATATACAGCTCTGTGAATTTTACCTGCACCACCGTTCGATCTCCAGGAGCGCTCATTGCTTTAGGCTGGGGGTGATCATAATGTAATTTCGCATCGGTGTATAACCGGTCCCTATATCTCATCTGATGTGTTCCTGTGCTTCATTTTACTGGTAAATTCATGTAAATATTACTGTGTTCTTCGTTCTCTTGTTTCTTTGCCTGGGGGTTTATCGACCACCGTGAGCAACTCGATGGGCTATAATCAGTCGGCCGTCCCTCAATTAGGGTCAGTTGTTCAAAGGTGCGGAGAGATCTAGTGCCGTACAAACACAACATTCATGCCTAACCGAGATTTGAGCCCGAACCCATCTCGGACGAATGGTCGGATCAGAGCTTAGATCACTGAACCACCGGAGTGGCTCCTACGTTCTTTGTCCCTGTGTTTCCTTTGCAATATGTGCTGATACCAGGACATCGTTACTGTTTTGTCAACACAGACCTTCTCCAGAAAACGCTGCTTTCAATTATTGTTCTTTTTTTCTTAATTTTTAAGCGTACGTTTGCTATTAATGCATATAAGCTCGCCAACATCTCTTATTCTGCAACATCCATTTTAAAAAATCTGGGTAGTGAACAACCCGGTTGGTAGAGATACTGTCGTCAAAAGTTTATTTTTTAGTCTCAGTTTCAGCATGCTTTCACAGGGTACATGTGAGTGTGACGTATTCTTCAGTTAACCCATCTCGGCTGCACCCACCCTTATCCTTTTGTATCTTTGTTCTTTCACTTCGTATTACTTTTTACCGGATACCAGAATCAACAATTATTATGTTTGTCTATTCTTCGCAGAACACGTGAGTTCCGTTTAAAACGCAATAGCTTCAATACTTCCTCTTCTAAAACTCTTCTTTAAAATTTGAGGTTTTCTAGCGTTCGTTCAGGTATAAACACAGATCATCACATCATCTGCAAACAACATTGCCCACAGTACTGTTTCCCTCACTCCCCTGTTGCTTCAACCGAAACGACGTATAAATATTGAAGAACTCCGAACCTCAATTCCAGTTATTTGTCTGTTCTACGCTACTCATTACACATGTGTGCGAGAAGCTTTGTACATATCTTTTTTTCGATTTGCACATATACTGTATCTTAGGTTTATCCAGGTCAGAGTACCACCAGTACCACCAAACAGAATAACCATGCCAGGAAGTTGTTGCGGTGCGTATGGTAGGATTAGCGCGGTGTCGTACACTATGAGTTGCTCAAACCTGATGAAACGGTCAATGATGAGCGTTATTGTCAGCAACTCATTTGTGTGAGTGACGCAATGGAGGTGAAAAGGCCATACACCGTCAAGGGCAGAAGGTCGGCCCTGTTGCTTCAGGATAACGCGCGTCCTCACACCGTGAAAACGACTTTAAACACGATCACCGACCTGGGATGGGAGATTTTGTCCCACCCGGCGTATTCTTCAGACTTAGCCCAGTCGGATCATCACCTCTTTCGCTCCCTGCAACATCACCTGAGTGATACGCACTTCACTTCTGTCGAGGAGGTCCCACACAAGTATTGATGACTTTATCAACTCGAAACAGCACTCTTTTTCGCAGTGGCATTCGTCAACTCACTGACCGATGACTCAATTGTATCCAACACGACGGGGATTATTTCCCTAATTAGGTACGTATTCGATTTGCAATAATTTGCTGTCAATGTGTCGTGCCTGTGGCAGAGAATTAAGTTGTACACCTAATAATTATAGATAATATTTTGCACCTGAATGAGGTGCAAAATGTTATCTATAATTTTCTTCATCTGAATACATCTCTTAAAGTGTTATTTCTTCATCTGAATCATCATCGACAACAATTATCAATCAACTGCGGGATGAAGGACTCCCAAGTTTCTAACACAGCCGTCGGTTTTGAGTCACTCTCCTCCATGTTACTGCGGCATGTTTTCGAATTTCATCCATCCATCTTGCATGTGGTCTTTTTCTGGGTCTTTTTTTGTCCCACGGTATTCAGTCAAAAATTTCGGTTGTCCATCGGTGGTCCGTTCTTCTGGCAACATGTCCATCCCATTGCCATTTCAAAGATTTTACTCTGGTCATGATGTCTTTTACTCTTATCATTTTCCTTACCAGCGAGTTTCTCATCTTATCTTTCCTGGTAACACCAAGCATGCATCTCTCCTTATTTTTTTCAGTTGTCTGCAGCCTTTGTGTGTCTTTTATAGTTAAGGTCCATGTCTCGGTTCCATATGTAAGAACTTGAAAGATACATTGATAAAACACTTTTCTTTTAAAACATAATGGCATATTGATATTGAAAATTGTAATGCTTCTTTCAAAAGCTCTCCAGCCAAGTTATACGCACCGATTAATTTCCTCATCAATGTGACCTTTGCTTGATATCTGTTGTCCAAGGGAAATGTAGGTATCAGTTACTTCGAGCTCTTCCCCATCAACCGCGAAATCTTCATTTCTTGTAAAAGCACTGCACTTTGGTTTTGTCTTCTGAAAGTTCATCTTTAATCTCGCTACTTTACTCTTATCAGCAAGTTTCTGGATCATACGCTGCAGTTCTGAAGGATTAGTTGCAAGAATGATTCCGTTATCAGTTTAAAGTCATCCTAGGGGAGGGGGGTTGAATATTACTCAATAGGCTTGCCAAGCAGGTTGGTGAGTATGGGATAGCATTTCCTCTAATTCCGGTGGTATAATTAATTATATCATTATGTGGCGGTTGTCAGAGCCCCTTTAGTGGGAACAGGATACACCACGAGAGTGAGGGGTTGACATTTGTCAAGGAGAGGCAATGATGTATTTGAGCATCATCTGACTTTCATGTGAATATATCTCCTGTATTGCTACTTCTTCATCTAACTGTATTTCCTAATCATACGAAGACTGTTCGCTAGAAGTAACAAGGATCAGTCTCCTGACTGGCGAAACTATTTCCTTCCATAAGTTTTGTCATATTATAAATCTCAAGACTTCGTGACACAGAATACTGTGCCATATTTACGGAGATATACCAAAACAAATGCCTAAAAGCTTATCCGCAAAAAAAAAAAGAAAGAAAGAAAGAAAGGAGAGAAAAAAGGAGAAACAATTTTTGCCGGATTAACAAACTTATAGATAGGATTCTCTTCTTACCTTTCACTCAGGTAAAGAGAGGGAATTATATTTCTGCTAGTGCTACTATGTACAGTTAACAGTTCTTTTCATTGGTCCTGAAGTTCGTGGTAGTACTGAAAGGAACATCTTCGTCCAATGCGCATATTGTGTCCATCTAGGTAAATATCATTCTGACCAATTTCGAAATAATTTATTTCTTCAACAACAAAATCTTAAAATTTGGTAATAAATTTATTAATTTCCGCCTTAAAAGCATTAAATACTTGATCAAAAACAAGAAAACCTTTTACTTAGCTGCATTTGGTTTTAAAATGAGAAGCAAAATTGATTCTTGGGCTATACAACATGATCGTTACTGCAAAAAATAGCATTTATTTTATATGCCACCATACCCATGCGGTAAGTGACATCATCCGCAAACGACGTGACATACGTAGGTAATTAGACACCTGATTAATACACACAATTCACGCGGATTAGGAGCATCAAACAGAAATCATCGCTCTTTCCACGTTTATAAGTGAGTCACGGAAAAATTCTCATCGGCCGCCATCGGGAACATGAATTTTTCCGGTGGCTGCCGATGAGAATTTTTCCGTGACTTATTTATAAACGTGCAAAGAGCAATGCCTTCTATTTGAGACACCTTATTTGTTAATAATATTTATTTTTTGTTCGCATGGAATGGAAGGAGCTGTAGTTGCAGCTGGATTTATCATCTGGTAGCCATACCTTTTGTAGTACACTGGGCTTTCACCCCGTCAGGCCTTGTGGAAATAAGATCAGCAATGGTGCTCTGTGGAATTTGAGCCCACGATTCAGGTAACAAGGCCAGCAGGCGTGTCTTGTTACGTGAAAGTAACTATATGGCCCATAGATGTTCAATTGGGTTTATGTCAGGGCTCTGGCTTGCCATGGAAGTTTCTGGATGGTATTTTGTTCGTGTCCCGTTTGGGTAGGTTTTGCCCTATGACATGGAGCGCCATCCTCCACGAACAAGGACGTAGGTAGCATTTGACACCTGACCACTGGATAATAATGGTAGCAGGCCCATCTCAAGGATGGTTATGTACTTTTGTGCATTGATGTTGCCTTCACATTGCAAGAGGACTGAACGACCAGTTATCCATATGATTACCCATGTCATGCCTGAAAAACTGACGTGTTTCACAGTTGGCTGTAGGTGCTTCAAGCTGAATTTCTTGACGGAAGATCTCCACACCCAGGCACTGCCACTGTCCGAAAATTGTGCAAATCGGGACTCGGAGAATATGGTAGTGTGCCAAAAAGCATTTGGTCTCTCAATCATGTCTGTTGCAATCATATTTTCTTCTCGCAAAAGAGCTGTACGTCGAGCCGCTCTTCCATGACAACCAAGTCTGCGAAGTCACCACTGAGCAGTTCTGGAACTCACTTGGAGTTCTTCTGCAATCTCAGCGGTCTTGCTACGATGATTGGTTACCACAGAAAGCTTGACAGCTCGAAGACACCTATGTGATGGCTCAGGGCGTTTTATGCATGGTGCTGGTGCTTCATTACCCTGCCTTACTGAATTCCACTAGCATCCGATTAAGTGTTGCAAGAGGAATCTGCAGGTTTGAAGCAATCTGACGCTGGCTGGCTCCGAGATGCGATTGCCCCACGATTCGTCCTCTCCAAAAATCGCTTAGTTCCTTGGCTCAGTTAAGTCGAGGCATGTTCGTTTTACTCATTGACGTTGTCGTACAAAATACGAGGTCCAATCAAAAAGTTTCGAGACTAGGCCGATATACAACAAAGTACTTATATTATTTAAGTCTGGCTATGATCTCCCTCAAAGTAGTCTCCTTGAGCAGCGATACACATCTGCCAGCGTTTGTGCCACTGTTGGAACGCTCCCTGGAAGTCGTGTTCGCGAATCGTGTCAAGCACCGTCTGCGATTCGCGCTGGATCTCGTCCACGGTTTCAAAACGTCGACCTTTGAGCTTCAGCTTCGGGAACAGAAAGAAGTCGCAGGGGGCCACATCCGGCGAGTAAGGCGGGTGAGGAAAGGTAGTCATGCTGTTGCGGCTGCAAAACTGGAGTGTTGCCAACGCTCTGTGAGCTGCTGCATTGTCGTGATGGAGAAGGAAATCGCCCCTGCGCCACATTCAGGTCGTTTGCGGCAAATGTTCTCCCTAAGACGTCGCAGAACATCGCAGGAAAAATGGGCGGTGACGGTCCCTCCGTGGGGGACGAATTCACGGTGCACAACTCGACGAATGTCGAAGAACACGATGAGCATGCTTTTGGTTGCGCTACGGGCCGGTCGGGCATTTTTCGGTCGTAGAGATGCCGGGCTCTTCCACTGCGACGGCTGTTGTTTGGTCTCCGGGTCGTAACAGTAGACCCAAGTCTCGTCCCCAGTGATGACCCGCGACAGGAATATTTCATGCGTCTCCGTCACCGATTTGCCGAGTTTGAAGCAGTATTTGATGTTCCCTCGCTGCTCTAGTTTTCAGTCCATACGAAATCGCAGCTATGTTCCGCACGTGGTCACCAAATATCGTGTAGCACAGCTCCCGATAATCGCAGAACGACGCCACTCGGCACAGTGACTCGTAAAGGTCACTGCCCTCGACCGCTGCTATCGCATCCGCGTACTGCCATCTGTTGGCACACTACGTACCTAGTCTCGGAACATTTTGATCGCACTACATATATTAAAGGGAATTTGAGCACACAATGGAATATAGACAAAAACCGCCAATAGCGGTATAACTATACCATCAGGATTAGAAGAAATGCTATCCCACACTCACCAACCCGCTTAGCCGGCGTGGTGAGTTATGGCCAAACCTCTCCACACCCGTCAGAGCTGAAGAGTATGATCAAGAAACTTGATGACAAGAGTAAAGAAGTGGGATTAAAAATGAACTTTCAGAAGACAAAAGTGATGTACAATGCTTTTGCAAGAAATGAAGATTTATCGATTGACGGAGAAAAGCTGGAGATAACAGATGCGTGCGTTTATCTTGGACAGCAGATATCAAGTGAGGGTTACATTGATGAAGAAATTAATCGGTGTATAAAACTTGCCTGGAGAGCTTTTGGAAGAAACAGCATAATGTTCAAGAGCAATATGCCATTATGTCTTAAAAGAAAAGTGTTTGATCAATGCATCCTTCCAGTGCTTACGTATGGTGCAGAGACGTGGGCCTTAACTAAAAGAGGCATACAAAGGCTGCAGACAACTCAAAGAGGCATGAAGAGGTGCATGCTTGGTGTAACCAGGAGAGATAAGAAGAGGAACTCGTGGATGCGAAAAATGACAAGAGTGGAAGACATGATGATCTGAAAGAAAAACCCTGAAATGGCAATGGGCTGGACATACTGCGAGAAGGACAGACCATCGATGGACAGTCGAAATTTTAGATTGGATTCCAAGGGACAGGAAAAGACCCAGAAGAAGACCACATGGAAGATGGGTGGATGAAATTCGAAAGTCTGCGGGAGTAACATGGAGGAGACTGGCACAAGACAGACCGTTGTGGAAGAGGCTAGGAAAAACCTTCGTCCACAGTGGATTGATAATGGTTGACAATGATGACATAACAAAAATGACATTACGACAGGTGTCTATTTACTTACGTGATGTCTGTGTATTGAGGAATATACCTCCGCAAGCTCAAGTATTAGTAATCGCAGTTGATCAGTATTTAAGGGATTTCGAAAGTGGTATGATAGCTGGCGCGACTATCATACCGTGGTGGTATGACTTCCTCTCGGAAATTACCACTAAATTTAGATTTATACGGTCAACAATTTCAAGAATGTACCTGGACTACTCAAATTCAGGGAAAACGTCCAGAGTGCGAAACCGGTGTGGTCGTAGAAAAGCCGTGGACGATCGTGGACAGCGACGTCTGGCGCGCATCGTAACATCCGCCTAGCGTGCAACATGGCCGCAAATCACAGCGCAATTCAATGCTGGGGACAGTGCAAGTCGGCGGTGGCTCTGTTATGGTGTGGGGTGTTTTCAGCTGGCACGCATGACGACCAGTCATACGTCTGCACTCTGACCGGTGTAACCATTCTTGAGAATTACTTGCGCTCGTTCATGTCATGCAAGCTCTCCGATGGGTGCGACCTCTATCGACACGACACTGCGCCACCTCACAGTCCACAGTCTCCCGATTATGACTGGAGGAATATTCCACGGAGTTTGGCATCCTTACGTGACAGCCTTGTTTGCCGGATTTAAACGCCATCGAACAAATTTGGGATGCTGTTCAATGTTCCGTGAATGCCAGGAATCCTTCACCAGCAAATATTACCGAATTGTGGGACGCTCTTCAGGAAGCATGGTATGCACTGTCTCCACAGTACTAAGAGTACTCGTAAAGTCCATACCCTTTCGCGGTGCTGCCGTTATCCGATCGCGAGAACGGCCACCGCGGTATCTGAGAGGTGTCCCAGTTTCTCGGCACTTCAGTGTACATATAGCCATTTTCATTTAGCCTGAAATTTACCAAAAAGTATGAAGTCGACAAAACTGGAACCTTCAGAAGTAAGGATTCACTGGCTGGATGAAAGATGCGATGTTTCGTGACACGGGAAACAAGAAAGCTGACACCGAATTTTCGGGTGTAATAAGCACGTTTTTTGAATCCGTTCTGGCTCAAAATAAATTAATCAAAACTATTCAAAGTCAATGGAACCGGTATGGAAAACAATAGCATCTGACGGAAGATAGAAGTTTTTCAATCGTTTTTAATCCCTCAGATATTGCTGTAAACGGAATCGTGAGCTTACGCCCTCTGGTTGCACACTTGTGCGTTAAGAAAAACAAATTTATAGAAGAAACATTTCGCACCGGAAACGCTATGCAACACAGAAAGAATTTTTCAAATCGGACTCTTAGAAACAGACATATCGACAAAAACAGAATGTGCCGCCCCGGTGGCGCAGTGGTCTAAGGCGTTGGCCTCTGATCATTCGTCCGTAAGGGGTTCGGGTTCGAATCCCGGTCAGGCATGGATGTTGTGTTTGTCTTACGGCACTGGCTCTCTCCCTTCCCTGGAACCAGTGACCCTAAATTAGGGACGGGCGACTGCTTATAGCCCATTGAGTTGCTCACGGTGGTCGTTAAACCTCCAATATAAAAAAAAAAAAAAAAAAAAAAAAACAGAATGTGACTTTACGTTCCCTGTTGGGAAAACCATACATTATTTTAGTAAGAAAGTATTCTCAAAAGGTTTTTCGATGTGGGCGGTATCGATCCAAGAAAAAAATGTTTAGTCCAGTTTTCAGGAGCTCAGATTTTGCTGCAAATATTTCAGAAGCAGAAATGAATACTTATGCCTACATGGTGGCCAAACTATTCTTTACCAAATATTAGAAATTATATGAAAAAACATTTTCCATCAGGAGCTGTATGCGATACAGGAAGAATTTTTTAAAACGGAGTTTTAGAAGCAGAAATAACTCAGAAAACGCAATTTACCTTTGTGCCCCCTAGCGGACAGCCTATTATTTAGTTGAAAATTCTGAATTTATACGAAAAACATTTCCCATCGAAAACACTATCCAACAAAGAAAGAAGTTTTCAAATCAGACTCCTAGAAGTAGAGATATTGACAAAAATAGGATATACATCTACGCCCGCTGGCGAAGGAACCATGCATTATTTCAAGAATAAAATGTTTCCTAAAAGGTTTGTCGACATGAGTAGTATCGGTCAACAAACGACTTTTTTTTCAATCGAGATTTTAGAAGCTCATATTTTGCAGCTAATACATCAGAAGCTTACGCCACCTGGTGGTCAAACCATTTTTTACAAAAATTAGAAATGATCTGCAAATGATTTCCCATCAAAAGCTGTTCCGGTGCAGAAAGAATTTTTCAAATCGGAGATTTAGAAGCAGAGATATAGGGGGGAAAGCAATTTACCTTTACGCCCCCTAGCGGAATGTCTATGAATTACTTGACAATTTGGAAATTATATGAAAAACATGTCACACTGGGAACACTATCCAACAAAGCAGTTTTTTAAATCTGACTCCTAGAAGTAAAGATATTGACAAAAATACGAAATACATCTACGCCCCCTGGCGTAGAAACCTTGAATTATTTTAAGAAGAAAATATTTCGAAAAGGTTTATCGATGTGAGTGGCATCAGTCCACGAAATAAGTTTTTCAATCGATGTTTTAGAAGCTCAGATTTTTTGACAAATACATCAGAAGCAAAAGTTAACACTTACGCCCCCTGGTGGCCAAGGTATTCTTTATCAAAAATTAGAAATTATATGCAAAATATTTTCGATCAGGAGATGTGTCCGCTGTAGGAAAAAAATTTCAAATTGGAGTTTTAGAAGAAGAGTTATTGGGAAAAATGTAATTTACTTTTACGCCCCTAGCGGAAAATCTATGCGTGATTTGAAAAAGTAAGTATATCTAAAATACTCTTCGACATAAATGGAATCGAAAGATAAAATAATATTTTCAATCGGATGTTTAGAAGCAAATATGTGGAATAAAACGTGTTTTCGAATTCGACATCTGCATTTACGCCCTCTAGCATCGAAATTGTACATCGTAAAAAAACAAAAAAAACGAAATAAGGGATCGTCATTCGCTTATTTCAAGCTTCCTAATGCAAAAGGAATTTTTGAAATCGGAATAATAGTTGCAGAGATGTCGTGGGCACAGTTGGACGGACGGACAAACCGCTAACATAAGCACGATCTTTTTTTACAAAAGACCTGCTAAAAATGAATGGGAAAAATCCTCAGGCTTATTCTGTATTTACACATGTCAAATATGTATGACATAAAACGAAAGATGTTTTACATGCTCACATCGATGAGAATGAATCGACTGAGTAAAATCTCGGTAGTTTTGCCCTCAGACATTTGCTCGTCTTGCATATGCATTTTTGTCTAGTCGTGGTGAAAGAAAAAAATGCGTTCAGGGGATGATGTAGTATAACTAGAGGTAAGCATCGCAAAACGATCATGAATGGAATACGAGATTACACCATACAATACAAATTTTAAAGATGGCAATCCGTTTTTTTTTTTGTTTGGTTGGAGGTTTAACGACCACCGTGAGCAACTCAATGGGCTATAAGCAGTCGCCCGTCCCTAATTTAAGGTCACTGGTTCCAGGGAAGGGAGAGAGCCAGTGCCGTAAGACAAACACAACATCCATGCCTCACCGGGATTCGAACCCGGACCCCTTTCGGACGAATAATCAGAAGCCATCGCTAAGACCAATCCGTTTTTTGGAGTAAATAGGACAAGGGTGGTAAGTTAGATGATATCCGAAAACTTCAAAAATTAATTGGAAACTTGAGACTTGGTCGTTCTGGGTGGTGTAGTGGTTAACATACCCGGGCGCTATTTGGGAAACGCGGGTTCCATTCCGTTCTATAACGACGAAAATTTCAAGTTTTCCGATATTATCTGACTTACCATCCTTGTCATATTTACACCAAAATACAGATTGGCATCTTCAAAATTTGTATTTAAAATGATTTGAAAACTATTCTATTCGAAATGAAAAAATCAGGATATACCATAAATAAACTGGAAGACAAATTAAACTGAATAAACTCAACATTCTGTTGGCTATGACAGTAGCGGGAATAACAGTCCATAGGCATAAAGACAGAAAAAAATGCGACATTACATGAAGATTTGCAAAACAGTCTTGGAACATTGACCTGACCACATTAATTTAATTTTCAAAGCTGATTTTGCAATACTTTTACGCTTCTTAGAAACTTAAGTTAAAACCAATGTATAACTGGAGTCCGACATTTGTGACCCACGTAATCACACTGGATGGGAAAAAAGAATATTTTATGCAAAAGAAAATAAGAGAAATACTTTGCATCAATTGTCTGAAGGCAACGGTCGTCAAATTTTCAGTTGCTGCTTTATCAGTGATCTATCTACGAAGGTGAACAATATGATTTCCTGTAAAACTGAACAAAAAGTGGAAATTTAGCTTGGCAATTTCAAAATAAGGTCTCATGTTCTATAGAAAAGTGCAAGCTTTATTAAAACACATTTAGTTTCATCTAATAAATAACATTTTTCATTATAAACTAAGTAAAATATTTTCAATGCCAATAGCGCAATGTACACTTCGTCAAAATGAAAGACAAAGACAGAACATAATTAATAAATGTAGCGAGACATACCCTATTATAAACATATCTTACATTTAAAAATTAGGAGTATGCTTTACCAAAATTAAGAAAAAATAAAAAATGATATGCTTCTTTAAATACTTTACCAAAAATGTTACTGAACAAAAACACCAATAAAAGAAACACTGCTGTAAGAATTATTTGTTACATCCATGAGTCAGGCTTTTCAGCATAGGGTTTAAGGACTTCCTCTCAGAGGTAATACAGTCAGTCGAATAATATCTTCAAGTGTAAGTCTGAAAATTTTATGTTGTTTGTAACGTGGATGAAAGTCTTACACGTAAATGATGCTGAGTAGAACTAGAAATTCAATTTCAACGTCTTTTCAAAAAAACAAAATTTATTCTTTTCTTACATTATTATTATTTGGCAATGCTATAGTTCTTCAATTCACTCCACAGTTTTAGACAGAGAGCTGAATGATTTAAAGATTTTTTTGTTTATGATAAGATTATATGGAATGGGCCATAAAAAGAAAGTTTCCTCATTCTATCAAAGTTCTTGTGTCCAGATACTAGTTGGATTTATTGAAATATTTCCTCCATTTTTAAGGTAATATTTCTAATGCCGGTTAAAGAACTGTAGCGTACTTACTATTTGAAACTTGTATATATAGTTTACTGAGCACCACATACAGTCAGTTCTTATCCATTCATTTAAAGTAAAGCAGGAGTCACTCAAATAAAGTTTAAGAAATAGTTACTTACACTGCTTCCATTTATTCTGTCAACATCTCATTAGCGCTATTTATGCAGAATATGATTTATAACAGCATCAATCTTTCGCAGCTAATTAATGTCCGTTAGTAAAATAGAAAACTTTCACTCCAAACACTCAATATGCAACAGCATAACGCAGCTCAACACACAAATCAAACTTCAGCGTAACACAGCTTCCACAATTATAACATAACACCACCACACTTTTAACTTCTGCTTCAACATTATATATCTCTAGTTCTTATCTGTCAACATGCATACGTCACGCTCGCTGACCTCAGAATTGTTGCCAACGTTATTCCGTGAGCAAGAAAATATAAAGTTAAGGCTGAAAACGCAAAAAGAGAATGCACTCAAATTTATACAGAGAAAGCAACTAAAATTGAAAGTTAATTTAGAGTACGCGTCACAAAACCATCTTTCATTTAGTTTTAAATAATAAATCGTAGATGCATTTGCATGATGTATTATATATTCAGAAGCGAACTATTGGAACAGCGGTTTCATTTCGGGTCCCAGTAAAACATGTTGCACCTTTTTAGGTTCCGGTAATTTCTTTTGCCCTTTCGGTTTTGAAATCCACAGTACAGTAACACGCACCAGAATAGTGAATATGTATTTGTTTTATATTAGTGCGACTTATAGTTTAGTGAATTAATTAAAAATCAAATAATCAAAGTACAATTTTAAATTTGCCATGGTGTTCAATGCACTTGATTTTCAGAATATATATAACTGAAATTACAGTCTATTCCTGAGAGATTAAAGACATTATTTGTCTAAGTAAGAAAATATAGCATTTCATGAGACAAGATTGGTAAAAATCTTGTCTAAATCTAGTGCTGAAATTTTCTAGTCGTTTCGGCATCCAAGTGGTAAGAGGCACGAGTTGGGTCCGGGTTTTAATAATTGTTTGAGCTTAGACCCTACTCCAAGATGCCTTGTGGCACTCGCCCTTGCTCGGATTCAGTGTTCCTAAATTAGGGAAGGGCGAACTGTTTATAGTCTAAGATGCTCACTATGCGCAATAAATAAAAATTTTTTTGAATTACTCTGAAATTTTCCATAGAGAAAAGGGATCTACTTGAACCAAAGATCGTGAGATGTTTGAAACTGTTCCCACCAGCTTCTGTTCACACAGAGTTTCTTGCTCCGAGAGTTTAATGGAGGTCAATTAGTGTTGGTATCAGTAATATCTGGTATGACTCAGAAGAACACACGCCCTTCCTTTTCACATGTCCATTATTGTCAGACGAGCCGTTACTAAGTGACCCAATTTTCCATTACCTTCTGCAGCTCTCGCTTTCTTGCAAGGTCCTTACGAATGTGACATGAACGCCACTCATTACTTCCGCTGGGCATACACACACAAGCAATTATTGGTATGTCTAATGAAAAACATTATGACCTAGCCAAATATCTCATTGTATAATTGAGCTAAAGTTGAAACTCACGATGATAAAAACCTAGAACACAATGTCCCTTGGATTTTAAAGGAACAGAGCGTCTTGTGAAAACAGAAGTTTAACCCTGGCTGGCTATAATAATCAACACAGCATCAGTTATCTTATTAATTAAGAGACGCGTGTAGATTAGCAAATGCTTTCCCGAAAATACGTGACGGAACTCTGAAAAGCATAGGCAAGTCGAAAAGGTTAATTTTACAACATCTATCACAGACGCAGTAGAAATTATTAAATGTACGAGCTAAAAAGATGGAAGCTATAAATAATTTGAGAGCGCTCTTTTAATTCTTTGGCATGAACAAGCACAGCAGAAAGCTCATGTTCGAAAGGACTTTTGAAGAACAGGAGGAAAACTTATTAAAAACATATTCAGGATTCCTTTTTAATTTTTGTCTTCTGAAAAGTTTATAAAAATATAGCACGCCAAATAAAAAATATTTGCTAAAACTATTGATTTGATTCCTTCGCGTATGAGTTGTACTGATATACGAATGAAACAAGTGCAGAAAAAATTCTTCAGCAGTTAAATGATTTTCAAATCCATTGAAGCACAAGGAATGGATAGCAATATCTGTTGAATCCAAAACTTTCAACCATTTGTACATATTTCAATTACAAGGAGAGTGTGTTCCGAAGAAAAAGATGAACGCTAAATAAATCATTCGAAGAATAAAAATAGGAAACTTCAGAAAATATGTGATTCAAGCACAAAAAAATTCAACTTGTTAAATTTCCCGACGCAGTTTTAAATAACCCATTTGATATCACAAATTCTTGGCGATCCTATTTCTTCTACGTCCTTTCAGATGCTGTAGGAACTGTATTTTCTCCGCAGAACTCTCGAAGTTATTTGTCGGAAGGGTTTTCAGTACTTTCTATTTTATTTCGCTTGCTTGGCTGACACAGAAATATTCTTTGAATCGAAATGAATTCTTAAAAACCTATTCGATGCAGGCACGGAATAATTTCTTTCATTTATCTTTTTAAGACGTACAGCTGAGGTGATCAAAATCTGTCGCGTCAAATTCAGTTTTGTAAAAAAAAACTCGTGTAACCTCTCGCACGCATGAGTTGAAATTAATTAAAAAAAACAGTGAAAAGTATAACATATCTCCATTTTATTACCTTTTTTTTGTATTTCCTTCTGGAATAGTGGCGTAAAATAACTGTTTATTCAAAGTGAAACCCAAAGCAAGCTTTTTCTAATTAATATTTGGCATATACGAGCTATTTCCTTTGTTTGGGAGCAGAGGCGTAACCAGGCATTTCTGCGTCCGGAGCAAACCACAAAATACTGCGCCCCCATCTGTCTTTCGATTATATATAAATGAATATCTACATGTGTATGTGAATTGCTAATTTAATAGTTATCATCATCATCATCATTGTCAACCATTATCAATCCACTGCTGGACGAAGGTCTCCCCAAGTTTCCTCCACAACGGTCTGTCTTGTGCCAGTCTCCTCCATGTCACTCCCGCATATTTTCGAATTTCATCCACCCATCTCCCATGTGGTCTTTTCCTGTCCCTTGGAATCCAATCTAAAATTTCGGATGTCCATCTATGGTCTGTCTTTCAGGCAGTATGTCCAGCCCATTGCCATTTCAGGGATTTAACTCTGATCATGATGTCTTCCACTCTTGTCATTTTTCGGATCCACGAGTTCCTCTTCTTATCTCTCCTGGTTATATACGTACATATGTATTACTAATTTAGTAGTTATGTTCGTACATATGTGTTACTAATTTAATACTCATATATGCTACTAATATCATGCAATAGTCGTATATATAAGCACACCGGACAAAAAATTAGTCACCCCTGGGAGAACTTACTTAATAACGGGTGACCGCGCCTCTTGCCTTGATAACAAAATGAATCTGGTGTGGTAGAGATTCCACGAGGTTGTCGATGTATTGAACATCGATTTGCAGCTACTCGTGCGTCAATTGGTCCCGAAGTTCCGCCAGTGAACGTGAGTGTCTATTTCGGCGTTTCACTTTCTGTTCCAAATGATTCCACAAATTTTCAATAGGATTCAAATCTGGAGATCTAGCGGGCCAGTCGAGGTGAGGCAGTGTTGCTGATTGTTCGTCGGGCCACTCAGACACAGTTTTAGCTTGGTGCACACGGCAATTGTCGTCTTGGAAGACAGGAGTGACAATGTGACGCTACCCCTGGAGATGTAGGGCAAAGGGCAACATTTCGTCATTCAGAATGCGGAGGTACGCATTCTGGTTCAAATTCATAGTCACTGCAACGAGAGGGCCTATTTCGTGGTACGAAAAACATCCCCAAAATATCACAGAACCCCTTTCCAGCTTGAACAACACCTTAGACACAGTCAGGATTAAAGGCTTCATTGGGTCTGCGATGCCCTCGTTATTATCGCGCGGGTTCCTGTATGGGTTCACCCGACGTAATATTTGTAACCAAGAGGAAGTGTGGAGTGGATTGTGATTCTGCGATTCCTTGATTTAGGGCTGACGCAGCTTCAGGATCCACTTACGGGACGTTGTGATTCACTCAGCAGATTTTCCTTGGGGAGTCAAAGGGTCTGCTGTGTGCCACAATGATGTTAGACCGTCTAGAATTTGAAACATATGATAAAAAACTGCTGAGTCCCTGCCGTAGAAAAATATTATTTCCATGTATCCAGGGTTGAGCACACAATTTGCAACTATAGAAACACTCATGACAATATATTAGACAAATTAACATGTAAACAATTTATTGGTCTTGTTTTGGCAAGTAATAAGAAAATAAAAACAAACGTAGTAGATTAGGACCCCTTTGCTCATAACCTTAAGAATGTAAGTTGTCATATATATATTAAACTTGCAGCCACATCTTCCACTGCTGTTGTCCTCCCAAGCTTCCTCTTCTTTTTTTCAAAGCAGTTCTTGGTTTTCCTGATAATTTGTTCACATGCAACTTGTTCTTAGACCCATGTGGCTAATTTTGTTGCTGTTTCCATAAGAGCTTTGAATTTACTTGCATTCTGTTAACTTCAGAGATGTCCACTTCTTCCGATGTTAGGCCTTCTAAAGCCAGAGAACCTGTTCTTCATGATGCTTCTAACTTGAAGGTATTATGGTGTTTTTTTAAGGTTGGTTATGTCAATAGATTTTCCACGTTTGTCTTATGAGCTTGCCACGTTCAAGTTTAGTGTTGAGGGTGCATCTTACATCTCACCAATCTATGGTCACTACCTGTGTTGAACTTGTTTAGCACACTGCAGTCTTCTATGACATAATGGCATTTTTTGTTACACATAATAAAATCAATTTCACTTGTTGTCCCATTTGGATGTCTCCATGTCCATTTCCTGTGTGGCTTTTTCTTGAAGAAGGAGTTCAAGATGAAAAACCCTTCTGCCTCCTGCAAACTCAACGAGAGTATTTCCACGCTGGTTTCTGCTGCCATGACCGAATTTCAAACCTACTGAACAGTTTCATTTCTGTTGCCGTTGCCCTATTTTTGCATTGAAATCTCCCATACTCATTTTCAAGTGCTGCAGCAAGTCTTTATTATTTAGATGACAAATTTCCTCATAAAATTCTTCAATTTCTTCTTCAGGATGACTTGTGGTGGGTGCATAAGTTTGAATAATCTGGAGCCTGGTATCTTCTCGAGTTGGATGAAAACGAGTCGTGCAGCTCTGTCAGAGGAACTTTCAACTTCTACAACTTTATCCTTCAGTTTCTTCTGTTGTTTATTATAAATCCAACACCACTAGTTCTGCCAGTATCTGTCCCACGATAGTAGAAGAGATGTCCATAATTTTCAGTTCGATGAGATCTTCTCCTTTTCTCCTTACCTCACTTAGCCCCACGATGTCCAACAACACTTTACACCTAAAAAAAGTGCGATAATAGCAATAATAATACCGACTTTTCTGACAGGAACCAGAAGATGCTCATTGACTTCTCGCTTATTAAACCTCATTACTTTTAGCGGAAAACTTCAGTATGCACTGATCATTAATACACTGATATTTTGAGGGGACACCAAAAAGAAAGAATGTGATGGAATTCCTACCTTAACATCCACCTGGAGAGAAGACCGCGCTGCTGCTCCGGCACCACACGAAATATGGAACCAAATGAAAGTCCAGTATTCTTGAAGTCATTTATCGTCAAAAAACACTACAGTTTTTCTTTCAACAAAGGTACTAGCCTCAGCTAGATGTCTCTGTCAGTCACGTTTCTTTCACGCAGCCGCCACCATTGGTGTTAGCCCTCATCGCCCTTAGCAGGGTCACTTCCCTTGAAAACCTCAGTTGAGATCTTTCATCTGAATCACGGGAAACTGTACGCAGTTTTCGGTAGATTCAGCCCTACCTCCAAATTTGGCAGCGACTAAGTTCCCCAGTACTCTGTGCCGCTAATACATCAATGTTTGGGCCTACGCAAAACGGAAAATGCAGGAAGTGCCAAGTGTTTACATGGCAGTGCCTAGGTGACAGTCAAGAAAAAAGTAACAAGTGATCCTCTTCTCGAAAATTTCGACAACTTTTCCGGGATCCACCCACTACACATCAAAATTATGCCATCTCCAATCCCGAGCCGGGGAACGCAGGCCTTCCCTGAATCAAATTTCCAAGTCTAAATTTTACTGGTCGGAAAATTAACATAGGATTCATCTATTTGTTAGGGGTCAAAATGGGTATCCGATCCAGTACTCTAATCCCAATCAATCGCAGTCTCTGGGAATAAACTCTTATGTTCAGTTAGTCCGTGTGACATAAGACAACAGGCCATAAATCCTGGTTCAATAAAAGTGTTATTTTCGATTCCTGCAAGTCTGCCGGTCGCTCAAACTCTTTGTAGATGTACAGACTAGCGGACACTTTGATGACAGCCATAAAACTCTTTTACAAAGCTGATCCATTGCTGATAACGCCAACGCCGTTACTTTCTATCATCCGACATTGGGGCTTGCTCAGCTCTGGAAATCTCTACTGACAATGTATTGCAAATGGCAAATAAAACAAGAAAAATATATTTATAAAACGTACACCTTCCACCAAAATTCATTACCCAAATTAAAAAACGAATAAATAAATTCAGAAATTGGGTTTCCACCTGGATGGGAAGCCTTGCGGTTGCGAGCGCTGTCACATCGTCGCCTCCCATCATTGGAGTACAAAAAAACCTTACTCATAAGACCCAATTCCTCATTTCCAATTTTCCACAGTAAAGTTTTCGTGTCTCTGAGCCCACTGATAACGTGCTACTTTGTGACTTGCTGTTAAAAGAAGTCTCTTCCGTGGCACTCTACTCCAGATGTCCATCGCATGCAGTTCTCGTCGCCATGTCTTTTTGGAAATTGGTTGGGGTGGACTTTCATTGACTGTTTGGGGCAATTGTTGCCTGGATTAAAACCGATTTGCAGTTACTAGGCCTGAAACGTGGCAGCGGTCCCTGTTGGTGAGAATGGTCTTCCGGCTACAGTTACGTCGCCGATTTGCAGTTGACTGCAAACTACACCACTATTTGTAGACCCGCTGGACAGTACGCTTCGACACACGAACAAATTGGACGACTCTCTTTGTGTCCGTGGGCACGAACAAACACGATGGCTCCTCTTTGCTACTTAGTAACGTCTGTCTTATATCCCATATTGCAGACTAAATTCAAAACACACGTTGCTCTTCACCACTGCACGAGACAGAAATGATCCTGTAACCACGTTAGTCCTATTTACTTCCTAACAATGCTATAATGGCGCCCTCTATGCAACCGATAACTTCCTACTGTCATTTCTGTTAGGGTGACTAATTTTTTGTCCGGTGTGCATAGTTATATATATATATATATATCATCATCATTATCAACAACCATTATCAATCCACTGCTGGATGAAGGTCTCTCCAAATTTCTTCCACAATTGTCTGACTTGGGCCTGTCTCCTCCATGTCACTCCAGCATACTTTCGAATTTCATCCATCCATTTCCCATGGGGTCTTCTTCTGGGTCTTTTCCTGTCCCTCGGAATCCAGTCTAAAATTTGGGTTGTCTATCGGTGGTCCGTTCTTCTGGCAACATGCCCAGCCAATTGCCATTTCAGTGATTTCACTCTGGTCATGATGTCGTCCACTCCTGTCATTTTCCTTATCCACAAGTTCCTGTTCTTATCTTTCCTGGTTACACCAAGCATGCATCTCTCCATGCGTTTTTGAGTTGTCTGCAGTCTTTGTATGTCTTTTTTAGCTAAGGTCCATATCTCGGCTCCATACGTAAGCACTGGCAGGATGCATTGAATTAAACACTTTTCTTTTGAGACATAATGTCATACCGATCTTAAAAATTGTACTGTTTCTTCCAAAAGCTCTCCATCCAAGTTTTATACGCCGATTAATTTCTTCATCAATGTGACCCTCACTCGATATCTGCTGCCCAAGATAAATGTAGGAATCGGTTGTCTCAAGCTTTTCTCCATGAATCGCAAAATCATAATTTTTTGTAAAAGCATTGTACATCACTTTTGTCTTCTGAAACATTTTTAATCCAACTTCTTTACTATTGTCAGCAAGTTCTTGAATCATACTCTACAGCTCTGAAGGGGTAGTTGCAAAGATGACTACGTCATCAGTAAAACAAAGGTGAGTTAAGTAATCTCCATTAATATTTATCTCTTTGTTTTCCCAGTTCAGTGTTTGAAAGACATTTTGCAATGTGGCGTTAAAGAGCTTGGGAGATATGGTGTCACCTTGTCTCACTCCCTTTCCAATTCTTATTTGTGCTGTATCCTCAAATATCCGAACCTTTGCACTTGCATTTTCATAGATGTTATTGATAATGCTAATGTATGAATCTTCAATACCGCAGGATTTCAAGGCCTTTGTTACTGCTGATGGTTTCACGGAATCGAAGGCCTTTTCATTGTGAATAAAAGCCATGCATAATGGGAGTTCATATTCTCTTGTTCTTTCAATTAGTTCTCTCAGTACATAGTTGATCTATAGTGCTGTAGCCACTCCTGAATCCAGCTTGTTCTCTTGGTTGCGCAATGTCTAGTGTTACCTTCAAGCGATGTAAAAGAACCTTAGGGCAGATTTTATAAGCCACTGAAAGGAGACTGATGAGCCTGTAGTTCCTGAGATCCTCAATGTCACCTTTTTTATGGAGCAAGATCATTGTAGCATTGTTCCAATCCTCAGGAATCTTCCCTTCATTAAGACATCTGGTAAAAACTTGGGCGAATGTAGTTTCAATTTCTCCACTTGCTTCTTGTATAATGTCCATGGTAATTCCATCTTCTCCTGGAGCTCTTCCCCGTTTCATGTTCTTAATTGCATATGTAACTTCTGCAGGGCAGATTGGAGGGACTTTGGCTCTGGTACTTGCCGTAATGTCTGGAATAGATGTATCATCCCTTTTATATAGTTTTGAATAGAAATCTTTTACCCTTGTCAAAAGTTCGCTTCTATTTCTTGTTACAGTACCATTTTGTTTTCTCAGAGCCATAATCTGTTTTCTTCCCTTACTGAGATGCCCTTTTACCCTCTTCAGGCTCTGGTCGTTTTCATTTGCTTTCCTCACTAGTTCACCATTGAATTTCCTTATGGTGTATATATATATATATATATATATATATACAGTATGTTTCAGGGATTCGGATCTTCTGTTTAACATCAAACGGGCCGAATGCAGCTGGCACTTACAGTAATGATCCAACCGCCCCCAAAATATCTTTACAATGTGAATGACATCCTCATCTTATCCATGCAAATAAAGAAAAACTGCGAGCATCATTCTTGTCGACGAAGGCCACGGTTTTGCTTTAGTTGGATGAACTGTACCGACAGCTCCTTCAATTCTGAATGTAAGCAACTTGAATCCTCTGAACACTTTGACGAAGGAATTCCAACTATAAGTTTACCAGAAACATATCTAAGAGTTTCAATTCCAACTTTGAGCAGATTGCAAGCAGTAAGTTTTCGCCCTCTCTTGAGTTGCTCCCGGGGCACCCGCCGCCTGCCCCGCTCGAATTACGCTTCCGTTTCGGAGTTTAACGATCACGATGTGCAACTACTAGGAATATAAACAGTCACCGTCAATAAATGCTAGGAATATAAGCAGTTACCGTCAGTAAATGCTGGGAATATAAGCAGTCACCGTCAATAAATACCAAGAATATAAGAAGTCGCTGTCAGTAAATACTAGGAATATAAGAAGTCACCTTCAATTAATGCTAGAAATATAAGAAGTAACCGTCAATAAATACTAGGGATATAAGCAGTCACCGTCAATAATTGTGAGACACTGGTTTCAGATAAGGGCAGAGCGATTATAATGATCACCAAATCATCAGACAAACACCACCCATGCCTCACCCAAGACTGGAGGCCGGTTCCATTTGAGATTGATCTGCCTCCAATGATTTGCTTCCATCGTGTGGATAGCCATTTAATTCTCCTGTAAAAGAAAGTAGTGTCCTTGCAGCCAAAATAACCTTTAAATTTCTTTTTCGATCTGTATGCAAACCTCCTTTTCGATTTCGATCTGTATGCAAATCTCCTTTTCGATTTGTATAGACTGAATGGAGATTATTTAACTCGACTTTGTTTTGCTGATGATGCAGCTATTTTTGGAACTGCCCCTTCAGAACTGCAGAGTATGATCCAAGAACTTGTTGACAAAAGTAAAGAAGTGGGATTAAAAATGAACTTTCAGAACACAAAACTGATGTGCAATGCTTTACAAGAAAACGAAGATTTATCGATTGATAGGGAGAAGCTGGAGATAACCGATACGTACACTGACCTTGGATAGCAGATATGAAGTGAAAGTTACATTGATGAAAAAATAATTCGGCGTATAAAACTTGGTTGGATAGCTTTTGGAAGAAGAAACAGTACAATTTTCAAGAGCAATATGCTATTATGTCTTATAATAAAAGTGCTTAATCAATGCATCCTTCCAGTGCTTACGCACGGAGCAGAGACGTTGACCTTAACTAAAAAACATGCAAAGACTGCAGACAACTGAAAGGAGCATGGAGAGATGCATGCTTGGTGTAAACAGGCAAAATAAGAAGAGGAACTTGTATATAAGGAAAATGATAAAAATGGAATACACCATACCATGATCAAGGTAAAATCCCTGAAATGGCAATGTGCTAGACATATTGCCAGAAGGACGGACTACCGATGGGCAACCGAAATCTTTATAGACTGAATTCCAAAGGACAGGTAAAGACCCAGGATAAGGCCGCACGGGAGATGCTTGAATGAAATTTGAAAGCTTGTGGGAGCGACATGGAGGAGAGTGGCTCAAGTCAGACTGTGTGGAAGGAACTTGGGGAGATCTTCATTCAGCAGTGGAATGATAATGGTAGACAACGAGGATTATGGTGATGATATTTAATGGTTTTAACCAGTCATGTGTTCTGCAGTGCGAGAAACAAGTGAAAATATGCTGGTGCTAAGTCCGGTGAATAGGATGGCTGAGACAAAATTTGCCAGCCGAGTTCATGCAATTTGTGCTGTGCTGCCAAAACCACAGGCAATCTAGTATCATCATTCATCATGATGGAAGACATCACTTTTCCATTTCACTAGACTGGAACACTTAGACTTCATGGTCTTGCTTATTCTGTCAAGTTGCAGAGATTAAATACTCGGATTGATTATTTCGTTAAGTGCCAACAGCTCATGATTGATAATTTCCTTTACAATAAAACAGAATGCAGTGCATGATCTTCTTTAAGTGGGGGATTAACTTTTGTAGTCGTTCCTGAAAATGCCCCTTTTCTGTAAAAACAATTTTCTGTTCTTGAATAGCACTCGTTTTCCTTCTCAGCAATCATTAGAAAGAAGAACGGATCAGTTTTGTACGGGGATATACATTTGTGTTCACGGTATCCATTCGGTTTTCAGCTGATAACAGAAGCCTGCAGAATTTGAGTCACTGAAAATTGTCTGCAAGTTATTTGCTGATACTAAAGGTAATTGGTGTACGGATTTTAAAAGGGCCTACGACTGTCCTCTCAGACAAAGACTTTTCACCAATTGAATCGGCTATTTTCCCATTATTGCTAAGATATGGGAAAATAGCCAATTAACATCTATTGGTTGGTTGATATGAGTTTACTGAGGCAAGGTCTTTAGTGGGTCAAAGAGCGCTCATTCACATGCATTCTGATGAAAAGTTTATTTTATTATAAAAAGTTAAAAACACTTTTTCATGCACTAAAATTT
Organism: Macrothele yani; assembly: GCA_039090855.1. Classification (NCBI taxonomy): domain Eukaryota; kingdom Metazoa; phylum Arthropoda; class Arachnida; order Araneae; family Macrothelidae; genus Macrothele; species Macrothele yani. The sequence continues at coordinate 141,401,152 of CM076989.1, read as the reverse complement.
TTACAAAGAAGCATTTTAAAATTTTATTTATATTTACAAGTCCTTATGAAAGGAATACGGTATTACACCATATAATACAAATTTTGAAGATGACAATCCGATTTTTGGTGTAAATGTGACCAGAATGGTACGTCAGATTATATCAGAAAACTTGAAAATTTCATCGTCCGGGAGCAGGACTTGAACCCTCGTCTCCCATATAGCGCCCGGGTATGCTAACCACTACACCACCCAGAACAAATTAATCGGAAACTTGCGACTTGGTCGTTCTGTGTGGTGTAGTGGTTAGCATACCCGAGCGCTATCTGGGTGGAGCGGGATCGGGTCCTGCTCCAGGACGATGGAATTTTCAAGTTTTCCGATATTATCTGACTTACCATCCTTGTCACATTTACACCAAACATCGGATTGTCATCTTCAAAATGTGTACAAGTCCTTATATTGGCTCTTTCTTTTGCCTTCATATTGGCTCTTTCTTTTGCCTTTCTGCGTAAAGAAAAAAAGTACCAAACGCTTTGTTTGGTACTTTTTTTCTTTACACAGGTTGCGGGTGTTGTCAGTACAGCATCCAACAGTATCAGGATAGTATCAGGATACTGTTGGATCCTGATAATGTCGACGATCCATCGTGCCTTGTACCGTCGTTTCAACTCATTCATGTCTTAATGAAATATTTTTGGCTGTTGTTCAATAAAGATTAAAATTTTTTAGCAAACTGGCCCAAGTTACGGTTCAGAAAGTTCACCTTCAGGCTTTTCCACTGTTGCTTGTGATTAGGTACTCTGAAGTTACCCAATAACTTCTTTACAACTTCTTTGAAAATCATTCCAAGCCTCTCTTTGAACAGTTTCCAGATTTGTTTCAAAATCAGTGTCTTTTAGCAATTTTCGAATGTTCCGACAAAAATGCTTTGTTTCAATTTGGCGTCTGACAGTCAGAAATGTTTTCCACAGATACTTAAAATACTTTTAGTATCTGCGATTTACACAGATACTTAAAACACTTTACTTCTCTTGGCAAATATTTTACAAAGTTCTTTATAAGACCAAATCTGATATGAACAGGAGGTTTCTTGGGATAACACCACATTTCCCTGATATTTTTGTTTCTTGGTTTTAAAGGTAGCCCTTCTTGGCCATTGCTCTCCGATCCGGTATTGGTCCTTCGCTCGGCTGTTCCATTTGCACGAAAAGCAGAGGTACTTTATATATCCTCCTGCAAGAAAGTTATGAAAATGACCTACGCCTCTTTCTTCTAACTAGAGGAAGTCAAGCGACGGCGGGTCAATTCTATTTACTTGGGACGAACGACTTACACTGGTTCAATTTTTGCAGCATGAACACGGTTTTACTCAACTTAATGCCGCTTTTTGTTGCAAATAGGTATAACCCTTTTACTATTGATTTGTCAAACGGTATTACATTCAGTAAACAAAGGAATTAAATTTAAAATAATTATTTCATACATAGGAACAGAGGAATTCATACATCACGAAATAAAATTTCTATTTTGTGGAAAAATGGTACTGCTAGAAAATTTTAACTATCTTTTCCGAAATTGGCATCTAAAAATCAATGAAAAAATGCATTTTTCACACACATTTCCCATCGATGACCTGTGATAATTGATGATAACACCAATCGACTTAGTTTTTGGACCATTCCAACTGCCCGAATTTTCACTGTCGATGTAGTGTGATGAATTGAAAGTGAGTGTATCGGAAAGAAACCATTTTCGTGGTTAGGTTTCTGCTTTCTCAGAAACCATTTTCTGGTTTCTGAGAAAGCTAGCCACTTGTCTCAGAAAATAAAGGGAAAATATGCGCCAATCCACGCATCATTCCCTTCGGAAAAGATGATAGAAAAATTAAAATGCGCAGTTCTTTTTTTTTTTATCGACCCCGAAAATTTTATTGGTAGGGAGTTTGAATTAATTTTTCACATAATCTGAATTTTTCGTCTCATCTCCTAGGAAAGCCAAGAAAACGTTAAGAATTTCTTTCTACTCAAAATTTCTGACTTTAAATACTCTTTTTTTCTTTCTCTACTTCCTTAACTGTCTTTTATAGAATGATAGCATATCTACTTTTACGCGCGCGTGTGTGTGTGTGTGTGTGTGTGTGTGTGTGTGTGTGTGTGTGTGTACATGTCTGAGGGAAGTGTATAAATGTTGCGGACCTGTGTTTTTTTAATTGGTGTTCTGGGAGCAGTATTTTTTTTATTCGTGCCGAGATAAAAAAAAAAAGGGGGGGGGGGGAGGGAGGGAGATTGTCTTTCGTGTCGCTTGAGGTTATTGAAGTACTGTGTTCATACCTAGAGTAACATTTTATTCTTCCACAGAGTTTTGTGAGCAAAGTGTTGTTTGTAAAAATTAATTTCGTCTGGGTCAAAAATAATTTTAATTCTTATTAATTACACTCATCGTCAAAAAAATATTTGCACCCAGAAGAAAACAACCGACAGGAATGAAACTTGGTGGGTTGGGTGGGTATCGTGAGACATGCAAATGATTCAAGAATCACGCTTATCCGCGCATGTGACACAAGCAAGGAAGGGTGGTAGCTCTGTGTCCGACCGGCTACATAAGGTCGTCCCGTTGCACGTGTTTGCCATTCTGACTCGTGCTGTTGTGTTGGTTGTACCTTTGGCAAGTGAGGTATGCCTAGGAGAAAGTTCGGAAGCAATTTGAGCAGTTGGAGGAGTTTGAGAGGGGGCGCATCGTCGTGCTCCGGAAAGCGCGATGGTCTTATCGCCGTATTGCGCGACATGCCGGTCGTGAGGATATCACCATAGAACAAGCCACACAGCAGTGACAGGAAGGGTCTAGGAGACCTTGACGAACCACGGAGGACCGACATGCGCGGAGTGACCCAACAGCCACGATTGGTGAACGGTTTGTTGTAGAGCGTCACACGTCCAGAAAGCCTGGTGTCATGGTGTGAGGTGCAATTGCCTACGATGGCAGATCACCTTTGGTGTTCATTACAGGCACTTTCAACAGCCCAACGTTACGTTAATGAGGTCCTGCAACCAGTGGCCCTATCTTTTCTGAACGCTGAGTCCGGTGCGATTTTCTAACAAGACTACGCTCGTCCGCATACTGCTGCTGTCTCGAGAGCTTGATTTCAAGGCACTGACACTGTGTCAATGCCAGGCGCATCGCCAGACCTATCGCCGATTGAAAATGTGTGGGATGCTATTGGACGCGCTACCCAACTTGCACCCCTACCGCACAATCTGCAGGACCTGCGTGAGAAGATTCAAGTTGCATGGGATGGCTTATCGCAGGACACCATTAGGAGCCTGTACAACTCCATGCCGAGACGTCTGGCATGATGTGTGAGAAAACATGGCGGCCCGACGCCATACTGAGGAGCCCTACCATTGCGGTGCAGCTCAATAAATATTGCCATGTAGCTCAATAAATATTGCCATGTAGCTCAATAAATATTGCCATGTAGCTCAATAAATATTGCCCATATCAGTCTCAATGGTTAATCATTTATTGTTTCTGGTAACCTTTACCCTCCTCCCGATTAGCATTGGAATCCAACTCGTCGTTCTGTGTGTAACTATTTTCTTTGACAATGGGTGTAAGTGTTGCTTCTGAATGGTATGCTGTTCTTAAGAAATTAAGTGCTGCTATTCTGGATGCTAAGGTCCCGAATTCAATTTTTGTGTACTATAGAAGTTTGAGTCAGCAGTTTTTCACGCTACAAATTTTGAATGTATATTTTGTCTTTGATCCAAAAACTAATTTCTGTGTGGCAGTAAATCGGTTCTTGAAAAAACTAGTTTCTGTGTGGCAGTAAACTATTCAGTCAAGGGTTATAGTTTGTGTTTCTCGTAAACTTGTATAAACCTCAGCGAAGCTTGAGAGTGGAAGCGGTCCTGGTTAAGGGTTTGTGTAGTACACGCGTATTGTTCAATGATCACTTTGCCATTTTGTTTTGACATGAACTGTTTATGACACGCGGAGACTTTGTTATTTGATATTTTTTGTGAATTTTCAAAAATTGTACGTTTCTTTACAGCAGTCCTATATACCACACTCTTTTTAGTTGGAGGTTTAGCTACCACCAGGAGCAACTTAAGGGGCTATAACAGTCGCACGTCCCTAATTTAGGATCACTAGTTCCAGGGAAAGGAGAAAGTCAGTACCGTAGCACCAACACACAATATCCGTGCCTCACCGGGATTCGAACCCGGACCCATATTGGACAAATGGTCACAAGCCAGCGCTTAGACCACTGCAATACCGGAAAGCTACTATACTTTACATATAAAACATTTGATACCTAGTTTTCATATAAAACAGTAGCTTTGATGGGGTCAGACTCAATTATTACCAAGTTCTTCATGATACACTTCAAAAGAGCGTGTGGAATGGAGCTCATCTGGAAGCATTCTATCACCGGAAATTAACTTTGCGAACCAGTCTCGCATTTTCTTAAACTTACACCAACGGTAACGTATGCAGGGCGTATGTGCCTCAGCTGCCATTTTTTTTAATCGAATGCAGAAAGGTAATGTGACGAATATATACTTTTTCAAAACTGATATGAACACCTGAAATGTCACACAGGAAATAGGTAGCAATTTTCAAAGTTGCTCTTTTTATCGCAATGAAGTTCTAGTCGGCTAACTGTAAGGTGCTATCACCTGTTCTATTCTTTGGAAAAGTAACACAGTTCCTTGGCAGACAACTCTAGATGCCGAGAGTTTACGCACTTACCCAATAAACTGTACAATAAGTTTTTCATAGTGAAATCATAGTTGCCCAATGACGTCGTTTAGCGAAATGTTTATCTTGTTGAAATTTGGGGGTGTTACTGAAATTGCGTTGTGAAGTATCAACCTTTCTACCTGTAGTCTAAAAGAGTGTTTATTACTGTAACCGCATTTAAAAGAGATTTTTGTGAGAACTATAGCCCAGAATATGCTTCAGAGACTAAAATTTCCATTGAAATCAATGCAGTTCACTGGAATTTTAGCCTAAGCATTTCTTAATTAATACAACGTCGGACATTTGACATTAAAGAATGGAACGAACCAAAACCTAAGGACATAGACAACACTTTCTCCTCAGTTAGAACTTGAACCCAAGATCTCGAAGGTAGTTATATTTCGTTTGCTGCGAAATTCCAGAGGAATAGATATTTGGCTTAAAATATGTCAAACATTTTTTTTGAGTGATCAGGTGAAAAGAATAGTCTATTACATGGTACTGCAATCCGTTTTAAACTTTGCTTTTCAGCATTAGCTCTCTTTAAGAAATCAGGCAAACCTATTTTAAATTCAAGTAAGAAATGGCTGGAGCTCTCAGAAAGGAAAAACGGGATTTGTTGAATAGCCGGGATAATGAAGGTTCCATTCACTAGTGATCTTGACATATCCTAAGACTGCGAGTGAGAATAACGCTTTGACGCTTGACATACGAAAAAAGAGGAAGAAGATAAGAAACTTAGCCATCCAAGAAACCGAGAGATAAAATTCAGTAATGGAATTCACAATCATTTCTTGCCTGACAGAGCGGCCGCATCAAGACCAAGGAAAGGAAAGTATTGATCTGTCATTGCATATCTCTCAAAAGATATTTATACACGATAGTCGAAATGTCGAGAAGAAGATGGTTAAATGGCATGTTATACATTTTAACGATGGATACTTTAATTTCACACAAAACTGTTTCGAAATTCATTGGATGAAAGATTCGAGAAACTAAATGTAATAGGGTTTCATAAGGAGCGATTTGAAAACACAAGCAGTAAAAATCATTCTTCAAACAAGATGAGTTTTCACCCGTGAATATTACCGTCAGGACGAAGATTCTTAAACTTCTTTGCATGGTTTTTCGCACATAAAAAAGAAAAATTCGGTATTGAATAAGTATGGCAGAAATCGCTATTTATTTCTTTAAACTTTACATTTGTAACATTGTTATCGCAAAGGACATTAATTTGCATGAGAATGGAGAAAAACATTCATAACATTTAGCATTTTATAATAAGAAAAATATGTTTATTAAAAAAATGAGTAAAAATATAAAGAAAAAGGCTTATTAAGTGCTATATTTGGAGTATTACTTTATATGGGGCGGAAATGTGGACAATTGGGAAGACAGAAGCTAAAATGTTGGAGGCATTTCAAATGTGGTTATGGAGAAGAATGGAAAAATAGAAGTGGATTGAAAAAATTACCAATGATGAAGAATTGCATAGTTTAAAAAGAACGGAATTTACTAAAGACAATCAGAAAAAGAAAATATAACTGGATAGGACATGTGTTAAGAGGAGACAGCCTATTGAAAAGAATAATAGAAGAGAAAATTGAAGGAAAGCTACCAGGAGGAAGGAGCTGACTAATGATGCTTCATGATATAATAGGCATAGGAAGCTATCAATAATTGAAGGATGAAGCAAGGGACAGGGGGAACTGGAGGAACAGAACTTGCTTAGTTACCGTTGGACCTGTCAAAAGAGAGAACATGATGATGATGAATGGAGAAAAGCACGAATAATCTTTAAAAAAAAGTTCAGTAACTAGTAAAATTCCTTTTATACGACATGAGACGAAAATATAGAATAATAGTGGTTTAGTGGAGCTAAGTGCACCAGAACAACAAAAGCACTAAAATGAGGAAAAGAAAAAAAACTGTCTTTATCGTTCTATGTGAACTTAAATCGCACCGGTACTTTCCTCGTATTTTCTTGACCGTGTCATAAAACAATATTTTACTTTGCAGAATTTTGCATATGATTAATTGGATTATCAAATAACACGTACCCGTTGTAGTAAAGTGAGTTTAATTGCTTTTCAGAAACCACCACTTAAAAAAAATTCACCATCAATGATTCCGTTTTCTTTGCTGGGAGGTTTTTAGGAGACATACATTCTTCTCCTCTCCATACTTCGATGGCATACTTTTAACGATTTTTCATTTTCACTCAGTTGTGTGATAAATCATCACTCATTATGTCATCCTACATCTTATCAGTTGTTGTGTTTCTTCTTCTGCTCCATCATACTGGTGATTGAGTATTCATTACTTTGTATAACACAGACTTTCATTCAATGCATGCCCAACCACATCAAACTTATTTCTTCGGGTTTTGAAGTATCTATAAGTCCTAACGTCTGGTTTCTTATAGCATGTATTAGAGTGATAATTATTTACTTCATTGTTTTCATGTCTGAGTTGTTTAGCTTTTTCTGCATTTGAGTATAAATGTACTTTTCAGGGACAAGGACCCGATATTATTGGTCTTTCTCCATCTGCTCTCTATCTAAGCGGAGATGACTTGATTCTTTTTCCGTTTTAGTCCACTTATACTTCAGTTTACTCTTCTTGGCACATTCCTTCCATCTCAACTTAGGTCTTCGTCTTTTTAGTACTGTGTATGCAGGGTTACAAGGAAAATCCGTGATCAGGCCAATGTCTCACGAACTATGGCAGTTAGGGATTTACTTCTTGTGCAGTTGTATAGGAAACCCCTTATGGCGCACACAATAACACCACGAAAGATCCCCTCGCTCTCATTTTTGGAGGTTGTGGGGGCTATCGCGCCCCCTTTGCAGATAGGACAAAAAAGCCAAATGCAAACTTGTTCAGCGAGGCAAAAATAGTACATAAATGTTTTTGTCCCATAACAAAATATGGAAGGGGACTCTCCAAAGGCGAAAAAAGCGGAAAGCTACCTGAGTCGCTGTGTCCGAAGAATATTTGCATGGATTTGAAATGTGCTTTCTGCTCCGTCGTCGGAATACAAACATGATATGCGTAGTCGGTATGCCAACACTTCGTGAACCAGTGACGGGAAGTCGAAAGCTTTGCCACGTACGCAAGTCAATATGATGTGCATACAGTTTATCTATTGGATGAGTGTTTCGCCACTTTATGCTATTTCTCCTGGTCTCAGTGTATTTTTACTGTATTGGACATCAAAGTCTGATATTGAAAGTGTCAAGGAACTGCGTTTTATTTCAGAACAAGAACTGTTGATAAGGTTTGTAGGAAAACTTTTCGTTTGTGTTTTCACTTACTTAGAACTTACCAGTTTAGATAAGTTCTAAGTAATAAGTTCTTGTCTAAATACTCAGTCGTTGCTTCCGGATGTTGGGATTTTCTTGGGGCCACATTCCTAGTCTCCTTCCATCTTTGGTTATGGGACAAAAACATTTTTGTACTATTTTTGCCTCGCTGAACAAGTTTGTAATTTACTTTTTCTGCCCTATCTGTGATGGGGGGCGCGATAGCCCCCTCAACCCCTAAAAAGAGGGTGAGGGGATCCCTTGTGGTGTTACTGTGTGCGCCATAAGTGGTTTCTATACATCTGCACAAGAAGTAAATCGCTAACTGCCATAGTTCGTGAGATATTGGCCTGAACAAGGGCTTACCTTGTAACCCAGTATATCTCTGTGTCCAACACGTTCCTTTTCTACTCTTGAATGAAACAGCGTCATTCCAGCTTAGTCGTGCTTCTAGACCTTCTTTTAAACCACTGCCATTTTAACATTTGAATTTTCTCTCATTTGTAATCCCATACTTTATGGTGACAAAACGCGTCCACACACTAGAATTTTAATTTCGTCAAATTAAGTTTATCCTCCCAATCTTTTTTTATTGGCCAAGCATTTGCGCTTTATCTACAGTCTTGAAAACTTATCCGACTTTCAGCTTTAGGGATCATTCTATTACATAATACACCGTTGCTTTTCTTATGTTCTTCTTCTACCCTGCTAATATTCTGCTGTTTGCTTCTCCCTTAGCACCTCCATGCTTCATGATCGATCCTAGGTATTTGAATCTCAACTTTTTAAAAGTTATTCTATCACGTCTACACTTTACTGCTCACTTCTTTTACACCCTTATTTCCTTTCAGCACTGATTCCAAGTGCTCAGATATTCTTAAACATTTGATTACTTCTTCTGGTTGTTAGGTTCAAGAGTTGGTTCCTTCTTAATAACACATTCCCTGTGTTTTGGCTCTACTTAACTAAATAACCCCTTTTTAGCACGTCTTTTGAAAAAACATATCATGCTTATTTTATCGGGTCTGCCCGTCCGTGGACACTATATCTCTGCAACTAATATTACGATTTGAAAAATTATTTTGCATTGGGAAGCTTCAAATATGCGACTGATGATCCTTCAGTTCGTTATTATTTTTTATGATGTGCAATTTCGCCGCTAGAGGGCGTAAATGCAGATGATATGGAATGCAAAATACATTTCATTCCATATACAGTATTTGCTTCAAAACATACGATTGAAAATAATATTTTACCTTTCGATTTCATTTATGTCGAAGAGTATTTTAGGCATAGTTACTTTTTCAAGTTACGCATAGATTTTCCGCTAGGAGGAGTAAAAGTAAATTTCGTTTCTCCAGATATCTCTACTTCTAAAACTCCGAATTGAAAATTTTTTTCTTCAGCGGATGCAGCTTCTGATGGAAAATCTTACGCACATAATTTCCAATTTTCGGTAAAAAATAGTTTGGCCATAAGGGTGCGTAAGTTTTGATTTCTGCTTCTGATGTATTTGTCACAAAATCTGAGCTTCTAATATATAGACTTAAAAGATTCGTTCGTGGACCGATGCCACTTACGCCCTAAACCTTTTCGGAATATTTTCTTCATAAAATATTGCATACAGTAGTTTCTCCGCCCGGGGCGTACTGGTATAGCTTATTTTTGTCAATATCTCTGCTTCTAATGGTCCGATTTGAAAAAGTCATCCATTATTGGATAGAGTTTTCAGTGCGATATGTTTTTCATATAATTTTAAAATTGTCAAGTAATACATAGACTTTCCGCTAGGGGGTGTAAAGATAAATTGTGTTTTACCCGATATCTGTGCTTTTACAACTCCGATTTGAAAAATTCTTCCTGCAGCGGATACAGCTTTAAATGGAAAATCTTTTGCATATACGTAATTTCTAATTTTTGGTAAAAAATGATTTGGTCACCAGGGGGCGTAAGTTTTAATTTTCGCTTTTGATGTATTTGAGCAAAATCAGAGATTCTAAAATCGCGACTTTGGAATCTCAGATACTTTAGAAAATCTGTATTATTGGTGCAAAAAATTCGTTAGTGCACCGATACTAGTCACGTCGATGAACCTTTTTGGAGCAGTGGCCTAAGCGATGGCCTCTGATCATTCGTCCGAAAGGAGTCCGGGTTCGAATCCGGTGGGGGCATGGATGTTGCGTTTGCCTTACGGCACTGGCTCTCTCCCTTCCCTGGAACCCTAAATAAGGGACGAACGACTGCTTATAGCCAAATAAGTTGTTCACGGGGGTCGTTAAACCTAAAAAAAAATCATTTTCGGAATATTTTCTTCTTAAAATAATGCGTGGTTTTTCCTCCAGAAGGCGTAGATGTATACCTTATTTTTGTCAGTATCTCTACTTCTAAGAGTACGATTTGTAAAATTTCTTCTTTGTTCGATAGCGTTTCCGGTGTGAAAAGTTTTTCACATTTTTCGTTAGGGGGCGATAAGGTAAATTGCGTTTCCCCCAATATTTTTGCTTCTAAAACTCCGATTTCAAAAATTCTTCCTGTATTGCATACAGCTCCTGATCGGAAATGTTTTTCACATAATTTCTATTATTTGGTAAAGAATGGTTTATTTATTTATTTATTTATTTTATTTACTTTTGTTGTTACGTGCTCTTAGAAGAAAAGAAACAAAAAAAGGAAAAAAAATAGTGGGGGGAAAAATTGACAGTACATAAATGATGAACATAGACTGTAACAACAGGGAAGACAAGGGAAAAGGCCAAAATGGCCTGTCATAACCTTATACTCTCCGTAGAAGAAACAAATGAAAAAACAGGTACACACATAAAATCAGACAATCAGAAGACGTTTTGCCGATCTTTTCCTTTTTTTTAATTATTGAAAAAGATAGAGTTTGAATTTTTTTTTACTACATTAAAATTGTTTAAATTAGTCATGTTGCTAGGCAAAGAATTCCAGTATTGAGGGCATCTGTAATTTAGAGTAAGTTTAATTGATTCCTTTTTTGAAAAATAGGTTGTAATGTGTATTAAGAAATATGAGATCTGATTAAAAATTATATTTTATTCGTTTGAACATAATTTTACCAATATTAAAATAGCATAGTTGAGTAGTAGTAAGTATATTATATTTATTAGGATATACTTTTGTTCTAAAATTTAAAATATATTAAAAGTCGAGTATTACGATGTGAATTCAGATCAACTAGTCTAATAAATGTATTTTGTATAATTTGTAATTTATTAATATTGTATTGTGTCGTTTGTCCCCATGATAGTATGCAGTATTTAATATGAGTTTGAAATAGTGTGTAATACAATGAGATCAATGTTTTAGTTGTTAGAACAGTCAGGATATTACTCACTATACCAATATTTCTAGATAGTTTAATTAAAAGAAGATCAATATGTTTATTCCATTTGAGGTCAAAATTTATTGTAGTTCCCAGGTAGTTGAATGAAGGTACTATATCAATTCTTTTATTATTAAGGGATATTTGTGCATTTGGTGTTAAAGGAGATAACGTATTAGAAAAAATCACTGCTTTAGTTTTATTAACATTAATTATTAATTCATTAGAATTTAACCAGTCAGAAATAGTTTGCAACTCTTTATTACATTGTGTTAGTATTTCACCTAAGTTTATTTCCTTTTATAAGAACAGCTGTATCATCAGCAGACAGAAAAAGATCCATATGAGTTGACAGCGAAAATAAATCATTAATGTATATATTAAACAATAAAGGGTCGAGGACAGAATCCTGATGTACTCCTGATCTCATAATTTGAAATGAGGAGTGATAATGCTCAATTTATATTGTTGTCTGTTAGTCAAGTAATTTTTGAAAAGTAAATAAGTATTATCCCTGATTCCTATATTTTGTAATTTTGAAAGAAGAAAATCATGATTTAAAGTATCAAATGCCTTTGATAAATCCAGAAATAAAGCTATTGTATATTTTTGAGTAAAATAATTTTGTATAGCCTTTTGAAGGTATAGCAATGCTAATTCTGTAGATTTATCTGCTAAAAATCCAAATTGATACTGACTGAGTATCTTACATTTTTGAAGGTAGGAAATTAGTCAAGTATAAATTAATTTTTCAAGAATCTTGGCAAAAATTGAAAGATTTGCTATACGACGATAAATATTTGCTTCATTTTTGAACCATATTGGAATTTAGGAGTGATTTTGGTTACTTTTAAAGCACCTCGAAAAATTCCTGAATGGAGTACGGAGTTGTAAATTGTTAGTAATTGCTCAACAATGGCGTCTGCAACATACTTAATAACACTGGGGTGAAAATCATCATAACCTGGTCCTGAGTTGATGTTTGGCCACCATGGGGCATAAGTGTTAATTTCTGCTACTGATATATTTGCAGCAAAATCTGAGCTCCTGAAAATTCGACTGAAAAAATATTTTCCTGGACCGACACCGCTCACATCGAAAAACGTTTTGAGAATACTTTCTTCTTAAAATAATGCACATTTTTCCCTCTAGGGGGCGCAGATGCATATCTTGTAGTTGTCGATATCTCTGCTTCTAAGAGTCTGATTTGAAAAATTCTTTCTTTGCTGGAGAGCGCTTCCGCTGTGAAATGTTACTCACTTAATTTCAATTTTTTCTTAACGCCCTCAACCAGAGGGCGTATGTTTACGATTCCGTTTACAGCAATATCTGCGGGATTAAAAACTCGATTGAAAATATACTGTTCAGATACTACTGTTTCTCATACCGGTTCCATTGACATAGTTTTGATAAATTTAATTCGCGTCAGAACGGATTCAAAATACGTGCTTATTACACCCGAAAGTTCGGTGTCATCTTTCTCGTTCTAATGCTCTTTTTCTTTTAACTTTCTTTTATGTTCTTAGCGTAGAGCACTACATCAGCTGTAAACATCATAGTCAACGTTTTGATTCTTTTACTATCGTTGTTACCACGCTTGCAACGAACTTAAAATGGGCTTAGCCATTCTTGGGAAACTCGAAATATCACTTGAAGATTTAGCTGTCTGCTCTACTCCATTTCTTCAAACGCCAGAGAATTTGCTTTCATGGTTAACTGAAATTTCCTATTCCGAAATTGTCTTTGTAGGCTGGTATGGATTGGAAGCCATTCCCTTTTCTTTTACAGTTCGTTCTCTCTTTCACTGTTGTCATTAATCCAGTTCCAATTGAAACCTCAGATTATGTTCAGATTACCAGTGTGTTTTCGCCTTTGCCCGCTCTTCCTAGAAGACGACAATCTTTTTATTATAAACACTTTCCGACTCTGGGGCAATATTCTTTATAATTCTCTACTTGCAGCGAAGTCAACTGCATTCTCTTTATTGTCTTTTGATTTAGTTCAAGTGTCGGATCTGTAAGCGTGAAACGACATGATGAGGATCTCAGCTTTTTTATTTTAAGATGTTTGGAGACATCTTTTCTCAAAGGATTTTTATCCCAAAGGAATGCTGTTTTTATCATTTCCATACTTTATCTAACTAGAAACTTTACTATTTTTTCCTCTTTTTTACTTCCATCCTTGGCTGTGAGGCATGAAAGACATCTTGAATTCATCATTTGGTTTGCACTTATTTTACTTATAATCTTACATTCAGTCCGTTCCCTTCATCTCTGCAGTAATGACCATTATTGTGGTATTCAGTATTTTGATTCACCGACTCTCATCCACTCCAACCATCTGTGCTTTCTTCATCCCTCTGTCAATCCAATCTGTTTGCAGTGTCATTTTTCTGCATTATTATATCTTGCACTTCTTACGCAAATTCTGTTTTTTTCTGGATTAAAAGTTTTCGTATGTAACGTTATGTCGGTAACTCCCGATAGTTTCTCATTATGTGGCATAAACTGGACAAAATTTAAGTAAAAGGATTAACCAAACAGGATTGTTATCGGTGTCAAATAATCTCGCTGGTGAATTGTTACGACTTTATTAATTTCTTTCAAAGTTGCCTGACCAGCGTTAATAATACAGGGTGATTCACTCGCGACTGAACACATATTTTTTAAATTAACTCACTATTGCAAAGGCACATTTGAATGAAATTACGTAGCGACTTCGATGGCAGCAATTTCGCGTGTGATGTCGTCTTTCAGTTCCTCAATCGACCTTGACTTGTTGGCATAGATCTTGCTTTTCAAAAGTCCCCAGAGAAATAAATTTGGGGTTGCCAAGTCGGGAGACCTAGGCGGTCAAAGATCTTGATCTTCGGAGATAATTCTGACCTGGAGAAAGCTGCGAATTTCGGCCATGCTCTTATTGGAGGTGTGGCACGTTGCACCGTCCTGTTGAAAGTAACCATCCGCAAGTTCCTCATCATCTAGTTTGTTCACAAACTCATTAAAGATTTCCAAGTATCGGTCGGTATTCAATGTGTCTTTGAAAATGATTGGATCAATGAGACGGCGACGGGACACCGCGCACCACACAGACTCCGATTTTCACTGGATAAAACGGATCTTCATGAATGACCTGGAAATTACTATTGGCCCACATCCGTGCATTTTGCGAGTTTATCTAGCCGGATAAATGGAACAATACTTCGTCAGTAAACTACGTTATGCCCAACAGGGCGGGAGTTTCCGCGAAAAATTGACAAATTGTTTTTTGGCAATCCATTGACAATATGCCAATCGTTTTGCAAAATCCGGTGGCCGTAACTCGTTCACCTCCGCAATACGGTATGGCTTAGCCTTAACTTGTTTGGCTGCTCTTTGCCATGTCAAATACGATCGTCCAGTCTCTTCGGATAACCGACGAATAGATTTTCGTGAGGATGCCGATAACCGCTGCTTCACATCCTCTATTGTGTCCTCCACCATCTTGGGTTGTCCGCCCGTATGAAGATCCACCAAACTTCCCGTTCTCTCCAGCTTCTTCTCCAATTTCGAAATGGTGGTTGCTCTGGTGTGTGATTTACGCCCACCATATCTTTTCAGAAACTCTTTCTGACGATGTTTAAAGGAAACGGTTATCCAGAACTAACATACAATGAACACACGCTCTTCAATTGAATTCACCATTTTCATTTTTCATCCCTTTCTCCAGATAATCTTTCCACTACAGGTGTTTAAGGTGGTGACTCACGCTTTTAACCACTGAGCCACAAATGCTGGGAAACCCGAATCATATACATCGTAAAGCAAATTACGCGACGATGAATTTTTTTTTTTTCATTAAAGCGAATGGTTTGGTCATTTTATTTTCTGTTGGAGCTTAATATTGTTCTGAATTGTTCTGAAATGTAATAACATGTGTGTAATAACACAAATTTGGAAGATGTGAATCCGTTTATTGGTGTAAACATAACATGGATGTTAAGTCAGATAATATCCGAAAACTTGAAAATTTCCCGCTCTAGGACGACGAAATTTTCAAGTTTTCGGATATTATCTGACTTAACATCCATGTTATGTTTACACCAATAAATAGATTCACATCTTCCAAATTTGTGTTGTACAATGGTGTAATCCCATATTTCATTCATTGACGTTTGTAATATTTTTTTCTTTCTGTTAGAGGACTTTCCACAAATTAAGTGTTTCTCATCGTGATGTTACGAAGCAAAAAATGCTTTGCAACTTGATTTAAAAAAAAAACCTGACAATGACTTTCAGTTACCTTTGAAAAAGGTGAAATATACTTTTTGAAAGTATTATTTCACAAAAAAACCCCTCCTAAATATAAAATTTACTCTTGATAGCTATAATAGCTATTGTTTTAAGGGTCCAAAGACTAATACATAGACATCGTATAATACATATACAATAAGTTAAGTACCCGGTTTCTTACTGTAACACAATATATAATAAATAGTTGGTGAACAAAATGGGAAAGAGGAAAAGAAATATCCTGTGCCTCAATAAACAAAATTCATGCGATATGCTATCCACAATATCCGATCTTGCTACGGTACTTCAAACACAGATCCCTCCAACAGACGAATGAAATTTAAAAGTTAATCAATCCTCAAGTATTCTCACCAATCGCTCCTATTACTGCTAATTTCTCTTTTCTTTAAATTCTAATATCGTATTTTTTACGGATAAGGAAAAAGTGGGAACGGATTTTTTCCGTTAATACACGAAAGGATTTGCAGAAAGGTTTCTGAAAATTCAGAATTTTCCCGTGGTACGAAAAATCCGTGAAATTCAGATTTCTTTTTATCATTTCACGGATAAGGTTGTATAAGAAATATGTTTCGCTAATTCACGAAAGAAATGACGGAAAGTGGCTCGTGAATTTCAGAATTTTTTTTAGTGTAAATTTGGACTCTGACCGAAGCGCAGCGGTATGAGTAGCTACAAGTTGATATGGTTTTAATATTATGTGTCACAACGAAATATATATATCATAGTGTCATTAGGAATTTAACTCTAAAGCAATTATAGTCTTTTAATATTTTACCTTTGGTTCAGTAATAGGTTAGAATTTTATTAAACATTTTTGTCATAGCACTGTTTTGTGACTTAAATTTCCCAAAATCAAACCTTACGGAATGTTTGCTTCATGCTGTTGTACAGTACATGATACGTAGTTGTGGCTGCCTTACATATGGAGTGAGATAAATTTAAAATCTCATCGACGTTTCATGTACCTGGGAGATTAAAAGTCCGAGTACAAAATCAAAAGCTGCTAATAATTATTATTTTTAAACTTAAGGCGTTGATGTCATCATGTTCGATGCGCATTTTTTGTATACGGGTAGGAGAACATAATAAAGATACGAGGTGTGATAAAAAAAATAACCAGACTGGTTGCATAAGTTCGGAATCGCGAGACACAGCAGAAAGCTGTTCGTCGCAGATTGCCCTTCGAGCCTACTATACGCATATGCTGCTAATCACGTATCCGTTGCTCGTCTGGTTTATTTTAAAATAATGTTTTGTTCTCATGGGCGGGAAGTAGAGCTGAGTTCGGGCTTAATTTTAGGAGCCCGAGCACGTGGTATATCAGCCCGAGCCCGGATTTTAAATTGCAAAATATAGCTCGGACCCGAACGAGCCCGAAAACTGGCTAACCTGTTCAACCATTAATAAAAAAATAATCTTTTCCACACTTCCGCTCTCTCCTCCTCCTGCAATTGACCAATGTGTTTCTCAAATGGGGAGTGGTTGGAAGGGACCTCTATCTATTTTTACAGCGTAACTGTACGATTTTCTTTGACCGCTCGTTCCCACCTGAAGTGCTTCGGGCGGTGCTGCAATTGTATGTTGCTCAAATAATGCTAATATTATCGCACCATAATGCGCTGCAATATGTACGTTGTTAAATAAAATCAGCAAGGAGCTCCTGCGTGGAGATAAGTGGTAAATTATCGTCTGCATGATATCAATTATCCAATATCTACAGTTCTTGAAAAAGCTTTTTTCTCCGCAGAAGCACACTAATGCGCGGCCTATGGAATTTCCTACCCAAGCACGGAATAAATAGCCATCTCGAATGCACGCACCCTAACCAGAACCAGCAGCCGAAGATATAAAACAATTCTCCCGCTCTCCCTCTCTCTAAAAGGCCGAGGCCGCTCGAGCCCGAACCGCAGTAAATATTCTACAGATTGAGCCCGAACAGCAGTGAATAATCTACAGCTCAACCACGAACCGCAGTAAATATTCTACAGCCCGAGCCCGAACCACAGTAAATATTCTACAGCCAGAGCCCGAACTGCAGTAAATATTCTACAGCACGAACCTCACCACAGTAAATATTCTACAGCCCGAGCACCAAAACAATAAATATTCTACAGCCCCAGCCCCACCACAGTAAAATTTCTAACACCCGAGCCCGATTCGGGCCCGGGCTCTGCTTCGGGCATTCGGCCTCAGCCCGTCTCAGCTCTGCTGTGAAGCTGTTCGTCCCATTTGTCATGCAGGAAAAATTGATCAACTAATTGGAATCAGATTTTGTCAAAAACTTGGCGAAATTAGCAGACACATACTTAAAGTTACACAAAGTCTATGAGGCTGAATGTATGAATTCTACACAAGTTAATGCTTGGTTAAACGTTTTAAAACTGGTCGTGAAAGTGTTGAGAGTGATGAACAATCTGGGCGGTCTGCAACTAGCAAAAGGGAAAACAATGTCGAACGTGTACACACAGCTATGCGAGAAAATTGCCGAATCACTGTTCGTGAGTTATCTAAAGACTTCAACATTAGTTTCAGTTCAGTTCATTCAATTCTTTTGGGTGATTTGGGTATGAGACAGATATCAACCAAATTTATGCCGAAATTGCTCTCAGATGAACAAAAACAAGCCCGTCTTTCAGCTATTAGTGATATGCTTCAGTGCATCTAAAACAACAAAAACTTTTTAAAAACTATCATAACTGTTGATGAATCATGGATTTATGGGTATGACCCCGAAACAAAGGCCCAGTCCTCACAGTGAAAGATCCCAAACTGTCCTAGACCCAAACAAGTTAGTAAAATCATGCAATGCATTGATTATGATACGCTTTCCAACACACTAGAAATCATTACTGAAGTTATTACTCAAGTTATGAGGATAATGACTGCAGAATAAATCTCGCTCCTGTGCCCTGACCTTTGACCTATTTCGAGGATATTCAACAGAATTGGTTCAGTATATTTCCGGAACAGCATACTAAAGTTTTGTCTCAATCGAAGCATGTTTACGTAAGTTATGACGCATAAGGGCGATGGAATAGATCCCGCTCCAATGTCATAACCTTTGACCCCATTTCGCCCATTTTCAACAGGTTTGTTCCCAGGTAATTCCCTACCACATACTAAAATTTCATCAAAATCGAACCATCTAATGACACCCATTTCCAACAGCGGGAGAAATGTATGTACGAATTCAAAGAAAGTTGTGCTGTTGGGGAAATGAAAGGTAAGAAAAACAGACTTGAATTTGCATAAAATAAAAACATTAATCTGAACTCTTATTCCATTCCATAAGAGTTCAATGCACAACTTACAGTGAACTTCATTCCACGCCGTTTCAAGGGTTTTAGTCTCGTGGGTGAGAAAAACGAGGTCACATGGTGGGGCAACGTCAGAATCAACGTTGTCAGGTATAATCCGAAGAAGTAATTTCCGGGTTCTAAATGCGCATATTTGCCAATTTTTTTAAAGGTTCCAGCCATCTGCTTCATCTGAAAACCGCTGTTTAGCGCATTACACTTTCAGGGCGTGGTTTGAATCAAAAGGTCGATATCCTCATAGCAGAACATTCAGGGATGTGAGTCACACACAATCCCATCTTCCCCCACCTCCGTAAACGAAGCCATCAAACTTTCACGATAATCATTCTGGCATCACGTGATCTTGGAACACTTGATCCCTCCCTGCCCCTTCTGCAGATGTCTCATAATCCACATGGGATCAGTAAATGACAAGAACAAGGGATCAGACCTAAGAAATGTGCCAGGAGCGACCAACGTGTGATGTTCAAGTTCTACCTCCTAGTGATCAAGAAAAGAGAACAGAAACACAGGATGTGAATTACAACAAAAGGAGTTCTAAATCTTTCTACTCCGTTACTGTATTTTTTCCTAGTAGATGTTTTAACGCAATGTTTTTATTTTACCAGTCCAGTTTAGAATTGTACTGAATGGGATACAAAAGGGGAGAAGATTGAAAAGCAGAAAATATTACAACTGACTATGTTTCTATTTTAGATAGCATAATAATTTCATATGATTCCAGATTTTTAGTTTCCAGATTCCAGATTCATAATTTAAAATTATGAAGTTATGTGATATTTAAAATTACTAAATTATGTGATATATTTAAAATTATTAAATTATGTTTCTCAATGCAGTATTATGAAAATAATTTCATATGATTCCAGGTTTTCAGATTTCATATAATTCCAGATTTTTACTAAATTGCAAAGGAAAATATCACAGCTTGTTACGCAATAGTTGACTAGGTTAAGATTGCGTAGCGGCAACTGCATTCCTAGAATTCTGCACTGTTACTTAATGAGATATTTTACATCCTGAACGAAAAGAAAGGATAAAAGAAAGGGAAAGAGAATATGTAGGATGGTTATAATTAAACTATCCCTGTTCAGTGTCAGTTTCAGAGGCAACCATCAGAAGGAACCCAACCAAATTTGTTAGAAATGATTCCCAAAACACGGGGAAGATATTTTGGAAGCAAAGATAAATTTTTCAAGAATAGCTATTTGAGGAAAATTTAGCACAGCAAATGAGAAAAACATCAATTCTGTAATCTGTAAAGGAGTTTGACTTGTAAATGAATCGTAGTGAATGTGCTGTTTAATTGATTAACATTGTTATTTTTTCCTGGAACATTAATGTGCAATGACATAATGGTGATCCTTAAACACAAAGAGATGGTGGAGCTTAAATTAACACAAAAAACTGTTAGAGGTTACTGGATGTTGTGGAGGACGGTCACAGCATCAGTGATTTTTCCTCAACATCAGTGAAAAATCACTGATGCTTCCTCAACAGCATCAATGACTTTTCAATTGCGATGCTATTGAGGACCGTCAAAGGCTTTCTCAACAGCATCAGTTATTTTTTATATGTGATGCTGTTGAGAAAAGTCATAGGATTGCTCAACAGCTGTGCCCACCATTGTGATAGACAACATCCGCGAATTTACATTTCTGTTCGACCGAAGGCAAATCATCTGGAATGGTATTTCTGACATGTACGATTCTTTCCTTCGAGACTGGGGAGTGAAGATATTACCACGATACACGATGCTTTTCTGTTGAACCTTTATCCAAAAGTTATAGTGGTAATTTTTTTTAACCAAGTGAAACTTTGTCGACGCAACTGCTGTACATACCATCCAATGCAGACAGTAGCTCCATCTTGTAAAAAAGTGGCCTTGTAGAGACATCTGCCTAGATGATGTTACGAAGTAACAAACTGTGCAACGTATCATGATGACGCTGTGAGGTGAGTGTGCAGATTGCACATACAAAAAACGTGTCGACAGGAAAAGTTGCAGTAAACGCTATC
This sequence comes from Macrothele yani, assembly GCA_039090855.1. Taxonomy (NCBI): domain Eukaryota; kingdom Metazoa; phylum Arthropoda; class Arachnida; order Araneae; family Macrothelidae; genus Macrothele; species Macrothele yani. Next base: position 141,380,148 of record CM076989.1, on the reverse strand, counting down.
TATTTTGTAATCTTCGGCCAATGCAAGGGAGACAGTCCCTTCATTTGAGACAGTGGTCCTAAATCAGGAAAGATCGACTGGTTATAGCTTATTGAGTTGCTCACGTTGATCTTTAAACACCCAAACAAAAAATGAAGAAAACACAGTAAGACATCGTCATTTGCGAGGGATGCATCTACTCTTTGTGAAACGTGAATCAAGATTTCTCAAAACAGGTTTAGCTCTTCGGACATGCTGAATAAACCGTATTGTTAAATAAACTCTGAATTGTACCATGAGAATAACAAGATGAAAATCTAAACTGTAGAAATGTCTAAAAAATGCATGATATGAAACTACACTGGTGTACAAAAATTAAGGACGAAGTGGAGAAATTAGCATAATAGCGGAACGAGCAGGCAGAACGGACCGAAAGACCACTCAGGAGATAGACTAGGGTCCGGTACGGTAGCGCATGCGCATATATGCAGCATGATGTAGGGGGTCGGGGGTCGGAAGGGTATAATGTACACGAGCGGTGTACGCTCAGCAATTCGGGGAAAGTTATTGCACGGTGTTCATCGGTTTGAACGACGTCGAGTTGCTGCCACCGTGTGATATGCCCAACAGGCAATCCAGTATGCGACATCTGGATGACCTTACCCGAGGTTGTGTCATTGGGAAGTTGGAAGAAGGTCGAAGTGTGACTAGTGTAGCCGAGGAGTTCGGAATCGCTCACATCATCGGTTCACGAGCTTAGGGAGCATTTCAAACGACAGGAACAGCTGCCCGAGAGTTTAGCAGGTGTCGTCCACGAGCACCCATGGCTGCGGACGACCGGTATATTGTCCTACATGCGAGAAGAGACAGACGGCAGACAGCGGGAGAAATCGCAAGACACATGCAACAGACAACTGGACGTCCGTTATCGTGTTTTACCATGGCCAGCAGGCTGCACAAAGATGTTTTATTTGCACGATGACCAGTACGGTGTGTGCCATTAACGCCTGCTCATCGGAGACGGCGGTTTCTGTGGTGCCGGGAACACAAGAACTGGACACATCAGCAATGGCGTCGAGTTCTCTTTACGGATGAGAGCCGATTTAGTCTGACGAGCGACTCTGGACGTATACACATCTCGAGAGAGCAGGGAACACGCAATCACACCTCCAACATCATCTAAAGGGACCGGTTTGGAGGTCTAAAGGGACCGGTTTGGAGTTGGAGTGGTATCATGCTTAGTAGCCGTATTGAACTCCACATCTTTAAAGGAGGTTCAGTCACTGGTGTCCGCTATTTTACCGCGGTTCTCCTGCCTCACGTGCGTCTGTTTAAAGGTGCTGTGGGTCCTGAGTTTCCTCTTCATGGACGACAACGCTATACTTTATCGTACAGTGGTTCTCGCAGAGCTGTTGGAGAGTGAAGATATTCAACGCATGGATTGGCACGCAAGGTCCCCGGACCTAAATCAGCCGCCAGCAACGATTCCGCAGCTGCAATTAGCGCTACAAGAGGAATGGGCCGCGATGCCTCAACAGCTCCTTGACAACCTCGTCCTCAGCATGGACAGACGTTGTAAATCCTGTAACGCAGTCAGGGGCGATCACTTCACCTACTAAAGTCTGGATTTTTCTTGGCAGCCGCCTGTCACATGGACGTTTCTATCTTCTGTCCAGTTGTGCTCGAAACTACTTTTTCAATAAAGTGCCTTTGAATCCTTACTATTCCTTGTTTGGACGGTTTTGCTTACTTGCCCCATATTGTTACATCTTAGGGATCTTATGGTATGATTTTTTTTTATTGGAGGTTTAACGACCACCGTGAGCAACTCAATGGGCTATAAGCAGTCGCCCGTCCCTAATTTAGGGCCACTGGTTCCAGGGAAGGGAGAGAGCCAGTGCCGTAAGACAAATACAACATCCATGCCTAACCGGGATTCGAACCCGGACCCCTTTCGGACGAATGATCAGAGGCCATCGCTTAGACCACTGCGCCACCGGGGCGGCAGGTATGATTTGAGTCGATGTGTAGCACTTCTGCTCGACGTTACATTCGAAAAACCGTATCGTCCTTAATTTTTGCACGCCAGTGTATTATACTGCTCGGCGAAGAACACTGAATATCAGAAATGACAAAAATCATGAAATTATCCACGGTCTTAAATTGAGTCAAATCTCTTTCTTTCTTTTGATAGAATCTATATGAATCTTACTGAATTTATCTGTGCTCAAGTTTTGGCGGTGAATCAGTTAACTATATAAAAACAAGTCACATTATTCCATAGGCATTCACTCTCCCTGAATTAATTCTGCAGAACAATGCATCCCTGGTGCTAGTTTATGCCGTAAAGTGTAAGTGCATGAATCTAAGTTTTCATTTTCCTCTTCTTTCCGTAGTTTGAATTCAGTGTTTTTCTTAAAGGTAAAACCACATTTTCCTGTCATTATGTACTTACGTGACTTGTGCATACCATATGTCCATGAACATATACTAATTGTTCTAGTAATAGGTAATACTGTGTGAAAAGAATGTATGACATACTACATCTTCTGCACTTCAATCTTTGAAAAAACAGGAGAAGTTTACCTTTAAGATCTGTGCAGAATTTGGACAAATATTATAAAATTGTAGGACACCTTACTGAAATAGCAGGGACCTATTTAGGCACATTTTTCTTTGTATTTGAAAATTAAAACGTGCATTTGAAGGGGTATGGTTGTTTTTATTCAAAAATCGAAAGCTGGATTTCTAATTGAGTTCAATGTAGTTGATTACTCAAACTGGCAAAAATATCACTTTACTGTTGTTACAGACGATGATTTCTAACAATTCTGTGCTCTATATAAGGTCTCAAAGGCATTATTCAGATAACTTTTTAAGGGGGCATACCACTTATAGGATGAAATTTAGCATTCTCACGTTGATGGTGGCGCACAATGAATGCACCTCTGAAAGGAGTGGTTGTTACTTCTCTGAGGAGACAACTGTAGGAGTTAAACTGTAATGCTAGAAGATGCTACAAAGAACAAGGACATGGAATACTCTACGTCTTTTCAGTGGTTCAATCGTTCAAATGTGGGAGTTTGGCTGTTTCAAATTCATATACTGGGTTTCGAATCTGTAAAACGTACGTATTTTGATTCATACTTGTAGCGCAGGTTCTATCCTTTTCCTTGAACAACTACAGGTACAGTAAGTTTGAAATTAGGGTGTAGCTATTTCTTCTACTGTGGTAGTTTTAGGTGATAACTAAACTCCCCAAAAAAGGACGGAAGGAAAAATAAAAGATTTATCTATCTTCATGTCTTTTTTTTTTTTTCGAAAGATGCATTGATTAAACACTTATATTTTAGGACATAATTGTCAATTGCTCTAGAAAAATATTTGTGTCGTACTGCAGAGTTGAAAACGTATAAAGACGGCAAATCTAAACACAAGACATTCTGTTGCGTAGCTCAGTTGGAAGAGCGACTTACTCCGGAGTGAGGGGACAGGGATTCGATGCCCATCGCGGACGAACTTTTGTTTTCACATTGGCACCCGATTGTGGAAAATGGTTCCACTGGCCGTTGGGTTCTTCGAAAAATGTGTCATGTTTGTTCCACACATTGTTTGGAATTAATGAAAAATTCCTACTTCTCTTCAAAGAGACAAAATAAATAAAAAAAAAGAAAAGAGGGAGACGATGTGACGTACTGCATGGGTGAAAACATGTGTCAAGACGGCAAAACTGCAGCGAGACATTCTGTCTGCGTAGCTCAGTTGGGACAGCGACTTACTCTGAGGTGAGGGAACATGGATTTGATGCCCGTCGCTGACAAACTTGTGTTTTCACATAATCTATTCTTCCAAACGCATTCTAGATAACTTCTACACATGTATAGAGGAAATTATCGACCAAAAAATTGATAGGCGTATAAAACTTAGTTAGAGAGCATTTGGAAGATATTTCCAGAACTTACCACTATATCTTAAAATAAGTGTATAATCAATGTATAATTCTAGGTGTTTCTCATGAATCAGAGACATGTATCTTAACTAAAAGTAACATACAGAGGCTGCTGACTAACCATAGAAGCATTCCACAAATCAATTTGTTTAGAGTGAAATGAGAAAATTCGAAGATCTGCATTCAATAATTTTGATTTTTAGATTATATGTAATGATGACCATCACTTGCACTAAATCCCACCTCAATGATTTACTTAAATCCAGTGTGGTTCGATTAAAACAGTGTGAGAACTGGGCAGTTTTGTTTCTATGTTCTCCTGAATGCAAGAGCTGAAGCATTTAACATGCATATTCAGTGCTTTCAGTCATTATCAGAATATATCAGTTCCTCCCACTCTTCTAGTAACGGACTGCCTGTGACCCCCCTGGAATTTTATAATCTTCTCTGAATTTCGGGTGTATTCAAATCATGTATACAGTATCTCTCGAAGCAGTTGGCATAGTAACGACAGACCTCTCAGCTATCGAAGCGAACTTGAATACCACTTTCAATCAGCCACAGGCGGTCATTTGAGATATTCTGAGCATTGTGTAACCTGCAACACACAACACAGTTACAGTTAATTTACTCCATGGGAGTTTAGAACTCCTGAACGCAAAGAGGTTGTTGTACCGAAATATTAAACCAACCTTTAATTCAAAAGACATGCAATTCCTCAATCTGGATATATTACAATATTTAGCTAAAATTACTATATAATTGAAACAACTTTTCAGTTAATATCTTATAAACATAAAAAAATTTGTAAAACAATTTTAAATTATTCCGTAATGATTAATTGTTTGTGAATGCATTTTGGATGTCTATTTTACGCATCTGGTAAATTCACTACAATGCATACATACATAAATATCACTAAGCTGTTCCTCTGAGATTCAGAGGTTAGCTCCAAAAAGAAATACAAACTACCAGATATTTTTACTTACTGTTGTCGTATTAAACTTCTCCATCTTGACATACAACTCGGGCTTCACTGATATCCATTACACGTCGTACACAAGATCTTTTATACTTCATACTCAATCTTTTTCTCATGCAGACACTCCTGAATCTGATCCACCCATGTTTTCCTTGGCCTTCCTCTGCCTTTCCTTCCTGCCACTTGGGCTAAACAGATTTTCTTAGTAAGCATCTGATCACTCATTTCTTTCAACATGGGCAAACCACCAAAGCATATTAGTCTCCACCTTGCTAACAACATTTTGCTTCACATCACACAACTGCAACACATCTTCATTCCTCACACAATCAGACCGTGTCTTGCCACAAACTCCCCGCAAGTAACGCATTTCTTCAGCACATAAACGACTCCTATGTTTCATCTGCAGTACCCAGGTTTCACTGCCATACATCAGCGTAGGAACAAATACACTTTCATACACAGCCATGCGGGACTCTCTAGAGAACCCAGTATTCCTGGGAAAACCTCCCAGAGCAGCTACGACTTTCAATGAAGAATTCGCTCGCCTACTAATTTCACCATCCAATTTGTTCTCTCTGTCAAACATGCTTCCTAAATACACAAACTAACTCACCTGGTCAATCACAGTGCCATTTAGACTTAAATTACATTCAGTGCTACCAGTTCCTCTCTCAAAAACCATAACTTTGGGTTTTCCTTTATTTATAATCAGTTTGAATTTCATGCAAACTTCGTACATCCGAGACAACATATTCTGCAAATCATTTTCGCTCTCTGCCAACAGGACAGTGTCATCAGCATACAGCAACCACTATAACCTATTTTGGCATCACGCATGCACGCGTCCATAAATATATTAAACAGCCATGGTGACATTACACAACCTTGTCTAACTCCTGCACCAACAGAAAACCATTTCGATAAAACACCATTCACTCGTACACAAGCTCTACTTCCAGCATACATGGCTTTTACACTATTAAGTAGATTCCCAGTAACACCATATTTATTCATTACCTTCCACAAAAGTGTCCTATTCACTCGGTCATAAGCTTTCTCTAAATCTATGAAGGCAGCAAAAACTTTCTTACCAACAGCCAGATACTTTTCAATCATCATGCGTAATGCAAAAATTTGGTTAGTGCAGCCTTTACCAGGCATAAAACCACTCTGAACATCCCACACTTTCAATGATGTAAGACCCCGTACTTTTTCAATAACAACCTTAGCAAACACTTTCCCTGGCACAATCAGTAGGCTAATACCACGATAGTTCTTGCATTCAGTCTGATCCCCTTTTCCCTTATACAAGGGAACAATAATAGCATCCTTCCAATCCCGAGGGATCATTCCTCACTCCCAGCAAACCCGGCAAATTTCAGTTAACCAGTCAATTACAGAGTCACCACCATATTTCAACAGTTCGGCAGTTATGCTATCAACTCCCGAAGCCTTACCATTCTGAAAAGATTTTAGAGCTTTACACACTTCTTTACACACTTCTTCTCTTGAGATCTTCTCCGGTGCTTCCATCCCTCACTGTGACATCATCTGCATCTGTCTCAGACTCATCTTTGCTTTCCTGATCTAATAACTCACAGAAGTATTCACCCCATCTTTCACGTAACTCATTGGGATCCCATATCCTTTCCACGATCTAATTCTTCAAACAACTTAAAACGTGGTTTCCCCTCTTTTCCCCGAGTCTCATGTACTTCCAGAAAGACTTCGTATCTTTCCAAAAAGCCAATTCATGCGTTTCCACCTTCTCCTTCCTATCTTTTGCCTTACTCTAGTGAACCAGCTCAGCAGCTTCACGCTTTTTTGAGCGATATTCATCCACAGAGACTCTACCTTGCAACATCCCCAAATAGGCTTCCTTCTTTCTCTTTACTGCCTCTTCAATCTCACTATTCCACCAAGCATCACCTCTATTGTTACCCACTATTGTAGTGCCACAGACCCCTTTAGCAGCAGTGACAACACAGTTCTTAAAACATTCCCACTTCTTTTCTACATCCCTCTCACCAGACTTCAGCTCCTTCAGTCGTTCTCTGAGTAAGTCAGAATAACGCTGATGGTCTTCAAGGAGCCTATCAACCTTTATTCTTTCTATCCTGGGTCTCGTCCTATTCCTTTTCCTCCAACCAACATTAAGTTTCACTCGGGACATTACCAAGTAATGGTCAGAGCCAACATCCGCAACTTTCATCACACGGGTGTCAACAACTAAGTGTTTTAGACGCTGATCGTAGACAACAAAATCTATCACACTCTTTTGACCAAGAGTACGATTTTCCCCAAGTATATGTGTGGATATACTTGTGGTTGAAAAACGTATTAGATACACACAAACCATTCTCAATGCAGAGTTCAATTAATCTTTCATCATTACCATTCACACAAGAATCATTAAACTTACCCATAACATTATCAGAAATTGCACTTCTGAGTAAACGTTTCTGTTCAGAAATAAGAACGAAAAAAAAAACTTTAGGTACCGTATTCAAGAAGGAAGTTTTTAGCGGTACTGTCTTCTTTTCTCTAATATTTTAAATATAAGTTTCGTTGAAGAAGTTGTCATTAGTTTTTATATGTCGGCTCGTCTATCAATTGCAAATAAAGAATTTCTTTGATTCTTTAATTTCACTGGCTTCAGTTTTGCTGATGAATTTGGTAGTCGACTTCACTGATTGTGAATTTTCAGAGAGAGAGGGAGACCCATTTTCCACTACCGTTCAAAGAATATTCATGATATTCAAGACAACGATTAAATTAAAGATTTATTTTTCTTGTTTGGGGTTTAACGACCACCATGAACAACTCATAGGGATTTACAAAGTCTTACACCCCTAACTCATGCCCACTAGTTCCAGGAAAGGGACAGAACCAGAGCAAATTGACAAGTACACCGCCCATTCATCACCCGGAACGCCATGCCCAAGAATTATCACAAGCCAGGGCCTCGGTCTACTCGGTCACAGGGACGGCAAAAAATAGACTTCATAGTAAGACGTATAGTCTCAAACATCTATAATATTTACGAACGCTCGGATAAAGAATTTAAACCCATTTTCTATGAGAGACTGCGTCTCAGTGCATTATTACGGAGCACATTGTGTCCATCTTCTAATTTTGGGAGACATAAATAACGCGTTCTTATTTAGAATTTTTTAATCTTAATAATATCATAAACTTTGTAGCGAAGATGCACTGAAATTCTGCCTAGGAATTGTTCCAACTTCAGTCATTGGTACAGTAAAGCACACTGCAGTAAGGCCGTATGATACACTGCATGACTAAGAGTACCTGAACACAGCATGTGAGCAATAGATTTGACTATTTAAGCAAAAGCCATCGCCTATACAGGTATAAAATGACTCATGTTCCCTAGCAAACATCATAGGCAAACTTAAACAGCAGAATCTGCTGTACGGCAGAGCTCAGTGACTTTCACAATGTGACACGTTTATTGGGTGCCATCTTAGCAACAAGTCAGTTCGGAAAACCCTTCCCTGCTGCAGTTGTCACTACGAACTGTGATGTTAATGTGAAGTGGAAATGCCTAGGAGCCACAACAGCGCAATCGCAACCTGGTAGGCCATATAAAATAACAAAGAGGTACCCGCCGAGGGCTGAAGCGGGTTGTGCAACGAAATCGCCTATCCTCGGTTGCGACACTCACAAAATAGTCTCAAAATGCCTATGGAAGCAACATTAGCACCATACCGATTCGTCAAAAGATGAAGGAGTAATCGATTTTTATGGTCGAGCGTCTCCTGCATGTCTAAAATCATCAAGATTAACGCCAAGTTTAGGTTCGAGCGGTGTGAAGCTCTGTACCAGTGGACACTGGAGCAGCGTAAAAGCGTTTTCTGTAGTGATGAATCGCGCTTCATTAGCTGCGAAACCTGTTGGAGGAGGCACCATGATATGGAGCTGGTTTTCATGGTTTGGGCTAAGCTCCAAGTGCTGGGGACCTTAACTCTGCGACACATAATAATATTCCCAACAATTCTGTGCTGCGAATATTATAGCAGTAGTGTCGTTGATGGCCATTTGTTTTACCAACAAGGCAAAGGCCCCTACCACAAAGCGAGGTCCTTATAGGAAGGCTTTAATGAAATGTATGTGGAAGAACTTGACTGGTTTGAACAAAACCCTAATCTCAACCCCATGGAACCCTTTTAAACTTGTACAAGTCATGCACATACGAAAAATGAATTTGGGACCATTCTTCCTCTGAAATATGTCTCCACTTGCTGTTGGAGAAGGAAAGTGGGTTTTGGACTTTCGCTCCAGTTATTCCCACAAACGTTGAATAACATTGTCTGAAGATTGAGATAGAAAGGTAGCTACTGTACCCCACTCTCATGCTGTGCAAAAAACAACTTGATACGTTTGGCACAATGCACGGGTACATTACCTGCTTGAAACTACGGACGGTCATTAGGGAACAGTGCCTACAACACTGGTTGCAAAAGAATCTATTTGTACGTTGCAGAGGGGGCACAACCCTGCAGATTAACCAATGTCTCTAAGGAATGCCATTGTATGGCACCTCACACAGCATTAGGAATCCACGATCGATGAGGTTCACTTCTGCTGATTTTCGCCAGAAGTGTACACTCTATTAGTGGTGAGAATGAATGGGAAGTACAGTTGATCAGACCACAAGCCACGTTGCTAACATTTCAGTTTTTATGTATTTTGCGCAACCTTACACGGTTTTTTGCGGAGATGTTGATAATAATTAGAGATTTGTGGATTGTAGCTTGGCTATAAATACAGGAACCCAGAAACTTTAATATTGTTGGGCCCGCGGGTGGCCTAGTGAGGCCTAGTGATCAACGTTCATGACTGCCACGGAAAGGACCTCAATTTCGATTCCAGGCAGGTACGAACGCTCGATCTACTAAATATTCGCTGTGCGTCGGATGGACACGTTAAGCCGTCGGACCCCGGGTACTGGCCCCCCGGTAATAAATAAGGGCGTCTTCCTCCTCCATTCTACTTCTCTTCCGTGTCAGTTTCCTATCGGGCGCTCTAGCCCAAAATCTCCCAGTTTCCTGTTTCTAAGCGCTGTTTAAGACCTGCAGTCAGACACTCCCTTCCTAAAATCCTCTACATATGATCATATTTAATATCGTATTATGAACTGTTAAAAACAGTAATACAAGTTAAACGTGTAGCAATGAGGTACTTAGATAAAATACTAAGTGCATTGCTGGCAATTTTAACTTTATACATGTTTATGCATTTGGAGTTTCTTGTCTGCTCTTCTCTGTGCTGCAAATTCATAGTCTCGCATTTCCTCTCCAGGCTCATTGATTTAAACCAGAGTGAAATCCGCCTAATACGATTTTCAAGGGACCGACGCAAATTAGCGTCTTAAAGGGAAAGCGTCTTAGCCGGAGATGGAAAATCAAATAAAACCTACGCTACGTACCTTTGTATATGTCGGCTGCATATTCACGAAGCTGTCGGAGTACACCAAAAATAATGGTATTAAAAAGACACCCCCCCCCAAAAAAAGAAAAAGAACAACAGAATTTGACTGTAGTCACAAATTGTATTACCGCATAATATTAATTAAAAAACATTCTTAAAAAATTACGTAGAGTATAAAAATTATTTTGTTCTTGTACAGTATTTATAAACTGCAATTCACTTTTTTACAGTTTCTTAAAATAATTCTCAATCTTATTTTTGTTTAATTTTTTTAAACTGAATTCAGAATTATCGTTTCCAGCTGATTAATTTTACTGATGGTGTCGTCAGAAACTCCATTCATGCTGGACAACAAACGCTTTACTTCAGCTAGTGCATTTAATGCAGCGGCCGGCGTCGGAGGTGGCACAGGCTCTTCTTTTTCTTTCCTTACTCTCCTCGTTTGTAGTAGTACTCGCATCATTATCTTCTACAATTTTTTGTACTGTTCCAACCTCACAAGTTGCGACATTATCATCCACAGACACGTATCCAGGAAAATTCACGAAAACGGGATCCTCTTCGACAAGCTGAACCCACGATAAGCCTGTTTAGCTAGAGGCGAGGAATAGAGGAGTTTTCTGTCTAATCAAAGTAAACATCCAGTGACTCATGCAACACGCAACTGACCCATTTTTTGCATAACATTACTATTCACCCGAATTCAAATGTACATGATGCTACAAAACTAAGCGCTTATTAAGCGGGTTTCGAAGCGTATTAAATAGGGTATATTTGTACTTCTTTGCCCCTGAATTCTAGGCACTGCGTAAAAAATGTGTATTAAGCGGGAAATCGTGTTAACCGTGAGAGTATTAAGCGGATTTCACTGTATATGAATCAGTAGTTTGTTAGGGTGATATGGGATAGTGCTGAAATACTAGGTTTATTGAAATTTAAAAAAAGGTCAATAAGTTTGTAGACATTAAAAGCATTTAAAACATTTAAAAGATAGGTTCACTAAATAGTGTTTATTGGAACTGTGAAACAATACCAACCCTGTATTTTAAATGTTTGAAAACTTACTGATCTTATTTTAAATTTATATAAACCTACTATTTTAACACTCTCTCATGTCACCTTAACAAACTACTCATTCATATAGTTTAAATCAATGAGCCTATAGAGCGAATGCGAGACTATGAATTTGTAGCACAGCAAAGAGCAGGTAGGAAACTCCAAATGCACAACACGTGCATAGAGTTATAATTTCCAGCAATACAGTTTCGTATTTTATCTAAGAGGCACCATGGAGTTCTCGAAAAATTCGCTATGACGGAAACTGAATCATTCCGACTGGCAAATTCTGCTGTTTAAACTCTGCTGCCATTTGGGATGTCGTGGGGTTGCGCTTCAGTTGTACCATCCGTGCCAATGTTCATATATCCCTATCTGACATCTCTGTTTGGCACCCACAATTTGCATTTTTGGAAGTGTCACTGTGTCCTTTTTTATTAGAGTTGCTCGTGCTACATCTACAATTTTTGCCCTTCTGGTTACTGAAGCTCCTGCAAAACGCGCACCAATGATCATGCTTTTTTAAACTCACTGAGGTATGAGATTGTCTACAATTACTCCACAGCAGCTGTTTCACCTGCTACTGCGGCACTACAACGTGAAAGCCGGCATCGTACTGCACCCATTAATATACCTCACATCGTGAATGACGCCGTCCCTGTGATCTGCATAGGGCACGTTGTATTTCTTCCAGTCGCAATCGATGTTCCTGTTTTTCTGATACACCCTGTATATATACGTAAACAAAGTCGAATCACATTATTGGGACCACCTCCTACTTTTGACGTCAACAGCGCGTAGCCAATGAAAGAAGGAACGTGTCGTGAGCTGGCTTGGAGGGTGCATAAGGTATGCTGTGGGCATTCTGAAATCATATCACTCCTTACATTCATGGATACAAGGAGCGATTTGTCAGATTTGCAAAAAGGGATGATTATCGGCTTTCGGGCCAAGAGTGGCAATATTTCTGAAACAGAGCAGATTGTGAACTGTTCGAGTGCTGCTGTGGTTAAAGCGTATCGTGATTGGAGAAATGGCACCTTTGCGAAAAATCGACGTGGAAACTGCAGAGCACCACGTGTCATTGATGTGAGAGGTGAACGTCGGTTTCGAAGATGCGTGCGGCCCGATCGACACGCTACAGTGGTGCAATGGAGCAACTCACTGGCCGAATGAACCAGGGGAGTTCAGGCTAACCCTGCTGCGTATGGGGCTCCGATGCAGACGGGCGATCACTGCACCTTTGCTAACGAAAGTGCATCGGCAAAAAAGGCTTACATTTGCATGGCAGTATCGGAATGGGAAATCAGCTGATTGGCAAAGGATTGCCTTCTCCGATGAGCCACGTTTTGTGCTGCATCGAACGGATGGACGTTGGCGTATAAGGCGAGAAGCATCGGAGAACAAACGCTCTTCAACCATTGCTGGAAGAAGACAAGCTGGTGGAGGCAGCGTTATGGTCTTGTGAATGTTTTCGTGGCATTCTCTGGGTTCACTCATACCTGTGGAAGGCACTATGGACCGAATTCGTTATGAATCTATCCTTGCCGACCACGTGCACTCATACATGCTGAATGTCTTCTCTGGGGCCGAAGGGTTCTTCCAGAACGACAATGCGACGTGTCACACAGCTAGAAATGTCCGAGACTGGTTGGAAGAGCACGATGAAGACTTCAAAGTACTTCCCGGGCCCCTAATTTTCCTGAATCAAACCCAATGGAGCATCTGTGGGGCCACCTCGATCGTGTTGTTTGCTCAATGGCTCTATGGATTCTCCACCACGCACCCTCCAGCATCTGTCAGATGTACTGCAGTCAGCAGGGCTCCACATACCTGTGAACACCTTCCAGCACCTTATTGAATCACTCCCAGGCCGTCCAGCAGCTGTCTCCGCTGCACACGGCGTTTATTCTAGATATTAGCTGATGGTCACAATAATGTGACTCGACCGTGTATATATATATATAAATTTTACGGGTCGGCGATGGTATGACGTTATCTTTTCATGCCTTTGTTACTCGTCCACGGGTGGAGATGGCTCGTCTCAATTAGCTGGTCAATGAGAGTGTTTTAAAAAAGAATATCTGCTGTTATTAATTTAGAATATTTACTCTACACACACAATTTGAGTTAAACATGAATTTATATCTCTCACTCTCTCCGCGCACCTTTACACTCTCCCTGTGACGGGAAGAGCCTACTGCAGATTCTTCTAGAATTATGATGAGAGAGGAGCTCATGTGACTCTACTGAGGCTCCTGTGAAAGCATGTCATGTGACCCAATTCAAGTCTCTCGCTTAACCCGGAAAGAGGAAAAAAAGGAATGCTTTATATTACTCTTCTTTCGGTTTCTTGATTAAGATTCGCTAATGAACAAAATTGGTCATAAAAATGTCAGTTTTTTAGTCTTCTTTAATAGCCGAAGGAATGCAATAGATAAACGAAGATATAACCTAACATTTCAAAGCACTATAGTAAACTGCTAAAAATGAGCAAACGCAATGCATCAGTATAATTTAAACATTTCTAACCACATGAGCTCCAGATTAAGATAACAAATATATTCAAGATGATTCTGAGACGACAGTAAAAAGTAAAATCCTAACCTGCAAGAGAAAGTCCAATAAGAAAAAAAAACAGACATAATCGTTTTTAATCCTTTAGAATTTTGGACGATTAATGTTCATGAATAAGATGATCTATCAGATAGCAAAAAAACCTAGTAATAAAAATGGGAAAGGACAATTTTATTGCAAAGGGCGGGTGTTTTAATCATTGAGAAAAAGCAGTAACACATGCAAACATGCCTTTTCAGAGCAAAAGAAGACTGATTTTTGAGCTGCAGAAACCTTGATTAAAGGAAAAGTAAACAAAAAAAGTACAGTAGAAGTATTCTCCTAATGAAAATGAATTTTGGTTTCATTATGGTGACTCGTCTGAATATAGTTTTTGTTCAAACATAAAAGTACGCAAGGTTGCATCTAAAAGTTTATAGGAGCTCATGCCGACATTATGGTGTGTAAGTCCTGCACCAATGGGGCTGTTGGTGAATGGAAGGAAAAACATCAATGCTTCAAGACGAAAAAAGGTTGCTCTTTGACTGTTTCTCAGTTTCGAAGAGTTGGATGAAAGATGTGATATTCAGTTATTAATTAATGGATCGGAAAAATGAATTTAGCGTAAAAGTATTTCATTCTTCCGTTTCGCGATTGTGCCAATTACACGCAAAGTGTTAATACCTCATTCAAACACATTAAGATATTTTTTTGTTTCTAGATGTTGTAACATACACTATATTGACAAGAGTCACCGGACACTTTGAAGAGAAACACAACATAACATTTACTGAGATACATTAGTAAGGTGTCGGTCCACATTTGGCCTTAATACATGCGCTGACCCATCGACACATGCTTTCGACAAGGTTTTAGAACACAGCGATAGGCATGCTCTTCCATTCAGTACATAATGCTGTCGCTAACTGTTGCTTCGTAGTAAGCGTTGGTTCCAAACTTTTTATGCGGGGCTCTAATTCATCTCATAGGTGCTCTACAGGATTAAGATCAGGGCTCTGTGCTGGCAAATCCACACACGATACGGAATTATCGTCAAACCACGCCGTAACAGTCTTTGCTTTATGGTTCGGTGCATTATCCTGCTGGTACCAACACGGATTGGTTCCATAGTATTGCCACAAAGTTGGTAGATCATAATTGTCCAGAATAACGAAGTAGAAGTACTAGTAAACATGTTTGTCTAAGATAACCAATGGGCTGGAACCATACCACGAAAAACATCCCCACAAGAGTGCACTGCTAGCTTCAAACTTGACCGTAGGAACAGTACACTGTGATAAACAGCGTACCAACGGCTGCCGCTAAACACACACGGCCAACAGACTGACGGATCGTGTATCTGGATTCATTACTCCATAGGACACGTTTTCATTGATTCACGTTTTCATTGATCCACGATAAATGTTCTTTACAATATACCAATCGACGAGTAGCATTCCTAGTGGAGATGAAAGGCTTATGAGCAGCTGCTCGACCACGGTAACCCATGGAATGAAGTTATCTGCGAATGGTACGTGTACATACCGAGGTTCCAGCATTTTTACTCACCTGTACATTGAGGTCTTGCGCAGTACTCCGTCGATTAGCTGTAACGACTCTTTTGAGGATTCGATGTAGTCTATAACTGATTTTCTTTTGTCTGCCGGTACGTTTTGCTACTTCAGGTACGGCATGTGTCTTCTACTTATTCAGTACATCCAAAACCGTTGACTTGGGTATGTTTAAACGCTTCTCAGTTTCTCTTATGGACAACCCACTAATATAACACCCAACAATCTTTCCTTTCTCAAAGTCAGTTCTCTCCAGCCGCGACATTTTCACTCAACCTCACAGTGCAATATAATCGCGGCTGCAGGCTTATTTTTATACCGTTTGCAGCACTACTGCGCATCTTAAGAACGCAGCCGATCCATTCATTTGCTTTTAAAGGGGTGTCCGGTGACTTTTGCCGATATAGCGTAAAGTCAGTTCTCTCCAGCCGCGACATTTTCACTCAACCTCACAGTGCGATATGATATCCGCTGCAGGCTTGTTTTTACACCGTTTGCAGCTTTACCGCGCATCTTAAGAACGCAGCGGATCCATTCATTTGCTTTTGAAGGGGTGTCCGGTGACGTCTGTTGATATACTTTATAACCTTTGCTGCTGGAGGATGTGAACCCAAATCTTCCTACTCCTGGCCGGCTGTTTTCCCACCTGAACTACGCTAGCACGCTTATCGCAGCTTCATTGTTAATTTGAATCATGCTTCACCTCAGTAGTGAGTCATCTACGTCAAATCGTAGAGTACGTTATAACGTGCATGCGACTAGGGGGAAAGGATTATTTGGGCATTCAAATCTTGTTACTGTCGGGGTATGCAAACTACACGGTCGAGTCACATTATTGTGACCACTAGCTAATCTCCAGAGTATCCGCCGTGTACAGCGCGGACAGCAGCTAGACGGGCTGGGAGTGACTCAATAAGGTGCTGGAAGGTATTCACAGGTATGTGAAGCCATGCTGACTGCAGTGCATCCGACAGCTGCTGGAGGGTGCGTAGTGGAGGATTCACAGAGCGAACAACACGATCGAGGTGGCCACACATATGATAAATTGTGTTTAAGTCTGGGTAATTAGGGAGCCAGAGAAGTACTTCGAAATCATCATCGTGCTCTTGGTTCTGAGATTCGGACATTGACCAAGAGGGAAGTGAAAAGGCTGGAGGCATTTAAGATGTGGAGTTATAGAAGTATGGAGAGAATAAGTTGGCTCGATAGAAAGACTAATGAGGAAGTCCTGGAGAGAGTGGGAAACCCCAGGAATCTGACCAACATGTTAAAGAAAAGAAGAATGTTATGGATGGGACACATGTTGCGCCATGGAGGTCCTATTCTGAAAGTTTTGGAAGGAAAAATTCAAGGCAAGAGAGGAA
Organism: Macrothele yani; assembly: GCA_039090855.1. Taxonomy (NCBI): domain Eukaryota; kingdom Metazoa; phylum Arthropoda; class Arachnida; order Araneae; family Macrothelidae; genus Macrothele; species Macrothele yani. The sequence goes on along the minus strand of CM076989.1, from coordinate 141,363,237 downwards.
GAGGGCGACCAAGGAATAGTTTTGTGGCACAGCTACTCCAAGACATTAATACCAGGACATACTATGTCTCGAATAGAGCGGCGGAGAATAGAGAGTGACGAAGAGACAGAGTACATCTACTGAACACCCGGTCCTTGGACTAAGTGACCAAGAAGATTTTCACCGATTCCCTGCAGTCAGAAATTCTATGTATTTCAAAGAAAGTACGTTTCAGTTTTTGCCGTATTTATAAAGAAATTTCGCAAAATCGAAAAGGTGGAGTTTTTCAGTCTTTACACCAGATAGCCCTTTCGCAGTCGCGCGGACTGAACCGACGTTGTTCGGTTTGGGTCAGCAGGTAAAGCGCATGTCAAACACAAGTATAAATTCCAGGAGCGAATATGCGGGGTGTGCTAGGTGTGCGTATGACACCTACACAGAGTCGTAATTTAACCTACTGCATATTATCGATATTATTTTTTCGGATTTATGTTGAATAAAGCTCGTCAGAGTTTGTCCTAAGGCCACGAGTTGTGGTTAAAATTAATTTCCCCATATCATGTTTTTATTAAGTGGAGAAGGTTCGTTCAGTAAGCATGTTGCCTTCGCGCTAAGATCCTCGGGTGTGCTGTTTCACATCCGCACATCGGGCGATGTTCAAGCAAATATGATGCAAGCACTCCCCAGATAGCGGTGCAGGTCCCGTTTTGTGGAGTTATAGAAGAATGTGGAGTTATAGAAGAATGATTTGTTTTGAAATGTAACAGCTGAACTTCCAGCGTGTGCTTGCCAAAATGAGCACAGTTTGCAGTCCCATAGAGCAGTGCAATTAAACGTTGTGATACGAGTTGCTGTTACATAGTTTTTTGCGCTTTTTCATGTATTTCTGATAACACTCGCCGAAGTTTGTCTTAAGCATTTGCATGTGTGGCTAAAATTAACTCCCTCGTGCAATATTTATGTGAATAGGAGGTTTGCTGCTTCGTTCAGTAAACAAAACACAGTAAGTAATATTTGCAGCTGCTGGAGTCCTGTTTTACTAGCAGACCACCCCAGGTCATTAAAGTAACTGTAATGCAAAGCTCTCCAGATGGTGCTAGAGGTTATGGTTTTATTTCATTGTGGTTTCAACGCAGAGGCTAAACTTCCCAAGGTGTGTGCCTCTAAAAAACACCATTGGTCATCCTTGGTTGCGTTTGGAACAACCCGGAGTCACAAACACATTTCAGCCGTCTGCTACGAGTTACTCTTTTACTTTCTTTTCGTCGCTGTGTGATTCGATATGTTTATGAGCATAGATTGAAATATGCAATTTGAATTTTTGTATCCGTTTAGGATGAAGAACAGCGTTGACGATGTTCTAAGTGTCCCATTTTCTGCTAGAACTTTTGGATATTGTGTAAATATAGATAAGGAAGGTAAGCCTCGTCCGGTATTTAAAAATCATAAAAACAAATACCGAAAATTCGTTCATCAATTTAGTGTTTGCACAGGATATTCAGATGTTTTTTACGATGGAGTGTATGTAAAGATGTGTGCCATAAGTAATTAGATGACCGCTAAATAAAAAAAATGCTTTCGTATGTTCAAAATCAATGCGTGAATTTAGCAGCTCGGGACACAATACATTTTTTGCGTATTTTTTTCTAACCTAGCGCACACGCAACCTAAATGAGCACGCGGCGCCACTGATAAATTCACTGCTAGATGAAAGCCTCCACAATTTTCTTCCAGAACTGTCTGTCTTGAGCCAGTCTCCTTCATGTCACTCCATTATGCTTTCGATTTTCATCCACACTTCTCCCACATGGTCATCTTCTGGGCCTTTTTCTGTCCTTTGGCATCCAGTCTAATATTTCAGTTGTTCATTCGTGGTCCGTTCTTCTGGTAACATGTACAGCCCATTGCCATTTCAGGGATTTCACTCTGGTCATAATGTCCTCCACTCTTGTCATTTTCCTTACTCACGTGTTCCGCTTCTTATCTTTTCTGGTTACACCCAGCATGCATCTCTGCATGCTGCTTTGAATTGTCTGCAGCCTTTGTATGTCTTTTTTAATTCCATACGTAAGAACTGGAAGGATGCATTGATTAAATACTTTTCTTTTAAGACACAAAGGTAAATTACTTTTGATAATTGTACTTTTTCTTCCAAAGGCTCCCCAACAAATTTTATACGCAGATAAACTTCTCCATCAATGTGGCCCTCGTTTGATATCTGTTGCCCAAGGTAAATTTATTTATCGGCTACCTCTAAATTTTCGCCACCAATCGTTAAATGTTCATTTATTGTAAAAGTATTGTACATCAGTTTTGTTTTCTGAAAGTTCATTTTTAATCCCACTGATAGCATAGAAAATTTCAGTAAGGGCTGAGGAAGGCAATTTGTTTAAACCTGATTTGTCTTCGAAAGGAAGTGCCCAAAAAGAGGGCCTGCAACCAAGGCAGCGAGAGGCATAAAAAGTTCATTGGTTTCGTCTAAGATGAACGAAAGGATTATCTTTAGCCGTAACTCGAAGGAGCATTAATGGACAAGCAAAAATCGGAAGGCCAACGACCATCATAGGGCATCCGATCGCCTTTTTCTCCGGGTCACGTGGAAAGGGTGATCTGCTGTTTTATCCCAGCTTCTTGTGAATGACAACGACAGCAGAGAAAAGTGTTCCCAGCAGAATTCTTACGCCAATTAGCACCAGCTGGGCAGTTGGGGGGATATTTGACACCGCACGATACGTGTAGAAATCCCCGCAGGCACAGTGTATACATCAGTAATTTGCGTAATAACGAAAGTAAATGGCTTGCACTGCTTCGTTTCGGCTTGTATTTTTCTTCTGTGATTTTTGAATGAACAGTGGATAAATAATAAACGATAATCTGCTGCATAAATTTACCACGGGCACGCGAGAAAATTTTTTAGATTTATCGCCGACTTGAGCACGCACTTTCAAAACGGTTCATCATCCCTGGCATAGATTTAATGCAATATTTTCCAACCGCCGGTCCGCGAGGATTTCTCTGTCGGTTAGCGGGGATTCCTCTGTTGGTCCGCGAGGTCATCTCTGCCTGTCCGCAGGTTTTCTCTGCCGGCCGGCGAGAAACGAGTGAATCTTTTTTTTTTTTTTTTGTTTTTTTCTTAAATCGAAATGGAGTCGCGAAGCAGCAGCAACAGATGTAGCATTGACCCCAGAATAAATTATATTAACGGTAAGAGGAAATCTACATCTAAATTTTTTGAACACCTGTGGCGAAAGATTAAAGCACGCTCGGATCGCTAATCTCTTCACAGAACTTCTGAACGCCTGCAGGCTAACTCACCAGGAAAAGGAAAGTTTCGTTGAACTTGCTTTTGATGCCAGTCTGGTGTCGATATTCAGATCCAAATCTCTGACTCAGTTTTGGGGCATAATGGAGAATGTACAGATCTCAGAAACAAAGTTCTAAAATTACTGATAATTTTTTCGGCCAAGTATTTATTGCAAGGAAATATTTTCAGCTCTTTCTGCAGTCTAAACAAAGCACAGGAACACAATGAACATTAATGCTGCACTAAGCCTTGCGGAAACGACGCTGGAACCACGGTACGAGAAGATTATCGGGAAGCAGCAGCAACAGATGTCGCATTGACCCTTTGGTCACATATAGTAGTAGACTGCGCACTGGTAGTGTCTGCCACAGAGCCGCCGTGGTCCCAACATGAGAGTCGTCAGATCACGTGACATTAGGCAGCAGTGGTTGAGTGCTATCCAGTTTCAATGTTTTCTTATGACCTGACAGGCTACTTTTAAATATCACCATTTAGTAAATAATGTACGTAACAAGAGCGGGTTTAGGAATAATAAACCTAACTATATTTTCATTAAGAAATTGTCATTTATAAAAATTTAATTGCAACCATTTTAGAATTGCAAGATGAGTCGTTAGGACGAAGGAGGTCATTTGTTCAGTGCAGTCTTGTATGAACCGGCTATGTTTGTACTTTATGTAAAGTACTGTTCTCATTTAATAATCTGGGATACAGAGCTGCAGTATATAATAATGTGAAAAATCCAGAAGTATACTGTTAAGTCATCATCATCATCATTGTAAACCATTATCAATCCACTGCTGGACGAAGGTCTCTCCAAGCTTCTTCCACAACGGTCTGTCTTGGGCCAGTCTCCTCCATGTTACTCCCGCATACTTTCGAATTTCATCCACCCATCTTCCACGCAGTCTTCTTCTTGGTCTTTTCCTGTCCCTTAGAATCCAATCTAAAACTTCGGCTGTCCATCGATGGTCTGTCCTTCTGGCAGTATGTCCAGCCCATTGCCATTTCAGGGATTTAACTCTGATCATAATGTCTTCCACTCTTGTCATTTTCCTGATCCACGAGTTCCTCTTCTTATCTCTCTTGGTTACACCAAGCATGCATCTCTCCATGCTACTTTGAGTTGTCTGCAGCCTTTGTATGTCTTTTAGTTAAGGTCCACGTCTCTGCACCATACGTAAGCACTGGCAGGATGCATTGATCAAACACTTTTCTTTTAAGACATAATAGCATATATCTCTAGAAAATTATGCTGTTTCTTCCAAAAGCTCTCCAGGCAAGTTTTATACGCCTATTAATTTCTTCATCAATGTGACCCTCACTTGATATCTGCTGTCCAAGATAAACGTACGTGTCTGTTATCTCCAGCTTTTATCCATCAATCGATAAATCTTCATTTCTTGTAAAAGCAATGTACATCACTTTTGTCTTCCGAAAGTTCATTTTTAATCCCCCTGCTTTACTCTTGTCAGCAAGTTCCTGGATCATACTCTGCAGCTCTGATGGGGTCGTTGCAAAAATGACTACATCATCAGCAAAATGAAGGTGAGTATGTACCTATATGTATAGGTAGACAGATATCACATTTATAGGCCATCGTTAGAATATTGCAATGAATATTTGTGAAACATTTACAATACGTAGATTTATTTATTAACGCAAATGACCATATTATTACTTTAATACGTACACGTTTTCTGGATTGGGAATTGAACCTCAATATTGATTATTTCGTCCCGTATATGAAAATCATTACTACAAATATGGAAAACTCAGGTGAAATGATGGCCCATAATAACCGTAATAAAATTTTTCTGCAGATTGGAATGAAGTTATTACTATAGAGGCATAGAATCTGCTTAATAATTTAATTCGTTTGTTACTGGTTACAAGTTGTAGAATTTTCTTTTACCATTTTTGACTAAGATCACGTGAGATTTCGCTTTCCGATGTTGAAGCCATAAATTGTGACGTCATTCGCAATCTACCTGTATGAAAGGCGATGCATTGACCCCAGAAAAATTATATTAACATTAAGGCGAACATTGTAGTCCAATTATTAATTCCACCTATTTAACAGATGAAATTATATTAGCTGTAAGGAGGTGACATGCAGTGATCTGGTATATAAATTATGGATTGTACAAAGTGATAATTATAATATGGAATGTTATGAGATTAAATGCTCGAAAATAGTCAAAAGCGTTTGTTTCGGCGTCGTCGGCACGCAAAAGTTTCACCAACGTTTTGCCGGTCTGCGAATGGAAAAAGTTTGGGAATCAGATCATATGTAGATGATTTTAGGAAGGGAGTGTCTGACCCCAGGTCTTAAACAACCCTTAGAAATAGGAAGCTAGGAGATTTGGGCTAGAGCGCCCGACAGGAAAGTGACACGGAAGCGAGGTAGAAAGGGGAAGAAAGACGCCCTTGTTTATTACCGGGGGAATAGTACCCGAGGTCCGACGGCTTAACGTGCCCATCCGACGCACGGCGGATATTTATTGGATCGAGCGTTCGTACTTGCCCGGGATCGAACTCGCGGTCTTCTCCGAGGCAGTCACGAACGTTGAATACTAGAAACACTGATCTAACGGATAGTACTTGTAAAAATGCACAGAACCACTAGGGGAACAAAGATAATAAAATGGGGCTTAGTGAAGAGAATAAATGCGGCTGAACGAATTACGAAGCAGGACCATCGCTAGAAGAAGCAGTGTTATACAGACCAAGACTTAAAACAAATTCTAAAATCTTAAGCAGTTCCTACTCCCAGTCTAAGACAGAAACGGTTTTTGATTTCTTTTAAAGAGCATCAAAAGTTGGTAACCAATATTTTCGATTATGTTCAATATATACATTTTTTCTCGAATTAAATTTCTTCATTCATGCGCCTGATTTTCCGGTATTAGCAATACATTTCCAATAAGAATTTTTACAGCCGAAAGAGACTTATTCCCGTAAGTGCTTCCGCAATAACACCAGGAAAAAATGGATAAATCGAATTATATGATGAAGGTTCGGAAACTTTTTCCGTGACTCGTGCCGCTTGTTCGATGAACCCTTTGACAAGAACACCGGAACACAGCTCGAGAAACCCATTAATTACGCCATAATGACAACTTCTGTTTCTTAGAGAGTTTCGAAGTGAAAGAACGGATCTCAACGGATATCGATCGGACAGGAGAGAACTAATGAGACTAGTGTTTTATCCAGAAATACCCGCGCTCAGATGACATTAATTATCGGAAACCCAAACAGGAAACTCAAGATAATTTGGTTTAAAAATTAAGGCAGAAGCAAAACACACCGAAATCCCTCACAAATTGAGTTTCTGCATGCAAAGGAAAGGTACGATGTTTGCCTCGTTGTTTCATTACTCCCGAAGCAAACACAGCCTCCAACATTTTCATTCTGTTCTAGCTTCCGAAAAATAACTTTTCTCATTCAACTCATTTCGATTGCCAAGCACTGAAACTGCAATTACTCCCGAAATTTGTACTTCGAGTAGAAGAAAACATTCAGTTGTGGTACTAGGTAACGCCCATCGTTTATTACGGATAACTGCGTCGGAAGCTGCCTAACACGCTTTGGGCTTTCGAACTTTTATTTTATTGTTCATACAGTTACAGTGCAAGCTGTGAGAATGAACTTAAATTTATTTATCTAATTTTTAACGCATGTTTCCTTTCAAGAATTATTTCGAAACTACTATTTCTTCACGCATAGCAATCACCATTTCCAAAACACTAAAAGGATTACTTCGAAGGAAATTAGGAACACGAGTATGTATACCATCTGAAACACTTAATCTTTAACATAATGCATTGCAACTCTGTGTAAAGAAATATTGCAATACATAAGCTACAAACGTAAAAATTTCTTCAATTTTGCATATTTCACTCTCCACTTTAAAGTTGTTCTAATCCTCGTACACACAGCGCGACACTTACGTAACGAGACTGAATTTATAAAAAATGGAAAAGCAGGAATCCTTAAATGAATGCACTTTGTTCGAAGTACATTCCTTCTGCATTAATACAAGAAGTGGCACGATTATCTAAAGAAAGGAAAGACTTGCGGAGGACATCTTTTGGTGTTGAGTAAAGATAATATATCACAGTTCTTTGTATGCCTTCAATGTATTGAAAAACCTTTCCTTTAAAAGACAGCTTTAGTTTACGGAATAGAAAGTAGTCATGCGGTGAAAAATCAGGAGAATAGAGAGTGGATTGTTCAGTACACACACCTGTTTTTATGCCAGAAATTGCTGTAATCTGACTGTTCTCTGTGCGGGTAGGCTATCGTGAAAAAGGAGCGATTACCCGCTTTTGTACCCAGTCCTGACACGAAAAATCCTATTCCACAATTGTTCCAAAACGGATGTGTAAGCATTGCCAATGACAGTTGTGCCTTCAGGAAAGAACTCGCGATGCAGAATTCCCTTGCTATCGTAAAAGCACACAAGCATTGTCCTGATCTTTCCTCTGGCTGACTGTGGCTACTTCCATTAAACATTCTGACTCTTCATTTCAAGATCATAACAAAAACACCATGTCGCGTCACCTGCCACAATGTTTTGGAGAAAATTGTGCATTGTTTTTGCAGTCCCCAGGATGTCTTTTGCGTATTCCACTTGTGCATGTTTTCTGGCCCTATGACAATGCTTGCGGAAAACGAGAACAAACTTTCCCCTCCCCCAAATCTTACATTAATATTTGACGAATCGTCTGCTTATTAACACCGAGCTCGCATTCCATCATCCTGAACGTCACACAACGCTCACTGTTTACCCTTTCGTGAACTTTCTCAATGAGTTCAGCCCTTTCGTCATTTCCAAATCTTCCCGCCTATTCTTGAAACGTGCGTACCATCGGAATATGTGTGCACGAGATACAAAATCAGCTCCACACACATCACACCACAGTTCAACTGTCTCAGACGCAGTTTTACCGATTTTCAATCAGAACCAGATATTTGCCCTCTGCTCCATTACAGAACACTGACAAAGTTCTTCCACCGAATGACATCATGCACAGCGCAAATGATCATTTATGCATTTCTCACGCAAACTCTGTTGCCACTGTACAGCTGATAAATGACTTATCAAAAACTATGCCTTCCCGACCATTGTGCTTTACAGAGATTTTTTTTTAAAGTCTCACTTCTTATTATAACTGCTGCACTGTGTGTAACAGAATAAAATATGCCATGCCACCTGTATTTCTAAGAATCTCGAATGGTCTCCCTGGTAGTCGAGTGGTTAAAGACGCAGGCCTCTGGCTAATCATTCGAGCTGAGCCCGACCGGGTCTGAGCCGGAATAAGATATGGGTGTTGCACCTTCCTCACGGAACTAGCTCCCCTCCTTAACCATTGGCAGCAAGTCAGGCGAGGAAAACTACCTACATATTCTTAGATGCCTACAGTAGTTCTTAACACCCTCCTCTTCCCCCTCAGCGAAAAAAGAAAACTAATCCAGAATGTCATCTCCTCAAATTGTTTTGTGAGATATTTTGAGCTAAACCATTTTTACTGATGATTTCTCCTGAGAAGCATGCGGTGCCTTTTAAAATATCTCCAAAGGAAAAACGCAACATATTTTAAGCGATACTAATCGTTCTGTGTTTAATTTAAAAGCAAATTTATTAACGAGGGAAATTGCTGAAAGAAGTGGTGTAAAAACGTTAATTTAAGTTTCTGTTGTTGGTTTTTATCACCTAGAGCAGACTGTGTTTTTGGAATCACTGGGCAGCCGATCGAAAGGTCGCAATTTGGTTTTACCTGGAATTTTGCATTTTTTTTAAAAGTACATTCTTGACCAAAAAGCGTAAATTTATTGCCTTTTGAGAAGTTCATTTCGTTTGAAAGGAAGACAGAATACTAGGAAAAAATCATGGAACACCATTGTTCCATAGATTATGCCCAACAGCATTTAGAAGTTGAAAAGTATTTTCCCTGTCCTTGTTTCATGCTCTACAAGGAACTGGATTAAAAACAGTTGGCATTCCGACCATCTGTAACTATTAGAGCGGGATTCATTTCAATGATGAATTACAAATGCGTGCTTGCCGCATTTCATAGAGGTAAGCTGACAATGCCACATGACATAGGGCTAGTTTGAGGAAATCAAATGTCCATTCAACGTTCTCCGCTTTTGTAAATGATAAAACTTTGGTTACTTTCAAATAATACATTTTTAAAAGCAAATTCTAGTTTCAGCTGGGTAAATTAAAATTGCTAAGAAATTCACTGTTGAATCGCTAAGTGAATATGCATTTTCTTTTCTTAAAAAAATTCCACAAGTTGAAAAATTTATGAACTTGTTATGTACATTGAAAATGTTTCGTGCATGGTATGCGCAAAAGTTAAGTTTCCTAGAATTTGGAGCTTCGCAGTTCATCTGCAGAAACTTTGCAGTTGTTAGAAATGTTCCATTATTCTTAAGAACGGCCAAAACCAGCATACGACATAAATCTTCCAAAAGTTGACCATGATCAGCTTCTAGAAAATTTGACCCAGAATTTAGTTGAAGTGTTCGTTTAAGTAGGAAAGCCAGAAAACGTTCTTTGCCTGAAAAATTTCAAAATAGTGTCTGTTGTTAACAGTTGTTTGTTTTACTTTCCTAGACGAATTGAATGCTGAATGTTCCCTGATATCCAAATTAATGAAATATTAATGAGTTGCAGAAATTTTCTATTTACTCCGGGATTTGTGATGCGAAAGAAGTCATAAATTTAGTTAAACGCCAGTAAGCTGTGTGTTTCACTGAGCTCTATCAAATACCTGAGCATTTGGTGTTCTTATAAGTAATTGGTGCACTTATAATTGATATTATTCCAGTGTACAAGCACTGGCTTGGTTTACTATTATTTCTCATTTTTCGAACAACTCATTAGTGTATGAGTACTGTTCTAAACTTCTTTCGAGTCTGTAGGTGGTTTGCCTACGTGTCGCCATCTGTGAAGTTCTACTAACTGCCAGTTTGGAATACCGGGTTTTGCTGCAATAAACAGACTTGGAGTGCTGTTGTGGGCCTTGTAGGTTTAAGTGTCTCATTTCGTTTCCATCTACATAGACTTTTTCAAGTTTTTAACAGTGTTGCCGGTCGAATGGAATTAGCTACCGTGAACACCTTGCTGCTACCCAAGAGAGTGGCCCATGGGCATTTTATGTACTTATTACTTCATTTACTTCTGTCTGTTCTTGAGTATCGGTAGATTTAGTAAGTTTCGTTTGCTACCTATGGCAAACGTTCGCTACCTATGGTTTCGTTTGCTACCTATGGTAAACCAGTTCCTTCAGGCAAAAATAAATCTAAACAAGATTTGTCTCCAGTCACTGTTACATCCAGTATTGACATGGTGTTCTTTAAACGTTCATTTAAAGAGGTTCACTCTGGGCTGAGCCATATTTCTGAACTTAAACAAAAACTTGTTGGTATCAAACTCTCTATTCTTCATCTTGAGGACAGATATTCTGATGTGTTACAAAAGTGTAAAACGTTGGAGGTAAAATACGAATCCCTGCAGACTGAGTGGGATGATGTGAAGGAAATGAGACTACAGCAACAGCAAGAGATCCTGGTCCTAAAACAATATTTGAATGACCTGAACCAGTACAATAGGAATAGAAATATTGAGATTCATGGCATTGACTTGTCTTACATTAAAAGTGATGCTGACTTAAGGGTTCATCTGGGTAAATTGGCAAAAGAATTACAGAGTACTAAGTATCAAGACTCTGACATTGATGTGGGCTACCCTTTTTTAATGGTACTGGAGATTTAGAAGATGCTAGGGTTATAATTCAGTTTGCTACTAGAGCTGTGAGAAATCCGTGGTTGTCTAATAAAAAACATTTTGATTACTAACTCAGCTTTGGACAGTAAATTACATAACACAAAATTATATATTAATGAAAATTTAACTCCTCAAATTGGATATATTTACTGGCAGTTAAGATGCTGGTTAAGCAAGGTAAGATAAAATATGCATGGGCATGGAATGGTGTCATATTTCTTAAGTTTACAGAGGCTGACCAGAAAAAGAAAGTCTTTTCTTTGGTCTGATAACTATTACTTTAGTTACAGTTATTAGACCAAAGTATTCTCTTTCTTCTAATATCTTCTCTTTCTTCTAATATCTTCTCTTTCTTCTAATATCTTCTCTTTCTTCTCTAATCTTCTTCTCAAGTCTTATCTTTCTTCTAATATCTTCTCTAATACTAAACATTAACGACCTTAATAAATTTATAAAAACACAAGTTTGACCGCGACGGGGATCGAAGCCGTGTCCCCCTCACTCCGGAGTAAGTCGCTCTTCCAACTGAGCTACGCGGACAGAATGTCTCGCTGCAGATTTTTGTCGTCTTGACATGTTTTTCACCTCTGTAGTACGTCACAAATTGTTTAATACTAAACATAACTTTATTTCATTTTTCATTTCAATGCAACGTCATTATTGAATAAAGGAACACTCTTGGAAGTTCTTATTCAATCAGTGTTTTTTAAGACTTATTTTCTTTTGTGTTACAGAGACATGGTTTCCAACTGCTGACTTCAATATTCAATTTTCAAACTATATTTTCCACTTAAATAGAACATACTCTAGGGGTGGGGGTGTTGAAATTCATTTAAATAATCAAAATTTGAATTTTGACATTGTCCATAACTTTACTCTCATAAATCACAATATAGAAATTTTGACTATACAAAATCAATTATATATTATCGCTGTTGGCTCCAGACCACCTAATTCAGATTGTTATTAATTTTTTATCATTTCCACTACCTTTTTCCACTTTTGCTAACTTTTTCCACTCTTTCACTGTCGAATGACGGTAGTCCTATGCGAACTGCAGGCATCGTTACCGATGGACCTGGATTAACATGGGCGCCTTGACGCGGCATCGACTACAGAGACTCATGCGTAACAGGGTTCGCTCTACTATTATCGGGGACACGTTTTTCTCGTTTATTTGCGTGGTCAATTGCTGCACTATTGCGCGTCGACTGTCTTTACTAGTCGACCGAGGCGATGTTTTCCTCTAGGGTTGATGTCCTTTAGGGATCTATAGTTATGACGTCGTAAGTTACTAAGTGTGCCAGCGGTCCATTCATTGTAAACCCTTATTACAGTACTTCGCGAACATCCCACGAAGTTAGCTCTTTCTGAGATGTTTCCACGCTTGGCGCGGTAGCCGATGATCATTCCAATTTGAACTACTGTCAAATCCCTACCTCTTCCCATTGTGCTCACGTAACGCACTGTGGCTCATCTGTCCTGGCCGACCGCTTATATCTCCGTGTAGTTGACCTTGTCACGTGCAATTTGTGGCGCGCCTGGTCGGTTACACTGTGATTCCGGGGGTGGTCATATTATTCTGATATGACCGTGTACATTACTTTAGTGAGAAAACCTTTACCAAAAAAAAAAAAGGAACTGAAGTGTGTGATTAGCCTTTTGAAACTTTGCTGGTTCGGTTTTGAGTAGACGGGTATATGAGTTTCGGTTTCAAAAGAGTCCAACGAATAAAACCGAAAAGTTGTATTCGCCGTTTTGGATGTACGTGCATTTGTGGATGGAGTAATGTTTTTGCCCTAAATTTGTTTATGTGAACATGGTTGTCAAAGGTAAAGTAGTATTATTAACAACGGTATTTGAATGGAAATTTGTCATTGTTTAGTTAGTTACTTCTTTAACATAAAAACTGCGCATTGCATATGTACTCAGATGTTCACCCTTCACAATTCTAGTAGTTTATTCTAATAAATTTCAAAACTTTTAGCCTAAAATTTGATCTTAGAGATTTTGGCTGAAAACAGAAATTTAAAATACAGCTTAGGTTACATACACCGAAGCCAACAATTCAAATTTTTCTCAAAATGGGTGCTTCTCTTCTTTTTCCTGATCTGTTAATATCGTATTTCTGTCTTTTTGTGTTCGTAGAAGAGAGCGTGCCCAGAAACAGCACTCACACAGTAAAAAAATTGATATATAATTACAAAATGTTTAAGAATGCAAACCATGCACTACTAAAGTAAGTAATTTCCAACAAGAAATGTACCAGTTTTATTCACTTAGTGATTCCCAAGTCTTGCTAACTGAAACCCGTATCACGAATGGGTTGCATGAATTTTCGATCACCCTCCACACAAATACGGTATATAATTTTTACTTATTAAACAGTAAATTTTTGACAAACATTTCAATGTCTCAACCTATTTGGAAATCGTTTGAGTCCTTGGGAAAAGTAAGATGATCACTGGGTATTAAAATTTCGTAAATTTTCACGTACTTGCCACGCAGCTATTGGAGGGATTTAACGAGACGTCTACAGACACCGATTCATCCGCTCATTATGAAAGAGCCTCATTAGCGTTATTGTTTGTCTGAATCTGTGCTTCACAGACGCTCCTCTAATTCTAAGATGGAATCCGCGCTTTCAGACTCTCTGTGGACGATTTATAGCCTCCTATTATGGTATAGAGTGGCAGATAAACGAAGGAAGCGAATCACAACTCGTTCGAGGATCGAAAGTAAGGCTCTTCAAAATCTTTCAAACTTCGGGAACTTACGCCCCTGGTAGAAAATAACAACATGTGTTGATTTCAATCAATATTCTCCCTGAAATTGAAATTAAATATGGTTTTTGCTGTCTAAGAAATTAATTACTGTGTTCTTATGGATTATTTAAGGGTTTTTGAAGTACACAATGCATTTTATTTGTGAAAATATTTGTAAATATTTGCTTCAAGTGTTTACATTAATAACGTGGAATACACCAACTATACATAAAATAGTAAAACTCTGTTAGTAATCCGGTTTATTGGTGAAAAAATATAAATAAACGTTTCCAAGCTTTCGCATGTTAACCAGATGGCATTTTTAAGGAAGGTTGATACAAAACTGCCTAGCGTCCTTGAAAAAGGCGTCTGGTCGATGTGCGAAAACTGAGACGTTTATTTTTATGGGAATAAATCGGATTACTAGTATATGTCAAGTTTTTGATTTCTTAACATTGCACGGTATTTTAGGTGAGCAAAACTTTCAAACTGGAACAAGTGCAACAGAACTGTGTGTAAACCATTGATAAACAAATCTGATGATTTCATTACGATGTACATGAAATTTGGAATAATGTTTGAATACAAATATATATAGAATTTTAATACGGTTTGTATCTCGTAAATTATTAGTTTTCCTGTTCTTTATGAAACTATATGAAGTTTTGAGGTTTTTAAAGAATCCAATATATTCGTTTTAAAGAACCTGCAAGTACCCCACAAGAAATGTGGAAAAACACAGAAATAGCCGTTAAATCTAGAAGTATTAAAAAATAATACTTTGACATAGGACTCCACCAGGGAAGAGTTCTGAGCCCGTTTAATTTTGCTGTTGTCTTGGATGCATTGAGTGAAAGTGTTTTTAAATCTGAACCATCGAATATTTCTGTTTTAGCTGATGATTTAGTAGTTGTATCAGTTTGAGCACCTGAGGTAACAGAACTGTTTTAGTCAGGCAAATGGCCCTTGAAAAGGCTGGTCAAAAGATAAATGTGGCCAAAATGGAGATGGTAGTCAATTCAAAAGGTGAACGAGGATTACACTGGGGAACAAAGTTTTTGTTGCTTTGATACCAGCACTTGTTCTTACCTGATTTGAGTGTGCTGAATTCAAATCTGAAGTTAGTTTTTCTATGTAAGCTCTAGATGTTTTGCAATTCAACATTTTTATTTTTCGTGAGATTTTGACGCCTCTCGCATGATGACATGGTCAGTCTGAGGAATTTATGGTCACACAGTCTTAAACTTAGGCTTAAACAACCGTCTTGGCAAAGATATTTTGTACGTTTTCACAGAGAGGTGATCACAATATACATTAAGGTTTGAAAAAAGGCAAAAAAAAAAATCACTTGCGTGTGGAGTAAAATATGTATCGTCACTTGTCAAATCTGAAACATTTATCCATTATAGTCAAATATGAGTATGCACTAATGCTTTTTACTTTAAATGAACATATATTTCGACATAAAGATGATAGGTGATTCAGAACAACTGATAAGGATGGTATGCAAAACTCAAATATGTCCTATTCAGGCAAGTGTTTGCTCTTGTAGATGTGGCGTTTGTGGACTTTCTCAGGGCAATCTCGTTTGATGCTCCAGCAGTATTCTGCCATGATATTTTTGTCCCATCGCCCTTGATATCACTGTTCCATCGTCATGAGGTCTTGATGAAAGACGCTCTCCCTGTTCGTCATTAACAGCCCAAGGTTATCGGGGTATTGATCAATGTGACTTTTCAGGAAATGGAGCTTGACACTCATGTTGCACCCAAGATCGCGAAAAGCTAATAGCATTCTAGTAGCGAGAACTTCCTAGTAATCTGCCTTTTTGTTACCAAGAAAGGTTTGTATAACGGCCACGAAAGACAGTCATGCTGCCTTCTCCTCGTCATTCATCTTCCTGACAAATTATTCATCACGTACGAGGGCACGAATCTGAGGTCCATCGAACACACCTGCTTTGATATTATCGAAAGACAAAGCAGGAAAAAGCAGACATTATATGTTGAAATAATTCATCAACAGTAGGCCTACTTAATGCATTCGCAAAATGTTTCATCAAGCCAAACTTAATATGGAGTGGGGGGGGGAATAAATTTCTCTCGGCTGACAATTGGGTTATTCATATTGTTTGCTTCTGGATTTTCACAGATGGGCTACTCCTGGGTTCAGTGTTTCTCTCGAGCTCGGCTGTCCCTTATGCAGGGACAGCATGGAAACTTCGTGAAGTCTTTCTGTTGACCAAGGAAGAAGATTACCATTTTCATGTCCGCACAAATGATAAGTTGTGCTCGTGATGCTTGAGTAAGTCAATGACAATTTTTATGTCATTATGTTCTTCTCGCAAGTGCACTGAGTGACCAACTAGAACCGCTCCATAAAAATTGCCACTGTGCAAGAGAACACACATGAGGCTGTGCTTTGAGCTATCCAGAAATAATCGCCATTTTGTTGGACTATACGAGGTAACACCTAATTTCCTGAGAAGAACTGCGATATCGTGGTAGAAAACAAACTGCTTGTCTTCTGTCCACAAAAATCTGGTCCCTCTTTCGGAAATAAGAAACTTTTGCAGAGCGGTCAAGTAGGTTCTTGTCTTGCAGCCTGGAGGCTAATACATCGGCTGCGTTCTTGGAGAGTCCCAAATCACGCACTAAGTCATTCAATTCCTGTTGGCTAAACTGCTGAGGGGCTGATGACTGTTTGATATCGGATGAGGAGACTTCTGATTCTGTATCTCAAAGAGTACTGATGTTTCTAAAAAAATTAGCCTAATTATTCTAAAGTTTGGGTAGATGTAAGCCTAGTTCTCAATCTGTGTCTAATATAAATAGCAATGGGAGTCCTTTTTTTGCGAAAATCACAAGTTTCAAATTACATGAAAAGTAGAGCATGTAGAGGAAACCCGATTTCAGATTTGAAATCAGCGTTGAAAAAATACTTAGAATCAGTTGAAAAATCTCATGCAACAGAAAATAAGAAAAAAAAACTTGTTCTCCAGTGTTGTTAGATCATGACAGAAAAGGAAGACGCCAAGCAGATATAGAAGAGCTGCTAAAATATTTTGATTGAGCCTCATAATAGAAAGGCAGCTAGAAATAGGGAGAGTAAGAGAACGAACAAGTGCAGGAAGGAATAAACGGCAAGAAAATCAGGGAATGTTATGGGGAAAGAAAACCACAACAGAAGTCAGCTGTAAGATGCCATCTTTTATACGTAAGCGAAACTTGTGCAACCAGGAAAAAGAAATAAAAAAAAAAAGCAAAAACCATGCTGTATGAAAGAGATATCGGGTAAAGAACAGAGAAGACAATAGGGGTACAAGGAAAACGTTCAGAATTAGACAAACTAGTGAAAATTACGTCGTCTAAGATGAAGTGGACAAATTTAGGCAAGAGAAAACCCAATAGAAATGGATGTGTCAGGCGCAGTAAGAAGAATACGCAAAAGATGGTAACAGAAAAATAAAGGAGGTTATGGAAAGTGTCAGAGCAAGAGAAAGAAGAATACACAAGAGAGATTAAAAATGCAGAAGGCTTGCTCGAGCGGTAGACCCTAGGAATGTCTGAGATTTAAACAGCAGAAAAGGAGAATAATGTATAGGCTGTGCAAAATATCAGTATACACTTCGTTAAAGTGTAATACGTACTTCGTAGTTTT
Source organism: Macrothele yani (assembly GCA_039090855.1). Taxonomy (NCBI): domain Eukaryota; kingdom Metazoa; phylum Arthropoda; class Arachnida; order Araneae; family Macrothelidae; genus Macrothele; species Macrothele yani. Next base: position 141,345,728 of record CM076989.1, on the reverse strand, counting down.
ACGTGAAAAAGTGTTTAGAGTGTATGATAACTTTGAGAGAGGAAGAAGTATCATAGAAGTTCATGTAACCATCCATAAAAAATTCCATCTTAGCAAGTAATAAGTAGCCCGTTAAGCAACAAACATGTGAATTTAAATTCCAATCACAAGTGCTACTACGTACTTTAATGAAGAATAGCATTTCTAGATTCGAAATAAAGTGCTGCACACAAGAAAATATGTAACACCGAAAAAACCCTGAGCGGCTTAATTTCATTTTAAATAGATTAGAAAAGCTTTCCACTAGTCCAAAACGTTAACCTGTATATTTTGAAAATATGTTAACACTGATATTTTAAAACTTATTTAGGTAAAGGCTGCTGTTTTTAATCATGGTTGGTTGCCGATATTTACACTCCATGTTAAATGCATCAATATATACAGCAATACATTATGATGATAAGAGTTTGCACAAAAAACGCTAGACAAACAAATTTGTTTGTAGAAACCTGCAAACCAGGGATTTGCAATTTATCAAAAATGACACAAAGTTAGGAATTACAAAGATTTTTACATTTATATTGTACTACGATAAATTAATTTCATAATAAGGATAACGAAAACGGTGGGTGAAAACCTTGATTTTCATACTCTTTTGCTATTTGTTGTGGACGTTTCAGACATTCCTGATTCAGAATGTTTACAACTCTACTTTTATAAAAACGCAGTCGAAGAGAGGATCTAAAAATAACAACTGCTGAACTGCGCACTTTTTTCAACGTCTTACGGTTAGCAGTGTGATGAAAAATTGGATCATGTGGTGCATATTACAGAGCAGTTCTTGCAAAATGAAATAAAATAAACAAAGGAGAGTCACAAGTGATGGCCTAGAATTATGGTCTTATAATTCGCTATAGGGAAATGCACTGAGGGAACAGGGGGTGCAGCAGGCTCACAGGTTTTGTAATTAATGAATAATACTTTTGTGCAATAAGGAGAGAGAAACAGAGAGAGAGAGAGAGAGAGATAAAGAGGGAGAGTTGAAAATCCATATTTTTAAAATTTAATAAGTAGGTTGTAGTATATATTTCAATGTTTAAAACACGATACATCGATTTTAATTTTTGCTCAAGGCATTCCATTTTTTAATTGTTACCAAACAGGAATGCTGTTCTCTTCAGTCTTAGTAAAAGGGTGTATTTATAACGTAATGTACACTTAGTGGATTATTTATATGATGTTAGGAAAACGATGAAATCGAATTGAAGTGAAATGATTTCAGAATCTCTGTTCTTAATTGGAATTCAAAAAGGAGGAAGAAAATGTTTTTCTGAACTTGGTAATGCATGAGGTACACAAATTTAGGAAAATAACTACTGAGAATAGAGCAAGAAAAGCAAATAATTCGTTAACAGCTTGAAATGCCACTACGATACGGGTGGTCTATTTTCTATAATGATGATGTTGTGGAGCTAATTTTTGGGGAAAACGAATTTTAACTCAGAGCTGAGTTAGGTGTGTCGTGAAATAGACGGATGACTTAGTAGATCTTACCAGTCTTTGTGGTACCCCTACCTCTGGTATTTCTCGACGAGACTGCTAAGACTATCTCTATTACTGGAAGATGATCGTTGTGCAGCAAAAAAAGGTCTGTACTGATGTATTGACAACAATGAGGAAGAAACCTTGGAGAAAAGACGGCGGTCAGAATTACCGAAGAAGTCAGTCGGTACGCAGTGAACGTACTACCGAAGGAAGTGACCATCCACGGGTCAAATTTATAGGCCAGTGGAAGGATGAGAGAAGTCTCTAGTGATGGAAGCTGTACCGAAGGATGCGACCATCCACGGGGCAAAGATCCGTGGAAAGACTAGAGAGGTCTGTACCTATGGGAGTTGTGCCGAAGGAAGCGACCATCCACGGGTCAAAGCTGTAGGTACGCAGAAAGACGAGAGAGGTCTATACCGATGGAAACCGTACAGAAGGAAGCAACCATCCACGGATCAAAGCTATAGGCCCGTAGAAAGACGAGAGAGGTCATTACCCATGGAAGCTGTCCCGAAGGAAGCGACCATCCCGTCCGTGGAAAGATGAGAGAGGCCTGTACCGAATGAAGCGACCATCTACGTGTCAAAATTATAGGTACGTGAAAAGACGAGAGGTTTGTACCGAAGGAAGCGACCATCCACGGCTCAAAGCTATAGACCTGTGGAAAGACGAGAGAGGTCAGTACCTATAGAAGCTGTACAGAAGGAAGCGACCATCTACGGGTCAAAGCTATAGGTCCGTAGAAATACGAGAGGTCCGTACTTATGAAAACTGTACCGAAGGTAGCAACCATCCACGGGTCAAATCTATAGGTCTGTGGAAAGACGAGAGAGGTCTGTACCAATAGAGACTGTACCGAAGGAAGCGACCACCCACGGATCAACGCTATGCGCCCATGGAAAGAGGAGAGATTATTTTTACAGCTCATTCGAGGTGGATAACCGTTTTCATCATCTGAGTGTGCAGTGTTGGTACGTGCAAAACCTCAAAAATTTAATGTTATACGAACAGCTGAAGCTCTGCAAAGTGTTCATCTTCTTCACGAAAAACGTGTTAGGTGTGTCTTACCATCTGAAGGTGCCATCGTATCAACGAAAAATACAGTATTATGTGTCCTGCTCGTGATGTGTTCCCTGTGTGATGTGGAACAGGTGTATGTTCTACGTTTCTATGGATACGCAACGTGCTGATAACGTAAGTGCGCGTATATTTTCGTTTCTTCCGAATATGTGATACGTCGCAATCCAGGTGACGCAGTGGTCTAAGCATTGGCTTCTTTCCAAGCAGAGAAGAGAACCATTTGTTTGAGTCGGCCAGGGTTCGAGTCCTCAGTTGGGATGGGTGATGTGTTTTTCTTATATCACTGGTTACCTTCCCTCCTTGGAACCAGGAACCCTAAATTAGAGATCGACGACTACTTATAGCCTTTAGAGTTGTTCACGATGGTCATTAAACCCGAAAAAGAATATGATGCGTCACGGAAATTCAATGAAAGCGAGTGCCTGAGACATTAATCGTAGTGTAATACGGCAATGAACGTTCATTGTAGTACGAACTCCTGCATGCACATCAATGCCAATGTTCCTTTAAATATCGCTTACCTTATGGAGGAATTACCACTAAGAGATCAGGCAGTTTCCTATGCACGTTTAGCATCACTTAATCTGACATTTGCATTATCACAGTTAATCACATTTAATATCATATTAAAGTGTTTGTGCTCATTAAACCTGTCCATCTAATTAATTTGGGAGAATTCAGCACTGTGGTAATGTTTATTTAGTAGTGCTTCGATCGTGACGCTGTTAATCCAGTGATCTGATCCTGTATGCTCGTTTCAGAAGTATTCCTCATTTAAAGTGAAGTACAGCAATACAGTCCCATCCCACAATTATATGGAAAGTTGTAAAATCAGAGTAGAAGTGCGATTAGTGAAAATGTACGCAACCCATTAACACAGTTCTGAAAAAAACCCACATAGTCTTTGCAGAGATATTTTGCGTATGAGAAAATAATAATTTCGGATATGTATTAAACGTTTTAAACATGTAGTGTACTGAAACTGTCCCACAATTATATGGAATTTCACACAAACGCACGAACACTAAGATGAATTGCTAAGCAAATTAGACTGGCGTCAGAGCAGGATAAATAGTCGGTAAACGTAATGAGGCTGATTCAGTTTTAACAATGCCACATGAGAAAGATCTGTCAGCGGAGGAGATAACTGACGTTCGGGAGTTGCATGATCAAGGAATGAATGTAAGTGCGATTTCAAGCAAATTAAAACGATAAAAATCTTCTATTTATAAAATTTTAAGACAAAAAATATCCAGCTCAGAAACGAACTGGACATCGTAGTAATGTTTCGCCTCGAATGAAACGACTTCGGAAGCTCCACGTGCATGAAAATCTGTCTGTCGGAACATGGAAACGTAAAAATTTCGAAAAGTACGGTTCACAGAGTATTGTAGCCGAAACCCCTCGTAAAATATGCAAGACTGTTAAAAAAACCGCCTTTAACTGCATATAACATACAAGCTCAATTAAACTGTGCCAAAGACCATGTGTCATGGAAGGAATGGCTCCAGGCATTATTTAGTGATGAAAAGAAATTTTACTTAGATGGCCTAGAAGGTGCGATATATTATTGGCATGATATAAGAGCGGAAAAACGCCAAATATTCAGCCGGCAATTCGGAGGAGGTTCTGTGATGGTATGGGCTTTTCTTGGATTTAATGGGCAAAGTAATATCTGCGTTTTGTCAGGACGTCAAAATGCCGTAACATATCAGGAACTTTTAAAAGACAGTTGGCTCCCAGCTGCTGCTGAAATAGGTAGTCCTGATTGGGTATTCCAGCAGAACAATGCAAGTATTCAGAGAGCAACTTCTACGATGGCCTGGCTGCGATCGAACAATGTCAAATTACTGCCGTGGCCATCTCGCAGCCCGGATCTTAACCCAACTGAAAATCTTTACGGAATTTTGGTTCGAAGTGTTTATGCCAATCACTCGCAATTTTCAAGCGTTAAAGATCTGGAAACAGAAATCCTGAACTGTTGTTATAATACTGTTGGTACAATTATGCATAATTTAATATACATTATGCCAGAATGCATATTTCAGCTTATTGCGCGTGGAGGAAATTCCATTAATTCTTAATTGTGTTTGCTATTAAAATATTCTCCTGTTGTTTTGTTTCCAAATAATTCTGGGACAATGTTACATGTTTGATTTCATAAAGCTAAAATATTGTGTTAAGTATATGTTGTCAACAGCGTTTGACGTGTGTATATATCATGTTGCTGGTCATAATGTATAATGTTCCACTAGAAGTCTTGTGACGTGCCTGCCCTGCAGGACGCACATGAGATAAAGGCAGATAGCAGTGAGAGCACATGCCATTGTAGTATAGTGGATAGCACTCGGAGCTCCGAAGCCGAGAGTTGGGGGTTCGAATCCCACCCCTGGCATAGAAATGATGGAGACAGGAAGAATGAGAATCCATTCTTCAGTGCTTCGAAAAAATAAATCAGTGTGATGTTACGTTCCACACACCAAATTATCTGGGATTTCTCAAATGCATGTTCTTCATAGGGTGACTGCCTACAACGACACATGGTCCCGGCTGCACCTTGGGCCATGCCCCTGGCCCCTTCTTCCGGAAGGGAGGGGAGGAGAAATGCCTGCCCCGCAGGACGCACATGATATAAAGGCAGATAGCAATGAGAGCACATGCCAGTGTAGTATAGTGGATAGCACTCGGAGCTCCGGAGCCGAGAGTTTGGGGTTCGAATCCCGTCCCTGGCATAAGAATGATGGAAAAATATCTCATAAGAATGATGGAAAAATGTCTCAGAGGAATGATGGAGAAAATATCTCATCATGTATCATTATACGTGCGTGAACCGCAGGACGCACATGAGATAAAGACATATAGCAGTGAGAGCACATGCCAGTGTAGTATAGTGGATAGCACTCTGAGCTCTGGAGCCGAGAGTTGGGGGTTCGAATCCCGCCTCTGGCATAAGAATGATGAAAAAAATATCTCATAAGAATGATGGAGAAAATATCTCACAAAAATGATGGAGATTATATCTCATCATACGTGCCTGAACCGCAGGACGCACATGAGAGCACATGCCATTGCAATAGAGTGGATAGCACTCAGAGCTCCGGAGCTGCGAGTTTCGGGTTCGAATCTTGCCCCTGGCATAAGAATGATGGAGAAATTTACTTCGTCATAGTCTGTTATTTTCTGAGCGCAACTGTTTTAATTTACAAAATTACGTTTCCATATATATATATAGGACAGACTGTAGTAATAATTACAACTGAAGTAGAGTTTCATTTGATGTCAGGCAGACGTGATAATTTTGGTAATAACTTTAGTAATAGATCGATCAATTACCTGGTCTCGGATGCAACTCCTTTGCAGACCCCGAAGTCTGGACCCACATAACATTTTTCTATTTCCGTAGCAGTATATACACTGGCGTGTGAAAATTAAGGACGAGACGGTTTTTCGAATGTAACGTCGTACAGAAGTGCTCCACATCGACTCAAATCATACCACAAGATCCCCAAGATGTAAGAATATAGGACATGCGAGCAAAACCGTCCAAACAAGGAATCCAAAGTATACAAAGGCACTTTATTGAAAAGGTAGCTTCGAGCACAAATGGGCAGAAAACAGAAACGTCCATGTGACAGGCGGCTGCCAAGAAAGATCTAGTCTTTAGTAGGGGATATGATCACCCCTGACTGCATTCCAAGATTTACAACGTTTGACAATACTGAGGACGAGGTTGTCAAGGAGCTGTTGAGGCATCGCGGCCCATTCCTCTTGTAGCGCAAATCGCAGCTGCGGAATCGTTGCTGGCGGCTGGTGACGTGCTGCCAAGCGTCTTCCGAGAAGGTTCCACACGTGTTCTATTGGATTTAGGTCCGGGGACCTTACGGGCCAGTCCATGCGTTGAATATCTTCACTGTCCAATAGCTCTGCGATAGCCACTGTATGACGTGGTGTAGCGTTGTCGTCCATGAAGAGGAACGCAGGACCCACAGCACCTCTAAACAGACGCACGTGAGGTAGGAAAACCTCAGTACAATAGAGGACACCAGTGACTGACCTCCTTGTAAGATGTAGAGGTCAGTACGGCTACCAAGCAGGATACCGCCCCAAAAGAGAACTCTGCCACCTCCAAACCGGTCCCTTTCGAAGATGTTGGAGCTGTGATTGCGTGTTCCCTGCTCTCTCCAGATGTGTATACGTCCAGAATCGCTCGTCAGGCTCTCATCCGTAAAAAGAACTCGAGCCCATTGCTGATGTGTCCAGTTCTTGTGTTTCTGGCACCACAGAAACCGCCGACTCCGATGAGCAGGTGTTAATAGCACACACTGTACTGGTCGTCGTGTAAATAGACACCTTTGTGCAGCCTCCTGGCCACGGTAAAACGTGATAACGGACGTCCAGTTGTCTGTTGCATGTGCCTTGCGATTTCTCCAGTCTGTCTCTTCTCGCCTGTAGGACAATATACCGGTCGTCGGCCGCTGTGGTCGCTCGTGGAAGACCACTGCTAAACTCTTGGACAGCTGTTCCTGTCGTTTGAAATGCTCCCCAAGCTCGTGAAACGATGCTGTGAGCGATCTCGAACTCCTCGGGCACACTAGACACACTTCGACCTTCTTCCAACTTCCCAATGACGCGACCTCGGGTAAAGTCATCCAGATGTCGTCTACTGGATTGCTTGTTGGCCATATCACACGGTGGCAGCAACTCGACGTCGTTCAAACCGATGTACACCGTGCGATAACTTTCACCGAATTGCTGAGCGTACACCACCTGTATGCTCTATACCCTTCCGACACTCTCTCCCTACGTTATGCTGCATACGTGCGCATGCCCTACCGTACCGGATCCTAGTCTATCTCCTGAGTGGTCTTTCGGTCCGTTCTGCCTGCTCGTTCAGCTGCTTTGCAAATTTCTCCTCTTCGTCCTTAATTTTTGCACACCAGTATATATTCCCACTGGAGGCCCAACGTAATTGTTTGCTGTTTAGTAATAACATTCGTATTCCTTCAAGGGCTCCCAGAGTAGGGAATTTAAAACAATATTTATGCGAGATTTTGTACGACTCCTAGAAAAAAAAATTTAGTCATGTCCAAAGTAAAGTAAAACGAAAAATGTATAATCAAGTAAATATTTAGAAACTTAGCCCGTTTTCTAGCATTGTAAAAGTACACGCTACCAATAAAACGTAAATTTACTGACAGACACATTTACCGGAGTAACTAATAAGAAAATGAAATGCAAAATTAAATAAAAATAAAACGCTTTGTGCGTGAAGGAATTCATTACACATATTACCTGAAAGCGTATTGTTATTCTACGTTGTTACAGCATGTGATATCAAGATAAAAACATAAAACTAGTACAAACGTTTTTAGTATTTCGTAATTGGACTGAAATAAATATTTCTGTGCTGTCGAGATTTTATCTTCTTTCTTTAGGAACATTCTTATTTTTTATTCTCTTATTTCCTTTCCACGCTCAGGTAAAAAAATATCTAACGAAAGACTCCGTTTTTCCAGCAAGTAGCTTCATTTTATGGGATTATAAACCTAGCAAGGAGTGTGCGTGAGTGACTGAATGCTATTCTTTCATGAAGGATGGGCAGAGTGCCATGAGCAGGACAGGAAGAAAAACAACAGAAATCGGGGCGACAGTCAGATCTTAACTTAATGAATTTGGAAATTATGGTTCCATATTCGTTACAGGTAACTTTGAAACAAAATAAAAGATCTTCATATACCCAACCTTGACCATAATGTTTTTCCTCACTGTCGTAAAACAATGTTTTAATCAAGAGATCACGTGACAGTATGTGACGCATCACTAAGATGGCGCAAAAATTAAAAACGTCAAGTTGCAGCGATAAGCCAAGGGCAGTGTAGTTTAGTCGTGAGTGTAACTGGTTCCGTAGTGAGCAGACGTGTGCTCGAATTGCACCACCGGAAAAAAAAAAAGGTTTTATTTTCATATTGTTGCCCGATCGAAAAAATATATCTCTTGCCCGTGAGACTCGAAGATAATGTTAGATGCTTCTTCCACATATCGTGTGGAATTAACGAAATTCCTTCTCCTACGTTTTGAAAAAGATGTGGTGTGGTTTCCACACATCGTCTGAAATTAATAAGAATTCCTTCTTCTACGCTTCGAAAAATGTGTGGGGCTTTTTACATAAACCGTCTGGAAGTGATCAGAATTCCTTCTTCTATACTTCGAAAAAATGTGTGATTATTCTTCCACACATTGTCAGGAATTAATCAAAATTATTTGTTCTACGCCTCGAAACAATTTGATGCTTCTTCCACATATCATCTAAAATTAATCAGAATACCTTCTTCAGCGCTTGGAAAAAATGTGTGATGCTCCTTCCAACACATGGTCTGGAATTAATGAAAATTCTTTCTTCTACGCTTCGAAAAAGCGTGTGACGCTTCTTCCACATATCGTCTGGAATTAATCAGAATTCCTTCTACACTTCGAAAGAAATGACTGATGCCTTTTTCGTCACATTGTCTGCAATCAATTTGAATTTCTTCTTCTACGCTTTGAAAAATGTGTGGCTCTTTTTACATAAATCGTCTGGAAGTGATCAGAATTCCTTCTTCTACGCTTCGAAAAAATGTGTGATGCTTCTTCCTCACATGGTCTGAAATTAATGAAAATTCTTTCTTCTACGCTTCGAAAAAATGTGTGATGCTTCTTTCTCACATTGTCTGGAATTAATGAAAATTCTTTCTTCTACGCTTCGAAAAAATGCATGACGCTTCTTCCACATATCGTCTGGAATTAATCAGAATTCCTTCTACACTTCGAAAGAAATGTCTGATGCTTCTTCCTCACATTGTCTGGAATCAAATAGAATTCCTTCTTCTACGCTTCGAAAAATGTGCGATGCGTCTTCCACACATCGTATGGAACTAATCAGAATTCCTTCTTCTTCAGTAAGCTTCTTAAGGCAGGGTTTACCGACTGACTCCGAAACCTAAGATTCTGCCCCAGCCTTTCTCGGAGGATGGGGGGGATGTCAGTATATGTGACGTATCAGTTATGTGACGTATTAGTTATGTGACGCAAGAGCCAAAAACTAAGTTACAGCGGTAAGCCAAGGTCGATTTAGTTCAGTCGGGAAATTAATTGGTTCCCGAGCGAGTGGACGTGAATTCGAATCCCACCATCTGCAAAAAAAAAAAAAAAAAAAAAACCGGATTTATTTTTACAAGTAACTTAATTGTCAAATTTTCAACGGTTCATCATTCTCGGTAAACTGCGATGCTCACGAAGCCAAAGAGACAAGCATGAAAAGAGAATATACAAACGATTCATGTAAAAGGAGCTCCGCTGCCTATCTGCGTTTTGACCAGATGCTGATAGGTTCGTTTAATCAAAAGAAAATTTAAACAAAACTTGGGCAATAAAAGAAACGTCCCCATTTCGTTCAATAAACCTAAAGAAAATTTCGTAAAAGATGTTAACAAGTACATACAGGCATACGAGCAACGATTTAGAAATACCGTATTTAACTGTTTCCATGTATCCATATGAATACAGGAACTGCATTTTAAAAGTCAAGTATGGTACCTTTCAACTAAAACACTATGTGATTGTATGACTGCCATGTATTTTCTAAAATTTATTCTGCTTTCATATCTGTACTGTATTATATAGTGAACTCGTGATTTCTGAATAGAATTCGTTCCCGAATTAGAAATAATCGTCGCTACAGGGAGACATTAAATGCTTTTTTTTGTGCAAATCGAATGTTTGTTCAGATTCTCTTGTGTCTGTTTCTTGGAGATATTTTGTCCTAGGTAGTGAAACTTTAGCCCGATTGAATGAACGTCGGAAAATGCTGGTTCAGTTCCACCTCCATGACGGTGCAATTTCTCTGAGGAGTTGGCTATATGCTGAAATTTAAATACGACAAATCTACGCCGAAAAGTAATATGCATGGATTAAAACTATTAACAATTTATTGCATTATTAATAAAAAGCTCTAGTTCAAGTTATACGAAACATAGGTCTAAAAAAGTATTATCATACGAAATATATGTGTAATAAAAATATTGTACGAAGTCTGTACTTTCAACCAATCTAGGCATTACTGAATACCGCAAGTGACAAAATGTGCTGTGTTTTCAAATTAGTTTGGCGCCCCCGGTGGCGCAATGGCCTGAGCGATAGCTTCTGATTGTTCGTCCGAGATGAGTCCGGGTTCGAATTCCGGTGAGACCTGGATATGTTTTTTGTCTTACAGTACTGGTTCTCTCTCTTCCCTGGAGTCAATGACCCTAAATTAGCGACGGGCGACTGCTTACAGCCTACTGAGTTGCTCACGGTGATCGTTAAATCCTCAATCAAAAAATAATTAGTCTGGGAAACTCCGAAGAAATGTCAATGACTTATTCTAGAGGAATGAAATGAATTTTGAATCTTTTTTGTTTTGTTTTGTTTGTTTTGAGTTTAACGACCACCGTGAGCAATTCAATGGGCTATAAGCATTCCCTGTCTACAATTCAGGGACATTGGTTTCAGGAAAGAAAGAAAGCCAACGCCGTAAGAGAAAGCCAATAAGAAGCCGATGCCGACCCAAATTTAGAGTAACTAGTTTAAGAGAAGGGAGAAAGCCAATGAGGAAGCCGATGCCGTCCCTAATTTAGGGTCACTAGTTTCAAGGAAGGAGAAGCCAATGCCGTAAGAGGAAGCCAATGAGAAAGCAGATGCCGTCCCTAATTTAGGGTCACTAGTTTCAGAAAAGGAATAAAGCCAATGCCGTAAGAGAAGGCCAATGAGGAAGCCGATGCCGCTCTTAATTTAGGGTCACTAGTGTCAGAGAAGAAAGAAAGTCAATGAGAGAGCCAATGCCGTTCCTAATTTTGGGTCACTAGTTTCAGAGAAGGGAGAAAGCCAATGCCATCCCTAATTTAAGGTCCCTAGTTTCAGAAAAGGGAGAAAGCCAATGCCTTAAGAGAAAGCCAATGCGAAAGCCGATGCCATCCCTAATTTAAGGTCAATAGTTTCACAGAAGGAAGAAAGCCAATGCCGTAAGGGAAAGCCAATGAATGTGCCGATGCCGTTCCTAATTTAGGATCACTAGTTTCAAGGAAGCGAGAAAGCCAATACCGTAAGACAAACACAACATTATTGCCTTACTGGGATTCAAACCCGGACCCATTTCGAACGAATGGTCAGAAGCCAGCGTTGCGTCATCGGACTCGCGAATCCTTTAAAACGCAAGTCAACTGATCATTTATTTTTTCCAGGAATGATCTTCGCAGTTAATAACGATCCCTATTTAGTTCCAGCGTAATTAACCTCCATCGTGAACCGGTAAATAATTCAAACGAAACCAACCATGTAAGACTAATAATAATTCAAAAAAATAATGTAAGACAGGAAATAATTGAAACGGAATCAACATCGTAGAGCAGGATGTAAGGTAATATACTATTCTAAATCTTTTACATACATATCTGCCTGGTGTATTGCAAAATTGCATTTTATACTTCCTTGTCTCTGCACGGATGTTTTTATTAGATAAATAAAACCTCTCTGAACGTATAAATATTAAATTTTAATATTTATGATGTTCTTTTTGATAGACATTTTGACGTAGTTCTTGATATTTGCTATGTCATACTGAAAGTTAAGCGTACCTGAAATTCCTAAACGGTCATAAAGAAATGTGATTGACAACCATATCGTTTACTGGACGACTTTCTTTGGCACGCAAAGTTATGAGCAGCAAAATTGGAAACTGTAACTGACAAGAAAGTGAGTGTTACGTAAAAAGATATTTTTGGTGAAACTGTCTGGAAACTTTCTGCAGCTGATGCCTTTGAAGTATCCCAGTAAATTTATAACTTTTTTAGTGCTGAACACCCGCAGTTCCAACTGAAGATTGATGACCTCATTAGAAGGGTGTTAATTGCGCTTTTGTCTATCCTACGGATGGCCAACAAGTAATTACTCCTGCCTAATTATGTCCATTAATGCCGAAATGATTCCGCATACGAACAGTACTTTACTCAAAGGTATTACTCAACTTTTTAGGGCCTGTCTTTCGAAGTCACAGGGAAGTCAATATTTAGGTTCAACCCGCCTTTTCATTTAGTTTTCATGGTTTTGCTTTTTTCTTTACTATTTTTTTGGAGGGGGGAGAGGCATTTCATTAACAGTTTAACATCAAGTGATTAATATGAATTCGTGAAGGGAAAATGGAGAGATCAATTGTTTTATCACACCGTATGCATTTTCTACATAAACCTTAAGATATTATACTGAATTCAAAAGAGGAACTTAGGTTTTATCGTAGTTCTGGATCAATGATAATGGAACACAAATAAGTTTGCTTGGAATAGCAGTTTTTGAGTAACGAATAGTTATTACGTGCATCATGAATGAATAAATGAGGAAGACGTAACCATAGAGAGAAGACTATATATTCTATGTATTATATATCAGCAAGTCTACGGGGCGTTCGGAAAAAGCTGAAGATTGAAAGGTACGTTTTGTTTTTTAAACTACAGCTGCCGGGTCTCTACAAAACTACAAACAACTAGCGTATAGCCCGTCCTAGGAAGGTTGTTTTTAAGCTTTAAATAAATATTAATATATAGGGGATTTCACCCGTCCTATGACGGAGTGAAATGTTTAATTGAAATAGATTCAAAACAAATCAAATACATGCCGGATTTCTGTAAGGAAATATAGTAAACATTTATAGAGTAAGAACTAATTCATGTTTAGATCTAAAAATTGTATGCTATTTATTTTCGCTTTTCAAAAGACCTCGCGATAAATAACATTCTGTTCAAAATATTTGTTGTTTAATAACTGTATATTAGAGCTTTTAGATAGATCGATATTTTGTAAAATGTGTAATATAATCAGCACTAAACTCGGAATGTTGTTTTCGTGTAAACTTACCTTAATAACTTTTACTTGGACTTTTCCCGTTAATTTACTTTTTCTCCGGCACAGTTGTTATTCCCTTCACGGCTTGTTTTAGAATGACTGTCCTATTCGACGTTTAGTTTAAAACTTCATACCGAAGCTGTTTCTACAAAATAATGGGACACCTGGTATTATAAATACGAACTATCTGAATTCTCGATAACGTACTATTGGGGCTTCATCTGCTTTTAGAATGCGATCCTGCTCACTTTGACATCTCAAGATTTCAGTTTTTATTGTAGGTTAGAGCGTTTAGATAGATCGATATTTTGCAAAATGTGTAGTATAATCAGCACTAAACTCGGAAAGTTAGTTACATTAAAAAAGTAAAAAAATAGTTAAAGCGTACAAATTAATATTCCAATTGTTCTAAATTAAATTAATATACAAACGCAACTTGCCGTGATATTAAGATTGCAATTCGAATTTTGTAGATCGGATTAAATAGAACTCGAGTCGTTGATAATCCAATGATTTTAAATACGCGATCACCTTGACATCTCAATGTGATGGCGTGCAAACTAAACTTGCTGTGACATCAAGAATTAAATTCGAAATTTGTAGATCAGAAGAACAGAACCCGAGTCATTAATAATCCAATGTTTGTAAATTAGTGAGCGATCACCTTGACATTTAAAACTGATCGCGTGTTATTATATAGCAGGCAATAATTTTGACATCGCGAGAGCACACAAGAATTGATCGATAAGTGATGGCGTAACAATGCAGACGTTCCTGTGACGTCATGCGTTCTAGAGAGACAGACATATAGATCTGGATGTTTAAAAACACACCCAGATCTATATGTTTTTGTTATGTTTTTGTTGTTTTGAAAGTGTAATTCCAATAATACGTCACAACTGTTTTTTGTTTTCTAAAAAAAAAAAATGGTTTGCCCACACACTTTTGGTTTTTGCCGTACTTTGGAAGAGTGCTCTTACAAAGTGCTTTTGTGCGCTTTGTAAAAGCGCTCTGCCGTTACTGGGGACCTCATGTTAAAGCGTTTTAAATGCATTTCCTCTGTTGTCTTGAAATTTTTTTCTCATCCTAATTCTTGGTTTTTCATGATTTTCTGTAAGATTTTCCTTAGGCTGTCTGACGGCACTATCTCACATTCCATGAGAAATCTTGCTCTATCACGGTTTTATGCTAACTTGTTATTGAAGGCCCTTACGTGTTTTAAGCTCTTTTTCTGCAAATATTCCTTTCAGCATTTTAGATGCCTTTCCTCCCAAATTTGGAAAAAAAACCCAGTCTACAGCGCTCTCCAGACACATTTCTGTTGATCACTAGAAAATGTCTCTTATGTGTCTGCAAAACTCTTTTCCTCTTTTTCTGAAAATTTACTATTGACCACGTTTTTCAATCTATTCTTTCGTTTTTGAACAATAGGTGTTGTCCTTTATCCTGTGCTTTTTGCTCTTAACGAACGTTTAAGCTTTACTCTCGGGTGTTCTGTAGGTTCCGTCTAATTTACAGCTAATGATGGTACTTAATTGTCTCATTCAGTGTTTCATCGGCCTTTGTGTAGAAGAGTCGTTTTCTATGTCCTTTTTATTCGGTTGGCAGCTTTACGTTACTGTCCATTCTTGCTATTTATGATCTCCAATTAAGATCCTTCCAGTGGACAATGGGCGGCAAAAATATCTGGTTAAATCAGATATATCAAGAGCTCAAAATACTTACATTACCTTAAGTCATGTTTGAGTCAAAAAGCTTTAATTAAAAGATGAGAAACGAATGATGATGAAGTCCCTCACAATAATTGAAAGGCGTGAATTTTCATACTTCCGAG
Organism: Macrothele yani; assembly: GCA_039090855.1. Taxonomy (NCBI): domain Eukaryota; kingdom Metazoa; phylum Arthropoda; class Arachnida; order Araneae; family Macrothelidae; genus Macrothele; species Macrothele yani. Next base: position 141,330,379 of record CM076989.1, on the reverse strand, counting down.
AACCAAACGTGAACTAGAAAGCGATAGGGTAAGACATCTGATGAACGAGGTGAAGCCGAGACTTTGCAAGCATTTCTTTTTAGGTTTTCCAAAGGTAGGTTGACGAAGCGTATATGCTCCAGCTTTGTCCGTCGGCCTGTCTGCACGATGACCCACGTAAAAATCGTTAAATTTCGATGAAATGTTTGTATGTGGTAGAGTAAAACCTGGGGACAAACCCTATTTAAAATGGGTGAAATGGGGTCAAAGGTCAGGACATAGGAACGGGATCCATTCCATTACCCTTATGCGTCATAACTGGCGTAACAATGGTTCGATTTGCATAAACATTTAGTATGTCGTAGGAGACTATCTGGGAACAAACGCTATTCAAAATAAACGAAATGAGATCAAAGGTCAGGACATAGGAGCGGAATCCATTCCATTGCCCTTATACCTCATAGCCTATGTAACGTATACTCTAAGATTCAGTTTCCTTTTGATTTTATTATCTCTTGTTATTTTATTTTCCTATGCAAATTATCTTCTCACTTAACGAGATGTTATTTCTCCCGCTGAATGATATGTGGCAACGAGTGTAAGTCATGACGTGGTGGTATGCAGTATATATAGGCGCGCTCAACTATACCAAAAGCTTCGTTTTATGTGATAGGTTCTTCTTAATTATTGTTATGCGATTCTTCGAAAGTTCGGATATTCAGTAGTCGTGTGATTTGTTGAGTGTGTGTTTGATAATACCAGGAGTTCTCCAATAAAAGGTTTAAAGTGAGTACGTTTTCTCAGTTCATATTATTGTCAGACCTCTGTCTGGCCGTTAAGTCTCTTTCATTAAGTGTCTCCATTAAGTCCAGGGTATATTGTGTTTACCGCTCTAATAAGGAGCCTTCAAGGTACTAATGTACTAAAACCGAAGTTATAGTACTGATATTCAAGATAATGAGGAACGCTGAGTAAAAAGAAGTTCCATATTCAATGAATTTATTGCACGTGCGAGTCTTACCTAAACAAACTCTAGCACTTTGAAGATTAGGTACACTTTAGCTACGTCAAGTAACCTTCCAATAACCCTAACGTTACTTAACGAAAACTTCCCTGCACTACACGTCCAGCGGAGAACTTTATTCATTATAATTGGCGACTTATTCCGGAATGAGGGGATCCGGGTTCAAGCCCCGGCGTGGATAAAAATGACGGAGAAATTTACTTCGTTATAATGGCGCCCGAACTATCCGGATGACCCGGCCGTTCAAAATCTCGCATGGGTGTGATGTTCTTTCCACACCGCGAGATAGGAAAAATCAGAGAATCCCATCTCCAGCGCTTCGAAAAATAAATGTGTGTGACGTTGCATTCCACACACCAGATTGACTGGGAGTTCTCAAGTGTACGTTCTACAGTGGATGGCTGCCTGCAACGATCATGGTCACGGCTGACCCGTGGGCCATGACCCAGGCCCTCTTTCGGAGGGGGGAGATGTGACGTACCTGCCAGCAGGACGCACACGACAAAGGCACATAGCAATCAGAACAAACGTCTGGGTAGCTCAATTGGTAGAGTGACTTATTCCGGAATGAGGGGATCCGGGTTCGAATCCTGGCGTGCACAGAAATGACGAAGAAATTTACTTCGTTATACCTATGTAAAAATGCTTCGATTGCGACGAAACTTTACCATGTTGTTCCGGAGATATACTGAACCGGTTCTGTTGAATATCATAGAAATTGGGTCAAAGGTCAGGACACAGGAGCGAGATTTATTCTACAGCCATTATCCTCATAACTTCATTGAAAATTTTTCAATCGCGACAAACTTTAGTATGTTGTTCCGGAGGTATAATAAACCAATTGTGTTTCATATCATCGAAATGGGATGAAAGATTTATCCCACAGCCATTGTCCTCATAACTTGAGTAATGATTTCTGGAATGTTGGAAAGCGTATCATAATCACTGCATTGCATGATTTTACTAACTTGTTTTCTTTATTTCCCGAACTGTTATTTTGTTAAGAACAATTCAAAAGACAAAAGTGAATGGCGAATGCTTAATTTTTATGCCAAGTTTTCAACCAGTGAAGTAATATTTAACTTTTTAAAGTTGTTCCGTTTAATGAAACCCCGAAGGAGACCGCCTTTAGGTATGTTATATCACTCGGCTCCTCTCATTGAGGTTTCGCCGGCGATCTTCTGCTGCTTTCCGTATCTTTCGTCCTCTTCTCACAAGCTTAGCGCATTCGTGGCCTCGTCGGAGATTTTTGATTTCAGGAAAAGAAAAACAAACTGACTCTTCAGCCGATGTACCTTCTATATTTCTAAAATTGCTCCGCATAATGATACGGTGAAGGAGGAAATGTATATCTTATAATATTACTATTGGACACTCCTTATTTGTTGTTTACGCTTTCCAAACGTAGGTTGAAGAAGCGTATAAGCTTCCAGCTTTGTCCGTCTGTCTGTCCACACGATAACTCGCGTAAAATTGGTTCGTTTTCGACGAAATTTTAGAATGTGGTAGGAGACAACCTTGGGACAAACCTTGTGCAAAATGAGTGAAATGGGGTCGAAGGTCAGGACATAGGAACGGGATCCATTCCATTGCCTTTATGAGTCATATCTTATGCAAAAATGCTTCGATTGCAACAAAACTTTATCCTGTTGTTCCGGAGGTACTAAGCCGGTTCTGTTTAATATAATCGAAATGGGGTCAAAAGTCGGGGCACAGGAGCGAGATTTATTCCTCATAACCAGTAAAAATGTTTCTATTGCGACAAAACTGTTCTTCCGGAGGTTTGCTGAACGAATCAATAGTCAGGGTAGGAAGGAGGGTTTGTCTGCGCGCAATTTCTGGTATATTGGAAAACGTATCATAATCAATGCATTGCATGATTTTACTAACTTGTTTGTACTAAAAGCGGTGATGGTATTATTTTATGTATTTCGCGAACTACTCAATTTAAATGCCTGGCATGGGTATAACCTTTCTTCATTATTATTTCTAATATTATTAGTTGTGAATTATTTATTAGAAGTAACAGTGATGTTCGCATGAAGAGTTTTCTACGAAACGGAATGTAAGAGTCACTGCCGTATCAAAAGGAATTCGAACTTCCTGAAATCATATTGTTGCACTTAGGGCAGACCACAGATATCTGTCCAAAATACAATTTTTCCAAGTAGCTTTTCCACCATAAAGATCCTTTTATAAATGCGTTAAACCCCACTTTTCAGACAAATCACATTCCGATTATATATGGAGAATTTTAGCGGACACAGTGGAAACACCGCGTTTACGCCCGCGCATCAATTTTCAGACCGTCATTAGCTGAATCGAAGAAGATTCCTTTCATAGAAGTCAATGACGCAGCTACTTGGCTAAATCAGAGTTTCCTCTTCACAGCAACTAATGGTGGAGCTATCGAAAAGTAGTGGGGGAACACACATTGTGACATTCAGCGTTAGTTCCCTTCAGCAAGGCGACACCCGACAGAGCATCGTGAAAAAGACTGAGGTATGCTTGAAACAACACAAAATGCGCCAAAAGCTGTTTCGTTAATAAAACGGAGTTCTACTGTATTCTTGCGACTGTATTAATCAGGTAAAGATAGCAACGAATCCTCATGGGCAACTAACAGATGCTTTTATGAATGTGTTACACCTATTAGGCTAAATGTGTTCAAAATATGTAGTTACTTTAAATCGTTCTGTGATTAAATATCATGCTGAAGAATCGAATTTCATTTTTCTTAGAGGTAAGTTTTGCATCGCAATGGTGGAATCTCTGAAATTGGCGCATTGTGAGCACAGCAATCTGATGAAAATAAATTAAACAAGAAAGTTGACATAGACTTCTTGGGTGTAATGAGCATGTCTTTTGAACCTTTCTTATAAGAAAAATATATTTCAAAGAAGAGTTTTGGAAAATATATAAACCGCGTTGGTCTAAGCGATGGCGTATGACCATTCGTCCGGGAGGGGTCCGGGTTAGAATCTCGGTGAGCATTAATGTTGTGTTTGTCCCACGGTACTGGCAGTCTCCTTTTCCTGGAATCAGTGGCCCTAAATTAGGGACGGGAGACTACTTATAGCGCATTGAGTTGCTCACGGTGGTCGTTAAACCTTCAATCAAAAAACATTTACATAAAAATTCAGCAAAATAGAAAATACACTTACACTTCTTAGAGAAAAACTGTGCATAATTTAAAATACGCAGTGTGAACTGAGTTGTTCGTGGCTAAAGTAACCAGATAAAAATAATGCAAAAGAAAAATCAACCGATTATTTCTATTTCCTTTCTTAACTGAAGATTTAACCGACCAACGGGAGCAACTCGGTGGGGTATAAGCAGTCGCCCATCCTGGCGCTACTGGTTCCAGGGAAGAGAGTGAACCAGTGCCGTAAGACAAACGCAATATCTCACCGGAATTTGAACCAGGTCCTACCTCGGACGAATTGGCAGAAGCCAATCGTCCGAGGTGGGTCGGTCTAAGAAGCCAGACTTAGACCACTGCGCCACCGGGTAGGTCAGCCAAATTTCTACAATCGATAAAAAACACCGAGAAATAGAAATAATTTCTTACTCCATGGCTAAGACGTATGTTACGAAATTAACAAATTATGCATAAAAAAGATTCTCACAAATGGAAGATATCAGATACAATGGGATTTTCAACTTGAACAGTTAGAATACGAGAAATAGAAGAAAATATGATGTAATTTTACGCCCTCTTTTGGAAAAGTTGTAAGCTACTTAAACAAGAAAATATTTTCAAAATGCTCTACATAATGAAGAGTGTATGCAATTAAAAATAGTTTTTCTAAGGATATTTTACAATCGATTAATTCTTTCAAATGGAAATACACACTGATGCACCTCGCTGAAGATTTTCGAGCAATGGAAAAAGTTGAAATGCATTCTTTATAGCAAACCTACGCTAAGGAAAAATAGTTTCTCAAGTAAGTCTTCCGGGTAGACCTATTTGAGGAACTAATAAAAAGGGCTCACTGTTCCAGGAGATGCATCTGGTCAATATGACAAATACGTCTCCAAGCAGCTAGACAAGGTATTGACATTTACCCTACTCAGCAGAAAATCTGTTCATTATTTAAAGATGATAATGTTCCTGATCTTTACTGCAGCGAATGCTATTCAGCAAAAAAAAAAAAAAAAAAAAAGGAGAAAACAGTGTTAGGGTTAATTTGCCAATCTGAGTAGAGGATCTCAATGAATCCACGTCAGGTCTCTTTAATCGCGATCAACGATAAAACACGTTCAATTCAAAAGGAAGTTTATTCGCTTATTTTTCTAGGAATATAGCTGGAACACTCACATACTGGGATCAGACGATTAGAGAAGAACTGAAATATTATAAGAATTTCAACGTTCTGTCGATAGACCGAGCTTACGACTTTTCCCTTCCAACGAAATTAGAAAAGTTCATAGTTTTCGAATTCAGCCTTCAGTTCTCCATCGCAATCCAAAATCAATTAACGATTCTCTCTTTTTCGACGAACAGATTATCCAAAAGAAAATCGGCAGAAGAAATTGGGTTTCTAATACAATTAAAGTGCTCATATTCTTTCAAACAGTTCTCGAAGTTTCAGTCAGTAGGAGACAATAGGCTGCTATCTTCCAAAGAAAATAACTTTGACGCAGCTTTGAAATATAAGAAGTTTCCACAGAATGCAGCAGATGCTTCTTAATTCCGCATTACGTTTTTAAAGCTGAACCTTTTCCAATAATGGCGTTTTTGAGAAAAGATTGTGATAAACTGAAATACAGTTTTGGAAGGCAAAGCCAGTCAGCTATGTGATGTGGGAGATTTTCAGACTGAAATTACGTGGGAAGACCGAATTTCATCTCTCTCTCTCTCATTCTAACCTTTGTATTCGTACAACTTTCTACTACAAGAGGTACACGAATAAGCTTGGGTACAATACAACTTTTGAAGTTGTGAATCCGTTCATTCGTGTAAATATGACATGAACATGAATGGTAAATCAAATAATACCTGAAAACGTGAAAACTTCGTTGTCCTGGCGCGGAAATCGAAACCGCGTCTCCCGGTTTATGACCGAGTATTCTAAGCACTACACCACCCAGAACGACCAAGTCTCAAGTTTCCGATTAATTGGAACATAACCATCACCGGATTCGCTAGTCGAAGCAACCGGCATTCATATATAGCGAATCTGGAGGATTAGAATTCATTTCGTGATTGACCGGAGGAGCAGAATATCAATGAATGAAATACGGGATTACACCATTGTACACTACAAATTTTGAAGTTGTGAATCCGTTTATTGGTGTAAATATGACAAGAATGGTAAGTCAGCTCCAAGCTGGGTTACAACTAAGTTCATGGAAAATGAAAACAAAAATTAAAAAAATAATGAATGGAAGAGTGCTGTTACTAATGATACATAAGTGAAGTCCGCTTGTAAAGTGTACAACGCAGTTTGCAGTAGTTATTAACCCTTTAACGACCACAACATCTAAAAAAGCCATGCGTCCAAGATATCACGACCGCGCGAAAACTCCCGTGTATAGGAAATACAATGGCGTGCAAAAACTAAGGACGAGACGGTTTGTAGCATGTAACGTCGTGCAGAAGTGCTCCACATCGACTCACAGCATACCATAAGATCCCCAAGATATAAGAATATGGGATAATTGAGCACAACCGTCCAAACACGGAATCCAAAGGATACAAAGGCACTTTATTGAAAAGGTAGCTTCGAGCACAACTGCACAGAACACCGAAACGTCCATGTGACAAGCGGCTTCCAAGAAAAATCCAGTCTTTAGTAGGGGATATGATCACCCCTGACTGCGTTGCAGGATTTACAACGTCTGTCCATGCTGAGAACGAGATTGTCAAGGAGCTGTTAAGGCATCGCGGCCCATTCCTCTTGTAGCCCCAATCGGCGCTGCAGAATCGTTGCTGGCGGCTGGGACGTGCCGCCAAGCGTCTCCCCAGAAGGTCCCACACGTGTTCGATTGGATTTAGGTCCGGGAACATTGCGAGCCATTCCATGCGTTGAATATCTTCACTCTCCAACAGCTCTGCGACAGCCACTGTACGATGAGGTGTAGCGTTGTCGTCCATGAAGAGGAACTCAGGACGCACAGCACCTCTAAACAGACGCACGTGAGGCAGGAAAATCTCGGTGCAATAGCGTACACCAGTGACTGAACCTCCTTTGGAAGATGTGGAGGTCAGTACGGCTACCAAGCATGATACCGCCCGAAACGAGAACTTCTCCACCTCCAAACCGGTCCCTTTCGATGATGTTGGAGGTGTGATTGCGTGTCCCCTGCTCTCTCCAGATGTGTATACGTCCAGAACCGCTAGTCAGACTAAATCGGCTCTCATCCGTAAAGAGAACTCGACCCCATTGCTGATGTGTCTAGTTCTTTTGTTCCTGGCACCAGAGAAACCGTCGTCTCCGATAAGCAGGCGTTAATGGCACACACCGTACTGGTCGTCGTGCAAATAGACCACCTTTGTGCAGCCTTTTGGCCACGGTAAAACGCGATAATGGACGTCCAGTTGTCTGTTGCATGTGCCTTGCGATTTCTCCCGTTGTCTTCAGTCTGTCTCTCGTCGCCTGTAGGGCAATATACCGGTCGTCCTCCGCCATGGTTGCTCGTGGACGACCACTGCTAAACTCTCGGACAGCTGTTCCTGTCGTTTGAAATGCTCTCCAAGCTAGTAAAACGATGCTGTGAGCGATCCCGAACCCCTCGGCCACACTAGTCACACTTCGACCTTCTTCCAACTTCCCAATGACACGACCTCGGGTAAAGTCATCCAGATGTCGTCTACTGGATTGCCTGTTGGCCATATCACACGGTGGCAGCAACTCGACTTCGTTCAAACCAATGTACACCGTGCAATAGCTTTCACCGAATCGTTGTGCGTACACCGCCAGTGTGCTTTATACCCTTCCGAAACTCCCCCCCCACGTCATGCTGCATATATGCGCATGCCCTACCATACCGGACCTTAGGCTATCTATCTCCTGAGTGGTCTTTCGGTCCGTTCTGCCTGCTCGTTCCGCTGTTATGCTAATTTCTCCTCTTCGTCCTTAATTTGTGCACACCAGTGTAGTATTTCTTACGCTCCACTTATTCTTTGGAATTGTACGGCGTCTGCGAGATTCGCAGTAAACACCCTAAATCACCATTTCTTACGCCTCGCTTTTTCTTTGAAATCACACGGCGTCTATTGGATGAGCAGTAGACATCCAAGTCCCCATTTTTTAAGCACCACTTGTTTTTGAAATCACACAGCGTCTATGGGATTAACAGCAGACAGCCCCAGTCACCACTTCTTACGCCCCAATTGTTCTTTGAAGTCGCACGGCGTCTATGGGAGTTGCAGCAGACACCACCAGTCACCATTTCTTTAATAACACGGCATTTATGGGATTAGAGGTAGAACCTTCAGTCACCATTTCTTACACTCCACTTGTTCTTTGAAATCACACGGCATTTATGGGATTAGCAGTAGACTCCCTCAGCCACCATTGTCTCCAGTGATCGCCCGGGGTAACGCCTGAAGGTCAATGCACATCCAGACCGCAAGTTTCGTATGGAAACCGAACATTAATACTTTTTTTGTTAGCTTGTAAAGGGGAGGGAAAAAATTATTCCGAGAAAAGCAACAGATTGTTTTGGGTGTTATGGCATTGTGTCGATACTGGTTCAAACAACATCTTTAAATATTTTACACGATGGTGACTGTTATTTTATGCGTATTCCTCCAGCTACGTTGCTTGAAAATGAAATTGTCTTGGGCACTAAAATAGCAATGGATGGAAATCGGTAAATACGGATTGGATTTCCTTATTGGGAAGACATGGTTTTCAAGTTTTTAAAGAGTATGTACTTATCAATGATAGCTAATGAAGCCATTCTGACGTCGAGAAGCAGTGGTTTTTTCAGCTAAGAAGTTTTCAGAAAAAATGAAATATCGTGTATTCTTTTTTACGCTATCCAACCGTAAATTGAAGAAGCGTATAGGCTCCAGCTTTGTCCGTCTATCAGTCCGTCCGTCCGCACGATAACTCGCGTAAAAATGGTTCAATTTCGATGAAATTTAAATATGGGGTAGGGGATCTCTTGAGGACCAACCCTATTGAAAATGGGCGAAATGGGATCAAAGGTCAGGACATAGGAGCGGGATCCATTCCATTGCTCTTATGCCTCAATGTGCGTAAAAATGCTTCGATTTCCATTAAATTTTAGCATTTGGTAGGGGACCAACTGGGGACGAACCCTATTTAAAATGGTGAAATAGGATCAAAGGTCAGGACATAGGAGCGGGATCCATTCCATTGCCCTTATGAGTCATATCTTGCGTAGAAATGGTTTCATTGCGATGAAATTTTAGTAGGTGGTAGAGGACCACCTGGTGACGAACCCTATCAAAATGGGCAAAATGGGGTCAGAGATCAGGACGCAGGATACATTCTATTGCCCTTATGCGTCAAAACATACGTAAAATGCTTCGATTGCGACAAAACTTTAGTATGTTGTTCCTGAGATATACTGAACGAATTCTGTTGAATGTAATCGAAATGGGGTCAAAGGTCAGGACACAGGAACGAGATTTATTCCACAGCCATTATCCTCATAACTTGAATAATAACTTGAGTAATGACTTCTGGTATGTTGGAGAGCGTATCATAGTCATTGCAGGATTTTACTAAGTTGTTGTTATGATGCAAAAGCTCAAGCTGAAGGAATCTAGTAATGCCATTCTTAAGAGTACGATAAGATAAACCTTTGGGTTACGACGAAGAAGACAATTGCTGGAAATCGAAGTTTCTGAGTTACCTTTACTTACCCATTACTAAATACATCGCCAACTTAACATCTGCTCATTCATTTTGTATTTTGCAGTATCCTTTTGTCTGCAAGAAAGAAAATTTTAGAGATCTTAGCGCTCGAGTTGTCTAAAGATCAACTTCTGAATTAACTGCTATTTCACCATACGCTTCATCAATAAAAAACGAAAACATAATGCAAATGGTGTTGTAAATGTTTTGAAACACACACTCACATTTTCAGATGAAAAGAAATAAAAGTAATGCTAGAAAAGGAGGATTAAGTGCCATGCTAATATGAAGTAAATCATTCCTAATGCGCAACACATTCGGCCAAACTCCGCGGAATAGTGTTGTACAGACGTCTTCGAGAGTTCGAGACACAGCGTGCGTGATCACCATCTTTCGTCGAAAAAGTGTCGCTGGGCATCTATTGCCGTAAGTTTTTGACGCACAGCCTGCGAGTGTCGTCATAGCAATATAAGATATACTCTATCAGCTAAACATCTGGGGATGATGCTAGTCAAGCCACCTTGTCGACACCTTGCAGAGCCTAAATGCATTTGCAATATGAAGGAGGAAATACCTTGCTAAAACAATGAATGGTTTAACCCTGCCACGAATGGTATTGCAGCCAATTAGAGCATTTCCAGTTACCGTATTTTTCCGTGTATGAGACGCCCCCTAATTTTTCGAACCGGAAATTAAGAAAGCAATGTTTTATTACAAAAAAGGACACATTTGATATTTTTTAGAAATTAGGTAATATCATTGAAGTACATTTGGAAATTAGGTAAATTCACAGACAAAGTCTGTGGTAATTTACATAAAAAAAAGCAATCCGGAAATTTAAATTATTCAGGAATTAGATAATATTTTTGAGATAGAAACTATGAAATTATGCATCACTTTCTTCAGCACTATTACTTCAAGACATCACTTTTTTCAACCTCAATTGCATCGCGGTGTCGTCTGAGTCACTGTCTATATAAATTAGATCATCCTCAGCTCCATCCATGGCATTGCCGATTCCACATTTCTTGAAAGACTTCACAGCCACCTCTTGCTTGACTTCATTCCAAGAGTTTAAGACCCAGTTGCAGAACTTTTTTTTTTGATTCGAGGTTTAACGACCACCGTGACCAACTCAATGGGTTATAAGCAGTCGCCCGTCCCTAATTTAGGGTCACTGGTTCCAGGGAAGGGAGAGAGCCAGTGCCGTAAGACAAACACAACATCTATGCCTCACCGGGATTCTAACCCGGACCTCTTTCGGACGAATATCAGAAGCCATCGTCTTAGACCGCTGCGCCACCGGGGCGGCAGTTGCAGACCTCAGTAATGGTTGTTGATTTTCACTCTCCCTGTGGGTGTCAAGTTAGTACCTGCTTTTTGCATCCATTTATTCCGTTCTTCTTTCATCGGGGCTTTGAATGGCTTGTTGATGGAAACATCTAGAGGCTTTAGCTAAACTGTAAGTCCACCAGGAAATACTGTTTGAAAGTCGTAGTGGGGTGAGGGAATAAGAGATACTGGCAGTTTTACCGGCGCAACCACAGGGTTTTCTCAACCGGTTACACCCGTGTATGCGACCCCCCAATTTTTGGTCTAAAATTTTTGGAAACAAAATATCGTCTTATACACGGAAAAATACGGTATATCTCTGTCGCGTGCCGAAGAAATTCTCGAACTGAAATTCTCCAATTCGAGGATGTTTCGGTACATGGCAAAGATGTCAAAATTCCTGTAACAAACAATAAAGTGGAGCACGAATTTAGGAAATAACTGTCTAAAGCATGATGGTCGCTTTTGGGCGATGTGTTGTTCGATGCTATTCGATGGATTGTTTTAATGACCATATCGGCGCCAAACGTGTATCCGACGATTCTCTGGATGAAGGCCTTAAGCTAGATTCGTCGCTGTACATCCCACGACGCCATTCTTCAAACCATTTAGCTTGGGAGCGGCCCCATTTCAAGTGCTAATGACGGTAGTGAAAGCTGACGAGACTGTCCTGATGTGGGGAAGGAATTCTTCACACCCTTCAGCTTGGAGGCGGCCCCACTTCAAGTGCTAATGACGGTAGTGAAAACTGACGAGATGGTTCTGATGTGGGGAAGGTATTCTTCAAACACTTTAGCTTGGGAGCGGCCACACTTCAAGTGCTAATGACGGTAGTGAAAGCTGACGAGATGGTCCTGATGTGGGGAAGGAATTCTTCACACCCTTCAGCTTGGGAGAGGATACACTTCAAGTGCTAATGACGGTAGTGAAAGCTGACGAGATTGTCCTGATGTGGGGAAGGAATTCTTCAAACCCTTCAGCTTGGGAGCGGCCCCACTTCAAGTGCTAATGACGGTAGTGAAAGCTGATGAGATGAACCTCATGTAGTGAAGGAAGACAGCATCCCCAAAAAACTTGAAATGGCTTCACCAGCGATTGGGAGACCATTGTTCAACATCATCGCTGTTATCATGGTTGAGATCCAGACTGTCTGTTTTGTAAGGATTTATCGTCAGATCAAATAGTCCTCTCGTCAGTAATCGTCCTATGCCTACTGCTTCGAAATCTATGGATGTAGGCACCTTCTCCCATCGAACGTGTACAGCAGCAAACACATCCCGTAAAAGGTGAAGCTGTTATACTGTGGCATTGTGAAGGTCAATGGGCGCGAAAAACGTTTCTAAGAACCGAGTATGTTCCTAAAATCATATAGACATTGTATTTGCTCACAGAGGTAGACGGTTAAATTCCTGACTATCTCAAATTTAACATAAGGAAAACCATATGACGTCACATCTCAGTTGCTAACACGGACAGCTGTGCACGGTCAGACAGCACAGACGGCGTAGGGTGTATAGTAAGAGAAACGCGATTTATATCTTGTTCTTCAGATGGGAATGTCAGCAGACTTAAGCGAGTTCGACAAAGACCAATTTGTAATGTCCAGACGAATAGATCAGAGCGTTTCCGAGAATGAGAGGCTTGTAGGAGGCTCACGTTTAGCAGTGGCTAGTACATCCAAAAGTGGTCCAAGGAGAGACAATCACAAACCTCCGGCAAGGTGTGTGCTCACCCTCGCTCATCGACGCTGGTGGTGATTGAAAGCTATCTCGTATGATAGGAATCAACAGAAGGGATACTGTGACGCAACTCTCCGGTAATTTGAATGATGGTGATAGCAGTAATATGTCACAACACGGAGTACATCGAACCTTTCTGAAAATGGGTCTGCATTCCTAGGAGTGCCCAGAATTTGGCGAAGGACAAGGTATACCCTGTTCACCGCCAAATTCGCCTACAGTTTTCATACAAACAACAAAACTGGACCTTGAATGATTGCAAGTAGGTAGTCTGGTGCGATGAATCTCGTTTCCTGTTGCACCATGTAAACGGCCAGGTAGGTGTGCGTCGTTTACCTGGGGAAGTTTTATCACCAGAATACACCTGTGTGTCGAAAACAAGCCATTGGAGGAAATTTAATGCTTTCGGCAATGTCCTGCTGAGATACCCTGTGTCCAGTCATGTATGTGCAAAAACAATGACGTCTATCACCTCCCTCATCATCATTGCAGACCAGGTACATCCTTTCATGGCAACGGTATTTTCCTCTAGCAGTGCTTTCTCTTAGAAGGATAATACGTCATACCACACTGTCCGGATTGCGCGGGCATTGTGGCGTGGAGTATATATACAACCAGTCTCGCCACCACCGACGACCCTTCTCGCTGCGTTAGTTGTCCTCATTCCCTGGAGTTAGCGGCCCTAAATGAGGGACGTGCAAAAAAACACTTTGCTTTGACTCCTTACTTCGTAGAGCTGCTGATAGTGGACGTTTACCAAACCCCTCCAAAAAAGAAAGCATGTAAAGAATCTTTCAACAGATTTTGTAGAATTTCTTGATATAAAAAAAAAGCAAAAAAAAAACGATGCTTTTAAAACAAATCAGGTGCAGTATCTCGATACGGACATTAAGACTTAAGAAAAGTTTAATTAATAATTAAATAGTTCTATATGAAAATGAAAGGGTGGTACATTTTTCTAACGGAATTTGTGGGTATCATATACATGAATGTTGAAATATTTTAACGGCTTTTTTCGCAAATCCTTTCAAACAGGTCTGGATTGTATTCTGAATAGGAATATAAAAAAAACACTTTGCTTTCAAAATAAGTTTATACAGCTCCTCGATATAAACACTGCTATTTAAATATATCACGCTCGGATTCTTCATACAATTATTAAACTGAAATAACGCAGTTTTAGTGTCGCTTCATATGAAAAGTAAAATCGAAAGAGGTTTTTTCAAGCAGCACTTTACTTTCGCTTTTACAAATGGAAAATAAGTGAAGTATTTCTTCCTCCTTCCTGCTCTGATGTATCCTTCATAACGTTTATTTAAACAGAAACGACACATTTAAATAAAATTTTATGCGAAAACGAGAAATAAAAATGTACCTTTCAAACAGCCCTTGAGGAGTTTTGCGATATGAGTATTTAAAAAAATAAAAACCAATGTCAACAGTGAAATATTTTGTTTCATTTCTTATTTTGCGAAGTTTCCATAACGTTTATAGCTCATAGTTTTGCTTAAAGGTAACTTTCCGATAAATTTCTCAAATGGACCAAACTGGGGAATCGTGAGTTGCATTCCTGCTGTAAGATGATTCCATTTTCATAATTTTCAGTTCACCACATTGAAAATAATTCATTATGTCCTTTTTAAGCCAGATCTTAGGATTTCCGTTACCTGGTTTTAATTTCCGCTGTTTCTCAGTTTTCTCTTGCTCACTCAACTCTCAAACAACTTCTTTTTTTTAAAGTCAATATTTTTTGCTACCTAATTTCAGATAATGTTTGGGAAAAAGAGCCTCATTAGCTGCGAATAAAATGCTTTGTTTTCCATCCAGGGAATCGAATTTAAAACTGATTCTGATATTTACTATTTCAAAGTATGTACCTGCGAAGAAAAAGACAGTAGTCATCATCTTACCATGCAGTGTTACTAATGAAAATCGATATTATGTTTATTTCGTTAATAAAGTAGGAAATATGTGATCAAATATTTTAAGTTTATAACAATTTAAAATGAGTTTGGGGAAATGTTTTCCGCAAATCTGAATGTCCGTCTCAGCGCGCGTGTTTGCCCTAATTGCCTCATTTCAGGTATCAGGGGGCCACCATAAATCTCCATACTCTTGAAAGTTGCCTAGCAACAAGCCACTTCTCATACATTCTCTTATCGTTCCGACAGATATTCGTGATCATTATTTCACATCATTACCATGATTATTTACTGCGGTAACTTTCAAATGAGAGTTATATTACCTAAGGAATTAGAATGGAGGGAAGAACTGAATATGGAAGCTGATAAAGTAGCAGCTGCTTTCCAAAGGTCAAACTGACGTCTGCTCAATAACAAAGAAAATTCGAAAGTGCATTTTCAATTATATTTTGCATTCACATTTTTTTATTCTGTTCCTTTTTTCTTCCTCTATACATGCTTTTCCAGGAGGATGTCCTTAAAAGCGTTCCCTGTTATTATTTTAATAGAAAAAATCCCTCAGGTTTCAAATGAAAAAATGGAAACACAATAGGAATGTTTGGCATTGTTATCAGATATTGATTATCAAAATGTCTGGCTTACAGGTTAAAAAACAAATATTGAATTTGTTTTCGAAAATATTCAAGAATAGCTTCGTTATCAAATATTAGGCAATCTCTTTGTAATGAAAAGTATTTTAAACTAAATGTTCCTTTCATTTCACTTTTTCAGTTTTCTGATACTATGACATATACTCTAATTTAACTTTCATTTTCTTTTCCTATGCAAATTTGACTTCATTCTCTTTAAGCCTTTTCTACCTTAACGTTATATTTTATCACTCGCTGAATGATGTTGGTAACAGTCTTGAGGTCAGAGTGCGTCACGTGCGCGCTTTGACAGATAAGAACGAGAGATATATAACTTTGAGGCGAGCAGCGGAAGAGTTTGGTGTTGCTGCTTGTGTAGTCGTGATATATGACATGTCGAGCACTGTACTGCAGCTAATTGTTATTGGATGTAAACAAGTTGAGCCTAAGTAGATAGAGGTTCAGTATTGTAACTGATACGGATGTAATCGTCGTTGATCAATTTGATGTTCCGTATAGCATGTTTATGCTATTCTCTGAACCCAACAAAGACCATATATATTGGTAATTGAAGTTTTTCTCTTCTGGCCGTTGGCTCGTCTAATCTACCTCAGTGAACAATAAAGATTTTTTTGCTAGCTATCCGGTGCTTACGACCTCGAATTCACAGGGCTATGAGTTCAACTGACAGATAGTACGATAGTAATGCTTTAAGTTGTGACACTTTAAAGAAAAAATATTACAATGCCTTCAAAGTACGTTATTAACTCAGAGCTTTGAACGTTGGAAATTTAATATAAAAGTTGGTTGTGAAATATTTGGTTTTAGGAAGCAATTTAAATTATTCTTTTCGTCTCTTTATACTTTGTTATTAAAATAGTGAGAACAATTTTGTTATGAGAAACATTTGGTCTCAAAGTTTTAAAATGGTCAAATGAGTTCCGATTATTCCTGATATGCATAAAACGAAACAGAGCCGATCCTCGATAATCAACTGCCTTTTAAACCACCACCCCGCATTTCGAACCACTGCTCAAGGGTTATAAGCCGCCCCCCGGTGGCGCAGTGGTCTAAGCGATGGCCACTGATCATTCGTCAGAAGGGGTCCGGGTTCGAATCCCGGTGAGGCATGGGTGTTGTGTTTTCTTTCGGCACTGGCTTTCTCCCTTCCCTGGAACCAGTGACCCTAAATTAGGGACGGGCGACTGCTTATAGCCCATTGAGTTGCTCACGGTGGTCGTTAAATCTCCAATTAAAAAAAATAAAATAAAGGGTTATAAATCTTCTCCAATCCCATTAAATGAAATTTCCTCTATTTAAACCGCCATCCGTCTGGATATTCTAATAGCATTTTGGTGTTTCTCACTGAAAAATATCTGGTTAAACAGCTTCTCAAGATCTTCACTTGCAACGGGCACTCCAAAATGCCCCCTCATCTTCTTAAATCATGTTAGATAGATCTATCACAAAGGCGTTTGGCGGAATGAGAGAGATAACCATCCACAGATGCATCAAATCCCATGTAAAAATAATATGCAGTTAGCGAAGTGTGGTCAGCTGCCAAAAATCAAGAACAGGCTCTTGTGTGATTTACTGAATCTGACAGAAGTGAAACCACTGGTGTGTGTGTGTCTGTGTGTGTCCAGTTAAATATCGAACTTTAATAAACGGAGAAGTAGGGACTAATTACCCTACTCATATGTTTTCCTTTACGACTCGACCAAACATCATTAACTTAACTGCTGCCTTACATTTCTATAAAGGACATACTCCTTCAAAAAATGACGTTTCCTTTTCACTTCACATTTTGGATTCTGAAACCTCGAGTTATCTAACGTTTTCGGTAGTCACTGTTTCTTTCAGGAACTGCTTTTTGTGTTGGATTTTTTCATTCCCACATTTTGTTTATTTTAGAGCATTCTGCAATAAGTAAACATTGTCGGATATTCATTCGAAAATTTTGGTATGCGAATTCAAAGATCATAATCCTGGAACTAGCCATCAGGCTTTAGAAAATAACTTTTCTAACCATTTTAACAAGGCAATTAGAAAGAAACGTAGGAGACGTACATATTGAGCAATAACTGATGGGATCTAGAAAAACAACTGCACTCAGTTTGTGATGTACATTCTATTTTAACTTTCATTTTTAGTTCCTTTTGCTTCGTAAATTTGAGTTTGTTCTCTTTTGCACTTTGCAAATGTAAAGTGATATCTTCTCTCTCACATGAATTGATGTTTGGCAACACAATGAAGTCCGTACGTAAGAGACCTATGAATGTGATAAGGACAAGACCAGATATGTTATAGCTACGCAGTAGCTGTGAGGAGGAGATGTTGGATGGCGAACGTTAATGCTTCTTTTGGATACGCGACTGCTTAATTGCCGTTTGTGTGTTTGCGAAGACTGCTTGTTCTACTTTAATAACAGTGTGTGTTCTTGTAGATATTAATTCAAATTCCAGTGTTGTTTTTCATAGTTAATTGATTATGGATATTAACTCAAGTTTTCGTGATCTCATCTTGTTAAGTGCAAATGGTCAAGTGCCTATTGACAGCAATAAAGAATTAGCTGTAAGTAACAACTTCCTGACTTTATTTGAGTGACTCGTATATTACTGTAGGTGAAGTTTTTGATCTATGTAGTGTCTCAGTAAGTCAGCTACACATAAACGCTACAAATTAAAACATTTTTAAAAGGCAAGCACGGAATTTAGAGAAAGTTCTTGTTTTACAGATTGACCGAGTAAATTCTAAGCAAGGAATTATTCCGATGAAGTTATTCTTGAAGAAGCTAGGCAGTTTCAGGAAGAATACCAAATCCAAGAATTAGGCTACAGAATAATAAGAAAGGAAGAATACCAAATCCAAGAATTCAGCTATAGAAGAATAAGAAAGGAAGTATAAGAAAGGAAGAATACCAAATCCAAGATTTCAGCTACAGAAGAATAAGAAATGAAGAATACCAAATCCAAGATTTCAGCTACAGAAGAAGAAGAAAAGAAGAATACCAAATCCAAGAATTCAGCTACACTAATGGTTAGCTCAAAGATTCAAAATTAAGCACTGATTATCATTGTGAATGTGACACGGTGAAAAAGCCGAAAACTCTGAACGTTCACTGTATGACGCAACAAGAAATGTTAGAAATCATATTTGGCTATGAATTAAAAGATACCTTATATTGAGAAAAGTCACCTTACATCTAGAAGAGAAACACAACATAGCATTTATTGCATACATTAGTCCGGTGTCGGTCCACCTTTGGCCTCAGTGCATGCACTGACCCTTCGAGACATGCTTTCGACAAGAGTTTGCATGCTTGGTGTAACCAGGAGAGATAAGAAGAGGAACTCGTGGATCCGAAAAATGACAAGAGTGGAAGACATCATGATCAGAGTTAAATCCCTGAAATGGCAATGGGCTGGACATACTGCCAGAAGGACAGACCATCGATGGACAGCCAAAATGTTAGATTGGATTCGAAGGGACAGGAAAAGACCCACAGGAAGACCACATAGGAGATGGGTGGATGAAATTCGAAAGTATGCGGGAGTGTCATGGAGGAGACTGGCACAAGACAGACCGTTGTGGAAGAAACTTGGGAGACCTTCGTCCAGCAGTGGATTGACGATGATGATGATGATATATATATATATATCTTCGACAAAAAATTCGTCATCGAAGACTGCAGTGTGCTAAACAAGTTCAACACAGGTAGTGACCATAGATTGGTGAGATGTAAGATGCACCTCAACACTAAACTGGAACGTGGCAAGCTCATAAGACAAACAAAATGTATTGACATAACCAACCTTAAAAAACACCATAATACTTTCAAGTTGGAACTGAAGAACAGATTCTCTGCTTTAGAAGGCCTAACATCGGAAGAAGTGGATATTTCAGAAGTTAACAGAAAAGTAACCAAAGCTCTTATGGAAACAGCAACAAAATTAGCTGGGTCTAAGAACAAGTTGCATGTAAACAAATTATCAGGAAAAACCAAAATGTTGATGCAAAAAAGAAGAGAGATGAGGACAACTAAAGAAGATGTGACTTCCAAAGTGGAATATATAGAGCTATGCAAGACAGCACGAAAAAGTATCACTGAAGACGTAAGGAAATTCAACTGTGAGCTAGTGAGGAAAGCAATTGAAAACAACCAAAGCCTAAAGATAGCAAAGGGACATCTCAGTAAGGGAAGAAAACAGATTATGGCTCTGAGAAAAGAAGATGGTTCTATAACAAGAAATAGAGGCGAAATTTTGACAAGAGTGAAAGATTTCTACTCCAAATTATATGAAAGGGATGATACATGTACTCCAGACATCATGAAAGGTACCAGAGTTCTTCCAGTCCTCCCAGCAGAAGTTGCTCATGCAATCAAGAACATGAAGCGGGGGAAAGCTCCAGGAGAAGATGGAATTACTATAGACATCATACAAGAAGCAAGTGGAGAAATTGAAACAGTACTCGCCCAAATTTTCACTCGATGCCTTAATGAAGGGAAGATTCCTGAGGATTGGAACAATGCTACAATGATCCTGCTACATAAAAAAGGTGACATTGAGGATCTCAGGAACTACAGACCTATCAGCCTCCTATCAGTGGTTTATAAAATCTTCACTAAAGTTCTTTCACACCGCTTGAAGGTAACACTGGACATGGCTCAACCGAGAGAACAAGCTGGATTCAGGAGTGGCTACAGCACAATAGATCATATCCACGTACTGAGAGAACTAATTGAAAGAGCGAGGGAATATGAACTTCCATTGTGCATGGCTTTTATCGATTATGAAAAAGCCTTTGATTCGGTGAAACCATCAGCAGTTACCACGGCTCTGAAATCCTGCGGTATTGAAGATGCATACATTAATATTATTAATAACATCTATGAAAATGCAAGTGCAAAGATTCGGCTGTTTGAAAATACAACACACATAAAAATTGGAAAGGGAGTGAGACAAGGTGACACCATATCTCCGAAGCTCTTTAATGCCACATTGGAAAATGTCTTTCAATCACTGAACTAGGAAAACAAAGGGATAAAGATTAATGGAGATTATCTAACCCACCTTCGTTTTGCTGATGACGTAGTCATTTTTGCAACTACCCCATCAGAGCTGCAGAGTATGATCCAGGAACTTGCTGACAAGAGTAAAGAAGTGGGATTAAAAATGAACTTTCAGAAGACAAAAGTGATGTTCAATGCTTTTACAAGAAATGAAGATTTATCGATTGATGGAGAAAAACTGGAGATAACAGATACGTATGTTTATCTTGGACAGCAGATATCAAGTGAGGGTCACATTGATGAAGAAATTAATCGGCGTACAAAACTTGCCTGGAGAGCTTTTGGAAGAAACAGCATAATTTTCAAGAGCAATATGCCATTATGTCTTAAAAGAAAAGTGTTTGATCAATGCATCCTTCCAGTGCTTACGTATGGTGCAGAGACGTGGACCTTAACTAAAAGAGACATACAAAGGCTGCAGACAACTCAAAGCAGCATGGAGAGGTGCATGCTTGGTATAACCAGGAGAGATAAGAAGAGGAACTCGTGGATCCGAAAAATGACGCGAGTGGAAGACATCATGATCAGAGTTTAATCCCTGAAATGGCAATGGGCTGGACATACTGCCAGAAGGACAGACCATAGATGGACAGCCGAAATTTTAGATTGGATTCCAAGGGACAGGAAAAGACCCAGAAAAAGACCACATGGGAGATGGGTGGATGAAATTCGTAAATATGCAGGAGTGACATGGAGGAGACTGGCACAAGACAGACCGTTGTGGAGGAAACTTGGGGAGACCTTCGTCCAGCAGTGGATTGATAATGGTTGACAATGATGATGATGATGATGATATATATATATATATATACATATGATGGTGATATATGGTGATATATATATGATGATGATATATATATATATCATCATCGTCAATCCACTGCTGGACGAAGGTCTCCCCAAGTTTCTTCCACAACGGTCTGTCTTATGCCAGTCTCCTCCATGACACTCCCGCATACTTTCGAATTTCATCCACCCATCTCCCATGTGGTCTTTTTCTGGGTCTTTTCCTGTCCCTTGGAATCCAATCTAAAATTTCGGCTGTCCATCTATGGTCTGTCCTTCTGGCAGTATGTCCAGCCCATTGCCATTTCAGGGATTTAACTCTGATCATGATGTCTTCCACTCTTGTCATTTTTCGGATCCACGAGTTCCTCTTCTTATCTCTCCTGGTTACACCAAGTATGCACCTGTCCATGCTTCTTTGAGTTGTCTGCAGCCTTTGTATGTCTCTTTTAGTTAAGGTCCACGTCTCTGCACCATACGTAAGCACTGGAAGGATGCATTGATCAAACACTTTTCTTTTAAGACATAATGGCATATTGCTCTTGAAAATTATGCTGTTTTTTCCAAAAGCTCTCCAGGAAATTTTGTACGCCGATTAATTTCTTCATCAATGTGACCCTCACTTGATATCTGCTGTCTAAGATAAACATACGTATCTGTTATCTCCAGTTTTTCTCCATCAATCGATAAATCTTCATTTCTTGTAAAAGCATTGAACATCACTTTTGTCTTCTGAAAGTTCATTTTTCATCCCACTTCTTTACTCTTGTCAGCAAGTTCCTGGAACGTTCTCTATCACTAATATTATTTGGTCTGCCGGTAAGTTTTGCTGCTTCAGGCACGCCATGTGTCTTCCACTTATTCAGTGTATCTAAAACAGTGACTTGGGTATGTTTAAACTCCTCACGGTTTCTCTTATGGACAACCCACTATTATAACACCTAACAATCTTTCCTTTCTTAAAGACGGTTCTCTCCCGCCGCGACATTTTCACTCAACCTCACAGTACGATATGATCGAGGTCAGATTCAAGCTTGTTTTTATACCATTTACAGCTGTACCGCGCATCTTAACAAAGCAGCGGATCCGTTCATTTGCTTTTGAAGGGGTGTCCGGTGACTTGTCATTATAGTGTATGTACGTCATGGATGAATTTGGATAACTTCCTGAACATTCGGTGATTGTCTATAACCTTCTTAAGATTGCAAACCCCGGTTTGTAATTTGTTTGCAATATTATGAAAGTTTCTATGAACCCGTCTTTTCGACAAAATTTACTTTCTCTGTCTTTGTTCCAGTTTAGTTTTAAAGAAGTGGAAATGAGGAATAAACGTTTTTCGTAAGGATTTTCACCGCATTGTCCTGCATAACCTGAAAAGCTTTCACTTCTGCTGACATCGACAATTTCTGAAATCTGAGAGTAAGCTTGGGCAAGTTTAATTGGAGTAACTTCTCACACATTGTAACTGTTACTACTCGGTAAGACGGAAATTCATTCAGAACTAAACTTTGTAAAGACTCAAGTGTCAGCATCTTTGAAGCAGTTAATTTCCAGGGGCATTCTAAGGCAAATTCAGATTTAAGGCAGATATCTTTACCTTTGGATCCCATGTGATGATGACAACTGGCTTTTTACCCCTATATGATGAGACTCTTAAAATTTCGTGCTAAAACTTTTTTCTTTCGAAGACATTTTGACGAGTGCTCTGATAATTTAGTATTCACACTGATGCTACTATTGAACCCAAAAACTTCGTATTGATGATGGTAGAACTCCTGAATCCCGTGCAAAAGTTGGCAAAATAATGGCCTATATTCCGCCTGCGCAGTAACACGACAGCATCACACACACGCGCAGAAATCAAGTAGAAGTTTACAAGTACTCAAAACCTAGATGCTATATCTTGGCTGTGACCGGCAGATACGAATAAACATACGTGAAAGTGAATACCTTATCTTTAGTTTTACGCTAGTAGCGAAAAAGATGTGAACTTAGTGTCTTTCTACGGGCATTAATATATAGGTTGTCTATAAATGAAGTATGCAACTTCAGTACGCTATTAAGAAAAAGCGATAGAAAAAACTTACTTTAAAAGTCAAGAGACGTGCAAGTATTAAAGTTTGATAAGTCAAATGGTAGATGGCGTCAGGTATGTCATGTAATTAAAATTCTCGTCAAACACGGAATACAACATACATGTCTTTCCCAGTGGAAAAAACAGCGTGTGTGTTCTGGTTTGCGGTGTCAAAATCTCTAAAAACAGTTCAGCGTAAGTTCAGAACGAAGTACAAGAGACAGTAACCGACACGAAGGAGCATCGAGCAATGGGTAAATACACTGGCGGAAAGTGAAGAAAGAACACCAAGAAGGAATTGGCGGAAGATCATGACATCTACATATGTTAATGGGGTCGAGTTTACGTAGGTGTAATGTTAATTTCGGGACCAACCGGTGAGCGCTTACGCCACAGGACGGCATAATATGCAAATTATCGTCGGTGGTAGTTAAGGAGTACGGCGAAGTAAATGTAATCAGGCCGCCCCCGGTGGCGCAGTGGTCTAAGCGATGGCCTCTGATCATTCGTCCGAACGGGGTCCGGGTTCGAATCCCGGTCAGGCATGGATGTTGTGTTTGTCTTACGGCACTGGCTCTCTCCCTTCCCTGGAACCAGTGACCCTAAATTAGGGACGGGCGACTGCTTATAGCCCATTGAGTTGCTCACGGTGGTCGTTAAACCTCCAATAAAAAAAAAAAAAATGTAATCAGTCGTCGGCGTACGGACACGTGCGAAGACCCTGAAGAAGCTGCAATGCCTGGACATGGAAGACGTGTATGATTTCAGCAGTTATCGGACTTTAAGCGAGATCGTCTAGTCGGACTCCGCGAGGCCGGGTGGTCGTATCGTCGTATTGCGGAGTAAATTGGACGGGAAGTATCTGCGGTGGTACGATGGTGGCGTGGATGGTCCGCGGAACATTCCCAGACGATAAGACGTGGAACCGGGAGTCAAAGACGGACTGGTGAGCGGACTGATCGACGCATAAGAAGAGCGGCGTTGTCAAGCAGAACATCCAGTGCGACGCAAATCCGAGCTGCCGTTGCACCTGAGGTGACCGTGCAAACAATCCGCAACCGTCTACCGGATGCAGGACTACTTGCACGTGTTCCTCTGGCCATGTGTAACTCTGACTTTAGCCCACCGTAAGGAACGGCTGTAGTGGTGTCGCCAACGTCTGCACTGGAGAACGCATTGGCGATCTGTCGTGTTCAGCGATGAAAACAGATTCTGCTTGGGAGCCTCCGATGGCCGTATGCGTGTTCGCAGACGTACAAGGGAGCGTCTCTACCCTTTTTGCATCCGCCAGCGACACACAGGGCCTACACCTGGTTTCCTGGTGTGGGGAGCGATCAGCTATCAGTTCCGTACACAACTAGTGTTTGTACCGGGTACGTTAAACAGCACCTCCTATATCAACAACATCATTCAGCCCACTGTTGTGCCATTTGTTAGGTCGGTCCGTCGTGGTGTTTTCCAGCAAGATAACGCACGCCCACACACGGCACGTGCAACGCAACTTGCACTTTAGGGTGTGAGACAACTTCCATGGCCTGCACGTTCACCGGAGTTGTCCCCCATTGAGCACGTGTGGGATTTTATGGGACAACGACTTATCCGGTCTCCACGGCCAGCCACGACCATTCCTGATTTACGCGTCCAGGTTGAGGATGCTTGGAACTCAATACTCCAAACTTACATCCAACATCTGTACGACAGAATCCATGCCAGGATTGCACAATGGGACGCAGTTCATGGCGGTTCAACCTCGTACTAACCATGTTACATGGCAATGTTATTTTTCAGTTTACCAGCAAATACAGCTGTATTTTGCCATAATGTTTTGATATCGTTATCCTCTGTATTCCGTTAATATGCTGTATAAATTTAGTTGGTATCAGACGTCTCCTTCTTGGTGTTCTTTTTTCAGTTTCCGCCAGTGTATATTCAAAAAGAAAGGAAGTATCTTGAAGGGCAAAATCACTGAGAGAACTTCTATTTCGGACGAAAAAGTTGACGACGTTCCCAAGTCTTACCCGAGGAGCCGAAAGAAGTCCGTCCGCGTCTCCAGACGTGAACTCGAAATACTGCGAGTAAGGTTTACTAGATTCTGCAATAACGTCTCCTCCTATATGCGTATAAAGAGCAGTTATTGCAAAAACTACAACCAAATGATCAACCACGTCGAAAATCATTTGCGGTGGACATTCTTAATCGCATTGACGAAGACCTCCACACTCTTTTCACGGATCTGTTTCAGCGGTGAGTCGACATTCAATATTTCTGGCAGAGTGAATAAACATAACTTCCGAATCTGGGACACAGAAAATTTCTATGTTGTCGTAGCAAACGAGAGAAGCAGCCCGAAAGTTAATGTTTCGGCTGACCTAATGGAAGAATAGGGCCCTTTTTCTTCGCTGAACCAACCGTTACTGGCATACCATACCTAGACATGTTAGAACAATTCGCAATTCAACAACTCCAGAATATTCAAGACCATCATTTACCAGCAAGATGGTGCGCCTCCGCACTGGTCTTTGGATGTACGTAGATCTTTAGACCACAATTTTCCAGGGCGTTGGATTGGACGTGGGGGTTTCGACGGCATGGCCACCCAGTTATCCTGATATTACCCCATGCAATTTTTTTCTTTATGGAAATTTATTAAGGACATTGTGTACAAGAAAAAGGTTACATCTATCACTAAGCTCAAAGAATGCATTACTGCAGCCTTCTTCCATGTTGCATCTGACATTCTGCAGCGTACGTGGGTGCAACTGGACTATCGTTTAGACATCCTGCAAGCAACTAACGGAACACACGTGGAGACCTATTGATATTAAAGAAAAACCTTTCAGAGTTACCATGTGTTTTGACATTAAATGTCAGTTGTAATTTATTTTTGTTTTTTTTCAATAACATACTGAAGTTGTATAGTTAATGTATGGACACCCTGTACTTCTGTCAGTAATGGCGTCTGTTCTAATACACAACCAAGGTTACTAAGCACTTCAGCTTTCGACATTTCCCCATCAGAAAAGCAACATTCAGAGCAATCAATTTGTACAAAGATGTTTTTTTTTTTTTTTGATTGGAGGTTTAACGACCACCGTGAGGAACTCAATGTGCTATAAGCAGTCGCCCGTCCCTAATTTTGGGTCACTGGTTCCAAGGAAGGGAGAGAGCCAGTGCCGTAAGACAAACACAACATCCATGCCTCACCGGGATTCGAACCCGGACCCCTTTCGGACGAATGATCAGAGGCCACAGCCTTAGACCACTGCGCCACCGGGGCGGCAAGATGAGTTTTAGAAACTAACTGTGCGTGATCTGTTTGCTCAAGCACATTTCCTTGCAACCTTAAGACAGTTATTTTCTCATTTCATGTACAAAGAAAGGTAGTCACGTATGCTTGCGCACCTGCGAGATTACGATTACACCCCCCCCCCTCATGACAAGACTTCTATTTTAAGACAGATTCGGAACATTCTTTTTTTATAGAAATGCTAAACACGAAAACGATTCTCTATCATTTCAATGGTCAGAATTCCGTAATTATTATTAAACCCTTAAGATTTTTATTCGAAACAGCGTAAAAGAAGGTTCCTAATTGTATCTCACTGAAACAGTTGTTTTTGCCCGCTTATCCTCAAAGCGAGAGGATTGGATTTATACTTAAGTAAAGTTTTCTGCATTTTAATAGTTTCTCTGTTTTTAGTGATTTCGTCCCTATCTTTTCTTCCATCGATTTGACTAAAGAGCATTTTAAATTAATGCACGCCCAGTACTGGGGTTTTCCACTCTAGATTCTCAACATCGAGATCTGCACGAGCTTTCAATGAATCGAAATCCTAGCAACGAGCGTTCATTCAGGACTTTACAAAGAGGACGTCTCGCAGAGATTGAACGTTGAGAGGTTGGTTCAAGTTATCCGTGATTGCAGCTTCACCGCACATTAATATTAAATCTCTACCGAAGAAATATTTACGAGAAACTTTCATCCGGAAGTAATGCTCCTGGAAAGAACTACTTTTGAACACACGCAATTGGAGACACTCTTTGGGAATTCCTTTTATTAACGGATTGATTTCCATAAGCCCTTTAAAATATTGTTTCCTGTTACGTCCATTTCATTCACCCGCACTTTCTTTCGCTCTCACTCGAGAATAAAGCAGTTTCATTCAAATTTTACCGCAATAAATAATCAGGAACAGATAGCGTACAATGAATTCGAACATCTCCTCGATCTTTAACGATATGAAAATGAGCGTCTCTAAGCAATATGCGATCTTAGATTTATCCTGCATGATCGAAATCAAACAATTAGAACTGCGTTAGTGGAAACAATAAGAAGCTCGATGCCGATACTACGGGGAATGTGTATTTAAACAGAGTAATAAACATTCAGCTATAAGGATAATAAACATTTTCTTTGAACATTATCATGCGGAAAGACACAATTTATAATTGCGATATTTTCAGCTGCCCGATTCAGTTTATTTTAAACTTACCAGCTGTCGATGATGAAATTTAATGCGTAATATAAATCAGGTAACAAGTTTCACAAAACATGCGTACAAACTAAGTATGCGTGACTCCATTTAACAATTCTTCACATGATATTTTAACGAAACATGAAATTTTATTTATTGCCGTTTTCCAATGATATATATACTGTATCATATACGCAGTGCAGCAACTAAGTACAGAGGCTGAATTTTTTTTCTAAATGGAAAAGCAGGAGAAGTGCGTGATAATATTTTATTCGAAGTACATACCTCCAGTGTTAATACAAGAAGTGACATGATCAACCAACGAAAGAAAGGACTTGCAGAGGCTATGGTTTCGATGTGGAGTGAAAAGCTGATGGCACAGTTCTTTGTATGTCTTCAATGACTTGAAAACCCTTTTTCTTTAAAAGGCAGCTTTAATTTACGGAATAAAATGCAGTCACGCGGTGACAAATCTGGACAATAGGGTTGGTAGTTGTGTACACACACTTGCTTTCGTGCCCGAAATTGATGTTCATTGAATTTTCTGTGAGCGGGTGCGCTATCGTGAAAAAAGAATCATTGCCCGTTTTTTTATGCTCTCCAACCGTAGGTTGAAGAAGCGTATTTACTTCAGCTTTGTCCGTCTGTCTGTCCGTCTGCACGATAACTCGCGCAAAAATGGTTCGATTTCGATGAAATTTTAGTATGTGGTAGGAGACCACCTGGAAACGAACCCTATTGAAAAATGGGTGAAATGGGATCAAGGGTCAGGACATAGGAGCGGGATCCATTCCATCGCCCGTATGCATCATAACTTACGTAAAAATGCTTCGATTGCGACAAAACTTCATCTTGTCCCGAAGGTGTACTGAGTCGGTTCTGTTTAATATCATCGAAATGGGGTCAAAGGTAAGGGCACAGGAGCGAGATTTATTCCACAGCCATTATTCTTATAAATTGACTAAACATACTTCTATTGCGACAAACTTTAGTACGTTGTTCCGGAGGTATACTGAACCGGTTCTGTTGAATATCATCGAAATGGAGTCAAAGGTCAGGACACAGGAGCGAGATTTATTCCACAGCCATTATTCTCATAAATTGACTAAACATACTTCTATTGCGACAAACTTTTTTTTTTTTTTTTATTGGAGGTTTAACGACCACCGTGAGCAACTCAATGGGCTATAAGCAGTCGCCCGTCCCTAATTTAGGGTCACTTGTTCCAGGGAAGGGAGAGAGCCAGTGCCGTAAGACAAACACAACATCCATGCCTCACCGGGATTCGAACCCGGACCCCTTACAGACGAATGATCAGAGGCCATCGCTTAGACCACTGCGCCACCGGGGCGGCGCGACAAACTTTAGTACGTTGTTCCCGGAGGTATACTGAACCGGTTCTGTTGAATATCCTCGAAATGGAGTCAAAGGTCAGGACACCGGAGCGAGATTTATTCCACAGCCATTATTCTCATAACTTGACTAAGCATACTTCTATTGTGACAAACTTTAGTACGTTGTTCCAGAGGTATACTGAACCGGTTCTGTTGAATATCATCGAAATGGGCTCAAATGTCGGGACACACGAGCGAGATTAATTCCACAGCCATTATCCTCATACTTGTTCCTATAGGGGGGGGTACTTGACCCAGCACCACGACCTAAGGTCTATTGTGCATATTATCCTCATAACTTGAGTAATGATTTCTGGTATGTTGGAAAGCATATCATAATCACTGCATTGCTGCGATTTCTACTGATAACTCTAATGCTTCGTTTCAGGATCATAACGAATACACCATGTCTCGTCATCTCATACGAGGTTTTTCACAGAAAGTAATGCAAAAGTGGGTATAAGTTTTTATTAATTGACAGAGGTTGTTCAAATCGCACATGTTGGCAGCGTAACCCTTCTTCTATAGTTAACTTTCCTCTTCATTAAAGACTTGAAAGAGAGAAGGGCGGAAGTATGCTCTGATCTGTTGGAAGTGTTTGAAGCCAATGAAGACACTTTTTTCTAATCTGGTGACTGGGGAAGAAACGTGGGCGTATCTTTACTTGGGCATATCCACTCATGGTAACAGTTGTTTTTCTCACGCTCTAGCTGATGATGTTAGAGGCTCTTCAGATACTCATAACATGATCGGAACTGGCAACGGTCAGTAACTTGTTTGCATAAATGTTTGAGAGTGTATTGTTATATAAAACTGTAGTACCTGTTGACTCTTGCTCACGCTTGATGATGTCGTCAGAGTGACCGCGAAAGATCTCGTGCATATGTTTTTAACCTTTTTATTGTAAATAAAGTCTTTTAATGTATTTTAGGGAGAGTTTTTCAGTGAGGTTGAATAACTATTTATTATCGTGCGGAAACAGCCTATGCTTACCCCTTTAGGATGTTCTTTACGTATATTTACGATTTGGAAACGAAGAATCAAACCATTGAAGGGAGTCACACTTCTTCACCAAGGCCTAAAAAGTTCAAGAGCCAGAGATCAGCACAGAAAGTCATGGTGACTGTTCTTTGGGGATGACAGGGGCGTAATTCTCCTTGATTTTCTGGAACGTGGCCGTACCGTGAGCAGCGAACGATACATTGAGACATTCAAGAAGCTTAAAGAAGCCATAAGGACGAAGGGACCGAACAAGAATCTGAAAAGTATCCACCTTCACCATGACAATGCGAGACCACACACATCTTTGCCAACAAATCAGGCGATCAGCAAACTAGGCTAGTCGGTAATCCCCCATACACCGTACAGCCCAGATGTGGCGCTCTCCGACTTCGACCTGTTCGGTCCAATGAAGGACAATCTCCAGAGACAACGATTTGATGACACAGACGAGGTGAAAGGTACTATGAAGAAGTGGGTACAACAGTCCACACCTGAATTGTTTCAAAGAGGATTCGAGAGTTGTGTTCAACAGTGGCGCAAATGCATCGCTTGTGATGGAGACTACGTTGAATAGTACCTTTGTATAGAGAAAGAGTTGCTCTACCAACGTGCGCAAATTTGAACGATCCCTCTCAGTTAATAAAAAAGTTATGCCCACTTTTTCATTACTTTCGGTACAACCCTCGTGTTTCAAACAGAGTTTGCAATGATGAATCATGCTGCTTCATTTAGAATAATGTCACATTAACAGGAATTGGAAGATCATAGAATTATTCATGACTAAACCGAACTTCGGCAAAATATGTTTTCAGTATTTGGTTCTTATACTCGAATGAGTCATTTCATATTTAAGCTATATCTTGAACAAATTTAAAGTAATTATGACCATTTTACCGTTTTATCTATGACTGAAATTTCGCCATTTCAAGTTTTGAACCAACCGAGTTTTGCATTTCAATAAACAGTTAGTAAATAAATAAATACAGCAATAATGCGTGAGTCTGGACGAATTTCACTCACCGTGCGTGAAAGTCAGAAGGACGTACCGTCGCGAATTTCTTTTCGACTAGGAAGAAAAATGTGGAAAAATAAAAAGATTGATTGGCTGCCATTTGAAGAATTTTCTCGGGATTGCTTTATCGCCAGTCCTGACATATACTAACGAGCCCGTTAAGCGAAAGCAATGTCAGGTTTCTCATTGATTTTTTAAAAGAAAATAAGGATTCGTGTTTGTGCTCTGGTGTTTTCAGCTGCATATTTTTATTTGAAAACGTGTCATGTTCGTGGCAATTATGAAATTAAAAATGATTTATTCTACTGCGTTTGTGTGTGAGTAGCAAAAAATACATATTCCTGAGACGATTTCAAGCAGATTCACCTTAAAAATGATAAATGCCCTTTTTAGATATTAATTCTCCATAAAATTTTAAGAAAATTAATAATTTTCCAATACTCCTCCGAAGTCTTGCAGGCAAACGGACTGTGCTCCGTAATTCAAACATAATCAAAATCTCTCTTGGTAATTTATTGGATTACTAATCAAAAGATTGTGCTATAGGTAACGAAGGAAATAACTAAGAGGAACATAGTTAATAAAAATATATGAAACGATTGAAAAAAAAGGAAATATTCCATTAAAACTGTTGCTTTAATAAACTGCGACGTAATTCCTTCAGCCTTTATGCTTGTAAGGTGGAATTATTTCATACGGAGATACATTTAATTAAGATTAAACTCCATCTTATAACATGCTAAAGAACTAAAGGGATAATTACTTCAGTACCGAAATATTTCATTTGAGAGATAGGTTCTGCCATATGTCTTCCCTGAAGTAGGAAGAATTGCAATTAACCCGACAAGCCAGTTGCTAGAGCTTTCGTCGTAATAGCTGCAACTTATTAAGATTCTTTAATAAGGATTTCTTCATCAATAAATAGTTTTCATTGTATATAAAATCGTTCTTCTAATTGGTCTCGGTAATGTTGTTTTTGCACTTAGTAGCTAACGCTAAAGGAGGCCATCAACTTGTCGACCACTTCATTTGCTTCCGCAAACAGCATTACCGCAGTAAATTAATTAATCAAGCATGCGCCGCTTTCCAAACTATTAGCATATGGCCAATAAGGATCTTCATTTCGCTTAATGTTTCCGGCGGGTCATTACTGCACCACCAGGAATTAGTATCATCATTTTTTTCTTAATATAGTGGAAATACTTTTTTAGTACTGTCATTCTTCACAGTATTTCAATGGATACTGTTCCCGATCTGATGATCTTTTATTCCAAACATGCATTCATGTTCTATCTTTCGCAGAAAAATGTTCTTTGTGTGCCCGATATACCTTATCAGAAGAACCATTAGATTTGTTTTGGCAAGAAATAAAAACCAGAAAGATGACACTGAATTTTCGGTTGTAATGAGCAAGTCTGTTGAATCCTTTCTGACGCGAATAAAATTATTCAAAGTAAATGCAACCGCTTAAAAAATCACAACCAGATTTCTACAATCGACAAAAAAAAGAAAAAAACACAAATAGAATAGACAAAGTTATCGCTCTTTCAGTGTTTTTCTTTAACACACAGCAACCGAAAAATTGCATTTCGATACCGCTAGGATCGAATCCCAGATCTCTCGATAACTTGTCGAGTGCGTTCGCCTTACACTAATCCACGGCGCTATGTGTGTTTATCTGTCAGCACTGACTTAAATCTGTAGGGATGGGCTCAGCAACTGAGGCGTCTCCATCTGGTAGCGCTTAACGGCACAAACTATTTAATTATAGCTAATAAATCCAAAGAGGTGAAAGAAATGGTGAAAAACTAATTATAGAAAATGGTGAATTTAAAGGGCGAGAGAAATGGTGATAAACTGTGAGTTATTTTCTGTGTTTTAATTAAAGAAAAACGTGGAAAGAGCCATGACTTTTCCTATTTATATTGTATCCACGGATATTTTCACCATTTCTCTCGCCCTTTGGATTTATTAGCAGTAATTAAATAGCTTGAGCCTTTAAGCTCCACTACATGGAGGCGTCTCATTTGCTGAGCCCATCACTACGGTTTTGTGAAGTCAGATGCTGAGAGATAAACACACACATCGCTGTGGATTGTTGGCACCGTAACGTAAGGCGAACGCACTCGGCTAGTTATCGAAAGATCTTCTGGGGTTCGATCTCAGCGGTGTCGAAATACAATTTTTCTGTTGCTGTGTGTTAGTTAAAGAAAAACGTCGAAAGAGCGATGACTTTGTCTATTTAAATTGTATCCACGCATTTGGAAGTTTTTTTCAACGTAAAAAGAAACAGCTACTTATTTCCACCAGGGGCTAAAAATTATGTTAAAAAAATAATAAAAATGGCGCACAAGCAATTTTCTAGTAGCAGAAGAAAGGTATCGGGGATAAACTGATTTTTGAACTTGAACAGTTAAAAGAAGAAATAGAATAGAAGGAAACATGAAACAACTCTACGCTTCCTAGCGGAAGAATTTAGTATAATAAGAAAGTTGAAAATAGACAAAAAATATTCTTCATGGAAAAAGCTCTGCAAAAGAAAAGAAATTTTTTAAATACATCTTCCTGAAGCAGAGATATCGAAAAAAAGGTACTGACCTTTGCGTCCACTATCGGAAGATCTGTGCGTTATTTAAAGAGTATAATGCTCCACATCTCTATTGTAGCAAATAGCATGTAATAAAAAAAGAAATTTCGCGATAGGGGTTTTTGAAGCGGAGATACAGCTGCAAAGAGAAATACACAAGCACTGCCTAGCGGGAGAGCTGTGAACTATAAACTCCTCAAATACCAACCTAAACTGTTCCACAAGGTAAATGGCATCAAGGTGGTGTTGAAATCAGTTTTTAAAACGCGCATTTAGAAGCAGAGATATCAAGAAAAGCGAATTAACATTGGCACCCTTAGCGGCGAAATTTTGCATTATTTTGGGAGAAAATACACAAAAAGAGTTTTCATGGTTAGTAGCATCTGACAGAAAAATAATCTTTCTCGCAGATGTTGCTGTAAACAGAAGCGTGAACTTACGTCCTCTAGTGGCAAACTTGTGCGTTAAGAAAAATTTGAAGATACATGAGAAACGTTTCGAAGCGGAAACGATCCCCAACAAAGAAAGAATTTTTCAAATCGGACTTTTACAAGCAGATATCTCGCCAAAAAGGAGATATACATCTACGCCTCCTCGTGGGAACACTGTCCGCTATTTTAAGAAGGAGTTATACTCAAAAGGTGTTCCAAAGTGAGCGATATCGGTCACGAAAGAAATTTTTTTTATCGAGTTTTCAGAAGCTCAGGTTTTACTGCATATACATCAGAAGCAGAAGAGAACATTTAGGCTCCCTGGTGGCCAAATCATTCCTTATCAAAAATTAGAAATTACATGCAGAGCATTTCCCACGAGGAGCTGCTTCCCATACGCGAAGATATTTTCATATAAGGCTTTTAAAAGCAGAGATTAGGGGGAAATACAATTTATCTTTACGCCCCTAGTGGAAAATATATGCATTACTTAAACAAGTTAGTAAAATCATGCAAAGCATTGATTATGATACGCTTTCGAACATACCAGAAATTATTACTCAAGATATGTGGATAATGGCTGTAGAATAAATCTCGCTCCTGTGTTCTGACCTTTGACCCCATTTCGATGATATTCAACAGAACCGGTTCAGTATACCTCCGGAACAACGTACTAAAGTTTGTCGCAATAGAAGTATGTTTAGTCAAGTTATGAGAATAATGGCTGAGGAATAAATCTGGCTTTTGTGCAATAACCTTTGACCCCATTTCGTTGATATTCAACAGAACCGGTTCACTATACCTCCGGAACAACATGATAAAGTTTTGTCGCAAACCAAGCAATTTTAGGTACATTATGATTCACAAAGGCAACATCCCACTCCAGTGTTCTGACCTTTGACCCCTTTTTGCCCATTATCAATAGAGTTCGTCCCCAGTGGCTTCCTACCCCATACTAAAATTTTATTGAAATCGAACCATTCTTACGCAAGTTATGACGCATAAGGGCAATGCAATATATCCCGCTCTTATGCCCTGCCTTAACCTTTGACCCCATTTCGCCCATTTTCAATAGTGTTTGTGCCCAGGTGGTTCCCTACAACATACTAAAATTTCATCGAAATCGAACCATTTTTATGCAAGTTATGACGCATAAAGGCAATGGAATGGATCCCACTCCAGTGTTCTGACCTTTGACCCCATTTCGCCCATTTTCAATAGAGTTCGTCCCCTGTGGCTCCCTACCACATACTGAAATTTCATCGAAATCGAAAATTTTTAAGCAAGTTATGACGCATAAGAGCAATGGAATGGATCTCGCTCCTATTTCCTGACCTTTGACCCTGCTTCGCCCATTTTCAATAGGGTTCGTCCCCAGGTGGTCCCCTACCACATACTAAAATTTCGTCGAAATCGAATCATTTTCACGTGAGTTATCGTGCGGACAGACGGACGGACAAAGCTGGAGCATATACGCTTCTTCAACCTACGGTTGGAAAGCGTAGAAAAGAGACTGTTCCTAAAATAGTCTTTGTTATATTTTATTTATAATTGGCATCAAAAGGAAGAAATATTTTTTAATCGAATATTTCGAAGCAAATGTATGCAATAGAATGTATTTCGAATTCTATATAATCTGCATTTACGCCCTCTAGCGGTGAAGCTGGGAATCGGAATAAAAACGGAATGCAAGGATCATCATTCTGACATTTCAAGCTTTACATTGCAAAAAGGATTCCTTAAATCGGATTAATAGTTGCAGAGATATGTGTTCACTGATGGACAAACTGATAACATAAGCACTATCTTTTTTACAAAAGATGTCCTAAAAATTAACTTGTGGTGTTTACACACAATAGATTTCAACCTTACCACTTCAAGTGATGGGAATGCTTGGCTTCATCGGACGTGTTTTGTTGTTTAAAGAAAAAGGAAAGAGGTTTATCATATGCCACACAGTCTTTTATAAAGTTGTTTAAATATTTAACATAAAAGAAGCACGTACTTTCCCATTGACCAAACCTCTTGTAAAGTTTTAACTTTAAACAGCTGTGATGTTTAACAGTTTAACTTTAAACAGTTAATTGTTTCGTAATTAAGTATGTGTCTCTGCCAATGCTCAGGATGAATATCGTGAACGCATATTTCACTAAGATAGAGATCATGTCGGCTAGAAAAGCAAGATCTGCATTTGATATTTAATGAAGTATTGTTTATTGTCTCCCTTAGTGGAAGATCCATTCAGCATTCTCATAGACATCAAATCCAATATTCGTTCTTCAATCGCATTTATCTAATAGTTTGTACATTGAGTTATTTATTTATTTCAGAAACTGTGAGCACCCGCTAGGGTACTCAGTTAATTGAAATTTAGGCATACAGGCAGATCGTGAGATCAAAAGTTAACAGCAAAAATAAAGGACATAAAAGCACAGGTATGACTGTCTACACGGTAAAACAGTAATCCCGCTCACAAGGGCCATCTGAAATGAAAAACAAAGGAAAATAACAATATTAAATGACAATATTCCAAACGTAAGGAAAAGCTCAATGGTAGATCCATAAATGTGAACAATATGAGAATTAGACAAGTGTGAAGGGTCACAGTGTACCATGATAATAACAAGAGATGGAAAACGACAGAAAAAGTATGTGTGAAAAACTGAAAAGACACGGTACAAAATGAAATAACGGCGAATATGTAGCAGACAGTGACACAGAGCAATAGTATCAGATATACAGGCACATAAGAAAATAAAGTACAGAATGCAGCGAGAAGGGGCCAAACTCAGAACAGCATCGAAAGAATGAGCTCTAAAGTCAGGGCTTCCTCGCTGTGGGTGACTACAGAAAAGCGAAGACAGTGTGACAAAGTGTAAGAAAGTGAGAACGTGCGGGAGCACGAGAACAATGAGAAACAAGCAATATACAGTATAATTCTGGGGAAGAAGGACAAATCGACATGAGTTCGAGGCCAGTCGCAGAGATGACACGATAGATACGCAACGGAAAACATAATAAAACAACACAAAATATAGCAAAAAAAAAAAAAAAAATCGGCGGGATTGTAAGATCAGGAAAAAAGAAAAACCGCAGAAAGAAACAAAATGTTCTTGGGAAACTAAGGGATGCTACAGTACGGAGAAACGGCAGACGTCGGAACCGAAAAGAGGCCTGGATTACACCAGAAGTGTGACAACGGAAGAGGAGACTAGGAACCATGCGGAACCTGGCGACCAAATGGTGGAAAATGTCGTCAGAGTCTTGGTCTTGGGCGTTGATAGAAATGCGGACTGCAAACGGGTAGAAAGAGAGACACAGAAAGATCAGATCAGATCATATGTAGAGTATTTTAGGAAGGGAGTGTCTGACCCCAGGTCTTAAACAACCCTTAGAAATAGGAGGCTAGGAGATTTTTGCTAGAGTGCCCGATACGAAAGTGACACGGAAGCAAGGTAAAAAGGGGGAGGAAGGCGCCCTTATCTATTACCTGGGGGCCAGTACCCGGCGCCCGACGTGCCCATCCGACGCACGGCGGATATGTACTGGTTCGAGCTTTCGTACCTGCCTGGAATCGAAACCGAGATCTTCTCCGTGGCAGTCTACGAACATTACCACTAGGCCACCCGCGGCCCGACACAGAAATAGAACAGCAACTGTGATTAAATAGTCGCAATGGCGGGAGAGGGGTTGAATATGTAGGAGGTAGTAATAGACGGTAAATTGCATGAATAAAAAGAAAAGAGCAGAGAAGAGGACGAGGAATCGGACTGGACAATGACAGTCGAAAAAAAAGGGACTCATTCAGTAAATCAGAAAGTCGAAAATGTGAATTGAGTAGACGTGGAGCGCAGTTTGATTCTTTAAGAAAAATAATGTCAGAATCAAAATTCGTAAGATCTGCGAATACAAAGGAACTGCCAGAACACACGAAGCCAACTTGCCACTTCTGTTTGGAATTGGCCGGCCTCCAGTCTACTAATTGCCCGCCATCGCATATCATCTCTTAAACGGTGTCTGTGTAACATTTTCAAGTCAACATGTTTTTTACTTGCAATTTGACAACAGTGAAGATATTTTATACCTTCGTTCCTCTTCGTCCTTCACAACTATTGGCTCCTTGAGTCTATGTGCATCGCCCACTGGAATGTCATACGCGTGTCATCATGCAGGCATAAGTTTCTTTATATACCCGTCACAGTCTGTTATACTCCCTGTAAAAGCCTAGGATCATATGTTTCATTCCTTTTCTTACTACAATGGAAAAACGTTTGTAACTTAACTTTTGCACACGAGTGTAGTACTGGCCCGGAGGGCAGGTGCCAGTATTTTGGAAACAATTGCACTTGTTGGCTGCTCTCTTACTATTGTATCAAGGGTGTACCAGGACTGCATTAGCCATGTACAGACATCCAGCTGAAGGGCTCACATTGGTCAGCAACACTTATTGGCTGCTCCCGTACTACTGCATCAAGGGTGTACCGGGACTGGATTAACCATGCACAGATATCCACCAGAAGGGCTCACATTTGCCCGTAGAGGTAAACGTCTGGTGTCAGGACTGGTATCACAGCAACGACGTGCAACAGTCATCCAGCTCGCCCACCAAACAGCAGTGTAGTTTGACCTATTGCACCATGTACCATACCTTGCTTCGCCTGGGGTTCCACAGACGGAAACCAACCAAGGCCCAGTCATCGCAAATAGCGCCTCTCATGGGCTAAGGAACGTCCGCACTAGACCTTTGACAGGTGGAAAAGTTTGGCTGGAGTAATAATTCCCGTTCGCTGCTGCACCATCCTGACGGTTGGGTTCGCATATGGCGTAAACAGCACGAAGCTCTATCCCCTGGTTGCACAGTTGAGGTTTAACAGGCTGGTGGAGATGGTGTTCTGGTCAGGGGAGCGTTTTCCTGAAAATCCCTAATTACGTTGGTTATCACTCCAGAAGCAATGAATGGTGAACAACACTACAGGGACCTGTTAGCCAACCACATCCATCATTATCTGCAGAAGGTTTACGCGGATAACATTGCCATCTTTCAAGAATACAATGCACCGTATCATCGGGCTCGTATAACTATTTAGTGGTTGGAGGAACACTACAACGAATTCGCCAACGTTGACTTGGCCCCCAGACTCCCATGTCTGCAACCAAATTGAACATCTGTGAGACATGCTAGTACGGTGGTGTGAGAACTGTTGATCCTCCTAGACGGAATTAACGTGAATTGACGGCGCCGCTGCAACGGACATGGGTCCAGTTACGCATGGAGGAGGTTCGATACGTTGTCGAATGTGTTCCAATGCGTGTGCGCCCTGGAACTGCGTATACACGTGGACCAACGCACTATTAGGTACGTGTTCCAAACGCAAAGTTGACTCAGTGTATAAGGACGCTTAGCAATCTAGTATCCAACAAAAAAAAACCCTCTTACATAAACCTCTCACATATAAATCCCTATATCTGTCCTATATCAATCTCTTAACAGCTCTGCATCAATTACTCGCATCAGCTACTAAGCTTAGCTCCTCTTTACATTCAATGTTGGCATTCTAATTTAGCTGCGACTAAGATTCTTCTGAAGCCACTTTGTCTTCCATGCAATTGCACAAGGAAAGAGCGCTGGAGTCTTCGTTTCAGAAACAACAAGTTCTTGAGTATGTTTTCCTTTAACCACGATATGAAATTTTCTCTATTATTTTTCCATAGTAAATGTGTCACTTTCGACTATTAATCACTTAGAATTATCTCCTCTTTACGCAAATGACTGAAAATACGTATTATAAAGTGTTTTTACCGTTCTGTTTTCATTAGGTAAAATGCTTAAAGCTTCACGGTAAGTTATTTATATTTGATGAGTTTTTCTCTGACTGATATTGAATGTTTTTCGTTACATCGTATAACAGTAATTTATAGCCCATTACACCGAAGATCCAAAACATTATGACCAGCGCGTGTTTAAACAAATCGAAGCAACTGCAGGTAAACGATGGAGTGTGTAAAAGGTCATGAAACAATATATAAATAACTGCTGATACTGAGACCTGCTGATCTGTGTTATTCTTGTTCTTCAAATAGGAAAAGCAGCTGACTTAAACGAGTTTGACAACGGCCAAATTGTAATGGCCAGACGACTGGTTTAAAGCATTTTCAAAACGGCATGGCTTATAGGGTGCTTACGATCAGTCGTGGTTAGTACCTTCAAAAAGTGGTCGAGAAGATAAAAACCACAAACCGCCGGAAAGTGTCGGCCGACCACGGCTTCATTGATGTTAGAGGTGAACGGTGGCTATCCTGCGTGGTACGAGCCAACAGAAAGATACTGTGACGTATTTCGTCGGTAATTTGAATGCTGGTGACGGAAGTAATGTGTCACAGCATCTTGTACATCGAAACCTGCTCAAAATTGGCAGGATAAGGTCGCTCCGGGTGCCTATGCTAACCTCGGTTCACCGTTAAAACGCCTACAATGGTCACGTGAGCAACAAAATTGGTCATTGACTGATTGGAAGGAGGTCGTCTGGTTCCATGAATCGCGTTTTCTGTTGTATCGTGTGGATAGAAAACGAGATCCACCGGGTACCTGTGCGTCGTTTTCCTGGGTAAGTGTTGGCAAACAGAATGCTCCGTGGAACAAAAACGAGCCGATGGAAGAAGTGCAGGTGTTTGGGCAATGTTCTTCTGGAAACCCTACAGAGGATATACTAATGTGTAGGTAACTATGACATCTATCACCTACCTAAATATCATTGCAGACCAGTTACATCCATTCGTGGAAACGATATTTCCCCCTTATAACGTACACTCCGAAGTAAGTCGCTCTCCCAACTGAGCTACGCGGACATGGGCTCTCACTGCTTTATCTCATGCGCGTTCTGCGGTGCAGGCGCGTCACATCTTCCCCCCCCGCCAAAAGAGTGCCGGAGGCATGGCCCACGGGTCAGGGGGGACCATGTGTCGCTGCCTTGTGTGTTCGGTCGCCAATATAACGTACAAGTTTTGTCCGCGCCGGACATCGAATCTGGGTCCCACTCACTCCGGAGTAAGTCGCTCTCCCAACTGAGCTACGCGGACATGTGCTGTCACTGCTGTCTGCCTTTATCTCATGTGCTTCACACCCTCTAAAAATGCCTTCATTTAGCAGTATGATACTCCATGCCACACTTGCCAAATCGTTACGAGAATAGTTCGCGGAACATGAGGATGAATTCCAGGTATTGCCATAGCCTCGAAAATTTTCAGACATCAATCCAATCGAGCATCTGGGGTTTGTGTTGGAACACCAAATCCGACCTGCGTCGGCTCAACCATGCAACTTGTAATTGTTGAAGGATCTGATTATAAAGATTGGTACCAGATATCACAAGACACCTTAAGAAATCTTGTAGCGTCCATACATGCAGATGAACAGGCCAGAATAGATAAGTATCCATACCTGCCTGGGTAAGAATTGTTTTGAAGGCATATGGATGACCAACATCGTATTAAGCAAGTAGTCATAATGTTTAGCTCCTCTGCCTGAATTTTGTCCAACTTACCCTTTATCTGAACATTGATTAAGGCATTCCAAACCAGTACGTCCCATTTGTTTTATAATTGTCAAGATCACGCAGCAGCAGGTATTTTGATTTCTGTAGTAAATGAATTAAGTTTCGAAGGAATGTACAAGTGACAAATGTCGTGTATTGCAACCAACGGTTGTTTTCGATTAATGTTTTTATTGGAAATATCTCACGTTAGGAAATGCAACTCAAAAGCACGAGAGAAGATTGCAAGTGCACTCCTGCTGGAAAACTAGTCTTTTGAGCTCTTGTAAAGGCAATATCAAATTTCATTGGACTTCTTAA
The DNA here is from genome assembly GCA_039090855.1 of Macrothele yani. NCBI lineage: Eukaryota > Metazoa > Arthropoda > Arachnida > Araneae > Macrothelidae > Macrothele > Macrothele yani. Next base: position 141,288,232 of record CM076989.1, on the reverse strand, counting down.
CCATGTACGCTGCCTCGCCCCTACTTTCCAGAAAATGAAGGCTTTTACCCCGAAATAACGACAGCCACGTTAAATCATATAATCTTAATCTGTACATATAAAACTGAAAGCCCTCAATGACTCACTCACCGACTCTTCACCGAATCTCAGAAACTACTGAACTTAGAACTTTCATATTTCGAAGGAATGTTCCTTTTACAACACAGAGGCGCACTAAGAAAGGATTTTTTCGTACAATAGCTTTAAGTGGGTCGAAAGGGATTTTTTAAATAACCCAGCTTTGATAACGCTAGGACGTTTTGCAATAATTGAGCCATTGTTGCTCAGCAACTGAAGCCCCGTCCTAAGTTTTCAATGACTTCAGTTGACCTGCTCACTATATATATATATATATATATATATTTTTTGGTTGGAGGTTTAACGACCACCGTGAGCAACTCAATGGGCTATAAGCAGTCACCCGTCCCTAATTTAGGGTCACTGGTTCCAGGGAAGGGAAAGAGCCAGTGCCGTAAGACAAACACAACATCCATGCCTCACCGGGATTCGAACCCGGACCCCGTTCGGACGAATGATCAGAGGCCATCGCTTAGACCACTGCGCCACCGGGGCGGCCTATATATTTTGTTCTAAATTTATTTGTTCTGAATTTATTTGTACTGAATTTATTTGTTCGGAATTTATTTGACAACAAAACATAAAAATCACGTAAAAAGCGCTATATCATAATATGCTTTGCATTTATTATCGTTTAACATATCGAATGACAAGGTTTTTAGATGTGTTCTAAATTTATTTTTAAAAAAGCCTTCTAAAATATCACGTAAAAGCGCTATATCATGTTATGCTTTGCATGTAAACATTTATATTATCGTTTGATATATCGAATGTCAAGGTTTTTTGAGCCAAAATAAAATTACCAATATTGGTTTTCACAGAAGCAACGGTGACGTCATATAAGTGGTAAGGTGACTGCAATAAACATAAATATGAGGGTAGATTTTCATAGTAATTGAAATTTGAATAAAAAAGTGTCCCCTTGAGATATTAGCAATGTCAACACAATTTTGCTCAAGCTTCCAAAAATATCTGACTTCCTTCCTAGCTTTTAAATGCACAGTTTCGAACGAAAGTGTTTACGAAATTGTTTATAAACAAGGTTCTTTTCATATTTATGCTGAAAGTAATAATGTATTTTGTTCTGTTTTCTATAATTATTTTGTTCTGTTGTCTATTAATATTTTAACGATAAAAGTGAAGAGTAACGACATATTTTGATTTGTTTCGTGTAGGCTTGAAAATTTAAATTTACAGTTATGAAAGAAATTGTTTATGTGTCGTCTGGCCGAATGAGTCAGACAGACATGTGTTTCCCAAAAAAGCGAAGAAATATGCAGTGTATGGCCATTTCAACTGTCGCAATTTGTTCAATTTGTTATGGTCTAGGTTTATCAAAATCTTTCTTTTCAGTGGACCAAATGTATTTTATTTTCAGGAGAGGTGACCAGTTTTACACGGAGTGCAAAACTATTAATCAAGTAAGACATCCTTTTCTTTCTACTGAAGATATTATTCCTATTGTTAATTTGAACTGTGCAGTGTTACGTGTAGACATTGTGTATCAGCTTTCTGGACTATGTATTTCCTTCAAACGAAATTTCTTTGAAAAATACCATGAAACAGTTGGCTAGCAGATTAAATAGATTGCTACAGCAAGAAGAAGGTAATATAGGATTTATCTTTAATGGTCACAGTCAAACTGTATCGTTCTGGAAAGATGATGGCTTCAACCTTTTCAATTCCCATCCAGTTTTTAAATGCATTACAGTGATTGTTTAAATGCATTACAGTGGAAGCTCTAGCAACGCTTCTTCTTTGTCAAGAAAAGTTTGATTCACAACAATTTGAGGTGGCACAAATAACTGTCTTGAATGTATCCAGAATAGAATATCCTTCAAATCTATCTATTGAACAATCGCCTACTCGCACCACCCCCATTTCGCACATTCCCATTTGAGCAGTAAAATAGTAATTCTGGTAACAGAAGAGGTTCTAAACGACGTGCTTGCTTTTCAGATTACGCTAGGAAAAACAACCGAGGAAAAACATCAGCAATATATGCTAAAAAAAACCCTAATGTACACCGGGCCACTGCTGAAAATTACATAAAAAAAATTCAGAAGTGAACAGGGCTGCTGCTGAAAAATACAGGAAAAGCAATCCATAAATTGATCGAGCAGCTGTTGAAAAACACACGAAAAGCAATTCAGAAGTGCATCGGGCCTCTGCTGAGAAATATACCAAAAAAAAAAAAAAAAAAAAAACCTGAAGTGAATTGAACCGCTGTTGCTCACTACGATCCTTCTCACGAAAAAATATTGCAAAGAAAAAAACAACCTTGGTTCAGAAAATGAACTCTGGTTTTGTGTATAATCCGGATATTGTGTATGAAGGAGATAAATTTGTTGAATTACTTTCATGGGATGTGGTTTGTAAATGGTGTAAGACTCTCAAGTCGAAGGAAGAGCTTACTGGCATGTGTTGCAACAGCAGAAAGGTCATTCTTCCATCATTCCAACCGCTTCCCGAACCTATACCTAGCCTTAAAAATATACGTAGTCTTAATAGAGTTATAGAACAAACTGATCAAGTGTATTATTAGTATATTAATTTATGGTACAAATTATATTATGGTATGGTATGAAATCCTGTATTATAGAAATATGTTTAATATCATCACGTTCGAAGAACGGGTATTTAGCTAGTTCTAATATATTGCTCTTAATACCTTGCTGCCGAAATCCTCATTTAGCAAAAGAGCACGCGTACGCGATCTTGATTGAGAGATACTGATTATGGGGGCTGTAGAAATTCTCATCATCTTTGTAACTCCTTTACTACACATTAAATTTCCGAAAATAAATATTTCATTTAGAAGGAATTTCAATTATCTGATTTGCAAGACAGTTTTTATTCAATCTGTTCATCAAATACTTCAGGCCCTCATGCTTCTGTTCTTTTAAATGCACGGAGTTTTCAATTTAGTGCGTGGACAAAATTATTGCCACAGACACACTGAAATAGCAAATTATTCAGATCACATCTAGTAACGTATTGGGCCGCACTCGGTCTTCGAAACAGCCTCGATTAGGTGTTACATGAATTAAATGAGGTGTTGACGTCGTTCAACAGGTATGTTTAGCCAAGCGAATGTGACGACGTCCCTCAGTTGCATAACGTTTGCTGGAGAAGAATCTCTGTTAAGAATGACTCCCTCAGTCTCATCCCATAGGTAATCAACTGCATTAAGATCAGAGGACTGTGTGGAAACAAGTGAAACATTTTGAAATCACTATCGTACTCCAGGAACTATAGCGGGAAGCTTAGAGCTTTGTGGCATGATGAATTATCCTTCTGGAAGTACTCTTCTCCATCACAAAACACCACGCACATGTAGGGATTTGTTTGGTTTTCAGTGATGCTAACATACCACATGGCGCCCAAATGCAGTTTCAGAGCAGTGGCGTCACAACGGGTGGATCAAGAGGGCTCGAGTCCGGGGCTCCGGCCCACACAGGGACACCACTTTTGTGGCAAACGTTTTTTTTCTTTTGCGGGATTTTTTTTTATTTCGAAGTTTGGATGTTAAAAATTAAGCAGCATAACGCTGAATTGTCAGGACGCGTCAGAATTTATCAATTGAAAGAAATAATTTATTAAGTTACTTCATTTTAAGCATTTCTAATGTCGAAAGAAATCATAACTCGCACTGTGTCAAGACTCAAGTATTCATCCTTTCGATTAATCAATCCCATGTTGAGCAAATCTAGGGAGAAGCATAGGGCGGGGCGGGGGCTTACGAATGGAGGGAACTGCGAACAGTAATGCAAGCAATGCCCATAAAAGTTTCTCTCCGTGTCAGTATAGTGACCTGCTCTGAGTCTCTGACCTGTTTGATCACTCATCATTTGATCCCTAATAAAGCAGTTTGCTTGCTAGTGTTTACTCAAGCGAAGTGAATTCCGCCGCGTTGTTTTGGAGTGCCAGTAAATCAAGCATTATTTAAAGACTGCAAAAGTAAATTATCATTCAACTTCAGAGATTTATTTCTTGATTTAAAAAGGCTGTTTGCACATAACCTTTTGAAATATTGTGTAGTTATGCGCATGTTCCTTTCGATGATTATCACTAACTGCACAGGTGAACGATCTTTCTCCAAACCCAAAGTAATTAAATCAGCGCTTCGAAATTAAATGACAGAATCAAGACTTAATTGTTTATTTTTATTGTCCATCGAAAATGAACTAACGCCAGAATTAGACTTTTCCGGTGTGATTAAAGAATTCGCCCCTCTCAAATCAAGAAAATATAACATTTAAATGAGGAGACAAGTGGGAGAAGCAAACATTCCTGTACGTTCATATTCTTAATTTATAGATCTTTATTGATACATTGATCCGCTACCACTGAGCCCTGACGCTTAACTTGAGAAAACAAATTTCTCTGCTCATTTGATTTCGATATAACGCTATTATTATGCGTGAATATGTTAATTTTAGTTTCACTTGCTTCATTAAACTTCGTTTCTTATTTCTTTTCTGAATTTGTTTTTTTTTTCTGAATTCTTTTCTATTACAAACATTTTGAAATTTAAAAGTTAGTGTGAAAAGGCCCCCCAAAATAATCGAGCCTAGAAACTCAAGTGCGTTAAGACGTTTAGAAATACTAAAGAAACCTAGTGCCCACTATTAACAGATCCCAGACCATTACAGCGCCTTGTGCAATTAATACTAGGCAAAAGGAATTCACTGATACGTGCTATTGACGCTAAGTTCTGGATTGTTTTTCTGCCTGTGTTAAATGAAAATGCGACAAATATTGAGAAAAGCGACTTTTTTCCCGGTCCTTAGGGATCTAATATTGGTGCTCCCGTGCCCACAGAGGCCGAATTTGTTAACTTTGGCATTGTATGCTGAATTTCTCCTCTCGATGCGGCTGATTTACTGCGCGGTTATTTAACGCACCGAAGCTCGTCTGTTACTTCGTACAATCGTCATCAGCCATCGCTGCCTTCTTTCATCAACCAGTAGTTTCCATCCAGAAGAAGACTGGTGCTTGCTTGTTTCGTTGTTCGTGCACCTCTGATTGTACACCCTTGATACAGTTGTTTTTGCCATTAGTACCGACTAGTCCATAATAGTAGACCTCTGATTGTACACCCTTGATACAGAAGGTACACCTCTAATAGACCTCTAATAGACCTCTGATTGACCACTGAAGGTGCACTTCTAATCACCTCTAATAGACCTGTGATTGTACACCCTTGATACATAAGGTGCACCTCTAATAGACCTCTGATTGACCTGCGATAGACCTCTGATTGACCTCTAATGGACCTCTGCTTGACATCTGATATACTTCTGATTGACTGATAGACTTCTGATTGATCACTGAAGGTGCACTTCTAATCACTTCTAACAGACCTCTAATGGGACCACTGAAGGTGTACTTCTAATCACCTCTAATAGACCGTGATTGTACACCCTTGATACAGAAGGTGCACCTCTAATAGACCTCTGATTGACCTATATAGACCTCTGATTGACCTCTGATGGACCTCTGATGGACCTCTGATGGACCTCTGCTTGACATCTGATATACTTCTGATTGACTTCTGATTGACCACTGAAGGTGCACTTCTAATCACTTCTAACAGACCTCTAATGGACCACTGAAGGTGTACTTCTAATCACCTCTAATAGACCTGTGATTGTACACCCTTGATACAGAAAGTGCACCTCTGATTGACCTCTGATAGACTTCTGATTTACCCCTGATTTATCCATGATTGACCTCTGATAGACCTCTGAGTGATATCTGATTGACCTCTGATAGACATCTGATAGACATCTGATTGAACTCTGACCTCTGATTAAACTCTGAACTCTGATTGAACCCCGATTGAACTCTGAAGGTGCACCTCTAATCATCTCTAATAGACATCTGATTGTTCACCCTTGATACAGAAGTGCACCTCTGATTGTACACCCTTGATATAGAAGGTGCACCTCTAGTTGTACACATTTGATATAGAAGGTTTGCCATTTCAGAGATGCGTGCACCTACTCTCCTAGCTTTTATTATCATGCCTCTCACAAAGTCACTTAAATCACAAGTGTATCCGATATTACAGCTATCCACGATTCGTACATGCCTTAATCTTTTGGAGTGAGCTGTTTATACAAGGGTTGTCCCAAAACTACCCAGAACGTTTTTTTATAAAAACTATGCATACCTTAATCATCAAGAAAGTAGTCATCTTTTTCGAAATACTGTCCATTGCATCGAATGCAGGTGTCCCAACATTCCTTCTACCTTTTGAATGTCTTCTGAAAAGATGTTGAAGCACTCTTGCGCAGCCGTAATAAGTTTCTTATAAGTCTTAAATTGTCGTCCCTGTAATGTCTTTTTTAAAATGGGGAACAACAAGAAGTCACCTGGTGACAAGTCTGGACTGTATTCAGGTTGGGGCATTAACTTAATATTCATTTTCCATAAATAATAAAAGACCGAACTGGCCCTGTGCCGCCTTGCATTGGGCCGCACATGAAAGAAATGGGGAACTCAAGTTGAACATACTTGTTTCATGCCATTTAAAATTCTGTGGATTGATGATTTTAACCATAGTTTTGATATCTCTGATTGATAGGTGTTTATCTTCCCGTATAATAACACCTATTGTATTGATGTTTAACACTCCTTGAAGGTCTTCCTCCATGTTCGATTAAAGCCGTCGACTCACGACCATTTATAAATTATTTGTGCCATTTATAAAGTGCCGATTTTCCTAGACATTCATCTTTAAAAGTATCTTGCATAAAACGGAATGTCTCCCCGACAGACTTCTTAAGTAGAGAGCAAAATTTAACGGCGACTGTTTGTTCCTCTTTCACATCCATTTTTTCGAAAGCGCGAAGACACTTGTCAGAAGTTCACGAAACAACGCATATTAAACTGCGCACTACAGACGACGCATGCGTGATAAAGAGGTGTGGCCGGTTGCTATGGATACTACCGCTTTTTCAAGACTTGTGACAAAGTCGAACTCATTATTTCACACTTTTTATAAAAACATTCTCATTTGTTTTGGGACCAGCTATGTAAATCCATCTCATCGTCGTAGTTGCGTATGTAATTGAGGATGGCACGTGCCTGATTGCTATTGGGCGTTCCTAATAATTTGCTATACTTTTTTTTCAATTGGAGGTTTAATGACCACCGTGAGCAACTCAGCGAGCTATAAGCAGTCGCTCGTCCCAAATTTAAGGCCACTGCTTCCAGGAAGGGAGAGAGCCAGCGCTGTAAGACAAACACAACATCCATGCCTCACCGGAATTCGAATTCGGACCCATCTCAGACAAATGATCAGAAGCCATCGCTTAGACCACTGCGTCACCAGGGCGGCACTCTACTTTTTTGGTTGCTTTCTACATATTCACAATAAATGAAAGAATACCTTTGCTTTCCTTTTTATTTAGAAAATGTCCCACATTAGTTTCTTTTGGTTCACATGGAAATAAATTGCATTTCTTTTAGTAATTGTAAACTAAGCGCTTGGGGCAACATTAAGTTTCCCAGGTTTTGTTGAACATAAGAAACCTTTCATTTTGTCTAGAGTCCATATGCTCCGCATACATGGGCCGAGACAAAGAAAAGAAATACGAGATTCACAAGAGAAGGAACAACTGGTAAATGGGGATTCTCGCAATTGCTATGAATCATGCGATAGCCAACTTTCATTGGACCACTTCATTTGTTCTAATAGAAATGTGGGTAAGTTAGTTTCGGATTTGTGGTTTCTTTTTTCCATATTCCAAATCCGAGGTCGTAATGGAGAACTACGGAAATGCATCACATAAATTTTTAAGGGGATCGCTTTTTGCCGGCAAAGTGGTGCCGAGAAGGAGTAAACACTGAAAACAAAAGACTCCTGTGAGCATAAAATATAAAAACGGAGCTCGTTCTTGTGGAAGGCTGATATCCTTTTCTCGCAGCATCGTTCATCCTCTTTGGGATCGAAGAGATATTTACGTTCAATGGCAAGCGAGCCCACCCTTTCCCAAGATAACATCGATCACTTCAAAGCAACAACTACGGATCGAAAAGAAAAGGAAGATGAAAAGCAACAAGACACGAGAAAGAACAAAAGGAACCACTCCAACAAAGTTCTTCCGATCCGGATTACCAGGTGCTTTGAACATAATCGCCGCTTTTCGTGTGTCAATGGATTTAGGGTCCAGGGCTACAATACACGAAGACGCACACTGTAAAGGCAAAGAACACAACGTAACAGAATAACAAAACAGCGAGCGAGCGAGAGAGAGAGAGAGAGAGAAAATTACCCAAGTCTTACCCTCATCAGCTGATTTAGACAAAACAATTCTTAAAATACATTTGGAAAATACACTGCCGGACAATTGCTAAGGGCGGATGACAATAGCAACGATAGCAACCATAAAATGGAAGGCAGGAAAATTGTGGAAAGTAGCATAAGTGTGGGATACAGTAAGACGTGTTGTGCGTATGCAAATTTTGGATTGCCGAACTTGTTCGTGACGTCATAGCGCTGATAAGAGGTATAAAGGATTTGACGCGTATTGACCGTTGTTGTTCAAACGCAAAGTTGAAAGGTAAAGAATCAATTGACGAACTTGAAATTTTCAGTATGTCTTCCCGACATCACCTAGATGATTTTACGCGTAACCGTATTATTGGCAAGATTGAAGAAGGGCGAAAAATAAAAGATGTTGCTAGGGAGTTCGACGTCAGCCACAGTGTTGTTTCAAGGCTTTGGAAATCATTTCAAACAAATGGAGAGTGTAGCAAACGTCACGGGGGAGGTCGTGTTCGCAGTACAACACCTGCAGAAGATCGGTACATAGTGCTATCAACAAAAAGACACCGGCGCAGCACAGCTAGTGAGGTAGCAAATCAGTTTATGGCTGCTACTGGCAAGCGGATCTCCGAAAAACTGTCGCCAGACGTTTGCATGAAGGAGGACTAAACGCCCGCCGTCCTGTTGTGTGCATCCCATTGTCCAGACGGCACCATTGCAAACGGGCGGTACGGTGACATCAACATCGCAATTGGACTGATAACGACTGGTCTGCTGTCCTCTTCTCAGATGAGAGTAGATACAGTCTATCGTCTGATTGTCGACGACAACTGATCTGGCGTGATAGTGGTACTGCATATTGTCCAGCAAACATACAGGAAAGGGACCGATATCCGACATGTAGTGTCATGGTATGGGCTGGCATCATGATCAATGGCCGTACGTCCCTCTATGTGCTTCCAACTGGAACTATGACTTGCCAATTATACATTAATGATGTTCTGCTACCTCATGCTCGCATGTTCCGTGGTGCTGTCGGTGATAGATTCATTTTCATGGACGACAACGCAACATGCTATCGAACAGTCGCTGTCCAGGAGTGTCTTGAGAGCGAGGATATTCAACGCCTCGTATGGCCAGCACGTTCTCCAGATCTGAATCCCATTGAAAATGTGTGGGATGCTTTGGGGAGGAGTCTTGCTGGTTGCCAATGCCCTCCAATAAACAAGGACACCTCATCCGTGCACTGACAGAGGAATGGGATAAATTACCCCAATAGCTGCTTGATAATGTTGTGCAAAGCATGACACGACGTGTGGAATCTTGCATCGCCCTCCATGGTGGCCTTACCCCGTATTTACATCTTAGGCCGGAACGCCTGCGGACGGTAATTGCATTTTTTTCACGTTTACGTATTCTGCACAAAATGGCCTGTTTGTCCCTTGAACACGTTCGAAAGCCTTCTGGATTTCAGAGCGCAATAAATTGTCTTTCTTGTAATGTCCTGGCATTCTGACATTATTTTATTTTACTTGGCACCCAACCACACTTACTTTTTTATGCGCTATATAGCCGTTTATGATCCGTCCTTAGCAATTGTCCAGCAGTGTATTATTTCCTTGGATAATGAGCGCATATATATTAAGATTCTCATAATGAATTATTCAATATTAAGCGAATATTCCTAGTAAAACCTAAAGATACAATATTTCTTGATTTGTTTTATCAGCTACTGTTGCCTAAACCATGGGATTTTTAATTTTTTCTGAATCGCGTGGCACATGACAAAATGATGGAGGACTAGAGGGCCACATTACAAAAGGAGTCAAAACGGATGTGTTTATTATGCATATTGATCATTTCAGAGATGTTTTGACTTAGAATTGTGATTATAATTTGAACACTCTTTAAACACTTAAAAGATATATCTTATGTCATTTTAAATACACTAGACTGTGAAGACTCGAGAAACGCCATGATAATTAACACAGCAATCAGACATCTCTGAATTAATTGTATTTACTGTTCTTCACGTAATATCAATCACATCAGAAAATTTGAAAATTTCATCGCCCCTGGAGGAGGAATCGAACCCGCATCTTCCGATTACCGTTCGAGTATGCTAACCGTTACACCACCCAGGACGATAAAGCCACAAGTATCTGAGTGCTAAGAGCATCGTAATATAGTCCGAGAGCATTCTTAATACGAGAAGTAATACAAAACGTAGAAGCAAACTGCAGCTACCGTCTAGTGTTGTTAAGCATACCACCAGTCGTCCATACTCGAACGATAACCGCCCCAGGGCGATGAAATTTTCAATTTTTCTGATGGGATTGATATTACGTGAAGAACAGTAAATATAGTCAATTCAGAGATGTCCGATTGCTTTGTTAATTATAATGACGTATTTTCCACGTATTATGAGAAGAATTTTTCTTCCGCACTATATACCCAAGAAATGCATATAGCGTATTGAATCCGTTTATTTTTGTAATAAAATACGTTTATTTAAAATCCAGTGAGTATGCAACGTAATGACAATAGTGCACATTAGAGAGAGAACCTGTATAAAAACTTTTTTTTTATTGGAGGTTTAACGACCACCGTGAGCAACTCAATGGGCTATAAGCAGCCGCCCGTCCCTAATTTAGGGTCACTGGTTTCAGGGAAGGGAGAGAGCCAGTGCCGTAAGACAAACACAACATCCATGCCTAACCGGGATTCGAACCCGGACCCCTTTCGAACGAGTGATCAGAAGCCTCGCTTAGACCACTGCGCCACCGGGGCGGCCATAAAAAAAAAACTTTTGACAAACTGGTAATGAGGAAATAGATAACGTTACATGGGCAAACAATATGTAATCACATATACAGAGAATGAAAGTCCTGGACTTACCTGGGACTTAAAAAGTATACTGGGATAACTTTTTTCTCAAAGTGCAGAAAGTCCATGTCCATATATAGTGATGAATATACATAAGTAGTAACAGTTCGGTCAATATAAATTTCTGAAATGACAGGCGATGAAAAAAAAAAACAAATGGGGAGAAAGGAGACTCCCGTGACAAACATTGGCGTCAAAAGATATGCATCTGAGGAGAAAAACTGAGTTCGTATGAAAAAATTGCACGACACACAGGTGGTGCAGAAAAGAAAATAACACAGTCCTCAGATGCACGCTAGTTGACGGTCACACCCCGGGGACCGAAAAGAATAAAGATGAATTCGAAGAACAGGTGACTAGATATACAGTAAGCTGGGTGAGAAAAATGTGTGTACCAGTCGTTGAACATTAGTGATGAGACGTGAAGCAGGCGCGAGGTGATTGAGATGGAACGGTGAAGAAACTGGATGGAGGTTTGCAAGACATCAAGAAGCGCAGGTAACGGCAAGCAGCAAGCAGACTCGAAGTGAAGAGATGAGGCAGGTGAGGTGTATAATAAGCACAAATATTTGCCAAGCTTTCGCACTCCACCGGGAGACTTTTTCAAGGCAATGGTAGACTTAAAAATGACTACCATTGCCATTTTTATGTAGTCGTTTTTATGTCTACCATCGCCTTGAAAACGTCTCCCCGTGGAGTGCGAAAAAGTGGCGAATCTGTGCTTATTACACCACAAAAAAACCGGATTTAATAAGCGATATGCGTTTCTTGAGTATATTAAGATGTAACTTACTTAAAAAAATCATTGCAGGTTTGAGAATTTAATATCATTGGACGCAAGATAGTGAAATAACCATCTTTAAAAGTTTAACAGGAATCACAAACAATATAATTTGCTTTATCCGAACGTTTGTCCTATTTTGGTGGCACAGGGGAAAAGAGTCGTCAATAGGATTTTTATGATTTTGCATATCATTTTTTGGCAACAGCAAAATGTTGCTCAAATATACACAAATGTGTCTCATACAAAACTAAACTGATTTAAGTACTTTCCTTAAGGTATTCTTCGTACGTTTTACGCAATAAGGAATTCATGTTTTTCAGTCATTATAATGTTTTTTTTGTTACTTTTGAATCATTATTTTGCATATTTTGGTATTTTCAATGAAACAGGCATTTTTGGTTGAATTTCCCTGGAACTCAATTTTTTCCTGAAAGACAGAATCAAGACTGAGAAAATGGGAGGGGAAGTTCGTGTTTAGAACATCTGTACAAGTGTCATAGCAAACGTCGCTGTCATGACGGTGGTAAAAGATCTTCCACCCCTCTCGTCTCTTCTTTCAAGCCGGTGTTGAGCTGTCCTCCCACTTGGAGTACGGCAGTTGCCATTATTTCAGGAAGGGAGGTTGGTGCGTGGGAGGTTACATTTTTATGTATTTTTCTTGTTTTCTTTTATAGGGCATATTTTTGTTAAATTAAAAAAAAAAGACTTGGTTTGGCACAGAAACTGTAAAAAGTTTAATTGTATTTCTTGCTTGTTCTTTCTTTTGTTCTATAGGTCATGTGTTGGCTAGTAAAATAATGAATTTTAGTTGACGCAGCAACAGTCAACAGATTAAACTATATTTTTTAGATACTTTTCGTTTTCTTTCATGCACCATTTCTCTTTTCAATTAATTAATTTTTCAAGGAAAGAAAAAAAAAGAAATGTGCATTTGATAGGTAATTTTTTGTTTTATGCGACATTGTTTTTAGTTTTTTGGATCATAATGCATTTTACAGGGCATTTTCTAGCAATTTGTAGGTCACAAGAATCATAGCCCTAGTCATCACCATAGCAACAACCGACAAAGAAATATTTGTAACGTCACGCTTAGTCTTGCGTGCTTTTGAGCAGGTGTTCCGTGAATGGAAACTACGAATTATGTTAGCGTGAGACGTAACAACTACACGAGGTAGCACTTTTATTTCTTTACTGTTGTAAAGTTCATGAAACATGCGTACTTTCATATTTGGACATCACAAACAAAAATAATTCATGGCTGTGCATCGGACTTTTTCCTAAACACATCACCATCGTAAGTCCAAACATAACACAAGCCGTCTGAGCAGGAAATAAAAAATACATATTGAGTTTTCAAACCACATGAAAAATAAAAGTGACATTAAAACACGCTACATCTTTCGGAACATCAAGGGTTCCTTCTTCAGATGGCGGAAGTACTGCAGCTGCATCACAAACGTGATAGATCATATAGTTGATGACAAAGTGTCTGAGCCGTTCCGCGCAAGCTCCGAGACATAAAAATTTTACAAAGATTAAGAACTGAGATGACAACACATGACATATTACAAGAAATATTAAAAGAGGTTAAAATTCCTCCCCTTCATCAGCTCCACTGCCCCCACCTCCCAAATATTTTAATACAGCATTGCCCCCCCCAATGCGTACTCCTCCCCGTCCCCCAATATTTTCCCCCACTAACCTTCCCCCTCACTGTACTCCCCCCCCACGACTACCACCCCTTCCTCCCTTCCTGACTGTTCCCTTCTAGCTTAATTGTGTTCAGAAACAGAATTCAGCAACAACTTCTACGGCAGTGAGATCTGAACGGGTGTGTCATTGTTACCAGAACCGCCGTCCAAATTATACATGTGAAGACTCTCTGACATCAGAACGGCAGACTTAGTATTATGAGAGTCAAGTAATGTAATATCTTCCTACATGGGAGTGAAAGTCCCGTCGATGCGGTATCTTGACAAAGCAGTGATCAATGACCTGTCTTGATGTTGTACTTGTGTTCATACGCGCGTTTTTTTAACAGTTCTAAGTGTGGAGCCCACGTAGACACTATTGTTTATTCCCTGTTCAACAGCCTGTAGAGGAAAGGCATATACGCCATGTGGATCTTCAGTTAGGACAGAGTTCCGGTCATTCAGTATGACATTCATAATATTATGGGTTCTGCTTCCGAAACTTAGATTGTATTTTTTACAAATGTTCTTTAAAAGATTTGTCAAATTTGGAACGAAAAGTAGTGAACCAACTAAACGAATAGTTTTCTGCTTTCTGGGTATTGTGGAAACAGGTTCTCTCAAGGCACTCTTAATTAGCCTGGTAACAAGAAAGTCAGGGCAACAAAAACGAAGTGCAAGTCACCGAATATAGTGAAATTCTTCGTCTCGACGGATGGTCGATGAAGAGTGTGTTATGGTTAGCTTAATCAACGAGCGAAAAGCAGAAAGCCTGTAGGAAAGTGGATGAGATGAATTGAACGGAATAAGTGAAGGAACAGAAGTGGGTTTTCTATAAACACAGAATGTAAGAGTGTTGCTGTTTTCCTCGTCCCTAAACAAGGAAAAATCTAAATAAGGTAAAACCCCTCCCATTCGGCTTCAATTTCAATGCTTGTGGTCTCGTGCCTTGAAGAAAGTCGTAAGGCGAAATCGGTAATATCTTCACATGAATTGGGCCAAAGAACAAGAACGTCATCAACGTAACGCAAGAAGAATAAAAGTGTATGAGGACAAGATTGTAATACATTTTATGCGGGGTCTTAGAGAAGTATCTTCGCTAGGACAGGGGATAAAAGGGAATATATTAGAGACCCAGCCAATTGACGAAAAATGTTACCATTAAACTTAAAAAAGGAACGGGTGTAGACAAAGCGTAAAGCGCAAAGAATGGAATCGATTTCGGATTGAGGACGACCAGAAGTCTGTAGTTTGGAAGCCACTAAATCGTGTACAATAGGAATCGTAATGTTAATAAAAATGGAAACGACGTCTAAGGAAAACATGCGGAAGGAGGAACAGTCGGGATGGCTCAAATACGATCAAGAGCCTCAACAGGTGAAGAGACGGAAAATTGAGGGGAAGAAAGTAATGGAGCAAGACACTGGGCCAGACGTTTTTCTAAAGGGCGAGTTGGACTCACAAATGCAGAAACAAGAGGCCGGACAGGGTTCCTCTATTTATGAGTTTTGATCTTACCGAATAATTGGTGAACACGTGGTTGAGATCAAGCAACTCCGTATCCTGCGTCGAGAACCAGATTTGGCAGTGGTCAGAGCCGACAAGACCCACCAGGTCGTCATTTTTGATCGAGCAGACTATTCGTCAAGAATGCTAGCAGCTATTGACTCTATTCTCCATTCCTCTTGTCTTTTCGACCCCACTAAGGCCACCGTTACTGTGCTGAGCAAACGTAAAGCCATTGCATCTCTTCCTTCGTCCATTTTTGCAGTTTTACATACAGCCCTCGAACCTCGTGTTCCCGATTTATTAGGTAAGATCAAAACTCATAAATAAAGGAACCCTGTCCGGCCTCTTGTTTCTTCGTTTGAGAGTCCAACTCGTCGTTTAGAAAAAGGTCTGGCTCAGTATCTTGCTCCATTACTTTCTTACCCTCGATTTTCCGCTTCTTTACCTGTTGAAGCCCTTGCTCGTATTTGAGCATTACAGGCCGACTGTACCTCCTTCCGCATGTTTTCCTTAGACGACGTTTCCCTTTTCATTAACATTCTAGTCCCTATTGTACACGATTTAGTGGCTTCCAAACTACAGACTTCTAAACATCCTCTTTTCGAAATCGATTACATTCTTTGCGCTTCACGCTTTGTCTACACCCGTTCCTTTTTAAAGTTTAATAGTAACATTTTTCGCCAATTGGCTGGGTCTACCATGAGTTCCCCCTTATCCTCTGTCGTAGCGGAGATACTTCTCCTCATAAACCTTTATTGTTCTTACGTTACGTTTATGACGTTCTTGTTCTTTTGCCCAATTCATGTGAAGATATTAACGATTTCGCCTTACGACTTTCTTCAAGGCACGAGACCACAAACATTGAAATTGAAGCCGAAAGGAGAGGGGTTTTATCTTATTCAGATTTTCTTTGTTCAGGGAAGAGCGAAACAGCAGCACTCTTACGTTCTCAGTTTATAGAAAACCCACTTCTGTTCCTTCACTTATTCCCTTCAATTCATCTCATCCCCTTTCCTATCGGCTTTCCGCTTTTCGCTCGTTGATTAAGCGAGCCATAACATATTCTTCATCGACCATCCGTCGAGACGAAGAATTTGACTATATTCGGAGGAGACTTGCACTTCGTTTTTGTTACCCTGACTTTCTTGTTACCCGCCTAATTAAGAGTACCTTGAGAGAACCTGTTTCCACAATACCCAGAAAGCAGAACACTATTCGTTTCGTTGGTTCACCATCTTTCGTTCCAAATTTAACAGATTTTTTAAAGAACATTTGTAAAAATACAATCTAAGTTTCAGAAGCAAAACCCATAATATCATGAATGTCATACTGAATGACCGGGACTCTGTCCTAACTGAAGATCCACATGGTGTATATGCCTTTCCTCTACAGGCTGTTGAACAGGGAATTTTTTTTTTTTTTTGATTGGAGGTTTAACGACCACCGTGAGCAACTCAATGGGCTATAAGCGGTCGGCCGTCCCTAATTTAGGGTCACTGATTTAAGGGAAGGGAGAGAGCCAGTGCTGTAAGACAAGTTGAACAGGGAATAAACAATAATAATAGTCTACGTGGGCTCCACACTTAGAACTGTTAAAAAACGTGCGTATGAACACAAGTACAACATCAAGACAGGTCGTTGATCACTGCTTTCTCAAGATACTGCATCAACGGGACTTTCACTTCCATGTGGGAAGATATTACATTACTTGACTCTCATAATACTAAGTCTGCCGTTCTGATGTCAGAGAGTCTTCACGTATATAATTTGGGCGGTGTTGTTGTAACGATGACACACCCGAGCAGATCACACTGCCGTGGAAGTTATTGCTGGATTCCGTTTTTGAACACAATCAAGCTAGACGAGAACAATCACGAAGGAAGGAAGGGGTGATAGTCGTGGGGGAGGGAGGGAGTACAATGAGGGGGACGCTTAGTGGGGGGAAATATTGGGAGAGGGGAGTAGCGCGCATGGGGAAAAAGGGGATGGAATGCCATATTCAAATATTTGGGGGTGGGGCAGGTGGGATGAGGAGGGGGGGGGGAGAATTTGAACCCTTTTTAATATTTCTTGTAATATGTCATTATGTGTTTTCGTCTCAGTTGTTAATCTTTGTAAAATTTTAATGTCTCTGAGATTGTGCAGAAACGCTCAGATACTTTGTCATCAGCTATGTAATCTGTCACGCTTGTGATGCAGCTGCAGTACTTCCGCCATCTGAAGATGGAACTCTTCGAGTTCCGAAAGATCTCATGGGTTTTGGTGTCTTTTTTTTTTCATGTGGTTTTAGAACTCAGTAATTTTTTTTTTATTTCGTGCTCAGACGGCTTGTGTTATGTTTGGACTGTTTTACATATGAAGAACACTTTGTTGGTTATCGTGAATACTTATTTTAAAGATTTCACATTCCAATAAACGTTAGGTTACGTTTTATGTAAAACATTCTGTGACCACAATCCCTGAGATATTGATATACATCAAATCAACAACAACAAAAACTGAGCAAAACTATAGTAGAAAAAAATAATTGTGAGTAAACGTTGTTGTTTTGAACTCCATTTCATATTATTATACTTTGCATTAGTGAAAAGACGTGCTCACTACATTTGGCTAATTTGGTATCATTAATTTTTTTTTCGGCCGAAAGAAAGGCTTTTTTCTGGTGTTTATTTTTCCAACTCCACAATAAGAGTCACCGAGATAGCATGTACGGGTTGATAGGTGAAAAACGTCTGAAGAGTCTTGTTGGAGACAATTGCGCTTTCGTCTGCACGAAAAGCTCTTGTTCAGCGAAAATAAAGCCGGCAAGCGGGAAATTATTAGGAAAGGGAAATAATTACTAGACAATTTCGGGGTTTACATCTGTATGCTGGCATATTTAGGAGTAAAAAGTACGATTAATTCATTTAGGTCATGTTTTTCATAAGATAATAAAATGTTTTGTCCACAGTTAAACTTTGTGCTCATGATATATTGGCTTAATAGTTTGTTTCAATAAATCCGCGGTTTAAGAACTTTCGCGTGTTTTAAAAAACAGCTTGCAACTTTTGAGTAAAAATAAGACTTAATTTTAATATACTTATCGCGATATTTTAATTAAATTCCATCACTTTGCAGTTGCTTAAGTGGTGTTCACGCTCTGAAAAGTTTAAAGTGGTTTAATTCTTCAGAACTCTTTCCTGAGTCAAGTTTCAAAGTTGAAAATGAAGTAGCTTATAAAAACTCTAAACATGACGGACACTTCTGCTTGTCAGGACTCACTTTCGAAGTTTTTGTTCCTTCATCGTTTCTGCTTCAGTTCCCAAACGACCAACATTACAGTTGTTTTCTTTCCTGCTTTAACCTTTTCGCTTATCCAGATATCTACAGTGCACTCCAACTGAATTTTTAGCTTGGCAGACTTTAACAAGTTTCAAGTCTCCATCATCCTTCTGCAGTTTTCCTGCTCATTTCTGGCGAAGTCAGAATAAAAATTCGGGCCTACAACTTGAATAATTTGAAGTTACACACAAATTCAAGTTGTAGGCCTGAGTTATAATTAAAGTATGCCTACGATGTCAGAAAGTTATTTTTTTTATTTGTGCCATAATAATAAAATTACTTGAGCTGCTCAAAGATGATTGTGTCGAAAGTACAGAAAAAGTCCCTTGTGACATTGAAATTGTAGCATCCAGAAGTGTACGCAAATCGGCAGGTGGATGAGATAAGCAGAGACATAGAAATGATTAATATGCGGGGATAAATTGAATAGAAGTTTCGGTTGGTAAACAAAAACACAGGTGAAGAGAATGTGGAGTTCAAACCAAAGCGTGTGTGATGCAATTAACAGGCACTCTCGCAGGGACATACAGCAGAGTGCAGAATTATTGATGCCAAAAGATCAAGTTCAACACCAATATCAACAATTCAGCGACATCTAAAGACGGCTGACTATTGGTCTTCCAAGATAGGATAGTCATTTCACCGTGTAGCGGAACACGTGAACAGTAAAAGTAATACAACGCACCGATGTTAGCAAAAGTTGTTGCTGGGTGGTCAGAGTATTTGTCGAACTAGTGGAGGGGCACGATGGGCAACTGCAAATCAGGAAAATCATTTTATCTGTCTGCAGGGTCTTTCTGCACCTGCAACCACGTTAGCTATCAGACAAGAAGCTGTGACATCTGCTAGCTGTAATCCCGTATCACCACTGAACCATTGCAGGTCGAGTGACGGAAGGTGGATTCTGTTCATATAGGCCATTGCGTCGATTATAACTAACCTCTGTCCAAGGTCAACAATGTAAGGAAAGGAGCTGAGCACGCTCTATCTGAGGTACAGAATGTCATTAAGTGGTTATCAACAATGAATCCTGCATCTACCTGATGCTCTACACTGTGTAAAGAAATTATAAATACACAGAAATACTCCTGCTATTTCCTGATTGTCTGCTTTAGAATCATAGTTTCAACACATAAATGATCTCATATATAATTAATTTGTATTATAGAAGAATATTATGCGGTATTGTGTTCAAGATATTTATTACAACATTAAGCATAAATAAGAAGCACATTTTACTGTAGAAATTATAAATACACATCAGATATTACAAAGCAGAAAATGACATTTCCTGAATTAATAATGTGTGGCACTTCCGTTGGCCTTAATTAGTGAATAAATTCTCTTTTGCATTGCTGTTACCAAGTCTTGTAACGTGCAAACGTTGATGCCGCCCCGGTGGCGCAGTGGTCTAAGCGATGGCTTCCGACCATTCGTCCGTGATGGGTCCGGGTTCGAATCCCGGTGAGGCGTGGATGTTTGTGTTTGTCTTCAGGCACTGGCTCTCAATGTGTTACTGGATCAACACTGGCTCCGTGTGTCCATTGGTCATTTAGCATACAGTAAAAACCGTGTTTAATGTGTACTTGTTCAAAATGTGTTACTTGATCAACACTGGATATGTGTCCATTGGTCATTTAGCATACTGTAAAACCATGTTGGATGTGTACTTGTTCAAAATGTGTTACTTGATCAACACTGGATATGTGTCCATTGGTCATTTAGCATACTGTAAAACCATGTTTGATGTGTACTTGTTCACAATGTGTTACTGGATCGACACTGTCTATCTCTGTGTAAACTGATCATTTGGCATGCTCTAAACCATGCATGATATTTTTTTTTTATTGGAGTTTTAACGATCACCGTGAGCAACTCAATGGGCTATAAGCAGTCGCCTGTCCCTAATTTAGGGTCACTGGTTTCAGGGAATGGAGAGAGCCAGTGCCGTAAGGCAAACACAACATCCATGCCTCACCGGGATTCGAACCCGGACCCCGTTCGAACGAACATGATCAGAGGCCATCGCTTAGACCACTGCGCCACCGGGGTGGCATGCATGATATGTACTTGCTGTGAAATATCTGTATCATGTCTATGTCCACCAGGCCAATAAATCATTTAAAAAAAAACCCTTAATAAAAAAAAAAAAAGAACCCATTGATTTCATCCCAACAGCGATATACACTATATTGACAAATGTCACCGGATACCTAGATGAGAAACACAACATAGCATTTATTGGCATACATTAGTACGGTGTCGGTCAACCTTTGGCCTACACGTGTCTTCACGAGCTTCGTGTTTGAGTGCTTCACGTACGTGTTTTGTGCTTCTCATCATTGTTCTTCTATGTGTGTGCCGAAGTTAAAGGTCTGTGCTGTCGTTTAAGGTATTTGTCTACGTTAGAAGCATTTTTTTTTAAATTAACACAAAATTAATTAAATACACACAATTCGAGTTAATATGCAATGCCAAACATGAAAAAAAACATAACTTTGACAAAAAATTTTTAAATGTTATGAAACGTTTCATTGTGAGTAAAAATTAAGTAAAATTTCATACGGACGCCAGACACTGTACAGTCAATTAAACTCTATGTGTTTCAATTTCCTTGATACTGTATGTTATTGTAACAATTTCCTGTGTAATGAACTAAAAACTTCCTTAAGATCCCTCACGAGTTGGTGAGTACTCATTTTTGTTTCATTATCACAGTTTTAATTTCCACACCAAGCTGCTCCTTTTCGTCGTTAACCCTTGCCATTGTTTATGCCATCTGCCGATGAGGGCGCTGTTACCACCCGCATCGCTGCAGCTCCTTGCGTCGCCTCTTCAACGACAGGCGCATCCTATCAATCATCTGCGCTTGTTAGTGCAGAGCCTCTTAATTTTCCTTCTGTCATTTGCACGTCTTCTCCTGCTCAGGTCTCCGACGCTGCCATTGAGAACGTGAATGTGACGTCCCTGGCCTCTGCTGGCGATGATGATTTCATGGAAGTCTCTGATGTCATCGCTAATCTGCCCTCTACAGTTTCTACTGCTTCTGCTTCCAGTATATTGTCTCATGCTGCGTCAATGCCTTCCAGAGGAGGCACTTATGCACGCATGTATTCTGCGGCTGCCTCTAATATTCCACCGGCTTCCTCCTCGTCTCGTCTGCCCCCTATGGATTCTTACGTTACTCTCAATGGAGACACCATCTTATTAGACATTCCCGAGAACTCTCCTGCTGACCAACGTTTTCATTCGACCTTCGAGTTGGGGGTTTGTTTGGATGCGCTGCCCGACATTCCTTTGAAGCAGTACAGCTCTGCTCTCAAGAAGATGCTACCTTTTGGTGCCATCACCCACTTCACCCGAAAGCCACGAAATGTGATTGCTTATTTTTCGAAGAAAGAATATGCCGAGCTTGTCTTGTATCGGGGCCTATCACTTGGCGATCGTCACCTCTTAGCCGAATCCATCGCCCAGCGTCCTGTTGTGGTCTGGTCTCTCTACATCCGGTACACTGAAGTCTTGTGCAGTACTCTGTCGATTAGCTGTAACGACTCTCCTGACACTTCGACGTCCTCTATCACTTATTTTCTTTGTTCTGCCGGTACGCTTTGCTGCTTTTGGCATGCCATGTCATTTCCATTTATTCAGTACATCCAAAACAGTTGACTTGGGTATGTTTAAACGCATCTCGGTTTCTCTTTGGACAACCCACTAATATAACAGCCAACAATCTTTCCTTTCTCAAAGCCAGTTCTCTCTCGCCGCGACATTTTTACTCAACCTCACAGTGCGATATGATCGTGGTTAGCTGTAGGCTTATTTGTATACAGTTTGCAGCTGTACCGTGCATCTAAACAACGCAGAGGATCCGTTCATTTGCTTTTGAAAGGTATCCGGTGACTTTTGAAGGGTGCCCGGTGACTTTTGTCAATATAGTGTATTACGACTTGCAATACTCTTAATTAAGAATATTGCTCGCTTTTTTCATATTCAAGCCTGCCAAGTAACCACCAGACATTTTCCATTGGGTTTAACCCCACAAGAACCATTCCCGTCAATATGACATGCTGAGATATCGATCCGTATTTCCTGCGCCTGCGATATTGCTGGGCCGAAGCGTTATAGAATTTTCACAATGAATAGTGCAAGCACAATTGATTTCTCGTGTCCATAACACTAGATGGTATGTATGTGTTTTGTTAAGAGTATATCTCTGTGAGTAGAGGCAGAGTTTTGTATTTGGTTTGCGGAAGACATGGTTTGCTGTTGTTTTTTTTCGTTTGTACGCGTTATGGGATCGGATGATGCAAGCGATTTGGATGATAATTTTAGTATCAGTGAATCCGACAGTGATACTGAAGTAAGTAAATTTTATGATAGTAAAGATAATGAACATCTAATGACAGCAGTGGCGGAGCTGTATTGTTTCCTGGACGTAAATGGCAAGAAGCTGTGCTTGCTGTGTAACATCGTGCTACCCCACATTTTGTTTCCTGGACGTAAATGGCAAGAAACTGTGCTTGCTGTGTAACATCCTGCTACCCCACATTTTAGATTTTTTGGAACACTTAAAAGTAAATGTCAGTTTTGACCCAAGTTTGGGTGTTATGCAATATTTTGAGCATTTTGTGAATGGATCGATCTCCCCAGCATGTTGGCTTTTCCGTAAAATTTAATATATTTCTAAAACAGCTTAAAGTTTGTCTAAAAATTAAAAATCATTGTATATTTCATTTAGAAACGCCGTAACTGTTCAGTTTCTTGAATAAAAAGTAGGTACTTTTTTGATAGTTTTCATATATCAAGCGATCCTTAAGGATTTAAGTCTCGGCTCCAAGACGTCCAAGTCCATTAGATCTTTTTTTCATTTGTAAACCACTATTTTCGCGGAATTAAAAGCATGACAGGGCGCATTATCTAGTTCTAAAATCCAACTGTTTCCACCTAGTAGCGATCCAAATGGAATTAAATGTTCATACAGCGTATTTTGGTAACTCCTTGATACCATACGGTGATGAATCCACGGTGGAAACACAGAGGTCGATCGGCCAATCGCATGATTTAATGCTCCTTCATTAGTTCTAGTTTTTTTTTCTTTTTTTTTAATTCAGGGATCGGGAGCTGTTGCATGTATGTGTGGACATCTTCATCTTAGACTCGCTGCTGGTAAAGAGAAATGTGACATTATGTCTAGACATGTGGATGAAAGTGAATTAACCCTTTAGCGACCATAACGCCCAAAACGCCCGTGCGTACAAACGGCTTTAGCCGCCCGAAACACCTGCCTAAAGTGAATGAGATTTCCTATCCATGCCTATTCTTAAAATTTTCCGGACTTATGAGGGATCAGCAGGAGTCCCTTTCAGTCACTATTGTTATTAAAAAAAGTGAACCAAAAGAGAGTTTCGGGCATTATGGTGTTTGGAATGATAAAGGAATTTTGGGTCATGGTCATTAAAGGGTTAAAAAAAGGGAAAAAAATAATACAACGCCGCAAAAGTTCCAGGGCAGAGGAACATCCAGCTCCAACCCTTTTGGAGATAAAAGAATACTCAGCATCTCAGAGGAACTTTCCGGAAGCCGTGGTCTTCAGATCTAGAGGCTCTGACAAAAAGCTTATATGATAAAATTAACTCAAGACTGAATATAACTTGTATGGCTCCTGACAATATTGAGAACAGTGAAGTCTCTACGGTCAGGCCGGAGCTGCTTGCGAATCTAACAGCTGTTATCGTGGAAATGGAAAGCATCTGGACCAGACGTGTCGACGAACTCGAATCCAAACTGTATACTCTGCAGTCTTCCGTGGGGGCCACTGAGAATTCGCTCGACGACCTCGAACAGTACGGAAGGCGTCCTTGCCTCATGATTTACAATCTGCCCGAGTCTTCGAGCAACTCATCTAATGAGGGTATTGATTTCCTCAATGAAAGAATCAAATGCAATCGACTTGCTACAGATAGTAATCATAGCCCACCGACTGGGCAGGGAGTCGCCTACCGGTTCGAGACCGCTCGTGGTGAAATTCTTGCGCATGTCACAGCGCGACTTCATTTACAAGAACAAGAGCTTGCTTAAGGGATCGGGTGTTGTGATTGCTGAGAGTCTCACGGCTGTCAGGAAGACTTTCTGAGGCAAACGCAGGGCAAGTGGATATCGCTACTGGACCCAATACGGTAAGATATTATTCCTCGACGCGGCTGGCCGGACCAGGATTGTTAGAACTTTGAAAGACACCTCTATTCATGCTATCGATGATGGGAAATGACATGGTATGTAAACTCATATTTCAGACTATTTTCCTGCTGGTTAAGGGGCCTTTATCTGCTCCTTGCACTGATGCGTTACATTGGCTAAGTGCTGAAACTGTGCTTCTGAGCTGCATTTCATTTGTTAACCCATTTACTTTGCTCCCTTTTTCATCCACTTTGACAGCCTGGCTATAGATGCTTAAGTTTTATACGCATAATGTGTTTACCAACTGTATTTTTATTGCCCATAATTACTTCTTGTGTAAATCGAATATGCTCAGTGACTGATATTGTATCTGATACTGCTTGAGCGTGACCTCTAACACATAATTTATGTCTGTGCGGTATTGCTGACTAATTTGATGCTTCCTGAGCTTGTGACAGTCATGCTGACTAGCGGCTCCTGCATTTGCTATATTGCGGCACAAACTTAATTCGTTCAGCGTTCGCTATAAACATATGACCCTCTGTCTGCCCTTATTGGAATAAATTGCCTTCTAATTACATCTAAGGCCCTTTTGCAAGATGGCAGGAGTTTATTTTTACTCTGGCTGCAATGCATCTGGATTTCACTTGTATGGCATTTTTATTTTAGGGCTGATGACTGAAAACTTGTTTCATGCTCTGTTGTATTTCCAACCAGTTTCCTGTTATTTTATGTGTCACTTTCACTCTAGTCAATAGGTCTGCTGGGGTTCTTCTCGCTATTACCTCTCATTTTGGTTTCAGGCTCCCTGCTTCATCGGCTTCCAACCATTGATACGTAATTAACCTCACTGTTTGCCCCTATACTCTTATGCTCGTAGTATGTTGGTGTTAAACAAACACCCCATCTCTGCTTATACTCACATGTTGACTTCCAAGTATAGAAGACCAATTGGGCTATATACTAACATTTAACTTAGTTTCGTCTTGACAATACATTATATGACTTCTGTTTCTACATTGGTAACTCTACTACTGCTTTCTAACCTTGTTCCCTTATATATTTGCACATGCCATGCGGTTGGATTCTTGCCTGTCCCCCCGTGCAAAGGAGCTGGTAATGCTTTGCTTTAGAACAAGTGACTGACTACCAAATATATTTATCGGTCTTACAAATTAACTTTCCTGTGTCAAGCGGAGTTACAAATAACCTTTCCTGTGTCAGAAAACTATAAGAAGACAGTATAACTGATGCTGCGCTACAGTTATACTGTCGTCTTATAGTTTTTCTGTGCGCCAAGCTATATATGATTCGACCTGTACCCAGCAAATTACCACGTTGCCCCCTTGTATGGCTTGAGAGAATCGGGACAGCTGGGAATATCGCCTCCGTCTTCTTACATTTCTTATACCTGCCTACGCTACGATCATGCTGCTGGCTGCTCGTCCTGCTACCATCACTCGTTACTTAAATTAAGCTCCAGACACCCTTGCATTTCATAATATTTAGACTGTTTTTTTAATGCATAATTCATAGATTATATTTCAACTACAGGTCATGCAGGATTTGAGGTATGTCTGCGCTCTGCTTATCGGCTCTAACTTCCCCACTTAGCAGCATCCAGTTTGAAAACAGTTAACCCAATTTCCTGTCCTAGTCCTTTGCCTGTCCAATATGTTCAGTATGGACAATTGGGTCACCCAGCATTTGCTCACCGTCACTTATAGCTATTCATGTGCAGAGGACTCTTTAGGCTCCTGCTAGTACCTTTGACCAGTAATAACCCTCAATTGTTTCCACAGAGTGATGACTAAACCAATGCCTCATGAGTATCAGGTTTCTCTGTAAGGTCACGGCTATCGTCTCTGTCCTGTTGTGATTTGAACATTGAATATGTCTTGCATTATGAATGTGATGCTCGTTTCCCGCCTATGCTGGCCTCGCATATATCTACATTGCATTGCAGGCTCCTTCACATGCTACTATATTCTGACCGATATTTTGGTTATTAATATCTTGTTGCATTTCAACTATCGCTCACGTTGGGTCTGGAGTGCGGCCTTGTGCTGATCTGGTACTGTGTCATAATTAGTGTTAATCTATGTAATTTATTACTAAAAGTGCATTTCCATTATTGTCAACCGGAGCTATCCCATCTCCCATGTATCACTACTAGCACCTTAGACCCTCCGGCAAGTTCATATAATGTCTTTTTTTTTCTTCTTTTTTTTTTTTGATTGGAGGTTTAACGACCACCGTGAGCAACTCAATGGGCTATAAGCAGTCGCCCGTCCCTAATTTAGGGTCACTGGTTCCGGAGAAGGGAGAGAACCAGTGCCGTAAGACAAACACAACATCCATGCCTCACCGGGATTCGAACCTAGACCCCTTTCGGACGAATGATCAGAAGCCATCGCTTAGACCACTGCGCCACCGGGGGCGGCCATATATTATGTCAACTTGCTTCTTTTCACTGAATCAACAACCTTAGCCTCTGGCTCTGTGCTATTGATTAATACGCATGTCTAACGCAAATACTTATTCATCCGATAAATATTACACTCACACATATGTGTTTATGATCATGGGGGCCTACTTATATGCCAAGAGACCTCTCAACCGCATGATGTCACTGGAGAAGAGCTGTCATATTGTTGCACTACTTCGACTGAGTTACGGTACTTGTAGCCATATGTATCCGACCGGGATATCTATTATATTTACAAGCCACTTTAGACCTACTAAATACATTAGCTGGAAACCTTTGTATTTGCTCTGGGCTGGTACCTTCTTACCTATACAAATTTATTCCTCATGGACTGGGGTATCTCGCATTTGCTGGAGATCTCTCCTCTTTTACTTGCACATTTTGCCAGTATAGTTCACTACTTGTCGACTCCGTCTGATTGTACTCAAATTACATCCACACGCTTACTTGTATCACGGCCCATGATATACTCCTACCTCAGACTCTAATAGACCTGTTCATCACTAATGTTTTACTTAAGGCCACTATTTCCGGGGCATTGGAATATGACTTTAGCGATCACCTACCCATCTTTACAATTCATCCTCTTCAACAACATATAAGTGCGCCTATTGACCACTACATTTACAGACGAATTAACAAAACGAACTTGGAAAATTTCAGAACACTATTAGCAAACATCAACTGGAGCATTATATTAACTCGTTGATGTGCTAATAGGAATTATGAATTGTTCATCAACCTTAACACAAATTTATAATCAATCCTTTCCAAAACTCCTAAAACATACAGCCCCCCCCCATTAAAAAAAAACACAAACAAAAAAATTTGCAAGCCTTGGATTACAAATGCTTTGCTGCGTCGAATAAATAAAAAATAAAACTTTTCTCGAAATTTATTAAAAGCAAACTACCGCATGATTTACAAAATTTCAAAAATATCGCAGTAACCTCAATAGCGATATTCGACGTTGCAAGCGTGACTACTACTTTAGCATATTCTCACAAAACTCTCCCAAATAACCATGGAAACGCTTAAATTCATTAATGGGTAAACAAAATCATACAACATCACCAAAGTACCTCATTGACGCCAACGGCAATAAACGTACAGATATGAACGACATTACAAATGCACTCAACGAACATTTCACCTTATTTCGACTCACACTAAAGAACAACTTGCCTAATCAAAATATTCCATTTACAGACTACCTAAGAAACTCACATAGATCTAATAATTTCCATCTTACTGAAATTTCTGAAACAGAGATATCTGAGGCTTTTAACCAAATAAATACTAATTCTGGTCCTGGATATGACCTTCAACCATCTATCATAAAAAAATGTAGCGTATCTAATTACGGACCCCTTGCTACTAATATTTAATGATGTATTCCTATATGGCGAATTTCCCGACTTCCTTAAAATAACAAAAATTATTCCAAAATATAAATCTGGATCAAAAAATGAGGCAAACAACTACCGTCCAATAGCAAACTTGTCAATTTTCGCTAAAATCTTAGAAAGATTAATTTATAAGACTAATATCTTTTATTCACAAATTCAATATTATTCACCTAAATCAACATGGATTTTAAGCTGGCAAATCGACAGAATCAGCTGTGTTATACCTACAGTAAACAATCCAAAATAATCTTGAATTAAACCTAAATACTATTGCTCTATTCCTGGATCTATCTAAAGCACTTGATACCCTTAACCATAGTACACTATTATATAAACTTCATACTATAATAATTAGGAATAATACATACTCGTTACTTAAAAATTATCATTCAGATAGACAATACACACAAATTGACCAATATCAATTCTCTCTTCAGCTTATGCCGTCCGGTGTAGTACAGGGTTCCATCCTGGGTCCGCTATTTTTCAGCTTATACATTAATGATATCTTCGCTTCAATTACAAACATTGATCTTCTCTTATATGGCGATGATATCACTATTTTTACTTCGTTTGACACTACTAACGATAACAATATGAACGTCAATACTCAACTTAACAAGAAACAAAGTTGGGATTATTGATAAAAACGGGGCAAATAAAAACTATTCAAACATGTGAATTACACTAGCATGCAAAATTAAAGGAAAATAGAGAAAATCACACTAAATACGAAATGTATGGACTGAAATGCAATGAAAGTGGATGAATATGCAAATACAATTACGCCGAAAAAGAAACAAATTGATTTTTCCGGACAACGACAGTTGAAAACCCCTATCTTACTCTTCCTGTTCCCATGTGCATATTTCCTGTTTATGATTTAATTGCGAAGTTGAACAATATGTAAATCTCGTAATTTGTCCCAATTAAATTTCTTATCAAATTTCACTACATTTACTTTCGCCTATCGCGAGTAATGTAGGATTTTGTAGATTGTCCAATAAATTTGCGCACCAATGTGTAAATAAAGGCTACACAGATATACATATATCAATGAATCGTATTCATAACTCCATGCAGCCCTAAAAGGTTTTCATTCATAAAAAATAAAATCTTGTACCACCAAGGAAACTCTACCAGTCAGGAAATTAAAATGAAAGAATGAACGACTGGTATTAGCTTGGAAAGCTGTTGTACGTAAGATGGTGTAGAACCAAGGAAAAAACAAAACATTCTGAACGCAGGTGCAAGTCATGAAACGATATTGAAGACACTTTAGCATTACTGATGGCTTCAAAATAGATTTCTAGCAAAATAATATCAAGTCATTGAGATAAGTAATGTCAAATTTTTACCTCAAAAAAAAAAAAGTGAAAGTCGGTATACCTCTCACGCATTCATCAAATCTTGAAGTTCAGTGAGATAAAATTAAAATGTGATCATTATCTAAAAAATTCAATTTTCCGCAAATTCCTAAATTTGAATGAATTAAACTCACCAAGAGCTAGAGCAGAAAAGACATCGACTTCTTGCCCGGACATTGTTTAACATAACAGGAGAAAACAATACTGACGAACTAGGTTTCTGAAATTCTGGGTTCATTTAAGTGCACATGTTTGTTTTATAATGAAAATGTGGACACATACTTTAAAGAAATATTGTACCTCATCAAGTAGTATAGTTATATATATATATATATATATATTCTATAAAGAAGATACCTAAGCATATATATATATATATATATATATATATATATATATATATATATATATATAAGTCAAACTCTCTACCCCTTCGACCAATAACTTCTTGTAGAAATCCCTGAATCCCACTAAATTAACACACGCAAACTAAAATTAAAACTCTCACAATTCACATACAACAAAAATAATAATACTAATACTTTTAAACACTTGGTGTCGGACACCGGGAGCCACTCATCAGGGAAAGACTCCTCCGGCCCCCGAACCCTCTTTCAGGTTTCATGCAGGTGTCTTTGAAATATGTGATTTCCGAAACAAGGGTTAAAGTTTTTACTTTAGTGTTATACACCTGGTCTTCTCTACCTGAACCAACAACACAGAACTGAAATACAAAAACTTACCTGAAATGAAATAACTTTAAACATTACAACTCCACTGAACTCCAATAAATCTAAACTTCGATCTTAACACATCCCTCCATATCTTGCAAAAACACACCAACAGCTGCCGAACCCACTCCCAGACATAGCTTGAATTTTTTAAAGTAACCATACGATATCCTATGGCGACCTCTGTCGGAATTCACAAAAAACTGTAACGAAAATAAATTGTTTTTGTGTTTTAATGGATGTCAGCAAATGTTAGATTAAATGCTCCGAGGCGACTAGGAGGAAGATATTTTCAATTGAGGCCCGAAGAAAAATTAGTCCAAAGCTTAAAAGGTAGTAATGTTACATAGTCTGATTTTATAAGATTTTCCCGAATTAAAAGATGTCAATAATTTTTCAAAATGAAATAAACAATATTTTAACTGATAATAATTTTTTTAAAAAGAAGAAAAAAGTATTTTAACTGCTTTGTGGTATTGGGCCGAATTATTGCATATTCTTGTGATTCTGATGAATTGGGAAATAATAATATTTCTAAGTACGTGTTTAGAAACATTGGAATACCAGCTACTTAAAACATTGGTATCAAAATTAAAATGTGTTCTCTTATCGAAAAGATCCAGAATGATACCCTGATTTTGGGGAAGAAGGTCCATATGAAGGAAATGCACATGATCTTTAGATCCCGTTTCACAGAGCACTAGTCCTGGAGGATAGATGTCATTAATTCAAACAGAAGGGTACCAGATGAAAATGTTAATAAATCGCCACCGTATCTGAAGAAAAAAATTGTAGGTGAGCTAAATTTCTCCTCGTAGTCATGAAGATAAAGATTAGCTAACAGATTGGAGCAACAAGAACCTATTGGAATACCTTTTATCTGTACATACAGTCGTCTGTTGTCATAAATGTAATTATTCAAAATGCAAAAATTACATAAGGTTGTCCAATATTCAAATTTAACATCAAGCTGCAGACCAAACTGTTTAAAATAAACATCCAAAATTCTCCTTAGATCATTTTTTTTCTTTTTAAAAAAAAAGGTAAATAAATTTGTGAAGTCATATGTAGTAATCTGTAGTTCAGTATGATTAATAGCATTAACAAAATCCAGAAATTTTCTACTGTTATCAATAATCCATGAAGTATTTTCAATTTGGCCATAAATAATAGGAAAATAGTTTTTTTTAATTTTACACATTTATTTACTTCAAAAATGTATTTACCTTAATTAATTTAAATGATGTAAGGATAACTTTGGATGTTTATTTTGAACAGTTTGGTCTGCAGCTTGATATTAAATTTGAATATTGGACAACCTTATGTAATTTTTGCATTTTGAATAATTACATTTATGACAACAGACGACTGTATGTACAGATTAAGGTATTCCAATGGGTTCTTGTTGCTCCAGTCTGTTAGCTAATCTTTATCTTCATCACTACGAGGAGAAATTTAGTTCACCTACAATTTTTCCCTTCAGATCCGTTGACGATTTAATAACATTTTCATCTGGTACTCCTTCTGTCTGAATTAATGACATCTATCCTCCAGGACTAGTGCTTTGTGAAACGGGATCTAAAGATCATGTGCATTTCCTTGATATGGACCTTCTTCCCCAAAATCAGGGTATCATTCTGGATCTTTTCGATAAGAGAACACATTTTAGTTTTGATACCAATGTTTTAAATAGCTCGTATTCCAATGTTTCTAAACACGTACTTAGAAATATTATTATTTCCCAATTCATCAGAATTACAAGAATATGCAATAATCGGTCCAATACCACAAAGCAGTTAAAATACTTTCTTCTTCTTTTAAAAAAAATATTATCCGTTAAAATATTGTTTATTTCATTTCGAAAAATTATTGACATCTTTTAATTCGGGAAAATCTTATAAAATCAGACTATGTAACATTACTACCTTTTAAGCTTTGGACTAATTTTTCTTCGGGCCTCAATTGAAAATATCTTCCTCCTAGTCGCCTCGGAGCATTTAACCTAACATTTGCTGACATCCATTAAAACACAAAAACAATTTATTTTCGTTACAGTTTTTTGTGAATTCCGACAGAGGTCGCCATAGGATATCGTATGGTTACTTTAAAAAATTCAAGCTATGTCTGGGAGTGGGTTCGGCAGCTGTTGGTGTGTTTTTGCAAGATATGGAGGGATGTGTTAAGATCGAAGTTTAGATTTATTGGAGTTCAGTGGAGTTGTAATGTTTAAAGTTATTTCATTTCAGGTAAGTTTTTGTATTTCAGTTCTGTGTTGTTGGTTCAGGTAGAGCAGACCAGGTGCATAACACTAAAGTAAAGACTTTTAACCCTTGTTTCGGAAATCACATATTTCAAAGACACCTGCATGAAACCTGAACCAGGGTTCGGGGGCCGGGGAGTCTTTCCCTGATGAGTGGCTCGGTACCCGGCTCCAAGGGTTTAAAAGTATTATTATTATTTTATTATTATTGTTGTATGTGAATTGTGAGAGTTTTAATTTTAGTTTGCGTGTGTTAATTTAGTGGGATTCAGGGATTTCTACGGGAAGTTCTTGGTTGAAGGTGTAGAGATTTTGACTTATATACTCCACCAGTAGTTCTTGCTGCAGTGCGCAGCTCACGGATGAGTGGGGCAACTTTGTAGTACACCTTTAAAAGATTATATATATATATATATATATCATCATCAAGCATTATCAATCTACTGCTGGAGAAGGTCTCCCCAAATTTCTTCCACAATTGTCTGTCTTGGGCCTGTCTCCTCCACGTCACTCCAGCCTACTTTCAAATTTCATCCTTCCATCTCCCATGGGGTCTTCTTTTGGGTCTTTTCCTGTCCCTCGGAATCCAGTCTAAAATTTCGGCTGTCCATCAGTGGTCCGTTCTTCTGACAACATGTCCAGCCCATTGCCATTTCAGTGATTTCACTCTGGTCATGATGTCGTCCACTCCTGTCATTTTCTTTATCCACAAGTTCTTCTTCTTATCTTTCCTGGTTACACCAAGCATACATATATCCATGCTTCTTTGAGTTGTCTGCAGTCTTTGTATGTATTTTTTAGTTAGGGTCCATGTCTATTTATTTTAATGTATTTTTATACTGATTCAAGTAAGTAAGTGTTAGTTATTCGAGCAGTGTCTTTGCCTGAGTTTCGCTCATTTAACTGCCACAATGACTGTTTAATGACAGATACATTCAAATCTGAAGCCATTCACACATTCAAATCTGAAGCCAGTTTCCACCCGAAGGAATATATGCTTTTTGATCGCATTCATTTTGAAGTGAAAATTCAGGACTGAGCACAAAACTGAAGTAAAGAAGAAGAGTTCTTCCTTAAATCATTTACTCATAAGAATATAAGAAGATCGAAAACGTAATAAAGAAACTCGGGAAGATGAGATTGAGACCTCAAACGGAACAAAGATGTAGAGGAAATAAGTTCGTTTCTAAATGATTCAGTTTGTTAAAAAAAAGTTAGACTATTTTCGTTTAAAGTGATCTTGATATATCTTGAGGAAATTCTCTCCTCCTTCACAAAGACGGTTGACCCGAAGAAGTTTAGGAATAAAAGGACAATTTACCTTCAACTAAATAAGATTCCAAGCACGTATCCTGTCGCTAGTACCCCGGAAACTGGGTTGATTGAGAAGAAAGAGAATTCCTAGATCTCCGTTTTCTGCTGATATTGGAACTGAATTTGGCGTAGTTGGCATTGTGTTGCCTCACAGTTTAAATTAAGTTGTTTTTAACTTCACGTCTTTGGCAGTTTTCTTCCTTGCAATTAGGAATTTCCTTTAAAAAGGTATTTTATAGGATTTGTTGAGAACGTACGTCGAAAATATACGGTTTTCATGGCGATTTAACTCCATCAAATAAGTGTTTCCATTGCAATCGCATTAAAATTCAGTTCTTGTCGTGGATATCTGAAAAGTTTCTTTTCGATTTTATCACATGAACACGTACTGTACATTTGGCATTTGACAGTTTTACTTGGATGTGAAATTAAACTATGTTCCATCAAATGATCACGTTGCAATTGCTTTACTCAGCTTTTAGGTATGAATTTCAGTTTTCTAGAGCTTTTTCTCTTCTTTGAATCAGTTAGCCAAAACTTTGGATGGTTGTTAGTTAGTCTCCAACGCTCAAATAATTAATTTTTGAGATATTTTGTTTCATGTTCTCTGAAGCAGTAAGCCTGAACTGTGGATAAGTTACTCTTACTAGTTAGTCTTCGACGTTGATATACTCAAATAATGAATTTTTAAGATACTTTGTTTCAGGTTCTCTGAACCAGCATGCCTGAACTTTGGATGAGTTAATTTTTCCAGCCAGTCTTCGACCATCAAATTCTGAAATAATAAATGTTTGAGATATTTAGTTTTATGTTCTCTGAAGCAGTAAGCCTGAACTTTGGATGAGTTACTTTTTTGAAGTTAGCCTTCGAATAATAAAATTGAAACCCTCAAATAATAAATTTTTAAGATACTTTGTTTTACGTTCTCTGAATCAGTATGCCTGAATTTTGGATGTTTAGGTTCTCTGAACCAGTATGCCTGAATTTTGGATTTTTCTAGCTAGTTTCGGCGGCCAAATCCTCAAACAATGAAATTTTAAGATATTTTGTTTTAACTCGTAAGTCTGAACTGTGGTGAACCAGAATAACAACTGAACTAGTAATCCTGAACTTTGGATGAGTCACTCTTTCTAGTTAATCTTTTACACTCAAATACGCAAGTAATGAATGTTGAAGAGTTTCTGTTTTAGGGTGTTTCAGTCTTGTATTCTCTTTGTTGCAAACTTGAATTTCTCGCCCAGGTGACGGAGTGGTTTCAAACACTGGCTTCGTCTGTAATGGGCCATAGTTCGGGTCTTGATAGAGGAACGGATAGTGCTCTTTTGTACTGGCGCTGGCTTTTCCCCTTCCCTGGAACAAGTGGCCCTAAATCTTGAAGGGGCAATTGACTGCTTATTTCCGTAAGAGTTATTCATAGTGGCCGGTAAACCCAGTAACAAGAAAAAAAAATGTCATCTTCTTTTTCGACCTGCTGTGCTTGAGAGCAAAATGTGAACGCCATTCAAGACAAGCTTTTTAAAACCTTTATTCTTCTTGTGCAGTGCCAATTGTACCGTCCCTGTCGTTAATCGGTACACAGAATAAAAATGCGCATTTAAAGTCAAAATTATAGGCAGTTTGTTGTGTTTATTCCATAACGGAAGTATTGCACCTGATTTGAATATGATCAGTCCTACAGAATAAATGTACACTGGTCGACATAGAATATCCCACACTATGAAGGAATGTACGAAATCAGACAAAACGTATCACGTATGTGAATATATAGGTGAGAAAGAAGTAATTTCATTTCTGAAGAATAAGGTGGATGCGATGGGCGAGGAGGGAGCATAATGTTTCCTAAGTCAGTAGATTGTTTGACTGCCAGGCTGGGTTATACATTGGCAAGACGGCGTGGCAGTGAATAGAAAATTCTCTGGATGATGTTCTGAGGTATTGCTGATCATGC
Source organism: Macrothele yani (assembly GCA_039090855.1). Classification (NCBI taxonomy): domain Eukaryota; kingdom Metazoa; phylum Arthropoda; class Arachnida; order Araneae; family Macrothelidae; genus Macrothele; species Macrothele yani. The sequence continues at coordinate 141,251,952 of CM076989.1, read as the reverse complement.
GTTTTTGACCTGAGTCCACAATTCTTTGATATTGCGATGGGATCGTGAAGAGGGATTAAGTCGTCTTCCAATGACGTGTCACACATTCCCAATGTCTGGGGATCGCGCTGTCCAAGACAGTACCAGAACACAATGTAGGAACTATCTGCTAATGTTGGAAGTGTACAGACTGGCTTTATCTTGTTGAAGCTTGAGCATGAGGGATACCATGTTGATATGCCATTAAAACCAGCTACATCCCACCATCGACGTATTATCATGCTGTAATTGTACTCACTGTACGTACGAACGGTGAACGCTGATGAAACTGATAGCGTACCGACCATGACACCAGGTTGAGGAACCGTACGACGCTCACGACTGGCAGTAAGATCATCCCGGTAACCACGTCGTCTCCAGTCACTCAATAGGCTATCGTCGGCTCTGAGACAGAATCGAGACTCTTTGCTGAAGACGAAGCGAGACTCGTCGTTGAAGATGAAGCGAGGCCCGTCGAAACGGCTGGCGGGAGCACAAACCTGTCACGACCAATCTGCGATTCGCAGTCCGTATCGATGCGGGGTTATCGGTAGTTACCTGCACAGCTCATTGAATATTTTTCACTCTGGATCGTGGGGATGCTACGATTTGCCGTAGAATGCGGGAACGAAGCGTTCGGGCTAGCGCTTACATGCACCAGTCTCCCAACGGTGACACACTTTACGTTCATCTAATCACTGTGCCATTATTGGGTCGACAATTGTTTCATCCCGATGTACTTCCATTGCGATGCGACGTAGGGACCAGCCAGACGTATGTAGCCCCATGATGAAGCCTCTTGTAAAGGTGTCGGTGTGATAGTTGAATTCCCGACGACGCCATTCAAGCATTCTCCCTCTTCACATGTTCTTTTGCTACGGCCCAGGTAGCACAGCCTTACGATTTAATGTAGGCTCAACACTGGGCCACCGCCTTTGATTCCTAAAAGACAGTGGCTCAATGTTGGGCATACGTCAAATTGCAAGGCTGTGCTACCTGGGCGGAATCGCTACGATGAAGAGTTTCCTGAGTCAGTAGATTGTTTGACCGTCGTAAATTCAGGTAAAGGCGACCAAGCGTTGTTACGTCGAGTCTTTAACCTCATCTCTCTCTCTCTCTCTCTCTCTCTCTCTCTCTCTCTCTCTCTCTCTCTCTCTCTATTTCTCACTCTCTCCCCTTCTCTCTCTCTTTCTCTCTCTCCCTCCTATTGCCCTATCACGTGATGTTTCTCAACTTTAATATTTTCATAACCCAAAAGTCATCACATACACTTCAATTTTCATGGCGCTCAGACAAATACAGTGTTCAGAAAACAGTGCTTCCATATTTACATGACCAATGCTAAGGTATCGAATTGAAACGAAGCAAGAATAAACCTCAGAGTTTCTACTTTAATTTATATATTTTATTTCTCTTCGTAGACCCCCTCACGCTCGATAGAGATACCCCACCCTTTAACAAGTTTTTTAAACCCGTCTCTGTAAAAATATTCAGGTTGTTCTCGGATTCATTTCGTCATAGAGGCTTGAATATCTTCCTCATAGGTGAACTGAATTATTTTCTGATGTCTCTTGAGAGCAAAAAACAACCGTAAATCGGACGGCGCCAAATCTGGGCTACAGGAAGGGTGTTCAAGAACTTCAAACCCGATTTTCTGTATGATCTCTGAAATGAAAGCACTATCGTAGGGTTTGGCGTTGTCGTGTTGCAGAACTATAGTTTTTTCTCCATGCACGCGGTTTACTCTTCGCTTTAACTTTTTTTAAGATATGCACGTAGCTTTTAGCGTTGATGGTCGTACTGTTTACTATGTACTCCTGATGAATAATGCTTCTGTAGTCCCAGACCACCGTGGGCAAACACTTACCGGCAGAAATTTGAGTTTTGATTTTTTTTCGCTTGAAGAGAAAATGGGTGTCGGTATTCCAGCGATAGGTTTTCCATTTCTGTCTCAAAATGCCGAACCCAACTATCATTACTAGTCACAACACCTTGGAGAAAAACCGTTCTATAGTTTTCATAGCGAACAGGCAACATTTGGTATGTTTCAAGTCTTGATTCCTTCATTTCAGTCGTTAGATGACGCGGCACTAAACGAGCAAACTCACTTTTTCACATCATAAAACGTTAACAATGTCATTGACGCTATCTAAGCTGATGTTCAGCTTACCTACTATGGTCCTATGAGTTATTCTTAGATTTTCCTTGATGAGAATTTTGCCTGTTCAAATTGCAAGTTACGATTACGGGCCTTCCACTCCGCGATTGGTCTTTTACGGCCAACATTCCACCACTGTGTACTGACTTCCTCACCCAACGACAAACAGTGGTGCTTATGTCCAAAGTTCCAGAACCATAAAATGTCACTAATCTAGCGTGAATTGAATTTCTTTGGGAGGTACATTTTCATGTGTTAAAAATTCTACAGCTGATCGTTGTTCGATACCTATCAAGACCGCAGAAAAATAATGAGACATTTTAAACTCAATTAAATACGAACAAATAGATGTACGTAGCACAGATGGTAACGGGTAAAGGACCGGGTCAAGGCATTCCCGACCCGATTTCGACCCGGTTTTATTTCCGTTTTATAAACTCGTCTCTGTAAAAATTAAAATAAAAAAAATATTTATTTTTTCAAAGAAACATGCGCACTGTGGACTTTTGTGCCCGATACTGATGCCCGTGGACTGAAAAATGATTTGTCATGCAATATGAAGGATGAGTGTCTTCAGAAGGAAGAGTGTCTCTTTCTTCTGAGAAGCAATGATGAAAACAGCATCCATATTTTGAAAACTTTCAACTCATCATAAACTTGTGAAAAACATATTTTGAAGCTTGATATATTATCAAGAAAACAACAAAAACTGAAATTAAATATGCAACAAATCTAGTAAACATACGCGTGGACGACCTAATTACGAAAGCAGCAGCCGAAACATGGAGCGGCGCATGTAGAAACAAAGATCCACCTTTACGAATCATCGAAGCAATCCCATTCATACCCAGGGTCAACTACTTCCTCAAGAACCAATTTAAAAAGTATAAGCTAGGTATCGGGCTGCGATCTCCTAAACTGCTCTACTTCAAGCGGAGAGATGCAAAGCTACTAAACCTACAGACACCGGTATCTGCAAGTGTATGAGATCCCGCTAATGTATCCTGATACCACTGTAAAACACTACATCGGACTCACGAAGAGATCCTTTTACCAGCGAGTGTCAGAGCCCGAAAGAGACTTCAGACAAGGAAAACTATCGACTACCTTATCACGAGAAGTAACCACCAAATTAGCCACACCAAACTGGCCGGATATCCACCACATCGCCCCCTACCTCAACCTCAAGGCTGCGATTCTCGGAGAAACAATCGAAATTCTAACGCGCAGCGACGTTTGCAACACCGATGTCCTCGCAGAACTTCCTTCAGCATGACGCACCCTCCTCGACATAGTTCCACCACACCCACCCACCGGATGAAAGACCACAGCCGTTGAGCGCCTGAAATATTTGTACTCTGTCACGTTATTTAAAGTTCATTACTTCGATTGCCGCATGACCTCGTGCATGTTAACGAGCTTGTGCTTGTTTGTATGATATATCCCTTTACTTTGTTTACAATTAGTTTGAATTACCATCTGATTCTATTTTCTCCTTATAGCATATTATCCTCCTGACGAAGCCGTCCGAAGGCGGCGAAAGCTTGCGGGAAATGTGTTCCTTTGCTTCTTTATGCCAATAAACGGAATTATTTACTAGATTTGGTGTTTAACAACCCTTTTAATGCAGCTAACATACAAAAAGTTGTTTAATTCAAAACATTTACTGTACTGCCATCAAAATTAGGTGAAACGGTCTTAATATTATTGCGCAGAGACTTGTTGACTTTTACAAATGTGCTTGGAAACATGTGTTACGTTTTATTTTCCAAATAAAGGACGACAGTTTCAATACTTCCTCAAAGTAAGTGAGTAAATTATACGTTGCTATAATACATTTGTTTGATTTCCATATAACTTAAGATACCTACTGCGTAAAAATTTTTGAATGTCATGTATATATATATATATATATATATTATAGTTCAAAGCAGATTTGTCCGTGTCAGTTACAGATTCAGGTTGGGTCCAATTATGTGAAGTCCGGGTTCGGGCCAAAAATTTTTGACCCGTTTCCAACTCTGGTACGGAGTTCTATTGCGCAGTAAAATGAAGCTAATGTTATAAAGAATCATTTGTCATCTGACTAGTTGCTAGACAACAAGTCATGTGCAGGACACTTTCGCAGACGCATTACTTATTGAACACTTCTCGCACTTTCCGGTGTGGCGTTTTTTATGTCGAGCAGTGTACTATTGTCTCAAAGCTATAGTGTTTTTTCCAGGACTATTCCTGAAAATATTATCTTTTAAATTATTTTAAAGCTATAGGTGCAAGGTTTGAAGTTTATGTTCTTGTTTAATTGTATCGTGTCTGTAATGATTCCTGTTGACCTTTGTGAGCATGCGTACATCTCTTGTCAACATAGAAATCAAAACGGCCAAGGTAAGGAGTTAGCCATAACAACTTACGTGTGTTCATTGATTTATTAACTTCTCATTTTCATCTCAGAAGAGGAAGATAAACTCTAGCGAGAACGTTCACTCACTAACTTCAATTAAGACAATAATCACAATACACTCTCCACACATATAAACCGTTATAAGTGCTACACGTACACAAATATTTTTTTCTTTATCTTACGAGCATTGAAACTTCGTTTCTTCTCACTCGAAACACACAGCATAAGTTAGACTGAACACTGATTTTTTAAGCTATCGATTTTTCTTGAACTGGAAAAGCACGACATGACTGAAGTATAACCTGTTGAAATTGAAATGATTTCCGATAGTACAATAACTTTAAAACTAACGTTAGTTCTCTGTTTCAATCACTTGGAAATATCAGAGATTGTTCAAACATATTCAAACCGAAGACAAACATTTAAAGCCTTTTTCGTCATTCCTCTGACAAATGGAAACACTGAAATTGCTCTTATATCTGTCGTGTTCATTCATCCAGAGAAACCTTAGAAGTGCGTTGTTCTTTTATCACACATGTTTCTGTGCAGACTATGGCAACAAATACTGCAACGATTTCCCCTTGTGGAGCAACCGTTTTTCCAAATTCTTTCAGTAAAGAAAAAATGCGGAAATAAAGATCAGGACAATTCTTTTGGTAAACAACATTTTGTTGTTTCTTCTGGAATGTAAACAAATGGCAGAGAAGCCATGTTCGGAATGACGCAAAAGCAAAACGCAATTGTCGCATTGCAGAAGAGATATTAAAAGCACAAGTTTTGTCATTTTTGGATTCTGATACATCTATAAGAATGCCATACATAAAATATGAACTGACATATTTTGTTTTGTTCACGTCGATCCTGACTAGTAATAAGATTTTCCTTTATTTTTGAAGAAATATTATGAAAAATATACAAACTAATCATTGATAACCGATCATATGATATATTGTAATTTAATATTTGTGGTAACGCATGGTTAAGCTATTTATTGAATGTTTAAAAACTCTCAAAGCATGATAGCACAAATTGCAAATTACACTAAAGTGTCGTTGAAATAGAGATAGCAGAAATTACGCAAATGCTCTGTTGGTACTCCCGCATTATTGCGCACGCCCTGCAAACGCTGTGGTTAAATACACTAGCGTTCAAAAATTAAGGACGAGACGGTTTTTTTTATGTAACTTCGTGCAGAAGTGCTCCACATCGACTCAAATCATACCATAAGATCCCCAAGATGTAAGAACATGGGACAAGTAAGCAAAACCGTCCAAACAAGGAATCCAAAGGATACAAAGGCACTTTATTGAAAAGGTAGCTTCGAGCACAACTGGACAGAAAACAGAAACGTCCATGTGACAGGCAGCTGCCAAGAAAAATCCAGTCTTTAGTAGGGGATATGAATACCCCTGACTGCGTTGCAGGATTTAAAACGTCTGTCCATGCTGAGGACGAAATTGTCAAAGAGCTGTTGAGGCATCGCGGCCCATTCCTCTTGTAGCGCCAACCGCAGCTGCGGAATCGTTGCTGGCGGCTGGGGACGTGCTGCCAAGCGTGTCTCGAGAGGTCCCACACGTGTTTGATTGGAGTTAGGTCCGGAGACCTTGCGGGCCAATCCATGTGTTGAATATCTTCACTCTTCAACAGCTCTGCGAAAGCCACTGTACGATGAGGTGTAGCGTTGTCGTCCATGAAGAGGAACTCGGTACTATAGCGAACACCAGTGACTGAACCTCCTTGGAAAATGTGGAGGTCAGTACGGCTACCAAGTATGATACCGCCCCAAACGAAAAATCCGCCACCTCCAGACCGGTCCCTTTAGATGATGTTGGAGGTGTAATTGCGTGTTCCCTGCTCTTTCCAGATGTGTATACGTCCATAATCGCTTGTCAGACTAAATCTGGTCTCATCCGTAAAGAGAACTCTACCCCATTGCTGATGCGTCCAGTGCTTGTGTTCCTGGCACCACAGAAAGCGCAGTCTCCGATGAGCAGGCGTTAATGGCACACATCGTACTGGTCGTCGTGCAAACAGACCATCTTTATGCAGCCTCCTGGCCTCGGTAAACGCGATAACGGACGTCCAGTTGTATGTGCCTTGCGATTTTCCCCGCTGTCTGCCGTCTGTCTCTTCTCGCCTATAGGACAATATACCGGTCGTCCGCCACCGTGGTTGCTCGTGGAAGACCACTGCTAAACTCTTGGACAGCTGTTCCTGTTGTTTGAAATGCTCTCCAAGCTCGTGAAACGATGATGCTGTGAGCGATCCCGAACTCCTCGGCCACACTAGTCACACGTCGACCTTCTTCCAACTTCCCAATGACGCGACCTCGGGTAAAGTCATCCAGATGTTGTCTAATGGATTGCCTGTTGGCCATATCACACTGAGGTAGCAACTCGACGTCGTTCAAACCGATGTACACCGTGTAATAGCTTTCACCGAATTGCTGAGCGTACACCGCCCGAGTGCACGCTCGTGTAATAGCTTTCACCGAATTGCTGAGCGTACACCGCCCGAGTGCACTAGAGGGGGTAAATACCCTCCCACCCCCTCTCGTCATGCTGCATATATGCGCATGCCCTACCGTACCGGACTCTAGTCTATCTCCTGAGTGGTCTTTCGGTCCGTTCTGCCTGCTCTTTCCGCTGTTATGCTAATTTCTCCTCGTTGTCCTTAATTTTTGCACACCGCTGTACAACCATATCGCAAAGCTTTTTTTTTTTTTTTTTTTTTTTTTTTGGAGGTTAATTGACTACCCTGAGCAACTCAATGGGTTATAAGCAGTCGCCCGTCCCTAATTTAGGATCACTGGTTCCAGATACAACATCTATGCCTCACCGGGATTCGAACCCAGACACCTCTCGGACGAATGATCAGAGGTCATCACTTAAACCACTGCGCCACCGGGGAGGCCTCCAATAGCTTCTCCAATAGTAATCGATTATAGGTGTGATGGGTAAAACACGAAATTTGGATGTTTTGGGCCGAGGGAAGACGGTAGCTACCCGCAGAATGGGTCACTCTATCTCCGAAGTAGTCAACACACTAGGTCCCCTCCTCCCCCCGGCTTTGGTGTCCAGTGTGTTTCGGGAAAACTAAAAGTCTGGTATAAGAACAAGCTTCCGAATGATGCATACCAGTCTTAACAGCTCGTGGTGTAATGCCGTTTGGAATGCTATTCGAAAACAGAAGCTGAAGACAATATAGCAAACCACCATAATCATGAAACACATATAGCGTATTAAATCTGTTTATTTCTGTGGTGTAGTCAGCACAAAATTCGAGAAGCTTTTGCACTCCTCTGGGAGGCCTTTTCAAGGCAGTGGTAGACATAAAAATTATGTCTATATTTTTATGTCTACCATTGTCTTAAAAAATCCTCCCAGTGGAGTGCAAAAGCTTGGCGAATCTTTGTGCTGATTATACCGCAGAAATAAACGGATTTAATACGCTATATGAGTTTCAGTATTAATCAAGTCTGGTGTATTTAAAATAAAATAAGAAATCACCACCGATTTGAACATTGGATAAAGTCGCCATGTCAGTGCAAGAACAATGCAGCGTTCTCTTAAATATCTAATATGCGGGGGTCGCCGACCCACAAGAATGTCACTGTTAACAACACGACACCGGACTCAATGTTTTGCTTGGGCAAAAGCACACCGCCACTGGGCCACAGAGGACTGTACGCGGAAAATATTGAGTGATTAATACAGATTTAAACTGCATCGCGGGAATGAGAGAGTGCCGATCTGGCATCAAGCTCATGAAGCAGAGCTGAGTTCGAGCTCAATTTTCTGAGCCCGAGCCCGTCTGAGCCAGTGATATATCATCCCGAGCCCGAATTTTATATTGCGAGATAGAGCCTGACCCCGAGCGAGCCCGAAAACTGGCTAACCTGTTCAACCATTAATAAAAAAAACATCTCTTTTTGCACACTTCAACTTTCTCCTCCTCCTGCAATTAACCAATGTATTTCTCAAATAAGGAGTAAGGAAGGGATCTCTATTTATTTTTGTAGTGTAACTGTACGATTTTCTTTGAGCATTCGTTTCCACCTGAAGTGGATCGGCCGGTGCTGCAATTGTATGTTGCTCAAATAATGCTAATATTATCGCACCATAATGCGCTGCAATATGTACGTTGCTACATAGAATTAGCAGGGACTTACTGCGTGGAGATAGGGGTAAATTATCGTCGGCAAGCTATCAACTATCCAATATCTATAGTTCTTGAACAAGCTTTTCTTCTGTGCAGAAACACACTAATGCGCGGCCTATGGCATTTTCTATCCAAGCCAGGAATAAATAGCCATCTCCAAAGCCCGCTCCCCAACCAGAACAAGTTGCCGAAGAATTCCCTTTACCAACTATAAAGTGTCTCATTTGCTAAATCATATAAAATCACATTTTTGTATAAAAAAATTACCTCGCTCTCCCTCTCTCTAAGAGCCCGAGCCAGAACCGCAGTAAATATTCTACAGCTCGAACCCGATCTGGGCCCAGGCTCTGCTTCGGAATTTCGGGCTCGGGCTCAGCCCATCTCAGCTCTGTCATGGAGCCATGGACCTTTCATGTGAAGTTGGAACGATACAGGCTGTTGGTAACTCACACTGTAAAAAAATTCTGAAATTCACGAGCCACTTTCCGTTATTTCTTTCGTGAATTAACGCAACATATTTCTGATACAACCTTTTCCGTGAAATGACGGAAATAAACCTGAATTTCACGGATATTTTGTACCACGGGAAAATTCTGAATTTTCAGAAACCTTTCCGCAATTCCTTTTGTGTATTAACGGAAAAACTCCGTTCCCACTTTTTCCGTATACGTATGACGAGAAATTTTCGGTAACAGGAGCGGAGCGATTAGTGTGAATACTTGAGTTTTGATTAACTTTTAAATTTCAATCGTCTGTCGAATTTTGAGGTTCTGTAGCGAGATCTGATATTGTGAATAGCATATCGCATGAATTTTGTTTACTGTAGCATAAGATATTTCTTCTTTCCCCAATTTTGTGCATCAGCAATTTAATATATATATTGTGTTACTGTAAGAAACCGGGTACCTAACTTATTGTACAGATGGTTGTACGATGTCCATGTGTCAGTCTTTGGACAACTTAAGACAAATTAAGCTATTATAGCTATCGAGAGTAAATTTTATATTTAGGAGTTTTTTTTCTTGAAATAATGCTATAAAATTGTACATTTCACCTTTTTTAAAAGTAACTGAAAGTCATTGTCAGTTTAAAAAAATCAAGTTGCAAAGCATTTTGTTGCTTTGAAAAATCAGGATGAAAAATGCTTAATTTGTGAAAAGTCCTCCTACAGAAAAAAATTATTATAAACTTATTCAGAAAAATAATAAGCTTCAATAAAAAATAAAATAACTAAATCATTCGTATTAATGAAAAAAACGTTGTCGCGCAATTTGTTTTACGATGTACGTGATTCGAATTTCCGCGTGTCTGTGGCTCAGTGGTTAAAGGCGTGCGTTACCTGTTCAACCAGCTCAAGCGGCGCGGGTTCAATCCTGAATAAAGCAGAAGGATTATCTGGGGAAATGGCTGAAAAATGCAGCGTCGTACGTTTTGCGGAATTTCAGTTTAAATACGGAAAAACCTGAAATGAATTTTTCTGAAATAAACGGAATTTCTGACTACGGAAAATCTGTGAAAATACTGAAGTTAAAGTAAACGGGTACTTTTAAAAACGGAAACTCTTGAAAAACACGGATACCTACTGGCAACTTTGCTGCACGTTATTTTAAGAAATTTTCCGTGAATTCGTACCATTTATTCTTTACTGTGCTGTGATTGTGTAGAGAATGTATTCAGCTGGAATGCTTTGGGGCCTTTGGTGCGTGTACAGTCGTCTTTTAGCGGCCTCATATATGTGGATATCATAGTCTAACACTTAAACCCATTCATGTGCATGCATCTCAATGGCAATGTCATATTCCCGCTAGATAAATGCCCATCTCGCAGGTTCCACGTGGCTACTGCATGGTTACAAGAGCATTGTAGTGAATTTGAAACGCTTCATTGGTCACCTAGAAGTCCGAACTTAAACACAATGGAATATCTTTGAGAAATCATCGAAATGGTTGTTCGGGATCGTGTTCCGTCTATTTCGAACCTGAGCAAATTTTGCAGGAGACATGTCTGACGGTACCTACAAACCACTTTCGTAAGCTCGTGGAGTCCATGCCTCGTCGTACAGCTGCCGTCATTAGGACAAAAGGTGGACCAAGGCGTTTCTAGCGGGTATCTTTAACTCAATGTCACTTCTGTATATTTCATCATTTATACTACACGGCAAAATAACGGCAGCCATACGGCAATACTGAAATGATTTCCAAATGTGCATTGCCTTCCCGTGAAAATACTCTAAGTAATTTTTTGAAGTGAAGTAATTTGCTGAGGAACTAAAACAGAGTTTTGTTTGAAACTCAAATCAATTATTTTTTTCAAAAAGGAGGAAATGAAGTTTTTTTGAAGGAAGAAATCCGTAACTTTCAAAGCTAAGAAATTACTTTAAAAAAAAAAAAAAAGAAAAAACTAATTATTCCATTCAAATCAGTGAAACCGTTCCTTTCAAAGCTTTACATTTCCGTTAACTGCTGAATTCACTATCAAAACACCTTTATTCGACCCTAAAAACTATTCCATTTTGTCAATCTGCTGTTCGTAAAACAAAGAAACCGCTCCGTTGAAAGCAAAGAAACTTTTCTTCGAAGCAAGGAAACGGTTCTATGAAAGGATAAGGAACTTTTCTTTCCAAAGATAAGAAGCGAACTTATTCTATCAAAGCAAAGGAACTCTATCACTAAAACCGGAAAAAAAAGCATTGCATTAACAGATAAGAAACTTTTGCATTCAAAGACAACATTATTTCCATCAAAAACAAAGTCTTTTCCAATTCCACGCAAATAAATGGTTTCATTGAGAGCACAGAAGCGATGGATTTAAAAGCTGAGAAAATCTTCTATTAGAAGATTAGTTCTTTCCTTTAAAGCTGAAGATCAGTTCTATTCACAACTGAAATATCCCGCTTAAAGCTTAGACATTATTTTACTCAAAGGTGAAAATCAGCCTTTTTTCAAAGCCGAGTAAAAACGTTTCATTGAAAGCTAGAATTAGTCTTTTTTCAGAATTAATAATCCTTAAAATTGATGTATCATTCTTAAATAAAAACAGAGCTTGACTGGAAGCTGTCGTTCCGTTTCTGGCTGCTGTTAGCAATTTGTTCGGAACAAATTCTAAGTGTCGTTTTCTGTGAACTTAGGAATCAATTCGCTCATATTTAGTGCACAGTGAAAAAAATCATTTATGCACACGAGCTTCGATGTGTGAATCAGATGATATGCTCTATTTTATGATAATCTAATACAATATGAAAATTTCTATTATTCACGCATTTACTACTAAAGTTTCCTCACAATATAGGAAGCTTATGTGCCTTAAAACATGATCACATCTCTTATTTAGTTTATCATATCAGGAAACACCTGCATATGCTTATCAGTTATGTGTTGTTAACAATGCACTGAGAAAAAAAGTTTGTTTGAAACAACAAAATAGTTTTGTTGAGCTGTCTTGTGTTTTGTCGATTTAGTTTGTTGCTTTAGCCAAACTTCATCGGAATTGTTTTGTTGGCAACACAAACTTATTTCGTTGGCTATATTTTGTTAATTCAACTTCTTATAACGATAACAATACATATTGTTGGATCAAACAAATTCCCGAAAATCATCATCATCATCATCATCATTGTCAACCATTATCAATCCACTGCTGGACGAAGGTCTCCCCAAGTTTCCTCCACAACGGTCTGTCTTGTGCCAGTCTCCTCCATGTCACCCCTGCATACTTTGGAATTTCATCCACCCATCTCCCATGTGGTCTTCTTCTGGGTCTTTTCCTGTCCCTTGGAATCCAATCTAAAATTTCAGCTGTCCATCGATGATTGTCCTTCTGGCAGTATGTCCAGCCCATTGCCATTTCAGGGATTTAACTCTGATCATGATGTCTTCCACTCCCGAAAATACACCTAGGCATTTTGTTAAATGAACAAAAGGTTTTTTCATGATAACAATACATTTTGTTGAATCAGCAATAATTTTCAGAAAAATACATCTGCAAATTCAACAACCATTTTTGTTGACGGCATAACGACAAAATGTTTTGGTTGATTCAACATTTTTTTTGCTGAATTAACAAAACTTGTTTCTCAGTATACGTATTTCGCTGTCATAGTTTTGCCATTCATGAATAAACATATGTACATAACATTTATCTGGGTACATCTTTCAATAGGATATGTTAAACTTCTGAATTAATTTTAAAATTTCACGGTGTAAACCACTGAAATGACGAAACAAGTGAAAGCATGACTACTGTAGGTGACTTCATGTGGAAATTACATCATCCATGTCTTTCTACATTACCCTCCTCGCTCTTCTTGAGGTTTAGGTATGGCATCTGAATAACTTAGATTTGTAGACGTGTTATTCCTCTGAAACTCAGACCCTTCCCCCAACTTTATGAGCTGGAGATAAGTACGGCATAAAACAAAAGGACTTGCATTATAATGTGCTCTTTTCTAGAATTAGTGACGCGCTGAAATTTAGTAACTTTCAAATTGCACATCCGGCCATCTCTGACACTACACTAATTTATAAGAAATGCAACTCCTTATTTTGAAAACGTTGCCGTACATTATTCAAAGTTTGGCAAGCATTTGACCATACGTTAATTAAGTGATCTTAAAGAATCTCTCCCCTTCTGTCAAATTCGGCATTCTGATCGGAATTTTAAACACTGTTTGAGGCTCGGTGGACAAAGCAATAATTTTCCCAACGCAGTTAACCACGCCTACATGAAATATTCTTGAAACTAAGGACGCCTGCTTCTTTTATATTCTGAATGCAGTTCAAATTAGTCTTGGAACTCCTTTCACTTCTTTCGCTGATAGAAGGATATCTATGCAAAATACTTTCTATGCAACGAACAAAATATTTGAATCGAGAAGTTTCAAAACGCAGCTAATTCCGAAAACCTTCGATCAAATGTCATTGTAAGATATACTTCTGAAACAGCTGTGTTTGTCCTGCCAATGGAACTGCGAAAAAAGAAGCAAAATTAAGAGATATGTAATCCTCAATTATGGTGTCGGCGGTTACTGGAATATGTACCGAAATTCTAAATTATTCTGAAATTCGCCGTTCCCTTGGCGCAAAGGCTTAAATGTTGGATTCTGGCGGACTGCGCGGGTCAGCCCGGGGCCGAGTCGTAGATGAAGCATTGCCAGTGTGTGTTTACTACGTCGCTCGCTCTCTCGAATCCCTGGAACCAGTGGCCATAAATGAGAGACGGACTATTTCCAACAGCCATTAGAGTTGCTCGTGGTGGACGTTTAGCCATGAAACTTGAAGGAATCCTTTGTATTCAAGGGTACTTTCGTATCAGTGAGCGAAATTTTACGTCCTTCTTAGGTGGCGCGGTGGTTTAAACCCTACTTTCTGCCAATTCGTCTGATATGTGTTTGATTACTGATGAGGCGTGGATGTTGTATTTGTCTTACGGCGTTGTCTCTCCTTTTCCTATTACAGATGTGGGGAACCTTTTCATGTTGGAAGGCTGCATTAAGTTAGTTGCAATCTAACAAAACAACTTCAATTAGATATTCTTCGAAATGTACATTATTTTGTAAAATATTACTATGTACTAACTAACTTCAATGAAAAAAATTGTGAATTCTAAAGTTAACTAACCTTTTAATAACTTCGTTGTGACTGCTTTTTGTTGAAAAGCATTTGAATATTTGGTTGCCACATAGAGATCCTCAGTTTTAGCTTAAGTGCGTCTTGATTTGGGTTAGGTAGCAGAATGTAGATTTTCAGCAATAAGTGGTTGAAAAGAAAGAAAGCATTCTTCGTGCATGTTGCCGAAAGTGTGGGTCTTCTGTTGCATTTTTCCACATTTCAATTAGATCTTTCTTAGCGCCAAATTAAAACTTCAAAATGCCATCTCTGAGAGCTCAGTCAATTCCATCTGTAGCTCTTCAGGAGCCACAGAACGAAATCACGAGCGTAGCAGGTGTCAAAATAGCCCTTACGACTTACTAATGTTTTAATTGTGGCCGTCAGTCGGGGAACATTATTTCTTTGAATCTTCTTTTACTATTTGGTATTTTCAATACGGTTATTTTAAGATCAAAATTAAAATAATAAAAGACGAACAAACACATATTGATAAAAATGAAAGGATTTATTCTCCAAAATTTGGATTCACTCAAAAGGCCGCAGGTTTCCCATTCCTGCCTTAGACAAAGTTTCCCTAAATTAAGGACGGAAGATGATTTTGTAGCTCTTTGAGTTACTTGCGGTGGTCGTTAAACAACAAAGAAATTAATAAATATAAATATATATGTATAGCAGTCTAATAAAATCTGAAAAAAAATCGAAAGGGCACAGTAGCAACTGTGCCGCAATCTACAACGTGGAACTACGTCAATTGTCACTATTTCGTGGCACTATCTCACTAGTTCTACGTCCTTAAAGTATTCAGCGAAGGACAGTTGACGTTTGAGTTTTTCAGGAATAAAACTTTTAAGAAATAAAACGAAAGAAATGCTTTACTTTATTTACTTAAAAGCCACTTGTAAAATTCATAGTATCCTATTCTGACTATAAATTTATATTAGTAAAAGGCGTAGTATCATCGTTGTCAGTAGTTATTGCTATAATTTTTTCTGAAGAAATCGTTCTTCAGAAACAATTTTTCAAACTCCTTAGTTGCCTTGTCATAAATTTGGCAATACGTCTCTGGCTCAATGTACTATTCTTGTTGTTGCTCTTATTCTTGTCTAGGTTCAGAATGCATAGGCGGTGTAAAGGTTTGAGACGTAATACATTAATTATCCAGCGAAGTTGTGAAGATTGGTAATGTACATTGGTATTCCATTCTCGGTGTTTTTGAAAATTTGGATCCATGACATCAATCTAAATTTGTTCTTGCTGTTCAGGCTCAATTTGTGCAGTTGAAGTGGAAGATTGTGACTCTAGAGACGAACTCGGGTGAAACGGATCCTTGCGCGCGGACTTTTGACGTTCCCTACATTCCCGCGACCTTTCGGTTGTTGACGTAGGGTCAACCGAAAGATTTCGGATTCCTTTTGTTCTCCTCTACTGTTTTTTCAACTTTCGTCGGTTCTTATAGTAACTTTTTTTAAATGTAAAAAACTAAATAAATTTTAAAACCACTTTATTTTGGTTTATCACATACGTCCGTTAGCTCTGACCATCAGCTACGGAATGCGGGGCTGAAGTGTTCGCTATCATTATATATTCACTACTTATCAACCTTAAAAAGGTCTGCGGCGAAACAAAATCCCGCGAAATTTAGCTTAACTTTCTAACGCTACTGTATCGAAGGGTTAATGGGTGGATGGCTGAAACTCACTTAGTTATAAATGGGACTCTATGAACTATCTAATGATGTATTATTTATTAATCTACGATTATTAGTTTCGAAGATATAGGCGTTAAAATGTAACATGTTTTCTTTGCATCCGTGCTCTTGATGTTATCCACTATGCAGTGTGGAGAGAGACATGGTTCTACATCAAAAGAGATAGAAATACAGTAGTATCCCCTTATCAGTGGTCCCGCTTTCTGCGATTTCAGTTACCCGTGTCCGAAAATATTAAATGGAAAATTCCAGAATTTAGTAATTCATAAGTTTTAAATTTTACGCCGTTCTGAGTAGCGTGATAAAATCTCGCACAGTCCCGCTCTGTCCTGTCCGAGACGTGAATCATCGCTTTGTCCAGCGTATCCACGCTGTATAAGCTACCCACCTGTTAGTCACTTTGTAGTCGTCTCGTTCATCAGATCGGCTCTCGCGGTATCGCAGTGTTTGTGTTCAAGTAACTATAACGTAAATGTCTTGTACTTCTACGTTATTTTAAATCATCACCATACGATGAAAAAGTTCCTAAATTAAAACTTAACGGCCAGACGAAACATTTAAAAAGCAGAAGTCAAACTTACGGAAAATATGCTTTATTTCTCGATGTAGCACTTCAGAAAACAAATCGGTGTCAACATTAAACACACCACACACCAACAACGCTACGTTCCATAACGCTACACATTAATCGCTCTCCAACACAACGCTCCACAAGCAACAGTTTACTCTAAGTTTATATCTCTGGGTCTTATCAAACAGGCATACGTCACGTTCATTCAACATCAATTATGTTTCCAACAGTATTCATTTGAGGGAAAAGATATCACGTAAGTGTGAAGTATAACTGAGAACAAACTCAAGATTTACATAGGGAAAGAAACTAAAAAGGAAAGTTAATTTAGAATATTCGTCACATTACCCTCACTTTACTTAATAATGGCCCCAAAGCTCAAGAAGAGTGATGCTGGCTGTTCGTGTATGCCAAAGAGAAGCCCTAAAGTGCTTCCTTTAAGTTAAAAGGTAAACGTTCTTGACGTAATGAGGAAAGGAAAAATATCGAATGCTGAGGTTGGTAAGATCTACGGTAAGAACGAATCTTCTATCCGTGAAATTAGAGGAAAAATAAATTCGTGCTACTTTCACATAAGTTTTATTACAGTTCGTCGTTATAATTGTTCTATTTTATTATTAGTCATTGTTGTTTATCTCTTATTGTGCTTAATTTATATATTAAACTTTGTAATAGGTATGTATGCAGAAATGATCTCTTTCAAATCCTTAGGGTTCTACGCAGCTATTCTAATAATGTTTACACATAGCCTCACTTTTTTTGCCCTCTTTTTCCTTGTTACCATCCTTTATAACTAAACTCACTCCCGAAACATTTGAATATTTAAAGGTCTACTCAAAATACATAATATAGAGGGTGATTCAGCTAAGCGTGAGCAAACGTCTGGGAGTGGTAGGTTGCGCAAAGACAAATCGGAATCACATAGCAATGCAGGGTCGAAAACGCCATTTTCATGCGGTAGATGGCGTTGTTCGGCCGCGTGACTGCTCATACCTTCTTTCAGGATACCGTCATTTGTAAACCACCCGCAGAGGTATCGGCTGTGGAAAACCCCCATGCTGTACGACCACGTGCACACAAAACCGTTTTGCTGTTAATGTTTGGGCCGGCATTGTCGGGGACCACTTAATTGGCCCATACCTCATGCCTCCTCGTCTGGACGGAAGGAGTTACCGGATATTTCTGGAGGATGTCTTGCCAGAGCTATTGAACGAACATCAGGTCCCTCAGTCGCTGCGTCGTGCAGTGCGGTTCCAGCACGATGGGGCTCCCGCCCATTTTAGGAATGACGTTTGTCATCACTTTAACATGACATTTGGACATCAGTGGGTCGGGCGTGGTGGTCCCGTTCATTGGCCTACAAGATCGCCGGACATAACATGCCTTGATTACTTCTTCTGGGGTTATATCAAAGGTGTACGACACCCGTTGAAAATGATGATGACTTTGTAACACGCATCTCTGTAGTTGCGTCGGAAGTCCGAGACACGTCAGGAATTTTTCAAAATGTACGTGATTCCATGCGCTGACGATGTCGAGCGTGTGTTACAGCTCATGGTCGCAACTTTGAACACTTTCTTTAACCTCAATGCATTTCATAAATATCTTGTGAGTAATAAAAAGCATTTTGTTCTTTTACGTGCTGCTCTTTCATTTCTTGTCCTCTCTGTACATGAAGATGGCGTTTCCAACCCTGCATTGCTATGTTATTCCGATTTGTCTTTGTGCAACCTATCCCTCCCAGAAGTTTGTACACGCTTAGCTGAATCCCCTTGTTTAAAGGGTGTGGTACTGTCCACGGCTTCAGACATCCACTGCGAATTTTGGAACATATCCCCCTCGGATAAGGCGGGACTACTGCACTTTATAATCACATTGGACAAGAAAGTAGTCATCCCCGGCATATAACCTACCTAATAACGGGTGACGGCGCCTCCTGCTTTGATAACACCATGAATACTGTCTGGTAGAAACTACACGAGGTTGTGGATGTATTGAACATCGATTTGCAGCCACTCGTGCGCCAATTGGTCCCGAAGGTCTGCCACAGTACGTTGGTGTCTATTCCGGTGTTTCACCTTTTGTTCCAAATGATCTCATAGATTTTTAATACGATTTAAATCTGGAGATTTGTCAAGCTTGTCAAGGGGAGGCACTGTTGCTGATTGTTCATCGTGCCACTCAGACACAGTTTGAGCCCTGTGCTAGCGGCAATTATCGTCGTGGAAGACAATAGTGGAAATGTGATGCTGCTCCTGCAGATATAGGGCAAAGGGCAACAATTCGTCATTGAAAGGGTTGAGATACGCATGATGGTTCAAATTCATTGCCACTGCAACAAAAGGGCCCATTTTGGGCTACGAAAGACGTGTCCAAAGCATCACATAACCCCCTGCAGCTCGAACACCCTTTGACACAATCAGGATTAAAGGCTTTATTGGGACTGTGATGCACTCGTCGCTTCACATCAATGGAGTAAACAAAATCGAGACTCACCAGACCAAATTAATCCTCCACAGTAAAGTTTTAATGCCTCTGATCGCATTGATAGCGTGCGACTTTGTGATTTACTGTTAAAAGAGGTCTCTTCCGTGGTACTCTGCTCCAGATGTCCATCGCATGCAGTTCTCGTTGCAATGTCTTTTCGGAAATTGGTTGGAGTGGACTTTCATTGACTGTTTGGAGTAATTCTTGCCTGGTTTGAAACCAATGTGCAGTTACTAGGCGTGAAATATGGCGGCGGTCCCTGTTGTGGAGAAGCGCTTTCCGGCCATAGTTACGCCACCGATTTTCAGTTTACTGCTAACTACACCACTTTGTGTAGACCTGCTGAGCAGTACGCTTCGACACACCAACAAATTGGGTGACTTCATTCCTTTTGTGTCCGTGGGCACGGCCAAACACGAAGGCTCTTTTTTGCCACTCAGTCACGTGTATCTTGCGACCCATATTGCAGACTTAATTCAACACACACGTTGGTCTTTACCACTGCAAAAGACAGAAATGATATTGTAGACCACATCAGTGCCATTTATCTCCCAACAATGGTATCATGGCACCCTCTGTGCAACCGGTAACTACCTACTGTCATTTCTGTAAGGGGTGACTAATATTTTGTCCGGTGTGCTTACCAAAAGCTTTTATTGAAGAAATAAGTGCTTTCAGGAGAACAAAACTGATCCATTTTTGTGTAATGTCAGACTGAAGGATGTAATTTTAATCGTGTTGTCGGTGGAGGACAAATGCTCTTATTAAGGCCATTTGTCCTCCACCGAGAGGAGCGGAATCAGTTAAAGAAAGATCCCGAATTACAGTGAGGCCTTTGGCTGAGTACATGAGCATCAGTAAGTCTATCTGTCATGATATTCTACTGGTTCTGCACTTCCATATTTTCCGCTGTCCGCACACTGCAGAAACTTCCAGATCTCGGATCATCCTCAAAGGATTCCCGCCCGTGACAAAACCCTACGTACAATTCGAAACCTCTGCTACGGAAAAATATTTTTTCCATACCCTCTTTTAACACGCATTATTTCTTTCCTAAATGTTCTATCTGATAGCACTTTCTCAGAGCTATGAACGTACATCTAATTTTCCAAGATAACAGGGAATTTCTTAAAGTTGATAGTGGTATTTTATTTCACCCTCTTCCACTGCTTTCCATAGTCCAATCATTGTTTTAGGTCTGGGTTTAGAAAGCGCTCTTTTTAGCAGTCCGAAGGCACGATAGTACGTTGGTGACACATCCGGGGACTTTGAAGGAATATGAGCAAAAAGTATAGACTTGATGCCTGTATCTTTTATCATTTTTTCAAGGAATAGATTTGTAGATTTAGGTGTATGACTGGTAGCCTTATACTGATGGAGTTCTACCCTTTGAAAGCTTTGTGGATAAAGGAATGGTATTTCTTCCATAAATATGGTAGTTAAAACATTATTTTGCTGATATGTAGAATTTCTTTTAACATTCTTCTCAACTTTTTTTAACTTTAATTTCCCACGATATCCTTTCCTGAAACTTCCTTTGGATTCTGGGAACCAAGTTTGTAAGTCTTTTCCTGCTTCTTTTGCGGTAATAAATCGATTTTTTTAGTTACAGTCGTTCAGATAGATCCATACTTCATCAATAGTCACAATAAATTTCCATCTGCCTCCGGCTAAATGGATTTTAATGAAGAAGTCTACACTGTGTTCTGCGCTTAGCCACGTGCCTAGGCAAAGGTGATGAACATTGTGGTTTTTTTTTTTTCATATTAAAATTGTTTATTACCTTGTTTACAGTTAATACAGAGATTTTTAGCGACTTAGCGATTGCTCTTTGGGCCGGTGAGTTTTCTTTTAACAGACCTTTTGAAATAGTCGTAAAAGTACACATACCTTCTTTGGTAATCCGTTTGGTGATCTTTTTTTCCTGTTAAGCACTATGCTTGACGAGTTTTCTTTCTATTATTAACAACAGTGCTTATTTTACATTTAGAAATGCTAATTCCATACTTTTTCTCAGCGTTCTTTAATTACAGAATAGGAATATTTCTCTTTGTAAAGAGCAAAAACATAATCATACATCCACAGCTCGTTTACGCGCGCCATTTTCTTAGCAGACGATATTTAACTGAAGCAGATGTTTCCTCCGTGTTCATATAACAAGCTGTTGATAGTTTCAATTCTGTGAACTTCTTTTATTTCTGTAATTTCTTATCAGAAACGTTCTAAAAATGTTTAAACATCCTTTGTAATATTGTTCTGAGTCCCTCTGATCCATAGCATTGGATTTGTTGGCCGAATTTTGCCCTATCCCGGAAGAAATGTTTAAAATATAAATTGTGACTGACGCCGCACTACTATGACATTTTTGTTTTGGCCAACTTTGCTTATTTCACCTATCTTTTTCTGTATGCTCAGATAAAACAAAATAATAACATCAAGTCTAGGAGGAGTCTTGTTGTGCAGTTAGTACAAGAAAGGAAATATTTCTAGAAAGACGAAGCACAAACCCGTTAGGCACAACTTCTACGTCTTGATGATGCATGTCTATAAAGATTGCTCAATAGAAAAGTTTAACTATACATTTTATAAATGCAAGAAAATTTATGTAAAAAGGCAAATTGAAGGGATTTTATTTTAATGCTTAATGCTTGAAATATTTTTCTTTATGTGTTTGTATAGCAGCAATACTTCAACTGAAGATGCGCATCCTCCCCTCACCCCAAAAAACATATCCAAAAGATTTCAAAAATTCTATTCTCGGGGCTATGATCGGAAGTCCAATAAATTTTGAGCGCTGAATGGCAGTAACTATTTTCCAAAAAGAAAACAGCTTAAAAAGTAAATCAGAAAATTATGACTAATCTAGCTAAACGTCATGGTTTTACATTCAGATTGCATGGAAATTTTAATAAGCCATACATCAAGCCTACAGGGTTGATAAAAAATGCCATACCATGGCAGAATATATAAAATGCGACGACTCTTATCACGCATGTACACTGGTGTCCAAAAGTTAAGCATAATAAAAAAAAGAGTGAAATTGTAAAAAAACAGGAAGAGACAATGAAATATAGGTTGTTTACTATATATAGATATCTTTGTGAGGAACTAAATGCACAGTACAGATCACATAAAGAAATGATAAACCAAGAAAATATATCAATAATCAAAAAATTATGAACCAGGAAAACGTTCAACCAGTCAAAGAATGATTAACCAAGAAAACATACCAATAGTCAAAAACTGATGAACCACGAAAACGTACCAATAGTCAAAAAATGATGAACCAGGAAACGTACCGATAGTCCAAAATGGTACCAATAGTAAAAAATAATGAACCAGGAAACTGCACCAATGGTCCAAAATGGTACCAATAGTCAAAAAATGATGAACTAGGAAAACGTACCAATAGTACAAAAGTGGTAAAAACAACAGAACATTTTCGGAGGCTGTTGATTCTGTACAGCGCTCTAGTAAGGCGTATAGTGACCTCTTACAGCAATATAAGTGTCACACCGATGCCTCATGCTGTTGACACGACTCTGTGGCAAAAAAAAACCCAATCCTGAAAAGAGCAGATGTGAGTTCCTCTAGAGTTCTGGCAGGTGGTTGGCGACCTGCAGTAGGCCTCCCCAATACATTCCAAACATGTTATATTGGACCGAGGTCTGGAGAACGCACTGGGCATGGCATACGGTGCATATCTGCGCTATTCAAATAATCATCGACCATTATGAGATCTCGCGTTATCGTCCACGAAGAGGAAATCTGTGCCAACAGCACCCCGAAAAAACCTCGCGTAGAGATCAGAAATTTCGTCTCTGTGTCCTTGAGCTGTTAAAGTTCCACCAGAATAGACATGGAGCTTTGTGCGCTCGTTGGAGGCAGTACTTCCCCAGACAAATTCATCACCACCTCTTTAATGGTGCATTTATAGGATGTTTGTGGAGGAATAACGGGTTTCAGATTCTCTCCAGATAAGAACACGACGGGTCTCACTTTCGAGACTGAACCTAGATTCATTGGAGAAGAGGACATTGATATTCGTCCCAGTCTCGATGTTGTCTACACCACCGTGCCCTGGTATTTCCCTCCTGCTGATAGAGTGAGTGTGATGCAAACTGCAGGTGTTCTCACGCATAGTACTTGTTCGTTGAGCAGTCGGTATATTGTTCGCCTTAAAACTGCTGGTCCAGCAGCCACAGCTAACTCTAAAGCAAACACTCTCGTTGACATCAACTTGTCACGTCTCTACGTTAGCTCCCCATACTTATCCAACTAAGCCGCTGTAATCTGTGGACGACCTGCCCCAGGTTGACAATTAACATCTTCCCTGTCCTGGTTCCTTATCCAAAATCTGGATACAATGGATTGATTCATGTCAGTGGTCCTGGCAACATTACTCTGCGTGTAGTTGGATTCCAATATTCCTATAATCCAAATACGTGAAAACATATCCACTTACCGTCTTTCTGACATACCATTTAAATAAAACTTGAATTCCGCTACTAGCAGTGGGCGATGACGACAAGAAATGTCACTTTTTGAAGCCCTTTCTCAACTAACTCCACAAATGTGTTGCTTCGTCTTTTATGCCAACTATCGTTCGTCACATAGTATTGCGTTATGATTTGCACACTTCCACATTATTACGTCCACTGTACTTTATTACCCTGTAATGCTTGTGTAGCTGACTGAGCACTACATAAATCTCAAAACCTTCACCTACAGTGAAACAGGAGTCATTCAAGAAAACGGCGAGAAGAAGTTACTTACGATTAATCTTTTTTCAGCCACTAATCTTTTATAGCAAGGCGTAACTACAACTGATTAGTGGCATTACTATCTTAATCAAACGAACGTGAGTTAATAATAATAACATTTGGTTAAGAAAACAACAAAAACAGCACTAGAATATAACATGCAGCCTTCAAACACACTCATCGTCAAAAAAAAAAAATGTTGCACCCAGAAGGACGTGTCAGATTCAGTGGCGTTTTCTTTGGGTGTGCAAGTTGTGTGTCAACACCCAAAGAAAATTACAAAAAAGAAGGATTTATTTATAATTCATCTATCACAGTAGAATGTTTTTGTTTTTTTTTAATGAAATGTTCGTCGCACTAACGCGCTCTCCGTTTCGAATGACGTGTAGGCTGTGGGGTCAGGAGTCCGGACCGAAGAAACAGCCA
The DNA here is from genome assembly GCA_039090855.1 of Macrothele yani. Taxonomy (NCBI): domain Eukaryota; kingdom Metazoa; phylum Arthropoda; class Arachnida; order Araneae; family Macrothelidae; genus Macrothele; species Macrothele yani. The sequence continues at coordinate 141,227,653 of CM076989.1, read as the reverse complement.
GATAAGGCCAAGCCGTTGCAACGATTCCCCACATTATTTCTGCTGCTTTACGACACTCAGTTCGCGCATGCGCGCCATGTCTTCTACCCAGCTCACGTAAGTGCGAAAGCCAGTCAAGGCGTTGTATGCAGTTTCAACGCTTACATGCTTTTCTTAAGTTCAATTTGTATCTGTGTTCCGCGCGATTGTATTGTTGCTTGCGCAGTGAAGTTGGGGGTTCGGTTGTTTTAAGATTTAAGATGGATAGTGAAAGTGTAATAAAAAACTATTAAACAGTAGTTTTTCATCGCTCTCATACGCAGAAAAGAAACAAGTAATTGACAGTGGCCGACCATGTCCTAATCTCACAACATCAACACGTGTAAAAGGAAAAAATGGCGCTGGAAGAGGTTTTGAGAGACATTTTCGTAAAGAGCTCTACGAAATTTCAGAATGGCTTTGCGGGTATGATGTGGATAAAAAATTTTACTGTTGGACATGCTTGTTGTTCTCAAATAAGAAAACTGTTTGGAATCATGAAGGACACGAGGACTTGAATCATTTGAATACTGCAGTGAAGAAACACAGTGAGTCTGAAATTCATCTTTTTAGTTTTTTTAAATTCATCAGATTTCTTGCGTCCCCTACTAGAATTGACATTCTTTTCGATTCCCAAAGAAAGTTTGAAATTCAGCTGCACAATGAAAAAGTTAAAAAGAACAGGGAAATATTGAAGAGGTTGATTAATGCCGTGTGCTATTTAGCGAAACAGGAACTACCATTCCGGGGTCATGAGGAAAATGAAGAATATTTCAATAGGGAAAATTATATGGAGTTGCTTATTGCAAGTGCCGAGTTTGATTCCCCATTGAAAGAACATTTAGCGACTTCTACAGTTTTCCGCGGAACTTCGGCAAGCATTAAAAAATTATTTAATAAATTCCGTTGCTAATGTTCTGAGAGATAAAATTTACTACGAAATTCAGAACACCGATTTTGTGGCCATTATGCTTGATGAAACATCAGATGTAAGCAATAAATCTCAGCTCTCAATTGTGTTGCGGTATTTTTCAGTCTCACAGATAAAAATCGTAGAACGATTTCTGGGATTTCTTGAGGTAAGCGCTGATAAAACTGCAGAAGCTCTGTTTACTCATGTGAATGAAATCGTGGACAGATATAAGTGTGGGGATAAATTAATATCCCAGACGTACGATGGAACGGCTGTGATGAGTGGCCATCTCAATGAACTTCAAGGCAAAGTTTTGGGAAAGTACCCTAAAGCTCTCTTCACGCATTGCTGTGCTCATGTAATGAACTTGATACTGCAACAGTCTCTAGAGTGCAACAAAGGGATTAAAGTCTTCTTTATCGGTCTTAAATCATTACCTACTTTTTTCTCTCATTCTCCTAAAAGATTACACCAACTTTCTGCTTTCATGTCCAGAAAGCTACCATCATTAGCTCCTACCCGATGAAATTTTACCTCAAGACTTGTTCATACAGTCAGTGAAAACAGAGAAGCATTGATAATGGTTTTTGAACATGTCAGTGAAAGTGGGGACTTCGACCATTTGACTGCAATGACAGCAAGAGGATTTGTTGGCTTTTTTAAAGAACTTCAAAAACATATTTTTTATAAAGGTTCTATCTAATTTTCTTGTCTTTTCAGATGTATTATTTAGTATACTGCAGTCCACGAATGTTGACATTTTGTACTGCAGTACTAAAATAACTGAGTTTCAACAGCAACTCCAAAGCGAAAGGGAGAATTTTGAGCCATTGTGGTTTTGTATTTATGGTGAAGTAAGGAAGGAAGAAATGCGTCCAATAAAAAAACAGAGGTTGAGCGATGAATCAGAGAAAGACTAGTGCAGGAGACTTTACTTCGAAATAATTGATAATATTAGCAATCATATAACAATTAGATTCGCATCGTTTGAAAAGTTGCAGTACTTTGATTTGTTAAACCCAACAAAAATGACCTAATTTAAGAAAAGAGAAAATTTTCTTCGCGATTTATTAAAAAAAATGCAGGAAGTCTATGGCGATCTTTTTAATTTGAGCAAACTCCAGAATGAATTATATGTATGGTATTCTTCTAGCGAAGGTTCAGACAAAACACCAATTCAAACTGTTGATTAATTATTTATTGGAAATGAACCTAATGCATGGATTTACGGAAATATACAAATTGGCTCTGCTGATCGCAACAATTCCTTCCACAACATCCGTCGAGCGGTCGTTTTCGTCCTTGAAGCGGATCCACACATTCTGCCGCGCCACACAACAAACCCAGCATCGCATGGATAATCTAAGCCTTATCTCCATTGAAAAAGAATTACTTTCTACGATGCGACAAGAGGATAAATCTAAATTCTATGAGGAAGTGATCAAGAAATTCCTGCAGAAAGAACGAAGAATGGAATTCAAATGACCGTAAGTAATCACTTTGTTTTGCTGAATTTTTATTATGTAATTCTTTCTACTTTATTTTCGTAAATACATATTTAAGTAGGTTAATGTACTCAATTAGGTGCCTTCCTATTGCTTATGTAACACTGTCTTTCTTGATTCAATTTTATTCAGGCTTTTTCTAAAGTTACCCGTAAATTGCTCGGAGCAACATTGAAATATTTGTTGGAAGAAAACGCATGGGTTGGGGGTCGTGAGAATTTACACTTAACACATTATTCCATCTGTGCCGACGCCTTTAGTTCTGTGTCACGAAACGCCACTGGTCGGATTGCAATGCTATTCGGCAGGAAGGTAAAGGTTACCAGGAACAATGAATGAATGATTAAACATTGAGACTGATGGGCAATATTTATTGAGCTGCACGCCAATACGTACTGTCTCTCAGTATGGCATCGGGCCTCCATGTTTGCTCACACAGTATACCATACGTATCGGCATGGAGTTGTACAGGTTCCTAATGGTGTCCTGCGGTAAGCCATCCCATGACGCTTGAGTCTTATCACGTAGCTCCTGCAGATTGTGCGGTAGGGGTGGAGTGTGGATAGCGCGTCAAAAAGCATCCAACACATTTTCAAGCAATGGTAGGGTGTCAGTACTTTGAAGTCAAGCTCTCGAGACAGCAGCAGCATGCGGACGAGCGTTGTCCTGTTGGAAAATCGCACATGAGTCAGCGTTCAGAAAAGGTAGGGCCACTGTTTGCAGGACCTCGTTAACGTAATGATGGGCTATCAAAGTGTCTGTAATGAACACCAAAGGTGATCTGTCATCGCAGGTAATTGAACTATACACCATAACATCAGGCCTTCTGGACGTGCGACGACTGACAACAAACCGTTTATCTTGGCTCTGACCACGGTGCCTCCACACACGGATTCGGTGATCGTCTCCTCCAAGACAAAAGCGGGACACGTCACTGAGGACCACCCGCTGCCATTCTGCGTGGCTCCAACATAGTCTGGCACGACACCATTGCAGTATTTGGTGACGATGCACTGTTGTTAAGGGCAGTCGTGGTAACGGCATACGTGCGTGTAGTCCTACGTCGTGCAGCCGTCTGCCAATGGTGCTGGAACTAATCGGACGATGCATGGAGGGCACCGCTGCTCGCTGAATATCGGCAACCATGGCTGCTGGGTCAGTCCGCTCACGTAGGACAACCGGTCTTTCCTCTCTCTCTCTCTCCGTAATTCGTTTAGGTCACCCAGACCCTTCCTGTCTCTGCTGCGTGCCTTCTTATATCCACTGAAGCCAACAGCGTGCTATAGTGATATCCGCACGACTGAAATGGCGCGCAATACGGCAATAAGACCATCCCGCTTCCCAGAGCCCGATGATGCGACCCCTCTGGAACTCCTCCAAATGTCGGAATTGCTTCCGAACTTTTCTCCGAGGCAGGCTTCGCTTGCAAAGGGTGCAAAGAACATATCAGCAGGAGTCAGAATGGCAAGTATGCGCATCTGGATGATGTTATATAGCCGGTCAGGCACAGCGCTATGACTCCTCCTAGCTTGCGTCACATCCACGGCCGAGCGTGATACTTGAATCATTTGCATGTCTGTCTCAAGATGTCAAACCTACCCACCAAGTTTGGTTCCTGTCCGCTGCTTCCTTCTGGGTGCAACTATTTTTTTTTTACGATGAGTGTAGATCAAATTTCAATTACAAAAACATCCCTTCCACTATTAACATTATAACTTCCACCATCTCCACACTTTTGCTGCTGTTCAAACATTAGATAACGTTCTGTTCTCATGTGACACATACGCATGTTATACGTTCTGACCTGAAGGTTTTGCCAACCATACTCTTACGAGAGAGAAAATATCACGTTAAGTTTGAAAAACGCTAAAGGAGAATGGACTCAAATTTACATAGGGAAACTAACTAAAGAGGAAAGTTAAATTAGAGTATACGTCACAACCCTTTCGTTTGTTCCAGAATGTCTTTTTTTAAACTTTGCTTAACTTTTAAACACCAGTGTTGGCAAGTATATGATAATAAAGTTATTTAACCCTTTAACCGGCTGGAACGAATTCACTCGGGGTTAACAAAATAGGCTGAAATCAGCTCGAACGAATATATTCGCAGTGTGAGAAGTCGGCCGAACGCGACAGGAATGAGTGAACCTGCGCATCAGGAAGCGTTGCTTTTATGTTGCGTTTGGCATTCTAAGTGGTCATCTGGGGAGTATGATTGTCATTTATCCTTGCTGTCTGATTACCTTTTCAGCTACGAATGCTAAGAAGAGGGCAACAAACCTAAGGAAGAAGAGAAAAGATGTTTGAGTAACTTGTTTCTATTCAGAGGCATGATGTCCGTGTCCCCGGGACTTCTTCGTCCGAATCATTCCTTGGGTAATGGAACAAGAAAGAAGGGACTATAAGGGAAACAGATTACATACTGTAAGGCTAAGGGAGCAATTTAAAACCAGGGACAGATTTATAGTCGGTACGCTTGAGATGAACGAGGGAAAGAAATTATTTTGCCGTTGCTTTTGGTATAACTCAGTCACTATGGGAAAACTTCTGTTTGAGGAGCGCAGGGAAATTTGGGCAACTTTTCATTCAGTTGCATCGGCCGCTTAAAGTGTTAACTTCTGCAGAATTTACTAATCTGATGGGCGACGAAGCAGTATAGTGTGATTTAAGCTATGTACTACCACGCTAGGCTATACATTCGAAAACACGATGTGGCATCGTGTGGAAAAGATCCCGAATTGTGTCACAAGGTATCGCTGACCATCAGTACTTTTCTGTGTCCATAATTAACCAACACTGAGAGAGGATTGTGCAGAGGCGTTAAATCGTCTGCCAATGACGTCTTACACGTTCTCTATTTGGGAGAAGCAATGTGCGGTCGGACGTTATCTTGTTGAAACTACGCATTAAGGAAACCACAGAGATACGGCAAAAAGTCAAGCAGCAGCACCTCATCGACGTATCGTCGTGCCGTTATCGTGCCCACTATACTTACGAGAAGTGAACGGTTATTAAAACTGATAGTGATCCATACCCTAACACCTAGACGAGGACCCAATAATTATGACGAAGTAAATTTCTCCATCATTTTTATGCCAGGGGCAGGATTCGAACCAGCAACTCTCGGCTCCGAGTGCTATCCACAATACAACACTGGCATGTGCTCGCACTGCTGTCTGCCTTTATCTCATGTGCGTCCAGCGGGGCAGACAAGTTACATAACCCTCTAGGATGGCAATCAGATCAACTCTGTGATGACTTCGTCTCCAGACTCTCAATCGGCGATTGTTAGCGCTGAGATAGAACCAGGCACGCCGTCATATGATCCCATTCGTCCAGCTACGCATGGATCCAAAGTTCTCGGACTGCGCCTGTACGGCGAAACACGGGTATCGCATACACACAGTGATTATTGGATTATGTTACGACATTATCTCCTCCACCAGTGAAATTGGTTTCGTCCATCTACGGCACGCTCTCGCTGCAGTACATCCGGGTATTTTGAGTATCTTGCGTAGTGTTCGGCGATTGATGAGAAATGGCGTTTTTTAAACAGTGCGTTAACATTAAGATTTTGCCTTCGTTTGAGCAAAAGTCCAGCAGAAATGTACGAGATTTTGAAGAAAATTTATGGTGAAAACGCCCTGTCGCGGTCAGAAACATTCGATTGGCATCGGCGCTTCAGAGAAGGCAGACAGGAGGTCGAAGACAACGAACGAAGCTGGCTGCCAGTGTCAGCTCGCACGGGTGAAAACCTTCGGAAGTTTACGGCCATCGCCAGCACCAACAGGCAATCCAGCAAATAGCAGAGGCTGCTGGAATATCGGCGACTAAGTGTCAACAGATACTAATAGATGATCTGAAGATGCACCGGGTCTGTCAACTCATCGTTACATGCATGTTAACTGAAGATGTGTTGTACGTATGAATTAAAATGACGAGCGATCTCGTAACCGCCCCCGACCAAGACCAACAATATCTTAGAAGAATCATAACGGGGTGATGAAAATGGTGCTTACTCTACGACTTGCTGATTAAACGGGCGTCATCTAGGTAGAAATCGCCATCGTCTCCACGCAAACAGAAATTCAGCCGACATCGCAGCAAAAGCAAGATTATGCTAGAGGTCTTCTTCTACATCCAGGGTATTACTCATCTTGAATTTATCCTTGAAGTACGCACTGTCTACAAGAAGCCCTATCTGGGCATCGTGCGACGTCTACGTGAATCGATACGCATGAAGAGGCCGTTAATGTGGGGCAATTAATCGTGGGCACTGTTGCACAACAAAGCACCGGCACACAGGTCAATCCTGTGTTTGCGAGTTTCTCGCCAAAACAAGGACTGTTGTCCACCTACACCCACCGTATTCACCTAACATTCCCCTCTCCTGCGACTTCCACATCTTCTCTGAGCTGAGACGTCGACTCCAGGGTCGTCTGTTTTGGAGCCCAGAAGAAATGAGAACGCATCGCTGGCTGCAATGAAGGACATCGCAAAGAATGGATCCCAGAAGTGCTTCGACGAACTGTACAGCCACTGGCAGAAGTGTGTTGTTGTAAGAGGGTCTTATTTTGAAGGAGGATATTCTTCAGCTTTGTAATTCTAACTATCTATGGACTTTACAGATCCAGTCCGGGAACATTTGGATCCAACCTCGTAGTACGGCACTACTGAAAACTTACTCGAATGGCAGTCGTCTCGATGATTGGCCGTCATATAAATAGTCGGCGATGCAGTTTACTTTCCTCCGACAATTGTAGCTGCAATCGGTGGACAGTTATTGCATCAGGATGCGTTTCCGCCGCGACACGATTCAGACACTTGAATGGGTGTGATGACAGGACTCCCGATGAAGTTCCTCAGGCATTCTTATTATTTACACGTGCTTCGTCAGGGGACATCACTCCTATGCAATGGTCTACAGTCGTAGGTACAACAACTTAGCTATGTATAGCACAACTTAGATACTAAAAGATAAACTCACGTCTCACCTGATTAGCTCGCAACTCTAGCGATTTGCTTTACCCAAACGACAACACATAACCATGAATTTGCATGATGCTCAGAAAAATACTTCCCGTTGAATTATTTTCTGTATCAAGCAGTGCAGTTCAAACATTTTGCAAATAGGTTTCATATTACTTGTTTCGTGAGCCCACCGTATAATTTAGCAAGTAAGTGATCCCATATGTAAAGAGTGTACCGCAATTGCTTTCCTTTTCAAGAACAGATTTTAGTCCTATTTTCTGTTTTTACGGGATTCCATTTGCTGCTGTAGCTTTGCATTTAGTGAGGAATGTTTGAACTTAATGAGATGTTTCTGAAGTGATCAAGTGATGCGCTTTGTTCATAGGAAATAACCAGATAAAGGCAATTATAAATTTAATGAGCATGCGAAACCAAAGATCCCCTTCGAGGGAACTGTATCGCTTAAATACAGAAGGCATGTTATAATAACCTAGGGAATGAAGTAATACATTTTATGTCTAGTAGGCTGAGAGTGAATTTGTGTTCTGTGTCAAAACTTGTTGCGATCAGAGGAAAAGCTTTTCACGAAAGCATTCTGACCAGCAGTAGCTCTGCGTGATCCTCTAAGCTTCAAATATAAATTAAAAGTTTATGTTTCTAGGTTTATTAATTGGTTTCGTCTTTCAAGCAGAGCTGATGGGCTTTTTAAACAGCGATTTTATTCGCGAAAAGCGCTGTATAAAATATATTTTTCATTTCATCAGTGCAAGTCCTGGTATTGAGGAAATTGGTGTAATTCCGCAACAGCAGTCCTGCTTTTCTATGGTGCATAGGGCGCGGGCATTTGGTTTTTTGTATATCTAGGTTCTTCTAAAAATATGGATATTACGTTTGCCATTTCCTCGCTGGTGTTTCCTTTTACTGGAACCAGTGGTTCCAAATTAGAAACCGGCAACTCCTTATAACCTTAAATGCTTACGGGGTTCATTAAATCCCCGAAAGGAAGTTCCACAGTTCGATACTTTAGCGCTTCCTTTAGAAAAACGCATCTGCGCATGGATGAGCGGGGTCCTTCATACTCTTTTTATATCGAACAGAGCGAAGAACGAAAATGGTGACACAGACATTTTCGAATTCCTCTGTTATGCAGTTTTCCCACTAGGAGGCGTGAAAATATTTCTGTTTTACACAATAGCAGTACTTCCAAAATCTGGACTGGAAAATTCTTAGCTGAAGCTACAATCCTTAGTCCTACATTTGTGATGTACTACAGAGGTGAAAACATATGTAGCGCTACATTCTATCCGCGTAGCTCGGTTGGGAAAGCGACTTACTCCGGAGTGAGGGGACACGGGATCGGTACTCGTGGTGAACAAACTTGTGTTTTCACATTGGCCCCCGATTGAGGAAAACGAAACACTTGCCTTCGGGTTCTTCGACAAATGTGTGACATTTGTTCCATACATTGCTTGGAATTAATGAAAAATTCCTACTTTGCTTCAAAGAAAGAAAAAAAAAAAATTAAGAGGGAGATAATGTGACGTACCACAAGAGGTGAAAACATGTGCCAAGACGAGAAATCTGCAGCCACAGATTCTGTCGGCGTAGCTCAGCTGGGAGAGTGACTTACTCCGGAGCGAGGGGACATCGTTTCGGTGTCCGTCGTGGACAAACTTGTGTTTTCACGTTATAATCACCTTCCTAACAGCAAGCTGAGCCGCGTTTCACCGTGATAACGCTCGCACTCAGCTTGGTATCGATTCAGCTTGGTATCGACTCAGCTTGGTATCGACTCAGTTTGGTATCGACACTCAGCTTGGTATCGACTTACAACAAGCTGAGCCGCGTTTCAACGTGATAACGCTCGCACTCAGCTTGGTATCGACACTCAGCTTGGTATCGATTCAGCTTGGTATCGACACTCAGCTTGGTATCGACTTATAGCAAGCTGAGCCGCGTTTCACCATGATAACGCTCACACTCAGCTTGGTATCGACTCCATCACAACTTGAGATGTACCCTCCATCATTTCGTACCAAATATGGAGAGAAGACTGACTTTCAGGAATTCAGCAACTGAATGAGCACTGGCCTTTTCTATATCGACCAGCGAATGCTATATTCAGCTGCACCATACAAATGCTCGATTGGATTCATGTCAGGGCAATTTTCCTTCCACGGAAGCACATAAAATGCATATGATCTTGGAACAATGTTTGTTCAGTGCTTGTACACTGGGCGTTGTCTTTGTGGAAGTGTCTAGTGCCAACCGAATACGAAGTGATCGTGTGGGGTACCACTTAGTCTAGAACGTTGCCTAGGTTCTGGTAGGGATATGTTTAGTGGGGATCAAGAAAGCTTGTAATGTCCGTGAGAGCAATCTCCAGAACATGATTTGTAGTCCGCTGACCTGTTTCCGTTTAACTGTACAGTCTCATTGCAACTGCTCACCCATGCGTCGTCGAATAGCCCATCGAGCTTCTGTATTCACTGGACCGGACGACTCTTTTCAAGTCACGGTTCTCCCGTGCCAACTACGTACATATATGCCCACGATGGTATACACGTGAGCCCACGAAGGTGCCGCCGACTGTTCAGACCCATCCGTAAGTACAACCCCTAGATTGTGTGCTCACAGTTATTTTTTGGAGCGTCCTGGTTGTATTCTCCCTTTAATTGAGAAATCATGAACCGCGTGTTGTCCCGAACAGCTTGCTTAAACCGGCGTTCACTTCGACTGTCATCCAGTAGTGGTGTCCCCTTTCGGACACTAGCGTAAATATGTTTACTCTTCGGACAGTTTCTGCCGCACCTTCATTTAGGTGGTTCTCGAACAGCAGACAATGCCTGAAGTTCCTCAAATGCTGGCCATCGCCATCCTTGCACCGAGAGTAATTCCCTGTTCAGACTCCGGCAAATCCTTCCATTTTCCCATCGCATGGGGTTCATACTTGTAAACTGATAGGCCGAACCCATGCCACCTTTCTATATACGGTCGTATCAGAATAATAGGAACAACCCCGGAATCACAGTGCACCCATCCAGGCGCGCCACAGACTTCACGTGAGAAAGTCGACCACACGGTGATATAAGAGACCGGCCAGGACAGATGAGCCATAGTGAGTGACGTGAGAAGAATAGGCGTAGGTAGTGATTTGACGGACGCTCAAAAAGGAATGATCATTGGCTAGCGCCCCAAGGGAGAAAGCATCTCAGAAACAGAAGACTGACTTCACGGGATGTTCGCGCGGTGTTGTAATAAGGTTGAACCAAAAATAGACAGCTTATACAACGAGTGCCTCTCGACGTCCTAACTGTGGAGGCCCAAAGACCATCAACCCCTGGGAAGAACGTAGCCTCCATTGACTGGTAAAGGGCAATCGGCGCACAACAGTGCAGCAATCGACCACGCAAATAAACGCTGAAGCAAACAGGTACGTGTCGCCGATGCCAGTAGGGTGAACCCTCTTACGCATGGGTCTCCGGAGTCGACGCTGCTTCAAGGCGCCCCTGTTAAGCCAGATTCATCGCCAACGATGCCTCCAGTTCCCATGGGACTACCGTCATTGAATCGTGGAAGAGTGCAAATAAGTTGCCTTCGAGGTTTCTATTTCACAGAAGTGACGGGCGCTGGCGGATACGGCGTCAGACACAAGAGAAACAACACCAGGCCACGCTTGTCGGCCAAGTACAGGCCGGCGGTTGCAGTGTGCATGTCTGGGGGATATTTTCATGGTATTTTTTATTTTTTTTATTGGAGGTTTAACGACCACCGTGAGCAACTCAATGGGCTATAAGTATTGCCAGTACCTAATTTTGGGTCACTGGTTCCAGGGAAGGGTGAGAGCCAGCACCGTAAGACAAACACAACATCCATGCCTTACCGGGATTCGAACTGGAACCCATCTCGGACGAATGGTCAGAAGCCATCGCTCAGACCACTGCGCCACCGGGGCGGCATTTTCATGGTATGACCTGGGACTGCTGACACCACTGGATGGGTCTCTGAACGCCAATGGCTACCTGTCCATCCTCACTGACCACATGCATCCCTTCATATTGGGAATTTACCCTGCTGGTGATGGTGTCTACCAACACACAATGCGCCGTGCCACATCGCTAAGGAGGTACGTGACTGGTTCCAGGAACACGTCAGCGAAGTATCCGTTCTCCCTTGGCCGGTGAAATCGCCCGACCTCAATCCTGTAGAGCACTTCTGAGAGTATTTGGATCGACAGGTTTGACGTGCCGACCAACAACCACGTTATCTCCGAATGGGCACGTGTGCTTCGGGCAACAGTCCAGGCACTCATTGCATCCATGCCAGCCGTACTCGACGCCGTCATCGGGGCCAAGGGTGGTTATTAACATTATTATGTAGGAGGATATATTATTCTGATATGACTGTGACTTCCAGGCCGGTCAGTGACGTCACTGCTCCGTGAAGACAGTGGTGATCATAATGAGTTGGCCCATAAGCGTGCGAGCAAAACTTTCGACGCATTTTTTTGTAACACTGGGATCATAGTTTTTCTGCTAGATGGGAAAAATGTAATTTTTGAGAGTGGCTTCGCATGTGAATACTATCAATTGGCTATGGATATCCATTTGTGAAGTTTATTTCTAAAACGTAATCACCCCTCTCGGCAACAGACGACATGCAGCGGATTTTTTTATGCATAAATTTTGATTCCTCTTGTTTTATTTCAAGGTTCAACGATCCCCATTAAGACACCAGTAAGTCCTGAAATCAGTCACTCGTTCCGAAGTTTGGGTCACTGATACCAGGGACGGAAGAAAACCAGAAACGAGAAGAAGCATATCACCAACGTCTAATCTGGCATCATTTCGGATGACCAGCCTGAATGCTACGCTGGTGACCTTTCGGCCACCAGATCGGAGTTTAGATTTGTAATTCAACGATGTCACCATTTTTATCTGTCGAACTGTAAAAAAAAATGGTTTGACAGGGATTAAAATTCTATATACAGTGGTTGGACAGAATAATGTGAACACCATGCAGCTGCACATGCCGCAATACGCAAAGGTATCCACCACGTTTTGGTGAAAATAGCTTTGTTTAGAACCTCAAGGTCCGGCTTAAGTGCATTTAAAGTGCCTTGTTACACAATTTATTTCAGGGTGACGACGAAATGAGCAACCTAATGGACTTCGAAGGAAGGCGGGCTAGTTAGTGCCCCGGTGACAACGGCCGCCAGGGTATTGGAGGTATCGAAAGCTACCGTGTCTAGCGTCATGACAGCATACCGTTTTCGTGGCAAAACCTCGTCTGCGAAACAGAAGAGCGGCCGGAAAACAATCCTGACTGTTATAGACAGGAAGGCATTAAAGAGGATTGTTACCCGTAAGAAGGAGACCCTGGCGACGAAAATTAGTGCAGAGCTCAATCTGCATCCCTAGACCCCAGTATCAACGAAACCAGTGCTAAGGGAACTGCATAAACAAGATATTCATGGCAGAGCTGCTATTGAAAAACCTCTAGCGATCCGGGTGAATGCATAACGGTGACAGCAGTGTAGCTAGGATCATACATCGTGGACTGCCGATGCATGGAAGCGTGTAATGTGGCCGGGTGAATTCACATTCACACTATTCCAAACCGTAGGACGCGTTTACTGTGGAGAACACAGTCATAAGTGTACAACATACACTGTCTGCTCTCAACAGTGCAGCATCGTGGTGGTTCTGTCATGCTCTGGACGGTCATATAGTGGTTTTCAGCAGGAAACCTGGCCACCTTGAAAGGAAGGATGACAGGCATGGTGTATGAAGCAACCTTGGCAGACCAAATCCATCCAATGACTCAGGTATTGTTTTCTGCAGGAGATGCTATCTACTAACGCCCCAATTAACAGAGCTCGGAATATCCAATCATGGTTTGAGCAACATGAAAACGAACGCTCGCACTTTCCTTGGCCTCCCCAATCACCAGAGTTAAAGGCCTTGGAACCACTGTGGTCTGTGTTGGAAAACAGAGTAAGATCCAGTTATCCTCCTCCTGCATCTCTCAAAGACCCAGAGAAGTATCTGCATAAAGAATGGTGTAACGTCCCGCTAACAACCATCCAGAATTTGTATGCGTCCATTCCAAGGAGGATTAAGGTGATTTTGGATGCCAAAGGTGGTTTCATACCCTACTAGGTACGGAAAACCTTCTTTTCTTATCAAATAAAGATCTTCGCTCTTTCCACGTTTATAAGTGAGTCACGGAAAAATTCTCATTAGCCGCCACCGGGAGTCGAACCCAGGGTCTTCCAGTTACGCGCCGGATATGCTTCCGCTACACCACAGCGGCCTCAAATTCCTCCAGACTCACGCACGCTAACTGCCAAGCCAATTTGGCAGGACTCACTTACAAACGTGGAAAGAGCGAAAATCTTTGTTTTGATGTTTCTGGTCCACGTTAAATGTCTGTATTAATTATTCATTCGCCTTCTTTTCTTAGCTGTTCACATTTTTCTGTCCCACCGTTGTATATCACCTCATTTTCTAGAAGTAGGAGCGCTATACTGAAGTTAATCAGCAACGATGTTTTGAAAATTGCGAGTTGTAATGATTAAAAAAAGTAGACATCTTAATTTGCATACCTTAATCTATTTTTCTACAAAATTCCCGTTTCTTTAGACGGATTTTTCTGGTACAAAAATCTGAGATTACTGAATCTTGGGTAGCATTCACTTTAAAGTGACTTAAGTTCGATTAAGTTTGGAGCTTCAACTTCTACTCCAAAAATGTCAATTAGCGCACAAGTGACCTTTAAGTAAGTTAAATAACCTTAAACTTTAAGTTATAAAATCTTCGAAATCTTATTATTCTTATCAGGACACTTTTTTCCCCAAGAGTCTTCGGCAATTTTTTTGTCTTGACATTTATTTTCTTGGCTCTTTAAACATGGATTTGGGTTTCATCCTATACATCCGTCCTATATTAGTTTTCTGAATCTTTTAAAATGTCTAAGAACTCTTGTCTGATTCTCGATTTTCTTCGTTTATCCTGTTGTCACTTTTGAGGCTTCACACAGCTCACGATGGCAGTTAAGAATTTTATCATCCCTTCGATGAAAGGGTTTGTGCTATAATTAAAACAGCCGAATCGTTGATGGCATGGAAAGTAACGTTTTACGTGTTTGATTTGAAACAAAAAGTGGAATCTGTTTCTACCAGGAAACCAAGCTGTCTAAATCACGATTTCCAAAAGGTTTGACGTGATGCACAGATATTATGAATTTAATTCCTAGATCATACAAAGGCAGTTTATGAATGACGTCATCAGCGAACATGAAGAGCGTATCTCCTAGATCGCATAGAATATCGCATATGAATAACGTAAAAGTTACTCTCGATTCGGGCAATGAGTCCCTTCAAAGGCCGAAAAAATGTATAAAGATTTATCTAAAGTATGAAGGATAATTAAATACTTCTTTATTGGCTGATTAATATGCAACATGAGGACAACTCGTAACAACGCATTTCCTCGAGACAGAGAAAAGGGATGCTTGAATACACAAAGACAAATTCACAATTCCCATAATTAATTGAAGTCTCACATCATAAATTTTTATCGCACGCACTATCAGTTTGCACGATAATTAAACTTTTGAACTACTCCCACTTATTCAAACTTTAGCGATAATCAGGCAAAAAACGTTTCTTAATTAGGAAAAATAATCAGCATGTGCGTTTCACATGGAACGGTTTCCGAAAGGGAGGAAACTTGTTACACCAAGATGATACAATAAACCACGACTCAAAGTGTAGTTTGGAAACGCAGAATTTAACATAATCTCAGAGAAATGGAAACTGTCATAAAAAGATGAAACAGGCTCGAGAATTCAGAAGTCTCTTTTACCGCTTTAAGCGAAACTGTCACCCTTATATCTAAAGTAAACTGAATAATTATGCAACAGGATTGCGTAGTCAGAAAGCACCTTAAGTTATGGATGCACGTTTAGGAGTTTCAACTAATTTCCTAGTGTCGTTTTAAATCAGTTTTGGATACAAAGAAACTCCAAGCATGTTTTCCAAAGAATCTGAGAAAAAAACTTAACATTTTTTGCAAACAAACAAGTTTCTAGGTAAACATATCAAGTTTTCTGACAAGTTAATTTAAATAAATTATATATAAGTTAATTTTGTTTTAACAAGGAAGACTTCTGCGTCATGTATCAAGACTTGTTTACAGTGGTTACAAAACAAAATATTTCTGCAGTTTTTATTCTTTATTTTAATGCTTTAAATGCTATTTTTGGTTTGTATGTGTCACATTCTTTTGCCTTAGCAAGTAGAATATGACACATACAAACCAAAAATAGTGCCAGTTGTTTTGATTAGTACAAAAAGTTAATTAAGTACTATTCAAGTTATTAAAAAATACAGTATGTCATGCGTTTCTTACCTTCTGGAAAGGAGCATCCCGATACTGAAGTGATAGAATTCTTTACCCTCGTCACAAAAGAATAAAATAAGAAGTTGAAAGAAGTTACATGTAATGTTCAAACGCCATTTGAAGTTATTTCTTGACAAAAGGTACTTTACCACTGAACGCAAATTTGATGAAGTAAGGGTTTCAATTCCACGAAACACGACTTCGCTTTCCTTTCCTTATTTTTAACGTTTGCTTTAGAGAAAGGAAAAATCTAAATTCCTAATTGTTGACGCCCAAGATTTTTAGTGCACTCACTAAATGCTGTAAAGTTTTCTGATGGTAATTTTGCAGTTCTGTTTATTATTACTTTCTGCCTTAAAAATGTCACGTAAATTACTTTTATTTTGAGTCTCCATTTCCTTATGTAAATTTAGAGTCTCATGGTTAAAAGTTTTCTAACTGAACGATACATTACTGTACTCCCCGAAGAAGACACATCCCTGTCAGTAAGTTCGACCAGCATATAAAGTAGGTATTGAGAGAGAGACGGAGAGAGAGAGAGAGAGACAGAGAGAGAGAGAGACAGAGTGAGATACAGACAGAGACAGAGAGGTTGAAGGCGGGTATAATGCATGTTATTTAGATTAAGAATTAAGTAAAGTGCACTGAGTGATCACACTGAATTATGACCACTTACTTAATGATGCTTCGTAGGTCCTCCTTTTGCCTTTGAGTACAGCAGCTATCCAACGTGGCGTCTATTCAATAAGATGCTGGAAGCAGTTGGGAAGAATGACTAACCAAGCTGTGTAACATGAGTCCTTCAATGCTGGTATGGAGCTGACTAATGAAGCCAGACACCTGATATGTCATTCAATAATGTCCCACAAGGGCTGGTGGATTGATATCGGGAGATTTTGGAGGCCAATCGATATCCTGGAAGTCTGGTCTCTGTACCTCAAACCATTCCTGCAGAACATTGAACCTGTGGCTTGGTGCATTGCCATCTTAGAAGACACCGTCACCTTCCGGGAAAAAGTGCAACATTGCTCGGGGTATAGAGTCCAAGTCCTTTCCAGGTAAATATACACCAAACCACATAACGCCCCCCCGGCTTGCACTGTGGAGACCATGAAGGATGGATCGAGTGCACTCATGTTGATGGCACCAAATACGTACACAGCTATCCATGGAGTGGAGTAAAAACCTCAACTTGTCAGACCAGCACACTTTTTTTTAATTCATCCGACGTCCAACCTGCATGATCTTTGCACCAGGCGAGCCTTTTGCGCCGATGAACCGTGGGTAGGAGGAGATGTCGTCAGGGTCGTCTGCTGTTATAGCCGACACTTGCGACCCATGGTCGTGACAGACACTGTTTCGGGTTGACTTCTGTTGCATTGGGTCAACCCGAAACGGTCAGCAGACGCAGTACTGTTGAGATCAACTGTTGAACAGTACTGCGTCTGCTGACCTGTGTGAATCTTCTGACATGGCGCTCACCTCTCACATCAACCTTTCGCTGTCCTCAGTAGTTTTGCCTCCAGGTCGTTGTTTGAGCATTTTCATGTCAGTCCTAATGCACTTTAACTACTGCGACTTACGAACAACCCACCATTTCAACCGTTTGGGAAATCAAGGCACCTTCTACCCGAGCTTCCACAATCTGACCTTTCCCAAAGTCAAATAACTCCTTCCGTTTATCCAGCACGTTCCGAATTTTGCTAACTACTTATCCACTCACACATTATATAATAAACACTGATGTGCAAAAATTAGGAACGACGAGGAGAAATTAACATAACAGCGGAACGAGTAGGCAGAACGGACCGAAAGACCACTCAGGAGATAGACTAGGGTCCGGTACGGTAGGGCATGCGCATATATGCAGCATGATGTACGGGGTGGGGAGTGTGGGAAGGGTATAAAGCACATGGGCGGTGTACGCTCAGCAATTCGGTGAAAGCTATTTCACGGTGTACATCGGTGGTTTGAACGAGGTCGAGTTGCTGCCACCGTGTGATATGGCCAGCAGGCAATCCAGTAGACGACATCTGGATGACTTTACCCAAGATCGCGTCATTGAGAAGTTGGAAGGAGGTCGAAGTGTGACTAGCGTGGCCGAAGAGTTCAGGATCGCTCACAGCATCGTTTCACGAGCTTGGAGAGCATTTCAAACGACAGGAACAGCTGTCCGAGAGTTTAGCAGTGGTCGTCCACGAGAAACCACGGCGGTGGACGACCGGTATATTGCCCTATAGGCGAGAAGAGACAGACGGCAGCCAGCGGGAGAAATCGCATGGCACATGCAACAGACAACTGGACGTCCGTTATCGCGTTTTACCGTGGCCAGGAGGCTGTATAAAGGTGGTCTATTTGCACGACGACCAGTACGGTGTGTGCCATTAATGCCTGCTCATCGGAGACGGCGTTTTCTGTGGTGCCAGGAACACAAGAACTGGACAAATAAGCAATGCGGTCGTGTTCTCTTTACGAATGAGAGCCGATTTAGTCTGACGAGCGATTCTGGACGTATACACATCTGGAGAGAACAGAAAACACGCAATAACACCTCCAACATCATCAAAAGGGACCGGTTTGGAGGTGGCGGAGTTCTCGTTTGGGGTGGTATCATGCTTGTAACCGTACTGACGGCTCACATCTTCCAAAGAAGTTGAGTCACTGGTGTCCGCTATTGTAATGAGGTTCTCCTGTCTCACGTGCGTCTGTTTAGAGGTGCTGTGGGTCCTGAGTGTCCTTCATGGACGACAATGCTACACCTCATCGTACAGTGGCTGTCGCAAACTGTTGGAGAGTGAAGATATTCAACGCATAAATTGGCTCGCAAGGTCCCCGGACCTAAATCCAATCTAACACGTTTGGGACCTTCTCGGGAGACGCTTGGCAGCACGTCACCAGCGGCCAACAACGATTCCGCTGCGATTGGCACTACAAGAAGAATGGGCCGCGATGCCTCAACAGCTCCTTGACAACCTCGTCCTCAGCATGGACGGACTTTGTAAATCCTGCAACTCAGTCACGGGTGATCACATCCCTTACTAAAGACTGGATTTTTCTTGGCAGCCACCTGTCACATGGACGTTTCTGTCTTATGTCCAGTTGTGCTCGAAACTAAATTTTCAATAAAGTGCCTCTGTATCCTTTGGATTCCTTGTTTGGGCGGTTTTGCTCACTTGTCCCATATTCGTACATCTTGGGGATCTTATGGTGTGATTTGAGTCGATGCACTTCTGCACGAAGTTATATTCGAAAAACTGTCTCATCCTTAATTTTTGTATGCCAGTGTATATGCTACGTCGGCCGACTAATGGCGCCCTCTCGTAAATCACGTGGTCAACAAGCCTCATCCACATTTGATAGAGGTGGTCATAATTTAGTGATAACTCGGTGTATTTGATGTGGAGTAGTTCGTCGCTTTATATGTGTCGAAATGCATGTTACACAGAATCGTTTTTGTTTAAGAATTGCTGAATATAAAGTATAAGCAACCTGAACTTCCAATAGTGGTAATATGGAGTCGTGGAACTGTTCGTAAGTTATTATGTTGATTCTTTCCTGACTGTTTGAATATTGTTTTCACAAGTGTGATGTTTGTGAAAATTGCAACACCAAGAAAGAATTGAGTTATTGAAATGAAATTTATATAACAGATTCCTAATGCTACAGGAGATAACTGATTACATTTGAAGAGGTATATAAATGTTTTTCGCTTCAACACTCAGTATCATGTAAATCCACCTCAATTACCTTCCTTTATATGGCGTGGCATTGAATGTCAGTAGGTTTCGATATCGTCCTGGGGAATACCCTGCCAGGTTGCTTCCATGCGAGAGCAGAGTTCATTTACCGTAATTGGCGGAAGCGCTTGACGGGCCAGTCGCTTAGATACCATGTCCGAGACATGTTCGATCGAAGACATATCCGGCGAACGTGTAATCGAGGGAACAAGGGAAGAAGCGGTATCTGCCGTGCATGAAGTTCTTGGATATTCCGGGTCACAGGTAGCAGAGCATTTTCCTGCTAGAATATACCGCCAGGACAACCTTCAAGGAAGGTTATCACCTTGGCCTCTAAAACATGCCTGATGTATTACTGGCTGTTGAGGGTTACCTCTATTCATATAAGGTGAGATCGTAAATTGAGTAAAATGGTGCCCCAAACCATGACTCATTTCCTATCACGAGAGATCGCGAATTGAACCCAATAGCGCCCCAAACCATGACAAATTTCCTGTCGGGAGAGATCGCGAATTGAACCCAATGGCTCCCCACACTATGACTCATTTCCTATCAGGAGAGATCGCGAATTGAACCCAATGGCGACCCAAACCATGACCCAATTCCTATCAGGAGAGATCGCGAATTGAACCCAAAGGCGACCCAAACCATAACTCATTTCATATCAGGAGAAATCTCGAATTGAATCCAATGGTGCCCCAAACCATGACCCATTTCCTATCAGGAGAGATTGCGAATTGAACCCAAAGGCGACCCAAGCCATGACTAATTTCATATCAGGAGAGATCGCGAATTGAACCCAAAGGCGACCCAAGCCATGACTAATTTCATATCAGGAGAAATCGCGAATTGAACCCAATGGCGCCCCAAACCATGACTCATTTCCTATCAGGAGAGATCGCGAATTGAACCCAATGGCGACCCAAACCATGACTCATTTCATATCAGGAGAAATCGGGAATTGAACACAATGACGACCCAAACCATGACTCATTTCCTATCAGGAAAGATCACGAATTGAACCCTAAGGTGCCCCAAACCATGGTACCAGGCGTTGGACCAGTATGGCACTGCAAGCTTCCGTTCACCGCGATTTCTTCGAACATGTATGCGAGCATCGTGGTGGATCAAGTTCAATCGTGACACGTCCGGTAACACAACCTGTTGCCAATCAGTGTGCCAATGTTTTGTATTCGAGATCCCATTGCAGCTTGAGTGATCTGTGGCTGAATGTCAGGGGAATGCGCAGCAATAGGCTGCTAACGACCAGTCCTCTGTTAAGCAGACGATGTCGAACTGTGCTGAAGGACAAAGCTTGACTTCACTGCTGCGCTGTACACTGCTCCACTGCTACCATGGATGTCGGATGTCGCTGTGTGATCAGTCACTACTATGCGGTTATTTTCCCGGATTAACGTACGTTCGAGTCTCATCTATCGAATCACTGTACTAGCGGTTCGTCCCATACGAGTGGCTACTCTTACGTCCGAGTCCCATCTATCCACTGATGCCACGCTCGAATCACTGTACTGGCGGTTCGTCCCATTTGAGTGGCAATTCCGCTGTTGGAAATTCCAACTTCTGGCATTCCAACAACCCTTCGTCGTTCAAAGTACGCCAGGTGTTCCTAATGTAACCTTCTTCGGCGACAAGGCACAGTGAGATACAAGAAACACCATTTCGTCTCAATGTCGGATCTTCACTGATTGCAACCTCTCGTTTGAGATGTTGCAATCTTTATGCCTAAGACCGGACAGTTCAGAGGGCGCTGCTCTGAAACCGCATGCACATTTTCAGTGACATTTTAGTCATTTGCATGTCCTAATCAATTGTACATATCCTGTAAGTTTCAAGCTAATGCCAACAGTGTTTCATTGTGTTGCACTTTGCACAAACAGTTGCAATTGTTCATAAAGTTCACTGAGAACAATTGCAGAGAAAACTTAAATGCCCGCGACGTAAGTATTTATACTACTTACAATGTAGCCTTAGTCTTCACGGTGACCTTAAGTAACCCAAAGTACCTCTTACTTTGATTAGTTTAGTTACTAAGTAAATTGCCACCAGTATTTTAACCATGTTTTTATCCTCAGCAATGCTATAAACGGATACTCTTCCGAATCATATTGACCTGATGTGTTGGGATGTTGAAGGTGGTTGAAAAAATCTGTGCATGAAATCTAATTACCTATTGTTCATGTAAGTTGTTCAACAAAATTTATGTAAGATTGAGGTTAATCAAAATACAAGCAATAATAATCATTATGGTGTTTCTGAACATTAATCATTGCTACTGCATTACTTTACAGTTTGGGCAGTAATATGTAACATGAGCTTTACAAACATGTCTGTGACAATTTGAACATGTCATAGGATATATGTTGTAACAACTTAAAGGACAAAATATGCATCTCTCTCATTTGCAGGTTTGGGCCGCTAGAGCTATGTTCAGCTGGATCTCCAGCTTGTATCTTTCTCACAATAGCAATTGCTGGTTCATTTGTTGACAGTCTTCCTCTAGCTTCAACATACTGACCAACAAGAAATCTTCCCAATTCTTCGAGGAATATTCTTCTTTTATGAAGAACACTTCTGTTCCACTCTGGGTTGATTTCTGTCTACAACACAAAAGCATTGTAAGCAGTTACATCAAGGATATTGTGAAATGCAATTATTGGCGAACGATTAGTTTTTCTCTTGCGTGTGTATATGGCAATTAGCTTATCCAGGGTGTCAGTGGCCCTCTTCATTCGCATTGTATTCTAGTATGATTTTTGGATTTTTATCGTCTTTGTTACTTCCTTCCTTATTCTTATGTATTTTTCTCATCAAATCGACATCTCTATCCTTCTCCGAAATATGACACTATTGTAGTATGTTTCGTGCCATAGAACTTCCAACTGTGGACATATTCTCCTCTTGATATACGAGGGTTGTGCTGAGAGTAATGCAAAAGTGGGCATAACTTTATTAACTGACAGAGGTCGTTCAAATCGCACATGTTGGTAGAGTAACTCTTTCTCTGTACAAAGGTACAACTCAACATAGTCTCCATCACAACCGATGCATTTGCGCCATCGTTGAACCCATCTCTCGAATCCTCTTTGTAAAAATTCAGCTATGGACTGTTGTACCCACTTCTTCACAGCCACTTTCACCTCATCTGTGTCATCAAAACACCGGGATTATCCTTCATTGGAACGAGCAGGTGGAAGTCGGAGGGCGCCCTATCTCGGCTGTACGGTGTTTGGGAAACCACCGACCAGCCAAATTTGCTGATCGCCTGATTTGTTGCCAAAGATGTGTGTGATCTTGCATCGTCATGGTGAATGTGGATTCTTTTCAGATTTTTGTTCGGTCTCTTCCTCCTTATGGCTTCTCTAAGCTTCTTGAGTGTCTCAATGTACCGCTCGCTGGTCATGGTGTGGCCACGTTCCAGAAAATCAAGGAGAATGACACCGTCTGTTATCCCAAAAAACAGTCACCATGACTTTCTGTGCTGGTCACTGGCTGTTGAAATTCTTCGGCCTTGGTGAAAAGGTGTGACGCCATTCCGTGGATTGATTCTTCGTTTCTGGATCGTAAGGGTACGCCCACGTTTCATCCACTGTCACCAGATAAGAGAAAGACATGTCTTTATTGGCTTCAAACGTTTCCAGTAGATCATAGCAGACTTCCACCATTCTCTCCTTCAAATCGGTGGTCAACTGCCGAGGTACCTGCTTTGCACACATTTTTCGATCCCCTAATTCTTCCACCATCTTCTGTATGGCATTGTGACCACAGTCCAGTTGTGCAGCAAGCTCACGGATTGCGACGAGCCTCTCCGCGCGAATTAATTCATTCACTCGCTGACGATTCGTGTCAGTGATCGCAGATGATGGTTTCCCACTGCGTAGTTTATCTTCAATGCGTGTTTGCCCTTCTTTAAACTTCTTCATCCATTTGTGCACATTTCTCTGGTCAATGGTGTCGTCATGTAAACATTGTGTAGCCTTCTGTGGATGTCGGATGACCTGCACCCTCCCTTCGTCAAGAACACAACGACGGCCCGTTGTTTCTGCATGGAATCCGTTATTTACCTGAAATGAAGCAGAAGAGTTGCTATAGAGGATGAGTTACTTTACCAACACGTGCAATTTGAACTACTTCTACATAGTTAGGCCCACTTTTGCATTACTTTCGGTACAACCCTCGTATTTGGTAGTTGAAACTTGGTTTTCCTGATTGTCCTCAACATTGTAACATTTCATTTGAGGAGTGCTTGAGCCAACATGTACGATGAGAAAATACTGCCACAAGCAACCTTCTAACGTCTTAGCTGATGCGTCAGATCCATGACAATTCTCCGTTGCAGGACGTCTTCATTGTAAACTACAATGGGGATGTCCCGCGACGGAGAATTGCTTTGAAACCGTACAGACATAGACTAGACTTCTGAAGGCATTAATTTCAAATACTAAACAAAAGCATATCTCTTGTGCTGTTATCTGTACGAGTGAATGTAATTGGAAGAGGAATTATTAGGCAGAATTCTTTACCCTTATGAGAAAATCATTGATGTGAGTGGAAAAGTAAACAAGCACAATTTTGCTTTAGGGACAAAGAAAATGCCAGGGAAGTGTCAATACACAAGCGTGTACGTGAAATCTTTGCGGTGTTTGCAGTGATGAACAGGAAAAAACTGTATGGACAGTTTTTCATTGAAGAATAATACAAACTAAGCACATGCATACTAAAATTAGTATACATTTTAGTATGCATGTGCTTAGGGTGTATTAGGTGTGAAACTTAATTATCGGCCACAGGCACGACACGTTGACAGAAAATTATAGCAAATCGAATACGTTCCTAATCAGGGAAATAATCCCCGTCGTGTTGGATATATTTGAACCATCGGTCAGGGAGCTGCCGAATGCCACTGCGGAAAAAAGAGGTCTGTTTCGAGTTGATAAAGTCAACAATACTTGTGTGGACCTCCTCGACAGAAGTGAAGTGCGTACTACTCAGGTGATGTTGCAGGGAGCGAAAGAAGTGATAATACGACGGGACGAAATCTGGAGAATACGCCGGGTGGGACAAAATCTCCTATCCCAGGTTGGTGATCGTGTTTAAAGTCGTTTTCGCGGTGTGAGGACGCACTTTATCCTGAAGCAACAGGACCGAGCTTCTGCCCTTGCCGGTGTATGGCCTTTTCGCCTCCATTGCGTCACTCACACGAATGAGTTGCTGACAACAACGCTCAGGAATGACCGTTTCACCGGGTTTGAGCAACTCATAGTGTACGACACCGCACTGATCCCACCATATATGCACAGCAACAACTTCCTGGCATGGACATTCGGTTTGGCGGTACTGGTGGCAGGCTGACCTGGATAAACCCACGATTTGCGCCGCTTTGAGTTATCGTAGAGGATGCACTTCTCAGTACAGGTCAAAATATTGTGGACGAAATCCTTCTTCTTGAATCATGAGAGCAAGGACACAGCAACATCGCAACGCCTAGACTTGTTCGCAACTGTGAGTTGGTGGGGCACTGAAAGACCCTCCTTGTGAATCCGTCCAAGCTTGTGCAGGCGCTTTGCTTGGACGGATTCACAAGGAGTTCATGCGCGAACTCTGACTATGGGCGACAGGGATTCGCGTCCAACAGTCGTTCCAGTTCCTCATCGTCAACTTTCTGTGGCTATCCCGGACGTTCTGTATCACAGAGATCGGAATTTCCCTGGTTAAACCGCTACAACCACTTCTTACACCACGTACTGTAGGACACAGCAGCCTCACCCAAAGCAGCGCGGATCATTTGCTGGGCTTCCGCGGCACTTGTTTTCAGCTGAAACGCGAACAGGGGGCAGTGCTTCAAATGTTGCTTCTCGAACGACATTGCTTTCGCCGTGAACGTTCGTCCCTTCTGTGACTGGTTACGGTTGCCTGGAAATCTGTTGGATGGCCCTGCAATTAGACATTATCGCACACAGCTATTTGCATTTGTCGACGTTCTATGATCGCTTGCGGTTAGGGGCAGAGAATTAAGTTTCACACCTATTATTTTAGTGTATATCTGAAACATGTTAGAAAACTTCCTCATTCCACAACTAGACATTAGCATACAAGGTACGATAAAATCGTGTTCGACCTAGGGCAGGAAAAAAAACTAAGTAACCTATTGTATTGCTGTCCTAGTTTCCTTCTAAATGCACTATAAAAATAAGTGGTGTGAATTCACGGAAAATTTCTGAAAATAACGTGCATCAAAGCTGCTAGTAAGTGTTAGTCTTTTTCAGAAATTTCCGTTTTTAAAATTGCCCGTTTATTTTAACCCGTATTTTCATAGATTTTTCGTAGACAAAAATTACGTTTATTTCAGAAAAGTCGGTTTCAAGTTTTTCCATATTTAAACTCAAATTTCCCCAACATCATAGCACCTGCACTTTTCTGTCCTAACACCAGGTAATACTGTCATAGGATTCATGATCGAACCCCCATCGTTTGGGTTGTTTCACCAGATAACGCGCGCCTTTAACCACCGTGCCCGAAACATTTAGTGATTGAGCTCACGATCATCGTTAAATAAAGTGCGCCACGATGATTTTTTTATTTATGCGACTGATTTATTCATTTTATTTTCTGCTGGAGCTTATTATTTTTCTGAATAGGTTTGTTAAAATAATTATTTCTGTTGGAGCTTATTATTTTTCCGAATAGGTTTGTTACAAAATACTTTGCAACTTACAATGATTTTCACTGACAATGACTTTCAATAATCTTTAAAAAAGTGAAATGTACTTTTTTGTAGTATTATTTCACAAAACTAAGTATAAGATTTACTCTTGATAGCTATAATAGCTTTTGTTTCAAGGGGTCCAAAGAGTGATACATAGGCATCGTATAATACATATCATCATCATCATCATCATCATTGTCAAAAATTATCAATCCACTGCTGGACGAAAGTCTCCCCAAGTTTCCTCCACAACGGTCTGTCTTGTGCCAGTCTCCTCCATGTCACTCCCGCATACTTTCGAATTTCATCCACCCATCTTCCATGTGGTCTTCTTCTGGGTCTTTTATTGTCCCTTGGAATCCAATCTAAAATTTCGGCTGTCCATCGATGGTCTGTCCTTCTGGCAGTATGTCCAGCCCATTGCCATTTCACGGATTTAACTCTTTTCATGATGTCTTCCACTCTTGTCATTTTTCGGATCCACGAGTTCCTCTTCTTATCTCTCCTGGTTACACCAAGCATGCATCTTTCCATGCTTCTTTGAGTTGTCTGCAGCCTTTGTATGTCTCTTTTAGTTAAGGTCCACGTCTCTGCACCATACGTAAGCACTGGAAGGATGCATTGATCAAACACTTTTCTTTTAAGACATAATGGCATATTGCTCTTGAAAATTATGCTGTTTCTTCCAAAAGCTCTCCAGGCAAGTTTTGTACGCCAAATAATTTCTTCATCAATGTGACCCTCACTTGATATCTGCTGTCCAAGATAAACGTACGTGTCTGTTATCTCCAGCTTTTCTCCATCAATCGATAAATCTTCATTTCTTGTAAAAGCATTGTACATCACTTTTGTCTTCTGAAAATTCATTTTTAATCCCACTTCTTTACTCTTGTCAGCAAGTTCCTGGATCATACTCTGCAGCTCTGATGGGGTAGTTGCAAAAATGACTACGTCATCAGCAAAACGAAGGTGGGTTAGATAATCTCCATTAATCTTTATCCCTTTTTTTCTCACTTCAGTGATTGAAAGACATTTTCCAATGAGGCATTAAAGAGCTTCGGAGATATGGTGTCACCTTGTCTCACTCCTTTTCCAATTTTTATGTGTGTTGTATTTTCAAACAGCCAAATCTTTGCACTTGCATTTTCATAGATGTTATTAATAATATTAATGTACGCATCTTCAATACCGCAGGATTTCAGAGCCATTGTAACTGCTGATGGCTTCATTGAATCAAAGGCCTTTTCATAATCGATAAAAGCCATGCACAATGGAAGTTCATATTCCCTCGCTCTTTCAATTAGTTCTCTAAGTACGTGGATATGATCTATTGTGCTGTAGCCACTCCTGAATCCAGCTTGTTCTCTCGGTTGAGCCATGTCCAGTGTCACCTTTAAGCGGTGTGAAAGAACTTTAGCGGAGATTTTATAAACCACTGATAGGAGGCTGATAGGCCTGTAGTTCCTGAGATCCTCAGTGTCACCTTTTTTATGTAGCAAGATAATTGTAGCGTTGTTCCAATCCTCAGGAATCTTCCCTTCATTAACGCATCGAGTGAAAATTTGGGCGAGTACTGTTTCGATTTCTCCACTTGCTTCTTGTATGATGTCTACAGTAATTCCATTTTCTCCTGGAGCTTTTCCCCGCTTCATGTTCTTGATTGCATGTGCAACGTCTGCTGGGAGGACTGGAAGAACTCTGGTACTGGTACCTTTCATGATGTCTGGAGTACATGTATCATCCCTTTCATATAATCTGGAGTAGAAATCTTTCACTCTTGTCAAAATTTCGCCTCTATTTCTTGTTACAGAACCATCCTCTTTTCTCAGTGCCATAATCTCTTTTCTTCCCTTACTGAGATGTCCCTTTGCTATCTTTAGGCTTTGGTTGTTTTCAATTGCTTTCCTCACTTGTTCACAGTTGAATTTCCTTACGTCTTCAGTGATACTTTTTCGTACTGATTTGTATAGCTCTATATATTCCACTTTGGAAGTCACATCTTCTTTAGTTGTCCTCATCTCTCTTCTTTTTTGCATCAACATTTTGGTTTTTCCTGATAATTTGTTTACATGCAACTTGTTCTTAGACCCAGCTAATTTTGTTGCTGTTTCCATAAGAGCTTTGGCTACTTTTCTGTTAACTTCAGAAATATCCACTTCTTCCGATGTTAGGCCTTCTAAAGCAGAGAATCTGTTCTTCAGTTCCAATTTGAAGGTATTATGGTGTTTTTTAAGGTTGGTTATGTCAATACATTTTGTTGTCTTATGAGCTTGCTACGTTCGAGTTTAGTGTTGAGGTGCATCTTCCATCTGACCAATCTATGGTCACTGCCTGTGTTGAACTTGTTTAGCACACTGCAGTCTTCTATGACGAATTTTTTGTTACACATAATAAAATCAATTTCACTTGTCGTCCCATTTGGATGTCTCCATGTCCATTTCCTGTGTGGCATTTTCTTGAAAAAGGAGTTCAAGATGAAAAACCCTGCTGCCTTTGCAAACTCTACGAGAGTATTTCCACGCTGGTTTCTGTTGCCGTGACCGAATTTACCTACTGAAGTTTCATTCTGTTGCCGTTGCCCTATTTTTGCATTGAAATCTCCCATAATTATCTTTAAGTGCTGCTTAACGTTATTGTTTAGATGACGAATTTCCTCATAAAATTCTTCAATTTCTTCTGCAGGATGACTTGTGGTGGGTGCATAAGTTTGAATAATCTGAGTCTGGTATCTTCTCGAGGGTTGGATAACGAGTCGTGCAGCTCTGTCAGAGGAACTTTCAACTTCTACAACTTTATCCTTCAGTTTCTTGTTTATTATAAAACCAACACCACTAGTTCTGCCAGTATCAGTCCCACAATAGTAGAAGAGATATCCACTTTTCAGTTCAATGAGATCTCCTTTTATCCTTACCTCACTTAGCCCGACGATGTCCCACTTGAGCTTTTGTAGTTCCTCTTGGAATTCAAGAAGCCTTGAATCAGAACATAATGAGCGTCCATTATACGTAGCCAAGGTCAGCATCAGATGGCAGCCTAGTCCGGTCCGCCGGGGATTCTTAGCTTCCTCTGCCTTCATGTCGTACTGGCCGCTGCCTTGGCCAGGTACATTCCAGCTGCCGGAGACTGAGGGTCAAGATTTAAGTTCTGGAGTCGTTTTGGAGGGGTTTGGCCATAACTCACCACGCTGGCCAAGCGGGTTGGTGAGTGTGGGATAGCATTTTCTCTAATCCATATGGTATAGTTATAGCGCTATTGGCGGTCGTCAGAGCCCCTTTAGTGGGAACAGGATGTACCACGAGAAGGCGGAGTTGACATTTGTCAAGGGGAGGCTGTGATGTTATGCATCACCTGACCTTACATTCCATAATACATATACAATAAGTTAAGTATCCGGTTTCTTACAGTAACACAATATATAATAAATTGTTGGTGCACAAAATGAGTGAGAGGAGAAGAAATATTCTATGCCACACAATTAATAAAATTCATGCGATATGCTATTCACAATATCCGATCTCGCTACAGAACTTTTTTTATTTTTATTTTTTTTTAATTGGAGGTTCAACGACCACCGTGAGCAACTCAATGGGCTATAAGCAGTCACCCGTCCATAATTTAGGGTCACTGGTTCCAGGGAAGGGAGAGAGCCAGTGCCGTAAGACAAACACAACATCCATGCCTCTCCGGGATTCGAACCCGGGCCCCGTTCGGACGAATGATCAGAAGCCATCGCTTAGACCACTGCGCCACCGGGGCGGCTACAGAACTTCAAAATCAAATACTTCGACAGACTATTGAAATTTAACAGTTAATCAGACTTACACGTAATTGCGTGAATCTCTCCTATTACAGGAAAAGGTTCGTCTTATGAATACAGAAAAAGTTAGAACGGAATTTTTTCGGGAATATAAGAAAGGAATTGCGGAAAAGTTTAAGAAAATTAAATTCAGAACTTTTCATTAAGGGATCTTGAAAACGGTAAATTACCGTCAATATAAGAAAGGTATTGCGGAAAGGTTTCTGAAAATTCAGAATTTCCCCGTGGTGCGAAAAATCCGTCAAATTCAGGTTTCTTTCCGTCATTTCACGGAAAAGGCTGTATCAGAAATATGCTTTGTTAATTCACAAAGGGAATGACGGAAAGTGGATTGTGAATTTAAGAAAATGTCTTACAGTATAGGCACGCTCTGACATTACTTACTTGCACCAACGGTCTGTCGACTGATCATAACATTTTTTTAATGAATTTTAGAGATCCCCAATAGGTGCTGTTTCGCGTTGATTTTGATCTGCTATGTGACTTCGAATCTTCTTCCTTTCAAGGACATTTCCAACTTCGGGAACAGGCAGAATTCTCAAGGAGCCATATCTGGAGAGTATGGGGCTTACCTCAATTGCGGGATCCGGTGTTTGACTAAAAATGCCTAAATGAGGTGAGAAGAATGGGCGCGAGCATTGTCATGATGTCACCTTTCTACCACAGTGCAGGTCTCTTCCGCCACACTGTATCCGTAGGCGACGGAGAGCCGCCTGGTGGTACTCCGTGTTTACAATTTACTTACAGCACGCACGTTTTCGACCATTTTGGGGTTCCCGCTCATGGAGGACCTTTCTGAACGCTCGTCAGTCTCTGCAGACGTTCGTCCATTTTTGAAGCGCAGATATGATTCCTTGACTTGTGTAGTACATGTAGTTTTATCACCAAAAGCCTTTCTAATATTTGAATTGTTTCATCTGATGTGCATCCGAGTTTGTGCAAAATTTGATGCCGATTCTCTACTCAACTCGTTCAGTCACATTGCGGCAGAAAACAAGAATGCGGCAGGCACGGAGTTTATAACGCTAAAATTTCACAATCAGGTAAGAAATGAGCCAGGCTATAGTGTGGCAGAAATTCAGCGAGGCACACCCAAGTTCAAAGGCGAGTGCCACCGAGTTTCGGTGCGGTGCCCTGTCCTGTCTAGTTTATAGGAGACCTCGTTTACTGTTCCTACAAGATGGCGCGCCCCATATTTCTTCAAAAATATCGAAAACTTCCTTGACAGCCACTAGTACTCTGGTACATGGATTGTCCGCACGTAACCTTATAGTCCTATTTCATTGCCCCCAAGGTTACCAAATTTAGCATTTTTGGATTTGGCTTTACGGGCTATGTTGAGTTTACTTGCTAATGTGGCTCCAAAGTTTAACAGCATTATTTAGTTGAAAATCCAAATTTGAGAGCCACGTGGTTAGTGGACGAGGTGATTCTCGACCAGATCCGGCAGAAATTAAATTATCGCTTATATATATGCTTTCTTACCAAGGAAGGGCATACGGAACGAATTGAAAATGCAGAAATATAGGTATCAAGATGTGAAATAGGAAAAGGTGCTTCAATAAGGAGTGTGCTTACCCCAAACAGCAATACAAGCCCGACAGCTATGTTCCATGCTGTTAAGTATGATGTCGAGCAGTTCCGTGGGTAGCTCCGTCCATTGCACGAGCAAAGCAGTGCGGATCCTCTGCAGGGCTCGGGGAGCGAGCTGGAGGCCAGTAACACGTCACCCGAGAGCATTACAGACATGTTCAATGGGATTCAGATCCGGAGAGCGTGCTGGTCACTCCATACGGACTATAATCTCCTGTTCCAGATACTGGTGCACGTGGAGAGCTGTGTTAGGGAGAGCGTTATCAGTCTGCAGCACAAATGTATCGCCAATTGCGGCCACGTACGGACGAACAATAGGGTCCAGGATGTCGTCTCTGTACCTCTGAGCATTGAAGTTTTTGTTTGGCAATACATAGAGGTTGGTACGGCAGCCTAACTAAACCTACCCACACCAGAACACTACGACAACCATAGGTGTCCCCTTTCCTGGATATTAGAGGGAAGATAGCGAGTACAGGCCTCTCCTCAGATGTAAACTCTGCGAGAATCTTTCTGTAAACAGTATCGCGACTCATCAGTAGACAGAACGGACCTCCACTGATTTTGAGTCCAGTGCACATCTATTCGTGCCCAATTGAAACATTTCCTCCGGTGGCAGGGGTGAGCGGCACGCATAATACTGGTCGCCGAGCATACAGTCCTCCTGCATGTAACCTTCTGTTTACCGTCGGAACTGATACCGTCCGTCCAGTGCCTGACGCAAACACAGATCTGAGATGAGTCGGTGTAGCCGTCCTGTTCCGCCGTGGCGAAAGCTGCAAATACCGGTCGTCGGCGGAGGTCGTCCCTCTTGGCCTACCTTCGCCTTCGGGAAACTGCACCCGTGACTTGGAACAGCTTCCACATTCTGCTGAGCACAGAACGATCGATGTTGAGCCATCTTACGATGTCCGCCTGCCCTTTCCCTGCTTCGAGTCGGCCTACTTCTCTTGTAGCGTAACTCCGCTGGTCAGTGACGAAAATCGCTATCTCGAAATCTTGTCATTCACCGCCGCACACGAATTGGCGACTCCCTCTGAAACAGCTGGTTTTAAGCTCTGGCGCATTTGCATAAAGCACTGCCAGCGCCACTCATCTGCCTTCCATACATCGATGCTGCATGCCTTCGCTTGTAACATATGCAAATTTCATGCAATTTGAACTCTATGTTGCCCAATCATCGCGATTTTTTGGGTTGTTGCTTTATTAATGGAAACCTGTGTATTTAAATGTGGGTGTTAATTCGAAATTAAAAGTTTATCATGCGCATGATTTTTTTAAGTACGATGTTTGCAGTTACCCTAAATCTTTTCTAATTACATTTACTATATTAAACGTAATTTAGAAAGAGTTTATGTGCGAATTAGCGTTTCGTTTTTGAAACATGTCCTTTTTAAATTGCTCAGTGGTAGTCTAACAAAATGTCAATTTTCTCAACCCAGAAGGGACCTAAATCGCTTTACTGGCCTTTTGTTGGAAAACATTGGTTTAGTAAACTTTGAGAAAAGGAAAACTCTCGGTCTTTCCTGTCTTGGCAAAGAAAAATTACAGACAAAAAAAAGTTCTTTACACTCTGTGTCATCTGTGTAGATCAGACCCATTTCCTTTGACAGGTACATAAATTTCCCATAGAAGCCATTTCACTTGTTTCAATAGGAAGCAAGGACAAAAACATAGCAATCAAAGAAACGGCTCTCACAAAGTAGCATCACAAGCAAAATCCTCGACAACGGTAGATGAAATTTCATCCATGTTTCTTTTCCTAAAAAATATAAAAAAAGATTATAAAATCGGAAGGAAAGAAAAGATCTGGAAACATGTCTCGATTTCTCACTTACACGGTTCCATTCATTTTGAAGTGATGCATAGAAATCCTAGTAGTTGTGCAATGTCTCGCTTCTAGATGTTACGGGCTGACACCAGCTATCATTTTTCTTGTATGGCTGCATGCCAAGCGAGCAAACGAGTGCTCTGGTTAGATGCTTTCTTGGAAAGTATTAGCTTTTGCTTCATCATATTTATTTTCTCGAGTAACTAGATAGTGAGTGACATCTTTCTTCTCATTCTTGCTTTTACAGATCATTTGAACAGAACTAGGTCACATAGGAGAAAACAACTTTTAGGGCCTGTCATTTAAGTCACAGATACTGTTTTGAACAACATCACAAACTTAAAAGAGAAAAGCTCTTGAAGCATAACCATATCACATTTATGGCCAGGCTGATACAGTTGCTCTTTTTAAATAATACTATTCATGAGAAATATTAAATGTGAGAAAGATCTGACAAAATTTTTTCGAAAGAATTCTTTCATCAATAAGGATGTGAATGCATTTGTTTCTAGTAAAACATGACGTGTTCATATTCAACAGTGAAAAAAAACCACCTGATTTATAAAGATCACCTATTTCAGAAATAAAACATAGGTAACTTAAACAGATTGAAAAAATACGTTCAAATGCGTCTCCTCATTCAAATTATTATTAGGTTGGTGCGAATGAAATGTCCGGCGCGAACGAGCAGTGGAGACAGGCCCCCCACAATAGCGGAATGGAACCACCCACACGTGTTGCGAGTATTACGTCACAGAGTTACTATAAATAGCCAGCACTTGTGTGAAGAACAAGGTTCAGGCGTGGTTTAATTGGACGTTACGTGGCTTGCAAAAGAAACATGCAGACGCCGGATTTGAAAGTCATCTTTCTGTATGAATTTAAACTGGGCTTTTCTGCAGCAATTGCAGCTCGAAACGTTAACAAAACATTTGGGGAGAATACAGCTAAAGACCGAATCATTAGGTGATGGTTTGTGAAGTTTCGAAGGGGAGCCACGGACATGTGAAACGAAGAACGTTGTCCCCGACCTGCTGCTGTTTCTAACGATGTTCCGTTACTTGTGGTTGAAGCGGACCACCTAAAAACGTGTCGTGAAATAGCGGAAAAAGTAAGTGTCCGCCACACGACAGTTTTTCGGCGTGTGACCGCGCTGGATAAAGTAAAAAAGCTGGACATGTGGCTGCCGCATGAGTTGACAACTGCCAACAGGAATACGCGGTTGGAAGTCTGCTCGTCGTTGCTTGCCAGGAATAAACAGAAACCTCTACTGCATCGAATCGTTACCTGCGACGTGAAGTGTGTATTTTATGATAATGGGAAATGATCTGCATAATGGTTAAGCAAAGCACAGCCTGCTGGACGGAATCCTAAGTTACCCCTACACACTAAGAAAATGATGCTCCTTGTCTGGTGGTCCACAGCCTCGATAATTCATCGGATGTCCTTGGCAAAAGGTCAAACCATCCCTGCAGAATGTTATTGTGCTGAATTACACCAGACGCATAGGAAATTGTTACAGAAACAACCGGCTTTGATCAAAAGACATGGTGCTCTTCTGCTCCATGACAACGCTCGCCCTCATGTCGCACAAGGAACGATGCTGACACTATGTGGTTTGAGGTATAAAGCACTGCCTCATCCAGCCTTATCGCCGGACTTGTCTCCGACAGACTATGATCTGTTTCGTCGCCTGGATCACTTCATATCCGGGATACAGTTCACGACAGACAACGAGGTTCAACGTGCAGTAGTTGGCTTCTTCGGGTCCCAGCCACAAGACTATTTTTGTTTCAGGATCAAGGACTTGCCGGAAAGATGAGCAGAATTTCATGTGTTATTTATTCACTGATCACTAACAAATAACAGAAGAAAACTACAAGCAGCGTGAAATCCTTTACTTCTATTATTACCCAAATGCTGATGTGCTCACTAGATTTACGAGGATTTCAAATCGTGTCATAAAACGTCGCACACATCTTCTTGCAACGCCCATCTGGAAGCAAGCCGACGTGAGACGTCTCTTGTAAACATCTCTAACTGAGCTCGTCGGAGCTGAAAAGGAGCTGAGTTAAAAGAGCAGGTGTCCCTTTCTCCTGTTTCAGACAGTGAGGTGACCGCACTTGCTACAGTGTCGTTGCTTTTGGATTTTTCAGTATTGTCCTTTCGAATTACGTTCAGGGAGAAACATTTCTCGCTCCTTCTTAGACGAACTCATGAAACTGTTATCTTCTCGCTGTCTGACTGGAGTCCCCATTTTAGGGCGCTCTCCTCTGAAAACTCATTAAGCTGAAACAAATATCTTCTCCGAGCCTTACTGAAATACCTTCAGTTATCACGGCATTCAGAACTTTAAAATATCCCTTAGTAACAATTGCTTTATTTGGCAGTAACAATAATCCTATTTATTTACCTATTATGGGTCTGGTTTAAAAGTCAAGGCTCTGCACTGCATGCCACGTGCTAACAAACTCTTTCACGTGCAACCTTAATCTTGGATGCCTTAGGTTAGCCGCCCCTCCTATAACTGGTGTTTGTAGAACACCATATAGCCCCGGTAGCACAGTGGTCTAAGCGATAGCTTCTGATCATTCGTCCAAAAGGGACCGGGTTCGAATTCCGATGAGGCATGGATGTTGTTTTTATCTTAGGGCACTAGCTCTTTCCCTTACCTGGAACCTGTGATCCTAAATAGGGACGGGCGACTGCTTGTAGCCCATTGAGTTTCTCACGGTGGTCGTTAAACCTCCAATCAAAAAAAAATAACCCATCATCACTGGTGGATTCGAAATTTCCTGAAACAGCAACATACACCATATTGACAAAAGTCACCAGACACCTAGAAGAGAAACACAACATAGCATTTATTGACATACATTAGTACGGTGTCGGTCCACCTTTGGCCTAATGCATGCACTGACCATTTGCGACATGCTTTCGAAAAAATTTTGGAACACAGCGATAGATATGCGCTTCCATTCAGTACATAATGCCGCCGCTAACTGTTGCTTAGTAGTAGGCCTTGGTTCCATACTTCTTATTCGGCGCTCTAATCCATCCCATAGGTGCGCTATGGGATTAAGATCAGGAGCTCTGTGCTGGCCAGTCTACTCACGATACGGAATTATCGTCAAATGACGCCGTAACAGTCCTTGCTTTATGACTCGGTGTATTATCCTTCTAGTACCAACAAGGCTAGGTTCCATAGTATTGCCACAGAGTTGGTAGGGCATTTTTAGGCTTACATACCATCATTTGCAAGGATTGTATTACCATGCAAGGTGGTGGCTGCTTCTTTTTGATGTCACTTTTTTTTTATATTACGCACGAGATCACTTCATTAAATTCATTAAGATTGGCTGTTGAGCTGTTTTATCTGAAAATTGTTTATCTTTTTTCCTGGAAAATTTTACCAAGTAAACTGAGCGTAAAACTCTTGTAACCTAGCTGTGAGGTGCAGCCTGGTTTCCCACTTAAGACTCGAACTAATAAATAAATAATTGAGGAAGCAAAGTTGAGGACCGAGTAATAAAATAAATTTCAGAGGCAAAAATTATTACAGTACATTTATTATGCGAATAAAAATCTGTAACTGATGAGTAAAACAGCAAAATGGAAAGAGAGAGAGAAAGTCAGAGACAGAGAAGAAGCAAATAACTGTCAGCAACTAGCTCGGGCAGTGTCAACAATGTAAATAATCGCTCCGATTATTTTATTCCCTAGTCATATCGAACTCTGCGCCCCTGAGAAACACAACGCGCATGTTTCGTAGCATCTCTGAAAGCAGTGAGCGGAGGTTATACGTCGGAAATGGATGGCAAATTATGAGAAAGTGAATGCGGCGCAGAACCTTAATGGGGAAGCTATTCGTCAGGTGTAGCGAAAGGTACAACATTGTATGTAGTCTCTCTCTCTCTCTCTCTCTCTCTGGTTCTCTTTTGCTTTTCTCCTCTTTCTAACTAAAGATCATCGCTTTCTCATCCCATTGTTGCGTTTGGTCTTGGCATGCTGAAGATGTAGTCACGGAGACGTGCAATAATAATTTCTCTTTCCTCGGTGTTACATAACAATGACTCCGTGTTGCTCCGGAGGCAGAAAAATGGAGCCCAGCATTAGCAGCGGAGAAGATGAGGAATCTCGACTTTCCCTAATAGAAAGAGGAACGAAAAAGAAAAGCTGCGGCGATGTGAACGAAAGGATCATCAGTATCCAAGGTGTGTGAAATAACTTCGTTTTATCAAATAATGCGTTCTTAGAAATCGCTCAGAAAAATAGGAGACGTACAACTCCTTAACCAATCTCGCGAACATATTTCACGTGTTTACGAAACCTTGCTGCAATGCGAAAATACATCTGATCATCATTAACAAAACACAGGTGTATAAGAAATATGTATACCGTTCACTCATTGCCTCACCAAAAGCAAAAATGAAAGTAAATATATAATAAACAGTGTTTCATAAAACACAGATTGTTATCATATGAGAAATTCTTGTGCTAAAAATAACTTCTTAAGATCCAAACTGCTAAACTGATAAAACCAGAGTAGAGAATGTTGAAGTACGTTATTATATGATCAAAAGTTTGTTAAACCTTGGTTGTACACTGTAAAACATTTACTGTAGATTTTACGGTTTGAACCGTTTTCCAGGGTGCCATCACAAAACCGCAAAATCTACAGTTTTATGCAGTGTTGGAGCAAAGCTATAGCTTTGCTCCAACACTGCATTTAATGAAGAAAACAGCACAGAATTTGGCTGGAGCGAGTCACAGTCCAAATAATCATGAAAACACAAAAATTGTTAATTGTGTTGGAGCAAAGCTATAGCTTTGCTCCAACACGGCATAAAACTGTAGATTTTACGGTTTTGTGTTGGCACCCTGGAAAACGGTTTAAAACCGTAAAATCTACAGTAGATTTTTTACAGTGTACGTTAAGGATTTTGTGATAATTCCTAATAAGAAAAACATATTTCTATGCAACTTCAATTACATGAGAAGGACATCTGAAAATTCCGAAATGAAAATAAATGTTAAAAAACCTGAATTAGAAAATATAAATTGATACCTAAAAATTATTAATTCTTAGACGAACAGGAGGACTTAACACATGTTGCATGCTTTAATTTTACTGTTGGTCAAAGAAAATGCCGCACCAAATATGACGTACTACAGAGGTGAAGCGCGTGACAAGACGACAAATCTGCAGGGATACATTCTGTCGGTGTAGCTTAGTCGGTTAGAGCAACTCACTCCGGAGCGTAGAGACGCAAGTTCGATCTCCGTCACCGACAAATTTGTTTTTTCACATTAACGTCCGATTGCGGGAAATGGATCTACTGTAATGGCCGTCGGGTTCTTTGAAAAATATGTGATGTTTGTTTCACACATCGACTGGAATTAATGAAAAATTCCTTCTTCGCTTAAAAAAAAAATTAAGGAGGTTCATCAAACAAAGGTCTTCGCTCTTTCCACGTTTATATAAGTGAGTCACGGAAAAATTCTCATTGGCCGCCACCGGGATTCGAGCCCAGGGTCTTCTAGTTACGCGGATAAGCTTCCACTACACCACAGTGGCCTCTATGTCCTCCAGACTCACACACGCTAACTGCCAAGCCAATTTGGTAGGTTGCTTCTTGGAGCCTTGCACAATACTGGGGATTCACCAAAGATGGTAAGCAGAAACTTAGGGCTCCAAGAAGCAACCTACCAAATTGGCTTGGCAGTTAGTGTGTGTGAGTCTGGAGGAATTAAAGATCGCTGTCGTGTAGTGGAAGCTAATCCGCGTAACTGGAAGACCCTGGGCTCGATTCCCGGTGGCGGCCAATGATAATTTTTCCGTGACTCACTTATAAACGTGGAAAGAGCGAGGACCTTTGTTTGATGTTCCTGGTATACGTCAAATGTCTTTATTAATTAAGTAGGCGATGTGACGTACTAAAGAGGTTTTTGCAAGCAAAGAGCTTCAATGCAAACAGATGGCGTTGCGAAACGCAATCTCTGCGCTTCACGAGAGAGAGAGAGAGAGAGAGAGAGAGAGAGAGACCTCGTGCTTTTTGTTATCGACTTTAAAAAAGAGAAGCTCGAACGTCGTTATGCGAGAAGGAGCTGTTCTTGTTCGGTCGTGCCTAATGAAA
The DNA here is from genome assembly GCA_039090855.1 of Macrothele yani. Taxonomy (NCBI): domain Eukaryota; kingdom Metazoa; phylum Arthropoda; class Arachnida; order Araneae; family Macrothelidae; genus Macrothele; species Macrothele yani. The sequence goes on along the minus strand of CM076989.1, from coordinate 141,188,003 downwards.
GAGCTATCAACTGGTTATTTGATGTTCTGCAACTTAAGATGGTGTATACGTTATTCATGTTTATTTTAGTAAATATTCGTTGTGTTCTAAGAAAGTGCCGTCGTCTTTTTTTTGATACGATCATTAATACGGGTAGTGCTTCTGCCTGTAGTAGAGGTGAAGCACCTACCAAGACGACAAATTTGCAGCGATACATTTCGCCAGCGTAGTTTAGTCGGTTAGAACAACTGGCTCCAGAGCGAGAAGGTGTGACTTCGATCTTCGTCGCCGACAAATGTGAGTTTTCACATTGACGCCCGATTGTGGAAATTGAATACACTGGCCGTTGTGTTCTTCGAAAAATGTGTAGTGTTTGTTCCACACGTCGTCTGAAATTAATGAAAAATTCCTCTTTCGCTTCAAGAAAAAAAGTTGAGAGAGAGAGAGGGAGGATGGGACATACTAAAGAGGTGAAGCACGTGTCAAGACGACAGATTTGCAGTGACACATTCCGTCGGTGTTGTTAAGTCGGTTATAACAACTGGCTCCGGAGCGAGGATTCTTGTAACCGACAAATTTGTGTTTTTACGCATAAAGCAATAACTGCAATGAAATTTAATACCCATGCAGACAGATAGGTGAAAAGAAGTAATTTAATTGCTAAAGGACTGTGTGACGTGCCTGCCCCGCAGGACGCACATGAGATAAAGACAGATAGCAACGAGGACATACGTCTGCGTAGCGCAGTTGGCAGAGCGACTTATTCCGGAATAAGGGGAATCTGATTCGATGCCCGGCGTGGACAAAACTGACGGAGAAATTTACTTCGTTATAACTGCGTGAATACGATGGGCGAGGAAATAACATAATGGGGCCTATGTGAGTAGGTCGTATGGCCGCCATGCTGGGCTATACATTCAACAACATGGCCTGGCATCGAGTGGAAATGTCGTCGGATGGTGTTCTGAGGTATCGCTGAACATGTATCGTTGACCTGTGTCCGCAGTTATTTGAGATTGCGAGGAGTCTTGCAAAGGCGTTAAGTCGTATGATAATGACGCCCCGCACGTTAACGATTGGGAAGAAATCTGTGAAAAACGCCGTACATTGAAGTATTTGGGCACCTTATCAGCATTTTGGCAGTGGGACGGAGGAGGGCGTTATCTTGTTGAAACTTGGCTACAGGGATACCACGAAGATACGACAACAAAATGGGCTGAAGCACCTCATCGACGGAACGTCGCGCTGTCGTTTTACCCACTATGTATATGAGCGGTGAACGGCTATTGAAACTCATAGTGCCCCAAACTATGACACTAGGCTGAAGCTTGAGGATGGCAGAGTTCTAGCAGTCCACCACGTATGTCTGGTACGGTGCCACTGCAAAAACTGAAAAATCAGAGGTTTCTGAAGAAGATCTCAACCAAGCCACATCAAATGACCAATATCTAAACGTTAAAGAATCACCAGAAAGGTGTTCTATACACAGAACACCTTTCTAAACACCACTCAGAACAACAGTAGAAAGAAGGATGCATACGTTTGGGTTTATCCCAAAGTTCGACCAGTGAGTACCAAATGACCTATCCGGAAGAAATCGTTCGGACAAGATGACCACCTGTCTTTCTTTGCTTTCGCTACACAGAAATGAATCTTTCTTGGAACGATAATTTACGGATGATGAAAAGCTGATCTTTTACAAAAACGTAAAGCGTCAAAGGAATATATGCCGAGATGGAGAGCCTTCTCCATTGACTTCAAGAAGAGCTGCATCCGACAATGGTCTTGTTAAGTGTATGGTGGGATGCCACGTGGATAATCTACTGGGAGCTGCTTGCATCTAACCGAACGATAAATGCTTACTTGTACGCCAACAGTTGGAAAGGCTGAAAACAAAAATCGCAATCCAAGCTTCCAGCAATGGTTAATCAGAGCGGCGTCATCTTGTAACATGAAAACCGCAATACCCCATACAGCTTTAGTCACTCAGAGAAAATTACAGGACATTGGATGAGCAGTCTTATTCTCCACCGTATTCTCCAGAACTTGTACCTACGGACTACCACATTTTTCGATCTCTTCAGAACAAGATCACTGGAAAACACTAGAAAAACCTTCGAAAAATTTCATATCGAAACTTCATTACAAGAGGTTTTTGACTTCAAAACGGAGGAGTGCTATAGAAGAGGAATTCAACTACTACGAGAAATATGGCAAGATATCATACACAATAATGACAATTTTGTAAAAGAATAAAACAACACAAACCCAAAATACTTTTTTTTATTTTAACACAAAAAATAATACAAAAAATAATTTGCAACACAATTTTTTCTTCCCTGCTATAAAAACAGATTGAAGTTTTGCACACACGTAATAAGATGCTCATATGAAACTGCAAACTAAGTCCACAGTATAGCATTCATAAATCCATGTCAGACAAAATCCAGATTTTACGCAGAAATCTGTTCGAGTGTTTTGGCGAAAAACGTAGCAGTAGAAGATCAGAATGGAGATACGCAGTGCTCATCAACGAAATACCACCTTTATCTTGAAAGAAAATGTGATAAGGCACGAGTTAGAAAGTTAATATGATTTATTAGAAGTAGATATGCAAAAGTTCCCGCAACCACAGCTTTAGGGCGCTTGTAGGTGTCTACAGGGCCGGCGACCCGTGCTTTAAGTTCGTACATGGAGCCAAGCCTGGTGTTTGATAAAGTTTATTTGCGGCATTGTTTGCTATTCATGTATAATTTAGGGAAAAGTGTGAGTGAAGCATACGGTTTAATATGTCAGGCGTATGGCGGAACGGTTATGAGTGAGCGGACGTGTCGAGAATGGTTTCCTAGGTTTAAGAAAGGTGATCTAAGCTTGGAAGACAAGCCACGTGTAGGTAGACCGCAGGAACGCGCAAACGAGGAGCTGGAATCCCTGTTGCCGAGGATGCCACACAATCGACCACGCAACTGGCGAAACGTTTGAAAGTGGCTCAATCGACTGTGGTACGGCGTCTAGAAACCTTGGGGAAGATCCAGAAGATTGATAAGTGGGTTCCGCATACTTTAACGGAGCGTAATATTGGTCAACGATTGGGCACCTGCATGTCGTTGCTGAAGAGGTTTCAAGGGAAGAATTTCTTGTGGAAGTTTGTCACCTGGGGCGAAAAATAGGTCTATTGCGACAACCCCTTACACAGGTGATCCTGGGTCTACCCAGGCCAGCCATCAACATCGACTGCAAAACAGGATATCCAGGAGGTAAAGGTGCTGTTGTGTGTGTGGTGAGATATGCAAGGAGTGCTGTACTTCGAACTGTTGAAACCGGGGGAAACAATCACTGCACAACGATATAGCAATCAGTTGATGGAACTGAACGCCGCTATCGAGGAAAAACGTCCATGGACAGGTAAAGGACACCGCTCAGTCATCCTGTTACACAATAATGCCAGACTACATGTCGGTGCCACCATAAAATCAACCCTTGAACAGTTACACTGGGAGATTTTACCTAACCTGGCTTACTCCTCGGACATTGCACCTTCAGACTTTCATCTGTTTCGCTCTATGCAACATGCCCTAGCCCAACAGCGGCTCACCACAGTTTCAGAGGCAGAAAATGTCGTCACTGCGTTCTTGAGCCCAAAACCCGAGTCCTTCTATAACGGGGGCATTTATTTGTTACCTGAAAAATGGCAAAAGGTCATTGATGCTAACGGCCAATATTTCGTTGAATAAATGTGTACTGGTTTCCTGATTGTTCCTGTCTCTTTTCTCCTTAAAATGTCGGAAACGTTTTCATACCCTTAACAGTACCGCTCGTACTCGCGTGAAACGTGAGCAGCAAATCTAGCTGATGCTGTTTGTACGATAATCTTTTGGGAAAAGTCATCATCCTTTTAAACATAATTCGGCGTCTCTGTGTTTCTGTTGTCTCAGCAGACATGTATGATTTTTAGTTGAATAAAGTTTACTGATTTGTAGGTTTATATCCCAAACCTTCACATACTTCCTCGTCAGAGTATAACCTTATATTACTTTACGGCGTTCCAGGGTTTCCTCTTTGTTTGCATAATGCTGCAGTTTCTTTATTGGACCTACATTGAGACGTCAGTTTATTAGATACACCACCCTAGCAGCATTTTGTGCAAATTTTGTCTTACAGAAAAGCCCGAATTTGTCCCAACATGGAACGTACCAGATGTTGGAAGAGTCGTGTAAGCATTTTGTACCATGCGGAAAGATTGAGTGGTTCAGTTGCTGTAAATTAGACCCCGACACAGTCTCCCAAAGAAAAGCCCATTCCACTTCCTCCCGATGGGGTTTTAATTTTAATTAGTGGCCATTGCATGTGTATAAAGCAAGAAAAATTCGTCAATATATTCCTTGAAAAATTTAGTGGTGGCACAAGCTTAGTGAGCAGGTATGTTATGCTGATGATCGTGGTCATCTGCTTGAGAATAATTTACTGCCACGAAGGGATGAATTTGGTCGCCAGTTATGTTCAGGTACACCGTGGTTTTCAGATGTCCTTCCATGGCTATCATGTGGTTAAATGCGAGGCAGAATAACATTTCCGAGTGCAGCACACCGCCACAACAACACTGTACTGTTGACAACTGAGAGGATGGCTCCATTGGCCTCATGTTTCCTGCACCAAATTTGGTTCCTGCCTTCCTCCTGATGCAGAAATGACCTTGCGCCTAGGTGAGCATGATTACTTCTCTTTGTGGACCTTATTCGAATCCTTAATGATGTAATATGGAGGAATTGTTTCGTATCCTTTGCTGACAATATTTACACTCGACATGGTTTTGTCTATTGTATCCTATCTGAGACATTGGCAGATACGAGGTGCGTTCGGAAATAACGCTCAAAACATCAATATTATTGAAGTTTGCAATGATTTCCCGTGTTGTGTTTCTGTTACGATTCTGCCAAATTTCTTTCGCCCCTCTGATTCAACAGCTCTTTTCAACTATAAGATCGATTGGGTGCTGATCTGTCGAATTGATGCTCGAGTAGATCGCCTGCATTATTTATACCGGACACTGCGCTCACATTATGTCTTAGGTGTTGGAATGAGCCATTTATGTAACGAGAATAGATGTACCTAATAAACTCACATCTCATAATAACTGACATCTTGGTGCATATGTACTTCAGAAACTTATGGGACAGAAGCATCATAGACATCGATATCCGCTTCTCAAGGTTTCTTGATTTCTAAACATTTGCTTTTTGTCGCATTGTTTAATTTATGAAAATAACGAATTTGTCGCGCAACATTATAGTCACAGAATAATAGTTAATTTACATTTCATCCAGTGCTCAGAGTGGAGTTATTTAATATTTAAATATTCGGTTAATGCGTAAATTTTTCCACCGCACTATAGGAATGTCTTACATCAAAAGGGAAAACGGAATCAATCAACTAACCCCTCCCCCTTATTATTTATGATAGTGTGTCAGAACGTCTGTGCAGGTCTGCAATGCCATTCTTAAAAAAAGTACAGATTTTGCTTCGAAGAAATCATCAAAGAAATTCTGAAGATCAACATCATTGTTGAGCGTTCTGCCACCGAGTGCATTCGACAGAGATCGGAACAGGTGATAGTCTAAAGGGGCGACATCAAGGGAATAGGCCGGATGTGGAAGGATCTCCCATTTCATGTCCTGAATGGCCAATTTGGTCATGTTTGTATTGTGAGAGCATGTGTTGCCATGTTGGAGAAGAAAGCCAAGGCGCCGATGTGGCCGTTTCTGCTGAATTGCTCTCTCCCCACGGCGGAGTTGCTCATAATAGAGTGCAGCGTTGATGGTCCAATTCCTTGGCAGCATTTCCCAGTAAATAATGCCTTCCATGTCTGACCAGACACACAACATTACCTTTGCAGAATGAAGGTCCGGTTTTGGACGTCGTGTGGGCGTCTTGTTTGGGCTTAACCACTCCCTTTGATGCCTGAAATTCCCATGCAGGCACCACGTTTCACCTCCAGTAATAATACGCGACAGAAAGGGTTTGTGTTGCTGAGAAAATTCGCGATAACGGGCGAGCAAAGAACCCCATATGGCAACACGCTGATTCTTGTTGTCCTCAGTGAGAGAGTGAGGCGCCCAAGACCCTAATTTCCGGACTTTTCCCATACGTTCCAGGTGTCACACCATTGTGGTCTTATCACAGTCCATCTCAGCGGCCAATTTGCACGTGGTTTGACGCGGATTCAAGTGGATGAGATGGTTCAAACGATCCTCATCGAAGGGAGATGGACGACCTGAGCGTACATAGTCGTTAACTTGCCACCTCGGAACCTCTTAAACCACTAGCGGTCTGTCCTCGGAGCAATTGCATCCTCCCCATACACAGCACAAATTTGTCGAATAACCTCGGCTGCGGCTGTGGGTCTCTTGTTAAACTCGTAGAGAAGCAGATGTCGGAAATGCTCATTCCTCTCTACTTGACACTCCATACTTCCGAGCCTGAAAACTAAAAAACCACGAGCCACAATCACACAACGCAATGTGATTTAGATACACGATATTACTGACGACATTTTAATATACAACTGGCCATCTGCAGCGTCACTACTGATCTTGGAAACACTCGTGAAATAAAACGGCATGAACTTATGCATCAACCTAATATTACGACAAACACGAAAATGAATGGTTATTACATCAGACACAAAAAGGTAGCGAGCTTCAGGCGATCCTTAGCCACTACATGTAAAACACAAGAGAAGTGTCAACCAAGACATGCAGAATAAACCGCTTTCCAGGTAAGTCATGCACTTCTCGGTCGCTCCTGAATGAAATAATATTAGAATTACCCATTACACGAAATTTAAAGGCTTGCTTGAAAGCAATTCAAAGTAAACAGTTGAATTGCTTTCCAGCAGGCCGGCATGCAATGATGCTGTCTCCATGGAACTACCAATGATGTGGTAGCATTATTAACCCGTTTTAGCGGCTAATGTACCTGAACCAAAATATGCCAAAACTTTTCTGGCTCCCCAAACAGAAATGTTCACGTAGGTGCCAATTTTTTCAGAAGCTATGTCAAAAGAATTCGTTACCTCCTGTTATCTCAGCAGTAGTGACCATAAACGTAACAGTGGTAACAAGAAAGATGACACCGAATTTTCGAGTGTAATAAGCATGTCTTTTGAATCCGTTCTGACGCAAATTAAATTTATCAAAGCTATTCAAAGTCAATGGAACCGGTATCGAAAGCAGTAGTATCTGACGGAAGAAAGAAGTTTTTCAATCGGGATTTTAATCCCTCAGATATTGCTGTAAACGGAATCTTGAGCTTACGCCCTCTGGTTGCAGACTTGTGCGTTAAGAAAAACATGAATTTATATGAGAAACATTTCGCACCAGAAACGCTCTCCAACACAGAAATATTTTTTAAATCGGGCTCTTAGAAACAGAGATATCGACAAAAATAAGATGTGACTTTACGTCCCCTGGTGTGAAAACCATGCATTCTTTTAGGAAGAAAATATTCTCCAAAGGTTTATCCATATGAGCCGTATCGGTTCAAGAGAAAAAAATTTAGCCGAGTTTTCAGGATCCCAGATTTTGCTACAAATACATCAGAAGCAGGTATTAACACTTATGCCACCTGGTGGACAAACCATTCTTTACCAAACATTAGAAATTATGTGAAAAATATTTTCCATCACGTCTTGAATGCGGTACAGGAAGAAGTTTTCAAATCGGAGTTTTAGGAGCAGAAATAACGTAGAAAACGCAATTTACCTTTGTGCCCCCTAGCGGAAAGTCTATGATTTACTTTAAAATTTTGAATTTATAGGAAAAGCATTTCGCATCGGAAACACTATCCGACAAAGAAGGAATTTTTCAAATCGGACTCTTAAAAGTAGAGATATTGACAAAAATGAAATATACATCTAAGCCTCCTGGCGTAGAAACTACGCATTATATTAAGAAGAAAATGTTCCTAAAAGGTTTGTCAACATGAGTACTATCGGTCAACAAACGACTTTCTTTCAATCGAATATAGTAGCGGAAATTAAGAGTTACGCCACCTGGTGGCCCCAGTTTTGTACAAAAATTAGAAATTATGTGCAAAGGATTTCGCACCAGGATCTGTATCCGGTGCACAAAGAACTTTTCAAATCGGAGATTTAGAAACAGAGATATAGGGGGAAACGCAAATTACCACTACGCCCCCTAGCGGAAAGTCTATGAATTACTTGAAGATTTTGAAATTATATGGAAAATATGTCACACTGAAAACACTATCCAACAAAGAAGGAATTTTTCAAATCGGACTCTTGGAAGTAGAGATATTGACAAAAATAAGATATACATCTACGCCCCCTGGCGGAGAAACTGTGGAATATTTTAAGAAGAAAATATTCCGAAAAGGTTTATCGATGTGAGTGGCATCAGTCCACGAAATAATTAGTTCAATCCATATTTTAGAAGCTCAGAGTTTATGGCACATACATCAGAAGCAAAAATTAACACTTACGCCCCCTGGTGGCTAAAGTGTTCTTTACCCAATATTAGAAATTATATGCAATAGATTTTCCAACAGGAGGTGTATCGCCGTCCTGGTGGCGCAGTGGTCTAAGGCGCTGGCCTCTGATCATTCGTCCGAACGGGGTCCGTGTTCAAATCCCGTGAGGCATGGATGTTGTGATTGTCTTACGGCACTAGCTCTCTCCCTTCCCTGGAACCAGTGACCCTAAATTAGGGACGGGCGACTGCTCATAGCCCATTGAGTTGCTCACGGTGGTCGTTAAACCTTCAATCAAAAAAAAAAAAAAAAAAAAAAAGGAGGTATTTCCGCAGTAGAAATGTTTTTCAAATCGGAGCTTTAGAAGAAGAGTTATCGGGAAAAATGTAATTTATTTTTACGACCCCTAGCGGGAAGTATATGCGTAATTTGAAAAAGTAACTATATCTAAAATACTCTTCGACATAAATGGAATCGAAAGATAAAATAATTTTTTCAATCGGATGTTTAGAACCAAATATGTGGAATAAAGCGTATTTTTGAATTCGACATCATCTGCATTTACGCCCTCTAGCGGCAAAATTGTACATCGTATAAAAAAAACGAAATAAAGGATCATCATTCGCATATTTCAAGCTTCCCAATGCAAAAAGAATTTTTCAAATCGGATTGACAGTTGCAGAGATATCGTGGGCACAGACGGACGGACTGACAAACCGATAACATAAGCACGATCTTTTATTACAAAAAACGTGCTGGAAAAGGTTCTCCCTTCTAATCCTTGATCTTATGTTCCATGGCCCAAGGCATGACTGGGAATGAAGAGTCGTCCTGACACGGACATCATGCCCCTTGGGTGAAACAAGTGACTGAAACCTCTTTTGTATCCCTTCTTAGGTTCGTCGCCATTGTTTCCGCCCGTTTAGCAGGTGATCAATCAGAAACGATTAGTGTCAATTTTCCTCCTATGAGCAATTTGAATAAAAAAACTATACAACGCTTTCTGATGCGCAGGTTGACTTATTCCAGCAGCCTTCGGCCCATTTCTCAGACAGCGTATATGTTCGTTCGAACTGATTTCAGCACATTTTGTCAACCTCGAGTTAACTCGTCCCAGCCGGTTAAAGGGTGGAAACACGTCTCTACATTGCACGTAATCGTATGATTAATAACATGTAATAACATTCGTCATGTGTTCCACGATATTTTCAAAAAATCATAATTGTTTCTTAAGGTGTCTAATTTTTTGCATTTTATATATAACCTATTCCTTGAATAATCCTCCAAGTGGAGAATGCTTGGGACTTTCTGCATACTGTTTTACCCCACAAAATAAATACGTTTATGCGACGCTATAATCGTTTTATAAACATGATTCTCCCCGTTTTCATCTCTGGTACAAAGAATATCGTTTTTTCTCCGACTTTGAACAAAACCATTACGAAAAAAAAAATACTTCAATAGTTCTAGAAAACATTTTAAAAATTAGTCCCCAAGAAAATGTACGTTTCTTCAAAGACCTGAAATCCTTTGGCGACACATTGATCTAATTAGATCTCTATGAATTCTTTTTAGAAAGATTGACTTGCAGGTGCTGTTCAACTGGAGGATTTCGACTTGTATTTCAGAAACATTTAACTGTAATGTTTGTAGTTTTTCAACAATCGTGTTTCTATTTGTAGATTTGGGTTATCCTTTGCTTCTTCGTTATTATTATTATTATTATTATTATTATTATTATTATTATTATTATTATTGTCATCATTTACTTCATGAGTCTTCTGCTTTCTTAGTGAGCAAAAGGAGCCGCGTCCTAAATATCTGCGTACTCAATCAATTTAAACAAAAAGAAGTAAATAATTAAACAACCATGCATGTTTCCTCCTCTTCCAAAAAAAAAAAAGAATAATTCCTATAGCATCTTTTAATAGGGAATCGGAAATAAAAAGTACGAGGAATTTGTGAGACAGCTGGAATGATCAAAACATCTTTGCGATTTAACAGTAAATGGATCTCTGATGCAACAGAAACAGGACCAAAAATGTAATTTAGAAATTTCTTAGAAAGTAGAGAGAAGAAAGTAAATTGTTTCTAAAAACAGAAAGGAATTGAGAGTTGATATAAGCTTTCCCTTGTGTACGGCTGTCTTTGTTCCATTTCCGGATATCACAATCCTTTTTGTCTCTGCATGATTAGGTTTTAAATATTTTCTTATTTGCTGCAGTTTTATGAGAAAAAAAGATGATCAATTATTACATTGTCAAAACTGACGTATATTTCATTTCAGTTTTATGTTTTATTTGCTAAGTCAGCTCCATTTTCTATTAGCATTTCTACAGCAAGAACAAAGTGAAATAATCTATGTGGAAACAGAATTCCTTGGCTCAAAATTAAAAAAAAATTCTATGCTTCGTACGAACGTATTCCCAGAAAAGCCTTTAAAGCATTTTGATCCTTGACGTACATGCGCGGCTGATGGAAATTTTCAAAAATTAACTAGAAATTCTGTTATTGGCCCACCTTGAGGAAAAGCGAAGTAGAAGTGTATTTCGACTTTAGTTTAGCCCTTAATTTTCTTGAATACGTGACTTTGACTATAGCTGAAAATGAAGTAACAATAAGGAAGCCATCTCACTCAGTGATTGATGTGTTTTCGTTATTAATGTTGCTTAATTTTTAGGATTCCATTTTTCCAAAATCATGTGGAAATTTTTAAATGCTTCTGAATATATGCCACTTTTAAGAAGAATTTTCTGTATGTCCTTTGACATTTTCGACATGCTCTTTTCTAGTTATTGCTTATGACATGCAATGAAAGCACAGTTTTTATAAACACACTGATCATTCAGAAACCTTCCCTACCCCATTCAATAAATCGACCAGCCGCAACCTCTTGGTAGCTATGAATATTCAGATACCAACAATATTGCGACCAGCCTCAATCTCTTGGGAATTATAAATGGCCAAATTAGGTAAAAATAACGAAGCCACTTCACTCAGTGAGGGAGCTTCGTAATTGTAACCAAATTTTCAGTATTCCGTTTTTTCCGATATCTTGATAGCGAAACCCCTCAATCAGTGAGGTGGCTTTGTTATTGTTACCTAATTTTCAGTGGTACGTTTTTCCAAAATCTTGTGGAAAATTTTTAAATGCTTCTTAATATATGCCACCTTTAAGAATTTTCTGTATAACCTTTGAAACTTCAGACATGCACTTTTCTATTTATTCTTGACGACATACAATGAAACCACAGTTTTTATAAATACAATGACCATCCACAAGACTTCCCAACTCCACAACAGTAATGCGACCAGCTGCAATCTCTTGGGAGGTATAAATGGCAAGATATCTACCTGTTGTACAGCGTTGGCCGTGGATGGCCTAATAGTCAACGTTTGTGTCTGCTACGGAAAAACCTCTGCTTCGATCCCAGGGCGGTATGAACGCTCGAACAACTAAATATCCTTTGTGTGTCGGATAGGCACGTTAAGGCGTCGAACCTCAAGTACTGCCCCCCGGTTATAAATAATGGGGGCCTTTCTTCCCCTTCCTACCTTACTTCCACATGACTTTCCTGTCAGGAACTGTAGAACAAATTTCTAGCTTCCTGCACCTGAAGGTTGTTTAAGACCTGGGGTCAGACACTCCCTTCTTAAAATCTTGTAAGTATATACATGTATGATCTGTTGTGTAGCGTATCTGAGATTCAGATAATGGGTAATCATAGTCATCTGAGCGAGTTCTGTTTTGGCAAGATAGTCGATGTGACGACAAAGAGGAATGCTCCATTTCCGTCAGCGTAAAACCTTCGGATTTCCGTGTGAGAACGCCGTACATATGTACCAAGACCACATGGAAATCGCCAGCGTTTAAAACAAATATAGCGGTGATCGGGCCATTATTTCCGAGGTAAGAGAAAGAGACGCCTCATCTATGTCCAAAAGGAAGGCCATAAGTGAGAGGAATCGGCAAGGCATCTATAAAGGTTTATGGAAAGGCCATAAGTGAGAGGAATAAGCAAGGCATCTATAAAGGTTTTTGGAAAGGCCATTTGATGTACGATAGTAAAACTGGACAGATTCTGTCAGTCGATGCCCAGATCAAGTACCCTGTCTTTGGGTTATAACTTTGGTTATAAGTGCACGTCTTTGGGTTATAACTTTGCAGTGGGATAAGGACTACGGTCATTGAACCATGGAATTCTGGAAATGAGTATCTTCGGTCCAACGAACTGGAGATTCTAATTACAACACTCCTATCGGAGGGTACGTGTGTGTGGCGTTAACGATACGACGCAATGGATCCCAAATGCCAATTTGGGGTATTATATCCCGGGAAGGAGGTGTAATATTCTGAGGCGTGTTTACGTGGGCCCCCATGGAGCCTATTGTACCCCTAAGACCATTATTGTCGCAAAAGGCTATGTTGACGTATGATCAGACCACCTACACTTATTCATGGCTATGCATTCAGCATCGCAGGATGCCTCCTTCCAACTAGGTAATCCCCCCTCCCCCTACCTGTCATCACTCTCCTTTGGTGAAGGATTGGTTGGTGAAGCCTACCAGTGAGTTAAGATTGCCCAACGTCCCTCTCACTCTCTGGATCTTTACCCAGTTGAGCATCTGGTATTGATGGCTATCCATTTCCCACAGTAGAATACTTTCTTTCAAAAACAAATACCCAATCTCATCGCACTCCTTCCTCGAAGGATTGGTTGGAGGTGATTTCCCGTGCATTCGTTACCCTCTCATTCGACTTCAGTAAAAGGGAACGAAAGAAAATATGCTCCCGATACCAAAATCCACCGCCGGCACTGTTCTGTAATCATGGGACACAATACCACTAAAACGTTCCCCACACATGGTTGAGACTATGCTCCGACGTGTTGCTATTGTTGTGGGAGAAAACGTAGACCTACGCATTATTAGGAGGTGGGGATAGGGTGGCATCGGAAAATAATGATTTACTCAGGGAAGATTTATAGATAAGCATTATGAAGGCCACAGAGTGAGTGATATTGCCAGGAAGTAAGGAATCACACATGGTGAGAGCTGCATTCAGGCTCTGGGAAGCGTTTCAAATTAATGCAAATGTGTTCGACAAGCATGCTAGGAGGTTTCCCTTGCTTGACTACGACGCTTGCAGGCAGAATTTTAGTTGTAACATCAAAATGCAATCGCCGCACCACGGCGGGTCAGCTTGCTAGTGACCTCCATTCCAGCGCAGGAACGCGGATATCCCGACAAACTGTGGTAGGACGTCTGCGACATATAGATCTACATGCTCGAAGGTCTGCGTCCCTCTATCCTGAGCTCAACGTAGCGTAGGTTTTTAGCCGTGTTCTATCTACAGAAATTGGAGACGACATCAATGGGCCCATGTACTCTTCGCAGATGAGAGTCGTTTGAGTATGTCCTCGGATTTTAGACGTCAATTGATCTGGCGTAAAAGTGGTACCGTGTACCGGCGCTAGAATGGCGCAGGAAAGGGACATATATCGTCCCACACCATGACCTCGTCGATGACGGGATCATGGTGTGGGACCATATCATGATTAATGAGCGCACAGAGCTGTAGGTGCTGCAAAATGGGACTATGACGGGCGAATGAAATTGCAACGAAGTTCTTTTAGGTCATACTCGGTTAGTCCTTAGTGTTGTAGGCGAAGACTTCCTGTTCATGAATGACAACGTGACACCTCATCATACGGCAGCAGTGCAGACAGTTCTTGAGACTGAGGATATTCATCGCATCGACTGGTCAGCATACTCCTTAGATCTCAACACCATCGAACACGTCCGGGATGCAATGGTGCTTGAAACACCTCTCCGGGAAACAAGCAGGGCTTCATCCGTGCTCTGTGGGATGAGTGGGCCAAGTTGCCTCAGGAACTCCTGAATAACGTGATGCTCAGCATGCCACGATGTTGTGAGAGCTGCATTGCAGTTCGGGGTAAACACATCCCACACTGAAATGTCTCTCCGCCTAGTTGTCGGTAAGCATTGTACATCCGTTCCCAACTATGTCCTTCGGAAGTTTTTAACTTTTGCGTAAATACTGATCACAGTGGAATTTGTGCATCATTTATAAACAATGTTTGGTGTGTTTTCATGTGTACTTATACTGGCAATATTATTGTTTCTCCATTCGGCTGCGGTCATGTATTGTTGTTCTTATACAGATAAAAATCTAGTGTATCCTTAGGTTTTGGACAGCAGTATACTACAGATCTAGTCGTCTTACTAGATGGTCAGACTATCGTTGATGAATACAAATAATGTATACCAAGATACAAGAGACCCCCGCCGCCCCGTTGGCGCAGTGGTCTAAGGCGCTGGCCTCTGATCATTCGTCCGTAAGGGGTCCGGGTTCGAATCCCGGTGAGGCATGGATGTTGTGTTTGTCTTACGGCACTGGTTCTCTCCCTTCCCTGGAACCAGTGACCCTAAATTAGGGACGGGCGACTGCTTATAGCCCATTGAGTTGCTCACGGTGGTCGTTAAACCTCCAATAAAAAAAAAAAGTACAAGAGACCCGGAAAATCACCATTTGAGAAATGGAAGTATCATATTTGAAAGCTTGCTTGCAGGGATCATTTAGGAAACAAGTGCGTGGAACACAAATCTGTGAAAGGAACTGAGAGAGTTATTCTTCTTGCAGAATTATATCATAATTAATAATTATGGTTAAGATTATGTTTAACATTTGACGCCTAATTTAGTGCGCACTGATTACTATTTAAATTTTTATACGACACTCAACTGATTTCCGCTGACGGAACACTTTTGCGCAGCTGAAATACGAAAATGTGTAGCTACGTTATGTTTGGCTGCAGCTTTCTAACTAAAGGGGCTAGAATGTTTTAATACTTGAAAAGATAAAAATTGGGTGAAACTAAAACTCTCATACCGACACTGAAACTCTCACACCACCAAGGGTTTTGGGAGGACACTGGCGGAAATCGTAAAATGTGTAAAATCGTTTCAAGTAATTATTTTAGCGTTTATGTAGGAGTAATTAACTTTTCTTCTTACATGCATTAAGCATTAAACTGCTAGAAATTATGTTATTTAATTATAACTTCAAAACCTTTTGCTGATTTATGTGCAAAACCTAAATGTGATCTTTTGTAAATAAATATAACCCAAGGAAACGTATGAACAGAGAGGTAGTAGCACAAAGGTTTCTGGGAAAAACAGCGATATTTCTATGTTTATAAATGTTTCTGAATTAACTGAGGGTGCTCGGGTATTGTTCTTATATTTTACTTAAATTTAAAAATAATTTTAAACATTAAAATAGCTTTTCTTTTCAAGAAACAAATGTGCAAAATAATTTTGCCAGATATTATATTTAGGAGACAGCAAACTGACTATTCAATTTTAAGGTTACAAATGTTTGTCAGACGTAGGCATATACAGGGAAATACTAAGAACTCGAAATTTTATGCTCAACGATACATTCAGATGAAATTATATCTTAATTCCAAAACTTGTTACTCGACCCGCATATTATCGGCTGTGCAGGTTGTAACAGTTTTTATAATTCTAAATCATGTTTTTTGCAAGAATCTTAAGATTTAAAATAAAGAAACAGCAAACCACGAATTAACGATCATTCTGTTTTTCATAATATTGATTTTAAATTAAACGCTCGTCAAATGCATTTAACTTTCACCAGAACTGTCTCTTTCGTACCAGTTTAAACTCTTTCTTCTATTCGGATATCTGCTTCCATCGGTTACACGAAAGCTTTCTTTGCTTGTTCAGCAATTAGTTGCATTAGTAAAAATGCGATCTTCCTCTAAGAAAGACGAAGATTCTAAAGAAGGATGCATTGGACTAAGTTATTCTTTTTTGTAGTGGATAACAATCACCACAAGAATGACGATTCGTGCAATTGTGGATCTCTACGAAGCCCAACTTTGCCCCTAGAAAACGTAACCGCATTTTTAAGATTTGGTACAATGTGTACACTCCTGGAAGTCAAATTTGAAAATCTCTTTTTGAAAATTAGCTGTGAACTAAGATATAACATGCGAAAATTTCTACCTAGTATATGCACTTTGCATTGTGAAACGCAATGTTTCTCCGCATAGTTACAGAGATGTACGCTTCTGTGTTGTAATTTACGGAAACGAACATCTTTTCCAGTATATCACTGAAGTGGAAATATCCGATTGGAAAAATTGTTATTTTGATGAAGGAAACGTTTATTGCATCTCAGTAACTATATTATTAGCTGTAGAAAGCATATTATTAGTTTTTTTTTTCAGGAATTCAACATTATTTGTACAATAGTGTAATTTCCTCACTGCGGCTGTGTAGCTGGTGGAAGTACGAGATCAGTATTAGATAAAATAAGAATGGTACAAATTAAAGTACGAGATAAGATAAATATGGTAAAAGATAAGTACATGGGCCAGAGGGCCAAGGTGGGGTGTAAACATATTTTGCTTGCTTGCACAGATAAACGATGGAAGCGGGTGGAAAACATTTCAGTTTTTACTATTAGGGACTTATAATTGCTTGTTTCTTAACTGTTTCATAATTTTATCTTTATACTTATTAAAAAGCTGATTCAGTATAAGAATAATCTACTTTGGACTTTTTAGATCCGATTAGTGAATTTTCTAACAAAGAAAGCTTAAAAAGTTATCTCTACTTAAGCAGTTTCGTGAACATTATTCGTACAATAGTGTAATACACTCAAAAATTCTTTTGTTTCTTCTTGATCTTATCTTTGTAAAAGACATTACATTTATACAACTTAAGACGATTCATTTTCGCTAAATTGTTGCATACCATTCAATAAAACATATTTAAATATCATTGTAAATTTAATTTTTCAAATGATTTCACTCAGAGTACAAGTTAGTGTATCTACGAAATCAGAAGGAAAACACGAACAGCATACCAGTACCTTGCTGTGGAATAATTTAGAAAAGAGCAGACAATGACTTGTGATGTAATATTTTCTTTAATAATGAAAAACTATTTTATATGTAATCACACTGCAGGCCATAAACTATTACATATATCATCAGCGTCAACCATTATCAATCAAGGTCTCCCCAAATTCCTTCCAAAACTTCCTGTCTTAAGCCAGCCTCCTCCCTGTCAGAACGATATGCTTCCAAATTTCATCCAACTTTTCCCCACACGTCCAAGGGATACTCATATTGATATACTTAAAAATAGTATATACATTTTAAACATTAAACAACTATAATATGGTCTTAGTTTCAATTTACGTATTTAAATACAATAAGCTTTGGTTAATTCAGTTAATTTCAGTCTTCAATGCATAATTAGACTTGCTATGTTTCGTTGAGCAATGTCTCAGTCCAACTATACAGGTTGCCTTGCTAATCTTAGCGGCATCATTAGTTCTCTGCTAATTTTTTTAGTCATTGTAAATGTTGGTGACACTATTTTTTCAGTCCCCTTTGGACATTTCTCTTAAAAATATGGCAATAGTTTTTTCATTCCAGGTAGTGTGGATGCAGCAAGAAGGAACTTTTCTCTTGTAAGTCTGCATGAAACGTTATGGTTTTGCGTTTTGTCCATAGGTTCACTTTTGTTTGTTTTTCTTGTAACATTTAATTTTTTTGGTCTGCACTTTATAACGATTGTTTTTGGCTTTTCGCTTCACGTCTTTTTTTTTTTTGAAGCATGTTTAGTGTTTCAGTCGGGCATTCTTTTGTTTATTGTGTTTTTATTTTTCGATTTTCGATTTTAGACTTGGCTCATTTTGTTTAATTTTGTCCCTTCTTGCATGCACGATTTTGCATTTCTTGTTCTAAAATTTGGTGTTTATTTTGATTTCTTTTTCTCGTTCGTGTATTTCTAGGTCTTTGTCTGGACCTAGTGGCATTTGCTTTGACTCTCGCCAGGTTTCTTTTTTTGAAGTGATATCAGCGTTGCTCTAGGGAGTTTTTTGGTTTATAAGTGTTCGCTCAGTATTTAATTTTGAATCTGCTGGCTTGAAAATATCAGGAA
Organism: Macrothele yani; assembly: GCA_039090855.1. Taxonomy (NCBI): domain Eukaryota; kingdom Metazoa; phylum Arthropoda; class Arachnida; order Araneae; family Macrothelidae; genus Macrothele; species Macrothele yani. The sequence goes on along the minus strand of CM076989.1, from coordinate 141,169,532 downwards.
ATATTTATTATAAATCATGTAACATTTTTGTTAAGCTTTCTTCAACCTTTTGACGCCAATCGTGGTCTTAACAAAGTGTTTGGCCAGCACGATAAGCTTGTAAGATCAAAAGAAAAATTAATACTTTCAGTAAGGTACTGTGAATTAAAACTCATTATAAGGGTGCTCTTACCTGTTCAATCGGGTCTGATTCACTTCGTCGACACTCATTTCGTCGACGCCACTTCGTCGACAGGTACATTTCGTTGACACTCACTTCGTCGACACTATACAGTAAATGCAAACAGTCGATTCCTAAAAAACCGAAAAAGTTCAGAACCAACAAATTTGGTGTACTATCTCATGGTACTGTAACTCAGATCGCAGACGGTGTTTGGAAGAGGTCGGGCCCGGCGTGAAAGGGGCCCCAATACAAAATTTTCGTAAAATCTACAGTTTTCAATTTAGAACCACCAAATTTGGTATACTATCTCATGGTACTCTAACTTAGACCGTGCACAGTTTATGGAAGGGGTCGGAGGTCCGGGATCAAGGGTCCCCATACAACATCTACAGTTTTCAATTTAGAACCACCAAATTTGGTATACTATCTCATTGTATTCTTACACCAACTTAGACCATAGACTGAAGAGACCGGGGCCCGGTTTCAAGGGGACACATACATTTTCGTCAAATCTATAGTTTTCAATTTAGAACCACCAAATTTGGTATACTATCTCATGGTACTCTAACTTAGACCGTGCACGGTTTTTGGAAGGAGTCGGAGGTCCGGGATCAAGGGTTCCCATACATTTTCGTAAGATCTACAGTTTTCAATTTAGAACCACCAAATTTGGTATACTATCTCATTGTATTCTTACACCAACTTAGACCATAGACTGGAGAGACCGGGGCCCGGTGTCAAGGGGACACATACATTTTCGTCAAATCTACAGTTTTTAATTTAGAACCACCAAATTTGGTATACTATCTCATGGTACTCTAACTTAGACCGTACATGGTATTTTGAAAGGGTCGGGGCCCGGGGTCAAGGGGGCCCCATACAACATTTTCATAAAATCTACCGTTTTCAATTTAGAACTACCAAATTTGGTATACTATCTCATGGTACTCTAACTTAGCTCGCAGATAGGGTATTAAAGCGCAGAATTGTGTTGCAGTTCTTAAGTAAAAAATGGAAATTTTTGAGAAAATTTTGTATGGGGCTCCCTTTACCCCGGGCCCAGACCCATTTTACGAAAATTTTGTATGGGGCCCCCTTGACCGCGGGGCCCGACTCCTTCCGTCTATGGCCATGAGATAGTATGCCAAATTTGGTGGTTCTAAATTGAAAACTAGATTTTACGATAATGTTGCATGGGGCCTCTTGAACCCGGGCCCCGACCTCTTCCGTCTATGGTCTAAGTTGGTGTAAGAGTACAATGAGATAGTATACCAAATTTGGTGGTTCTAAATTGAAAACTAGATTTTACGAAAATTTTGAGGAATCGACTGTTCGCATCTATAGTGTCGACGAAGTGAATGTCGACGAAATGTACCTGCCGACGAAATGAGTTGTCGACGAAGTGGCGTCATCGAAATGAGTTGTCGACGAAGTGGCGTCGTCTAGATGAGTGGTCGACGAAGTGATTGTCGACGAAATGAACGAGACCGGTTTAATCGTAACTTGAGATATGGGCGTGTCAGTTAGAAAATTCTCTCATTTTTTTCATTACAAGCTAATCGTAGCAGAGACCCAGTTTACTAGGTCTTTGCGGAAAGGAGAGATTTGTCCATGCTGGTACTTAAAAAAGCCATTGACGGCAGTCTCTGTTTTTCTGCATTGTTTACCCTACTTCCTTTTTCTGCATTGTTTACCCTACTTCCTTTTTCTGCTTTTTCCCGTTGTGACGGTTTTAGCGTTTTTCTTTTTGTTCGTTTTTTTAATTTGTAATCCTGCTGTTTTTTACTTGGCTGTACACACACACACACACACACACACACACACACACAAGATCGAGTCATATTATTGTGACCACCAGTTAATATCCAGAGTAACCGCCGTGTGCAGCGCGGATATCAGCTAGACAGGCTGGGATTGATCCAATAAGGTGCTGGAAGGTGTTCACACGTAACTGCAGTGCATCTGACAGCTGCTGGAGGATGCGTGGTGGAGGATCCATAGAGCGAACAAGATCGAGGTGGTCCCACAGATGTTCAATTGGGTTTATGTCTGTGGAATTAAAGGGCCAGGGAAGTACTTTGAAGTATCAACCGTGCTCTTCCAACCATTCTCGGACATTTCTATCTGTGTGACACGTCGCATTGCTGTTCTGGAAGATCCCATCCGCCCCAGGGAAGACAAGCGACATGTATGGCTGTACCTGGTCTGCAAGGAAAGATTCATAAAGAATTCGGTCCATAGTGCCTTTCACAGGTGTGAGTAGACCCAGAGAATACCAATGAAAACATTACCCAGACCATAAAGCTAAGCCCACCAGTTTGTGTTCTTCCAGCAATGGTTGAAGAGTGTCTGTTCTCCGATGTTTCTTACCTTATACGCCAACGTTCATCCGTTCGATGAAGCAGAAAACGTGGCTCATCGGAGAAGGCAAACCTTTGCCAATCAGCGGAGGTCCAATTCCGATACTGCCGTGCAAATGTAATCCTTTTCTGCCGATGCTCGTTCGTTAGTATAGGTGCATTGACCATCCGTCTGCATCGGATCCCCATACGCAGCAGGGTCGCTGAACTGTCGTTTTAGACACACTTCCGGTAGCCCCCTGGTTCATTCGGCCAGTGAGTTTCTCCATTGTAGCGTGTCGATCAGCTCTCATGCACCTTCGAAGCCGACGTTCACCTCTCACATCAATAGCGCGTGGTGCTCCGCAGTATCCACGTCACTCATTCGCAACGGTACCATTTCTCCAATCACGATACATTTTAACCACAGCAGCACGTGATCAGTTCACAGACTGTGCTGTTTCAGTTATACTGCCACCCTTGCGCCTATTCTATCGCCTAAGTGGCACCCGAGGGTAACTATATTAAGTGTGTACAATGACTGTACCATCGACGGACGTACCAGTACTCAGAAGGCAAGCTAACCACACATACCATTGATGACTGGGATCGATGTAGACTGTCCTGGCTCATACAGACCAACTGCTTGGTAGTAGCGACCCAAATCCCATCCAGATTAAATGTCGGAAGCCCAAATGGCGTTATCGGGCGAACGGTATGGTGTACGCTGCATAGGCTACGGGAGCCGACGCTCTACACGTCTGCCACTGTTGACTGTGCGTCATAGAAATTAGGCCTCGCCTGGTGCACATCAAAACTGGACTTCTGCAGAATTCCACCGTGTCGTGTTGTCAGATGAATCCCGCTTTCAGCTGTACCGATCAGCTAAAAGCGGGATTCGTCTGACAACGTCGACAGCGTGGCTTCGTCGAGCCCGGTCGGCCCTGTTCAAGACGGTGGTGGTTCTGTGATGATTTGGTTACCCTTCTCATGTGACACATTACTATACCGTGCAAATTAATTGGGACAAGCTATTTTATTCTCGGAATTGTAATGTGATCGCCAGTTGATGTCGGAAACCCACGTAAATCGGTTTTATCAGCTGTGAGGTGGTGTGACTGTTAGAACTTGATAGTAAGAATGTGGTTTGACCGGTTTAAAACAGGAAATAGGCACTTTAGCTTCCGTTGTGAGCTTTCGTGTGTGAGAGGTGGATGTTAGTTTTTGCTCTCTGTGAGTACGTGTTGCTTTCGTGTATTGAAAAATGGGTATTTCCCTAAGGAAGCGTGCAAAAATAATTGCTCTGAAGGATCACACTTCTATGACACTGAGAGATATCGCTTCTGCAGTTGGTGTAGGCAAATCAAATGTATCAAGACTGCTTACGCGATACAATGCATCTGGATCATCGTCTCCAAAAAGGAGAGGTAAATGTAAAAAAAACCCCGAAAAACAACTCCACGAACCGATGAATATCTAATCAGAAATAGTAAAATGACCCCCCCCAAAAAAAAAAAAAAAAAAAAAAAGAAGCACCTACCTTCAAAGAGATTTATTGGCTAGTGGTTGTGATGTTAGTGATTCAACTGTACGCCGGAAGTTGGCCGAAAGGCAAGAAGACCAACGAAAAAACAATATTTGAACGCGAAAATGAAGATAAAACGTTTAGCATGGGCCAAAAAATATAAATCATGGACTGCTGACGACTGGGAAAAGGTAATTTTCAGTGATAAAACTCATTTATTTGTGCAGAGTTACCAAACAAATGTCGTTAAACGAAGCAACTGTGAACCCTTAAGACCTGACCATCTGTTTCAGACCTGTAAAACACCCTCTAAAACAGATGTTTTGGTGTTTTTTCACATCAAATGTCACTGGAAGCTTAGTTCCTGTTCAAAGGTATGATGAATTCAGCCAAGTACGTAGAAATATTACAACGTAGGATTGTTCCATTCTTGCAAACTTTTGACGGGACATTTCAACATGACTTGGCCCCATGTCACAATTCGAAATTGTTCAAGAATTTCATGCTGGAAAATCAAATTCATTTGTTTCATTGGCCTGGAAATTCACCTGACTTAAATTCCATAGAAAACTTGTGGAATATTTTGAAGAGACGTTTAGGTAAAATGGACTGTACAACCAAAGAACGCATGCTAACGAATGCTATAAAAGTGAGGTTCCACGATTATGAAGTCAAAAATATGTGCACTCAATTAGTGGAGTCAATGCCGAAACTAATTCAAGACGCCATTTCTGCTAAAGGAGGACATACTTCATACTAATACAGGAATTTATCAGTGTATATCAAGGCATAGAATGATATAAAGGCATAGTTTTGTAAAAAGAGTTATTTTTTTACTTTGTCCTAATTAATTTGCACGGTATAGTAGATCCCTTAGTATGTCTGGAGAAGATATTAACAATTGAGTGTGTTATCAGCATGTGTTAGCTGATCACCAACACGCTTTCATGGCCTTCACGAATACTGCGGCATAGGATCTGTTTCGGAAGGCGCCGCCCCAACGGGCCACAACTACCCAGGCTTGATTTGAGTTGAGAGCAATGCTGCACTAATCTAGGTTTGAAAGTATCCAGTCCTCCCTCCGCACAGGGTGTCCGGATTTATAGCCTTTGGAAGCTCTCCGTGAAACCGTGGAGCCGAACATCAAGGGCGTGGATCCTGGACTAACCACTCGGGTGGAGTTGTGCAAAAATATTGCAGCAGGCATGTTTGCCATTATCTCCGAAAATCATCCGGTATCTAGTAAAATCAATGGCTCGCCATGCACAGGATTTTATTCGCGCTAGAAGAGGATCAATACGCTATTAGGTAGGTATATCTAATGCCTTGTTCACTGAGTGGCCTAGTGGTCAACGTCCGTGAATGCCACGAAGATACCCCAGGTTCGATCCCGGGCAGGTGCGAACGCTCGAACCACTAAATATCATTCATGCGTCGGATGGGCACGTTAAGCCTTCGGACCCCGGATACTAGCCCCCCGCTAGTAAATAAGGACTTCTTTCTCCCCCTTTCTACCTTACTCCAGTGTCACTTTCCTATCGGGCACTCTAGCCCAAATCTCCTAACTTCCTATTTCTAAGGGTTCTTTAAGACCTGACAGACACTACCTGGTCAGACACTTCCTTCCTAAAATCCTCTACATATCTTCTGATCTGATCTAATACAGAGAGTGTATATATACACATACATGCTACTTATGAATTTTTGTTGTCAGCGTAAATTATGGTGAAAATTTTCCTGTTTCAATGAGCCGTTATTTCCAGGTTCACTGATCGCAAAGAATTTAAAAAGCTATTTTTGCGATAAATTTAAGCTACATTGGCTTTCCTCTAATAATCAAACTAGGCATAAACACTAAGTAAAATGTTGCCAGAATTATTATTCAAAATTATGCGGCACAGCGAATTATTCCTTGCAAACACAATGCGCAAAATATTTTTTAAATTATTCAAACCCTACAAAGAGACTGCCTTTTAAACTAATAAATATACGGGATACATTATATCCACAACAGACGCTTGTTATGGAATTTCCACTATTTCGTAATTATTTTATAGAAAATACTGAAGATATTGGATTCCAAGACGAAGACATTGTTGCGTTTGTTAATAATAGCAGGTACGAAATTCAGCGTCAGATATGTAAATCGTTTTGGCAACTGAATTCGTTCGACCGGAGGGAGATTTTTATCTAATATGTTGAAAATGAACGTAATATATATCAATGTGTGCTGCTACAAATTGCTGCAGGAAAGAATGATTATACCAACACATGATTACAACGGAATAATTCACTGGAATCTAACTAAACTTGTGGTAGATATTTTATTTTTATATGCATATTTTTCACCTAAATTAACTTAAAACGTAAAAGTGTGAAGTGCGATGTTCATTAAAAGAAGAGGACCTTTCGAGCAATACGTGTAGTTAATACTCGACGGAAATGAAATATTTTCTACTGTCGTAAATTAGATGAGCTCGAGGTATAAAATGCGAAAAATATTTATGAGAATAGCTTAAATGAGGGAAAATGTTTATAGCACTTCTTTAATACACTACGGGAAAACCATGATTATATTTTGCAGAATTCTATCAAAAGATAACAGATTTTATTCCTTTTATAATAATTAATACAGTCAATTGGCGTGGATTAGGATCATCAAACAGAAGTGATGGCTTTTGTTTGATGGACCATTTATAATAAATTGCGCTAAAATTTTCTGAGTAATAGAGGATGGAAAAAATATCATAAATGAACACGTAGTGACCAGTCGACAGAATTATATCATTTCAGTAAACTACAGTAGCTCGCATTGTGGAGAGCTACTATGACGTCAACAAAACTAATTTTCAAATATCCTCATCACAAAACGAAATTGGCAAATGCTTTCCATTTTGTACAAACACTTTCAATAGTTGGCAATCGAAATACAGACAAAATTATGCACTAAACGTAAAACATAGATAAAGCATCATATGAATCATCATCATTGCCAAGCGTTATCAATCTACTGCTGCATGATGGTCTCTCCAAGTTTCTTCCACAATAGTCTATCTTACGCCAGTCTCCCGCATGTCACTCCTGCATGCTCTCGTATTTCATCCATCCCCATAATATGTGGTTTGCTTCTGGGTCTTTTCCTGTCCCTCTAAATCCAGTCTAAAATTTTCGTTGTCCATCGGTGGTCCATTCTTCTGGCAACATATCCAGCCAATTGTCATTTCATGGATTTTATTCTTACCATGATGTCTTCCACTCTTGTCATTTTCCTTATCTTTCCTGTTTACAAAAAGCATGCATCTCTCCATGCTTCATTCAGTTGTCTGTAGTCTTTGTATGTCTTCTTTAGTTAAGGTCCATGTCTCTGCTCCATATTTAAGAACTGGAAGGGTGTATTGGTTCAACACTTACTTTCTTTTAAAACATAATGGCATATTGCTCTTGAAAATTGTACTGTTGCTCCCGAAAGCGCTCCAACAAAGTTTTATATGTCGATGAATTTCTTCATCAATGTGACCTTTGCTTGATATCTGCTGTCCTAGGTAAATGTTGGTATCCGTTATCTCCAGTTTTTCTCATCAATCGATAAATCTTCATTTCTTGTAAAAGCATTATGCATCAGTTTTGTCTTCTGAAAGTTCATTTTTAATCCTACTTCTTTACTCTTGTCAGCAAGTTTCTGGATCATACTCTGCAGCTCTGAAGGGGCAGTTGAATGATTGAAAGATATTTGCGATGTGGCATTAAAGAATTTGGGAGACATCAGATAAATATTCACATATAAATATGTATGAGCGTAAAAATACAGTTATTTGAATTTAAAGTTAGTCAAGTTAGAAAAACACCCAAACATTCAGCTATACCCGTTCTGAACACCCCACAATAGGTGTATATCAAATATCATGAAAATGATTAATACATTTAATGAATGTAGAGAAATTTTTATACGAGTATAGTCTATATTACAATTCCAGAGATAGAACAAAACAAATAACTACTGGATGCTTATAAAAAATTGTCTTCCGGTGTAGCAAAATAAGCCAGAAATAACAGAATCTAAAAGACAAATAAGAACAAGAGCTGCACTGCTGAAAAAATTTCCCGGCCGAGTTATACGTGACAAATACTCTGGAAGATTGCTACAAATTACAAGAAACAGAAAAACACGCATGTCATTCTAGTTTTGACGAAACCGTCCTATATTACCAGGTAATGTGCTGATGCACATCAGCAAATGGGAACTAGTGGACACAATCAAAGAGTACACATAGAAATCATATTCTCACTATATCATTAAAATATTCACCTAAATATAATGAATTGTTTCAAAATATGCACAAGCTAAAACACAGAATCCTGGTCCTATCGGCCATCTAGTCAGCGGTTTTTGCGGGGTTTTCCGCTGACTCACTGGGCTTGGGGACTCGAATACGTAGAAGGTACCCTGTGAAGTCGGCACCGGACGCACTTTGTCTTTTCCACACAAGCAGCAAAGGAACGGCAAGCCGGCTGCATTAATTTGCCAGTAACCCTCAAGGGCGCATAATCGTCTTGATTGGTCTCAACCCGTCATGGACGGACGAGATACAAAGGTAGAGGGAGACAGAAAAAATCACAGAAATAAAATGGAAACCTTAATATTAACAATTACCAAAGACTACATTTATAAACTAGCATCAGAGAAACATCAGGTAATTCCTCTTCATTCCGCACGTGAACGTTTAAAACATGTCAAAACACTGACCTCAACGTGATATGGAATTGTTTGACAATATCTAAATTTTTGAATGGTAACAGCAGTATAAGTTGTTAATTTTAAGAAGGTTTTGATAGCATAACCCAGACGAAGCCACCCGGTGGAGCACGAAAGCTCGGTTTAAATTGTGCATTACGTATATGCCATTAAAGGAAGTGTTTTAATTTGGAAACCTAAAAGTATTGACTTGTCTTTCCGTATGCTAGTCAGCAAGTGCACATATATTATTTTTGATCATTTAGTTGTCACACACACCAAGATCTTCAGCATAGTTAGGTAGTTATTATTTACTTGAAGGTTTAGCAACCATCGTTAGCAACTCTCAGGCATCTAAGTTGTCGATGCCAGCTGTCGGAAGTGCACAAAACCCTGGCTCACTGGGATCGAGCACGTGCACAAAACCCTGGCTCACTGTGATCGAGCACGTGCACAAAACCCTGGCTCACTGATATCGAGCATGGGCACAAAACCCTGGCTCACTGGGATCGAGCACGGGCACAAAACCCTGACTCACTGATATCGAGCACGGGCACAAAACCCTGGCTCACTGATCTCGAGCACGGCCACAAAACCCTGGCTCACTGAGATCGAGCACGGCCAAAAAACCCTGGCTCACTGAGATCGAGCACGGGCACAAAACCCTGGCTCACTGGGATCAAGCACGAGCATAAAACCATGGCTCACTGGGATCGAGCACTGGCACAAAACCCTGGCTCACTGGGATCGAGCACGGGCACAAAACCCTGCTCACTGCGATTAATCACTGGCACAAAACCCTGGCTCACTGGGATCGAGCACGGGCACAAAACCCTGGTTCACTGGGATCGAGCACGGGCACAAAACCCTGGCTCACTGATATCGAGCACGGGCACAGAACCCTGGCTCACTGATATCGAGCACGAGCACAGAACCCTGGCTCACTGGGATCAGAGCACGGGCACAAAACCCTGGCTCACTGGGATCCAGCACGGGCACAAACCCTGGCTCCCAGGGATCGAGCACAGGCACAAAACCCTGGCTCACAGAGATCGAGCAAGCGCACATCTCAGATGAATTGTGCCTCAAACCACTATGCCGTGGGGGCATATTTAAATGCTGCCTAATATCTTTAGGTTTCGATCATTTCGTGGATCCCAAGAGCACCAGCAACCACAGTTATTGACTGGACTCCGACATTTTGGAGTCTTTACTCCATATTAATATATCACTAACTACTGGTTTATAATTATTTTTACCGTAAGTTTGATTGAACGCTTCGCACTTATTTCGTACGGTGTTTCTACATTAATAATAAGGGCTCAACCAGGTATGGTCTTCCTATACGGAAGTTTACCTAACGTCATTTAATAGGCCTGCGTATTTCTTGCAAATTGTAATATCGGCCTTGTCCTTCCAGATAAAGGCTGCAATCCTTTCATCTGTTTCATGGTGTCTTCTTTGGCAGCCAGCAGAGCACTTTGTGCAATGAAAAAGGCCATTGGCTCGGGATTTGGTAGTAAAGCCACAATTTCGTCACCTTTTATAGTGTCTTAAAAACACTTTGGCGGAAAAATTGCTAGATCAGTTCTGGGTACTCTTACTGTGAACTATAAAACGCCACTGTGAAACATAGCCTATTTATGAAGCTGATACACGTCATATTGACTTACTTTAGCAACCTCGTTTAAAGAGTGCTTTTTTAAAGCAGATATGCTTACTTGCGCATATTTGTTCTATAACTAACAATCAGTTTCTTATTTTGTACATGTTATATGAAATAATATTTTAAACTCTACGTTTTCCTCAAATTTCATGTACAAAACCCTTATAGTTTTCGATGCATTTCGAAATTTCATATATCTCTTTAATTGCTGATGTCAGAATACATATCGATCGGAAAAGAAATTTAACTGTGCTCAGCAAAAAATCAGAAATAAACGGGCGCCAATCAAGATGTTAGTTCATGTGGAAAATTAAATCCCAAACCATGGTACAGTTTTGAGTTAAAAAGAAGAATTTTAAGACGCTATTTCGGCTTTGCCCGTTACACGAAAGGAATAACGGATCTTCTTTATTCGCACATTAAGAATGTTTGATTTCTTCCATATAAGTTTATGTTCAGTTTCATAATTTTTATTTATGTTATACATTTTTCATAAAATACATGTATATACAACATATGCATGACTTGGCGTGTCAATGCTGGTTTTATAAATAATTATCCTAAATAAATTTGCTCATATTATGGAACCATTAAGTAGGAAAGATCACACTAGTTTCATACTTTGCCTAACAGAATGAACTGCATAGAATTCCTATAGATTCGTCACAATACCTGGTTATAGTGTGTGACGTGCCTGTCAGCAGGACGCACACGACATAAAGGAAGATAGCAGTCAGAACGAAAGTCCGCGTAGCTCAGTTGGTAGAGTGACTTATTCCGGAATGAGGGGATCCGGGTTCGAGCCCCGGCATGGACAAAAATTACGGAGAAATTTACTTCGTTATAAGTGCTTAACAGGTATACGCTATTTAGATTTACTCGCTGAGGGCAATATGGCAAAGTCGCTCTAATGATTTTGGCATTTTTATTAATTTGCAAACAAATAGTAAAGGCACAAAGACAATTGATAAGATCCAAAACTTAAAAAAGTATTGAAATTTAATCAAATTATTTTTAAAAGATGAAAATCGTGTGATTACTTATTTGCAAATCATGCAATTAGTTATTTGCTAAAATTATGTATAAGTCAATGAACAGCTTTTCATTTATTATGAACTTCCTTTACTAAAATTTTTTCTGTCTCTTCTTAAATGCTTATGTTACATTTAATTTTTAGCATATTATTGTTTTATCTTCTACTGAATAGCGATTATTTATTTGACAGTTAAAATTTAAAGAAATAAGTAATCATCCTCTAAAGCCTAGGTTCTCAACCGGTGAGGCGCGCCTCCCATGGGAGGCGAGAGCCGATGCGCAATGTCATTTACTCTGCGTGGAGGAAAACTCACACTCGTCCAAACACAATGTGATAGTCTTCCATAAGCGCATGGCGTTTTTCTGTCACTCTCTCATTTGTTTTCCGTTCGTTATAACGGTCGCCATAAATTCTACTTAATCTATAACTGAACTAATCTACTTGAAATTGAGAACGAAGAGAACTATGAGTAGTGCAGAATCTGCAGACCAAAGTGAACCTAGTAATAGTAGCAGGACTACTTCTGACGACACAAATACAGCCCCGGATAAAGAAAAGAAAAAGTGCATGCAATATAACGCAAGTTACATCAAGTTCAGATTTTTTTGTTTTAGTAGCAAATCCGGCGCATAATATACGCAGTGTGTCATTTGTTTTCAATCTCTCGCCAATGACAGCCTCAGGCGTGTGAAACTTAAAAGACATCTGGAAACTATGCATGAAGAATATATACACGAGGATCGTGAGTTTTTTGTTCGGAAAAAGATGGAATTGAAACTACAGTAGACTGTTATGTCAAAAGAAGCTACGATATTACGGAAAGCGTTGAAAGCTTCTTATGCAGTGGCTATGAAAATCGCTAAATGTAAGAAATCACACAGCATTGCCGAGAATTTGTTGCTTTTCGCAGCTCTAGAAATGTGTCGCATTATGAATGGAGAAGCCACTGCGAAGGCATTACAAACTGTTCCACTGTCAAATAATACAGTTTCATGGCGAAACGATGACTTGGCTATGGATTTGAAAACGCAGTTAAATCAACAAGTAGAAGAAAGTCAAATATTTGCGTTCCAACTCAATGAATCAACCGATATTTCATCAGAGGCTCAGCTTATTTGTTACGTGAGATATGCCACGGAAGGAAATATACGAGAAGATTTACTGTTTCGTAAAACGATCCCAACAACAACTACAGGTAAGGGCACATTCGTTGTACTTAACGAATTTGTCTGTGCTGAAGGCTTGACTTGGACTAATTGTATAGGTTTATGCACCAACCTACTGAATAGTCCATTTTTTCAGCTAAAACAGGGAAGAATAGATGCCTTGTAACTGGAATGAAAGCTGCAGTTGTGGCAGTAAAATGGACTCATTGTATAATACATCGCCAAACTTTGCCTGCCAAAATATGCAAACAGATATGTATAGTGTTCTTACGGATGCTGTTAAGATTGTTAATTACATTAAATCCCAGCCAGTGCACTCTCGTTGCTTTACTGAACTTTATGAAGAAATGAGATCTGAACATAAGCATCTGCTTTTTGATAGTGAAGTCAGGTGGCTGTTACTTGGAAAAGTTCTGCAGCGTCTTTTCGAGTTGCTTGATGAAATCAGAATTTTTTTGCTTGGGAAAACGGAATTAGCAGAACATTTGTGTAAGGTCGAATTTTTAGCAACACTGGCCTAATTGGCAGACATCTTTCTAAAACTAAACAGTATGAATGTGCCACTACAAGGAAAGAACTCAAATATTCTGGATACGCAGGACAAAATGGAAGGCTTCGTGAAAAAGTTCGATAGACAGCCACACCCATGATTGGATTCGAGATCCATTCTGCGTAACAGTAAGTGATATGCCAGAATTACGTATGGTTGGTCCAGAGCAATTACTTGAACTTTCGAGCGACAAGACACTGAAAATAGCGTTTTACAAAACCCCACTTCCAGAATTTTGGCTTTCAGTTCGAAGCGAGTATAAATAACTTACAAAAAGTGCTCTGGAAGTTCTCCTTCAATTTCCAACAAGCTACCTGTGCGAAGCAGGAATTTCGGCAATGGTCGCAGTTAAAACAAAGCACAGAAATTGTTTTAATGTGGACAACGGCCTGTGTGTGGGACTGACATAGTTAGAGTCAAACATCGATCGTTTGTGAAATTCAAAACAAGCCCAAGTTTTAGATGTATGTGTACAGTTTGTAAAAATATGGTACGCATTTTTTTAATTTACGTTATTATAACCTTATTCAGGAGAAATAAACTCCTGGTTGTATATAAAACCACTCACTCATACGTTCTTGATAAATAAGTATAAATGACACCGTCTATGTACGACCCCTATTATACTCCCGTTATGTGGACAATATTCTGCTTATTTGGCCATACTAAGTCGAAGAATTAAATATATTTGCCAATGAATTCTCTTCACAGACCTCATTCATAAACTTCACTATTGAAATTGAACAAAATTATAAACTACCCTTTTTGGACATACTTATATCATGCTCACCACTTAATAATAATTTCATATCATTTTCTGTCTACAGGAAACCAACAGCTATACCAACTATGATTCCTTAGGACTCAGCCCATAAGCCTAATCAAAAACTTGCCTCTTTACGTTTTATTCTGAGAAGAGCCTATACTCACTCCTCTGACCGTCCAACTCGTATTGAGGAGATCCATTGGATAACTGGGCTTGCTAAAGCATTTGGATACCCTACGTACTTGATCAACAGAACTCATTCACGTGTCAGGACCATCTTGGGCTCTTCGCTACAACGTAGTGATGATCACTGTAAAAGATACGTGGGTTCAATAGATTATGTTTCAGCTCTCACTAAACCCCTTAGAAACATCTGTCACCGTTTATCCTTGGATTTCGGCACCAAATCTCGCAAATATGCTAACCATGATCCGAAAGGATCGCGAAAGAACCCCGGAAGAGCAAAAATGGGGTATCTACAGCATTCCCTTACTTGATGGAACGAACCAGCTTTCTCCTTGTTATATCGGATCTACAGCTCGTAGTCTTGCCTGCAGAGTACGGGAACACAAATACAACATCAAGGCAGGGCTTCAAAATACTGCCTTCGCGCGAACTGTCAACGATGGAACTTTCTACCCGGATTGAGACCATGCAAGAATCCTAGAAACGCCAAGATCCCGTTCAATGCTGTTATTGACTGAAAGTCTATTTATTTGTAAAGCCCGTAACAAATGCTGTAATGACTATATACCATGTGATTTGCTACCTGTATGGAAAAATATATTTTATAATCACCCAAAGGAGACTGGACAAAATGGGGAAGCTCCACCTTAAACATCGCTGACGTAACACACACACACACACACACACACACACACACACACACACACACACACACATACTATGTTTACCCATACTGCCCTGGTTTCTATAAATTGCAGCACTGTTCAAATGTTCACCTCACATCTGAAAATGGGACCAAAGTGGCCCGAAAGTATACTCATGTGTATTTTAGATTAAACTAATGAATTGAAAGTTTTACGGCTTTTAATTTAATAGTTCCTTGATTTTCTTATTCAACTGTTCGTACAGAGACTGTGTCATTTATACTTATTTTCCTGGTTGCATACTGTGTACAGAAGATACTACCCACTTTATTTGTGCAAAGTGCTGTAGGCAGGTATATTTGTATTTTTAGTAGTACAGATGTATTTTTGCTTAATATTTTCAATCAATCGTTACCGGTATCATTGAATTTGTAATAAAAGAAAATAAATACTGATTATACATCAATAAACACTTGTGCGTATGTTGGGGGTGGGGAGACGCCGTTGCAAGTTAGCCCCGATTGGGGAGGAATACTGTAGAAAATGCTGGGAACCCCTGCTCTAAAGTATGCCAGCTTGTGCTGCCCGAGTTTATAAGCAAAATATTTTCCAATAGATTTTGATGTACGTGTTTTATTATATAATGTTATTGTTAACACGACGAAAGGAAAATGACTAGACAATATACATATTTATGTTATGCATCCTATAGTAGCTGTATTATAAGGGTTGTTATACATCAAAAGAGAATAAATCTAGCAAATATTTTCGTTTTGTTGGCATAAAGAGGCAAAGGAATAAATTTCCCGCCCGCTTTTGCCGCCTTCGGACGGCTTCGTCAGGCGGATAATATGCGAAAGGAGAGAATAGAATCGAATGGCCTAGATGTAGATAAGTCAAATGGCCTAAATAGGCCATTTGATTCTATTCTCTCCTTTAGCATATTATCTGCATGACGAAGCCGTCTAAAGGCGGTGAAAGCTTGCGGAAATGAATTCCTTTGCATCTTTATGCCAATAAAACGGAATTATTTACTAAATTTATGTATCCTGTATTTTAGTTGAAATTGATGAACAACTGAATTTATTAAATTATTTGCAATCCTTACGTAAATTTATTTGTACATTAAAAGGGCAAATAAAAAAATTCTGGATGCGCACTAGAAATGTAAAATGCAACAGAAGATAGGATTGTTTCCAAAATAACTTTTTATTAGGACGCCATGGTGATATTACAACTCCTTCGGAAACTCTTTTAAAAACTCAAAGAGCAGAAAGACTCAACAATTTTCTTAGACGCCCTTCTTTATTTATTTACTTATTTATAGTAACTCCTTGCAGATATGTATTCTGAGAAATAAATTTGGATTCAGTTTCCGTCGATCCACCTATTTGTTTTTATTTGGAGAATTTACTCTTATTTGCACGTTGCCATGAAATATATACTCTCTAGATCTTTGTTTCTATGTCTGTAAAAAAATATAAAACTGAAATCTAAAATCCCGTACAAATGAAGCATTTCCCACAGTTGCAGCTGCGTTTGTTGCAATTGGAAGCTTTTAGGATTTTTCGGAATGTATAAGACACATGCCCGGCCCATTCCACGTAAATTTATTTCGTTGATCCCGCGATCAAATAAAAGTAACTGAGCATAGTCTTTCTTTGGATCCAACGACTTGAACTCCCGAAGATTAAATTGCATCCACTCTCTTTGTCTCGACAAGAATCGGAAAATAAATTTGGTCCATCGGAGGAGAAGAGGGAAGTTAGATGCAGAAATTGAATTGCAGTACTTTGCTCTGACAAAGACTTCGTTATTTCTCACGTCCCATTTTTCCAATACTCAGACATTCGTTTGTTCGTTTTATGCATGCAGTTATGCAATCTCGATGTGCGCAGGTGCACGTGAGAAACAGCCTTAGAAAAACTTCAGTTCGCTTAAGCTCTGGATTTCAAACCATTCGTAGGTTTCACTAAAAAAAATGGAATAGAAATGATGCTCAATGTTTATTGCAACTTAATTAAAGGGTACTTTGAATTATTAGGAATGAAAGAAATCCTCCCCAGTTCGTAAATGTCTGAATACGTGACGAAAACAAAAATGCATTGATATGATTTTGGCATTATGTTCGTCACTTAAATGTAACACATTCTGTCATTATCATCATCAATATCAACCATTCTTATTCCACTGCTGCACAAAGGTCTCCCCCAAGTCTCTTCAACTTTCTGTCTTGAGCAGTTCTCTTCCATGTCACGCAGGCGCCCTTTTGTTTTTCATTAATCCATTTCCTACGTGGTCTTCTACTGGCTCTTTACCTGTCCATTGGTATCACATCTATTATTTCAATTGTCAGACGATGCTCAGTTTTCCTAGTAATATGTCCAGGTCATTGCCTCTTGAGGGTGTTTGCATTGATAACGATGTCATCAACTCTTATCGTTTTCCTGATCTATGATTCCTTTCCTTAACTTTCTTCGTTACACCAATCATACATCTTGTGACGTACCTGCCAGCAGGACGCACACGACATAAAGGCAGATAGCAGTCAGAACGAACGTCCGCGTAGCTCAATTGTTAGAGCGACTTATTCCGGAATGAGGGGATCCGGGTTCGAGCTTCGTCGTGGACAAAAATGAAGGAGAAATTTACTTCGTTATAATGGCACCCGAACTTCCTGGATGACCCGGCCGTTCAAGATCTTGCAATGGTGTGATGTTCTTTCCACACCGCGAGATAGGAAAATTCAGAGAATCCCTTCTCCAGCGCTTCGAAAAAAAAAAAAATGTCTGATGTAGCATTCCTCACACTAGATTGACTGAGCGTTCTCAAGTGCACGTTCTACAGCGGATGGCTGCCTGCAACGATTCATGGTCACGGCTGACAGGACGCACACGACATAAAAGCAGATAGCAGTCAGAACGGACGTCCGCGTAGCTCAATCGGTAGAGCGACTAATTCCGGAATGAGGGGACCCGGGTTCGAGCCCCGGCGTGGACAAAAATGACGGAGAAATTTACTTCGTTATAATCTCTTCATGAATCTTTCGTTTGTTCGTGCCTCTGTGTCTCTTTTATTAGTTAAGTTCCATGTCTCTGATCTAAGGAACAACAGCACGGTTTTTCATTATATGCATTAGTACGCACTGGTGAAGCCTGCATTTGCTTGAGATCAAGGACAAAGAAATGCAGACCGCACTTCAGGCACTATATTAACTAAAGAGTGTATCTGCCAGTTGATGGTCTGAATTCGACTTCCAGATACTGTTTGATTTTTCTCCTAACTGCTCCCCTGTTTTCATTCAATTCTAACGGAATGTTTTGCAAAATATTAAATTGACGACATAATGTTACAATTTTTATTTATTTAGAACTTTATTTGTATTATTGTAAGATAATAACGTGTGAAATGGAATGTTTATATATAAAGTCTCATGAATTTTTAAATTATAAAAAAAAAAAAAAAGAAAGAAAGAGGCTTCTACAAAGCACTTCTTTTAACCTGTCAGTTAGCGAATTCATTTACTTAGGTTTACTAATGATTACATAATCTTTTCGCTTGAAGAGATCATTAAAATCATAAAAAATAATAAATATTTTAAACAGATTTTCTTTAATAATATGTGAGTAAAAAGTCATTGTAACGGCATAAACAGTGATGCACTATTATCTGCAGAAAATGCACCGTCAAGACCTAAGACCTTGAAATGAAATTTATCGGGCATATTACTTATGATAAAAGATGTAAATGTTCAGAAGTTGAAATCTGAAAGTGGTGTGGAACACACAATATTCAGTACCCATAAGTGGAGGTAACGGCTCGTACACGAGGTGACATTGACCGGAAGATGATCTGGATGTCGCACTATGGGAGGTCAATCGATGCTGTCTCGATACGTTCCCAACATTCATCTTGGGTAATTGGCCAGACGTCGAGCGAATACATTCCTTGTTCAATCGGCAAAAATCAGGAGAACGCGTTGGCCAAGAAAGCCGTGGCACATATCGAGCATCCAGGTACATTAAGATACTTCCCGCAACATGTGGTCGGCAATTGTCCTCTTGAAAGACGGCACTGGGGACCGTCTGCAAATTTGGCAACACTTCAGCCTTCCACGACTTCCGCAATGTACCATTTGCTGGTCATGGCTCTTATAACGCGCAGGAGGCAGGAACATGAACAGACTCCAAAAGCACCTTACACCAGAACGCCCGGTTTGGGACATTACGACGCTGCATTATGTATGCTCCAGCAGCAGTTAATAACGATGTCCCTGTACAAGAATACATCCATCAAGGGTTTTTAGATTGAACCGTGACTCGTCGGAAAACATTATGCGCTGCCATTCATCACGCCAGTGTCTGCGTTCTTGGCCCCATTGCAACCGCTGACCTCTGTCCTTTAAGGTCATGGAAACCTAAAGCAACGGACGGCGAGCGACGATGCTTCTCTGAGCTAAACGGCATCGGATAGAGATTCCAAGTGATCCGTAATGTGATGCAGACCTTCACTGTTGTGCTAACTCTCGGGATGTGACTGTTCACTCCGTCAATGGAATAAAGTGGAGGTGATAGGCTCCAAGTGCGTTCTTTGGTCGTTGAACTTCAGACCCCTAATTTCGGTGCATTCGACCCTTCTCTTTCCACTGACACCATATTCGCATCACCGTACTCACGTTTCAACAAGAGCTGCGATGGCGCGGAATGAAAGTCCACCTTACTGCAGTGCAACTCGATCTGCGATGGCGCTGATGGAAAGTCCACTTCCCAAAGTTCAACACGAGCTGAGATGGCTCGAAAGGAAAGTCCACCTTCCTGCAGTCCAACACGAGCTGCGGTGGCGCGGATGGAAAGTCGACTTTCCCAAAGTTCAACACCAGCTGCGATGGTGCAGATGGAAAGTCCACCTTCTCGCAGTTCAACACGATCTGCAATGGCGCGAAAAGAAAGTCCACCTTCCCGCAGTTCAACACGAGCTGCGATGGCGCAAATGGAAAGTCAATCTTCCAGCAGTCCAACACGAGCTGTAATGGTGCGGATGGAATGTCCATCTTCCGGCAGTCCAACACATCAGCCTCACTCAATGCCCATTAGCTGTAAGCATGGGTCACGTCTGCTGCGGCGGGCATACTCAGTTACTACTACTAGCTTACTGCCATAATTCCCGAAAATCGACAACTTGCTCTGTGCGTCCTGCATTCATAGGCGCTAGGTA
This sequence comes from Macrothele yani, assembly GCA_039090855.1. NCBI lineage: Eukaryota > Metazoa > Arthropoda > Arachnida > Araneae > Macrothelidae > Macrothele > Macrothele yani. The sequence continues at coordinate 141,149,545 of CM076989.1, read as the reverse complement.
CACCAGTGAAATGAGATTTTGTGGAAAATTATCCTGGAAACGTTGGTGTTTTATAATTTATAGGGAAGTCCTCAGTGCATTAATATCCTGCCTTTCATTGATGAGCTTGGAAAGCAGAAAAGTAAGTGATGAGATTTTCGTGTATATTCAGTCTGATATAATGCAAACTGTGAAAGACTTGTGACTCTTGCGAGTCATAAAGGCACAAGAGTTCAGTAAGCTTCACACGATAGTCGTTTGAATCAATGAATAGATGTTGAAGCTTCGGTCGCAAAGAGACTGCAAGCCTCGCATAAAGAAGACGAACTGTTTGTTCGTATTATTTAGAGACTAATAAGACAGACGCTGTTTCAGAGCAAGCCATTGCTCAAACTAGTCTACAAAATATGGCTGATGGTAATTTGGACTTTAGAACATGGCGTGAATACGTTACACGTACGCTACGCCTTCCAAAGTATAGGCATCTAGAACGTACACGAAGGCACGTATCGCTCGAGAATACGATGCATTAAATCCAGTACCAAATTTTTTTAAGATCTAAAGAGGCACATGAAACATGGAATATTCGTACGTGCTTATTAACAGTAATTACCTCATTTAGCCTTCTTTGACTGTATCCTATTTTACTCTAATGAAAAATGCATACATTTCATTGCCTTTCGAAATACAACCTTTTGTGGACGATACTAAGTCCAATGAAGTGACGTAAGATTAACTGCGAACAAAAATGTAGTGCATGGAAAGTGTTTAGTAAATTCTAAGTTGCAGTGCGATAAACGTATAGTTGGTATGTTTTCGAGCATTATATCATACTTTGACTACTGCATGAACACGACATGATAACATCTAGATACCAAATATGCAGGGTGTTTCACTATGATGTCGCCAGAAAGAACCAATTATTGTTTTCTTCACATAGAAACACGAAGTTTGGTTTACAGGTGGCCTTAATCCTTGATAAATGAGCGGCAGTGATTTTCCTAACAAGGCCATGACTCATTTTGACGTCAACCAGATTTCCCCGGACAGAATTAACGGCCGGGCACGCTAATTCTGTCCTGAGGCAATCTGTGTGTTTTACTGTGTCATGGAACGTTGTTCAGGATGGTTGTGTATACCGTTCCGGAGTAGTTGTGTATTGTGAGAAGTTATTGGATAACAAAATCTATAGTGACTTCTTCGGCGATGCCAGCAGAATGTGCTTCAACTCTTCGATATTTTATTCCTGGAGAAGTTTGGGGGAAAAAGCACCAGATAAACGTTACATCGCCAAGTTAGCGAAGAAATCTGAAACTACTGGCAGTGTTTTGAACCAATACAGTGGCTGACGTCCTTCTTTAGCGAAAGAAAAAATCGAAGAGGTGAAGCACAGGCGACTGGCATCACCGAAGAAGGCAATACGACGTTTTCCCCAAGCGACTGTGTATTCTATTTCCCCTGCCAAAGAGTCGCAACGAAAGCTTTGCATTTGAGTCCCAAAACACATCCTCAGTTGCTTGGAGGTTCCTTGTTCTGGGAGCTGTATCGGTAACGTACTCGAACGTAAATTGGGAGATGCCGGTTCGATTCTCGTTCCTGGACGATGCAATTTTCAAGTTTCCTGTGATATGTCGACTTGCAAAGCGTTGCTTCATACGTACCGTGATAGCTGCGCAAGAGTTGCAAGAGCCGGATCTGGAAAAGCGTGTGTCTTATTGCCACTGGTTCCTTGCATTTTTACTCGGAATTCCGAACATTTTGGATTTCACATGGTTCATTGACGAAGCATGGTTTCATTTGGACGGGTATGTCAATCCCCAAAACTCCCGCATCTGGGCTGCAGATAAATCCGCATGATTTATACGAAACCCCATTGCATCCTGCAAAAGTCGGTGTTTGGTGTGTGCTGTGTCCCGAACCAGAATAATTGGACCCATTTTCTTCAAGAGCGTAATCAACTCGGCATCATATGTGAACATTTTGAGGCAGTTTGCAGGCCAATTAACCGACATCGGTTTGGCCACGGGTTACTTTCAAATGAATGGAGCCACATGTCACATGTGAACATGAGTGACATTTCCTTTTTCTTCGGTGACTGAGTGATCTCTAAAGGCATGTGGCTACCTCGATTACCCGATTTAACTCCTCCTGATTTTTTTCTTTGGGAATATTTGAAGTGTCGTGCTTACAACAATAAGTCTCGCACGTTAGAAGACTTAGAACGCAACATCAATATAGCAGTTCGGATTATTGATGAGGGCATCCTGTGGAGAACTTTCGATAATACGCAGCATCGCGTTGGAGTGTGTTTGGATGTCGGTGGAGAAGATTTCCAGTATTTATTGTGAATGGTGCTACATTCCCATGAACTAAAGTACGTTGTAAACCACATGCCATGTTTTTAAGTAGAGTGTGTTGCACAATATGACTCACTCTTTGGAGGGACTACCTAGAGAGACCCCCTGTAGTAACTCAGCATTTTGATTACATCAAACCAAGATCTTCGCTCTTTCCACGTTTATAAGTGAGTCACGAAAAAAATCTCATTGGCCGCCACCGGGAGTCGAACCCAGGGTTTTCCTGTTACGCGACCCTGTGTTGAACTACCGGTGGCGGTCAATGAGAATTTTTCCGTGACTCATTTATAAACGTGGAAAGAGCGCAGATCTTTTTTTGATGTTCCTGCTCCACGTTGGGAGTCTGTATTAATTTTGATTACTAAAGCTATTCAGTGATATTGGGAAGAAGAGCAAATGTGATGCAGTGGTCAGTGATTGATATCTGGACGATGAATGAAATTTAGCTCTGCGCGGATTATACACCCATGGGCCATTAGATTATAACCACCTACCTAATAAGCTGTAGGACCCCACCTTTAGCCAGCAAAACAGCGGCCACTTCGCGAGGCATCGATTCAATGAGGTGGCAATAGGTATCCTGAGGTATCTGGTACCATAATATCAACAGCAGGTCCTACAGTTCCCGTACGTTTTAGGATTTCAGGGTGGTGGTGATTTAGCGCGAACCAACTTTTCCAAGTCAAACCACAAATGTTCGATTGGGTTCATGTCAGGTGAATTTGGAGGCTAGGGCATTAACAGAAAGTCACCAGCATGCTCCACGAACCACTTCTTGACCATTCTGGAAGTGTGGCATGGCACATTATCCCGTTCATAATGGCCATTATCAGCAGGGAACACAGTTGCAATGAATGGGTCAACTTGTTCCGCAGCGATGTTCAGATACCTGAGAGATGTCAGGGATTGTGCTATTCGAATGTCAGGGATTGAAAGTGTCCAAAAAAATAATCGGTCACAGCATAACACCGCCGCTTCCCGCCTGTATCCACTCAACAGTGCATCCAGGTGCCATAGTCTCCGTTGGTAATCGGAGTATCCGCACTCAGCCGTCTACAAGGTGCACCAGGAATCATGATCCGTCAGACCAGGCCGCTTTCTTCCAATCATCCACGGTCCAATCTCGATGATCCTGGGCCCATTTCATGCGTTGTTGGCGATGACGTGCAGTGAGTATGGGGACCAAGCTGAGTCTTTGGCTACGCAGGCCAATGCGCAGAAGGTTGCGATAAACTGTGTGCGGTGACACATTGCCCTGGTAACCACTGTTTTAGCTGCGGGTGATTTGTCGTACTGTGGCCTTGCGATCGGCGTGAACAATGAGCGACAGTCTTCGCTCCCCTCTGGCATCAATGAGCTGCGGACGATACAAGGCTGGACGACGGTTCGTCGTTTGGCCATCTGTGCACCACTTTTGATACGTACTCACTACAGCGGCACGTGAACAACCAACAAGCCTCGCCGTTTCCGAGATCGCACATTCGAGGCGACGTGCCATAACAATTTGTCCTTTATCAAACTCCGATAAATCGGCAGCTTTCCCCATTCTGACTGAGAACACTCTACTAACCGAAAGTGGGTCCTCGCGTTTTGTGGATATATATTGCTCATTTTTCTAAGCTGGGGGTGGCTATAATAGAATGGCTGATCTGGTTATTCTCGATCATATGATTTCTATGATGATTCTAAGCTATCCTCTGTTCTAGAGTTGTTTTTGTCCCTGAAATGTGAAGCTCTTTTCAAAAGAGATAAAGAACATTTGAAAGCCATTAGGAAATGGTATGTGATATGAAAAGCAGGATAAAAATTATTTTCGAAGGAATATCGGCTTGAAGAAAGGTGTGTTCTAAGTACACTGAAGATATTCTGAGACATGTGGAATATAATGGTATATTACTGTCAGAACACGAAGAACATTTACGCTACCTTTTGAATTTATTGGACCAAAATCATCAACACTCAAATCAAGCTTCGGTGTTTGGTTGCCTTTCAAATGCGGCCGGTTGTAGAACAAAAGAATTAAATATTCCGCTTAGGTTTAGTGTTACATATACGGAAAAGTATCTGAGTCTCTTTACAACAGTATGTCGAAATAAAAAAAGTATCTTTTTCTGAAACGGGGGAAAAAGTTTGAGATATTGTGTAAATTATCGGAGCGAGGAATGTGTTATAGATTTTAGCCTGGAGAAATGATGTTCGCCGTTGGTGATAGTGCTTGACAGAGAAAGTAAAGCACTTCTTCACTGGAGTAAAAACAAAAGACAAGACTTTTTCTGTTGCGCTTCTATCGATGGATGTATCGGCCAGTTTTTAAGAGTCATAGCCTCGAAGGAATTCTTCTTCTCCGCAACAAGCAAAAAAAGCCTCAGTTATTTTTCAAAGCTAAACAATTAGCTATAAAAACTCGTGCATTTAATGAACCTCTAATTAACAAACTTTATGGGATTTAATTAGTAACAGATACTTGAAGACCACTTTTAGACACAGTAGGGACTGGCAGGGGAAAAGAAAACTCAGTTTGTTCTTAGATCGCGTTTGATTTTTCCGCCAGTCCAAACAACTTAATGAGTGTTGAAGAAAGAAAGCTGCTTTCTTTTTATCGTCCCCGTAAACAGCGACTTGGAGTTGAAAAATTACAGTTTCCTTATCAGTTTCAACTCTTTGATGAACAGCTGAGTATTCTAATTCCCATTCCATTTTAACTTCTGCTCGAACACGCAAATAAAATGCAATTATGTTTGTACAGCAAAACATTATTTCTTCATCTCATTTCTAAGAAACGTTACACTATGATAAGCAAAACAGATTTTTTTTCTTTTTATTGTCAGATTATTACTTTTTCATGAATGCTTCAGGATATGCAAACTAAAAATTAATCTTGTTTTATTCATATATTTTCCTGTGAACGGCAACACCGCACTTGCTTTTGCAGCTTTTCAGATATGGAAACACTTCTGTCATTATCTACGCCAAGTCCAACGAAGTTCTTAAGATAATTAGCAAAATCTTACACCTTCACGTTTATTTTTTTAAATGATAGCATTTGACTCGGGAATCGAAAGGATACGTCCTTTGGTCACCTAAATAAATAAACAGAATATTTCAAATTATTAGCTAACTGGAGGAAGGCTTAGTAATCGGGCTACTGTGAAACAGCACATAATTAATTACCTTTAATACGGAGGTGATGTGAAACGCAAGGGTGTTAGACAACAATTGAGAATCTTTTTGTAAAAAAAAATGTGTACCTTAATTATAAAGGAAGTGGTCATCTTTTTCGAAATACTGTCCATTGCATCGACTACAGGTGTCCCAACGTTCCTCCCACTTTTTGTAAATACTCACCTTAATTATCAAGGAAGTGGTCATCTTTTTCGAAATACTGTCCATTGCATCGAATACAGGTGCCCCAACGTTCCTCCCACTTTTTGTAAATACTGACCTTAATTATCAAGGAAGTGGTCATCTTTTTCGAAATACTGTCCATTGCATCGAATACAGGTGCCCCAACGTTCCTCCCACTTTTTGTAAATACTGACCTTAATTATCAAGGAAGTGGTCATCTTTTTCGAAATACTGTCCATTGCATCGACTACAAGTGTTCCAACGTTCCTCCCACTTTTTGTAAATACTCACCTTAATTATCAAGGAAGTGGTAATCTTTTTCGAAATACTGTCCATTGCATCGACTACAGGTGTCCCAACGTTCCTCCCACTTTTTGTAAATACTCACCTTAATTATCAAGGAAGTGGTCATCTTTTTCGAAATACTGTCCATTGCATCGAATACAGGTGCCCAACGTTCCTCCCACTTTTTGTAAATACTGACCTTAATTATCAAGGAAGTGGTCATCTTTTTCGAAATACTGTCCATTGCATCGACTACAAGTGTTCCAACGTTCCTCCCACTTTTTGTAAATACTCACCTTAATTATAAAGGAAGTGGTCATCTTTTTCGAAATACTGTCCATTGCATCGACTACAGGTGTCCCAACGTTCCTCCCACATTTTGTAAATACTCACCTTAATTATCAAGGAAGTGGTCATCTTTTTCGAAATACTGTCCATTGCATCGAATACAGGTACCCCAACGTTCTTCCCACTTTTGAAAATGCTCAACTTAATTATCAAGAAAGTGGTCATCTTTTTCGAAATACTGTCCATTGCATCGACTACAGGTGTCCCAACGTTCCTCCCACTTTTTGTAAATACTCACCTTAATTATCAAGGAAGTGGTCATCTTTTTCGAAATACTGTCCATTGCATCGAATACAGGAGCCCCAACGTTCCTCCCATTTTTTGAAAATGCTCAACTTAATTATCAAGAAAATGGATATCTTTTTCGAAATACTGTCCATTGCATCGAATACAGGTGCCCCAACGTTCCTCCCACTTTTTGAAAATGCTCACCTTAATTATCAAGAAAGTGGTCATCTTTTTCGAAATACTGTCCATTACATCGAATACAGGCGTCCCAACGTTTCTCCCACTTTTTGAAAATGCTCACCTTAATTATCAAGGAAGTGGTTATCTTTTTGAAATACTGTCCACTGCATCGGCTACAAGTGTTCCAACGATCCTCCCAATTTTTGAAAATACTCACCTTAATTATCAAGGAAGTGGTCATCTTTTTCGAAATACTGTCCGTTACATCGAATACAGGTGTCCCAACGTTCCTCCCACTTTTTGAAAATGATCAACTTAATTATCAAGGAAGTGGTCATCTTTTTCGAAATACTGTCCATTGCATCGAATACAGGTGCCCCAACGTTACTCCCAGTTTTTGAAAATGCTCAACTTAATTATCAAGGAAGTGGTCATCTTTTTCGAAATACTGTCGATTGCAGGTGTCCCAATGTTCCTCCATTTTTTTTAATTATTCTTGAATTCTTCTGAAATGTCGTTGAAGCACCCTTGCACAGCTGTTATAAGTTGCTGATCAGTCTCAAATGGTCGTCCCCATAATGCCTTTTCTTAAAATGGGGAACAACCAGCATCCAGCAGACACATGGTGACAAGTCTGGACTATCTGGAGGTTGGGGCGTCAACCTAACGTTCATTTTCTCAAAATAAGAAACGACAGAACTGGCCGTGTGCGCTCTTCCACTGGGCCGCACATGAAACGAAATGGGGAACCCAAGTTGTACAAACTCATTTCATTCCGAAATTCTCGGTAAAATTTTGTAAATTGATGATTTTGACCCTATCTTCGATATATATAATTGACAGGCGTATGTCTTCCCATATAATAACACCTACTGTATTGATGTTTGCCTCTAAAACACCACGTTGGAGGTATTATGGAAAAATATATGGAGGGTCGTGAGTTGGCGACTGTATACACTTCATGCGCAATTAAAGCCGCCTACACACGACCATCCATAAATTTTTTATGCCAACTGTAAATTGTTGATTTTCCTAGATGTTCATCGTTATTAGCCTCTTGCATAAGACGGAAAGTCTCTCCAACAGACTTCTTAAGTCAACAGCGAACTTTAATGGCGCATATTCGTTCTTCTTTTACATCCATTTTTTCAAAAATCAGTGCGCGAAAACAATTGTTAGGAGTTTCCGAAACAACGCTTATTAAACTGCACACTACCGACGACGACAAACAGGTGTGGTCGGTTGCTATGGTTACCACAACGACTACCTTTTTCCGAGTCTCGTAGCAAGGTCTAACGCAGTATTGCACATTTTTTATAAAAACATTCTGAGTTATTTTGGGACAAGCTATGTACAGTAGTGGTCAAAATTGTGGAAATCTTTTGGAAATAGTGTATTTTTGAGGTTTGATGGCTCATAACACAACTTGTTGTTGGAGTAATACCATAAATTATATATCAATGGAAAGATAATTTCATCAAACATGTAATGCAATAACTTTTATGAAAGATATTGTATTAGAACAGCCGTTATAAAGAAGAAAAGGGAAACACATTTAAAAAATGAGATATACAAAAATTCTCACCATGTCAGTTGATACTTAGTTGGCTAACCTTTAGCGTTAATTACGGCCTTACAACGCCTTCTCATGGAGTGAACTAAGTTTTTAGTGCTGCAGCTGTTATAATGTGAAACCAAAATTGAATTATTGCTTCTATTAATTGTGTTTTATTGCTGGGTTGCTTCTGACTAAAACGTTTCTTTAGTCGGCTCCATAGATTTTTGATGGGGTTAAGGTCTGGGCTATTCCGAGGCCATTACAGTAGTGGAATATGATTATCTTGAAACCACTTTTTACACATAGCAGCAACATGACATGAAGCTGAATCCTGTTGAAATATAAATGCTTCATTATCTTGGAAGAGATCACGTGCGGAAGGCTACAGTTTGGGCTCAAGTATTTCATTAATGTATTTTTGGCTATTTATATTCCCATTAATCACGCAAATTCTGCCCACACCTTTTGATGTCATATAACCCCAGATCATAACACTAACTGGGTGTTTCACGGTACTTGTAATGCAATCAGGATGCAAATCTCCGATTCTTCTCCTTGCGTATTTTATGCCATCACTATCAAACAGGGAGATTTTGGTCTCATCATTCCAAATAACACTGTCCCATTGTTCCGCTGTCCAGTTAACATGGGTTTTAGCCCAGTTTAATCTTTTCAACCTTTGTTTGAGAGAAAAAAAATGGCTTTTTTTGCGGAACTCAAGTTTTAGACCAAATTCCTGCAGTCTGCGCCGAACAGTCCTTGCACTCAACTACACATTGCATTGCGCCATTTCATCTTGTATACAGCCAGATGATTTTCTTCGGTCACCTAGACACAGTCTCTTAATTCTTCTATCATCACTTGCTGTTGTGCACTTTTCCTGCCTTTACCAGTCTGGTTTTGTAGTGAATGAGTCTTCTTATACCTCTTCAGAAATTTAGAAATGCCACCTTTGATTAAGTTTCCCCCAGTTTTTCTTCTACTGTCTTCATAACTGAAGCCTAGCTTACCTAATAGTACTATTTTACATCGCTTTCTGGGTGACCAGTCAACTCTTTGCGCCATTTCTTTAATTTTATTACATTTTATAAGCTCACTAAATGAAAGAACGAAAAAAAAAACTTGATAGCAATCACATAAGACATTGACAAATATCCTCTTCTCAGCTCCAATACATGGTATCGTATTACCGCCCCCTCGTAATAATATGATGGTGGGGCGAACCAGCTGCTGTGTCCTATTCGCTGCAGGGGGATGAATTAAAAAAAAGCAGTACATTTTCGTAACACTTTATCTTCTATTATCTTCCGCCTATGGGTGTCTATCGTGAAGTTGGGTTCCCTAATTGAGGGTCTCCAAGCTCAGGGTTGACGGGTGCATTGCGTTGTGTTTCATATGGGAGAACATGGGAAACCCATATTCCTCCATATGCCGCTTGAAATTTAAGAAACTCATGATGTTAGATTTGGGCTTTTATCCTGCGACTGTGCTAGGCTAAATGCGAAAAAATTTACTTCTTAAAAGCTGGGAGTTGCTACTTTATCAAAAGTTTGCGATTATTTCAGTTGAGTAAAAACAAACAAAGATTCACTCATTTTGAATTTATAAGGATTTGAGAAACTCTGATAAATTTCTTTAAAAAATAAAGAACTTAATTTCAATGGTGTTTCCTTAAAATCTATTACACTGATCGGTGGAGATTTCTTTTAACTTAAACCAAAATATATATTAAGTTCATTATGCATCTTGATATTCGTAATCATATTTTAAAAGTTCACTTTTAGCAAAATATTTGAAACTTTATATTATTCAGCACTTGCAAGAGAAAATTTATCTTTCCTACCGAGGGTGTATAGGAGACCAAATCATGCATGCTCATACTAACGAGATATTGGAAATTATGAAATTTATCTCACCAAATCCTTTTCTGTTCATCACATTCGTTGTCGTCCGGTATTATTTATAGGTATAAAGTCTATGGTTGGGACCTCATCCGGTCCTGCTGGATGCACACTGTTTCTTCTCTCATCCTTTCGTTTGGCTCCTTACACGAGTCCCTCTGTTGTCGCTAAAACTTCTATGATAGCAAGTTCTATCGTGTCTCTCTTTCGCTCAGCTATAAAATTGTATATCTTGCCCTCGCTGCCATAATCGTGAGTCCGTTTTTGACTCTTGAAAGATTTTTCTATCGTGTCAGCATCCTCAAACTGCGAAAACGTCCTTCTCAGCTATGTGAGTGGATTGTGTCTATGCTTCTCTCGATCGCCCGGAATAGAGTTCTCTTCTTCAATTATTCTCAAAAATCTCTTCACCTGAAAATAATCTTGCATAATAGCCTACTGCCCGAATGATTACCAACTCGATGCTTCACCAAGGATAATTCTTGGATGTCTCCTGTATGCTTCTCTCGTGGAAGTCTCTTGCATGCCTTCACCCAGAATCCGAAGTCATCATTGAAATCTGTAGCCTGCGTTCACCCAGAATCAGAAGTCATCATTAGAATGTCTCCTCTAAAACAAATTCTCTCTCTCTCGTCTATGTTCAAGGGGTTGGGTTTCCTCGTCTTACCCAAATTGGCTCATTCTTCATTGGCTGGGCCTTTTTTCCTCCTTTCGGCATTGGTTTACATCCCTGTATGGGAATCCCTCCGATTCGTTGGCAAAGGCTTGAGAACATGGAGTTTTCTTGAAGATGAATATTCCTTTATCTTGTCAACTTCTCTGCGGGATGTCCGATTTGCCTTAGAATTTTAGTGTACGTTTCCTGTGTGACCCTTTCTGTTGGTGTCGACCAGTCACGCCCACTACGAGAAATATGCCCTGTTCGTTCCCCGCTAGTTTGCGTAAAACGTGCCTTCATCAATAGAAGATGGTCAAGTAAATTGGCCCGCTCCTGTGAGTGCGAGCCATCATCGGCTAGCGAAGCGTTGCTTGTTGTAACCTCCTTACGAGTTATCGCTTTACTACGAAGGGGTGTATTTCGTGCCTATCCCTACTTGAATTTTCGGCGAGCTCGGGGAACGCAAAAAAAAATAATAAAATAAAAGCAGCAATTCAAAATAATGATAAAAAAAATAAGGAATTTCCTCCTAAAGAAGGAAATCTGCTTGGCCAGGGCTTAGAATAATTAAGAAATATCAATTATAATTTTCCTCTTAAAAATGCCTGTCTGCTTTATTCTTCTCGGGTTTTCTTTCCCCATTTCCGCGCTCTCTTGATTTTCTACTAGGTAACCACTCTCCTTGTTTTACTATTTCCTCGTATTACGTGATACCGTTGGGAAAATTTGGTGGATAAATTGGTGTCCTGCACTTACTAAATTTTAGGCCCCCCTTTCCGAAATTTATGCCTACGAAATCGTGGTCTTCCAATGTTGCACGATATTCCGGAGGATATACGGGTAACAAAATCGATAGCTGAACCCTACTGTGACCTGATTGGCTCATTGCCAAAACAAGACGACACCTGTTTGGCTCTCTTAACACTCATGCTCATTGGCTACATTCAAATGAAGGAAAGGTACTTCATATCAATCTAAGCAAGTTATGCTTCCTTTTTCTAGTTATTTAGCTATAACATTTCGTAGAAAACAGATAATTGAACAAACTTTATTGTGTTACATTCTTGATAAAATTATTTTTCCATTGATATATAATTTTATGGTATTACTCTAAAATAAAGTGATGTTATGAGCCATCAAACCTCAAAAAATACACTTTTTTCAAAAGGTTTCCACAATTTTGGCCACTACTGTATATAACCGTAGAGGATCATGGGGCCTCGCTAAACACAGAAGGATATGCATTCGCACAAAATACCGATAAAATGATCGCCATACAATGTTATTCTCTCTGGTCGTCTTCTCTAATGAGTCAGGTCAAAAATCAATACATCAATTTAAAAGGGATCAAATTAAATGTTTACCAATTTAAACTCTGAACCCCTAGCACTGTACTCCAACAACAACAACAACAACAACAAAAAATAGTGAATATCAAAAATACTTCTGAGATACCAAATGATGATAGATCGAAAAACGAAATTTGCGTCACTAAAATAATAACGGTTCCTATTGCTTTAGTAATTAATGCCTGCATTTTAAATATTATGGTTATACCGAATTTAGTAACTGTTCACCAAATGTATAACACTTAATGTACGAGACAATAATGCAAAATTACATTTCTTCTTTTGCAATTATTGTAAACACTTTGTCAAAAAAAACTGCTATTACGTCAAATTATTATTTAGCTAGCATAATTATAAGCCCCGTCCCCTAACGCTTTCGCACGCCTCGCCCTTCCTTGACGTCCCGCTTCCATAAGCGTGTCGGGCCAACAAGGTCCCGAGGAAGAAACGGAAGTCACGCTTTGCTGTTTTTGCGTCGTACTGAACTGAAGTGATTTCCAGCCTAGCTAAAAAGTGCAAGCCACTCTGCTCTGCCGATGTCATACTGAAATAGACGGAAAACTCAGAGAGCATAAAATCAAAAAAAAAAAAAAAAAAAAAAAGAAAAAGAAAAGATAAATAAACATCACTTTCACGACCTTGCAGCCTATCGAAAGGCGTTTTTGTAAATTTGTGAGTTTTCATTGTTTTAGCTTAACACTTATAACTACAAGTATTTACCCGTAACTGCAGGCAGGTTTTATTACTACTGTTATTTTTTGGTCAGAACTTTAGATCAAGTCATGAATTATTAATTTTAATTCCAGTTCCAATATCATTAGAAATAACATATTAAAATTATTATTACATTTTCACCGTTTTAAAAATATGTAGTCTTAAGTTTGATAAATATTATTTTGCTTACAAATGATAAAATAGACTAACAAAAAGTCAATATGTGGTTATTGATTTAAAATTAGATATCATCTAAAATTTGGTGAATAATTAGTATTTTTGGGAGAGCAAAACATTTTTTTACTGTCAAATAATTTAAGAAAATGACGAGAAGTAAATATAAGGTTATCACTTTATCAGTATTATGTGGCCTAAAATTTGGTGAACATATACTAATTTTAGGAAACAAAAAGTTTTTTTAGTGGCAAATAATAATATAATACAGTAACAAGAAGTAAATATCTAGTCAATACTTTAAGATTAAATATAGTCTAAAATTTGGTGAACATTTACTGTTTTTGGGAAACGAAAATATTTTTTGTATGCATGTTTTCATTAAATTTGGTAAGCAGTTAAACACAAGCCAATTTAAAATCATATGTACAAAATGCATGCACGGCAGTTGACCTCATGGAGATATCTAAGAATTACAGGTCTGTATCCGTAACGAACTGAGAACAACACTAAACGAACGTCATATTATTTAACGCAGCTTATTCTTTCATAACGTGTTTACGAAGCATCGTAATAGCTTTTGCTCAAATAACGTGATTGACGTCCGAAAGCAATGTAATCTTAGCTTTACTTGTGCTCTGTAAAATGCGGGAGTTGGGCAGCAGAAAGTTGTGCTCCTCTGGTGGCCGTCACTTAAAAACACAGGCGCAGAAGTGCATTCCCAGGAGATGTTCATTGCTGTGTGCCTTATTTATCCCCGGAGGCTTCTGGTGTCGAGGGAAAAGGTAAAACACTGTGGCCATTAACACCGCCTGAAACAAAGACACGTGCCCCGCATCTGTGATGACAGCAGGAATTCCCCCGATGGCGTGCCAAAAAAAGATTTCCCCTTCCTTCCATTACACGTATAAATATATGTTCAAATATATCTGCTCACCCACTTTCGCTGGAAATAAATATTTGGCAAATGCGATTTCGAGAAATTGGTAGCTCAGCATTTTTAGCACTATTTAGTTGTTTTTTTTAATATTCAGCTTCATTACCAGGAACAGATGTCATTATGATTTCAGCAGCCACTTGTAATGTGCGTGTATGCGACAGTGACATTGCTTCACCTGAAAGCAGTGAATTAATTTTCATTTAATTACCACAAGGATATGAGGGTCATTTCAAAAGTTTTATAAAATCTCTTAAAAATCGAATTTATTTCACAAGATAATGTTATATTGAAATATTTAAACTTTAATTAAATTGCAACTTCGGTTATTTTTTTCGGCGAACGACAGCTAGAGGAATTCACCCTCAGTAAAAAAGGAGCTTAACACAGATTCATTTCGGAGAAAGCCTTCTTTCACGGACCGAGACCTCCCACGAACAAAAGGGCATCCCCTTTCCCCCCGTAGTTGGACACCACTCTCCCTCAGTGAGAGCCCTCCAGGGTCAATCCAAGTAAGCAATTAAGAGTACAACTTCTTACGTCAAGGGCACAGAGAGTGAAAGGGATTTGGATGTAGTAGTCATAAACGGAAGGTCTTCGAGATTTCAGTGGGAACGAAAAAAGTTTTCACGCGGCCACGTAGGGATAGAAACAGATTTGGCGGAAAAACCTAGAGAAAGCCGTCCATAACACCTATCTCTTACTGGAAGTATATACCATTTATTGGGTTGTCGGAAAAAGCATGACGTATTTTGGCACCCGATAGCGTTTGGGAGGTTTTGGAAGTACTAGAGGCATGTGCAGCTCTGTTATCGCTATGGCATTCGACAGGTGTCAGTTCCAGCTGCAGTCTAAAAGGAATAGTGAGCGATTTGGTTGATTTGCAGAAATTTCACATCAAGTTGAAAATGGAAGACCAAACTGTGCATTTTCCGCCATATTTTACTGTTTTACTTCCGTAAAGGGAAGAACGCGCGTCAAGTTTGTAAAAAGTTGCGTAAACTGTACGGTGATAATGCTCTACAAGAACGTCAGTGCCAGCGGTGGTTCGCAACATTCCGTGCTGGTGATTTTGGACTTCAACGACGCTCCTCGTTCAGGGAGGCGCACCGAGATTGATGACGACCAAATCAAGGCATTGATCGAATCAAATACACGTTACGCGACACGAGAGATTGCAGACACATTGCACATCCATCATTCAAGCGTTCACGACCACATGAAGAAGCTGGGATACGTAAGCAAGCTCGATGTGTGGGTTCCTCATGAACTAAAGAAGCTCAATTGATGGCGCGTATAAACATCTCCGATATGCTCATTAAACGTGAGGAAAACGATCCTTTTTTGAAGCGACTGATAACTGGTGACAAAAAGTGGATTGTGTACAACAATGTGCTGTGCAAACGGTCTTGGTCCCGACGTGCTGCTTCGCCTCAAACGACATCCAAAGCAGACATTCATCAGCGGAAGGTTCTGGTCTCAGTGTGGTGGGATTTTAAAGGTGTCGTATTTTTCGAGCTCCTACCATGGAACCAAACAATCAATTCAAATGTGTACTGTCAGCAATTGGACAGTTTGAAAGAATACATCATCCTGAAACGTCCAGAGCTCGTTCATCGTAAAGGTGTCGTGTTCCATCACGACAACTCGAGACCACACACAAGTTTGATGACCCGCCAAAAGTTATTGGAGCTTAAGGGGGATGTGTTGCCACACTCAGCATACTCGCCTGACCTTGCGCCGTCAGACTTTCACTTGTTTCGCTGTCTTCAACAGTCTTTGCGTGGTATGACGTTCAATTCAGATGAGGCTGTAAATCAACACCTTTTACAGTTTTTCGCCACGAAAGACAGGTCCTTCTATGAACGAGGCATTCTGCAGCTCACTGAAAGATGGCAAAAGGTTATCGAACAAAACGGGCATTATCAGCCAGAAACAACTCGCATTGACAGCCAGAAACAACTCCATTCTGAACTTTAACATTTGTAAATAACATCAATTAAGCCTTTTTCTTCTCGGTTCATCTGCGCACATAAACTATGCCACCTCATCACGTGACTAATTTCCTGATGTACTTATATCATTGTTCCTTCATGTATTGTGTGATTGTGTTACATCTGAGGATGGGACCGATGCGGTTCCGAAAGGTCTTATGTTTTTTAACTGTGATGTTTTAATTGTGCTTAGTAAAGTCTTTTAATTTATCATCAGCTTTTAACTACATTTTTTATCGTGCAAAAACAGTTTCGAGAACTTCAATTCATTGTCTTGCTCAGCACGAATGTTTTTCGATATCTTATGTGTCTACTGTTTTTAAACTAGTAACTTCATTGTGTTACGTTTTCCTATTTACTCGCAATGGAACACTCCATCAAGATTTTTCGTCGCTGGCGCCTTAAACTCTGTTCGTGAGGAAACTCATCTATCGTTTTTGTTGAACTGTAGAAGTTTACAGGTCATCCCTAAGTTCCTTAGAATCAAGTGCACCCCCACCTCTTTACGGGATTCCAACATTCTGCATACAGCAGAAAGGAAAAGACTTATCAATGAAATCCAGACAAAAAGAGGCCTCATTGATTTTCTACAAAGTAAGTCGTATCTTGCTTACTCACACCTGGCTGCACGTGTACCTTATCTTATTTTGGACCGACTTCTTATTTCTATATCAGCTACCTCTTACTCAACTTCTGAACGCTTACAGTCAACCCATATTAAAAAACTTAGATATCTAGTTTCAGACGAACTCTTGACAAGACTGCCTTCTGCAAAACTTCGTTCAAAACCTAAGCAGACGTCCAACCCTTTGGCATTTCTTAATCTCAGTAATGTCTCACTTAATCCACTTCAAACTTCTGCTCTAAACCGTGGTGCTAAATTTTGTTATCCAGTCACTCGCATCAATAAGTTCCAATTAATTCCACAATCTGAAAGTATTATTAAATCTTTTCCTTCTCCCATTCGGGACCATGCTAGATTTAACTCTGTTCATGCCTTAAAATCCTATAGTGTTAAAACCAATCGACAACATTTTGCCCTTTTCAAGGAAGAAAAAAGCAATTAAATCTCCTTCGTTGTAACCCTAATGTATCCATAGTCTCCGCTGATAAATCTTCGCAAAGAGTCATTTTAAATAAAACTGATTATCTTTCTAAAATGTATGATGCACTTGTCGATATTCCTCATCTGGAAGTCAAAAATAACCCTGTTGCAGCTATTATTTCAGCCCTAAGTAGGCTTCGACTATCTGGTTCACTTCCCCTTTGCATTTCTTCTTGTATCCACCCCTCTTTTGGACCTAGTGTCCCTAATCTCTTTGGTAAATTAAAATTACATAAACCTGGCCAACCTATTCGACCTCTGATCTCAGGCCACTGTAACCCTATTCGTTCTCTTGAGAAAGCTCTTTCCAAATTCCTTAAACCTCTTATTTCGGACTCTGTTTTTTCCATATCTAGCTCTGTTCAAGCCCTTTCCAGGATTAAACGTTTCAACTCTCGTGGCGCCCCTTTTTTAGATGTTGTTGCTCTTTTCCCTAATATTCCAGTAGCTACAGTTCACAACCTTATCGAGACCAAACTCCTTTCCCTTGGCCATATATCCGTTCAAGAAGTTCATGCTGTCACGAGTGCTCTTCGACTAGTTTTAAATCATTCTTTTTTTACCTTCAATAATCAAATCTATCGTCAACTGGAGGGTGCACCTATGAGCTCCCCTCTGTCCCCTCCCTATTCTTGCAGAGCTGCTTCTGCAGTACCTTGAAGATAAAGTTCTACATAATTCTCCAGTTCACCCTATCCTTTACCTTCGTTATGTTGATGATGTTCTAGTCTTTTGGGACTCAACCCAAGACGAACTTTCTCACTTTGCTGATCGATTATCTTCCGAATTCCCCACTATCAAATTCACTATCGATCTAGAATCTAGTTTCAGCCTCCCATTTTTGGATTTCTTATTAGTTCGTAATCCACTCTCACAGTTCATCTCTTTTTCAGTTTATTGTAAACCTACTTCAACTTCCACTATTATCCCTATGGAATCCACCCACCCCCTCAACTACAAGCTTGCAGCGTTTTATTTCCTTTTTCGACGAGCATTTACGCACTCTTCTACATTAAAATTCAGGAACCTTGAAATTTCTAGGATTCTTGATATTGCCTCAGCCCACGGATTCCCCGGTACCATTATTACCTTTGTTTTAAACAAAGTTAAGAGACAATTTATGTCCTCTCTTAGGAGGGAACATAATAATACTAGATATGTTGGAGCCTTGGATTATGTACCTGATTTGGTTAATGTTTTGAAAAACTGTTGCCGACCTCTTAATATTGACTTCGGCATTCGGGCTAAAAGCATTTTTTCATTGGTCAGAAACGAAAGACTACCTAAAGATAAGGACCAAAGGTACGGTGTTTACTGTGTTCCACTAGTTTCAACGAGCTCACCTCCTGCTAACACTGTCTATGTGGGATCTACCATGCGCTCATTACAGACCAGATTGGAAGAACACAAATACACAGTCAAAATGGGTTCCCAAAATACTGCACTATCTCGACTTACTTTGAAAGGGTCTCACCAGCCTTACTGGGACGAAACACGCATTCTAACCACCCTAACTTCGAAGCCTAATACTCTGTTTGCTGAAAGCTTAATTATTTACGAATTTGGGTCTGCGTGCTGTAATGATGATTACCCTACTATTATTCCTAGTGCATGGAAACTCGCATTGACAGCCAGAAACAACTCCATTCTGAACTTCAACATTTGTAAATAACATCAATTAAGCCTTTTTCTTCTCGGTTCATCTGCGCATATAAACTACGCCACCTCATCACGTGACTAATTTCCTGATGTACTTATATCATTGTTCCTTCATGTATTGTGTGATTGTGTTACATCTGAGGGTGGGACCGATGCGGTTCCGAAAGGTCTTATGTTTTTTAACTGTGGTGTTTTAATTGTGGTTAGTAAAGTCTTTTAATTTATCATCAGCTTTTAACTACATGTTTTATCGTGCAAAAACAGTTTCGAGAACTTCAATTCATTGTTCTTTCTATCAATAAATGACCTTTGCAAAACATGGCGAAAATACGTCATGACTTTCCCGATAACCCAATATTTCGACCAACTAATATTTCCCCCTTATCCCCCAATCTGAAGAATAAAGATATGTACGGTCCAAAATAATCTGTCATTACATTTAATTTGTTTAACTACTTATTTATTTGCTTCCCTGCTCCAATGGCAGGAACCTGCAACCAACAACGATTCTTCTGATAAGTTGGCGTCCACCACAATACATGAAATTAAAGCAAGCCAACAGTGCCTTTGCAGGCCTTCGAAATAATCTCCATGCTTCTTTATGACAGCGTCCCAACGTTTGGGCAAGTCTTGTATTCCAGTCAGGGCACCTCCATTGTTGAGGCGTCGAATTAATCGGGTCACCTCATTAGAAACATCCTGAATAGTACATAATTGTTTTTCGCGGAGTGGCTTCTTCAGTTTTGAAAACAAGTCATAGTCTGGTGTGTTCATGTCAGGCCTATATGGCGTGTGGGGAAGACAATCTCCATCCATACTTTTCCAGAATGTCTCTTAAAGTACGGGCAACATACGGCCCCGCGTTGTCATGCAAAATGACGGCAGCTGCTTCGAGCATGTTGGGCTTTCTTTCGCGAATCCTTTGGCGCAAAACATTTTGCAGAAACTTTCTGAGGTGTTCCAGTTTTACAGTAGTCCCCTCGGGAACTCTGTCTATTGCTATCACTCCAACCTTGTCTTATGCCATAATCTTCGTCAGCTTAACGTTCGGTTGCTGGAAGCGGAATGTTTTCTTGCGAGGTGATTCTGGATGTTTCCCTTGAGCATACAGAGATTTCAGTTTTGGTTCAAAATCTCGTACCCAAGTTTCGTCTATAACAACAATTTTGTCCAAAAACTGCTCGCCTTTTGTCTCGTGCCGCTGAAGAAATTCTTCTGCGATCTCTTTGCAAACTACTTGCTGCTCTTCACATAGACTACGCAGAACCCATTTGGCAGCCACTTTTCTCTTCTGTAATTTTTCTGTTAGGATTCTGAAAACCGAAGCGGTAGACATGTTTGCTTCATTTGCTCTCTCTTCACATGCTTTCCGTCGATCTTCTTCCAAAATGCTGTTGACGATAACCACAGAAGTGTCGTCCATTGCATCTGATGACCGGCCGCTTGTTGGGTCGTCTTTGATGCTTTCCCAACCTTGGGTGAAAATAGAAACCCACCGTGACACTATGCTACGATCCACTAAACTACCCCTACAAACTTTACACAATGTTTTATGAATTTCGGTAAGGGATTTTCCTCCCAAAATTTCAATTTTATTGTAGGATCGCTGGTCGCTACGTGAGATCTGACCTGACTCACTTTCTTCCTCCGGTTCTAAAGCAGAAGTTTTCTGAACATAGAGAAATTAGCGCCAGCAAACGTAAACACAACTTTGTGCACTGAAGTGTGACACACAACTAGCACAACGATTGGAGCAATAGCATCATCCTACAGGCAGAGCCTGAGCAGTCTTAAAAACTTTTGAAATGACCTATTCAAACGGTCACTTTCCGGGATGAATACATAGTATTTATGGAAGGCTGAAATACTGACATTGAACCCCTAAACGCAATGCGCCAGCCGTTGAGGATGACTTTTAGAACATGCGAGAAACGCATAATGTCTAGGACGTTGGATTCTGAGAAAGCATAGTCCATCTTCCGAATTGCTACGTGCACAGCTAGCAACGCGTGGACAGTTTGTGGCTCGAAAATTCATCGCATTTTAAGCACAGTTGTCTTTCCTTTACCTAACAAGATTTTGCAAAAGTATTGTGCATTATCCTTGTTTCCTTCACCAACCTGACAGGGTACACGTTTTGTACATTTTGCATAGATTGAAAATTATTTAGTGAGAATCGTGCTTCAGGAAAGTCGGGAGTCCTCTAAGAGAATTTAACAGGTATACCCTATGTAATGTACCTTCCGAACGTACCCCTGCGTAGATTGGTTGAATCCTCTCTAGACCAGCATATGCGCACTAGCAACGCAAAAACACCTCGGAGTTGGTAAGCGGTCGAAAGCCATGTGTACGAAGCTCGAGAAGCTTCGTTGGCTAAACACAGAAGTTTCTAGAGGTTGTACCGTGAAGGAAAGCTTCTGAAGCCGCCCCGGTGGCGCAGTGGTCTAAGGCGCTGGCCTCTGAGCATTCGTCCGTAAGGGGTCCGGGTTCGAATCCCGGTCAGGCATGGATGTTGTGTTTGTCTTACGGCACTGGCTCTCTCCCTTCCCTGGAACCAGTGACCTTAAATTAGGGACGGGCGACTGCTTATAGCCCATTGAGTTGCTCACGGTGGTCGTTAAACCTTCAATCAAAAAAAAAAAAAAAAAGCTTCTGAAGCATATGGTTTACCATATAGTAAGGTAGAAAGGTAGATGGCAGTCTTCAAAAACATACGAAGAATTGTGGATTGTGCTTTTGGGTGCGGACGTCTTCATGTGAGTGAAACTCTACGGCGTATCCTTACGTTGGATGAAACATGGGCGCGATGTTATGAACGGGAACTCAAACGGCAGTGTAATGAATAGAAGCATTTCGGCTCGCCGCACGGAACAAAGGTCTGACAGAACCACGGTAACGTTAAGGTAATGACCATCGCCGTCTATGACTGGGATGGCGTCGTACTACCACATGCGATACCTCTAGGACAGACGATAATTGCAGCGTATTATTCGCATTTCCTCGAGCATAATCTGCGCCCAGCTCTCATGGTCAACGCGCGTCATTTGCTGGAGTCTACTCAGATAACTTTGCATGACAACGCTGGCTATCATGTACTGGTATTTTTATTGATCTGTTCTGCCGATGGGGTTGGAAAGTGTTGTACCACCCGCACTATTCGCCTGAATTAAGTCCCTGTAGCATTTTCTGTTTTCGAAGATGAAAACACCGCTTCGGGGTATTCGTTGCAAGACCATCGACGACATTGCAAGAGCCGTAGACCTGTCCATGGCGATGATCAACACGTCTCGTTTGACTAATGGCGTACAGAGACTTCCACGCAGATAGCAGCGTGTTTTTTGGATACTGCTGGCGACTACATTGAAGGGATATATCCGAGTAGAGTCGGATCCTGTGTTACATTCCAATGTAATTATTACGTTCTCTTTAATACCTAAGTAAATTTCCAATCTTTGTTTAATTAATATACACTGCGGTAATAGACCAGATTGACAATACATGCTCGAGAAAGCACCTTTTTTTCTGAATGGGTTTCCCATACATAGGAGTTTCTTCACCCTTTCATCCCCTTGCTTTTCATCTGAGCAGTAAAGAAATATGCCTTTATGTTCACAGCGCAAGTTCTGTAGAGCAAACCATTAAGCAAAATGTTCGTGCCAGAACGCGCTTCGCAGCAGTGAGCGCAACAACTTAGCAAATAATAGCACTGGTGTGGCCATTAATATTGCCACTAGAAAAGATTGGAAATTAAGCGCAATCCAAAGAAGTTATCGGCCAATGTTTACCAATTTCACGTGTATATTCACCTGACATCAAGAATGGTAGACCAATCAACGTTGGTAGACTTATGCGAGTAAATCAGATCCTAAGAGATCTGATTTACTTTATTTTCAGAATTTATTATGCTTCAGAAATGTAGTCTTGACAGTTTGCGTTGAGATGGAAAAAACTACATGAATGGGATGGTTAGACAAATCCCAAAGACTTACACCTTTCGAATCTTGGGAGGACGGTTATGACTACAGGACCAATGGCAGTGCGTGGATATACAATTGAAACTTTCTGCTTTGTGAACGGTCCCATTGGACAACAAACTAAAATATGATACTGTAAGGATCAGCTATAGCATGGCCTATATAAAACCTGTGGACTATATAAATTCTGAAAATAAAATAAAAATGTCCCGCGGTGTAGGTTCATCGTGATTAATTATGGTTGTGTTTAAGAATTGTGTATTGGCATTCCTATGAGATAAGCGGCATGTGCGAGTCACCCAAACGACGAGAATCTCGTGAAAGTGCAGAGAATAAACAGAAGCTATGTATGTAAAGTATGGCTATTAGATAACGAGACCGACTTTATAACTTTAGTCAAATAAGAAGCTTACATTTTTAACAATTATCAACTTGAACGTACTTTTCTTCAGCATAAAAACGCCGCTGCATTCTGGTCTTCCACTGAGGCCGCGTATGGCCTACTGGTAAACATTCGTGACTGCCACGGAGGAATCGTAGGTTCGATCCCAGATAGGTACAAACGCTCGAGCCCTTAAATATCCGCCGTGCGTCGGATGGGCACATTAAGCTGTCGAACCCCGGGTACTGGCCAGTCGGTAGTAAATAAGGGCGCCTTCTACCTCGCTTCCGTGTCACTTTCCTATCGTGCACTCTAGCCCAAATCTCCTAGGTTCCCATTTCTAAGGGTTGTTTAAAACCTGGGGTCAGACACTCCCTTCCTAAAATCCTCTACTTCTGATCTTCCACTGAGTAAAGCAGTGCTATAGCTCACCTGGTGTGACCTCTTTGAGAAGCTCCATCTTTCTCTTCTTCACCACTGTGACAAACCCAAAACGCTTCGGCTAAAGTTTAGATTTGACTGTAGGAAAAGGAAAAAGCCGCGTGGGCCTAAATCTGGAGAGGGAGGCAAGATGGGCACGCATTATGATGCCTTTATCCGCTAGGATCTGCTTCACTGAGAGCGTTAAATGTGCTGGTGCGTTGTTTGATGAAGGAAGAAGCCATTTTTATACAACTTTGACCTCTGCCTTCTGACTCGTTTTCTCAAAGTCATCAGAACCTGTTTGTAGTAATTCTGGTTCACTGTTGACGATCAGGAAGTCCGTCAAAACTCCACCTTCAATGTCAAAGAAAATAATTATTTAAGGTGGTCTTGAGTTTGGACTTACTTTGCTGAGGTTTATCCATCCTTAGTGACGTAATACCTAGAAAAGTCCGAAAACAAACAAAACAAAATTAAAATGGCGGATTTGGAACACTGCCAACTTGAATATTTTTGCGAATCGTTCGACCACTTCTAAATAACCAAGGGATCTAAAAATTAGTATGCTGATAGGTCTTAAGGCTCCGTATATTTATCCGAAAACAAAGAAAAAATCAAAATGGCTGCTTTGGAACATTTCCCGCCTGAATGTTTTGCAAATTGTTCGACCAATTCTAAATGACCTAGAGATCTTAAAATTGGCATGCTGACACGTCTTAAGGTCCGAATAACTAGAAAAGTCCAAAAACCAAAATGGCGACTTTGGAATATTGTCTGCTTTAATTTTTCTACTACTTCTACACTTAGAAATGACTTAAAACCAAAACATTCAAAAGGTGGCTTAGCTTTACTCTTCAAAACGCTGATTGTTTTGGAAATAATTTTTCCAGGAACGTTGAAATGCTGTAAAAATTCTATGAAGTTTTGATTTAAAGTTAAGGGGCGCCAAAACTTGCTACCGTTTTACATCAAACCGTATGCACTGACGTCACGACCGTGTTCTAAATCGTAAAACAGTTAGGGATGCTAAATTACTTTCCTTTCCTTTAATTGCTTTTCCCTTTCTTTGATTTTATGTTCAGAAAATGATTTTATAGGTTCACCGTTCGGAGAAACGGAACTGCTAGTTTAATATACTGTATATGAGATATGACAATTTATTTCCAGGAATGCAGCTGTAGAAAAATTGTGTTAGTATCTGTGCACTAGCGACTGCTAGATGATTGCCATTGCTGGAAAAATACCTGGAACTCTGCTTCTGGGATAAGATTAAGTTCCTTCGTCACGTCACGCTGGATGTTAGAAATGTCTGAAAATCTTCGTCCTTTCATGGCAGTTTTTATTTTTGGGAAGAGCCAGGAATCACAAGGGGCTAAGTCAGGTGAATCGGGTGGATGCTCCAATTTGGTAATTGATTTCTTAGCCATAAAATCGGGAACACTGCACGCATCATGGCTTGGGTCATCATGATGGACGATCATTTTCAAAGCCAAACGCTCAACCATCCATTGATGGTTGACCGTTTGTCCCTGTTCAATCAATTCTGATGAATTCATTGAACAATTCTGTTTTACTCTGTTCAATGAATTCTGATGAGGTAATCCGGTTTAAAACAAATACACGCAAATTATCATTTCAACTCAAACGAAAACGTTTTGATGACTGGCTGCGAAGTCTTTCCTATTATTAAATCTTTTCAATACCTTTGTGGGACACATGTTGCTATACGAAAAGTTCAACCCAGGATGTTTTAAGTATGTATAAGGAAATTCTGCTGGGAAACGAAATCATTGCTTTCATATGTGTCATGGAATATACATTATACAAAAAGTTGTACCATACTGTACACCAGCTAATAAAAAGGGATCATCAGAACGACAGCATAGGACACTCGTAGAAGAAGTCAAAAAAGCATGTTAAAACTGCACAGAAATGACTGCTTAAATCAGACATCGCGGAAAATTCCCAGGAGACCTTAATCCAGTGGAAGGTAATGAATTCTTTATAATAATGTCTTGAATATTTGAAATCAGAAAATGAATTTTAAGCAGAATTTTGGTAAAATTGAAAGCATTAATTAATGCCTGAAGTTACGCTCTTTTATAGGATGTTAGATTTTCTCTAATGGGTCGAAATCCCACGAGAGAAATGTCAGTCATTATTTTCTTTCCTTTCCTTTTTCGGGAGTTATTTTTATTTTGTTACCAACCAGATAGGTTACATGATAAGTATACTTTTGACATCGTGAGAATAACAAAATATCTAAAAAAAAAACCCCGCAATTACTGTGTAAAAACAGTAGTTCCTGATATAAAGGAAATACATAAGCTAGAAACAAATATCAAATGAGCACGACTAGAAATATTACACCCAGAAAATGAAATAATGAAAATATAACAAAGAAAAAAAGGAAAATATATGCGAAACAGTCATGAATGCTAAGCTTCACATACTACTCAGTAACACACTCGATGGAACAGTATATCCAATAACAGCGCGCAAATAAAAATGTCGCATGATAATACCCATAAAAAAAGACAGAAACAGAATGCTGCAGACCACACAGTGTAAAGGAATATCGCAACAAGAGGGTAAAATAATCACGGCGCTTTCCCAGAACAGAAAAAAAACAGCTACGAAGTTATTCGAAGTACCACATGTTGACAGAAGAGGAGAACATTAATTAATTAGCACAGAAAACTGACAGATATGCGTAGAACTAGGTTAGGAGATTTGCAACAACTTAAATTAGGAATGAAAAGGAAAGCACAGGAGTTCTATGCACATCGCTAAATGGCATGTTCCGAGAGCTTTTACTATATACGAAGAAAGTAAGAAAAATATACACAACAATTCAGTTTAACAAACACAATAGAAACAGAAGAAAACAGATTCACATGATAAACCAAAAGATAAGATATCAGGAAAAGTAATTCCCGGTTAAAAGCAAAATATACCATTTGTATCAGAGGTATAATGTATACAACAAGGTAATGCACTACATGCAAGAATTGTACAAACATGTCAGTTTATAGGAATGTGAAAAACGTAAAACAAGGGCGTATCAGAAATTAAGACAGTTACCATAAAAATTTTGTGAAGATCTCTAACAGTTATGTACAACGTCAAATAAATTTACTTACATAAAAACAATGTTTGCTAGAAAGAGAGTAAAATACACAAATAAAAAGGTCATGAACAATTCGGAGAGTGTGTGCAACACCCATATCTTCTTTCACAATCCAGTCCTCATTCCAAGAAGGGTGGAACAGAGTTAGCGAGCCGGGCATAGTTGTATTACAAAAGACGGAGCACAAATTGTGTTTTAAACTCCTGTTGGGCAAAATGGACACTTGAGCTAGCAGCCGGAAGGCGATGCATGAAATGAAAGCAGAACACAACGTATTTCCAAAACGAAAAGGGTAATTATATAATTTATGAGTAGAGCTATTCGAATGTGGAAAACAGTAGTCATAATACATCGTATTATCATGTCGAAAACCAATACGTAGACCCACTTGAAGCGCTTGAAATGTAAGCTAAAGGACAGAGTACTCCATGAGAGCATGGGCAACATGCCCGACCACAGAACAATTCGGAAATCCAGGAGAGGCAATTCATCTTCTATACAGGCAAACGCTGGCTGAGGAAGCGCCTCTGAGTTTCACGTGTCTGTCGTCTGTTCATAGAGCTTTAGACGGCCCGCAAAACGAACTCCAGCGAATGTGAAATAACTCTGTAAGAGGAAGTGTTGAGCGATCCTGAGAAGTATGGTTCTGTACCAAGTGGTTGTAGTTCCATTGTGCAATCGGCAATACAGGAAGAAACGGTCACATAGAAACAGCACGTCGGGTAACACAGAAGAGGATGTTGTGAGTGATCATCCACGGTGATCTACTGGAGATCGCTGTGCCATAAAAACGGTGGCACTGAGAGGAAACAGGCGTTTCTTACGCCAATGGAAAAAGGAAACTGTCGCTGAAAACAAAGAGCCGAATCATCTGGAGTTGTGATAAAGATGAGATAAAATACGGGAAATTCTCGTTGTAAACCAAAAGCATCCGAACTGTTAAACACATACTCGAGTGCTGCGCAATCGCACTCTTGGTATAGATCAAAATTTAGAATAGCCAAGATAGATTTCTTTCCGGATATTCCCAAGATCGAGAATATCACGAATAGTTACCAGGTTATCTTGAGTGATACGGCCCGGGAGACTGTATAAGTTTGCTACGAGTGAACCAACTCTGTAGAGCCTTGTTAAAACGAGAAAAGAGAATTCCCATACATCATAATCTGTATTTAATAAGAATAACGATCTCCAGTTTTGGATGGCCTTTAGGCCACTTTCTTTAGGTTAGAGGTATGACCGCTTCAGTGAAACTCTTGGGCAGCTCATTAGTGTAGAGCAGTTCATTGTAACCCACATGTAAGGTAGGATGTAGATGTTGTAGAAAAACGAAGGGTAAGGAGTTTGTAGTGTCATTCTGCCCAGGGAAAGCATTAAAATTTGACGTGCAATGCCATTTCTAATTTCTTCTAATGCGATGGTTCGGAACAACCGCACCGTTTCAATATGAGTTAGCTAAGGTAGATCATGGAACAATTCGATATATGGCAGCGTTAGTAAAACGGTTGAGAATATTTGTCAATAAAATATCCACACATTTTATTTGGCTTCGGAACTAAATTTCCAGTAGCATAGTGCAAAACAGAAAGGGATTGCGTTTAGTGTCTTTTTCGCTTCGACGGAAGAAAGTATTTCCTGGGATATCAGCGGAGCGAATATTTGCACATTTGAAAATGTTTGTACACTTGTAAATGTCTATATGCTTGTTTACAAGTATTGGTATCCTTGTAAATGTTTGTACCTTTGTGAATGTTTATATGCTTGTTTACAAGTATTTGTATTCTTGTAAATGTCTATATATTTGTGTCGCAAGTAGTTTTGTACTCATTACTGTTTTTATATTTGCTCTTGCATATTCACTAGCTTAACCGTACTAATTTTACTGTTGCTTACATTTCTAGCATATCTTTTGCAAAAAAATCGTGCTTATACTATCTGTTTGTCCGTCTGTCCATCTGTGAACACCATATCTCTGCAACTATTAGTCCGATTTGAAAACTTCTTTTTGCATTGGGAAGCTTGAAATATAAGAATGATGATGCTTGCATTACGTTTTTATTCCAATTCAAGACTTTGCTGCTAGAGGGCGTAAATGCAGATCCTGTCGAATTCAAAACACATTTTATTGCATATCATCATAATCATCATCATCAACAATTATCAATCTACTGCTGGATGAAGTTCTACCAAGTTTCTTCTACAACGGTCTATTTTGCGCCAGTCTCCTCCATGTTACTCCTGCATGTTTTGATAATTTCATCCATCCATCTTTAATGTGGCCTTCTTCTGGGTCTTTTTCTGCTCCTTGGTATCCAGTCTCAAATTTTGGTTGTCCATCGGTGGTCCGTTCTTCTGACAACATGTCCAGCCAATTGCCATTTCAGGAGTTTTAGTCTGATCATGACGCCCTCCACTCTTGTCATTTTCCTTATCCATCAGTTCCTCTTCTTATCTCTGCTGGTTACTCCAAGCATGCGTCTCTCCATGCTTCTTTCAGTTGTCTGCATGAAATTGAAGACTCGCGAGAGTAGAGAATATTGAGAGTAGAGATGAATGGTTGAGCCAGTGGTATTGCAGTATGAACAAATATATGATATCAAAATTTGTAGTTGGTGAAGTCGTAAAGGTGAAAGAAGACGATTAATGTTTTAACGGACTTTAATTCCTCAGCTTATATAAATCAAAACTTTATCTTTTTATGTCTTCATGTACTACCATTTATTTAATCATTTGCGCTGCCAATGTTTTATGTATATTTTTTCTCATTAGCATAATAAAGTATTATGCTTTCAGTTGTCAGCAATCTTTGTACATATTTTAAGGCCCACGTCTTTGCTCCACACGTAAGCACTGGCAGGATGCATTGATTAAATATTTTTCGTTTAAGATAATGGCATATTACTTTCAAATATTGTACTGTATCTTCAAAAAGCTCTCGAACCAAGTTTTATACGTCGATTAATTTCTTCATCAATGTGACATTTGCTTGACATCTGTTGTCTAAGGTAAATGTAAGTATCAGTTATCTCCATCTTTTTCCTATCAATCGATAAATCTTCGTTTCTTGTAAAAGCATTGTACGTCATTTATCTATTGAAAGTTCATTTTGATCCCACTACTTTACCCTTGTCAGCAAGTTCCTGGATCATACACTGCAGCTCTGAAAGGGCACATGCAAAAATGACTACGTCATCAGCAAAACGAAGGCGAGTTAAATAATCTCCAATGACATTTATACTTTTGTTTTCCAGTTCAGTGATTGAAAGACATTTTGCAATGTGGCATTACAGGGTTTGGGAGATATGGTATCACCCTGTATCACTCCCTTTCCAATTTTTATTGGTGCTGTAACCTCAAATAGCCGAACCTTTGCACTTGCATTATCATAGATGATACTAATAAGACTAGTGTATGCATCTTCAATACCGCAGGATTTCAAAGCCATTGTAACTGCTGATGGTTTCACGAAATCAAGACCTTTTCATAATCGATGAAAGAAATACAGCATGAGAATTCATATTTCCTCGTTATTTCAATTAGTTCTTTCACTTCATCAATATGATCTACAGTGCTGTAGCCACTCCTGAATAGAGCTTGTTCTCAAGGTTGAGCTTTCCCCGTTTCAATTTCTTAATTGCGTGTGTTAACTTCTGCCGGGAGGACTGGATGTACTTTGGTATTATCTAAAATAAATACATCATCTCTTTCATATAGCTTTGAGTAGAAATCCTTCACTCTGATCACAATTTCGCCTCTATTTCGTGTTACAGAGCAACCTTCTTTTCTCAGTGCCATAATCTGTTTTCTTCCTTTAATGAGATGCCCTCTGCTCTCTTCAAACTTTTGTTGTTTTCAATTGCTTTTCTCACTAGTTTGCAGTTTAATTTCCTTACGTATTCAGTGAAACCTTTTCGTGCGGTCTTCCATGTCTATATATTTCGCTTTGGAAGTTATATCTTTATTTGTCCTCATTCCCCTTCTCTTTTTGTATCACCATTTTGCTTTTTTAAAGATATTTTCTTCATATGTAACTTGTTCTTAATACCACCAATTTTTTTCTTGTTTCAATAAGAGCCTTCGTTAGTTTTCAGTTAACTTCAGAGATGTCTACTTCTTCTGATGTTAGATCTAGAGCGGAGAATCTGTTCCTCAGTACCAAGTTGAAGGTACTATGATGCTTTTTAAAGTTATCTACGTCTATACATTTTGTTTATTTTTATGAGTTTGCCATGTTCCAGTTTAGTGTTGAGGCGCATCTTACATCTCACTATTCTATGGTCACTACCTGTGTTGAACCTGTTAAGCACACTGCAGTCTTCAATGACAAATTTCTTGCACGCATAATAAAATAAATTTCCTTTGCTATTCCATTATGATGCTTCCATGTCCATTTCCTATGTAGTTATTTCTTTAAAAATCAGCTTATGAAGAAAAACGTTTCCTATGCAGTTATGTCTTAAGAAATGAGTTTATGATGAAAACCCTTTCTGCATCTGCGAACTCTAGGAGTGTATTTCCACGCTGGTTTTTGTTTCCATGTCCAAATTTACCTACCGAAGTTTTATCTTGTTGTTACTGCCCTATTTTCTCATTGAAATCCCTCATAATGATCTTCAAGTGCTGCTTGCCTTTGTTACGTATTTGGATACCGAATTTATTCGTAAAATTCTTCAACTTCTTCCTCAGGATGACCTGTTGGTGGGCGCGTAAGTTTGAATATCTGAGCCTGGTATCTTTTTGAGAGTTGGATAACGAGTCGCGCAGCTCTGTCCGAGGAACTTTCAACTTCTAGAACATTGACCTTCAGTTTCTTGTTTAATTTAAATCCAACACCACTAGTTCTGCCAGTATCTGTCCCACGACAATATAAGCGATGTTCGCTATACAGTTCAATGAGATTTTCTCCTCAAAATAGTATAACTATACTAAAAAACTGAAATTTCTTGGCGTTGAATACAAATACAACTTTCCAAGCTTTCACACATCAACCAGATGGCTTTTTCAAGGAAACCAATTGCAAACTGGATAATAGAACGTTTCAACACTTTGAACGCGGTGACTTGATTAGACAAGAAATGAATAGGAGCAAACGTGATTTTCCGAAAAAACGATGCCACGTTGGATGGACAACGCGGTTCTATGGTAGAAAACTCAGCATTATTTGAAGAATTGATTCCAAATACGTGGCAACTCCAGAGAGACGCTATCATTGCAAGCCTCACAGCTGGTCAAGATCTCCAAGGTTTCGCGAATGGCAGCAGATTTGGGTGTGAAGTATGAAGCTAATTTATTTACATCACTCCATATAGGATCGGCGGACTTGAACTTGGCTTCTCTTGGTAGGGCAGTGGTTATTTTTTTGTTTCTTGTATCCCTTTATATACGATGCTTAAGAAAAATATTGACCAGCCCCCTCTTCTCAGTGAGGCAGGCGTTACTAAATCTGTAAATCAGAATGACCAAACGTTCGTTTAGAATTAGAATCAGCGAACATAAAGAGACGGAAAAATAATCACTGCCCTATCAAGAGAATCCAAGTTCAAGTCCTCCGATCCTATATGGAGTGATGTAAATAAATTAGCTTCATACTTCACACCCAAATCTACTGCCATTCGCGAAACCAGGGAAATATTGACCAGCTGTTAGGCTTGCAATGATAGCGTCTGTCTGGAGTTGCCACGTATCTGGAATTAATTCTTTAAATAATGCTGAATTTTTTTACCATAGTACGGCGTGCCCAACCAACGTGACATCGTTTTTTCGAAATATTCCGTTTGCTCCTGTTCATTTCTTGTCTAGTCAAGTCACCACGTTCAAAGTGTTGAAACGTTCTATTATCCAGTTTGCAGTTAGCTGTCTACTTTTCTTGAAAAAGTCATCTGGTTGATGTGCGAAAGCTTGGAAAGTTTATTTGTATTCTACGCCAAGAAATTTCGGATTTTTAGTATAGTTATACTATTTTGAGTATAATTTGGTGTACAGTTCCTACTTATTGAGATTTTCTCCTTTTTTTCTTAAATCACTTAGCCCAAAGATGTCCCACTAGATCCTTTGGAGTTTCTCCTCCAATTCAAGGACCCTTGAATCAGAAGGTAGAAATTGTCCATTTAACGTAGCGAAGGTCAGAATCGGATGGCCGCCTATTCCGATTTTCCAGTGATTCTTTGCACCATCTGCCTTCATGTCGCAATAGCCGCTGCCTTGGCTAGGTACATTCCAGCTGCCGGAGACTAAGAGCTAAGATTGAAGTTACGAAATCATCTAGTGAGGGGGGGGGGAGTCCTGCTTGACCGATCTAACAAATAAAGCCTTTTCAATCGCTATCCACCGAACACGTCATAGAAAAATCAGGCTAATGTTTAAAAATCATAGCATCGAAATTTGCAAGAGCGCGATCTCGCGGTTTCTTGAAAAGTGGGAACTAAAATTTGAACAGTGAGATATTAACGCACGGCGCACTATCTTTTGTAGCCACTATAACGGCGTGATGGTGTCAGGAATATCTTTATAGCACACATTATGTCTCCTGGTACCAAACAAAAGGATATCTGAATGCCGCAGGTTATAATGAATGTCGTTGCAAAATTCTTCTTTCCCTTGCTACTGTTTATACTCAAGCAGATGAACACGTCCAACAAAATAACTCACCAGTGCAAAAGGATGGTCTTGTTGCTGAATGTTTGGAACAACCAAGCCAGTTTTTCTTCCCTTAGTGATCTGCGTCGAGTATCTCTGAAATGAGTTGGAACAGAGTGTTCTCTGCGAGACTGTACCGCTGTTCAATTTCTAGAAATATCGTGTCTCAGTCGTTTTGGCATGGTATTGCTACCTCCTTTAAGAGACACTTCCAAATAAGGGACACCTCTATGTCAGGGACAATAGTCCTAGAACTAGTCCCTTGGCATAAGTATCCTAATGTATTTACCTCTGAATTAGGGGCGCTGTAATTTTCAGGCACTTATAGAAACCACTATCAGTGGGTGTATCATCGTCTAAAATGTATTGCTAAACACTGGGGGGGAAATGGAGAGATCAAGGTTCCTCCTGCATTAGGTGGATGAGAGGATTTGAATTTAGTACAAACTGCACGAGAACATGAAGCCATCATGGTAGGTGGCAACAGCACAATCTGGTGTCAACGGTGTGCTGGTGTCAGGAATGTTTTCATAACTCGCATTAGGCCCCTGGTACTAAACAAAGGTTACTTGAATGGTGCGGGGTATATGAACATCGTTGCCAAATTTATCGCTTCGTTGCTACGATTTATACTCCAGCAGATAAGCACGTCCATCTGGAAAACTCACCCGCGCAGAAGGCTGGTGTTATTACTGAATGTTTCCAGGAACCAAGCGAGTTTTCCTTCCCTTAGTGACCTGCATCGAGCATCTCAAAAATGAGATGGAACAGGCTGTTGTTGTCTCAGCCTGTTCCAACATCGGACAGCGATACAATCTCTGTGAGACTGTACCACTGTCCGATTTCCAGTAACTGCGTGCCTCAATCGTTTTCTCATGATATTACTACATCCTTTAGTGGACAATTCCGAATAAGAGACATCTCTATTCAAGGGGCAATTCTCCTAGTCCTAGTCCCTCGGTATGGGGATTCTAATGCATTTATCTGCGAATCAGGGACACTCCATTACAGAGACATTTATAAAAAGCAAACATTTCTTAAAAAAGAAATTCTTCCACTTAAAATTCAAAAAATGCCTAGCCAGAACAACATTTAGTAGGAAGCACTGTTTAGAGGTCAAGTTCTTTAACGGCAAGCACTGCTTGAAGGTCAAGTCCTTTAGCACCAAGCACTGCTTGACAGTCAAATCGTTTAGCAGAAAGCTCTGCTTGACAGTCAAATCGTCTAGCAGAAAGCGCTGCTTGAAGGTCAAGTCCTTAACATCAAACACTACCTGAAGGTCAAGTCCTTTAGCACCAACACTGTTCGAAGGTCAAGTCCTTTAGCACCAACACTGTTTGAAGGTCAAGTCCTTTAGCACCAACACTGTTTGAAGGTCAAGTCTTTTAGCAGAAAGCACTGCTTGAAGGTCAAATCCTTTAGCACCAAACACTGCTTGAAGGTCAAACCTTTTAGCAGCAAACACTGCTTGAAGGTCAAGTCCTTTAGCAGAAAACTATGCTTGAAGGTCAAGTCCTTTAGCAGCAAGTAATGCTTGTAGGTAAAAGTTTTTATTAGGGAACAATGAACATAGAGGCACATGTCCATTGTTCACTAATCGCAAACTTTTTTCTCAGATTTATTCTTGTGAAAACAGCGATTAGCTTGCCAAGTCTATCAACATACTGAATTTAATAAAATGGACAACTACGGCTGTTAAATCTATACCTCAAAGTTGTGTTAAACAATCTTTTGAAAAGGCAGGGCTCACTATTTCAGTTTCTAGTTTAAGCGAACTGAGTGAGTACATTGATGAAAATACAAAATTATGTGAACTTATCAAAGACAGTGATAGTAATGATACATTAAAGAAATATAGTGCGGCCAATGAACACCTGTGTACCGACGATACTAATGAAGCCATCAAATCTATTCCAGTAGTTAGTAACGAAGACACAACAGAAAAGTGCTTAAAAGATCCGAAAAGTGATGAAAAAGAAGACGAGGAAAGCTGTGATATCGAAAACTTTAAGGAATCCTTAAAATACGCCAGACAGTTTCATAAGTTCCTTTTAAATGTCGGTGACAGTGAAGTACTCAATTTAAGTCGTAAACTTGAACTTCATGTGGAGAAAAATGACTGTAAATTTACATTCCTTATTAAATTAAAATGTCTATTACGTATTTTTTTAACACACATTTAGTTAGGAACCTTCCAATAAGGGACACCTCTATATGAGGGAATAAACATCCGGTCCCATGGGTGTCCCTTATTGAGGGGTACTACTGTATTTATTTTCTTGAAATATATTTAGCACGGTAGAGATTTGATTTTTGCAACACCCTCACTATCAAAACATTCCAAGACTATTTTTTTTTCACAGAGTAAAACCGTTCTCAAACATTTGCTTCTGCCACCATTTATGGGTAATTTATAGATTTGTTAAATGTAAAACTTGCTTTGCTTAAAAAACATTTAGTGAAAGATTTCATTCCTCCCCTGACTGTGTTTTTTTTATTGTCGTAAACAAACTCCTTCAGATCATAAATTTCGAGATCGTGATAAGAAAAAACAGAAATAAAACAGGAAACTTCTGCGGAAACTTCCTTTGCGCTAGACTGTATTTGCATGCGATCATAAGCCTTACTCTGAGGGCTGTCATTCGTCAGTCGAGGTCACATGACTGGAAGTGACGGGTTCTGCATTTCTAGGAAGGTATCCGGATGACCTCTCTTTCTCTTCTTTTATTTATTTATTTTTTTTTTTTATTGAAGAGAACTTTTCCCATTCCATTCCATCAAATCCATCTCCCTCTTCTTCACTTTCTTCTTGAGCATCTTCATGTCTTAAGGATGAAATCCTATGATAGACGACTCGGTGACATCGAGATGCCCAGTTTAATCTAGTACAAGTCAATCTCCATTTTTTCACTTCGGGCAGATTCTCAAGGCTAAATGTAACAACGTTTTAACAACATTGAGGAAGGAAGTTTTATTCATCGAGGGAATGAACGACTTCAAAAAAGTGGCTGATGAAAATTTCTGAAATCAAGTATGATTCCTAAACTGTTTGCGATTTTTCAGTCGGTTGTAAACAAATATGGACATATTTTGAAAGGCGAATAACGGAATTTAAATAACCTCTTCAATATTATCTTAAAATGACAAGCCGTGTCATGTATCCATGTTTTAAATTTAAACGTTCTTAATTACTGAAGTTATATATCGGAACCTAAACAAAATACCGAAAATATAAAAATAGCCATCATACCGAAATAAATGAGGCATTTCAGGCCGCATATCATTCTTTTACTCTTTCAGTGTATGTAATTATTAAAATAAAGCTCTCTCCTCATATTTTCAGAATGGTATTGATTTAAATTATTGTCAGTTTTGAGACATGGCATAAAATTATTAAACATTATCAAAATTCAATGGCATAATTTCATTACATTTTTATTCCCAATATGCACAAAAATTTCTCGGACAAGATGTGTTAACAAGGCTATTTTTATAGGATTTTCCTGGCATCGATTTGTTTTCCCAAACATGAGCTAAACTCTGAGTTAAAAAAATTTTCGTTTTCTTTTCTAAAATTTCATCGTTTTCTTTGTTTTAAACATGAACCAAAATTCTGTGTTAAGAAATTCTTCAATGCTTTTCTTAGATTATTGAAAACTCATATCACAAATAAAATCTGTTAGTCTCATTGAAATGACTGGTGTAGCAAACGCATCGCTATTCAATTTAGAGCAATGGCCTACGAAATACAGAGTAGTTTAAATTTATAGTTGCGCGATGCTCTTTTATTTTCAGTCAGTTCAATTTGCAATATTCTAAAAATTCAGTTACACTTTTCCTCATGGATGATGTATTTCACATAGTGATTTTATGACCTTGTCTGGCACTTTCGTTCTGGAAAGGAAACCGGAGCGGGTAACCTTTGTGTGAATTCACGTTGTACGGGAACAATGCTTCCACCCGCAATTTAACTATGTGGAAATATTTGCGGTTTTAAACATACGTTTTAGGATGTTCTTAATTAATTATGTGTAAAATGAGTCTCATTAAAGCATTATATTACGTGAGTCAGAATACTGCTTTGATTTAAACGTTCCGTAGCTTTTAAGTAATGACCAGAATTGCCAAATATCCCACTCAGGTATTTTTTAATTACACACTGATTGGCCTGAACGGCCACTAAATAACAAGTCTACTTACTGATACTTTTTTGTTTCATCAAAAATGGTCACTTGAACGATCATGATCATATGTAGAGGATTTTAGGAAGGGAGTGTCTGACCCCGGGTCTTAAACAACCTTTAGAAATAGGAAGCTAGGAGATTTGGGCTAGAGTGTCCGATAGGAAAGTGACACGGAAGCGAAGTAGAAAGGAGGAGGAATACGCCCTTATTTATTACCGGAGGGCCAGTACCCGGGAAATCACTTGAACGATTAGCACACTTCACCATATCAACGGTAGCATGTAACACTCTTCACGTGAAGATAGCACGCTTGGTAACAGGCTAATGCTGTAAGCTCGAAGAAATAAAACAATCAACTTCTAACAAACTCAAGCCTCAAAATATCTAACTAACAAAATATATTCATCTAACAACACTTTGAAAGAAATCAGATAGAAAGCATTTGGTCAAAGCCAGATATAACGCCATTCAGCTCAAAAGCCAGCGAACATACGTTGTAAATACATATTGAACGTAGGTATTACATACGTTGTAATACCTACGTCAAATACGTTCCAGGACTGACCGCATACTGACGTAACAGTAGTGGGATAAAAATTTCACATTTATGCCACAAGGCAAGAGTCCTTGATCCAGAGGTTTCCGGTCATTCGTCCGAGATGGGTCCGGGTTCGAATCCCGGTGAGGCATGGATGTTGTGTTTGTCTTACGGCGCTGGCTCTCTCCCTTCTCTGGAACCAGTGGCCCTAAATTAGGGACGGTAGACTGCTTATAGCCCACTGAGTTGATCACGGTGGTCGTTAAACCTCCAATAAAAAAAAAAAAAAAAAAAGTCGTTGGCCAATTAGCTAACAGCTTGAAACCGGTCCATACCGCCGACCAGACGGGCATTAATGGAGTCATATACAGGGGTTGGATAGAATAATGTGGACACCACAATCAGAGACGCGACTTTTAATGCAGCTGCGTACGACGCAAAGGTATCCAACATGTTTTGGTTGTAATAGCCTATTTTAGAGTCTCAAGGTCCAGTTTAAGTGCGTTTTAAGTGTCTTGTTGCAAAATTTCTTTCAGGGTGACGACGAAATGAGCGACTTCACGGCCTTCGAAAGAGGGCTAATTGTTGATGGCCTGCTATTTGTTGCCTCTGGAACAACAGTCGCTAGGGTAACGTGGCCTATCGAGTGGTCTAACTCGTCTAGCGTCATTGCAGCATACCGTGTTCGTGGCAAAACCTCGTCTGTGAAACACAAGAGACGCCGGTAAACGACCCTGACTGATAGAGACAGGAGAGCATTAAAGAGGATTGTTACCCGTTATATAAAGACCACGGCGCCAAAAATTAGTGCGGAGCTCAATCTGTATCTCGAGACCCCCAGTATCAACGAAAACAGTGCGCAGGGAACTGCATAAACAAGATATTCATGGTAGAGCTGCTATTGAACAATCACTACTGACCCGGATGAATGCACAACGGTGACGGCAGTGGTGTCAGGAGCATACATCGTGGACTCCCGATGCATGGAAGCGTGTAATGTGGTCGGATGAATCCATATTCACACTTTTCCCCACGCAGGACGTTTTTACGTGTGGAGAACACCGTCAGAAGCGTACAACCCAGATTTTCTGCTCTCAACAGTGCAGCATGGCGGTGGTTCTGTCATGTTGTGGGTGGTCATATCGTGGTTTTCAGCAGGTCCCTTAATCATCTTGTAAGGACGCAAGACTGGCAGGGCGTATGAAACCATTTTGGCTGACCAAGTCCATCCTATGACTCAGGCATTGTCTCTCTTGCAGTGGACGCCATCTATCAAGATGATAACGCCTCAACTAACAGTGCTCGGAATGTCCACTGATGAATTGAGCGACATAGGGACGAGCAGTCACACCTTCCTTGGCCTCCCCAATCACCAGACTTAAACATCATCGAGCCATCATGTGATCTGTGTTGGAAAACAGAGTAAGATCCGGTTATCCTCCTTTTGCGTCTCTCAAGGACCTGGAGTTGTTTCTGCATGACGAATGGTGTAACATCGCACTAACCACCAACCAGGATTTGTATGCGTCCATTCCAAGGAGGATTCAGGCGGATTTGAATGCCGAAGGTGGTCCCACACCGTACTAGGTACGTAAGACATTCTTTTCCTAGATGTTCACATCATTCTGTCCAACCCCTGTACATAGCAAGCGTTCTCGTTCCATTTGATTTCAGCCCTGGAAAAGCAAGAGAGTAAACATCCGTTTTTGTGTAAACTTGGTAAATCAGCTGCTGAAACTTACAGAATGTTAAAGGAAGTGTATGGAGACACATCGTTATCGCACAGCAGTTTTCGAATCGCATACACGGCATAACGTAATGTCTTTTTCGTGAGCAAGATTTACATTACGTTAAGTCTAAAAGCATTAAATAAGAACACGATGCAATAGTTTACGGCCAGACGAAACATAAACAGAAGTCAACTTACGATAAACTTTTATTGGTCCAGCAATACTTCAGTAGGTCCAACATATAGCACAGGAGGTAAATTTCACATTATTCTTAGCCATCGTACGTCTACACACACACATCCACACGAGCAACTGTCGTATCGTCCTTTTTATCCATCGTGCTTATCACATTCATACGTCACTTTCTCTCTGACCTCAACTGTGTTGTCAACCTCATTCTTGGGAGAGAGAAGATATCACGTTAAGTTTGGAAGTATAAAGGAGAACAAACTCAAATTTACATAGGAAAAGGAACTAAAAATGAAAGTTATATTAGAATATACATCAAAAGGCTTCGTACATTTTTCCATATGCATAATATCTTTTATGTAGTGATTTTACGACCCCATCTAGTGCTTTCATTCTGAAAAAAAAAACTGAAGAGGTAACCTTTGGGTGAATTCACGTTGTGCGGCAGGAATCCTTTGATGATGATCCGAGATCTGGGTGACCCTCCAGGTACGGATAGCGGAAAAAATCAAAGAGGTGTGAAATGAGTTAAGGAAAAATCGCCGAATTGCAGTGAGACTTTTGGTTGAGTCGGTGGGCATCAGTAAGTCTATCTGTCATGAGATTCTATGTGAGGATCCGGGAAAACGAAAAGTTAATGCCAGATTGGCACCTCGCATTCTGAATGATGACCAAAATGAGGCTGGTTCATTGATCTGTTCCGATCTGCTGAGCACTGCAACTGAGGATCCTGACTTTTGTTCCGGAATTATTGCAGGAGATGAAACATTGTGCCTGCAGTATGATCCATAAACCGAGAGACAAAACGCTGAATGGAGAGGTACCCGTTTACAGTATTATGCAGACATTACATCTATCCGAGCAGCCGTGACAAAACAACTTGCAGACATCCCGTAAAGTGCCTTCCAGAGATGATCTTCAGAAACGCTGGAAACTGTGTGTTGATACAGAAGCGCGATAGTTTGAAGGTGACCAGCATTAATTATGAGTATGGTACTTTTTTATATTCTTTATTGTGTCAGTCCTGGAATTTTTTCGGATGTCGGTTGTATAATTATTATCTCTGTTTTTCTCATACGTCATTTTACTTCCGACCTCAATTCAGGTTACCGCAAGACATTCATTCGAGAGGAAAATGTGGCGTCGAATTTAGAAACCGTTTAAAGAGAACGAATCAAAATTTACATGAATACAAAAACTAAAACTAAAAGTTATACTAAAGTACACATCCCATTCCCCACAGTATCTTAAGGTTGCTTTTAAAATGTACGTACTGTCACATTTGTTGAAATCCTCATCCGCAGTTATTACTTCATTAGATTTCCATCTTTCGTTTTACCTATTACAGAGCATCATATGTTTTCGAATGTATCTGCTTTGAAAGTGTGCTTATGGTGCCCATAGGAAGTACAGAGAATATCATCTGGGGACCCAACCCGAACAAAACACGAGCAAGTAATAAGTAATCCACGCCTTTGATAACTCTAATACTGAAGTAATGGGTTAAATATTTGGGGTAAATAAAAAGAAAATTTGAAATGAAGATTTTCCTCCCATATCAATGCTTATAGCCCATTGAGTTGCTCACGGTGGTCGTTAAACCTTAAATTAAAAAATCCACATCAACGGTAGAACAAATC
Source organism: Macrothele yani (assembly GCA_039090855.1). Classification (NCBI taxonomy): domain Eukaryota; kingdom Metazoa; phylum Arthropoda; class Arachnida; order Araneae; family Macrothelidae; genus Macrothele; species Macrothele yani. The sequence continues at coordinate 141,107,948 of CM076989.1, read as the reverse complement.
ATGAAAATATACACTATATTGACAAAAGTCACCGGACACGCCTTAAAAAGCAAATGAACGGATCCTCTGTGTTGTTAGGATGCGCGATACAGCTGCAAACGGTATGAACACAGGCCTGCAGCTGACCGCGATCATATCTCACTGTGAGGTTGAGTGAAAATGTCGCTGCGGAAGAGAACTGACTTTGAGAAAGGAAAGACTGTTAGGAGTTATATTCGTGAGTTGTCCATAAGAGAAACCGAGAGGCGTTTAAGTCAACTGTTTTGGATGTACTGACTAAGTTGCAGACACATGGCGTGCCCGAAGCAACAAAACGTACCGGCACACCAAAGAAAATCTGTGATAGAGGACGTCGAAGCCTCAGGAGAGTCGTTACAGCTAATCCACGGAGTATTGCACAAGACCTCAGTGTACAGGTGAATACAGATGCTAGAACCTCGGTATGTACACGTACCATTCACAGAGAACTTCATTCCACGGGTTACCGTGGTCGTGCGTCTTCTTATAAGCCTTTCATCTTCACTCGGAATGCTACTCGTCGTTTAGCATGGAGTAAAGAACATTTATCGCAAACCGTAGATCAGTAGAAACGGGTCCTATGGACTGATGAATCCAGATACAATATCCATCTGTCTGATGGCCGTGTGTGGGTATGGCGGCAGCCGGCGGAATGCTATTTACCGCAGTGTATTGTGCCTACGGTCAAGTTTGGAGCTGGCAGTGTACTCGTGTGTGTATTTTTAGTGGTATGATCCCGGCCCATTGGTTATCGTGGACAAACCTGTTAACCAGCACGTCTGCTTCGTTATTCTGGACAATTATGCTCTGTCAGCTCTCTGGCAATATTCTGGAACCAAGCCATGTGGGTACCAGCAGGAAAATGCACCAAGCCATAATGCAAGGACTGTTACGGCGTGGCTGATGATAATTCCGTATCGTGTGTGGACTGGCCAGCACAGAGCCCTGATCTTAATCCCATAGAGCACCTATGGGGTGAATTAGAGTGTTGCGTAAGAAGTTTGGAACAAAGGCATACTACTAAGCAACAGTTAGCGGCAGTATTATGTACTGAATGGAAGCGCATACCTATCGCTGTGTTCCAAAATCTTGTCGAAAGCATATCTCGAAGGGTAAGTGCATGCATTAAGGCCAAAAGTGGACCGACACCGTATGTCAATAAATGCTATATTGTGTTTCTCTACTAGGTGTCCGGTGACTTTTGTCAATATAATGTACTTGCGTATACATGCGGCTTGCACGCCTTTGGCATAATAGAATCATCATGATTCCGAACTTCCGTACGCTGTAAAACCATGACATTTTTCTATTGCCCAATAAATACGCATTTGTGAATGGACGCAGAAGCCAGCCCTTAGACCACTACAACACCGGAGCGGCGACTTGATGTGAGCAATGCGTTATAAAACAAAATTTTACCCCAGTATGGTATTCGCCTATACTTCTGATGAGGAAATAATACAGGAAACCTCTAGTTACTTGTACGGTGAGGGAAGAAAATTACTTAAAAGGATTAGAGCTTCGTGAAAATTTTAGTAATGTTGCCCCAATGGTTTGCTCATTTAATTTTTCATATTTTATGCTATCGTTTTCTGAACCTTCTGAAGAACCGGTACTATTTCAAGAATCCGACACAGAGAAAGGTGGTTTATAATTTATATAATTTACTTGATAGAAATATCAAAACTTTCTGAACAAAAGCCTATGAAATTCTGATCAGTCTCGGACAGATAAGAAGAAGCTACCCGTAACCATTTGAAAATTCACATTTGAAGTTGCGCTCTTGGCAAGATGCCGCTGTTCGTTATCGCTGCATCGAAACTTCAAAAACTTTTGTAATGACACGCTCCGCCCTCGCTTTCGCTTCTCTTTATATTGCTGAAGAAAACGATTTTAAGGGTTTTTGTCGGCACTGTACGACAAGAAAACCTCGATCCCAGAAAATGTTCCGAAAAGTATAAGAATGGAAGTATTTCATCCAGAACAAGTTTCATAAGAGATCATTTGTGATAGTTCCTCACTTGATTATACTTAAACAGAATTTCTAAACTTTTAATTTTTGGCTCCTTCAAAAACCGGTTGTAAAATGTTTTTTTCCGCAATAAATATTTCAGAGAAAAAATCGATTAAACTCGTCCTCATCCTCTCCTGGACCCAGTAACTATGAATCTGTGGCGAGGGATTAATTACATTAATCTCGTTCTTATAATTTTCTGGACCCAGTAACTATGGATATGTGGCGAGTGATTAATTCGATTAATCTTGTTCTAATCCTTTTCTGGACCCCGTAACTATGAATCTGTGGCGAATGATTAATTCGATTAATCTCTTCCTCATTTTTTCTGGACCCAGTAACTATGAATCTCTGGCGAGTGACTCTTTGCTTTAATGCAAAAAATTAAATTATCAAAATAATGGTATTCGGCGACTTCTTTGATATAAAAAACACATCTTTTGACATCTCCTCCCTCAAATTTTACTATTCCACAATACTGAACAGTCCCGCCGAACGTTTTAACTATAAATATCTTACAAACAAACAGGTAATAAACAATATTTAGCTATGATCTATTGAATTTTCATCTACAAAAATAAATACTTATTAAGGAAAAAGTAAAAGAACTTTTTCATGCTTGCTTTTATCTGACCATGTTACTAAGATGAAGAAAAAAGTGCTTGCTCGCTTTTGAGAAGGGAAGATATTATTACAAAAATAAGTATAAAATACATTATTAGAAGGAGAATTATCACTATACAAGCTAGCAAATGCGTCGTATACAGAACAATTTGGTAATTTTATATATATCTTTACGATTGTGACATACACCGTTGAGCCATTACATTATGACCACCTATCTAATAAGCTGCGGCCACTAATTACAGCGGCCACTCGGCAAGGCATAGTTTCGATGAGGTGGTGATAAGTATCTTGGGTTATCTGGTACCATAATGTTAACAGCAGGTCCTCCAGTTCCTGTACATTTCGGGGTTGTGGTGATTTACCGCTAACCCGCTTTTCCAAATCGAACCACAAATGTTCGATTGGTTTCATGTCAGATGAAGTTGGAGGCTAGGGCATTAACAGAAAGTCACCAGCATGTTCCTCGAGCCATTTCTTGTCGATTCTGGTAGTGTGGCATGGCGCATTATTCTGTTGCTAATGACCATCACCAGCAGGGAACACTGTTGCTGTGAATGTTTGAACATGGTGAGCAGCAACGATGTTCAGATACCTGACAGCTGTCAGAGATTTCGCTATTGAAATAATGGGACCTAAAGGTTCCCAAGAAAACATCGCCCACAGCAGAACACCGCCACCGCCGGCCTTTTCCGTCCAAGAGTGCATCCAGGTGTTATAGCTTCCGTCGGTAATCGGCGTGTCCGCGCTCGGCCGTCTACGTGATACACCAGGAATCTTGATTCGTCACACCAGGCCACTTTCTTCCAATCATCGACGGTCCAATCTCGATGATTCTGGACCCATTTCACGCGTTGTTGGCGATGACGTGCAGTTATCATGGGGACCTAGTTGGGTCTTCTGCTACGCAGGCCCATGCGCAGAAGGCTGCGATAAACTGTGTTTTGCGACACATTGCCTTGATCATTATTGTTGTAGCTGCGGGTGATTTGTGGCACTCTAACCATGTGGTCGCTGTGAACAATGCGCGACAGTCTCCACTGTCCTCTGTCATCAATGAGCAGCGGACGATACATGACTAGATGACGGTTCGTCGTTTGGCCATATGTGTACCACTTCTGATACGTACTCACTACAGCGGCACCTGAACAACTCACAAGCCGCGCCGTTTCCGAGATTTTACTTCCGAAGCGGAGTGCGATCACAATTAGTCCTTTATCAAACTCCGATAAATCGGTAGCATTTCCCAATCTGACTCCGAACACTTTACTGACCGAAAGCCTGGTCCTCGGGTTGTGTATAAACGGCTCTGCGAACTTCACCTGCGCCACCGTTCGGTCTCCATGCGCGCTCATTTCAGTAGGTTGGGGGTAGTCATAATGGAATGGCTCATAGGTGTATATACGACTAAGTTAACATTCCTTTTGAGTTATTATGATCTCATGTAAATTTGGTTTCTGTTCATTTTCTGATTTTAACGCCACATGATTTCTTCCACCGAGCTTGAAGCTGCCAAACTGACAGTGCGTCAAAGTGCAATCATGGTAAAGGTTAAAGCAATGTAATGGAAGATGAATGAGCGGTATTCAATGCAGAGAGAATAGAGCCATTCTGGTATGAGCCGAGCTATATTCGTTGAATAGGTTGTATTCAGAGTTGAAAACGATGTGAAATTTATTCCTCTTATTGTTGAGAACGAAATGAGTATTGTCAACTACTTTACGTGCTAGATTATTTAATAAGCGTGGGTTTTGTTGTCGCAAGTACTATCTCATGAATTTCCTCGCAGTTATTTAGAATTTCTTACTTAGAGATTTCCATGCTTAATTAAAACTTCAGCTATTACGAACCAATTGGAATTTTCCAGGTAGCAGAGGGAAGCAAAGTCACAAAGTGATATCTACATTGTAGTGAAGATAACCTTAAAATAATAATTCTGTACAATTAGTTCAAAGCTATTATTTCATGCCACATAAAAAAAATGAATTATGACTTCAAGAAACAGAGAGATCTTGACAAATAGGTATTTTCACTTATACCAGCTCTCGGGGAAACTATGCAGAAGAGAAAAGCTGAAAATGGGATTGGATGCAAAATATCCTAGCACTCCTGAGACTATTTGATCCAGAGATAATACGTGCAGCCTGCTTTTCAGAAATATGGGAAATAAAATTTCATCACCGAGCGGAATAATTGGACATCGCGAAAAGCTTAACAAAAGGTGGAATATGTTGGGCATGCATAAAAAAGGGGTTGGAAAAAAATATTCTGACGTAGAGACTGAACACGTGAAAACTTCTGATTTTGATTCGAGGAGAGTCATTTTTTCTCCTTTCTCATATTTGCAAATGCTCCATTCAATGTATGCTAATATTGAGCTCTTGATATAAACTTTTTCTGACAAGAAAACAAAGTTTAATCTGCGTATGCATGTACTTTGGAATATTAATATATCTAGTACCTCCCTGGAATAACAAAGCATGTCGATTTTGCCTTTCATTCAAGAAGTTGAACATTAGGCTGTATAATTTTCCCAGAAATAGTAGAAAAAGAAACGAATCCTTGCTTCTGCTGTTGTATATCAACTTTCAATTTAATTTTCCATTGAATTCGCACAGCTGGAGTCTGCTTGCATCAAAAGTACAACCAAATCCGAGAGAGAAAGAGGAAGAATTCAATAATATATGGGCAGTCCACTTCTTCTGAGTCAAAAGAAAAATATTCCAGCTCGTTTACCCCCAGAAGGTACTACTGATCTAAAACTTCAGCAAAAAAACCATGCAGAATATGTAGAAAACACGAAATTCAGTAAGATCAAGAAGCCAAATTTTCGGTCCCTGTGGTTACATTTGAAACAATATACACTTGATAAAATCGTTTTGCATCTGCATTGCTTCTTAAATTGGATTTCGTTTTGTAAATGCACTACTTCTCGGGCCAAACTTTAAGAAATATGATGAAAAACATGCGGGCATTTTTTGTATTTCCCGTCTACCTTGAAAAGTTGCGTAATTACATGACACTATAATCTAAAACTTCAGCAAGAAGAAACATGCAGGATATGTAGAAAACATGAAATTAAGTAAGATGACGAAGCCAAATCTTTGCTCCTTGTGGTTACATTTCAAACACAATACACTTGATAAAATCGTTTTGCATCTGGATTTCTTCTTAAATTGGATTTCATTTTGTAAATACACTATTGCTCTGGCCAAACGTTAAGAAATACGATGAAAACGTGCGGGCATTTTTTGCATTTCTCGGTTACCTTGAAAAGTTTGTAATTACATGACACTATATTTTCAGACCACGCATGTAAGCATGAGTGACAGTACAGGGTAATTCAAAATGATTGCCCCGATTACAAATGACAATTACGTGTTTATGAAGATAAATAGACAGCTTCTCAGCTCTTGTCAGTTACCTTGAAAAGTTATATAATTACATGACACTATTTTCAGACCACGTATGTAAGCATGAGTGATAATACAGGGCAATTCAAAATGATTGCCCCGATTACAAATGACAATTACGTGTTTATGAAGATAAATAGACAGCTTCTCAGCTCTTGTCAGTTACCTTGAAAAGTTATATAATTACATGACACTATTTTCAGACCACGTATGTAAGCATGAGTGATAATACAGGGCAATTCAAAATGATTGCCCCGATTACAAATGACAATTACGTGTTTATGAAGATAAATAGACAGCTTCTCAGCTCTTGTTAGTTACCTTGAAAAGTTATATAATTACATGACACTATTTTCAGACCACGTATGTAAGCATGAGTGATAATACAGGGCAATTCAAAATGATTGCCCCGATTACAAATGACAATTACGTGTTTATGAAGATAAATAGACAGCTTCTCAGCTCTTGTCAGTTACCTTGAAAAGTTATATAATTACATGACACTATTTTCAGACCACGTATGTAAGCATGAGTGATAATACAGGGCAATTCAAAATGATTGCCCCGATTACAAATGACAATTACGTGTTTATGAAGATAAATAGACAGCTTCTCAGCTCTTGTCAGTTACCTTGAAAAGTTATATAATTACATGACACTATTTTCAGACCACGTATGTAAGCATGAGTGATAATACAGGGCAATTCAAAATGATTGCCCCGATTACAAATGACAATTACGTGTTTATGAAGATAAATAGACAGCTTCTCAGCTCTTGTCAGTTACCTTGAAAAGTTATATAATTACATGACACTATTTTCAGACCACGTATGTAAGCATGAGTGATAATACAGGGCAATTCAAAATGATTGCCCCGATTACAAATGACAATTACGTGTTTATGAAGATAAATAGACAGCTTCTCAGCTCTTGTCAGTTACCTTGAAAAGTTATATAATTACATGACACTATTTTCAGACCACGTATGTAAGCATGAGTGATAATACAGGGCAATTCAAAATGATTGCCCCGATTACAAATGACAATTACGTGTTTATGAAGATAAATAGACAGCTTCTCAGCTCTTGTCAGTTACCTTGAAAAGTTATATAATTACATGACACTATTTTCAGACCACGTATGTAAGCATGAGTGATAATACAGGGCAATTCAAAATGATTGCCCCGATTACAAATGACAATTACGTGTTTATGAAGATAAATAGACAGCTTCTCAGCTCTTGTCAGTTACCTTGAAAAGTTATATAATTACATGACACTATTTTCAGACCACGTATGTAAGCATGAGTGATAATACAGGGCAATTCAAAATGATTGCCCCGATTACAAATGACAATTACGTGTTTATGAAGATAAATAGACAGCTTCTCAGCTCTTGTCAGTTACCTTGAAAAGTTATATAATTACATGACACTATTTTCAGACCACGTATGTAAGCATGAGTGATAATACAGGGCAATTCAAAATGATTGCCCCGATTACAAATGACAATTACGTGTTTATGAAGATAAATAGACAGCTTCTCAGCTCTTGTCAGTTACCTTGAAAAGTTATATAATTACATGACACTATTTTCAGACCACGTATGTAAGCATGAGTGATAATACAGGGCAATTCAAAATGATTGCCCCGATTACAAATGACAATTACGTGTTTATGAAGATAAATAGACAGCTTCTCAGCTCTTGTCAGTTACCTTGAAAAGTTATATAATTACATGACACTATTTTCAGACCACGTATGTAAGCATGAGTGATAATACAGGGCAATTCAAAATGATTGTCCCGATTACAAATGACAATAACGTGTTTATGAAGATAAATAGACAGCTGACATCAATACACAAGAAAGAAGGAAGTTTAGAATTTTATTGGAACCTACTGCTGTGTTGCTATGGTGACGTAGGAAAGTGAGCTGCCCTTGCGCCAAATCCAGTTGGAAGAAATGGCGACCGCAGCAGAATAGGCGTTCTGAGTGCTGGAGTGTCCCCCCAGGTCTTCCATTTTGTGGGGGTATGTCAAAGACCATGTGTATGTGCCACCTGTGCCGAGAACATTTCAAGAACTAAAGATGCGCTGGCATCAGTGACTACGGACATGCTTTATAAGGTATGGCGTGAAATGGATTACCGTTCAGATCTTGTCTACGTGACCAAGGGGTGTCACATAGAACATTTGTATGGTATGGAAACAAAGTTCTAAATTTATAACGAAGAACAGTACATCAATTAAGTAGTAAATACACTATCTACTAACAAGTAATTGGACTCCTGTGATAGCAAAAGAAAACGAAGTTTATTCACCTTCAATAGTTGGTGGAGCCGCCACGAGCGGCGATTACAGCTCCGACCCTCCGGGGCATTACTCTCAACCAGGCGTTGTACGACGGCTAGCGGTATTTTCTTCCACTCGGCTTGGAGAAGACAGGTTAGTTCCTTCACCGATTTCGGTCGGACAGTGGGGGAACACCTTAAGTCGACGCTCCAACTCGTCCCAGAGGTGCTCGATAGGGTTAATGTCCTGGCTCTGCGCAGGCCAGTCCATTCGATTAACCCCATTGTCACCATACCAAGTCATGGTGGACCTCGCAACATGACAGGTGGCATTGTCATCCTCCTGAAAGTAACATGGGTCCACCCCGTAAAACTGACACGACGTAGGAAGCGCATGGTCATCCAAAATGGTGCAGTAGGTCTCGGCGTTGAGTCTACCAGGAATTGCGACTAAGGGTCCTGTGCCATACCAGGAGAAACACCCTCATAGTTTAATTCCACCGCCGCCGAACTTCACAGTTGGCACAATACATTCCGGCAGGAGGCGTTCTCCAGGTAGACGCCAAACCCAGACCCTGCCATCCGAACAGTAGAGGGTGAACCTTGATTCGTCGCTCCAGAGAGTCTGTTTCCACTGTTCAACGGTCCACTGTCGACGTTCTTTGCACCACGTTAGCCGAGCAGCGCTATTGGACTTGGTGATGAAAGGCTTGTGGGCGGCAGCACGTCCATGATAACCGAGCAGATGGGCTTCTTTACGGATGGTATTCATCGAAAGAACACTCTCCAATGCCTGTTGAAACTCCTCGCGAATGTGGCCCATCGATTTAATGCGGTTCTTCCGAATTTCTCTGGCCAGCACCCGTCGCGTCGGTCTCTAACTCTCAGTTTTGTGGGTCTGCCGGGTCGGGGCACATTCCGACAGTCACCTCTCATCTTCCACTTGCCAATCACGTAGGCCACTGTCGATTTTCGGTACTTCAACTCGCTGGATATGTCACGTATGTATCGCCAATTTCTGTGATACCCGACGATTACACCTTGCTCGAAATCAGAGAGCTCTGAACTGCGTGGCATCTTGCATGCGACTGGCTGCGTTGTTGTTTCTCACACGATATTTAACGGCGGCGGCAGTGACGTTTATCAGGACCGCAGATATCGTCCATTGCAGGGGTGTCCAATTACTTGTTGGTAGATAGTGTAGTAACACTATAGTAGTGATTCGATTTATTAGCGTAGGAAATAGACTCATAATTCTAAATTTCCTTCTTTATTGTGCAACAATGTGATTTCTGTATAAGTGTTTATAAACCAGGTATTGTCATTTGTAATCGCGGCAATCATTTTTAATTACCCTGTATTTCACTATTTAATGCAGACTGGGTAAAAATTGCATTTGCTTCGCATCTGAGGGAATCCAGAACCTCACGGATATATAACAAGTTAGTAAAATCATACAACGCATTGATTATATACGCTTTCCAACATACCAGGAATCATTACTCAAGTTAAGAGGATAATGGCTGTGGAATAAATCTCGCTCCTGTGCCCTGACCTTTGACCCCATCTCGATGATATTCAACAGAATTGGTTCAGTAGACCTCCGGAACAACATACTAAAGTTTGGTCGCAATAGGACCATTTTTAGTCAAGTCATGGGGATAATAGCTGTGGAATAAATCTCGCTCCTGTGCCCTGACCTTTTACCCCATTTCGATTATATTAAACAAAACCGGTTCAGTATACCTCCAGGACAACATAATAAAGTTTTGTCGGAATCGAAGCATTTTTACATAAGTTATGACGCATAAGGGCGATAAAATGGACCCCGCTCCTGTGTCCTGACCTTTGACCCCATTTTCCCGATTTTAAACGGGATTCCTCCCCAGATTGTCCCCTACCGCATACTAAAATTTAATCGAAATCGAACCATTTTTACGCGAGTTATTGGACGGATAGACAGACAGACAGACAGACGGACAAAGCTGGAGCATATACGCTTCTTCAACCGATGGTTGGAAAGCGTAAAAAAGTATCAGTAACACAGGCCCACTGGAGAGATGTCGTAAAGATCTGATATCTTTGTTATTTGCAACTAAAATCTATTATTTCGTGAGAATGTTGCTCAGAAATTACATATTCCTTGCTCAGTTTTGTAAAGAAGGTGACCATTAGTGCGTCCTGTATGATACATCTCTGTATAATTCGGCTTTGAGACTGACTTTATTTAATTAACTACTGTTGTTCTAAAGCAGGGTTACAGAAACAACAGGTTGATGAAATATATTTCGCTCTATTGAACATATGATGCTAATTATCTTTGCATTATAACGTGCGTTTCACCTTGTAGGAATGTTAAATAATTAAATACCTTCCAGATGCATATTTTATGCTTCGCTGTTCCCTTTGCGAGGAGAAGAATGGAATTCCCGTACTCGGTATTAGTCTTACGCTGCGATATCATTTACGACGTGGGATATCAGAACCTGCATCTCAACTTCGGCGGCAAATTGCGTTGCTCGTTCTTGCGTTGAAAATGTTTGCGAAGGATTTCCTGCTGTTCATTGAGGGTTTTGTGTATTTAGCTTCTCAGCTCTCGTCTGGCCGGTAAACTGAGCGGATTCTCATCCATTCGATATCTTTTTCGACGATCCTGATCTGCGGTCGCATGAACTTTCCTGGATGCCAGGGAGATTCATGCTGTGCAATACGAAAGCTTGATTTGATTATGTTCATGCATATGGAATGTTCATTCCATCTGGCAACAATAAATGTGGTCTGCGGTGGATGAACTGCGGTGTGCTTATTAGATGCGCCCAGTGAAGTCTACAAATCTCTTGGCAAAGCGCTTAATGCTGAGAAATAATTATTTTATGACGAATAGCATTAAAATAAACACAGTGAAAACATTGGTGAACATGAAGACGTGCAAACGCTAATGCAGAAAATGAAATAAACCATACAAAATAAATGCCCCGGTGGCGCAATGGTCTCAGCGATGGCTCATGACCATTTGTCCGAGAAAAGGTCCGGGTTCGGATCCCGGTGTGGTATGGATGTTGTGTTTGTCTTACGGTACTGGCTCTCTCACTTCCCTGGAACCAGTGACCCTAAATTAGGGACGGGTGACTGCTTATAGCCCATCGAGTTGCTCACGGTGGTCGTTAAACCGTTAAACCTTCAATCAAAAAAAAAAAAAAAAAAAAAGATGAATTTTGATTTAAATAAGTCTCAGGAACCGAATGCCTTTCTGGGATATTCGAACCTTCGGATTCCTTCAGTCCTCATCCAGGCAAAAGATTTGGAAGTGGACACTTTGTGTTTTCTTTTAACAAAGAACAAGTGGGGGAAATGCAAAGAGAGGATACTGATATTACCGAGTAATGGAAAATCAGTAAATGTTAAGACTGCAAGACTTGTGATGTTAAGATAGAATAAATCAGCAACATTTTTTCACAATTCAATATCTTATTTTACGATCTAGTATAGTTTCTTTGAGCGTTTGACTCGGCTACACCAGGACAAATGGAGCGTCATCATCAGCGTTCTGATGGTCACGGATTTTGGTGGGTTGTTTCCACGAGCTTGAAAGAATGCAGTAGATATTATGTCGTTAATTGGCCATGAAGGGTTGTCATGGTTAGTCAACGACACAAAAACTTATTGATGAACCTAATTCGACTTTCAAGCCTAACATGAAAGCTATTCATGCTACACTGGTGTGCAAAAATTAAGGACGAAGAGGTAAAATTAGCATAACAGCGGAACGAGCAGTCAGAACGGACCAAAAGACCACTCAGGAGATACACTAGGGTCCGGTACGGTAGGGCATGCGCATATATGCATCATGACGTAGTGGGAGGGGGTCGGAAGGGTAAAAAGCACAAGGGCGGTGTACGCTCAGCAATTCGGTGAAAGCTATTTCACGGTGTACATCAGTTTGAACGACGTCGAGTTGCTTCCACCGTGTGATATGGCCAACAGGCAATCCAGTAGACGACATCTAGACGACTTTACCCGAGGTCGCGTCATTGGGAAGTTGGAAGAAGGTCGAAGTGTGACTAGTGTGGCCGAGGAGTTCGGGATCGCTCACAGCATCGTTTCACGAGCTTGGAGAGCATTTAAAACGACATGAACAGCTGTCTGAGAGTTTAGCAGTGGTCGTCCACGAGCAACCACGGCGGCGGACGACCGGTGTATTGTCCTATAGGCGAGAAGAGGCAGACGGCAGACAGCGGGAGAAATCGCAAGGCACATGCAACAGACAACTGGACGTCCGTAATTGCGTTTTACCGTGACCAGGATGCTGCACAAAGGTGGTATATTTGCACGACGACCAGTAAGGTGTGTGCTATTAACGCCTGCTCATCGGAGACGGCGGTTGCTGTGGTTCCAGGAACACAAGAACTGAACACATCAGCAATGGGCTCCAGTTTTCTTTACGGATGAGAGCCGATTTAGTCTGACGAGTGATTCTGGACGTATGCACATCTGGAGAGAGCAGGGAACACGCAATTACACCTCCAGCATCATCGAAAGGGACCGGTTTAGAGGTGGCCGAGTTCGTATTTGGGGCGGTATCATGCTTGGTAGCCGTACTGACCTCCACATATTCCAAGGAGGTTCAGTCACTGGTGTCCGCTTATGTACCGAGGTTCTCCTGCCTCACGTGCGTCTGTTTAAAGGTGCTGTGGGTCCTGATTTCCTCTTCATGGACGACAACACTACACCTCATCGTACAGTGGCTCTCGCAGAGCTGTTGGAGAGTGAAGATATTCAACGCATTGATTGCCCCGAAAGGTCCCCGGACCTAAATCCAATTGAGTACGTGTGGGACCTTCTCGGGAGACGCTTGGCCGCACGTCACCAGCCGCCAACAACGATTCCGCAGCTATGATTGGCGCTACAAGAGAAATGGGCCGCGATGCCTCAACAGCTCCTTGAAAACCTCATCCTCAGCATGGACAGACGTTGTAAATCCTGCAACGCAGTCAGGGGTGATCATATCCCCTACTAAAGACTGGATTTTTTTGTCAGCCGCCTGTCACATGGACGTTTCTGTCTTCTGTGCAGTTGTACCCGAAGCTACTTTTTCAATAATGTGCCTTTGTATCCTTTGGATTCCTTGTTTTTACGATTTTGCTCACTTGTCACTTGTCCCAACAGCATCGTTTCACGAGCTTGGAGAGCATTTAAAACGACATGAACAGCTGTCCGAGAGTTTAGTAGTGGTCGTCCACGAGCAACCACGGCGGTGGACGACCGGTATATTGTCCTATAGGCGAGAAGAGACAGACGGCAGACAGCGGGAGAAATCGCAAGGCACATGCAACAGACAACTGGACGTCCGTTATCGCGTTTTACCGGAAGCCAAGACGCTGCACAAAGGTGGTCTATTTGCACGATGACCAGTAAGGGGTGTGCTATTAACGCCAGCTCATATTCGTACATCTTGGGGATCTTATGGTATGATTTGAGTCGATGTGGAGCACTTCTGCACGACGTTACATTCGAAAAACCGTCTTGTCCTTAATTTTTGTTTGCCAGTGTATATGTTGAAAGCTTCTAATATATTAAGCTTGATAGTCGAAGCAGGTTTATCAATAAGTTTAACGTTTTCAACAAAAATGTATGGTTATTTTTTGACTATAAACGACACTTCTTCAGTTCACAGTTTGGTTCGTGAGTCTTGTGTTATTTCATAAGGAAACTGAAAAAAGCCATACGTATCTGTCCTACATATAAAAGTCTACATTCAAAGAGATCGATAAATTCCCCGGGAATGTATGTCTTTTGTGACGTACTAAAGTGGTGAAAGCATGTGTCAAGACGACGAATATTCAGCGAAACATTCAGTCCGCGTAACTCAGTTGAGAGAGCGATTTACTCCGGAGTGAGGAGGACATGGGTTCGATTTCCGTTGCGGACAAATTTGTGTTTTCACACTTCGACATAGGATTTTGATCCATAAAAATTCACTTTGTTTATAGGTTTGAAAATAACTTTGGAATGAAAACTTTAGAGAATTTCCAAACTTTTGAAACACATCTGATGAGCAACTGGAATAAAAGCCAATTCTATCGTACTGGAAGGTCTACTAGCGTGAGCGTGAAAACAAGCTTCGGTTTCCTAAATTTTTGGATAACTTTGTTTATAACGGAAAGGATATATCCTCTGTGTGCTGCAATTCCTTTAAGAAAATCAAGATCTTTCTGCAAGGAATCCTCACTTGAGCATATATGTATTGTATGATATACGTAGGTGTAGAAAACACTGTTCTTGATTTCCATAGTTGATTTGATTTTCGCATGTGGGGTAAGGTGAAAGCAAATGGTTTGCAATAAACTGTTCTACTGAAAGATCCTTCACAGCGTGACACAAGGACAACAAGGAATGGTAAGCAGCCATTTTTTTCAGTCTTACAAGTGAACAGTATATGAGGATCAATTGGATTGAGAAGTTCAAGTAATTTAAGTGTTTCGAAATTCATGCCATTGCAAAGGACAAGAGTATCATCTACATATTGAATTTTTTGATCGAATATATAAAACTGGAACAGTTTCTCCTTTAAAGTGATGCATGTTAATGAAATAGCCAAAATTTTTGTTTGAAAACGCTAAAGTTATTGATAAACCTGATTCGACTTTTAAGCCTAATATATTAGAAACTTCCCACATATACTGCAACTCTTCACGACTTGTCAACGACATGACGTCTACTCCATTTCTTTCAAGCGCGTGCAAACAACTCACCAAAGTCCATCATGTCACAATGATTTAAATGTTTATGCTCCATTTGTGCTGATGAAGTCGAGCCAAACGCTCAGCGAAATTATAGTAGATCTTAAAATAAAATACTTAATTGTGAATAAACGTTGCTGGTTTATTCTAACGGAAAAGCATCCATAATAGAATGTACATGAATAACACAAACACTTTAGTAGTCCTTTTTCAAGACAGTTGTTTTCAAATGGCATATTATTCTGAAAAAAATTTCTGTCTAATGACACTTTCCAAATAATGTGCAAACTTCGATATCTTACCACGTTATAACCAAACACGATATACAACAAAACAACCAATCTGTGTACAGACATGCCGACTGGTAGCTTTCAGTCTTATGATATCTGGAGATGAGCTGAAATGCAGGTTTAGGCATGTTTGAGCCCTGTTTAGCTGCCTTCTTATTCCACTTCTCTCTCAGTACTTTCCTCTCCTGTTTCGAAGTGTTTCAACGTTCATATTTACACTTGTTGCACAACTAGTTTGAGTGTCAATATTACTTCGTAAGACGCCAAAAAAAAATTATAAAGTAAATTATGAAACCTATATTTTTTGCCTAAAATTATGATTAAAAAAAAATTCATTTTGTGGAAAAGCTGTACGAGATAGGCAAATTCTGAGAGTCATTTTGCAAAATCGGTATTTAGAAACCGACAACAAATATCAAATAATAAAGTCTTTTTAGATCAGTGTAATGAATAAACCTCCCAAAACAAAACTATTTCCAGCATTTTTTGTGACAGTTTGGTGACGATCCAGAGTACGAAACTGGCAGTTTCGGTCTTGTCCTGTGTGTTCGGCTTCTAGGCTGAATCCAGACAGTGAGTAACGAGATATCTAACACTATAATACACTGATATTTGCCATAGGTATTACTCGTTAAGGAATACAATCATCTAAGGAAATGTTAACAGATATTTGAGTAGAATAATAATTTCCATTCATCACGCAAAGGTATATTTGATTAGAATGATCATTTCCATTTATCACGCTGAGGTATATTTGATTAGAATGATCATTTCCATTCATCACGCTGAGGTATATTTGAGTAGAATGATCATTTCCATTCATCACACTGAAGTATATTTGAGTAGAATGACCATTTCCATTCATCACGCTGAGATATATTTGAGTAGAATGATAATTTCCATTCATCACGCAAAGGTATATTTGATTAGAATGATCATTTCCATTCATCACGCTGAGATATATTTGAGTAGAATGCTCATTTCCATTCATCACGCTGAGGTATATTTGACTAGAATAATGATTTTCATTGATCACGCTGAGTGGCTCAAAGGTAAAAAATGTGAAAGGGAAAGAATCAATTAGACGATAGAACCATAAAATGCAATGTTTCAGTGCGGGATACAGTCTTTGTACGTATGCAAATTTTGGATTGAGCTTGTTTGTGACGCCATGGCCGTATTATTGGATATAAAGATTTGACGCGTAGAAGGGTGTTCAAACGCTAATAACAGAGGTCAATTGACGAACTTGCAATTTTCAGATGTCTTCCTGACATCAACCAGTGACACGCGTGGCCGTATTATTGGCAAGATTGAAGAAGGGTGAAAAATAACAGATGTTGCCATTTCGACGTCAGCCACAGTGTTGTTTCAAGGCTTTGGAAATCATTTCAAACAAATGGAGAGTGTATCAAACGTCACGGGGGAGGTCGTGTTCGCAGTACGACACCTGCAGAAGATCGGTACATAGTGCTATCAACAAAAAGACACCGGCGCAGCACAGCTAGTGAGGTAGCAAATCAGTTTATGGCTGCTACTGGCAAGCGGATCTCCCGAAAAACTGTCGCCAGACGTTTGCATGAAGGAGGACTATACGCCCGCCGTCCTGTTGTGTGCATCCCATTGTCCAGACGTCACCGTACCGCCCGTTTGCAATGGTGCCATCAACATCGCAATTGGACTGATAACGACTGGTCTGCTGTCCTCTTCTCAGATGAGAGTAGATACAGTCTATCGTCCGATTGTCGACGACAACTGATCTGGCGTGATAGTGGTACTGCATATTGTCCAGCAAACATACAGGAAAGGGACCGATATCCGACATGTAGTGTCATGGTATGGGCTGGCATCATGATCAATGGCCGTACGTCCCTATATGTGCTTCCAACTGGGACTATGACTGGCCAACGATACATTAATGATGTTCTGCTACCTCATGTTCGCATGTTCCGTGGTGCTGTCGGTGATAGATTCATTTTCATGGACGACAACGCAACACGTCATCGAACAGTCACTGTCCAGGAGTGTCTTGAGAGTGAGGATATTCAACGCCTCGTATGGCCAGCACGTTCTCCAGATCTGAATCCCATTGAAAATGTGAGGGATGCTTTGGGGAGGAGTCTTGCTGGTCGCCAATGCCCTCCAATAAACAAGGACACCCTCATCCGTGCACTGACAGAGGACTGGGATAAATTACCCCAACAGCTGCTTGATAATGTTGTGCAAAGCATGACACGACGTGTGGAATCTTGCATCGCCCTCCATGGTGGCCATATCCCGTATTGACATCTTACGCCAGAACGCCTGCGGACGGTAATTGCATTTTTTTCACGTTTACCTATTCTGCACAAAATGGCCAGTTTGTCCCTTGAACACGTTCCAAAGCCTTCTGGATTTCAGAGCACAATAAATTGTCTTTCTTGTAATGTCCTGGCATTCTGACATTATTTTATTTCACTTGGCATCCAACCACACTTACTTTTTTATGCGCTATATAGCCGTTTATGATCCGTCCTTAGCAATTGTCCAGCAGTGTATTTGGTACCAACATACTGACTATTAAGTCAACTGTTTATTCTTTTCTTGCTCTGGTAGTTTTCTCTATGTTTTATTTCAGTGTGCTTTTCGTTTGGATTGGCAAACTTTCAGGACAATGTAAGGTAAAAGAAAAGCATTTTCTTTCACATGTTCGGATGAAACATTGTTTTTATTTCATATTCCCGGAATTTCTCAAAAACATCTTAAATTACTTTGCACGTACTTTCTAAACTGTAAGTTCGTAGAGAAATCGTTCCATTCGCCCATTGTAACGAAGTTTATTAAGACTTATAAAAGGTCAGTGTTTTATTTATTTATTTATTTTTGCAAAAGACAGTAACGGCATTCTTGTTTAAACTCTCACACTAATACGTTTTTTAAAGTTTCTCGCTAACTCCGCTTATTCATACAAGGATATTTATTAAATCATTTACGTAGCGCTTCGCGTGCAGACAGTGATGCATTTAGAATTTAAACTCCCCGTTACTGTTAATCTTTTTTCACTTAATTTTCGCAAGATTCTGAAACGGACGAAATTGAGAAAAAAATGTTCGTCTCTGCTTTGAGAGAGGTAAAATGAAAACAAAGGAGGCAGTCAGCTTTAAAAAAAATATCTCAAAAACCTCTACAAAGAGATTAAGAGTCGGGATCTATCATAGGAGGTCCATAAAAGTATGAAAACAAAGCATTTGAAGGAAACCAAAGGCAAATACAATAGAGGATATTGTTATTCCACCACAGATCCAGACTTAATCATAGTGCTGTTTCAATGAAAACCAACACAGCATATTTCAGGAGCAAAGCAGAGAGATACGTTATTAAACTCGATCAGGTTTGTTAAGCTATTTACCTGCTTCTCAGAAGAAGCGATGAAACGATTAGTATGTTTACGTTGTTCTCTTTAGGTAGGCGTATGTTAAATTTGTGTCGAGAACCCCGAGCGGGTGGCCAATGTTCATTGGCGTAGGCTCTGATAAGGTACGGGTAGCGCTCCTCTCACACGGGACTCATCCGGATAAGGCACATGTGGCGTGCCCCTTATACGAGACTGATGCGGATAAGGCACGGGTGGCGTATACCTCATACGGTACTGCTCCGGATAAGTCACAGGTGGCGTGCCGCTCATAAGGTACTGATCCGAATAAGTCACGGGTGGCGTGCCCCTCATAAGGTACTGATCCGGATAAGGCACGGGTGGCGTGCCCCTCATAAGGGACTGATCTGGATAAGGTGCGGGTGCCGTGCCCCTCATAAGGGACTGATCCGGATAAGGTGCGGGTGGCGTGCCCCTCATAAGGGACTGATCCGGATAAGGTGAGGGTGGCGTGCACCTCATACGGTACTGATCCGGATAAGTCACGGGTGGCGTGCCCCTCATAAGGGACTGATCCGAATAAGTCACGGGTGGCGTGCCCCTCATAAGGGACTGATCCGGATAAGGTGCGGGTGGCGTGCCCCTCATAAGGGACTGATCCGAATAAGTCACGGGTGGCGTGCCCCTCATAAGGGACTGATCCGGATAAGGTGCGGGTGGCGTGCCCCTCATAAGGGACTGATCCGGATAAGGTGCGGGTGGCGTGCCCCTCATAAGGGACTGATCCGGATAAGGTGAGGGTGGCGTGCACCTCATACGGGTGGCGTATCCCTCATACGGTACTGATCCGGACAAGGCACGGGTGCCGTGCCCCTCATGAGGGACTGATCCGGATAAGGCCCGGGTATCATGCCCCTCATACGGAACTGATCTGTGCAAGGCACTGGTGGCGTGTTCCTCATACGGGACTCATCCGCATGAGGCACATGTGGCGTGCCCCTTATACGAGATTAATGCGGATAAGGCACATGTGGCGTGCCCCTTACACGAGATTGATGCGGGTAAGGCACGGGTGGCGTATCCCTCATACGGTACTGCTCCGGATAAGGCACGGGTGGCGTACCCCTCATACGGTACTGATCCGGATAAGGTACGGGTGGCGTGCACCTCATAAGGGACTGATCCGGATAAGGCACGGGTGGCGTGTCCTAATAAGGCGCTGATTCTATCTCTTATCTGCGTCCCTAGGGGTGGGCAGCCGGTTGTAGCTTTTGGGGTTGTTTAGTGGCCATTAAAGCCCGAAAAGCCGCGCCGGTGGCGCAGTGGTCTAAGGCGATGGCCTCTGATCATTCGTCCGTAAGGGGTCCGGGTTCGAATCCCGGTGAGGCATGGATGTTGTGTTTGTCTTACGGCACTGGCTCTCTCCCTTCCCCGGAACCAGTGACCCTAAATTAGAGACGGGCGACTGCTTATAGCGCATTGAGTTGCTCACGGTGGTCATTAAACCTCCAATCAAAAAAAAAAAAAAAAGCCCGAAAGTAACGAAAAAAACCACGAGAAATGTCGTGTTATGGTGAAAAAAACATTTTGAAGGTTGAAAGTTTTTATTTATCAAAAGGGGCTTATTATTATTATGCTGGTATTTAAATTGATATGGGAATTATAGAAAAGTTAAATTTGGGAGATGGGTGGATGCATTTCGAAACCAAAAATATTTTCTAAGTATTAGAAGGCCATGAACATCCTAAACAAAAATGCATCTGAAAATTTACATTCCACAAGAAGTTATTGGAAAGTTTGCGTTGTTTGTGTTCACGCAGAGTTGAGTCACCTGAAAGTGCAAAAATAAGTGAATATTGTTGCATGTGTATGAAAATGTGTCACTATAAGTCATAGGATAAAATGTACTCGTTCAATAACAACTTGTGGAGGCCGTGAAAGTCAATTTAAAAGGATAGGACAAAAATTGCAGTTATGAAATACCTTATAATAACAGGATTCGGATCGATAGCCTTAGTCAAGCTAAGGTGGGGTACATGGGACCAAGTCATGGAAGACAACAGCACACAAAATTTATCACACTGCACTAATTTTGGACTTTTTTTGAAAGGCTACTGCCTGTATTTATTATTTTTCTTTAAAAACTTAATAAGGTCATTTAGTGGACAATCAGATGGCATTTCCTTTTTGTTGTTTGCTAAAACACAGCAGTATAAAAACAGAATCTCAATTTCTTTTCTATTTCTCTTTGGCCACTGGCCTTATGAACAGCAGAACTTTACATATTTCAACACAGTTGGTTTGAACACTAGGCATTGACTTTATGCATCCAAAATTATACCATGATTCACATAGCTTACACAAAAAAAAGATACTGGATTATTTTTAATTCCACCAGGTGGACAAGTTCTGTTCTTTTGAAACGTACTCTCTTCTCTCTCACCTAGTTAGCTCAATGACAAATTTACACTTTTACACTCATTGATTTAAATTTACAGCACCTAAACAATCTTAGCAAACTCTGCAATCTCCCAGACCAGCTTCGATGACTTCAATTTAAATTTACAGTTATACTAAGAGCCACAAATTATACTTTAACAAATCTACTATGAGCAAGTAAACAAACCAAGTAAATTATCCTCAAAACAGAATTTACACTGAGCACAAGCACTAATTAACATTACATAACCTATAGAACTACCCTGAATGAACCTACTTCACTTATAAAGAAACCTCACTAACTAACTTAAAAATTATCACTATTCATAACATCACCATAATTCAGAAATTCAAACAATCTTCTTGCACTAGCTTGCTCATAAAAATCACCTCACTCAGCACTTCACATAATAGCTCAAGATACTAAATAACTCTATACCGTAAACAAAAGCTCAAAATACCAATTAACTAAATTTCCAAACTAAATATCAAGTTCACTAACACCAACAACCAGAATTTAGAATTTACATCCCTAGCACTACAGCAAATCATAAACAAATAAATTTAGATACTTTAAATCACCAAACAAACTTAAATTCAACACCTGCAGTGAATTACTGAGGTAGCGGTGAGGCAAATACCCTCAGTTCAGACACTACCCTGGGTTTTTGAGAACCAACACAGGAAGAAAATACCAAGTCAAGCTGAAGGCGTGAAATTTGGTCGTGAATCCAATTTCAGCCTAAGCAAAAGGAAAGGAAAAAATCCTCAAGTGTGACACATCATCATCAGGTACAGAATTTCCTCTAACATGATCTCGCCAATTATTGAAGCAACACCCGACCGACCCTCGCTGGCAGTACATATCTCCGTGAGCAGCGAAACTACTGGGGGGGGGGTTGAAGACAAGTTTCCCCCGAAAACCACGTCCTCAGGGCTCCCCCTTTTCGAACCAATGCATGATCCCACCTTGATCAACCACGCCTGCAAGAGCCTGTCGTACTTCAACCCCAAATACTCCAGGCACATCCGGCCCAGAACCAACACAACTATATCCCAGGAAAAATTCACTTATCTCTCTATATCCCATGAAATCCAAAATCAGTATATCCACATATATCCCAGGAAAATTCACTTATCCCTATATCCACATATATCCCAGGAAAATTCACTTATCTCTATATCCACATATATCCCAGGAAAATTCACTTATCCCTATATCCACATATATCCCAGGAAAATTCACTTATCTCTATATCCACATATATCCCAGGAAAAATCACTAGCAAGGAAATTCCTCTGTACCATGGCAATGCGCAGGTCCACTTCAGACAATAACACTGACCATTTACATAACCCACTAAATATTTTCACCTTATTAAAAATTAAAATTACAATTTAGACTCTTTTTGTAAAAACAAGAAAATTTAGGCCAAAGAAAAGAACAATTAATACTGGAACTGGTGAGCAAAAGTGTGTCTTCTCAACCCATGATGTTCATTCTTTTTGTGAAATACTAAACTTGAGAACAAAAAATACTTTAACTTCTATTCTGCACCTATCGCATCCTGGTGAAAATTCCCTACTCAGAGCACTCTGCCCTAGGACAAGTTCCCGGTTTGCCCTAAGATCACCCCTTTCCAATGGGAGATTAACACTCATCTGGAGCATGTAAAATACCGGTCCTCAATTAACACTCCTACCATCTGAATTTCGACACTCAACACTCCAAGAATGTAAACAACACTTTAGGTTTCCAATTTCATCACACTATAATATGTTCCCAAAATCCCAATATAAATCATCCCATAATTTATCTTAACTCAAAAAAAAAAAATAACTCAACGCTGTAAAAGACTAGAGAGAAATGTTTACAATTATTTCATCACCCACGACATCACAATAACACTGGTTTTCAATTATCACATGCCCAACTAAACTATTATCGATGCACCAAAATTTACTGTGCTCAAACATTAAACCAAATTTTTCCGATACATTAAAATTTACTGGCCTGGGAAGTTGCTAAAATACCAGACATGACAACACAAAAAAAACATAAATGAAAGCATTTTCAACTCCCCTTTCTTTTTTCTGAACTCATACCTGAGGAACTAATAAATTGTAATTTTGAAAACTGAATGACAACACAGCCATAATCAGAGGCAAAAAAAAAAAACTTGCTCTTTTTCTTTTTGTTTCTTATGCTCAGCTCGAAGTTTAGGTACCCTGCGTGGGATTTTATGTATCAACAATAAAAGATATGGACTAAAGCATTACCTTTGAGCTGGCGTCTCCTTTTTTTTTTTTTTTACTTTTTTTTTCTTGTTACAGTCCTGGCACAACCACAGTCTCGTTAGTATTTCTTTCTTTTCTTCCTCCAACGGTTAATAGCCGAGGTAACCATTTTCGAAACTTCGGGATGAGATGGAACCTTTATTTACTTATTTATTTATTTATTTTTTTTTTTGCTTCTTTCCTCCGGCCTTTGAAGCAGGCCTCCTTTTCGGAGTAGCAACAGAATGGAGAGGCTGTATATATGGTGTTGTGGGATATCAAATAAGTGAGAAGGCATGTCTTGCCATTCTCGGCTACGTTCTCTCTACACGAGCGACATCGTCTTAGCCTCCCGACATTTTTTCCTTCCAGGGAAAGTTCCCGGCCAGCGGAAGGTCGCATTAACTGCGTTCTGCTTCGTCAAACCTTCCATAAGCTGGATCCGAACCAGGGTGTCACATCATGGTGGTCAGCAAAGAGCACAAAGGCAGTCGGGAAAGATTTTCTGCGGGTCCTCTCCCACCAAAAGGCGAGGCGAAAAAGTCCCGCCGTCCCCTCTTTCTCTGCCGGTCAGCAAGAGGACAAGAACAAAAGTGACTGAGACAAGCGTCTCCAAGTGTCAAAGAAACTCTCGCGTGTTGGAAAAAAAATGCTGACCCCTGATTGGCTGAACTCTGCAAAACAGCGGAATTTCTCTCCCACGCCTCGAGTGACCTCTGACCTTCACTCAGGCATCGTTGCAGCGTCCAACACTCTCCACGAAAAAAAAATGTTACTAGCACGTGCATCCTCTGGTCGGCCAGGGGGAAGATGAACTTGACCTTCAACACGTACCTTCAACTCTTGACCCTGAGGTCTAAAAATAGATTCTGCTGCTGAATTCTTTACCCAAACGACGAAAAGATGCTGCACTTTTGGGCGACTTTTTCACGACTTTGGGAAATGAGGAACGCAAAAATGGCGAATTCTTGCCTTTGCAGAAAATCACTAATTTTAATTTTCTTTTTTCTCACGTTCCGTGATGTGAAAGTAAAATTAATTTTGATTCTCTGAGCTGCACACCTACTCGCCTTTTCTTATCGCTATAAAAGAACAGATAAATTAATTATTTTCAAAACCCCAAAGTCAGTTAAATCAAATATTATTCTCTTTTTTTTCCAACATTGTTTTCCTGGTTGTGATTAAGACAAGCGAATTTTGCGCACGAATTCCCCTGCCTTTCAACCAGGAATTTTCTTCTAACGTATGTCATGGGAGAAAATTTTTGCATTAATTAATCTCTGATAAACCAACAGAAAGATTGATCAGGTCTCTCTGAAATTCACCAGAGGTTAAAATTTTCACCATGACAAATACATTCCCCCTGCGAAAAAGACGAGCAAAGCGAGTCGAAACATAAAATAAAATCTCAGAAAATTCGCTTCTACCTACTACTCAACACACACGTGCTCCGACCATGTCAACAAACCGATGAATGTAAACAATCTTGCAGCGCCACCTACCTCCGGTGAGCTGACTTACGTTCCAACATGGCTACCACTAAACTAGGAAAACAAATGTTCCGAAGCGAAGCTACTTATCACCTGACCTTAATTACAGAGGTAAAAGAATTTTTTTTTTTTTAAGCCAAAAATTTTCACGGAACGAAGAAAAAAAAATTCTGCACCGGCTCAAATACTAACCTTTTAACTAAACTGAGAAAATTAAATTAAAAGAAATTTAACTGATTATTAAATTCCTAACTCACTGGCTATTACTACAGTAATACTAATCCTACCCAACACTGAATCTACACTGCACTCCAATAGTAAACAACCTAACTTAAAATAACTAACCAGTGCACCTGGGCACTAAATTAACCAGCGTGAGGAGAGAAGAGAAGTTACACCTCTTACAATTTTGCATTATGCTTTCACCAATTTGACATCACCAACAACAGGCATTTTCGAATGACAACATTACTTTACAATACACTTTCTTCGCTTAGTTCAACAGAATATGATAAATTGCATGAATGCAACACCTTAAAAATACACTTAATTCAACACTCGGACTGTAGAGGTAAAAAATGTTTTTGCAACACATGAAAAATACACCTAGAAGTTCAATATTTGGAAAAGTGTGAAATTGCATATATATATGACACACTGCAAACTATTAATTAGCATTAGTTATGTTCGAAATGCCAAATTATACATTATGCAGGCACGCTTGAGAAATTATTTGTGTGAAAACTCATGTAGGTAAACACCCCCAAAAAAATTGTATGTGTCAGGCACCGAACAAAATTATTTGTATGTCACGCCCAAAATTACTGAAATTACTCATATATGTCATTGAAAATATTACACCATCAAAAAAAAAATTTCTATGTGTCAAGCCCTAACTGGCTTTCATGTTAAGCCCAAAATTATTCAAATAATATAAACACTGCTACTGAAATATTATAATACTTATACACAGAAATTCAGCTGAAATAAAAAAATATGCACTTTCGCTACTTTGGTCACTGAGAGAGAGAGACTACCAGAACTTATCACTACGAGAAAATAATTCACATATGAAACCATACTCAAGATTTTTCGTAACTACTGTGCAGTACAGGTTGAATTCCATGACAAGGCATGTATCCTTTGGTCACGGCACCAAATGTTATGGTGAAAAAAAAAAACATTTTGAAGGTTGAAAGTTTTTATTTATCAAAAGGGGCTTATTATTATTATGCTGGTATTTAAATTGATATGGAAATTATAGAAAAGTTAAATTTGGGAGATGGGTGGATGCATTTCGAAACCAAAAATATTTTCTAAGTATTAGAAGGCCATGAACATCCTAAACAAAAATGCATCTGAAAATTTACATTCCACAAGAAGTTATTGGAAAGTTTGCGTTGTTTGTGTTCACGCAGAGTTGAGTCACCTGAAAGTGCAAAAATAAGTGAATATTGTTGCATGTGTATGAAAATGTGTCACTATAAGTCATAGGATAAAATGTACTCGTTCAATAACAACTTGTGGAGGCGGTGAAAGTCAATTTAAAAGGATAGGACAAAAATTGCAGTTATGAAATACCTTATAATAACAGGATTCGGATCGATAGCCTTAGTCAAGCTAAGGTGGGGTACATGGGACCAAGTCATGGAAGACAACAGCACACAAAATTTATCACACTGCACTAACTTTGGACTTTTTTTTGAAAGGCTACTGCCTGTATTTATTATTTTTCTTTAAAAACTTAATAAGGTCATTTAGTGGACAATCAGATGGCATTTCCTTTTTGTTGTTTGCTAAAACACAGCAGTATAAAAACAGAATCTCAATTTCTTTTCTATTTCTCTTTGGCCACTGGCCTTATGAACAGCAGAACTTTACATATTTCAACACAGTTGGTTTGAACACTAGGCATTGACTTTATGCATCCAAAATTATACCATGATTCACATAACTTACACAAAAAAAGATACTGGATTATTTTTAATTCCACCAGGTGGACAAGTTCTGTTCTTTTGAAACGTACTCTCTTCTCTCTCACCTAGTTAGCTCAATGACAAATTTACACTTTTACACTTATTGATTTAAATTTATAGCACCTAAACAATCTTAGCAAACTCTGCAATCTCCCAGACCAGCTTCGAAGACTTCAATTTAAATTTACAGTTATACTAAGAGCCACAAATTATACTTTAACAAATCTACTATGAGCAAGTAAACAAACCAAGTAAATTATCCTCAAAACAGAATTTACACTGAGCACAAGCACTAATTAACATTACATAACCTATAGAACTACCCTGAATGAACCTACTTCACTTATAAAGAAACCTCACTAACTAACTTAAAAATTATCACTATTCATAACATCACCATAATTCAGAAATTCAAACAATCTTCTTGCACTAGCTTGCTCATAAAAATCACCTCACTCAGCACTTCACATAATAGCTCAAGATACTAAATAACTCTATACCGTAAACAAAAGCTCAAAATACCAATTAACTAAATTTCCAAACTAAATATCAAGTTCACTAACACCAACAACCAGAATTTAGAATTTACATCCCTAGCACTACAGCAAATCATAAACAAATAAATTTAGATACTTTAAATCACCAAACAAACTTAAATTCAACACCTGCAGTGAATTACTGAGGTAGCGGTGAGGCAAATACCCTCAGTTCAGACACTACCCTGGGTTTTTGAGAACCAACACAGGAAGAAAATACCAAGTCAGGCTGAAGGCGTGAAATTGGGTCGTGAATCCAATTTCAGCCTAAGCAAAAGGAAAGGAAAAAATCCTCAAGTGTGACACATCATCATCAGGTACAGAATTTCCTCTAACATGATTTCGCCAATTATTGAAGCAACACCCGACCGACCCTCGCTGGCAGTACATATCTCCGTGAGCAGCGAAACTACTGGGGGGGGGGGGTTTGATGACAAGTTTCCCCCAAAAACCACGTCCTCAGGGCTCCCCCTTTTCGAACCAATGCATGATCCCACCTTGATCAACCACGCCTGCAAGAGCCTGTCGTACTTCAACCCCAAATACTCCAGGCACATCCGGCCCAGAACCAACACAACTATATCCCAGGAAAAATTCACTTATCTCTCTATATCCCATGAAATCCAAAATCAGTATATCCACATATATCCCAGGAAAATTCACTTATCCCTATATCCACATATATCCCAGGAAAATTCACTTATCTCTATATCCACATATATCCCAGGAAAATTCACTTATCCCTATATCCACATATATCCCAGGAAAATTCACTTATCTCTATATCCACATATATCCCAGGAAAAATCACTAGCAAGGAAATTCCTCTGTACCATGGCAATGCGCAGGTCCACTTCAGACAATAACACTGACCATTTACATAACCCACTAAATATTTTCACCTTATTAAAAATTAAAATTACAATTTAGACTCTTTTTGTAAAAACAAGAAAATTTAGGCCAAAGAAAAGAACAATTAATACTGGAACTGGTGAGCAAAAGTGTGTCTTCTCAACCCATGATGTTCATTCTTTTTGTGAAATACTAAACTTGAGAACAAAAAATACTTTAACTTCTATTCTGCACCTATCGCATCCTGGTGAAAATTCCCTACTCAGAGCACTCTGCCCTAGGACAAGTTCCCGGTTTGCCCTAAGATCACCCCTTTTCCAATGGGAGATTAACACTCATCTGGAGCATGTAAAATGCTGGTCCTCAATTAACACTCCTACCATCTCAATTTCGACACTCAACACTCCAAGAATGTAAACAACACTTTAGGTTTCCAATTTCATCACACTATAATATGTTCCCAAAATCCCAATATAAATCATCCCATAATTTATCTTCACTCAAAAAAAAAAAATAACTCAACGCTGTAAAAGACTAGAGAGAAATGTTTACAATTATTTCATCACCCACGACATCACAATAACACTGGTTTTCAATTATCACATGCCCAACTGAACTATTATCGATGCACCAAAGTTTACTGTGCTCAAACATTAAACCAAATTTTTCCGATACATTAAAATTTACTGGCCTGGGAAGTTGCTAAAATACCAGACATGACAACACAAAAAAAACTTAAATGAAAGCATTTTCAACTCCCCTTTCTTTTTTTCTTTCTTTTTTCTGAACTCATACCTGAGGAACTAATAAATTGTAATTTTGAAAACTGAATGACAACACAGCCATAATCAGAGGCAAAAAAAAAAACAAACTTGCTCTTTTTCTTTTTGTTTCTTATGCTCAGCTCGAAGTTTAGGTACCCTGCGTGGGATTTTATGTATCAACAATAAAAGATATGGACTAAAGCATTACCTTTGAGCTGGCGTCTCCTTTTTTTTTTTTTTTTTTTTTTTTTTCTTGTTACAGTCCTGGCACAACCACAGTCTCGTTAGTATTTCTTTCTTTTCTTCCTCCAACGGTTAATAGCCGAGGTAACCATTTTCGAAACTTCGGGATGAGATGGAACCTTTATTTACTTATTTATTTATTTATTTATTTTTTTGCTTCTTTCCTCCGGCCTTTTGAAGCAGGCCTCCTTTTCGGAGTAGCAACAGAATGGAGAGGCTGTATATATGGTGTTGTGGGATATCAAATAAGTGAGAAGGCATGTCTTGCCATTCTCGGCTACGTTCTCTCTACACGAGCGACATCGTCTTAGCCTCCCGACATTTTTTCCTTCCAGGGAAAGTTCCCGGCCAGCGGAAGGTCGCATTAACTGCGTTCTGCTTCGTCAAACCTTCCATAAGCTGGATCCGAACCAGGGTGTCACATCATGGTGGTCAGCAAAGAGCACAAAGGCAGTCGGGAAAGATTTTCTGTGGGTCCTCTCCCACCAAAAGGCGAGGCGAAAAAGCCCCGCCGTCCCCTCTTTCTCTGCCGGTCAGCAAGAGGACAAGAACAAAAGTGACTGAGACAAGCGTCTCCAAGTGTCAAAGAAACTCTCGCGTGTTGGAAAAAAAAATGCTAACCCCTGATTGACTGAACTCTGCAAAACAGCGGAATTTCTCTCCCACGCCTCGAGTGACCTCTGACCTTCACTCAGGTATCGTTGCAGCGTCCAACACTCTCCACGAAAAATGTTACTAGCACGTGCATCCTCTGGTCGGCCAGGGGGAAGATGAACTTGACCTTCAACACGTACCTTCAACTCTTGACCCTGAGGTCTAAAAATAGATTCTGCTGCTGAATTCTTTACCCAAAAGACGAAAATGATGTTGCACTTTTGGGCGACTTTTTCACGACGTTGTGAAATGAGGAACGCAAAAATGGCGAATTCTTGCCTTTGCAGAAAATCACTAATTTTAATTTTCTTTTTTCTCACGTTCCGTGATGTGAAAGTAAAATTAATTTTGATTCTCTGAGCTGCACACCTACTCACCTTTTCCTATCGCGATAAAAGAACAGATAAATTAATTATTTTCAAAACCCCAAAGTCAGTTAAATCAAATATTATTCTCTTTTTTTTTTTTTCCAAAATTGTTTTCGTGGTTGTGATTAAGACAAGCGAATTTTGCGCACGAATTCCCCTGCCTTTCAACCAGGAATTTTCTTCTAACGTATGTCATGGGAGAAAATTTTTGCATTAATTAATCTCTGATAAACCAACAGAAAGATTGATCAGGTCTCTCTGAAATTCACCAGAGGTTAAAATTTTCGCCATGACAGTCGTCATTTCTCGTGTTTTTTTTACTGGAGGTTTACCGACCACCGTGAGCAACTCAATGGGCTATAAGCAGTCGCCCATCCTTAATTTAGGGTCACTGGTTCCAGGGAAGGGAGAAAGCCAGTGCCATAAGACAAACACAACATCCATGCTTCACCGGGATTCGAACCCGGACCCCTTTCGGACGAATTATCAGAGCTCATCGCTTAGACCACTGCAAAACGGGGCAGCTTTCTCGTGTTGAAAAAATAGCGAAAAGTTCTTAATATTGTAATCATAAATTTCAATTGCAAAAGTTCGTTTTCATTTCTTAAACTAAATATCCTGTATTATGTAATCGTATAAAGTGTCCTTCGTCCTTTGAAAGTCATTGAATTTTTATTGGGAGGATGAATATTCAGATCAATGCCTGAAACATTTGCTTTTTTCATTGACATTTGTTGTTTGTTATTCAATGAAACTAAAAAAAAGGTACAAAATGTTGCAACATTTCAAAAGTAGAGAAGAATAAATGAAATCTTTCAAGAAACCACTGCTCTTTTCAGTCACCCAAAATCGAAAGGCTGCAACAGAATATGCTCATTGGAAGTTCAAAGAAAAATAAGGCCAAGAAAGATGTTCAAGCTCAGTTGAACGAGAGCGACAGAGGTGTTGAACAGACCTCCACAGAGTTCAATACATGCTTGGTCGGATAGGATTTCTGTGGATTTCCATTTCTTTCATTTCGCGCTTCTGAAACTCAGCCAACTTTGGTGATGAGAAGCTACGTGATGGAAAGATGACCAGCAGCTGTTGCGACAAAAGCAGAGATTCCTTGGACATGGAGGAAATAATTTTCAGAGTTTCTAGGTAGAACACCGCTGCATTTCAAAAACCCGAAGAACGGCGTAAG
The DNA here is from genome assembly GCA_039090855.1 of Macrothele yani. Lineage (NCBI taxonomy): Eukaryota > Metazoa > Arthropoda > Arachnida > Araneae > Macrothelidae > Macrothele > Macrothele yani. The sequence continues at coordinate 141,076,420 of CM076989.1, read as the reverse complement.
ACTGAATACGGAAATCCCACCTTAATCCACGATGTGGCGAAACACGAATATTGGCTCAGCTCCGCGTTTTGTGTCGATTAGAAGCAGTCTGTGAACAAGTAGATATTTTGAAACGCATTCCTTGTAAAGGTTAAAGTTATGGGGTCCTGGATCTAATAATTCAAGCCGTATGATGTTGCCTAAAATATCAGCCAGAAGCTAAGGAGTAGCTTGAGTGCCATGAGCGAAACGGATGTTGGACTTCCAGCGGGTGAGTGTAAAAGTGACATCACGCTACTAATCATACTCAAGAGGCAAGTCGTTTCTGTTTTACTCATCACCGTTTTTACGGAAAAACAATTTTTAATATTTGTGCCCAGCTGGAGAATTCTGCTATTCAGGGTGTGTTACAAATCAAGCTGTCGAAACTACCCAGAAATTATATGGTTTCCAGAAAATTACAAAGAAAAAATTTAAAACGAAATCAACCAGATATTGCGTAAAACTTTTCTTGCCATTTTAAAAAGCCCAAAGTTATTAATTAAAACCCTACTGTATTTTTATTACGAATATTTTTCCTTTCATACAACGTATTATTCCCGCTTGTGGCGGAGATTTGTAAAGCGTGTTCAGGTACATTATATTTCGATCAAAATTAATTTTAGGTGGAGTGTATAAAATACTCCAATCTTTCCTGTAAACTACACGTCTATTTTTATTTCTTGATTTTGACCTAATCTCTTTGTTTCAGGTCTTAATGTTTTTTTTCAGGAGTTAGCAATTAAAATTTATACAACCGGCAAGGGGTTCAACAAGCCTCACTAAATGAAATAGCGTACTTTGATAAAATAACCGTAACAAAATGGTTTCTGGTAAATAGTAGAACACATGGAAGTGATAGAAATTTTCTTACCATTTTCAGGAAATTAGAACAAAATATACCACACAAATTGGAAAAATTTAAAGAAATAAAGATTTTACATGTACAATAATCATTAAAGATTGTTAGCCATTAGCACAATATGCTTGTTCAAATGAGAGGCTGGATGTTTCATTTCTGAAACCGATCCCACAGTGGAAAGACTTATTACGTGTTTTTCCAACATTTACAGAGAACTATTAATTAAAAAGGGAAAAGATAGTGGATATATATTAAAATAGAAAAGTACAACAAATCATTTAGCGCGAAAAGACCATATGAAGCATTCCAAAAAAAAAATAAGTCAGTTATTTAGTACTTAACACCACAAGCAAATAAAAAGGATTTTAAAATTTAAAGGGCCAAATCGAAATTAATCATATGGTTTATAACGTACAAGTTTGTCCGCACCGGAAACCGAATCCGGGTCCCCTCACTCTAGAGTAAGTCGCTCTCCCATCTGTGCTACGCGAGCTGAATGTCTCGCTGCTATCTGCCTTTATCTCATGCGCGGCAGGCACGGCGCACCCCCCATTCCCCCGAAAGAGGTCCACTGGTCAGCCGGGACCATGTGTCGCTGTAGGCAGTCATCCCATGAAGAACGTGCATTTTGAGAAATCCCAGGCAATTTGGTGTGTGGAACGTAGCATCACACTGATTTATTTTTTCGAATCACTGAAGAAGGGATTCTCATTTTTCCTGTCTCGCCCTGTGGAAAGAACATCACACCATTGCGAGAAACTTAACAGCATGGTCATTCTACAAGTTTGGGGGCCAATATAACGTACAAGTTTGTCCCTGACGGCCATCGAAACCGGGTCTCCTCACTCCGGAGTAAGTCGCTCTCCCAATTGAGCTACGCTGACAGAATGTCTCGCTCCTATCTACCTTTACCTCATGTGCGTCCTGCGGAACAGGCACGTCACAGAACATTATACATGTTACGATCGTTCTCACAGCATAGGCTTCTTTTTCTCTAATAAAGCTAGTGGACCTAAGTTAGGGACGGGTGGTTCCTCCTAACTCTGGACCCTAAGGAGGAGTAGTTGAATTTCAATTTATTTTGTTATACTTTTTCGGAAGCACTTGTCGGCATTTTTCTTTTTCATGAAGTAGACTCCAAAGCACTTTAATTTCCGTTCGTACTTACTTACGATTTCTTTCGATAGCATTACCGGATTCTTTCACCATAAACAGAATGTAAAGTTCTGGACGTCTGGTAATGTTTCATTAAAATTAGCAACCACACCCTTACTCTAACATCAGTTTTCTCTCAAATACCCAAATGAAGTAACCGTTTTCACAATATGTCTTAAATAGTGTTTAAATATGTCTCCGTTCATCCGATTTTGTGGATTTTAGCTCATATTATCTGGCTCAAAGAAACTTTTACATTATAATTCGCAAATTCATCTAGGAATCGAAAGCTTTGAAGTTCCTCCCTAACAAGCTTACGAAGCCTGCTGAATAAGGAGAACACGCAAAAGCAAGAAAATATTATGAGCATTCCAAAAAGTAAGGAAGAAATGATGAAGTAAAGGCGTTTCATAGCACGATTAAATGACGTCACTGCTACAGCTCGTTTAAGTCAAAATGCAACATTGGCACTGCTATTGTTTCTACTTAGGTGCTTCATCATTTTCGGTTAAGGTTGGCACCAAATGAAACCATTCTTTCATTTAAAATAGTGTAACTATACCAGTAATCGGAATTTATTGGCGTAAAATAGAAATCAAAGTTTCCAAGATTTTGCACATCCACCAAATGGCTTTTTGAAGGAAGGTAGACAGTTTGGTTTCTCCCTCTTTTCAAAAAAGCCATTTGATTAATGTACGAAAGCTTGGAAACTTTGATTTCTATTTTACGCCAATAAATTATTGGGATTACTTGTACAATTATACTATTTGAAAGTGTACAGTTCCACGTTATTAATTACCATTGTTTCACATATGGATTCTCACCATGAAAGGCAAGAGATCGATAAGAACTTCAAACTCTTTAAGATACCGTTTCGTGATCTTTATTAAGGTTTAAGTTCACATCACCCTAGGAAGCAGGGAGGCAGTAAAGATTCCACAAATCTCAAGGACCAAAATGTAAAGATGGCGCTGTTCTTGGAACAGGATTTGCAATCAGTGACTTTAAACAAAAAGAAGAACAATATTTTCTGAATTATGTTTGAAAACATGACGATCTACAACTGAAGAGTTTCAAAATGAGCAGGTTACACTCTTTGCAAGAAAAACTTTCGTGATATCCGTAATTGTGGAATTTATATGACAAACATGTATTATGACACCATTGATAGGTATCCTGTGCACTCTGCTGTTTAAACAGATGTGTCGTATTCGGTTGTTGGCCAATTCAGAATGAGTACAGGTCTCCTTGCGCAGACTCATTTACTCGGGAGACTAATTTGTAAAAAATGCAAATAGTCATGCTAAGTATAGCATAATAGTAACTTTGTTGTTCATAAGTTTGTTCCAAAATGTTTTCAAGTCACGTTTGATCATTTTTGCAAACCAATGGAAGACATCAGTGACGCACTTTCCTGAAGGACACGAACTTTGAAAGAAAACAGTAGTCTGTCGATGATAGCAATCTTAGGCAGTGGACAGTTGGTGTATGCAGCTGATATCAAATATGAAAAACTTCCACAAGAGTGACGGCAGGTATTCGAACCATTAGTACAGACGAGTATATCTGATTTTCATGTTTAAGCCACTGCATGCGAGCAGCATATGACATGACGCACTTGTGATCCCGCTCCGATAGGCTCAGTGTTCATTGCATTTGTTATTTGGCTCCCTAAAAATTAGTAGTCGCACCTCGCCGTAATGCTGTTGGAGATCAATTCTGAATATGGATAATAACAGAAAAATAGTTTTATGACAGTAAAATGGACTTCCTTCTCTGTGTGGATTAGATGGGCTTTGCGCACGTGGCTCTTATGGAATGATTCATTTGTGCATTATGAAAAACTGTACGCTTCCAATACTGTGCTAAATTTTTGGAAGAGGCTCATGCAACATCTAAGACGATGTTGTTGTGTCATCTTTTCATCTCTCAATATAAATGACCCACTTGATGCAGATTAAAAACGGTTCGAAGGGACTGATCAGCACAGATGGGCACCATTAATCCCATCTACCATCTCCTAATTTGGCTGGATCATCGTATCTATGTAATTCCATTTTCTTTCACCTCCCCATTTATCTAACGGTGGCATAGCAATACGGCACCACTGCTTTGACCCTTGAACATTATATCCAGAAAAGCGAACTTTCTTCTCTGCCAAAGATGGACTCACAGGCTGGCGAGTTCATCGGTGAACATCTGCTTCGTAAAATTACCATAATTGGTTGGTTCGTAGGTGTTCTGTAGTGCAAGGGCCTCAATGTGGCAAAGAATGACAAGTCCCGAACTCTAACAAAAACAACATCAAAGAATGAAAGAAAGGCTGCCACGGTATCCGGTAAAGTCTACCACAGGTAAATTCTTCCACCGGAAAATAACCCCACTTTCGGTAAATTCTACCACATTGGAAAAATTCACCACATAAAAATGTCTCCATGGAAATCTCTCATACATTTCTCAGTCAGGGGCCTTGCACAAATTGAATGTTACACAAAATATCGAATGTGGGGTTTCAGGGTCACCATTTCCATTTTCAAGCCATTTAAAACAAACTGCAGCCTTACAAGTAGCACAAATATGTGGATGAAATTACCGGGTTAGGAATTTCCATTTTTACGGCAATTTGGAGATGTTTTTATAAGTACCAGTAAAATGTGGGGGAAATTTCCGGTGTTGACATTTCCATTTTTATGGCAATTTACAGATGCGTTATAAGTACACGTAAAATACGAGTAACGACGAAATTTCTGGAGTCGACATTTCGATTTTTACCACAATTTGCAGATGTTCTGCAAGTACTAGTAAAATAAAATGTGGAGGGAATTTCCGTTCTCGGCATTTCGACTTTTACCGCAGTTTGTAAAAGCAGACGTCCTTTGAAGTAGCTGGGTGGGGAAATTTCCGGAATCGGCAGAAGGAAATTTCCCCTACCTTGTCATCTTGCTGCTTCTAAGACTTTCTGTTACTATAAACTGCGGTAAAAGTCGAAATGCCGAGCCCGGAAATTTCCCCAACATTTTACTGGTACTTGTAGAACATCTGTAAATTGCGGTAAAAATCGAAATGCTGACCCCTGAAATTTCACCCATATTTTACTTATAGTTATAACACATCTCTAAATTGCCATAAAAATGGAAATACCAACACCTGAAATTTCTCCCACATTTAACTGGTACCTACAAAAAACATCTCTAGATTGCCGTAAAAATGGAAACGCCAACCCCGGTAATTTCCTCCACATATTTGTGCTATTTGTAAGAATGCAGTTTGTTTTAAACTGCTTGAAAATGGAAATGGTGACTCGGAAATCTCTCCCACATTCAATATTTTTGTGACAGTGCTCGCGCGCTGCAAGACTGCACTTTCCGGCGAAGGGCATATTTCAAGAATTAATTTATATAGTTTTTTATTAATAACTTTAATAAATGTTCGAGTAGCTAGCGCATTTTCGCTTTCTTTTATTATTTTTTTTTGTGTGTGTGCTGATCGCAGATGACAGATGTTGATCGTAGACGATTGGAGCTCGCAGATGACAGATGTTGATCGTAGACGATTGGAGCTCGCAGATGACAGATGTTGATCGTAGACGATTGGAGCTCGCAGACGACAGATTCCAGGCTATCAGGGCAAACGCCAGTGTCTGACGCCACTTTTTCTTTATCCTCCATTAGGTGGTTAGTTAACACTATGGGACCCCGTCGGAGTGTCGCGTTGAGTAAGGGAAAGTTGAAAGAGGTCAAGTCATCGGCGTTGGTAAGCTTTGTGAGATATTTTATGGTAGGCCATGAAAATGTCAACCAGTCTGTGCATTTATAAAGAGTATGGGCAGCCAGCAGACTCAATGGAGTCGCAAGAAGCACTTTTATTGAACTTAGAATTTATGGTAGGGCGTCTTGCATCATTCGAGGTAACGCATCTTAGTTTTTTCTCAGCTTTGCTGATTTGTTAGGAAGAGGGAAGTAATAAAACCCCCATGTTGGCCCCCTAACGAATCAATTGACTTCATGTTAATCTTCCGACCAGTGAAATTTTGACTTGAAGATTTAATTCAGGAAAAGCCTGCGTTCCCCAGTCCCGGATTGGGATTTGAGTAATTTTGGAGGTAATGGGTGGACCCTGAGGAACGTTGAGAAGAAAATTAGCAAAAAGAAATCGGACCACTTACACGTGACTTTCTGATCTCGTCACTTCAACGTGGTAATTTCGGGCGCTGTGGCGTTGGACCCCAGCCGCGTTTGCTTTTATCTGAACGCTTCTGCGTCGGACTTAAGTTTTCCGGCTACGATGGGAGGCCTAACTATCATGCACGAGAAGCAAGTTGGCGGGAATAACAGCAGACTCCGAAGTGTGAACTGACGGGGTGCCCAAGTGAAACAAGACAGAGCAGGGACCACTTGACATAGGAAGGTCTCAACTTTGGGATGGAATCCGTCCAGCGGTGCGGTACTAAGAGATGTAGTGCTAAGAACTGTGTGGCTAACAACGTGTTTCTATTGCTCCAGACCCGGTGAAATAGATTGTTTTGCGTACCCTTGTGGTGAAGCATTTACCGGATGTTTCACTGGGTAGTGACACAAGAAAGATACAATAAAGTTAACTTACTTTATTAGAAGATGAAAAAGACATTTACAGGAGTAAGAGTAGACAAAAGGTCTGCTCTTACTCCTGTAAATGAATACGTGCTTCGAAGTGCTGCAGTACCGACGGAAGATGTTCGACGGAATCCATGCCATTTCCTGTTGGATGGCACGTCGGAGGTCAGGCAGGATTTGCGGGTTGTCCTGGTATGCCCGATCTTTCATATAGTCCCACAAGAAGAAGTCGAGCCGCGTTAAATCGGGGCTGTACGGAGGCCAAAAGAGGCCGGCTGAAAAACGTTGGGGTAATCGTCTGTTGATGACCCGTGGTCCATACTGCTGGTGAAGCAATTCAAGAACAGAATTTGTGGAGTGTGGCGGTGCTCCGTCCTGTTGAAACGTTTGGTTGTGAAACCAGTTTTTCTGGACTGCAGCGCGGAAAAACGATTCTTCAAAAGGTCACTGCAGGCGGCAGCGGTAACTGTGGACTCTAGGAAAAATAGCCCAATGAGGCCATCACCACTCATTGCACACCAAACGGTTAGCTTCAGCGGATGGAGAGTCTTCACAACACCGACCGCTGGCTTCTCGCTTCCCCCAGATGAGGTAATTTTGCCGGTTAACGTAGCCATCCAACCGGAAGTGCGCTTGATCGCTGAAGACAATGCTCTTTACATCAAAGTTGTGCTCACCGATCAGTGAACACATGCCATTTGCAAACTCATAAAGCTGCTGGACTACAGTTGTTCTCAAAGGCTGATGCACCTAGAATCTGTAGAAAAACATGTCCAAATCCGACGTCACATGCACCAGGCGGACACTGGGCTAACGTCTAGTTGAAGTCTTCGTGTTGACGTGCCGGCTTCTTCGTACACGAGTTCTCGTGCAGCTTCGATGTTTACCGCCGTCCGCGCTGTTCTTCTCTTCGTTGTCACGTCATCTGTGATACTGCCGGTTCGTTCGAATTTCGCTGCCACTTTCGTCAGGTACGCACGGTATGGCTTACGACGATTCTTCGTAACAACTTTGTGGTGTTTCCGCCCTCATCATACCAAGTTTTCACCAAGAAAACTTTCTTCGGTGGTATATCGCTGCCTGCCCGAAATCGCGTGTCCTCCGTCCCACTACTTCCGCACGAATGCCTGTCGTCTGCTGATCGAAGTCTCGGACTTACAGCGCCAACTCGTTATTTATTAGCGATTTATTTCACAGGACAGTTATCGCTACCCACTGAAACACCCAGTACATTCTTCTACCCCGGACATAAGATGGTTCCAGGTCAAATTGAAATTGCGAGGTCTCCAGGTCAAATTGAAATTTAAGGTAGGAGTTCCATCCTTTTAGTTTTGGGCATTCTCTCAAGTTTTTTTTTACCAGTTGTTGTTAGCGATATCCGATAGGCTGAAAATATAATAGTAACCATATTATGCTGAGGAAAGCAGGGGTATTATATATTGCACAACATGTTCATGTCAGAAAAATCGGTCGAAATGCAGTTATGCTTATTATTGAAACTCATTCATGAAACAAAGGTATACTAATCATAAAAGCCCATTAATGAAATACAAATATGCTTGATCTTAAAATTCAATAATGAAATGCAGTTGTTTTGTTTTGATATTGATACTTAGTAATGAAAGGCAGTAATTTAAAAGTTGCAAATAATTTATCTCATGTGATAATCTGAGTAACAAGGAAAATATTCGCGTGAACTGAGAAGTAAGGTCTTGAGTTTAATATGTGCTGCGTTCATGCTTACCTAAGAAGACTAATGAACTTTTTTGTGTTTTAATATACATGCCTATTCTCTTGAACGTTTGACTAATCTCGTATTTGAGTTCTCAATCCTGGATTGTTAGATTAATTTCTGATGCTTAGGGCCCAGTTAGAATTCTTCCAAAAACTATAAAATCTAGACAGTCTAAAATTATCGCAGCGCACGGCGGACCCTTTGAATCCGAAATGTAAATCTGCTGTGTAAAACACAACGCCTGTCAGTGGATCCTGAAGCTGCGTCAGCCCTAATTCAGGGAATCGCAGAGTCACGATCCATTCGAATCCAATTGGATTTTATCTACTTTATAATTATTACGTCGGGTGCATCTCCGTGTGACCAGCACAACATTTTGTGTAAAATTCTATTTATGCAAGATCCCTGACTGAAGAAGATGGGGGAGTTTTCCGTGGAGGAATTTTCGTATGGGGCAGTTTTTCAATGTGGGGAACTTTACCGTGATTCCTATGTCACGCCAGAGAAAAAAACCAGAAAACGGTGTGTGGGGACGACAAATAGACATCAGACTGCGCATACAACGTAGTGTGATATACTACAGAGGAGAAACACATGTCAAGATGGCAAAGTTGCAACGATAAATTCCGTCGGTGTAGCTTAATTGGGAAAGCATTCGCCTCCGGAGTTGAAGGATGCAGATTGGATCTCCGTCAAGGGGAAATTTGTGTTTTCACATTGGCGCCCGATTATGGAAATGGATCTACCGGCAGTTGGGTTCTTCGAAAAATGTGTTATGTTCCTTCCACACACCGTCTAGAATAAATGGGAATTCATTCTTCAGCGCTTCAGAAATGTGTGATGCTTCTTCCACACATCGCCTGGAATTAATGAGAATTCCTTCTACAACGCTTTAGAAATGTGTGATGCTTCTTCCACACATCGTCTGGAATTCATGAGAATTCCTTCTGCAACGCTTCAGAAATGTGTGATGTTCCTTCCACACATCGTCTAGAATAAATGGGAATTCCTTCTGCAACGCTTCAGAAATGTGTGATGCTTCTTCCACACATCGCCTGGAATTAATGAGAATTCCTCCTGCAACGCTTGAGAAATGTGTGGTGCTTCTTAAACACATCGTCTGGAATTAGTGAAAATTCCTTCTTCAACGCTTCAGAAATGTGTGATGCTTCTTCCACGCATCGTCTGGAATTAATGTGAATTCCTTCTGCAATGCAACAGAAGTTTCCAATGCTTCTTCCACACATCGTTTGGAATTATTCATAATGCCTTCTTCTAGAGAGAGTTATTGTACTTCAGGCATTGGTTGTGCTGGCACGAAACCTGCTATGTCTTGTCTCGCCCCGCCATTCTCAAGGGGAGGGGGATATATATGACATACTACAGAGGTGAGGCATATGTCAAGGCTGCAAAAATAATATAACGATCAATTCTGTCGGTGTAGCTTAATTAAGAAAACATTCGGCTCCGGAGCAAAAGAATACAGGTTCTATCTCATCACCAGCAAATTTGTGTTTTCACAACAGGTACAACGAAATAAAGACACCACATAGGACACATCACACTGATCGTTCAAATGGCGACCTAAGGTTTTTGGGTCGTCTTATAAAGTAGATAAAACAGAAAACGAAAACATTCTGAACCAAACAAGGGACACACACACACACACGCGCGCGCGCACAAAATGTGAACAACAGTTTGAGCTACAATACACGTACCACACATTTCCGTGGTGTACATCTACTTTGGTAGAATAGTGAGCGTAAGAGAGTACATTTATTTCTTGAAAATATCAGCAGATATACGTGACTTCTCTCTTGAGGTTTGAATACATCTTCAAACCAGTTATTTTCGTTATCAGTTATTTTATGTGCCTTTCTATATTGCTAGAGGCAAATGTTTTATCATCATAAAAGTGATGAAAAACTTGAACATCCGTGAATCCGCCTAAGCTTATTTCTTCACCGCCTATGTGACTTGATGATACAAGGCCAAAAAGAAGTATTTTCGAACCAAAGAACTAAACACCACTAGAAAATAATATGGGCGCGGAAAAAAATAATAAAATGGACTCATGCTCTGCGAAGCTTTAGCTATCTATTGTATCAGGATTCGTAAATGCTCCATTTGTCAGGAGAAATCGAAATCTCGATGCGCCATCAGTTGGTAAACAGAGCGGACTATTGAGACCGGAAGGTTAAAGAAAAGACAAAGAATATCTCGAGAGACGTAATATCTCACGTTATGGTCCATTAAATCCTCCTGAGGACCCTTAGGTGCCTATCGGAAACCACTCACCCGCGAAAAGCCTAGCATTAGGATGCTGTGAACGAACGCTTCTTCACTACGGGATCGTGTTACATCCCGACACTTATCACCTTTCAGATACCAATCACTTGTTCCTCCATATCACGTGATGCTCCTCTTCCATCCCTCGTTATGGAGACCGTTGAAGACAACAGTCGTGAGTTACGGAAGATCAGGGAGGCATTCACTTTGTCACCAGCCGACATTTAATGATCGCTATATGCAATAATTTCTGACTAAAGCTGGAGTGGTAATCAGATCGACACGGTTTTGTAATAGTAGATGTAACAATTTAAGTACAACTGCAAATCAGTAATAGGCTACATTTAACTTAAGGCTCTAGTAGTTTTTTTAATGACAATGAATGCACACCTCAAACAATTACCACACATTTTCAATCTCAAAATGTTTCCTTGCACATAAGAGGTGATCGAAAAAATATTTTTTGAAAGAAGTGTCTCAGTAGCGAGACAATACTGTGTTAGACAATCCCTGTAAATCATCTAGGTCCTGCAGGGGCCCAAGTACCACACCCGCTAGTTTCCAGGCGTCAAAAATATGTTACTCTTCCACTAGTCAGCAAAAAATGCCACTAGTCAGAGATTTCGGCATTTCAGTAACAAGACTCCCCTACCCATCAACTTCTTTCATTCCCCAATCCTCCCACGACACCTCCTTTTCCCACCTTAACGTTTCACGTGCGCGCTCTTTGTTCTATATTCTAGGACTGGCCCTCGTGTCACGCACACCTCCATAACCACCTTCACAGCTCAGGACGCCGGGCAACTCGCTGACACTCCTGGTACAGCTGTTAGCATTTGCGGAACAGAGCTTCCACTTTAACCAGCTGAAACGAATTAACTCGGGGTTAGCAAAATGGGCTGAAGTCAGCTCCAACGAATATGCTCGTCGGCTAAGAAGAAACTGCAACAAGTGAACCTGCGAATCAGAAAACGATGCTCTCCCCTTAGCTTTGTTGTTCAAAGAAAATGGTCATTTACTGGGATGATTGACATTGATTCTTTCTGATTGATTTCCAACTAAAAAGGCTACAACAATGGCGCTGATCCTACGGTAGGACACGGAAGATGCTTCAGTCATTCGTTCTTCCCCAGTGGCATGATGTGTGTGTCAGAAGGACTATTCTTTCTCCATCAGAGAATATATGGAAGAGAGAATATAGAACTAGAGGGGATATCTTCTCACGAATGACAGGTTTATGGGCCCGTACTGTTTAGACGAGTGGGGAAAAGGAATCGTGTTGGCGTAGTTTTCGTAAAACTCGGCCGTTTTGTGAACATTTCTGTTTGGAAAGTGAAACAAATTTTGGTCACCATATTTTCGAGGTACTTCGGCCGCTTAAAAGTTTAAAGCAAGAAACCAGTCTATTCTTAAAAATGCAGAACAGGAACGTAATCGGTCATACATAATGACTAATTACGTTCTTGCTCTAACGCATGTTATGGAACAAAAGTAGGACATTTAAAAAAAAGTATGACAACGATTAAAACCAGTGGGTTTTACTTGGATGAGAAATTAAAAAAAAAGTTTGCCTTGTAGCGCCACTCGTCTGCTATAATTTTTGACTCGTCCTGCGCGAGTAGACTAGTGTAATTTTGAAGCCCTGACTATTTCTATTTGGGGTGTGTGAAACCGCTTAATAAGTGAAAAAGTGGGACCCTCTGGCCAAATATTTTTGTTATCGAGACAATATATCCATGCCGCCCGGTGGCGCAGTGGTCTAAGCGATGGCCTCTGATCATTCGTTCCAAAGGGATCCGGGTTCGAATCCCGGTGAGGCATGGATGTTGGTTTTGTCTTTCGGCACTGGCTCTCTCCCTTCCCTGGAAACAGTGGCCCTAAATTAGGGACGGGCGACTGCTTATAGCCCATTGAGTTGCTCACGGTGGTCGTTAAACCTAAAAAAAAAAAAAATACCCATGCTGGCCTTTATGTTCACACACTGATTTAGTGCCTTTGTGATTAGCTTGACGTTGCGCTCAACCGCCTGTGTATGGAGTTGGGACAACCAAGGCGAACTAGAAAGTACAAGGCCATGACATTAGAGAGATAAATATCCTCCGTTTGTAACGTCACACTCATGTTAGACTGCCTGATATGTCGATGTCGTGTTTGACGTTATGCACGAAATTACTGGAAACCAACTGGGAGCCTTGGTTTCCGCGCGACCTTCCTCACTAAATGGGGGATCTCATCTCTCTAATGCCATGGCCTTGTATTTTCTAGATGGCGTTGGTACAACAGTGCAAGTTCTTCACTTACAACTCTTCGTTCGCAATGTCTGGACTTTGAGCCTCCAGAACTGCACGCGTGACGGGCGTATTTTTCCAGTCAATGAACTGCGTGCAGTAAGCAGCATCAAATCTGAGGATAGGTACTTCAAACGCTTGTATTCTTTCCACCTTGCCTCTAGAATGCGACGCATGGCCAGCTTCGGCACCTCTTTCCTGTCATCACGACAAGCAGATTTTCTGAATTGCAGAAAAAGCCAGGCTTACATTGGAAGACTGGATCACGAGGTCTTCATATCCTTTTAAATTTAAAGTTGTACCGCGAAACACTGACTACAATTCACGAGTTCTCAAGTCGATCCATAACGCTGAGATGTTGAAATACGGTGATGACCCTGAAATTCACTGGTTAACTGAAATGCTATCATGTTTCCTTTGTATAAGGTAAAAAGGTAACCAGACTGAATGCAAGAACTATAGCTGAGTTAGCTTGCCGAGTGTGCCAAGGAAAGCGTTTGTAAAGGTCATTATTGATAAGGTACGAGGTCTTACATCAGATAAAGTGTAGGATGTACAGAATGGTTTTATGCGTGGTAAGGACTGCAGTAACCAAATTTTTACATTACGCATGATGATCGAAAAGTATCTGTCTGTTAGTAACGTTTTTGCTGCCTTCATAGATTTAGAGCAAGCTTACGACCGAGTAAGGTGGAAACTTCCGTGGAAGGTACTGAATAGACTGTTACTGGGAAGTTACTGAAGGTACTGTTACTGGGAAGCTCCTTAATAGTGTAAAAGCCATGTATGCTGGCAGTAGAGCTTTTGTACGAGTGAGTGGTGTTGTATCAAAATGGTTTTCGATTGGTGCAGGAGTCAGACAAGGTTCGGTAATGTCGCCCTGGCTGTTTAAATGTAATTGTAGATACGTGAATGTGTGATGCCAAAATGGACAATATTGGTTTATCTTGGTTATCCGTGTGTGCAGATTGCTGTACGCTAATGAAATAGTGTTAATGGCACAGGACAAAAGCGAGTCGCAGGGTATGTTGTTTCGGATGTACGAAATCTGCGTGAAATTCAAACTGAGTATAAATAAGGGATAAACCAAAGTTATGGTTTTTAAGTGAGGAGCTGCTAGTACTGAATACAAGATAATTGGCACAGTGATTGACCAGGTGAATGAGTTTGCGCATTAAGAAAGCATGTTTGACAGAGAGAACGAATTAGGTGGTGAAATTAGTAGGCGAGTGAATTCTTCATTGAGAGTTCTAGTTGCTTTAGGAGGATTTCACAAGAATGATGGGTTCTCAACAGAGTCCCGGATAGCGGTATATGAAAGGGTAATTTAATTGTTCCTACTCTGTCGTATGACAGCAAAACCAGGTGGGACGTATATTCTGAATTAACTTTCCTTTTCAGTTTCTTTCCCTATGTAAATTTTGAGTTTGTTCACAGTTATACTTCACAACTTCACGTGACATTTTCTCTTTCAAACGAATACTGTAGGCAATACAATTGAGGTCAGAGTGAACGTGACGTATGACTGTATGAGATAAGAACGATAGATAAAAACTACGATACAACAGTTGCTCGTGTGGGATGTTGGATGTGTTAATACAGACATTTAACGTGGACCAGGAACATCAAACAAAGATCTTCGCTCTTTCCACGTTTATAAGTGAGTCACGGAAAAATTCTCATTGGCCGCCACCGGGAGTCGAACCCAGGGTCTTCCAGTTACGCGCCGGCGCGTAACTGGAAGACCATATCAGGCGCGTAACTGGAAGACCCTGGGTTCGACTCCCGGTGGCGGCCAATGAGAATTTTTCCGTGACTCACTTATAAACGTGGAAAGAGCGAAGATCTTTGTTTGATGTTGGATGTGTGTTGGAGATGTGATATGTGAAATATTGTTGAAATGGGATATCTGATCTATTGATATAGTCCTGGAATAAAGCCAATTTCCGTAAGTTTGACTTCTGTTTAAATGTTTCGTCTGGCCGTAAAGGTTTAATTAAGGAAGTGTTCCATCGTATTCATACCTAATGTTATAGACATAACGTAAGAACGACAAGATTTCAGTACGAAAGGAATTTTACGTTATACTGGGTATTGCAGAAGACACATAGGAGTCGTTTGTGCGATGGAAAGATGCGTGACTTACGGGGAGTTTGTGGCAAAATATTCTCTGATCGTGTAAGGAATGAAGATGTGCTGAAGTTGTGTAATGTGAGGCAAAATGTTGTTAGTAAGGTGGAGACTGATATTCTTAGGTGGTTTGGCCATTTTGAAAGAAAGAGTGATGAGATGTTTACTAATAAATTGTTTTTAGTCCAAGTTGAAGAAGGTTAGAGGAAGGTTAAGGAAATCATAGGAGGACCAGATTCAGGAGTGTCTTCATGAGAAAAAGAGTATGCGTATGAAGTACAGAAGGTCTTGTGTACGTCAAATGATGGATGCCAGTGAAACTCGAGCTGTGTGCCAAGATCGCTGCAAATGGAGACGTTTGATACAGCAACAGTAAGTAAATAATCAGTTAAAAGTTTATCTGGTGGATTGTCATTCTTTGTGGAGCTGACCTCTTAATATCAGAGAATAGCTTAGTGATATGAAGTAGTGTACAACGAGGTAGTGAGTTCTAATTGTGAACCACACCAGAGCATACACTTTCACCACAAACTCAAAAAGAATCTTACGTAGGATTCTGCTGAACAACCTAGAATGAAGGAGTGTTCCTCGGGCTTTTTGTGCTAGGCATAGTGGAACATCTCTTGTGGAGACAGCGGTACATATGCCGAACAGGAACTGTTGTCCAATACTCAAACTAACTCTGTCAGTATCAGGAACAGTCACATGAACGTTTTTTTAATTTTGCCAATAGGATCAAGAACTCCTAAACAAGATGATCTATTGTAAAGGGGATGGGAGGGATTGACATAATAAAAAGCAACTCAATTTGTTGATATTTTTTCTTCTTTATGGTTCATTATTGTCACCCGGTATAAAATGCGAAAAATATGCAATTTACACGTTCATATCATATTAAATTATTGCATTTAAAATTTCTAGAATATTGTACATAGTAAATACTGAAATTAAAATTTCTATCAAGTTACTCACAAATGTGAGTTAAATCTGCACTAAGGATTTATACTGAGAAACAGAAGGGAATTGTATTTTGCTCCTAAAATACAATCCGAATTTTTTCAACTCTTCAGATTTTTCTACCAATCTTGTCCGCTTTTTGCTTTCCGTATTCACTAATGAATGATATTTTCGAAGAAGCCACAATCGGACGTATTTTGTAGGCTCTAAGTAAGTTTGCAAAGGTCCAGTACTTTTCATGAAAAATAATCAGGTAATTATCCTGATTAAAACAGAAAACCCAGCAGGTATTACTATCAAATTCTTTTGAAAAAATCCCATGTCATATTTGCTAGAAGATGCAGCAATTGTATGTATGCACAGTCCACTGCAGCTGTAAAGGTACATTTCTTTTCCTTCAAGTGGGTTCTTTGAGATTCTCTAAAATGACGAATCAAATCTCCTTCACTAAGTTGAAACCAATAAATTACATTTCGCTTTATATTTTTGACCAGTTTTTTCTTCAGCTAACACTTTGGAACAGCTTGTTACATCAAGGACTTCACAAAAGGAGATTTTACTTTTTATAGACCTTTTGAGACTTTCATAAAACGCATTAAGCAGATTGATGGGCATTTCTCTCCATCTCTTGTTGCACTTAATTCCTGCAATCCTTGTCAATCACAAATTATGGTTATTACGTTACTTAAATTAAATAATCAGATGCCACAGTTATTATATCATTTTCATTTTTAATATTAATTACATGTGACGGTTGTTACGTTATTTAAGTTAAATAATTAATTATTACAAAACTTGAAACCAAACATTTTGTGTTAAAACCGTGTTGAAACCACGTTCCGGGTCAATTCTTCCGAAAAAAAATACCCTGCCTCTATTTAAGTTTTCTTTTGAGTTTCTGGTTTTTCATGTATTATAAATTTTGCTAATTTTTGGTTAAAGATTTTCTCAACGGAACATCGTTTCCCCGAACAGCTTTCTCAATTTGGCAACACTGCTAATGAGTCAGAGCAACATAAAACGACTATATGAAGAGTGGAGTAGCCGTGTCGAGAGAGACACCGACTAGATTGATAAGACGCTGATATTGCAAAAGAGATAAAACCTGCTTGATTTTTATGGGATCAACCAATAAATGTAGCTATTATACGATTAATATCTATGTTGGATTATATCCTGGCAGTGGATAATATCAAAGTACTAAATATTTTTTGTAATTACGTAAGCCAGTAGCCCCTTCTTTTTAACTGGTAGTATGGTTATTTGTTTCGAAAGTGTGATTTACTATACATATGTACAACGTAGCTATCTCTGTAAAATAGCCAATTAGCTAATTACTTAGATAACGACTTAAAATATAGCTAACGAAGTTAAAATTCTATTCACATTACAGGTTATTATGCCCTAAATTAAAATAAAATGTTGCATACCTTTGAGTTCATTAAGTTAAAACCTGAATGAAATAGGTTCTTTCTCTCAAAGTAGTAAAACTTTTGAGCACGGATATGCAGCACTACTTTACGAGATTTTTTATTCTGTTTATTATCAATTGAAAAGCGAGTTATTATGCTTTAACTTTAATAAAAAGACCCATTCATGGCCGAAGTTATAAAAAAACAACACTTTTTTGTCGAAACATGGTGAAAAAAAAACGAAAAAAGGTGGCGTAAACAGAGACATTCGTTAGTTCCAAGCTGTGACTGAACGTCAACGTCAAATGTAATAGCCAGAATTAGTTTTCGAGGTGTCAGAAATGTTGATGCCGACCCATCGAAAAGCCCTTTCTTCCAAACAGCTGTTGAATCCCTGCCACGTATATGTCAGTGGCAATGATGTTGGTGGAAGAGGCGAAAGCCATTTGTGGATCTATATTGGGTGTGTGCGAAGATAGTGGAAGTCCTTGTCTGAGGTGAGGGCGCGGGTTTGTCGTGTGTCTTTTACGATATGTCTCTTTCCTTGCATGGCCAATCGCAGGGACTCTGATACTCGGAGGCAGGGGGAAGGGTAGTACGGGGATGAGGAATTTCAAGTCCGTTGACAGACACTAGGTGGGGCCATCGTGGGTTAACGGCGGAACAAAAATTCACTTCGTCAACAGAAATGGGATACTAAATTGTAATTTATACTTCCTAAAGCAGCGAAATCCAAAAGCTGCGCAAGATTAAAAGAAAAACCGAAAGAAAGAAGAGGAGGAGAAGAACTGCCTACTTTGTTTCATGTTCCATGAGGCGCACTCATCAGGAATCTTGATGTATTTTTCGTCCTGGCTTTCCGCTATTACTATCACAGAGACTCAATGGGTTGTTCTTAAACATAGACATCGCTACACTTTGATATCATCGTGGGCGAAGGATGGGCAAGTATTAATTTTTCTGTGAAAAATTTGATAATAACCTTATTTAGAAACGCTGAAAGCAACAATTTCTCACGCTTTTTACTACCGCCTAAAAAAGAATTCCTGTTCCTCTGGATTCACACACACTACACACACCTGGATATAGGGGCGTGCATAGAATTTCTTTCCCGGGGGACCCAAAGAAAAATGGACGTTTTTGAAATCCACCAGAACAAAAAAAAAAAAAATTAATGAAAAATAGAAGAAAAAATTTAAGCATTTTTTCTAATGTAAGTTGATGTGCTTTTACTAAACTCAGGCATTTTGTTTCTAATGTAAGTCGCATTTTAGCCAAAGACATAATAAAAAAATGAAACATTTTTGGGGAACAAGGTCTCTTGGCCTCCCTCTAAATATACCGCACTCTAGATGTGACAAGTAAGACCACCAGTAAACCAACAAGATAATACGACAATTAATGACTATAGAGGGTTAGTGGTGTAAGTTATAAGTGTTAGTAAACTGTCACCTTCAACTTTTTTCTTTCTGTGAATGCATTGTCTTATTCGTTTTGCAAATTTCGCATGTTTTCTTATGGAAATATTAACGCCATTGAACAATTTCTTTTAAGAAAACTGTTCTCTTTGTTTACCTAAATAAAATTTTAACGTCGTGACACTGAGACACAATATACGTCGTGACTCCCCTTCCTTCGTTTAACGTCGTGACTCCTCTTCCTTAACTCCCTTCCTTCTAACCAGCGACCTTGCTTTGCACTCCTCTCCTTCAAAGCAGTCTTCAGCCAAGTCCATCTCCCTCACTGTCTCGGGAGAGGCTTAGACCGCTGGTGAAACTTTCGGTGTTGGAAGCCTCTAGTTAGTAGCACAAATATTTGGAAGCCTGTACTTAGTAGTTGATCCCGTCAGTGAATTCCTATCCACTCTCCTCGTTCGCCTTTGGTCAAACTAACACGAAAAAGTATCAAAATAATTATTTGGAAGAGTCGACTGTTACCGCAAAATCCTACGTATTCTTTAAACATATCGGACTTCTAAGAGGTTTACTTCAAAATTTTCAATTTTCATTTTTTATTTATTTCGAGTTCGGCCTCGGTATAGATTTTCACCAGCAAAAAGTGAACCGGATTACGGATCGGTACAACGGCAGCCAAGGAAAAACTATCACGCGAGAATTAAATTTCGTACTGCTAATTACCAGGCGCGCAATGATTAGGTCCCCAGTTCTAGTTCGATTTAATTGGTTTCATTTCCTTCCTTCGTTTTTTACTGCGCAGAGAATGCTCGCCCACCCAGAAAGAGGGGAAAAAAGTTGGAATAGTTAGGAGCGGTCAGGAATTCCCACGTACAAAAAAGGGGAACGCAACCGAAAGCCACCCCATCTGCGAAAGTCCGAAAGAAACTGATGTTATAATTCTCAGAGGGGCGTAGGGCTGTCCAGAAATCTTTCACTGCACAATGCACCCCCGCAGTTTCTCTGAATAGGGAAGCATCCCGAGACGCAACTCGTACGTGACTTTTCCCAAATTTTAGAAATTGGGTGAGGCCCAGGGTGAAGGGAAATGACCCGAAAATTTCATCGTCGTGGGGAATGCAGAAAGGGTAGCCTCTGCGAATCGCGAGCAGGGTATTAAAAGAGTCAGACGAATCTCAAGCCTCGAGTAAACGTGAAATCCAATGGGAACGAGCGACCCTTTCCAGGGAGGTGGCCAGGAAACACCCGTTTGACTGGACACTCGGCGAGGGAAAAAGGATGTTTTGGGGAGGAGGGGAGGAGACATAGAGATTATCTTGCTACATAGAAATGATCGGACCTAGGCACTTGCACTTGCGACAGAAATTATCCGATATTCACTTCAGACGGTAATGGTTTCGAGACTAACTTCGCCAGACTGGGCAGAGTAATACACGATTTGGTATTGACAGAGGATGGAGTCGGTTCAGACCTTCGTATTTATGGGAGAAGTGGAGTGGAAATTAGAAATGATGGGCTAAAGTAATTAGTGTATAAGAGGACTGACAAAGATTTGGCGTGAAACTTCGATTTGGCTACATATCCTGCTTTCAGTGAGGGTAAGATGCATCGCTTAATTACATATCATTATTTTTCATTGCCTCATAGCGACGCATGTGATATGCAGGGTCAGATTTCCGAGAGTCTCAGCAAACCATACATACAAAATCTCTACCGCACCGTATTTCCGTGGTTGAAATTAAAACTTTAGCAAACCATTAACTATGTTTCAAAGTGTTATAATTCTATCCATGCTGTTAAAGTAATACCATTCCCAGTTTGTATAGTTTAAAGAAATTAACTTCCCCGGTACATCCTGTACCTAATTTAAGGAAATTATAAATTAAATAAACGGTTTAAAGTATTCATGAGTTACTCAGTCATTTACCATATTGTGATGTTTGCATGCTCAATTTCGATTAGTAGAGTAGCACAAATGTTTTATATGCTGATGGAAATATAAATAGACGATCACTAAAATATTGCGGCTTATGGATGAGCATGGAGACCCCATGTTGGTCCATATGAAACACAACGAAACATCTTGTTGACCCTGAGATTGGAGAACCTACCATGGTAACCCAATTTCATCGCCGACACCACTTGGAAAATTTCACGGAAGTAATTTGCATATTTCGGCCTTTGCAAAACAAACCTTTAATCCCACTGCAAC
Organism: Macrothele yani; assembly: GCA_039090855.1. Classification (NCBI taxonomy): domain Eukaryota; kingdom Metazoa; phylum Arthropoda; class Arachnida; order Araneae; family Macrothelidae; genus Macrothele; species Macrothele yani. The sequence goes on along the minus strand of CM076989.1, from coordinate 141,055,355 downwards.
GAATAAGACGCAGCAGATGGTTTGCCAACCTAACTAGGGGGCGGCAATATTACTATTGAATTTTCATAACCCTGCTGATGCTATTTTGATAAAGGAGAAGTAAACAACGCACTTTCTAAGAGAAAATGTGTTGGGGCCCACGCGAAGAAAAGCACGATACATTATTTCTTGGCAACGTCCTGATATATTGAAAACTGGCACATCTTGAAATGGGTGGGCAAGAAAAATTTCAGCAACCCCTTAGCGACGTTCCTGTTCTTAAGAAGAGCAATCCCTCGTTACGCACGGTTTTGGTTATCCGCGTTTGTGAAATAAAAAATATAAAAAAAAAGCCTTATTGAAAAATATCGTAGGAATGAAAAGTAGTCCGCATAATTATTCCACATCTTGATTCCCTCTCGTGTTGATTTTCACATTGCGCTCAAAGTGTCCAGATGGGCTAAAATCATAAAAACGTAGAGTGTGATGACTTCGATGTTTTTAATACGATATACGTAGAAAACAAATCAGGAAAACTAACGTCGGAAGAATTGATTACAAACCACAAGAACGTGAACTGGAAGATGAAATAGAAATGGGAGTTGTTAAGCCGGATTTCAGATGGAAACGTTGAATGAAATTTTTTCATTGCATAAAGTTCAGTTTCTAGTCCGAAAAAATGTTAGCTTTAACAAGTTCAAGGGGAAAGATAAATTTCACATGGGTCAATATAATTTATCTCCGAATTTTTTTAATGCACTTATTTTCTTCTGGGCTTGTCAGTCACATGCGAATAAATGAATTTTAAATACCTCAATTTTAAAATTCCTTGCACTGCTGAAGCCATAAACTAGACTTCCCAAAACTGTACCAAATTTTCTTTACGTAAAAGAAATAATGTTTTTGAGGTGAAATAAACATGTAGTTGAATTAAGTACGATATATCCACTTGTAAAAGTCAGATTGAACAAAAAATCTGTTTTCTCCGGATTACTTCCCTTCAATATTTTCTTTGACATTCCAGTTTGCTCAGTTTCCTAACTGATTAACGAAAACTGAGCACCCGCAAAAAGAACAACACACACACTCACCGACACCCACCAAAGCAAAAAACAAACGAATACTACTTTTATTTATGGAAATATATTCGCTTCAAGCTTGAATGGAAAATTCTATTTGAAAATTTTGCTCATACATCTGAGCTTTTGCTGGCGCAAGATTGTCCCGTTAGATGGAGTAAGGGTTATAATGAATTAGCTTTAATAACTTTTTGCTAAGCTAATTATTATGAATGAATAATGCTCTAAGCTTCAAAATAATGAATTCCCAAAAGGGTGTTGTTACTCGTTAATTATGAACTTAAACAAAGTCTCAACGCTGGTTATTTATATTAAGTAATCAAAGTCATAAACCTAACAGCCAGACAGAGGTCTGACAAAACTAAGAATTGAGAAAGACTGAACTTACTGAACAACTGTTAATTTCCGAGACTCTTGGTCAACTAAGGCACTCATATATCTTGTACATAATAATGAATAAACTTTCCTCTTATAGTACGCACACAACCAACACAACTCCAACACAACGCAACAACAACCTCACTTCAACAACACACTCAACCTTCTACAACGCAACACCAACCTCGTCTCGATGAACGCGCCTATATACGAGCTACCACCACGTCATGACTTACACTCATTGCCAGATCTCATTCAGCGGGTGAAATAATATTTCGTTCAGTAGGAAGATAATTTACATAGTAAAATAAAATAACCAGAGATAGTAAAATCAAAAGGAAAGTGAATATAGAGTATACGTTACAGGGTATATCTAAATCACGCACAGTATCTCTACTTGTGCTTGTTTCTTTCGGAAATGATCGTTTTTCTTTCTGACATATGTACCTTTCATTAGTTTTTGAGCTTAGTTCACGGCGTTTTCAGTAGGAAACATTTCTATTTGGTTACTTATAGGCATACAGTGATCCACAGATGTATAGATCCACCACAATTCACCTCAAACCGGGCATACGGATAAAGTTTTTAATGTAATTGCTAGTTTTGTCCATCACACACATGCACAAACTGCAACGATATGCAACAACTGCAATAAACAATACTGTTTTATTGTTTTATGAACGAAAAATGAAAAAAGGCCATATTTGATCTTATACATAAGTAGAGGTCCATGCATAATGGGTCCAGTACTTTTTTGAATGAGATTGACAATTTTGCGTTTAATACTGTTAGCAAGGTTTTTGAGGCTGTTACGGTCTAAATTAGTCCATGCATTGAATAACTGAATAGCTCGCTGTAATTCTGCAACCAGAACCGTAAGTCACGTTATTCACAAAGATTTCGCGAAAGAGGTGTCCTCAAACATTTTCCATAAGGTTGCAGTTGGGCGAACAAGTCGTCCAGTCCAGTACCTGCACGATCTGAGCTACCAACCATTATTTAGTGCTGCTGCTGACGTGAATCGCTGCGTTGTCTTGCCGATAAATGGGACTATTTCGGCCAAACCTACGTAAATACGGCAAAAGGTTTTTTCTTAAAGAATATCTTGATATGAAGCTCTGTTCATTTTGGTTGACACAAACTCCAAGGAAACAGTTCCACGAGCGCACTGAAGGCTCTCCAATCCACGCAATTTCCTCCCCAAAATTTCTCTTAGACAAAAACATTCGGCTCTTTCCGAAAATCGCGCCAGTAGGAATTAAATCCATCCGGACACTCTAGTTTGAACTTTTATCATCAATGAACACGACCTAGAGATACATACAGCAATAATTAGAAACTAGGATCCACAAAAACAAATCAAATTAATCCAACGAAAAGAACAGAAAACTGTCTTACCTTACTCCAATCTATGTCCATGTTTTTACGAGAAAATTCCAGTTGTCTCTGTTTGTGAATGGGTTTCAAATACGGTGCGTTCTGCAATTTTGCTCGAACAATGTGAGAGTTCGACTTTACAACTCGCCGAACGATTTCCGAGGAAACTTTGACGTTGTACCTCCGCCGTATCTCCGTCGTTGATAGCAAAGAATTCGATGCTGCTTTGACAACGTTTGACCGCGTTTATCCCTTGCAGATAGGATTGAAGGACTTCCTGGACGTTTAACCGTCTCATATGTTGCCCTATTACGCAGAAAATTGTCAATAACATTATGAGATCTCCCAATCACTCGCGCAATTTCTCAAACACATTTTCCACACTGGTGATAAGCTTTGATTAAACCTTTTTCGCGTTCAGACAATTACACACGGCGCGTCATAGTTCAACTTCAAAGGAAACTGATATTGGAATGTACACAGTGCCGTTCTAACAGCTACATGACATATGGATCTATATTTATGTGGGGGCTGGGGGGAGCATGGTGTTCAATGGTAGTCAACACGCATGCCGCCCAACTGGTCGATTTGCATAGTCTGGTGCGCATTTAGCAATAAGTGGTCTTACCTATGCAAACTGCTTGAACTGATCTTTCATAGGCGATAATTGTACGATCTCACATATTGGCAAAATATAGTGGACCTATACTTCTGTGGAGCACTGTATGTGAATTTGCAGCTGTATTTTGGGACCATAGGTACGAACAAAAAATTCATTTATCATTCAAGAGTGGCGATTAACTACCAGGTTTATCACTATCCATCAATGAACACAATAAAAGCCATCCACATGGTGTTTAGGGAATCCTCAGTTTTTGTGGAACTGTTGGGTATTCCAGGATAAAATGCTTAAAATATCTTCCGTCAAAAGAGTTGCTCCTTACCACGAACGATCTGATGCCATCTGTCTCCTGCTTTTTTTTCTCTTTTCTTTCTTTCTTTCTTTATCGTTGTTGTTCCTATGGAAGCATTTGTGGAATGCAGCTAAATTACGAGACCTTGTTTCACCGGCTTAGTACCGTAAAATGATAGAGTCAATTTGCTTCATGGTGAGACCGGTACAAGCTTTTCAAAATGCAGACGAACCAGATAGTGATTTTATTTTTCAATTGAATCCATGCAGTAAATATTTTTCTAGATAATGAAAATATGTCCATCGTCCGCAGCGAAATGTAAAATTTTAATTTGAAACTCCGAATATTCTACCCAGAACGGATACATACTCATAACCGAATTTGATTTTGGATCCATTCCCTTGCAAGATCACGCGATTCATGCTTGAGCTGCGTGTATGAGAGAAAAAGAGGGAACTGAAAAAATTCTTAAAAAGCATTGAATGTTGACATGGAAAATATCTCATTGAACTTCTTTTGAACGTGCTTCAAAATAATTTTCCAATTCTTAATCAGAAAAACATTTTTGACACGTTTATAACTTCTCAAATTGGATTTGTTCCGTCCTCGCAACGGTTCTTGAAAAAATCTATCTATCTAATTTAGACACACACACACACACACACACACACACACACACACGTATATGTACACCGAAGAGCCATTACATTATGACCACCCCCAGTCTAGACAAATGAGTGCTCCTGGAGACCGAACGGTCGCGCAGGTGAAGTTCACAGAGCATTATATACTTATACAACCTGGGAACCGGATTTCAGTTAGTTGAATGTTCGGAATCAGAATAGGAAAAGCTGCCGATTTATCGGAGTTTGATAAAGGACAAATTGTGATGGCACGGAGCCTCAGAACTACAATCTCGGAAACGGCGTCGTTTGTGGGTTGTTCACGTACAGATGTACTGAGTACGTATCAAATGTGGTGCACAGATGGCCAAACGACGAACTGTCGTCCATCCATTGATGCCAGAGGGGAGCGAAGACTGTCGCGCATTGTTCACATCGACCGCAGGGCTATAATGTGACAAATCACCCGCAGCGGCAACAGTGTTGATCAGGGCAATGTGTCACAGCACATAGTTTATCGCAGCCTTATGCGCATGGGTCTGCGATGAACTGTACTCACTGCGCGTCATCGCCAAAAACGCCTAAAATTGGCCTAAGATCATGAAGATCGGACCGTGGATGATTGGTGAAAGTCGCCCGGTCTGACGAATCAAGATTCCTGGTGCATCACGTTGACCGCAGAGCGCGGATACGCCGATTACCAACGGAGGCTATGGAACCTGGATGCATTGTTGAGCAGAAACAGGCCGGCGGCGGTGTTATGCTGGGAGCAATGTTTTCATGGTACACTTTAGGTCCCATTATCTCAATAGCACAATCCCTGACAGCTGTCAGGTATCTGAACATCGCTGAGGACCAACTTCACCTATTCATGGCAACTGTGTTTCCTGCTGGTGATGGTCATTACACACAGTATAATGTGCCATGCCACGCTTGTGACTTTCTGTTAATGCTCTGGCCTCCATATTCCCATGACATGAACCCAATCCAACATTTGTAGTTCGACTTGGAAAAGCTGGTTCGCGCTAACTCACCACACCTCGAAATGTACGGGAGATGGTGGTGGAGCTGCTGTTGGCATTATGGTTCCAGATACGCCAGGATACATATCACCACCTCATCGACCAGGATACATATCACCACCTCATCGAATCGTTGTCTCACCGAGTGGCCGCTGTTTTGCTGGCTAAAAGGAGTCCTACAGCTTCTAAGGTAGGTCATCGGCGTATATCTATCTATCTATATGGGCCTGGTTCGTCGAGAAGATAACCAACAACTGTCTTCGAAGGCTAGAGGAGTGAGAGAAGCGGATATCTCGAGGTGCATCTGAAAGGCGGCGGACTTTACCCTCTGCAAGATATGTCTTTACCGACAAGTCATAAGTAAGTCATTAGGAATCAGCTGAAGAACTGTGTAAAAAGTGATTGCAACTGGCCGTTTCAAAAGTGGAGCTGGAATAAGGTGGTGTGCACCGATGTTCAAGCCGTTGGCCGAAAAAGAAGACAGCATCAGTTTTCCGATCAAACATAACAGATATGCCTTAAGGTGTTCTGGCGATTCCGGAAATGGCAGTTGAAGGAATATGGATAGACAGAGCCTCTATGTAACGAAATAGAGGAGTGTTGGGTCAGACATGAAAGAGTACTCCTCGATATAAAAACAAGGCAAACTCCCTTCCTACCTTGACTGATTATCTATTCTAGCGGTAACAGTTTTGTTGGCAATCTGTACAATCGGGAAACCAGGTGACGACGGTACTGAAGAGGCAGGAGCATGTGATGGAGTTCAAACACGGTGGAGAGCAGTCACGAATGATACCTTCCCCGACGGCTTGAGAGGTGGAGAGGAAGCACTGAATTATGAGGAGGCAACTGTGCCACGATAGGCATAGAAGGGGAAGGCGCAGCAGCCACAGAGAGAGGTAGCACGTCTGAACCAAGTTCTGAGACAGGAGACGTCTTGGTAAACAGGATGACGTCATAACTCATAGTGGCACCAGAGAGTGAGGCTACATTTATTTTTCTATGGATTTGGAGAATACAGTAGAACGTGATAAACTTCCTCCCGTGCTATCGCTAAGGCGTGATCACCGGAAGCCGACATTGTGGCGACTTCCAAATGTAAACAAACGGAGTTTGAAGATGAAAAAATGAATAGAACTTCATGATGAGAGCAAACTATGAGGAAATAATAAATGAAAACGTAGATCGTGCGTTTATGCTGACAATAAACACAAATTGAAGAGACGACAGGAAGGAAAACTCACTCAGGATATCGGGACACAAGACACACAGCCAGCTAAGTCAGAGTTATCATTGCATTAGGAACACCCCCTGTTTTACATATTAGGAGGTATACCGAATTACCACGTGATATCAACGTCACTTACGGCTACTATAAATTGGGCACACCTATCCTCTGTACGTAATCAGTAAACATTTGCCAGTAATGAAGAACACGTGGCGACGTAAACATATATGACCCCTGCCTGATAGTTGAAGCCCGGAGGGCAGGTGCCAGTGTTTGAAAAACAGCCGCATTTGTTGGCTACTCCAGTACTACTCTATTAAGTGTGTACCAGGACCAGATTAACCATGCACAGACATCCAGAAGAAGGGCTCACATTGGTCAGCCACACGTGGATGATTCTAGAGGTGAGCCTCGGGTGTTACGCCAGACCCTAGCAATGACAAGCAACAGTCACTCAGCTCACCTACCAGTACAACAGCATTGCACTTCGACCTAATGAGCTGCATCTTGCTTCGCCTGTTCCACAGCGGGAAACCAACAAGGGTACCCATGATGATGCACAGTCATCGCAAAGAACGTCTGGCATGGGCCAAGGAACGTCGACAATTAACCCTCGATAGATGGTAGAAGACCACCTGGAGTGATGTGTACCGTTTCCTGCTGTACCACGATGATGGCCAGGTTCGCATATGGCGTAAATTGCATGAAGCTCTATCCCCTGGTTACACAGTTAAATAAGACGGTAGAAGTTGTGTTCTGGTCTGGAGGAGTTTTTCCTGGCAAGTATGTCCGCTGGTGTCATCCCACTAACACTGAATGGTCGACTCTACAGGGACCTGTTAGCCGACCATCTCCATCCATATCTGCAGGAGGTTTATCCAGACCACATTGCCATCTTTCAACAGGACAGCGACCTGTGTCATCGGGCTCGTATAGCTACTGAGTGGTTGGAGGTATACATACACACACACAACGAATTCGCCACAATGCCTTGGCTCCCAAACTCCACTGTAACTCAATTGGACATTTGTGGTATATGATAGAACGGAGTGTCAGAACTTCTGATCCTCCTCCACGGAATGAGCGCGGATTGACGGGGCTGCTGCAGCGGACATGGATCAACTTACGCATGGAGGATGTTCAACACCTCGTCGAATCTGTTCCTAAGTGTCTGCGAGCAGTGTTTCCACTAAAAGGTGGGGTAACTCATTACTTTGTAGGTGTTCCTAATGTGATGCTAACTCGTTGTTCTTATAAACCGATGTGGCATACCCCTTTATTTACCAAGTTGATATAGTACAGTAACACTAAGCTTACCTTATTTTACAATCTATCATGCAATCATCACAGGTTGGAGCTTAATGATTGCAAGTTTACTATATTTTCCATCATAAAGAACGTCAAACTACAGCGATGAGCCATTACATTATGACCACCCCCATTCTAGAAAAATGAGCTCGCCTGGGGACCGAACGGGGGCGCAAGTGAAGTTCACACAGCAGTATATATACAACCCGAGGACCGGCATTCGGTTAGTAAAGTGTTCGGAGTCAGAATGGGAAACGCTGCCGATTTATCAGAGTTTGATAAAGGACAAATTTTGAAGGCATGGCGTGTCGGACCTACGATCTCGGAAACGGACCGGCTTCCGGGGTGTTCACGTTCCGCTGTAGTTAGTAGGTATCAAAAGTGGTGCATAGATGGTCAAACGACGAACCGTCTTCCAGCAGTGTGTCAGCCGCAGCTGATTGATGCCAGAGGGACGCGGAGACTGTCGCGCATTGTTCACAGCGACCGCAGGGCCACAGTGCGACAAATCACCCGCAGCTACAAAAGTGGGGATTAGGGTAATGTGTCACAGCACGCAGTTAAACTCAGCTTTCTGAACATGGGCCTTGCGTTGTCGAAAACCCAGTCGGGTCGCCATCCTCACTGCACGTCATCGCCAACAACGCATGAAATGGGCCTAAGATCATGGAGATTGGACAGTAATGATTGGAAGAAAGTGGCCTGGTCTGATGAATTAGGATTCCTGGTGCATCACGAATACGGCCGAGCGCGGATACGCCGATTACCAACGGAGACTATGGCACCTGAATGCACTGTTGGACGGAAAGATGATGGCGCGGTCGGTGTTATGCTGTCGGCCATGCTTTCTTGGGACATTTTTGGCCCCATTATCCCAATAGCACAATCTCTGACAGCTGTCAGGTATCTGAACATCGTTGAGCACCAAGTTCACCGATTCATGGCAACTGTGTTCCCTGCTGGTGATGATCGTTACCAAAAGGATAATGTGCGGTGACACACTGCCACAATCGTTAAGGAGTGGTTCGAGGAACATGCTGGTGTCTTTCTGTTAATGCCCATACCTCCAAATTCATCTGACATGAACCCAATCAAACATTCGTGGTTCGACTTGGAAAAGCGGGTTCGCGCTAACTACCGCAAAATGTACGGGAACTGAAGTATCTGCTGTTGACATTATGGTACCAAATATCCCAGAATACCTATCGCCATCTCATCGAATCGATGTCCCGCCGAGTGGCTGCAGTTGTGCGGGATAGAGGGGTCCTACAGCTTATTAGGTAGGTGGTCAAAATGTAATGGGTCATCGCTGTATGTCAGCTACAAAAGAAAACAACATCTGTCAGCTTTCTTGCTCATAATGAACTTCGATTTTTTCTGGAATGATCATGGTGCTGGTATCCAAGCTATAGCCTATGATTGGAAATCTAAGTTTCATTCCACTACACGTCTACTCATTGCATGTTTACGAGAAACTATTGGGAATCGACTAACCGTACAGACTTCGATTGAGGTCAACTTTCAACTAGTTGTATTAAGACCAGTGCACAGTTTCAGGACATCAGACAGTGCTCTTAAAACCAGCACAGCGTTTGGAAAATATCTTGCACACGGGTGCTACTTTTACCACTTCTTTTGGGGGAAAAATGTACATGCTTATGTTTTTACCCTGCTTCTAAAAATCGTTTGAAAACAAAAAATTCCACCGGATAGCTCTTGTTGTGAAGAATATTTTGCGATCTTTTCCGTAATGATCGATTCCCACGCTAGTGGGTGCTATTGTGCATCGCTATCAGCAACAGTACTTCCTATTCTGAAAGATGAGGAAAAATTATTTTGGGTAGGATATCCTTCTCCGCGAAGAACACTTTTTCTGAAATTTCGTCCCCAAAGCATAGTTTTTCTGCTATGGGCGTGAAGTTACATCGATTGTTCTGATCATCGATTACAATTGTTGGATTTGATAAAAAAATCTTCAGACATCTTTCGGTATAATCAAACTTTCGCGCACAATTTGTGATTTTTCATAACCCACATTTCGGACGCTGGTAAGCGCATATCCTATTTAGAAATGCTTTACCAAGTCTAAGAAACCTGTTTAAATAATTCTCTTTGTAACTTATTGCAAGGGAACTGGAGTGTCTCCGTTTCCTTGGTGTACCCTGCATGAAATAAAAAGACATACATAAGAATGGCAAAAGGGTCTTTTGCTACAAGACTTGAGGAGCATAAAAGGGATGTCAAACATGGGAAATGTTTGACATCCTGATTGCTCTGTCAAGGGAAATATTAAATACTAACAACGAGCCTGGACTGATCTTTTTAAGCTAAACAAAAGGTGACTTTATCATGTGTATACGAGAGACATTACGTTGATGTGATTTCGCGTAACCATTGTGTATTTGATTTGATTTCTTTTACCTCTTATTCTATTTACGTTTTGTAATTTGAGTCTGAAGTCGTTCTGGTGCCTTGAAAAAGCTGCCTGTTGGTGAGCGCGGCATATATTGTATGAATACACTGGTATAAAGACCCGGATTTTCCCATAAAGTCTTGTACTTTTTGCTTATCTACGGTGTATTCATACTGTTTAACTCTACATTTTACTTTTTGATGATTTTCTACTTTTCTAAAATTTTCTTTAAACGTTTTTTTCTATGGCAGAAATGATTTGAAACACGTGCCCATTAATCCTAGAATCATCTTTTTTGTTTCATCAACTTTCTGGTTGTATCTTACGTGCTGCAATGATACGCTGTCAGGATAGTATTAAACGTGGGTAGATGGTAGCTTCTTACACCTTCAGAATACATCTAAGTGAACAACACACGCACAGACGCACACACATAAAGCACGATATTATGTTTTAGACGCCGTTTATCTGTAGCCTAGGAATTTTCTGGAAGGTTCCAGAAAACTCTAGGATACAGTAAAGCACTCTAAATTTGAGGGGTGATTTTTTTTCTTTTTTGTCGAAAAAAAGTTTTCATTATAAAGAAATCAACCTCTGCACTCTTAACTTTTCCTGAGCTCACCTATTGTGAAATTCCTTTGAGCCACCACTGTGCCACAGTGGTCAAAGCAATAGCTTCTGACCATTCCTCCGAGATGGGCTGGGGTTCGAATCCCGTTGAGGCATGGATATTGTGTTTTTCTTACGGCACTGTCTCTCTCCATTCCCTGGAACCAGTGGCTCTAAATTAGGGAAAGGCGACTGCTCACGGTGGTCATTAAACCACCAATAAAAAAAAGAATTGCTTTGGAATTAAAAGACGATTTCCAATCTTTGCTCCTCAGTGATCTTCAAATTCCCAGTGGATTTGACATTGAATTTGTCTTTGTGATCCATAATCTTTTTCTTTCAATTTTATTCGGAAATTTTCCTTTCAAAATTCATATCTTCTCAGTAGAGTTGGAATCTGGAGTCCTCGATTGTTCTGAGATGCACAATTAAAATGCTGAAGATCAACTGAAGGTTTGGCGTTCTGCTGAAAAGGCTTGATTAAATCAAGATGAAAGCTTAATAATAAATGAAGTCCATTTTGAAGATATCACCACCGGCATTTATCATCACGAGAATTTTTCTCGCAACAGCGGTGTTCTCTAACCCGTAAATCAAGTTAGTCACCAACATAATATCGTAACACGTCTATTTGATTCTTTCAGTTTGTTTCTCTTTCCGTCAGAAAGACATGAAAACTTTCGTGTTGCTTTTACAGACGTTTCGCAATATGTCATCAACGTATCGGACAAAATACTGGTATTGGAATTTTTGTACTTACGAACATCCCACTCAGATTAAAGTGATTTCCATGTATCACAAAATTAATGGCTCTCTTTTCAATTTTAAATGGCGTCTTGTAATTTTCAAAAATTAAAGCCCGCTGCAGTGTTCTGCTGCTCTGTCACGAGAGATGTTAACAGGAATGGCAGGAAGTTAAACGCTTTAGTTCGAGTGAATTGGAGGAAAAGATTCTTCTTCGTAATTAGCGACGTCAAAATTGAACACGAGTCTAATTATTAAATAGTTCGTCACTAATTCTTTGCTCAAAATGACTTTGCAAATTCCCGACATGAAAGGATATCTGACAGTGTAAGGCAAATGATGTGTAAATTGGCAAACGACGAGAGTAATTTTTCAAGAAACTGCTACACGAGAAAGCATTTTTCTGCAAGACGCGCCATTTTTTTTCAAGCTCTGTTTATTGCTTGGGCCTAATTTCCAGTGCGTTACTATTCGTTGACGTCTTGACTGGTTAATGAGAAATTTTCGTCTCGCTTTGTTTGGCGAGCGTACGTTCAAATATATTCTGAAGGAAATTCTTTCAACTAGTGCACATGACCTTAATTAGTTGACAGTCGGACATTCTCATGGAGCTTCTATTTATTTGATCCTTTGAAGTCAAAGAGAGCTGCGCTTAATTAGGCAACATTCAATACTTTTGTTTGGCAAAGAAACAATAGCTGACTTCGGCTCATTTGAGTGTAGCTCTTGTTTCTTAAAGGGATTTCTTAGAATATGTTTAACAACCGGCTCATTTACTTTTTCTCTCGGAACAGGGAAAATCTTTGATCTTGTTTTATCTTTCTCTGAGGAGCATTTTGGAGATTACTTTCTCCGGGGTGAGTTTTTAAATTTTTCGCAGAGAAAAGCTGTTTGTCTGGCTTAGAGACGCAATTCATCGCATGTCTTAGACGACGGTAAACATTGAGCTATTTGGTGTACAGCAGAACGGCCACCGGTTTATTAATTAGGATTGGACAAAATGGGGATGTCTAAAACAAAAGAGTGATCTCAATAAACTCGATGAAACATTGAATTATTCTGTTCTCAAGTTTCAACACTCTTAAGTTATTCTTCAACTGTAGATTAGACCGATGAGTAAATTAAATTTGTGCTGATAATTGGTTTTAAATAGTATCTGAGGCATCTCTAAGAAGTACATCTTTACACTTGTGTGAGCTTCGTGAGCCTGAATTTCGCTTTCGTTGTCATTCAAAGTCCTTTGATCTGATCTATTTTAAGTTCTGTGAATAGTTATCTTTGGCATTCACTTATTTTTTTCTAATAGTTTTGTTTGTTCCCTTTCCTACACTGCGGTGTTAATTGTCCTGTACCGAAATGATTCGTTCATGAAAAATGCAAATTAAACAAATTTCTTTCTTGTTTCTTCTCTGGAATAAACTCACTGCTCTCCAAAATTCATCACACCTGCTGGTTCCTATATTGTTTAGCTCCGTTGTTCTTATTAATACTTAATATTTAAACCATATTTATTTATTTGTTTCATTTTGAAGTTTTACATTTATTTCTTATTGCCATACTAAATTTATATTTTGAGCAAATGGTATGTATGTACACCAACTTCCCGGCTCAGTTTGTCATAGAATGGCGAACCTTCTGCAATTGAGTGTAGCATTACTTAATTCTGATTATGTATTGTGTATATTATTATTGCATACTTATGTGCCAACCTCTTCGTATTGTACGATTCTCTTGATGGGAATTTTAAACATTTGTATATATGCACTCTTAGACGAAAACAGCGACCCACTTCAAAACAAGCGCCCCATCATCATGAAATTTAGTACGGGCAATGTAGGGGAAGAGGTAAATAAGTGACTACACTGTAACAACAGTACGATAATTTACTGTAGAAGAGCCGGAAGAATAATTTGCAGATTAGTACCTCGTAAACCCACTTCTACTGCGATGCACATTGATGTACGACGTTGCATGAGGTCAAATATATTTCTGATCTTGTCGTGTGACAGATTGTGTAAAAACTGCAGTTATTGCTGCACACGATATCTAATATTCCATGATGGCCTCAGATTACAGCCCAGTATGGAGAACTTGCTAACCTCCGAAGGGTTGCAGTAATATAGAGGTACACAAAAAAAGGGCCGAGCTTTCGTTTAGCCGGGCATTATTTTTTGCTGGTAAATGCCCCCTAGCACTCGTGATACAAGAGGCACGACGTTGGTAACCAGAATATCTTGAACTAGCTGTACTGTAAACGTTTGCATTACTACTACTATGAGCATGCGACAGTCATAGGAGATGGCTCCTCACACCATAATACTACCAATGGTGGTAGTGAGCCACTCCACAACTGAGCCTTGATATAAGCGCTGCTCTGTCCTTCTCCATATGCGAATGGGTGGTCATTAGCACCAAGACAGAAGTGCGATTCATCACTAAAAACGATGCAACTGCAATCGGAGGCCGACCGTTATTCACCAGCACGACTATTCCTTAGATCAAGTAGCCGCTGTTTAGCGGACAATGGGAAATGTTGAAAGTTTCAACGAGAATGGTCTTCTACCTCTGAAAGTCGTCTTGCAATGTTGCACGATGGTGCAGGATGCTGCACTCTGTCCACCATCCATCTTGCTGGATGGTGTACCGAGATGTTGAACTACTATCCATCTTGCCGGATAGTGGACAGAGAAGCTGCTGGAGTAGTTACGGGATTATCGGAGTATATGACGGTTCTCTGGCTCAGTTTTCCATCTGGGCAGACCAGAAAGTTATCGTTGTGTACCATGTCCTTACATGACCACAGCTGCCAACACTATCTCACTGCTGAATCAGTACGGCACAGATGGTGAGCGATTCATAGACTCGACTAGAGTGCTTCCCGCAGCCCCATGATGCGGCTTCTCCCAAATACAAAAATTCATTCGAAGGATTTAGCTGTGTGTCCCGAAGGCGTAGGTCGGAAAACCGAAGTGAACGCACCCGATATCGCAAGAAGTGTCTGACATCCCTTATCTAGGTTGTAGATATGACATGCCAACAAGCTGTGGAAACAACTTGGACGATCGTTGGCGGCGAAATTTCTCTGCCGGTAATTTGCGTTCCTGACAAAGATATATTTGCTTACCGGCTTTCAAGGTTTGTAAATGATTTTATCGGAGTGCGTCACTTCTTGTGTCTGAGAGTGTACCTATATTGTACATGCTGTTTTGTGTCAGTTTCTGCATTTTGGTGTATTCGGGTCTTTATATAAGGGTATTTCCAGTGTACTACTTTCTTGTAACTGAAATTGTATCTGTTTGTACATAGTGTTGTGTATTGAGTATTTGGCATGTATTACAATAGTGTTTCGGGATGATAACGTTTTTATACAGTTGCTTTGTGTCTTATGTGTGCATTTCGCTGTTGATGCTTGATAATTTGACGAGCTGATGTACTATGCTATTCTTTCCTTTCTTGATTACATATTTTCGTACTTACTCATGATTACAGTGTTTATATTTTTTTCTTCTAACTGAAGTTGCTGTTGACAACAATGTAAAGTTCTCGGTGCTTACACCTCTTTCTGCATACTCACAGATGGTAGCAAGATCAGCTTGGTGGCCCCGTCGTCTCCATACTTTCATGAAAGAGACCCTTTCGCTGAATACAAATGGCTCCATTCGTCTCGTTACGCATGTCTGGTACAGTACCACTGTAATCTTACGCAACGATGTGTTGCAGTGAGGGAAAGTCATTGCAATGAATGGCGAGAGCACAAACCATGTTCAGCCAATCAGCGTTTAAAAGTCTGTGTCAATACGTGGATGTCCATAGATGTCTGTACACTTCGTCAAATGTCGTCCGCTGTGGATTATGGGGCTGCTGTGGCTTGTTGTCAAATATGGCGATCGACAAACTCGGATATTCAACTAAACGCACTAGGTTTTCAGCTCTTAACCTTCCTTCAGCCACTGTCAGCACATTCGACCTACAGTTGTTGCATCCCGACGCATTTCCGCCGCGATGCGACCCAGTGACCAATCAGCAGTATGTAACCCTATGATGAAGCCCCGTGTAAAGGTACGCGTATGATGTCAGGTTTCCCGATGCCGTACCCCAGGAATTCTCACCCCATACACATGCTTTCGCAACCGAGGTATTAAGTGGAAACAATATGGACTGATTTAGTGGTCCACACGCCCAAGTGAATATCAAATTGTTTCAGCCCAGCGAGCCGTTGCTGCGTCATCTCACCCACCACGACAGTCGCCTGATCTGGCACCACTTGATAACTTTTTGTTCCCACCAATGAAGTTAGAATTGAAAGAGAAGGGATTTGCCGTTGTTTCGGACATTCAAGCAAACGTGACGATCCAACTAAAGACAACAACAAAGGAGAACATTTCCCATAGCTTCCAGCAGTCATGTGAAGGAGACCATCCAGCTACAAACAACGACAAAGGAGAACATTTCCTAGAGCTTTCAGCTGTTATGCAAAGGAGACCATCCAGCTATAAACAACAACAAAGGAAAACATTTTGCCATAGTTTCCAGCAGTCATGTGAAAGAGACTATCCAGCTACAAACAACAACAAAGGAGAACATTTCTTAGAGTTTTCAGCAGGTATATAAAGGAGACCACCCAGCTACAAACAACAACAAAGGAGAACATTTTGCCATAGCTTCCAGCAGTTATGTGAAGAATACCATCCAGCTACAAACAACAACAAAGGAAAACATTTCTCATAGCTTCCAGTAGTTATGAGAAGACGACCATCCAGCTACAAGCAACAACAAAACAGAACATTTCCCATAAATTCCAGAAGTTATGTGAAGAAGACTATCCATCTACAAGCAACAACAAAGGAGAACATTTTCTACAGATTTCAGCTGTTATGTGAAAGATACCATCCAGCTACAAACAACAACAAAGGAAAACATTTCTCATAGCTTCCAGTAGTTATCTGAAGACGACCATCCAGCTACAAGCAACAACAAAAGAGAACATGTCCCATAGATTCCAGCAGTTATGTGAAGAAGACTATCCATCTACAAGCAACAACAAAGGAGAACATTTTCTACAGATTTCAGCAGTTATGTGAAGGATACCATCCAGCTACAAACAACAACAGCAAAGGAAAACATAGATTCCAGTAGTTATGGGAAGACGACCATCCAGCTACAAGCAACAACAAAAGAAAACATTTCCCATAGATTCCAGCAGTTATGTGAAGAAGACTATCCATTTACAAGCAACAACAAAGGAGAACATTTTCTACAGATTTCAGCAGTTATGTGAAGGATACCATCCAGCTACAAACGACAACAAAGGAAAACATTTCTCATAGCTTACAGTAGTTATGGGAAGACGACCATCCAGCTGCAAGCAACAAGAAAAGAGAACATTTCCCATAGATTCCAGCAGTTATGTGAAGAAGACTATCCATTTACAAGCAACAACAAAGGAGAACATTTTCTACAGATTTCAGCAGTTATGTGAAGGATACCATCCAGCTACAAACGACAACAAAGGAAAACATTTCTCATAGCTTACAGTAGTTATGGGAAGACGACCATCCAGCTGCAAGCAACAAGAAAAGAGAACATTTCCCATAGATTCCAGCAGTTATGTGAAGAAGACTATCCATTTACAAGCAACAACAAAGGAGAACATTTTCTACAGATTTCAGCAGTTATGTGAAGGATACCATCCAGCTACAAACGACAACAAAGGAAAACATTTCTCATAGCTTACAGTAGTTATGGGAAGACGACCATCCAGCTACAAGCAACAACAAAAGAAAACATTTCCCATAGATTCCAGCAGTTATGTGAAGAAGACTATCCATTTACAAGCAACAACAAAGGAGAACATTTTCTACAGATTTCAGCAGTTATGTGAAGGATACCATCCAGCTACAAACGACAACAAAGGAAAACATTTCTCATAGCTTACAGTAGTTATGGGAAGACGACCATCCAGCTGCAAGCAACAAGAAAAGAGAACATTTCCCATAGATTCCAGCAGTTATGTGAAGAAGACTATCCATTTACAAGCAACAACAAAGGAGAACATTTTCTACAGATTTCAGCAGTTATGTGAAGGATACCATCCAGCTACAAACGACAACAAAGGAAAACATTTCTCATAGCTTACAGTAGTTATGGGAAGACGACCATCCAGCTGCAAGCAACAAGAAAAGAGAACATTTCCCATAGATTCCAGCAGTTATGTGAAGAAGACTATCCATTTACAAGCAACAACAAAGGAGAACATTTTCTACAGATTTCAGCAGTTATGTGAAGGATACCATCCAGCTACAAACGACAACAAAGGAAAACATTTCTCATAGCTTACAGTAGTTATGGGAAGACGACCATCCAGCTGCAAGCAACAAGAAAAGAGAACATTTCCCATAGATTCCAGCAGTTATGTGAAGAAGACTATCCATTTACAAGCAACAACAAAGGAGAACATTTTCTACAGATTTCAGCAGTTATGTGAAGGATACCATCCAGCTACAAACGACAACAAAGGAAAACATTTCTCATAGCTTACAGTAGTTATGGGAAGACGACCATCCAGCTACAAGCAACAACAAAAGAAAACATTTCCCATAGATTCCAGCAGTTATGTGAAGAAGACTATCCATTTACAAGCAACAACAAAGGAGAACATTTTCTACAGATTTCAGCAGTTATGTGAAGGATACCATCCAGCTACAAACGACAACAAAGGAAAACATTTCTCATAGCTTACAGTAGTTATGGGAAGACGACCATCCAGCTGCAAGCAACAAGAAAAGAGAACATTTCCCATAGATTCCAGCAGTTATGTGAAGAAGACTATCCATTTACAAGCAACAACAAAGGAGAACATTTTCTACAGATTTCAGCAGTTATGTGAAGGATACCATCCAGCTACAAACGACAACAAAGGAAAACATTTCTCATAGCTTACAGTAGTTATGTGAAGACGACCATCCAGCTACAAACAACAACAAAGGGGGACATTTCCCATAGCTTCCAGCAGTTGTGTGATAGATACCAAAGGTGTATTACAACCG
Organism: Macrothele yani; assembly: GCA_039090855.1. NCBI lineage: Eukaryota > Metazoa > Arthropoda > Arachnida > Araneae > Macrothelidae > Macrothele > Macrothele yani. The sequence goes on along the minus strand of CM076989.1, from coordinate 141,036,635 downwards.
GGAGGAATTACTTTGAAATGTCAGTAAAATAAGTTATCCTTATATATTTCCTATGGTTCATTTCACAGAACTTTATTGTAATACTATGAACATTAGGTGTGACTATGCAACAGATAAAATAGCAAGAAATTTCTCTTTTTATTATGGTATCACAATTGAAATTTTTCATTCAAGGCTTAACGTCTTCTTGGCAGTTAACAAAATTTTGGACAGCCTATTCGTTTTTCTGCAACTACAAACTAGAATATGAAAAACCTGAAGACGTAATTTATTTGATCAGACAATAATTGCACATGTTTTTGTTTCAGAGTTTTGTGCCTTTTATCGACCATGGAGAGCAACTCAACAACCTATAACCAGACTCCCATCCCGAATTTGGGCAAGTGCTTTCAGAGAGGATAGAGTACTAGAGCCGTAAGTTAAACGCACTATCTATGCAACATCCCTCGAACCCGAGTTCACTCTACAGAACTGCCAGAAACCAGGATTAAACCACTGCGCCACAGGGATAGCAAATGTAGTAGTAATCTACGAAAAATGAAATGCATCAGACGTTTTGCTAGAAGCACTTTTTTTTTTAGCATTTCTTTTGTAAAAGAAAAGATCATGCTTATGTTAACGGTTTGTTCGTCCGTCCGTCCATCTGTAGACACCATATCTCTGCAACTATTAGTCCGATTCCTAAAATTATTTCTGCATTTCGAAGCTTATAATGTGCGAATGATGATCCTTTATCTTGTTTTTTTTATACGATGCACAATTTCGCCTATAGGGAGCGTAAATGCAGATGAGGTCGAATTCAAAATAAATTTTATTCCATATATCTACTTCCAAACGTCTGATTGAAAAATGTTTTTTCCTTTCGATTCCATTTATGCAGAAGACCATTTTAGGTATTGTCACTTCCTCAGGTTACCCATAGATTTTCCGCTAGAGGGTGTAAAAGTCAATTGCGTTTCCCCCGATATCTCTGCTTCTTAAACTCCGATTTGAAAACTTCTTTCTGCAGCGAATACAGCTCCTGATACGAAATCGTTCGAATATAATTTATAATTTTTGGTAGAAAATGATTTGGCCACAAGTAGGCGTAAGTGCTAATTTCTGTTTCTGACACATTTGCAGCAAAATCAGAGGTTCTTAAATCTTGATTGAAAATTTTCTTCCGTAGACCGATACCACTCACGTCCATAAACATTTTGGAATACTTTCTTCTTAAAATAGTGCATGGTTTATCCGCCAGGGGCATAGATGTACATCTTATTTTTGCCAATATCTCTGCTCCTAATGGTCCGATTTGAAAAATTTCTTCCTTGTTGGATAGAGTTTTCGGTGCGAAATGTTTTTTATATAACTTAAAAATTTTCAAGTAATTCATAGATTTTCCGCTAGGGGCGTAAAAGGAAATTACGTTTTCCCCGATATCACGGTTTCTAAAATTCCGATTTGAAAAACGTTTTCTGCAGAGGATACAGCTCCTGACGTAAAATGCTTTCCATGTAATTTCTAATATTTGGTAAAGAATGGTTTGACCACCAGGAGGTGTAAGTGTAAATTTCTGCTTCTGATGCATTTGCAGCAAAATCTGTGCTCCTAAAATCTCCAGTGAAAAAATCCGCCAGGGGGTCTAGATGTACATCTTATTTTTGTCAATATCTCTGCCTCTAAGAGTCCGCTTTAAGAAATCCCCTCTTTGTTGGATAGCACTTCTGGTGCAAAATATTTTTCGTAAAATTAAAAATTTTCTAAGTAATTCCTAAACATTCCTCTAGGGGGAGTAAGAGTAAATTGCGCATTCCCCGATACATCTGCTTTTAAAACGCCGATTTGAAATATTCTTCCTGTATCGCATACAGCTTTTGATGGGACTTACGCCCCCTGGTGGCCAAACCATTCTTTCGTAAAGAATGGTTTGGCCACCAGGGGGCGTAAGTGTTAATTTCTGCTTCTGATGTATTTGCAGGAAAATCTGAGATCCTAAAAGCTTTATTGAAAAAATCCTTTCATGTACCGATACCGCTCACATCGAAAAACTTTTCGAGAATGCTTTCTTCTTAAAATAATGCATGGTTTTCCCCACTAGGTGGCGTAGATTCATAGTTTATTTGTGTACATAATTCTGCTTCTAGGATTCTGATTTGAAAAATTCTGTCTTTGTTGGAGATCGTTTCCGCTGAAAAATGTTTCTCATACAATTTCAAATTTTTCTTAACGCGCAAGCCTGCCACCAGAGGACGTTACCACATGTTTTTATTCACAGCAATTTCTTCGGTACTAAAAACTCGATTGGAAAACTTTTTCTTCGGTCAGATACTACGAACTAACCAAACTTGGGGTATGTATTTTCTTCCCGAAATAAAGTACAGTTTCGTCCCTAGGATTATGCAAAAGCTTCATCTGTTTTTCTCAACGTCTCTGCTCCAACATGTCCGATTTAAAAAATCCTTTCAACGCCGGATACCATTATTTTGTAGAACACTTTAAGCTAGTATATGAGGAATTTTGTAGCACACATTTATGTCGGTAGGTAGTGTTTGTGTACTTCAGTTTGCAGCTGTATCACAGCTTCTAAAAACACTATTGAGAAATTTCTTTTTTACTGTATGCCAATCGCTACAATAGAGATGTGGAGCATTATCCTCTTTAAATAATTCAAAGATTTTCCGGTAGGTGCCTAAAGATCGAATCTGTTTTCATCGCCATTCCTGCTTCCGGGAGACGTATCTAAAAAGTTATTTTTCTTTAGCATAGCTTTTTCCATGAAAAATATTTTTCGCCTATTTTCAAATTTTCCATTATGCAAAATTCTTCCGGTAGTAGACGTAGATTATATCATGTTTCCTTTTCTATATTTCTTCTTTTAACTGTTCGATTTGAAAATCTCTTTGTCTCTGATACATTCCTTCTGCTATGAGAAACTTTTTGTGCGCCACTTGTTAATTTTCGTAGCATGCTTTTTAGCCGCTAGTGGAAGTAAGTAGATGTTTCTATTTGTGGATGTTTTATCAATTGCAGAAACTTGCCGATCATTTTCCTAATCGGTTCCATTGACTTTAAATAGCTCTGATGCATTTAATTAGCGTCAAAATGGATTCAAAAGACGTGCTCATTGCACTCAAAAATTTGGTGTCATATTTCTTATTTATTCATGTCTCTAAATAATTTGACCAACTAAACTTTTTCAGCTGACACGAAGCCATGTTTTATTCGAAGGATAGAGAAAAACGTTTCTTAAAAACAAGAACATTGCAAATATAATTTGAAAGACAGGACGTTTTGTTATCTTTTTCCGTTAATTATAGCTAAACTTAAACTGAAAGTCAAACGAAACGAACTTCGAAGTTTCTTTATAAATCACGGGAATAACCGTGGTTTATTTTTTTGGCAGATTTTTAGTTATTTCATCTCCTTTATACCCAGAAGAACACTTTTTAAGTCGGCCTGACGTTCATAGACAAAGAGCAAAACAATGTTTTTGAACATTATGTCAAGCAGTAACAACCATTTCTGGCAAAAATATTTTAATTTTGCATCGCAAAAAAGAAAAACAAGCAGAAAAAAAAAGAAAAAAAAAACAGCAACTCCTCTGCTTCTTGAATTTCAGCGCCTCCAGGAATTTTAGATGCTCAAGATGAGAAAACTTAAGGCATGTTTATAGGCTCAAGATGCGAATTTCGAAGATTACAGATTTGTTGAAGAATCTTTAGATTAGTGAGACGGAAACTTAAAATTAAATATCTTAGGAAGAAGTGTTTTTTCCTCAAATGAATAAGCACGATTTCCGTCATCAAAAGTTCAGTGCGTGTGAATGATCACGTTTCTCCTTCCTTTAATTTTCTGCTTATTTTGCGCTCGGCATTGTTTATTCATTTATGTAATTTGGTACGACTGATGCATGTAAAATAAAAATTGCAAGTGGATTTAAAAGGTTTTGATAACGAAGAATAAGACGGAATTCAAAGACAGAGATATTTCGTAGAAAATAACTTGAAACGAAAAGGTCAATGGACATGCTTTTTTCGGAACCTAGTTTATTAAGTCTGCTACCTTTTCAAAGCTTCCCTTTTTGCTTTACTTTCTGTTATGATTTCTGCAAAGAACGTCATACTGGAACTTCCGAGGGTTTATTTTATTGGTCACCCAGACAATCAGTCATGTCAAGCATATTTCAAAACAAGAAAGGTGACACCGAATTTTCGGATGTAATAAGCACGTCTTTTGAATCCGTTCTGAAGCAAATTATATTTATCGAAGCTATTCAAAGTCAATGGAAACGGTATGGAAAACAATAGTGTCTGACGAAAGAAAGAAGTTTTTCAATCGGGTATTTAATCCCTCAGATATTGCTGTAAACGGAATCGTGAGCTTACGCCCTCTGGTTGCACACTTGTGCGTTAAGAAAAACATGAATTTATATGAGAAACATTTCGCACCGGAAACGCTCTCCAACACCGAAAAAGAATTTTTCAAATCGGACTCTTAGAAACAGAGATATCGACAAAAATAAGATGTGACCCTACGTCCCCTGGTGGGGAAATCATGCATTATTTTAGGAAGAAAGTATTCTCAAAAGGGTTTTCCATATGAGCGGCATCGGTCCAAGATAAAAAAATTTAGTCGAGTTTTCAGGAGCCCAGATTTTTCTACAACTACATCAGAAGCAGAAACTAACATTTATGTCCCCTGGTAGCCAAACCATTCTTTACCAAACATTAGAAATTATGTGAAAAATATTTTCCGTCAGGTCTTCTACGCGATACAGGAAGCATTTTTCAAATCTGAGTTTTAGCAGCAGAATTAAGGCAGAAAACGCAATTTACCTTTGTGCCCCCTAGCAGAAAGTCTATGATTTACTTGAAAATTTTGTATTTATAGAAAAAAGATTTTGCATCGGAAACACTATCCAACAAAGAAGAAATTTTTCAAATCGGACTCTTAGAAGTAGAGATATTGACAAAAATAAAATATACGTCTACGCCCCCTGGCGTAGAAACCATGCATTATTTCAAGAAGAAAATGTTTCTAAAAGGTTTGTCGACATGAGTAGAATCGGTCCACAAACGACTTTTTTTTCAATCGAAATTTTAGAAGCTCATATTTTGCTGCAAATACATCAGCAGCGGAAATTAAGACTTACGTCACCTTTTTGCCAAACCATTTTTTACAAAAATTAGAAATTATTTGCAAAGGATTTCTCGTCACAGCTGTATCCGGTGCAAAAAGAATTTTTCAAATCGGAGATTTAGAAACAGAGATATAGGGGGAAAGCAATTTACTTTAACGCCCCCTGGCTGAAAGTCTATGAATTACTTGAAAATTTTGAAATTATATGAAAAATATGTCACACTGGAAACACTATCCAACAAAGAAGGAATTTTTCAAATTGGACTCCTAGAAGTAGAGATATTGACAAAAATAAGATATACATCTACGCTCCATGGCGTAGAAACCATGCAATATTTTAAGAAAAAATGCGTCTAAAAGGTTTGTCGACATGAGTAGTATCGGTCTACAAACGACGTTTTTTTCAATCGAGAATTTAGAAGCTCATATTTTGCTGCAAATACATCAGAAGCGGAAATTAGGATTTACGTCTCGTGGTGGCCAAACCATTTGTTTACAAAAATTAGAAATTATGTGCAAACGATTTCCCATCAGGAGCTTTCCTATCCGGTGCGGAAAGAATTTTTCGATTTCCTATCCGGTGCGGAAAGAATTTTTCAAATCGGAGATTTAGAAGCACAGATATAGGGGGAAACGCAATTTACCTCTACGCTCCTAGCGGAAAGTCTATTAACTGCTTGAAAATTTTATAATTATATGAAAAATATGTCACACTCAAAACACTCTCTAACAAAGAAGGAATTTTTCAAATCGGACTCCTAGAAGTAGAGATATTGACAAAAATAAGATATACATCTACGCCTCCTGGCAAAGAAACTGTGGAATATTTTAAAAGAAAATATTTCGAAAAGGTTTATCGATGTGAGTGGCATCAGTCCACGAAATAATTTTTTCGATCGATGTTTTAGAAGCTCAGATTTAATGGCAAATACATCAGAAGCAAATAATAACGCTTACGTCCCATGGTGGCTAAAGTATTCTTTATCAAAAATTAGAAATTATATGCAAAAGATTTTCCATCAGGAGGTGTATCTGCTGAAGAATCTTTTTTTTAAATCGGAGCTTTAGAAGAAGAGTTATCAGAAAAAATGTAATTTACTTTTACGCCCCTAGCGAAAAATATATGCGTAATTTGAAAAAGTAACTATATCTAAATTACTCTTCGTTATAAATGGAATCGAAAGATAAAAATATTTTTTTCAATCGGATGTTTAGAAGCAAATATCTGGAATAAAACGTATTTTTGAATTCTACATCATCTGCATTTATGTCTTCTAGCGGCAAAATTGTACATCGTAAAAAATAAAAATAAAAATAAAGGATCATCATTCGCATATTTCAAGCTTCCCAATGCAAAAAGAATTTTTCAAATCGGACTAATAGTTGCAGAGATATTGTGGGTACAGTCGGACGGACAAACCGATAACAAAAGCACGATCTTTTTTTTACAGTAGACGTGCTGAAAATAGAATGTCATTTGCGGAAAACTAAAAAAATATATTTGCTAAAAATAAAAATATATTTTCTTTAACAACAATGTAACTAGTTATTTTCTGTGATTAAAACATATCGTTAGCATTCAAATTACTGATCTCAGCTGTACATTTGATGGAAAAAATTCATTGAAGGTGCACTGGACATCAAATGTCATCTTTAGATTTTCCATAGCAAAAATGTATAATAATGTGTTTCTTTCTATTTTTAACACCTAAAAATCTGTTCTTTGTGTTCGAAATATTGGTGTAAACTAGTGATTTTTGTAAGCATCCGAAAAGATCATCTTTATCTAACAATTCCATTTCGGAATTGTTAGATAAAGATAATCTGTTTCGGTGGAATTTGTCCTTAAATAAATTCGCGTTTTGCCGTGTACGAATATTCGTGGGAATTCTTTGAAATTGAGATTTCCTTTTTTCCATTGAAATAAATGTTGCGCGTGCTTTCTTAGAGTTTTAGAATCTCCTTCTTGTTCGAAATTCTATGGTGTCAGGTATGGTATTAGTACAGTAATTCGGGTTTGTTTCGATTTTTTGTTGTGCTTTTTCGTTTAAAATTTTAAAAGTCTCTCTCTTTTTAGAAGTTTTACACGTACAAGTTTCTCTCTTTTTAGAAGTTTCACTAACTAGCTATTTCAGCCTCCCGGAGAAATAAATACATTGAAGTGCCAAAAATCTTGGGTACGTACCCAGTATCGTGTAGGACCATCTCTAGCCAAGCGAAGGGCAGCAACTCGACGTGACATCGATTGTACACGTTGCCGGAAGACTTCTGAAGAGATGTTGAGCCATGTCGTCTTAACAGCCGCCCACAGTTTCCTGGTATTTGTAGGTGCAGGATCTTGGGTGCGAATGGACCTTTCCACCACGTCCAAGAAGTGCTCTATTGTGTTCATGTCGGGCAAACGTAGTGGCCACACCATACTATAACGAAGTACATTTCTCCGTCATTTTTGGTCTACGCCGGGATTCGAACCCGAGGCCGCTTATTCCGGAACAAGTCGCTCTACCAACTGAGCTACGCAGACGTTTTATTCTGATTCCTATCTGCCTTTATGTCGTGTGCGTCCTGCTGGCAGGTACGTCACATCTCCCCCCCCCCGAACGAGGGCCGGGGGCATGGCCCACGGGTCAGCCGTGACCATGAATCGTTGCAGGCAGCCATCCACTGTAGAACGTGCACTTGAGAACTCCCAGTCAATCTGCTGTGTGGAATGCAACATCACACATTTTTATTTTTCGAAGCGCTGGAGAAGGAATTCTCTGATTTTTCCTGTCTCGCGGTGTGGAAATAACATGACACCAATGCGAGATTTTGAACGGCCGGGTCATCCGGATAGTTCGGGTGCCATTATAACGAAGTAAATTTCTCCGTCATTTTTGGTCTACGACGGGATTCGAACCCGAGGCCGCTTATTCCGGAACAAGTCGCTCTACCAACTGAGCTACGCAGACGTTTTATTCTGATTCCTATCTGCCTTTATGTCGTGTGCGTCCTGCTGGCAGGTACGTCACAATACGTCGAAACTGTTCAGAATGTTCCTTGAACCAATTTTGGACAACTTGGGCCCGATAACATCGTGCATTGTCCGCCTGGAAAATCCCATTATTGTTGTGGCACATGAAGTTCATAAAGGGCTGCAAATGGTCACCCAGCAGAGCAACAAAGCGATTACCGGTTAATTATGTGTTTATGAGGACCAGAGGACCCACACCGAACCACGTAAAGACACCTCACACATGTATGAAACCACCACCAGCTTGCACAGTGTCTTGCTCACATCATGGGTCCATCGCCTTATGAGGTCTGCGCCACACCCGAATAATACCATCACCCGTAACAACTGGTAGCCTAACTCATCGGACCGCGCCACATGTAGCCAATCTTCAAAGGTACAATTACCGTGTTCACGAGCCCAGTGAGGCGCTGTCCGATGTCGTGGTGTCGACATAGATACTCTGATGGGTCTTCTTCTCCCATACCCCATGAACGCTAAACTACGCTGCACTAACCTAAGGGATATGTCTCTGGTACCTCCTGCATTGAATGCGGATGTTATTTGAGCCAGTGTCGCTTGTCTGTTAGCATTGACAATCCTGGTCCGACACCGCTGGTCACGGCCATTCAGCACCCGTGATTGGCCACTTCGCTGTCCACGGTAGGTGGTAATGCCTTCCATGAGGTATTCTCGGTACATACGTGACACCGTGGATCGAGGAACGTTTAATGTTCGCTACAACTTCGGGAATTCGATGTCCCACTACTCCGGCTCCCAATACCATTCCTCGTTCAAACTCCCATAATTCACGTCGGCTTGCCATAATCCTACTGGCGGTTGTTCAACCAGAATCAAAAGATTACGCCCTGCAACATGTAAAAATCGTGGCGTGCGTCGCGGCTTTCATACGAGTTAAAAATTTGCATACTGCTATCGCATTACTTTTGGCACTTCACTGTATAGTACTTTTTAATTTGATATTTTAGATGTCCCTCTCTTTACAAGTTTAGCTGGCATACAGGAGGTATGGAGAACGCTAACGAGTTATTTCCGCCTCCTAGGAGAAATAAAAAGATAGTGAGAAATTTGTTGGACACGTTGGGAAAAATTAACGACTTCTAAGGAAGGAAAAGACAAAGAAAAAACCGGAAAGGGAGTGAATCTATGACCTCGTAAAGCACTGTAACATGAACAATTACACAAAAGTTAAGAAGAAAAGCGGGCGAGATTAAATTTGATCGAATCGCAAAGCTGAACAAACGTCTCAGCCGGCACTTCTTTCGGCAATGAAGCAGTTTTAACTTACTGAGATTTTTCTTTCGCCAATAATAGTGTCCTCCGTATAATATACTAAATCGTACATTTGTCACAGTACACTACCCTTTCTACAAGAGTCCAAAGAATGTTACGTACGAGTACTAAATCACTAACAACATGAAGACCCATTTTGTTTACGCTTTCCAACCGTAGGTTGAAGAAGCGTATATGCTCCAGTTTTTTCCGTTTGTCCGTCTGTCGGCACGATAGCTCGCGTAAAATTGGTTCGATTTCAATAAAATTTTAGTATGTGTTAGGAGACCAACTGGGGACGAACCCTATTAAAAATGGGTTAAGTGGGGTCAAAGGTCAGGACATAGGAGCGGGATGCATTCCGTTTCCCTTATGCGTCCTAACTTGCATAAATATCGTTCAATTTCGATGAAAGTTTAGTATGTCGTATGACGGCCTGGAGACAAACCCAGTTGAAAATGGGTGAAGTGGGGTCAAAGGTCAGGACATGGGAGCGGGATGCATTCCATTGCTCTTATGCATCATAACTTGCGTAAAAATGGTTCGATTTCGATGAAACTTTAGTATGTCGTAGGGGACCACCAAGAGACGAACCATATTGAAAATAGGTTAAGTGGGATCAAAGGTCAGGACATAGGAGCGGGATGCATTCCATTGTTCTTTATGCGTCATAACTTGCAAAAATATAGTTTTATTTCAATTAAAATTTAGTATGTCTTGGGGACCACCTGGGGACGAACTATTGAAAATGGGTTAAGTGGGGTCAAAGGTCAGGACATAGGATCAGGATCCATTCCATCGCCCTTATGCGTTATGACTTACGTAACAATTCTTCGATTGAGACAAAACTTTATCATATTGTTCCGGAAGTATACTTTACCGACTCTGTTGAATATCCTCTTAATGGGGTAAAAGGTCAAGACACAGGAGCGAGATTTGTTATACAGTTATTATCTTCATAACTTGAGTAATGATTTCCAGTATATTGGAAAGCGTATCATAATAAATTCATTGCATGATTTTACTAACTTGTTTTTATTTACGCTTTCCAACCGTAGGTTGAAGAAGCGTATATGCTCCAGTTTTGTCCGTCCGTCTGTCTGTCTGTCCGTCCGTTTGCATGAAATCTCGCGTTAAAACGGTTTGATTTCGATGAAATTTTAGTATGTTGCAGGGACAACCTGCGAGAAACCCTGTTGAAAATGGACAAAATAGGGTCAAAGGTGAGGACATAATAGGCAATCCATGCCATCGCCCTAATGCGTCATAACTTACGTAAAAATGCTTCGATTGCGACAAAACTTTAGTATGTTGTTCCGGATGTATACTGAACCAATTCTGTTGAATATAATCGAAATGGGGTCAAAGATCAGGGCCACAGGAGCGAGATTATTCCATAGCCATTATCCTCATATCTTCAGTAATAACTTGAATAATGATTTTTGGTATGTTGGAAAGCGTATCATAATCAGTGCATTGCATGATTTTACAAACTTGTTTATTTATTTATGTATTTAACGACTACCGTGAGCAACTCAATGGGCTATAAGCAGTCGCCCGTCCCTAATTTGGGGTCACTGGTTCCAGGAAAGGGAAATAGTCAGTGTCGTACGACAACATCTAAGCCTCATCGGGATCCGAACCTGGACTCATTGGGGACGAATGATCAGGAGCCAGCACTTTGACCACTGTCTCACCGTGGCGGCCTTGTCTAACTTTGATCTATAGCTACGTCCGCCTTAGATGTTTGTTAACTCACGTTGAATCGCATTTTTATGGATAGGATGCTGATCGAGGAGTACCAGTATATTATTCAGCTGTTAAACATTTTGATGACGTTACTCCAAGACCAGTACACATGTAACGTACCAGGAGATGTGACGTACCTGCCAGAAGGACGCACACGACATAAAGGCAGATAGCAATTAGAATCAATGTCCGCGTAGCTTAATTGGTAGAGCAACTTATTCCGGAATGAGTGGACCCGGGTTCGAACCCCGGCGCGGATGACAATGACGGAGAAATTTACTTCGTTATAATGGCGCCCGAACTACCCGGATGACCCAACCGTTCAAAATCTCGCATTGGTGTGATGTTATTTCCACACTGCGAGACAGGAAAAATCAGAGAATTCCTTCTCCAACGCTTCGAAAAATAAAAAATGTGTGATGTTGCATTCCACACAGCAGATTGACTGGGAGTTCTCAAGTGCACGTTCTACAGTGGTGGCTGCCTGCAACGATTCATGGTCACGGCTGACTCGTGGACCATGCCCCGGCCCTCTTTCGGGGGGGGAGATGTGACGTACCTGCCAGCAGGACGCACACGACATAAAGGCAGATAGGAATCAGAATAATCGTCCGCGTAGCTCAACTGGTAGAGTGACTTGTTCCGGAATAAGCGGCCTCGGGTTCGAATCCCGGCGTAGACCAAAAATGACGGAGAAATTTACTTCGTTATAATGGCGCCCGAACTATCCGGATGACCCGACCGTTCAAAATCTCGCATTGGTGTGATGTTATTTCCACACCGCGAGATAGGAAAAATATGAGCAGCACTTCGAAAGAAAAAGAAAAATAAGGGGGAGATGATGTAACGTACCAGGAGATGTGACGTACCTGCCAGAAGGACGCACACGACATAAAGGCAGATAGCAATTAGAATCAATGTCCGCGTAGCTTAATTGGTAGAGCACTTATTCCGGAATGAGTGGACCTGGGTTCGAACCCCGGCGCGGATAAAAATGACGGAGAAATTTACTTCGTTATACACACTCTTTGCAAAAAGATAAATACATAAATTGGAATCGCACAAAAGGAATCATCCAATAAAAAAATAAATTAGTATGCCGATATGTACGTAGTATAGGAAAGGAAACAATTTCAGTTTCAGAATAGTTGGACCCTTTATTCGGATGAGACAGCTACACAAGTGTTAATAGAACAAGTCGGTACGTTGTAGTGCCATCTCTGGCTCGGATAGAAGAGGTTACCCGGCTCGGCGTAGACGCATACAGTTCACGGATACTGTCCTGAGGTATAGCATGCCAGATGGTGTTCCAACGGTGGGCCAGTTCGCTGACATTCCGAGATGGGTGTAGGTGGCGTCCCATCATGTCCCAGACATGTTTGAAAGGTCGGGCGATCGGCTTGGCCTCAGAAAGGTGTTGACATTACGGAGGCAGGCCTGGGAGAGCTCTGCCGTGTGTGGCCGGGCATTATCCTTTGAAAAATTGCTGGGTGATGCTGCCACAGAAATGGCAACACAACAGGACGTAGAATGTCTTCGACGTGCCATTGAGCCGTTAGGTTGGTACGGAGGACTACCAAGGGTGTCCGGCTATTGTGTGGGCTGGTCATCTGCGCCAAGTGCAAATTGCGACCCATCACTGAAAACAACACGACGCCACCAGTGGGGTAATAAACACCTCCGAAGCCCCCGTAGTTGCTGGAGAGGAGACGCAGATAACGAAAGAACGTACTGCAGCTTCCAGTTATAGTTTTACGAAAAAATTCGAACTCGCACAATAATTAACCCAAAGATTTATATTTTGCTTTAAGATATATTTAGCTTTGCCTAAATAAATGCCTAGTTTTACTTTTAAAACACTGAATGCCCTACAGATTGAAAGCGTTCGGCTCTTTGATTTCGGGCTTTAATACGATTGCTCTGCAATGGGTTGTAAATAATACGATCGCTCCCCAATCGCCATCTTTCTGCGGTGCTGAGAAAAAGCGCGAGGCCACGGTGGGATTCCCCATGGAGGATGTGGAAAAAACAATCAGTTACCTAGGATTACGTGCACGATAGGCGTCAATTTTTATTCACAGCAGCCGCAGATCTGCAGTGTGTAAGAGGGGGATTTCTTCAAGCGATTTATTTTAGTTTTGGACAAAGCAATTAGACGTGTTGTCAGATATATTACTTAAAAAGTTAAAACTACAGGGCTCTAGGTACCACCATTACTTTTGCAGACACTCTGACTGACTAACGAACCCCCCCACCACCACCACCACCACCACCAACCACCACGGACACACATCATGCATCCTCCCGCGTGTTCAAAATCCTGGGAAAATTACTGGGCTTAGAGGTGGTGAAGTGAACCCTGCGAGTGGGCGCACGTTGTGCTAGTTACACCACTGGACACTACCCCACGTTGATTGAGCCTAACATCAGTGCAACCGATGTCGCTGATGCTCACTGGTCAGTGGTAGGTGGAGGAGTGACCTCCTTGAACGTTGTCGTAGTTTTCGTGCCGCAAGTCCTCCAGCAACTGTCGAGATACACTTCGTATCTGTAGACTACACAACGTGTCTATCGATGGTGGAGAGCGTGGAATTCGTTCTGTTAATGCGGTTCTCACAATCCTTCAATCCTTGCGTTCTGTCGTTGTCCTCGGCCGTTCACTGCCCACGTGCTGTGGGTTATGCCTTCCTCGACCTATTGGCGCCAACACTGTCCGATTGCCGCGTCGTTCAGACCCAAATGCCTGGCGATACGACGACTTGATCAACCGGTCTAGCTCAGCCCAATTACACGTCCTCTCTCAAACTCGCTCAACTGCTCGTATTTTGCACAGATCCGACGTCGAGGCATCCTCACAGTCTGTGTGGGTTCATGTAATCGCAATCCGCTGTCACATCTGTCCCTGCGTGCGAGCTTTGCTCTTGACGTACCTTCCTCCATGCGTAGTTCCCATGCACTGCGGAGAGCCACTGTTTTGTCATGTTTCAATCATTTGCATGCTTGGCCGTGATGTACCTTGCAATCGGAGTTTCATTAGGATCGAACGACTTTGTCGGGATGCAAAGTCTTTTTTGGCAAAGAGTGTATTTTCACTTGAATTCCTTCAAAGCACTGTAACGTAAGAAAACTGATGACAGATATTATCAAATTGAGGACGACAGACACGACGGAACGCAAAGGAAAGAAGTTCAAACCGGAGGTGCAAAACACCAGTCTTCATACAGTTAGCAGTGTTGTTCCCGAAACCAAAGTAAAAGTATTACGCCAGAGTAACACACTGTTAATGAATCCTAAAACCCTTTAAGCGGCCGGTGTACCGGAGACAAATCACACTCAAACTTTTCTGAGCTCCCAGCACGGAAATGTTGACTTAGCAACTGGGTTATACAAAAGCTGCAGTGCCGCTCTTACTTCAGCAGTACGAACCATGAACCTATCGCTTGTGATAAGATCTCGCATCTAATGTTCTCTGTTCTTTGCTGCATCGCCCAAGACATGATGGGAAAGGGCTTCTCTTCTGATAAGGACAGCATAGCATTGAATACTAACAAATGCCTCAAACAACTCTCTTTTCTTATGTTAATCGACATTGTTATTGCCCTTTTAGCAGAAAATCAGTTAGAAAGGATTAGAGTCAATCATCCACCTAAGTCACCACTTTGACAAGAGAAATGGTAATTTAGAGGGAACAAATAAAGTGAACATTTAGTGTCAATCATTTCCTTAAATGACAACTTGAAAAGCTAAGGGATAAGCGACGCTCTATGATACGCAGGTTAACTCATCCCAGCAGCTTTCCTCACACTTCTTAGACAGCGAATATATTCGTTCGAGCATTTCAACCCATTTTGGTAACTCCGAGTCAATTCGTTCCAACCGGTTAAAGGGTCAAATTGTGCATGACCGAGTGTTCTCAGTTCAGTGATTCACGATACCGGCTCAATTGCGATATACTCTATCGGCCTAGTAGTTTTTCTCTATTGGATACATTTTCGGGAAATTTTGCCAGCTGAAGTGAGAATCATCCTGATCTTTATTAATGATGATATAAAAAAGTTAAGTTGCTGTGGTAGGAATGTTGCGTCATGTTCTTTATAAAATCGAGAGTACACTACCACAGTCTTTCTAAAACCTGCTTCGCCGGCCCGGTGCCCAGTGGTCTGACACTCTTACTACTAACCACCTATCTGAGCTCGGTGCGGGCTCGAGCCCTGTTAGAAGTTTGAGTGATATGTTTGTCCTCTGTCCTTTACCTTGAACTAGTGGTCTTAAATTAAGGACGGACGACTGTCTATAGCCCAACGAGTTGCTCATGGTGGTTATTGGGACTGAGAAACAAAAGAAGAAAAAAGTCTTACAGTAAATATGTCTCACCTTTTTTCCCCATTCATATTACCATTCTATCAAGCTACCATCTACTGCGAAATCTACATAGAAAATATACACTATTTGGACAGTCATCGAACATCTAGAAGAGAAACACAACATAGCATTTATTGACATACATCAATAGGGTGTCGGTCCAGCTTTGGGTTTAATGCATGCACTGACCCTTCGAGACATGCTTTCGACAAGATTTTGGAACACAGCGATAGGTATGCGCTTCCATTTAGTACATAATTCTGCCGATAATTGTTGCTTAGTAGTAGGCCTTGGTTCCAAACTTTTAATGCGGGGCTCTAATTCCTCCCACAGGTACTCTATAGGATTAAGATCAGAGCTCTGTACTGGCCAGTCCGCTCACGATACGGAATTATCGTCAAACCACACCGTAACAGTCCCTACTTTATGGATCGGTGCATTATTCTGCTGGTACCAACAATGGCTCGGTTCCATAGTATTGCCACAGAGTTGGTAGGGCATAATTATACAGAATATCGAAGTAGACGTGCTGGTAAACGGATTTCTTCACGATAACCAATCGGCCGGGACCATACCACGAAGAACACCCCACACGAGTACACTGCCAGCTCCAAACTTGACTGTAGGAACAGTACGTTATAGTAAATAGCGTTCCCCCGGCTGCCGCCATACCCACACACGGCTATCAGGCTGATGGATCGTGTATTTGTATTCATCAGTCCATTGGACCCGTTTCCATTGATTTACGGTTCACGATAAATGTTCTTTACACCATGCTAAACGACGAGTAGCATTTCTAGTGGAGATGGAATACTTATGAGCAGCCGCACGACCACGGTAACCCATGGAATGAAGTTATGTGCGAATGGTACGTGTACATGCCGAGGTTCCACCATTTTTACTCACCTGTACACTGAGGTCTTGTGCAGTACTCCGTCGATTATTTTAACTGTAACGACTCTCCTGAGTCTTCGACGTCCTCTATCACTCATTTTCTTTGGTCTACCGGTACGTTTTGCTACTTCAGGCACGCCATGTGCCTTCCCCTCATTCAGTACATCCAAAAGAGTTGACGAGGGTATGTTTTAACTCCTCTCGGTTTCGCTTATGTCAACCCACTAATATAACACGCACTAATCTTTCCTTTCTCAAAGTCAGTTATCTCCCTCCGCGACATTTCCACTCAACTTCACCGTGCGATATGATTGCGGTCAGCTGCAGGTTTGTTTTTATACCGTTTGTATCTGTACCGCGCAACTTAACAACGCAGCGGATCTGTTCATTTGCTTTTGAAGGGTGTCCAGTGACTTTTGTCAATATAGTGTATAAAATATATTATAAAAATTTCTGTAGCTTGGTTTTTCTTCTCTCATGGCTTTGTAATATGGATATTGCGTAGTGTAAATCGGTGGTGCAGTCGTCTAAGTGCTGGCTTATGATCATTCGTCTGAGTTGGGTAAGTGCTCGAAATACGAAAAGGCATGGATGTTGTGTTTGTACTATGGCAATGGCTTTCTACCTTCCATGGAACCAATGGCCCTAAATTAGGAAGGGCGACTGCTTATAGCCCATTGAGGCCGCCCCGGTGGCGCAGTGGTCTAAGGCGCAGGCCTCTGATCATTTGTCCGTAAGGGGTCCGGGTTCGAATCCCGGTCAGGCATGGATGTTGTGTTTGTCTTACGGCACTGGCTCTCTCCCTTCCCTGGAACCAGTGACCCTAAATTAGGGACGGGCGACTGCTTATAGCCCATTGAGTTGCTCACGGTGGTCGTTAAACCTCCAATCAAAAAAAAAAAAAAAATAGCCCATTGAGTTGCTGACGCTGATCGTTAACCCCCTCCCCCCAAAACAAAATCGTAGTTCACACTGCGTGTACGTTCTGTCGACTAGCTTCGAGCTGAATATTTTCTTTATTGTTGTTCGCCACACATCACAAAGAAGTTTGCACGCCAAGAGAAAATGATTTAATTTCCTGTGGGTCAATACCACTCTTTGTGGTCTTTGCGGTTCTTCCTGCACTTCGGACACTTTACTTGATCACTGAATGAAGTTCCCGCAATCAACTGAAGCACCAAATTTGCAATCAGAACGACAAATACTGTAGCAATTAGCATCGGCACTGATCTTACTAATAATGTGCTGGACTAGCTTCGGCCTTCAGAACTGCAGCTAATAGATCAGTCATCCAACTGCAGCAGATCAGTCATCCATCTCGCTGAGGAACAGTTAAACAGGAAGCAAATTTTAAACTAGTTTCTACTGCTTCGACGTCTTTTCTTCTTTTGGTAAGATAAGAGGAAACAACTGGAAATTCAAAACCTGCATGGCACATTTATTACGGTAAACCTTTCCGTTATTTTGAAAAAAAAATGAAGGGAAAGTAATCCATGCATACTTTTACATCTATTGAATTCATAGAGGTAGAAGCTGCTATACTTCTCTTCACATTAATCAAATCTAAAAGACGAATCTACGAGAGAAAAAATTGGTTTCGAATTTTTAATTTCCCATAACCTTGATTGCTATGTTCTGTATAACAGACGATGAATTTCAGTTTTACATGGATTCTTCTTATTCGATTTTCCTAGAAAAGAATTATCTGAAGCTGTTTAACAGTAGAACAACATCTGAAGATCGTAGCACGTGTTACCAAAAGCAGTTTATGTGGTGGAAAGGCAACATATTATCAGCTTTTATTTCGATATAAAATCTACAAGGGCTCCCGTCTTTTAAAATTTGTATCCCATTTTAATTCTGAATTGAAACATTTTAAGGTTAGCATAGAAATTTACGTGTTTATGTTCGCATATTCGTAAAGGCCACATGTTTACTGTAAAGCGACAGTTTTAATACTGTAGTTCTTTAAGTTGTCTCAGGATTGTTAAATTTCAATTTTTTTTTGCATACATTTATGTAAACTGGAAGAACGTACTAAAAACAACTTACAAAAATGTTTTGAATTTGACATTTCATACGAGAGAACGAGCAGCAGTTTGAAATGTGCAAACTATGTATGATGCATCAAGTGCATTTTTAAGGCAAGTTCCAGTTTTCTTGGTGTGTTGTTAATTGAAAATAAGGGCTTATATGCAATTTAAAACATTAAAAAGTTTTTATATGTAACCCAAGTTCGATTCCATTGGTTACTCTGTTTCAAACATGAAACAGAGTAATAACCAATGGACTTGGACTTCAGGTTGCATATAAAAACAACCAACATTTCACAAGAATACAATATACCAACATTTCACAAGATGTTTATGTTGATAAACGATAGCAAGGCATTGTACATATTTTTTCATAAGTTAGAAAGGTTACGTGTTATTTATGACAACCTTAATCTGTCCAGTCATAAGCAACAGTCGGAGACATACCACTTAAATTCGATTTCAGGGTATAAAGAAAATTAAACTCTTATCCTATATCACTTCATTAAATTTCATTCACGATTTATCCGAATGTTTCCATTCTGTGAAAATTTGATGAGCGCTTTCAGAAATAAATGAATGTCTCTCGAAAGGGTGCTTTTAATTCGTACTTGAAAGGAAAGCTTTCGGGAATACTACAAAGTATATATTTCGAAGTCATTCAATTACGTTCGTTCAAAATGTCACCAGGGGAAGGCCTCTTCGACAGAAAGGAAGGATTAGAAATCACGCACATAAGCTAAACAGAGTTCATCTTCCAAAACCGGGAAGCCAAAGAAGAAAAAGCACACTGAAATCAATTACGGAAAGTTTGCTGTGATTACGGTTCTTATCGATCGATGTTTGAGCAATGTAAAAAGGCATTTGCATCTTTTTTCTCGAAAATCAGAAATATTTTCAGGGAAAACTTTGTCACTTCCTGTAGCTACCCCATGCATTGAAATAAAATCATTTCCCATTTCAGTTGAATAATTCAGTTGTGAACTAGAAACAGACCAGTTTATTTGCTGCAGCTAAATGGTAACGAAAAACTTTGCACTTCTGTGTTGCATAAGAATTTTGTTTCGTATTCGCAAACGACAGGTTTTTAAAGACAGGAAAAATCAGTAGGGAAGTTTCTTATTTCACTCTCTTTTTCTAGAGCCTTTTTACGTACTAAATGAAAGCTTAAACAAACTGCATCTTAGATTATGTGAGTTTAAAGGAAAAGTAAAAAATTGAATATACGAAGGTTTACATATTCAAAATAAAGCATCAGTAACTACATGAGATGTGTAGAAGGAACCATTTAGTGTTTTCCTCAACAGATTTGTTTAGCCCTTATTTCCTTTACACGTTTTTAATCTTGATGCCTCCAATATCTGCAATTACTTCCGTAGTCACTCAGAAACTGAGGGGTCTGGGTACGTATGCTTTTTCTTCCATGTACTGCTGTGCTTGGGTTCAAAACCCGAGAAACACATGTTTAGGGGACATGTTATGTTCGTTCTCAGAGAACCGATTTAATCCCTTTACTGGAACCAGTGGCCCTAACTTAGAGATGTAAGACTCCTTATGGCCCATCGAGTAAACTATAAACAACCAAACAACAAAACAAACACAAACAAAAACTGAATGCATTTCTCTTCATAAGGTTGCGTCGTTGCAGCTTAGTGTTGAGATACATTCTTCATTTTAACATTTTGGGCTGTAGCATTCTTTAACATTTGAAAGGTCTGTAAGTATGTAGCTTTGAGAATAATCCGCAAAATTTCCTCTTCTTTTTCACTCACCGTAAGCGAAACAAAGTCACTCAAATAAAATTCAAAGAAGGATTTACATACTTACAGTTCGTCTTTATTTCAGCCGCAATTCACTCAAGCATAGCTCCAATAACACAATGGGCATTTAGTCGAATTAACTTGAATTAGTAAATAAAGTAATAGTTTGATTGATATGAAATATACACAGTCGTATCAGAACAATATATTACCACACACCTAATAATGGGAATAGCCACCCTTGGCCCGGATGACAACATCGAGACTGTTTTGCATGGACGCATTGAGGCTCTGGAACGTTGTCCAAAGCACACGTGCCAATTTGGACTGCAGCAGAGCACGGAGGTTCCGAAGATGACGTGGTTGTGGCGGAACGTCGAACCTGTCTATCCAGATAGTCCTACAAGTGCTCTATGGGATTGAGATCGGGCGATTTTGCCGGCCGAGGGAGAACGGAGACATTGTTTTTTTTTGTTTGTTTTTTTTGATTGGAGGTTTAACGACCACCGTGAGCAACTCAATGGGCTATAAGCAGTCACCCGTCCCTAATTTAGGGTCACTGGTTCCAGGGAAGGGAGAGAGCCAGTGCCGTACGACAAACACAACATCCATGCCTCACCGGGATTCGAACCCGGACCCCTTACGGACGAATGATCAGAGGCCAGCGCCTTAGACCACTGCGCCACCGGGGCAGCACGGAGACATTGGTCTCGTGTTCTTGGAACCAGTCACGCACCCTCTTAGCGACGTGGCATGGCGCATTGTCCTGCTGGTAGACACCATCGCCCCCACTGTAAACGTCCAACATGAAAAGATGCATGTGGTTCGGTAGCCATTGGCATTCAGGTACCCATCCAGTGGCATCAGCGGTACCAGGTCATACCAGGAAAACATCCCCCATACATGCACACTTTCACCTTCGGCCTGAACTTGACCGACAAGCGTGTCCGAGTGTTTGTTCTCATGTGTCCGACGCCGTATCCCCCACCACCCGTCACTTCTGTGGAGTAGAAACCTCGTTATGTCGGAGAAAGCAACCTTTTCCACTCTTCCAGTGTCCAATGACGGTAGTCTCATGCGAACTACAGGAATCCTTGCCCATGGTCCTGGATTAACATGGCGCCTTGACGCAGCGTCAACTCCTCAGACACATGCGTAACAGGGTTCGCTCTACTATTAACAGGGACACGTACCTGAATGCTTCAGCGTTCATTTACGTGGTCAATTGCTGCACTGTGTCGCGTCGATTTCCTTTTACTAGTCGCCGAAAGCGAAGTTCTCTTCTGGGGTCGATTGCCCTTGAGTTTCCACAGTTATGACGTCGGGAAGTACTCGGTGTGCCAGAGGTCCGTTCTTGGTACACCCTTACCACAGCACCTCGCGAACAGCCCACGAAGTCTGCTGTTTCTGAGATACTTCCACCCTTGACGCGGTAGCCGATGATTATTCCTTTCTGAAAGTCCGTCAAATCGCTACTTCTGCCCATTGTGCTCACGTAAAGCACTGTGGCTCGTCTATCGTGGGTGGCCGCTTATATTTCCGTGTGATCGACTTTGTCACGTGCACTCTGTGAGGTGCCTTGGCGGGTACACTATGATTCCTGAGGTGGTCATATTATTCTGATACGACCGTGTATATACAGGATGTGTAGGAAAGTCCTTAAACAGGGAAATAACTTTTGAACGCAAAATGCTAGAGCTGTGGAAGTAGTGTGTACATATAGTAAAGTGACTATTTTCTATCAGATGAGACCAACTGCAGCACCCCTAGAGGCCAATTTTGGAAGTTAGCTATCTAATCGCCAGAACCAAGAGATATAGCGATAAAAAATCAACAGCAAACGTGTAGAGCGATACCGATTTAGTATGAAATGACGCACTACGTTCACCAGAAACTCCAATGGAAGTCCGGAGATGCAGATCTCTCGGTATTAGATCACCGGCATAAATACGTCACTCATCGCGTGCAGAAGTGTGACATTATAAGATGATGCAAATTTACTAATAAAACTAATACATGTACGTATCAGCAAGGTACAATTTATTATGTACTGTACAGTAAAGTAGTAGGAAATTCATACAGCAGTAGGACATTATGAAGAAGAAAAACACAAAATAATGTTCTAGAAATACAAAAGGTCAGTACTAATACATAAACATTCGCGATGTGTCCACCATCGGCAGCAATACACATCTGTATTCGAGCTAGAACTTCTTGTTGGACGTTCTGTAGCATTTCAGGTGTTACGTTACTGCATGCTTGGATAATACGAGGTAGTAGAAATTTGCTCTACACGACCAAATGTAAGGCCACACGTCACATTGATGTCTCTTGTACTGCAGTGTGGGTGGGCTAGCGCATAGGCCAGGAAGTCTACTGCCTACATGTGCGCACCCGCAAGTGTCGGCCTACCTGAACGGGAACGACTTGTAATGTTCCCGGTTTCTCTCAGCCGGCGAACGATATTGATGATAGTAGCCGCAGTAGGATGAGAACGATTAAGGAAACGTAATGCATATTGGCGTACTGCCTCTTTTGCCCGACGACCGCATTCCCCGTACAACATAACCATCACGCAGTACTTCCTCGTTGGAATAACTAGCCATGTGTAGACTCGAAAATCCAGTCCACGCACTGTCTGACAAACCTTCCCTGACTGCCAATTTATGCTTCCAGATGAGGTATGACGTAGCGTTTCCATTTGCTTGCTTTAATCCATCCTTCGCTGTTTTGCAGGCAAAATTAGTTTACAGATTTTACGTTTTGCGATGTCATTCGTGACGTATTTATGCCGTGATCGGATACCAAAATATCTGCATTTCCGGACTTCTATTGGAGTTTTTGGTGAATGTAGGGCGTCATTTCATACTAAATCGGTGACGCTCTACACGTTTGCTGTTGACTATTTTTCGCTATCTCTCTTGGTTCTCGCGATAATTTCCAAAATTCGCCGCTAGGGGTGCTGCAATCGGTCTCATCGGATAGAACGTAATCACTTTACTATATGTACACACTACTTTCACAATTCTAGCATTTTGCGTTCAAAAGGTATTTCCCTGCTTAAGGACTTTCCTATACACCCTGTATATGCTATATATATACACTACAAAGCAACAGACGATATCGGCACGAAAGACTACAGCTTACAGATTCGTTCAGCCTCCACGACTACCACTTACGCATTGCACAATTTTTGGGTGCCTACTTCAACATGATATCTCTCTTCTTATGTGCCCAAATGCATACGTCATGCTGTATGACATCCAGATTACTGCCAACATCGAGTGAGAACATATAACGTTAAGGTTGAAAACGCTATAAAGAATGAACTCAAATTTAAAAAGAGAAAGAAATTAAAAATAAAAGTTAAATTAGATTATACGTCATAGAGATTATTTCCCGTTTTGAACGTGTGTAGTACTTAAGTTTTGAATAAATATTTATGAAACATTAGGAATTAATTTCACTAGTTCTGGCAAAATAGCGCTTCAGGGTACATTTGCTGCGCAAAAGATTTGATTTCTTGTAAAAAAA
This sequence comes from Macrothele yani, assembly GCA_039090855.1. Taxonomy (NCBI): domain Eukaryota; kingdom Metazoa; phylum Arthropoda; class Arachnida; order Araneae; family Macrothelidae; genus Macrothele; species Macrothele yani. Next base: position 141,012,897 of record CM076989.1, on the reverse strand, counting down.
TCGTCACCATGTACAAATTAAGCAGGGAGGATTCTCATGCCTATTCTTATGAAATAAGCAGTTTTAAACATCTTACAAAATTTCATTTTCTTAAAAAATGACTCTTCTGAAAGCTGCTGATTATATGTAAGCTGTCGATTTACATTATTAGCTTTGTAATATCATAGGTAATGGTAGATGATGTTCTTTGTTTTGTTACTCAGATGAAAAAATTCATTAAACAACTCTTCACTCCGAACATTTTTCTTAGAAGGAAAACGCCTGTACTAATCGTGTTTATGCAAACGCAGTGATGAACAGTTCGACTTCCTCTGAGGAATTTTTAGTCATCACGACAGGGTTCCCTACTTTGGATATTCGGAGATTAAACAACAAAAAGTTTGCAATTGACTATACCTGAGTAATATCCTAGAACTCCTTCTCTTCTTATGATATTCTGCTGAGCTCGAAAACACCAAACTTGGTAGATTCAAGTTCTTTTAAACAAATTCAATAAACTAGGTATTCTAAATCAAGATTTGAATAGCAATTAAAGCCATGTAGAATGCACCCCAAGGGATTTTGTTCACCAGTTGGTACTGCTGCTACGTACAGTAAATCAGTGTCTTGTCCAAGAACAATAGGTTGCGTGAACATAAATGACTACGTTTGTGATGAAAGGTGGCGTCTGAATTGCTTGAAGATAAAATTATATTGAATAGTTACGTCAGAGAAGCACCCTGGATGAAGAGAACAAAACGAAGTTCAAAACGAACATGCTAAATGGGCACGCAGAGATAAGAAATAACATAAATTGATACGCCTTTTCTTCTCCGGAAACACCGTAACGCTATGCACAAGGAAAAAGTTAATTAAAGAGAAGGAATTTCATTTCTTTGGGTGGTACGTATGTTTTATTCTAACAATTCTATTTTATCGTGTGGTATGGAATTTCATTCGTATCTAATAACAGCTTGTATTTCATAAAAGCTGTTAGTATTCCTTCAGCACGTTTGCAGCACTGTCGAAACAAAGAAAGAAAAACTTCTAGTGTGCGCAATTTTAATGAAATACCTGTTATTGGGAAAGGCAGATTAATTCTTAAACAACAACATAACAATGAGCTTGGGCGGCGGGTGGCCTAGTGGGCAACACTCGTGACTGCCACGGAAAGGGCCTCAGGTTCGATCCCAGGCAGGCACGAACGCTCGATCCAGTAAATCTCGGCGTGCGTCGGATGGACACGTTAAGCCGTCGGATCCCGGGTTCTGGCCCCCGGTAATAAATAAGGGCGTCGTCCTTCCCCTTTCTACTTCGCTTCCGTGTCACTTTCCTATCTGGCGCTCTAGCCCAAATCTCATAGTTTCCTATTTCTAAGGGTTGTTTAAGACCTGGGGTCAGACACTCCCTTCCTAAAATCCTCTACATATGATCATGTGATCATTTGATCAATAATGAACTTTAAATGAGGAATATCGAAGTAATTCTGGAAAAATTTAGGTGTAAGTGTTTGTAATTGAATTTCTCCTTATGCAGATGCCAATAAACCACTGGCATAATATATATACTACTACTTATTTTTTGTTGGATACAGGAATGCCTACGCAGGAGTCTCCAAAAATCAGAAAGCAGATGCGGATTAATCAATATAGTTGTAGAGGCTGTATACGTTTTCATCAATAGCAGCAAAGTTCAGATCAGATCATATGTAGAGGATTTTAGGAAGGGAGTGTCTGACCCCAGGTCTTAAACAACCCTTAGGAAGCTAGGAGATTTGGGCTAGAGTGCCCGATAGGAAAGTGACACGGAAGCGAGGTAGAAAGGGGGAGGAAGACGCTCTTATTTATTACCTGGGGGCCACTACCCGGGGCCCGACGGCTTAACGTGCCCATCCTACGCACGGCAGATATTTAGTGGTTCGAGCGTTCGAACCTGCCTGGGATCGAACCGGAGGTCTTCTCCGTGGCAGACAAGAACGTTGACCACTAGGCCAACCACGGCACCTAGCAGCAAAGTTTTCATCCATCTGTCTATTTACATCCATTGCAAGACAGCTGCTGGAATTCAGTCCAACTGTATACGATGAGACAGCGAGAGATAGACTGTAGCGTTATTGGTTTGGAACGTGAGAACTCGTATGATTAAAAATGTTCTATCGTAGTAAGCAGCTAGTAGGGATGAAGGCATACTCCGGAAGTCAGGCGTCTTGCTAAGCGCTTAACATTTAGCCTACCTCGTGATAACTTGATTACAAATTACCATACACGATAAACACAGCTTAGCGGAGTTAGAACCACATTGTGCTTGCGCGGAAGAAGGGGTTTTGAGACATTCTCCGGTCTTAACTCAAAATGATTCATTTCCATGCTTATGACGATTGTTGTTTGGTGTTCACCGAAATACCAGTTCATGTCATGTAAGCAACAGTGCCTGCATTCTGCTTGATGTTTGCCGAGGGAGCTTTACTCTGTCCTGCAAGGATAACTGCTTCACTTGGAAGAAATATCAGTACTTTGCTACTACACACTCTATTTATTGTGACGTGGAGAGCTTCTGGAAGGCCAGGCTCCTTGATTTATCACCAATTACCATGACATCCGTGCAGCATTTCTGCCAATCGATATTGAAAAACGGAATTCTTAAAATCCGGACGGCAGACATTTCCTTTCTGTTCATTTTTCCATATCATCACGTATGTCTCCCACACGACACACATACATACTCGGGGCTATGAGGGTAAGCGATGACACGATTTCAGTCGTACTGTAATATCACCGGTGCTAGCGGAGAGATTACTGTTTAGTTAGGCGTTTGTTTATAAAAAGGTGTCTCATACAGCATATGTGTCTGTGTATTCGTGTGCGTCGGATATAAAGTATTAATCGTATATGTACAAGATTACCAGAAAGAAATTATGCTCATTTAAATTTTTATGATGTAAAAATTATTTTCCCATTCTTGTGCCTGTTTAACTTTGATGATATTTTAGACTTATTCTCTACTCGTAATCTTCGAGAACATTCATTGGGATGTTAAAAATAAACTCATATTAGCAGCAGTTATGAAGCTCTGATGGTTTTAGATTTTTTCAGACTCATATTGTGAATACGGTGAACATACAAATTAGAATGCCAAAGATGAACTCACATTCACCGCAAAACTGAAGTTGTACCACAGTATCTTCATCATACGCAAATATTTAACAGCTGCTAATTTCCATATTTTCTGAAGCTTTCCCAACTAGGTTTTAATGTGCCGCTCTTTCACATCGTCCCGCTGAAGTACTAAGGGAACAAAATTGCTTTCTTTCTTTTCTTTTAACCCTTTTTATAGCCACTTCTGGTTATACGTATCTCCCAATTCTTTTCATCTATTTCTATCCTGAGCTTTATGGTGCCAAAGAATTCTAATTGTTTTCCTTATATCATCTGAACATTTTCTTTCAGGTCTTCCAGCTGATCTTATACTTTTATATGGCCGCCACTCCAGTGTGACTTTTGTCAATCTATTGTCTTTCAGCCTTGCAATATGTCCATCCCATTTCCATTTTTTTCGAAGCATGTTTTCTCCAATATCTAAAAATTTTTTTTAGCTCTTATTTCTGCATTTTTGGTTTCATCTTTGAGTTTTATGTTTAGAAAACATCTCATTCTTCTTTTTATTTTCTGCATTTTGTCTATTATCTATTCTTTGATTGGCCAGGTTCCTGCTCCATATATCATAATAGGCAATACACATTAGTTGAAGACTCTTACTCTATTCTCAGACTTTATTTTACTATTTAAAATCTCTTCAATTTTCCAAAAGCTGACCATTCGATTTCTAATCTTCTTTTCACTTCTTGCATGACTCCCTGTTTCGTCATTGTTATAAATTTTTTCTAAGTATACATACTCATCTAGTACTTCAATTTCTTTATTGTTTACCTTAATAATATTGTGTCGTTCATCGTATCCTTTTCGGTTTGTCCTTATTTTGGTGTTATCAGAGTTAATGTTTAATCCAATTTCTGTTGATTTAGTTATTAATTAAATCTTCTGTGATGTCTTTTAAATTTTCCATATTGTTTGTAATGATAAGAATGCCAAAGGGAAAAATACTGTTACTTAAATAGGATCCGGCCTGATCAGAATTTACGAGCTCTTGTAAGAAAGGAGAAAACTTTCCGAACATGTAATGTTTAAATATTATTCCACAGCATATATACAGATGGGCGCTGTTGAGTCAGCAGTCAGCAGAAGTCATGAATAATCACAGCTCTAACTATGAAAATAAGAAGATAAAAATTATGCGTTAACTGTTGGCAGCAGGAAACAACGTTCCTCAGAATTATGAGATCCTATGCTGTTGTTTTTAATATATGTGTCAGATGCCTCTTAGTTTTGGAAGTCGAAAGGTGGTGAGTATATTGCAGCAATACACTTCATTTAGTTTGACTTAAAAGAAAACCGCAAAGAGGCGGTTTCCTTTTCGCAGGTCATCACGTGACTCGAAGCTACCGTGGCATACCCCTCCCAATCTCTGAAGTACAGCTACTAAAACTATATTTTTTGCTTTGGTTGTTTTATTATTCATTAATTCTTCCGCTAATCCTTTAGAAAAGCTGTTCAATAAGGCCCAAAGTGCATTCTATGCTTTATGCAATTCATCGTTCGTGAGCAGCCGTTGTGCTATAATTTTACTTCATTCAGTTTGCTTTTATCAATTGCGTAACTGAATATTTGTGACAGTTGCTTCTGTTTATGTGTAGCTAAGAGCATTCCGCAGAACCCCTTTTTTTTTCTTTTTTTCTACCTTTTTTTCATTTTTTTTTTTTTTGTGAAGATAGAATTTGCCTGTAGGTACTGTAATTTCGTATGTTTCTTCTTTTTCGTTTTTTTTTCTCATTTTTTCCCCCGGCAATGAGTATTTCTGCCAAGATTCTTGTTGACGCTATTCTCATCTTTTCTAAGAAGAAATAACTTTTTTCTCTTTTTACTTCAGCTCTTTCTCATTTTGTCTTTCTGAAGTAATTTACTTTTATTTTGCTTTCACCGTATTTTTTAATTACTTCTATATTTTATTTACTTTTTGAAACATCTGAATTCTTCCACTGGTAATTTGTTTATGAGTTTATGAGTGGAAATGAGGAACTGCTGTATTTTGTTTTATGTTTAACACACAACGGCAGATGCAATGCCAACGATAGGAAGATCTACATGACGCGCACAGCGGCAACGTGTCTTACAGTACATTCACTTAATTAAAAGTTTTCAAAAGTATAAAATTAATTTGCTGGTCTCACTAACATTCGTAAGTGATGTATTTCATACAGCACTTGTCTAATTACTTTTGCTTCATCGTTTTTAGCACGTTTCTTGTAAAAACAAAACAAAACGGAAACTTGTTTTTGTTATTACTTTGTTCCTCCGTCCGTCTATGGACACCATATGTCTGCAACTATTAGCTCGATTTGAAAAATTCCTTTTGCATTGGGAAGTTTAGAACTTGAGAACAACGATCCTTACGTTCTTCTATGATTTACAACTTTTCCACCAGAGGGCGTAAATGCAGATGCTATCGACTTCAAAATACATTTTATTCAATATAAATGCTTCTGGACATCCGATTAAAAATATTCTTTCTTCCATTCGATACCATTTATAACAAAGACTATTGTGGATGTAGTTTCTTTTTTAGCACTTTAATGACCATAACGCCCAATACGCCAGTACGTACAAGGCCATAGACGCCGGAAACGCCTGTCTAGAGTGAGTACGATTTCTTACTCTCACTTGTTCTTCAAATTTTCTCAACATATAGGGAATCAGCTGGAGTCACCCTCAGTCAGTTTCCGGCGTTATGGTATTTAGAGTTATACAAGATTTTGTGAACATGGTCGTTAAAGGGCTCACTAAGCTTAGTTTTTCCGCTAGGGAGCGTAAAATGTAAATGTGATTTTGCCCAATACCTCTGCTACTTAAAGACCAGTTTGAAACATTCTTTTTGAATCAGATAGAGCTTCTGGTGGGAAATGTTCTGCATATAAGTTCGAGTTTCCATAATGAATGATTTAGCCACTAGAGGGTGTAAATATATATATATATATATATTGTTTCTGATATATTTGCAGCAATATTTACTCTTCTGAAATCTCGATTTAAAAAATTCTTTCGCGATCAGATACCACTCACCACAAAAATCAGTTCGAGGATATCTAGTGCTCAAAATAACACATAATTTTTCCGCCAGCGGCCGTAGAAGTATATCTTATTTTTGTCTATATCTCTGCTTGTAACAGTCTGATTTGAAAGAGAAAAGAATCTCCGTCTGGGATCTTTTCCGGTGAGAAATATTTTGCATATAATTTCAAAATTTTCTTAACGCATATGTGTACCACTAATAGAGCATAAGTTTACATTTTGCAGTATATTAGCAGCAACATCTGCGCGTCCAAACACCCGATTAAAAACACCCCCTTCCGATCAGATACTACGTAACCGAAAGAGGGAAACTGCTTGCCGCCAGCTAGCAGTAACAGGACACTGCTGGCTGCAATATGCCGCTCACGGTACGGTAGCGGCCCGTTGGTGGCAGCCTCTAGTATGCCGCTGATAGCCAGGACATATCTCTGTGAATTGCGGGACACCAAGCTAGAGCTACCACTGCGCAGAAGCTGGCAACCGAAGCCACCCCAACTCGAGGTGCAAGCAGCAGGATTGCTCATGCGCCTGAAGCAACACGTGCACAGAGTCACATGTCAATTACATCGACGCCATCGCCATCGGATAATTGTAATAGTGACGTTTGTGCTGATTATTACTATAATGGCTCAAACACATGAAAGTTAAAAGGAATTTTATAATTCCCACACTCTTAACAACGATGTTAGTTTCCATCTAATAATATTTGAGTAGCGTATTTAAAGCTGGGTCATACTTTTTGCCAAAATTCGTTCTCTTTAATGAGCCGATTATGGATTTATTTTATTTGCAATATAATACGAGTAATGTGAACATTTTTTATTTGACATCTCATTAAGACAGCGAGATTTAAAAAAAAAGTGAGATAGGCTCATGTAAGCTGAGGCAATAGGAACCGTAACAACATTCCAGCAGAATATGACATGAATACATAAATGAATTAAGAAATCGCATTTCAAGACCACAAGCACGGAACTAAAACTTAGAAAAAACGTCTTTAAGTTGTACATCAGTTGAAGATGAGTAAAGTTTCCTCAATGTAAAAATATCGTTATGTTGAGGAAATAAATTAAAAAACTATATAAAACGGGCATTTTAAAATTATCGAAAGATTAATACTGATAAGTTGTTATCTTATATTTATAAAAAAATATTTTAAATAAATAAAAGCCAACATGGGTTTTGTAAGGGGTTTACGACTAAAATAGCTATTTTGGATGTATTAAACTATTTACATTTTTGATCTTTCCCGCGCTTTTGATACCACTTGTCATGACACATTATTACCTAAGTAAGAAAACATTGGAATCAGGGAAGTTGTTAAGACTTTATTCCAAAATTATTTAAACAGGACGGAAGCAATTTGTACAAATACAGGGTGTTCGATCTTCTGCTCTTTTGGTTCGTCATGGTGTTCCTCAGGGATCGGTTTTGGGGCTGCCATTATTTTTAATTTACGTTAATTATTTATTTACAATTACTTCAAGTGCTACTCCTATTTTGCATGTTGATGACACAAGCCTATTTTCTTCTAGGGACAATATCTGAGTTAATCCCACGTGTAAATTTGGAACTTCATGATTACTATCGTTGGTTTTGCTGCAATTCCTTAATCATAAATTTTTTCCAAAACAACTAGTGTACTTTTTTTGCGATGTAGGCAACTGATGGATATTGCAAATGGGATATTATTTAATGGAGTGCCTCTTGACTTTCAGGCTGTTGTAAAGTTCTTGGGTGTATATTTACAAGATAATTTGAGATGAGATGCACATGTTAGTGAAATTGCGGTTGGGCTCAAATCCTGCATTGGTGTCATTTATAGGATTTCAGGTTTTTTTTTTTTTGGCAAGGTTAAGTTGTTATTGTATTTTTCATTTAGTTATCCATTTCTATCTTATTGTCTCTTGGCTTGGGGTCAAACAACTATTGGGAATGTTAATATAACTTATGTTTTGCAAAAAAAAACATTTTTACGTTTGGTGAATCCGTCTTTACAGGTACATTCTCATTTCCTTAGTTTTCAGATAATGTAATTTGATAAATTATACAGTTTTTTAGTATTACTGTTTATGCATGAACGTGTATATGCTAATAAATATTCAGATCTAATTACCTTACATTTGCGTTCCCATGATCATGACACTCGTGGTAATATTAGTTTTTTAATACCTAGAGCGTGTACTAATTTATTATTTAATAATATTAACGTGGCCTGCTCTAATTCTTGGAATGGGTTGCGGCTTCGGATCAAGAAGATGACACACTATTTGGTATATAAAAGAGAGCTTAAGACTTTCTTAATTAATAATTGATTAACGGTTAGTCATATCATCATCATCATTGTCAACCATTATCAATCCACTGCTGGACGAAGGTCTCCCCAAGTTTCCTCCACAACGGTCTGTCTTGGGCCAGTCTCCTCCATGTCACCCGCATACTTTCGAATTTCCATCCACTCATCTTCCATGTGGTCTTCTTCTGGGTCTTTTCCTGTCCCTTGAAATCCAATCTAAAATTTTGGCTATCCATCGATGGTCTGTCCTTCTGGCAGTATGTCCAGCCCATTGCCATTTCAGGGATTTAACTCTGATCATGATGTCTTCCACTCTTGTCATTTTTCGGGTCCACAAGTTCCTCTTCTTATCTCTCCTGGTTACACCAAGCATGCACCTCTCCATGCTTTTTTGAGTTGTCTGCAGCCTTTGTATGTCTCTTTTTGTTAAGGTACACGTCTCTGCACCATACGTAAGCACTGGAAGGATGCATTGATCAAACAATTTTCTTTTAAGACATAATGGCATATTGCTCTTGAAAATTATGCTGCTTCTTCCAAACGCTCTCCAGGCAAGTTTTGTACACCGATTAAATTTCTTCATCAATGTGACCCTTGACTTGATATCTGCTGTCCAAGATAAACGTACGTGTCTGTTATCTCCAGCTTTTCTCCATCAATCGATAAATCTTCATTTCTTGTAAAAGCATTGAACATCACTTTTGTCTTCTGAATAGTTCATTTTTAATCGCACTTCTTTACTCTTGTCAGCAAGTTCCTGGATCATAATCTGCAGCTCTGATGGGGTAGTTGCAAAAATGACTATGTCATCAGCAAAACGAAGGTGGGTTAGATAATCTCCATTAATCTTTATCCCTTTGTTTTCCCAGTTCAGTGATTGAAAGACATTTTCCAATGTGGCATTAAAGAGCTTGGGAGATATGGTGTCACCTTGTCTCACTCCTTTTCCAATTTTTATGTGAGTTGTATTTTCAAACAGCCAAATCTTTGCACTTGCATTTCATAGATGTTATTAATAATATTAATGTACGTATCTTCAATACCGCAGGATTTCAGGGCCATCGTAACTGCTGATGGTTTCACCGAATCAAAGGCTTTTTCATAATCGATAAAAGCCATGCACTATGGAAGTTCATATTCCCTCGCTCTTTCAATTAGTTCTCTCAGTACGTGGATATAATCTATTGTGCGGTAGCCACTCCTGAATTAAGCTTATTCTCTCGGTTGAGCCATGTCCAGTGACACCTTTAAGCGGTGTGAAAGTACTTTTGTGAAGATTTTATAAACCACTGATAGGAGGCTGATAGGTCTGTAGTTCCTGAGATCTTCAATGTCACCTTTTTTATGTAGCAGGATCATTGTAGCATTGTTCCAATCCTCAGGAATCTTCCCTTCATTAAGGCATCGAGTGAAAATTTGAGCAAGTACAGTTTCGATTTCTCCACTTGCTTCTTGTATGATGTCTACAGTAATTCCATCTTCTCCTGGAGCTTTTACCCGCTTCATGTTCTTGATTGCATGTGTAACTTCTGCTGGGAGGACTGGAAGAACTCTGGTACTGGTACCTTTCATGATGTCTGGAGTACATGTATCATCCCTTTCATATAATTTGGAGGAGAAATCTTTTACTCTTGTCAAATTTTCGCCTCTATTTCTTGTTACAGAACCATCTTCTTTTCTGAGGGCCATAATCTGTTTTCTTCCCTTACTGAGATGTCCCTTTGCTATCTTTAGGCTTTGGCTGTTTTCAATTGTTTTCCTTACTAGTTCTCAGTTGAATTTCCTTACGTCTTCAGTGATTCTTTTTCGTAATGTCTTGCATAGCTCTATATATTCCACTTTGGAAGTCACATCTTGTTTAGTTGTCCTCATCACTCTTCTTTTTTGCATCAACATTTTGGCTTTTCCTGATAATTTGTTCACATGCAACTTGTTTTTAGACCTAGCTAATTTTGTTGCTGTTTCCATAAGAGCTTTAGGGTTACTTTTCTGTTAACTTCAGAAATATCCACTTCTTCCGATGTTAGGCCTTCTAAAGCAGAGAATCTGTTCTTCAGTTCCAACTTGAAAGTATTATGGTGTTTTTTAAGGTTGGTTATGTCAATACATTTTGTTTGTCTTATGAGCTTGCTACGTTAGAGTTTAGTGTTGAGGTGCATCTTACATCTCACCAATCTATGGTCACTACCTGCGTTGAACTTGTTTAGCACACTGCAGTCTTCTATGACGAATATTTTGTTACACATAATAAAATCAATTTCACTTATCATCCCATTTGGATGTCTCCATGTCTATTTCCTGTGTGGCTTTTTCTTGAAAAAAAGTTCAAGATGAAAAACCCTTCTGCCTCTGCAAACTCTACGAGAGTATTTCCATGCTGGTTTCTGTTGCCGTGGCCGAATTTACCTACTGAAGTTTCATTCTGTTGTCGTTGCTCTATTTTTGCATTGAAATCTCCCATAATTATCTTTAAGTACTGCTTACCTTATTATTTAGAAGACGAATTTCCTCATAAAATTCTTCAATTTCTTCTTCAGGATGACTTGTGGTGGGTGCATAAGTTTGAATAATCTGAGCCTGGTATCTTCTCGAGAGTTGGATAACAAGTCGTGCAGCTGTGTCAGAGGAACTTTCAACTTCTACAACTTTATCCTTCAGTTTCTTGTTTATTATAAATCCAACACCACTAGTTCTGCCAGTATCAGTCGCACGATAGAAGAAGAGATGTCCACTTTTCAGTTCAATGAGATCTTCTCCTTTTCTCCTTACCTCACTTAGCCCGACGATGTCCCACTTGATCCTTTGTAGTTCCTCTTCCAATTCAAGAAGCCTTGAATCAAAAGATAGGGAGCGTCCATTATACGTAGCCAAGATCAGCATCAGATGGCAGCCTAGTCCGGTATTATTACTTCAATTTACCGTATTACGGTTAAATTGTTCCTTGATTTGACGATTTAAATTTCTTTTTTGGAAGGGGGCGACTAGGGGCTCGTCAGCCTATTTGTTTGCCTTTTGCCCTGGTTCCATTGCCACACAACATCGCAACGATTTGCTTTAAAGAATCTGTTCCAGTGTTTCAAATTATTTAGAACTAAAAGATTATTATAGTGTTACTTTGGTGTTTTGTAATTATTATTTACTTTGGTTATGCTCCATGTGGTGAGACCTTTGATGTATTGGCTATAAAGTGTTCGCACCTTCTTCTTAACAGTTTGTGTGACTTAATAATTTATTTTGGCGTGCAACTCTTCGAAAATAACACTTTCGTAAGTATATATTCCATCATGTGTATGTCTTAAAGAAAATATGATGTGACTTGTAAAAATCGAATTGTATGGAAATAGCTATACTTTTGAAGTTTTGTAATAGTTATACTTTTGAAGTGCTGCAATGGTTTTGTTACTTTGGTTACAATGCATGCTGCGTGCAACCGTTGATTTCTCTGATATAAGAAAGTCTCAGTTCATTCATTTTGTTTGCACATTTATATTAGTTTTGGTATTACTGAACTCTTGGACTTTTGTTGTTTATTATGATTGTAGATGTTGTCCCGGATGTGTATGGACTAAATTCTGTTTTGTTGTGGTGTAGTATAAAATTGTAGTTAAATATATAAATAAATGAATTTACGAAAAACAAGTCGCAATATTGTAAAATTAGAAAAAGATATCCTAGTGTTATACATCGAGCAGAAAACGAAGCTCACCTTTAAGCAGAATCCACCAGCAGGAAACGTAGTGATATGGTTATATAGCATCCGATTTGCAACAAAGTTGTTGTGGGTTCGGTGCTACGCTGATCGCAGCGGATGAAAATTTTCCCAAGAATTTGTTGTCACGCAGTAAAATTTCCTGATTGGGAAAAATTGCACCGACAGAGTCGTGACATCGACCACGTTGAGTAGTGGGGGGGCGCTGAATGGGAGGCATTGTGGAGTTGTGATGTCGCTATCCAACATGTCGGAGCGGCCAACGTGTGGTGCATAAAAAATGACGCTGTCGGAGAAACGTTGAGGAGATGTGAAATGTCGAGCATTAGTTATACTGTGGTTATCTTTTTATATTTTTCTTCCGATGTTATCCTGTGATGGATAGCTGATCGCTATGTTGTAGCATGACAACTGATGGGTGCCTACTGTTGGTCCGCTGCTGGCTCTGTTATGTCATGTAACAAATAATGGGGTATTAGCTGCTGGCTTCAACTGCTGGCCCATCTGCTGGCCGCCATCAACAACAATCATGAGCATGGAACTGAACTTTTGGGCACTGGTATTATAGTGCTGGGCCGCTGCTGGCTCTGTTATGTCATGTAACAAATAATGGGGTACTAGCTGCTGGCTTCAACTGCTGGCCCATCTGCTGGCTGCCATCAACAACAGTCATGAGCATGGAACTGAACTTTTTGTCACTGGTATTATAGTTCTGGGCCGCTGCTGGCTCTGTTATGTCATGTAACAAATAATGGGGTACTAGCTGCTGGCTTCAACGGCTGGCCCATCTGCTGGCCGCCATCAACAACAGTCATGAGCATGGAACTGAACTTTTGGGCACTGGTATTATAGTGCTGGGCCGCTGCTGGCTCTGTTATGTCATGTAACAAATAATGTTGAAGCTGCTGGCTTCAACTGCTGGCCCATCTGCTGGCCGCCATCAACAACAGTCATGAGCATGGAACTGAACTTTTGGGCACTAGTATTATAGTGCTGGGCCGCTGCTGGCTCTGTTATGTCATGTAACAAATAATGGGGTACTAGCTGCTGGCTTCAACTGCTGGCCCATCTACTGGCCGCCATCAACAACAGTCATGAGCATGGAACTGAAGTTTTGGGCACTGGTATTATAGTGCTGGGCAGCTGCTGGCACTGCTGGTCGACAGCACTGGATTCCGTGCTAGTCCAACAAGTCTGTTTTTGCTGGGTACTGACTGCCGAAACATTTTGTGTATATTTATTGCTACAATAGGGCACAATTTTTTCGCGAGGGGAGCAAATGCCTTATCGGGTTTTGTTAATATCCGTGCTTTTAGAAGTCCGATGAAAAAAATTATTTGAATGCCGTATACTATTTACTTTGTGAAACACTTTGCCCCTATTCGTGGGATTTTGTAATTCCCAGTTCTGGCGCTAGGTGGTGTTAGTGTGTGCTTCTGCTTGATGTTGTATCTCCTTTTCTAAAAATCCTTTTGAAAAAAAATGTTTATTTACTGTATGCCGTTCGTTATAGTAACGATAAGGAATATTATCATTTTAAAATAGTTCACAGTTTATCCGTTAAGGAGCAGAAATGCCGAAACCTTTTTCTCGCTAACTCTGCTTCTAAGAGACGTATTTCGAAAATTCTTTTTACTTAATATAGCTTTTGCTGTGAAAAATACATTTTACACATTTTCTACTTTTTCGTTATTAAAAATTCTTCCGCGTAAAGTTAGATCATGTTTTCTCTATATCTGTTCTTCTAACTGTTTGACGAAAAAATCGCTTTGTATCTGATATGTCCCTTCAGCTAAGAGGAACCTTTAGATCAGAATTTGTTAATTTTCGTGACAGACCACAAGTTTGTCTGTGACGGAGATCAAAGTCGCGCCCCCTCTCACCGGAGTAAGTTGCTCTCCCAACTAAGCTACACGGACGGAATGTATAGCTGCAGATTTGTCGTGTTGACACGTGATTTACCACTGTAGTACGTCACATCATCTCCCTCTTATTCTTTAGACGATGTGTGGAACAAACATCACAAATTTTTCGAAGAATCCAACGGCCAGAACATCCATATTTACGTTCGGGCGCCAATGTGAAAACACAAGTTTGCCCGTGACGGAGATAGAACCCCGCCGCTTCACTACGGGTAAGCTGCTCTCCCAACTAAGCTACACGGGTAGAATGTATCGCTGCAGACTTGCCATCTTATCAAACGTGCTTTATCTCTGTAGTACGTCACATCATCTCCCTCTTAATTTTTTTTTTTTTTTGAAGCGAAAAACGAATTTTTTATTCATTCTAGACGATGTGTAGAACAAACATCACACATTTTTCGATGAAACCAACAGCCAGTACATCCACTTTTATATTCGGGCGCCAATGTGAAAACGTAAATTTGTCCGTGACGAAAATGGAGGTCGCGCCCCTTCACTCCGGAGTAAGCTGCTCTCCCAACTAAGCTACACGGACGAAATGTATTGCTGGAGATTTGTCGTCTTGACACGCGCTTTACTTCTGTATTACGTCACACCACTTCTGTTTCTAGATGCCTTATTGATTGTAGAAATGCGGTTGATTTTTGTTTTTCGTTTTTGTATTTTCTGTAATGGGTTCCATTGATTATTGTGTATAGCTTTGAAATACTTTTTTGTGTGTCGTAAAAGATTCAAAAGACGGGCGCATTACAACTGAAAATTTGGTGTCATCTTCCTTTTAATACTCTAACTTAGATCCAAATTCATCAATGTTTTCCCTAAGCTGAGGCGAATGGGAAGTTTGAGTACATTGTCAGAGGTTCTATACAAATTTATTTGGGAGTGAGCTATCATTAACACATTGCATTTTCGGTACGTCTTTTGCAAAAATGGTACGAACCTGCAGTGTCACTACGTTCGTCCGTCCGTTCGTCCGTCCGTTCGTCCGTCTGTGTGTCCTTCCTTCTGTGTGTGGGCACTATATCTCTGCAACTATTCTTCCGATTCGAAAAATTCTTTTGCAGTGGAAACCTTGAACTGTGAGAACGATTATCCTGGTTTTCTGGGGGAGGGGAGGGGGTTCTGTTTTTTTTTTTTTTTTTTTTTTACGATGCATAACTTTGCCGCTAGACGGCATAAATTCACATGCTGTTGAATTCAAAATATTTTTTTTCCATTTATTTGCTTCTAAATATCTAATTAAAAAAACTATTCGCTAATTTCGATGCCATTTACGACGAAGACTATTTTGGGTGAAGTTTCTTTTTCAAGTTAAGTATAGATGCTTTGCTAGGGGACGTAAAAGCATATTTCGATTTTCCCTATATCTATACTTCTAAAAGTCCTATTTGAAAAATTCCATCTGCATCGGGTAGATCTCCTAATGGAAAATGTTCCGCAGATAATTTCTAATTTTTGGCAAATAATGGTTTGGCCACCTAGGGGCATATGTGTAAATTTCTGTTTCAAATGTATTTGCAGGAAAATATGCGCTTCCTGAAATTCGATTGAAAGAATTCCTTCGTGGACCTATGCCACACACTACGAAAACCTTTTGAGAATAAATACCTTCTTCTTGAAATAGTGCATAGCTTTTCCTCAGGGCCTAGATATATAATTTATTTTTGTCGATATCTTTGCTTCTTAGAGTCCGATTTGGAATGTTCTTTCTTCACCGGAGAGCGTTTCCGGTGAAAAATGTTTTTCATATAACTTCAAATATTTCTTAAAGCGCTGCTATACCACTAGAAAACATATCACTAGATGTAGTTTCTGCGGGACTGAAAACCCCATTGAAAAAATTATTTTCCGGTTAGATACAATTTACTATGAAAATATTTTGTGCGCAGGTTCTCCCCGTGTGCAGCAAATATTTAATCTGTTTCTCTCGATAACTCTGCCGCTAAATGTCCGTCGCAAGGTGGCATTTGTGTAGTTCTGTTTGCAGATGTGTCCCCACTTCTGTAAACCCTACTGAACAATTTTCTTTCTTTAATGCCATTCACTACCAAAAAAGATGGTGAGCATTATCCTCTTTAAACAATGCAAAGCTTTTCCGCTACGTAATGTCAAAACCTTTTTCTTGGTATCTGTGCTTTCAGGAAACGAATTCCAAAAATTATTTTTCTTTCGCATAGCTTTTGGTATAGCAAAGATACTTTTCATATATTTTCAACTTTTCCATTACGCAAAATTCTCCCGTCAGAGGGCGTTGAATTATGCCATCGTTCCCCGTTGCATTTCTTTTTTCTAACTGTTGGATTTAAAAATCCCTTTGTCTCTTTGATATCTTCCTTATTTTATAAGAAACGTTTTCTGCCCAATTTGTTGATTTTCGTAACATTCTTTTCAGCAGTTAGATGGAGTAAGTAGCGGTTTCTAATCCTGGGTGTTTCATGTATTATAGAAATTCGTTTGATTATTTTTTTCTCACTCGTTCCATCGACTATTAATAACATAAAAATTTTTTGCTCGCGTGGGAAAGGACTCAAACAACAAAGGATTTTTCACTCCAAAGGAATATTTGACGGGCTCATAACCGAAAATGCAAAGGCCATTCCATAAAAACTGAGAATGTTTTTGAGTTGGTAACAGTGAAAAGGGAAAAAATAACCACGCAGACGACGTATCTATGGCAACAGTTATTAGCCGTGGCAGACGACTCTGTTTTTGTTATAGCGCAGTTGTTTAAGGTACGTCTGCATTTCGCCATACATCTATGGAGGTGAGTGATTCAGAGCTCAGAAGTGAAACGCGTTGTGCGATAAAATTTTGCTATCGTTGTGGTAAAACGGCTCCAGAAACAGTTGATTTAATGAAAAAGTTTACAAAGGTAAATGTTTCGGTGAGTCAACGATCTTTAGATGGTACCATGATTTCAAAAAAGGGCGTTTGTCGGCAGAACTTGCTCCTAGTCCTGGTTGACTTGAAAGCGTTGTCAACAATGTTTGGGCAATACTGCAAGAAGATCGACGAATGACGTTTGAGGATATAGCGGCGTCAACTAATATTTCAAAAACGTCGGCATTCCGGATTCTACAAGACAAATTACTGCCGCATCGTGTGTGTTCCAGATGGGTTATCATCTGACGAGAGAACAAGTGTTAGCCAAAATTCAGGTGTGTCATGAGTGGAAAGAAATGATTGCAAAGGATCTAAACTTTCTAAACACGGTAATAACTGCCGATGGGATATGGGTCCACTATTTCGACCAGCTCACGAAGCACGCATCGAGTGTCTTGAAATACACAGACTCGCTTCCTCAGAAAATAGTCCGCCAAACCAAATCAGGTGGAAAGAGGATGATGATAATTTTCTTTTATCATAAAGTTGTATTCTACCAGCATGTCGCTCTTCCGCAAATTACTGTCAATACTGAGTATTGCATTTCAGCCTTGAAGCGTATGCGATGACACATATCGATTAAGCGACCGGAACTGGTGAGGAAGTGAACACTACACCATGATAATGCACGCCCACATATGGCTGCTTATGTTCAACGGTTCTTACGAAATGCAGCACTGATTAATATTATAAAACAAATGTTTTTTACAAAAAAATCACGATTAAGACAGTACAATAAATTCATTTACTGGCGTAAGTAAACAAAATATATAGATGCCAACCTTTCGTGTACAAACAGGTGGCTTTCTCAACGCAGACAACACAACACTGGGTAATGAAAAATGCCTTTAATAATATAACTTGAGCGGCAGATGTCTTCAATCAAGTGCACCCAAACTTTCAGCGGAAGATGTACTTCAATCAAGTGTGCGCAGCATTTCAACCGAAGATGTACTTCAATCAAGTGTACCCCACATTTCAACGCCAGATGTTTTTCAATCAAGTGTGCACAAAATTTCAACGGCCGATGTAATTCAATCAAATGTACCCAAAATTTCAACGGCAGATATATTTCAATAAAGTGTACCCAAAATTTTAACGACAGATATTCTTCAATCAAGTACCTCGACCCAACCATCTGTGCACTCAATGGGAAAGAACCGGGAAGCGAGGACGGTTGCTCGAAGTTCTCAGTCTCTGTTAATAGCTTCCCCACATGACCAGTTATTAACCGTGGCAGACGACTCTGTTTTTGTTATAGCGCAGTTGTTTAAGGTACGCCTGCATTTCGCCATACATCAATGGAGGTGAGTGATTCAGAGCTCAGAAGTGAAACGCGTTGTGCGATAAAAGTTTGCTATCGTTTGGGTAAAACGGCTCCAGAAACAGTTGATTTAATGAAAAAGTTTACAAAGGTAAATGTTTCGGTGAGTCAACGATTTTGGGCCGCTTTGTACGCACGCAAACGACTCGAGGATGATCCCCACTGCAATTGTGCTTTCATTGTCGTTTTTTCTGCTATATTTATAAAATGAGCATTTTCAAATATTTCATTATGAGCGTAATTATCCAAACTTAAAGTGTAGAATGATCCTCATGTCCTACAAGGAAGAATCGCCACTGCAATAGTCATATCATGAGGTCCCTCTACTAAATTGGAGTGTACAATGTGGTATTTTCGAGCCACACAAATAAAGAAATAGACCACTGCTGTAACTCAGCAATGAGAATTATTATATTTCTGCAGGGAAAGGTTCAACAGAACACTGGCAGAAGGAATGACATGAATACTGATACAAGATACCCATTAACAGAAATATCAGAGTGGGTTTTAATTCTGCCAAAAACAAAACATACCTGCGGCATGACAAATTTAATTGTATGACACCGATATTTGAAGGTTGTTAAACTCAGCCAAAAAAATGCACAGTTAATTTTAGTTTCACTGATGAAAATCATTTCAACAATATATACAAACAGTAGTCTTTCTTTAAAAAATGCAGCTCGTTGTAAGTTACATTCTTACTGTCATATTTCTTTTACCTGAATGTTGTAGTTTAATTGATAAGAAAAATGATTCGCGAAGGAACAGTGAATTATGTTTGAAGCAACAATGTTCTGATGTTTTAAATGATGTCCACAACTCTGTTGTTAGACAGCGTCGACAAGAATTACGCTCAAAATATATTGATTGCCGTATTTGAAGAATCCTGTTAAAGAGAAATTTCAGCGAATATCCTTCCAAAAATTCTTTCACATTTTAGAGCTCCACTGTAAGCGCTTATTTATAATTTGGGCCCTTCAGACTCTCTCTGATAGCATCGATTATTTCGATTTCCTAAGTGGTATCGATTAAAAGCTGTGCGGGGTGTCTTTCCTCATCACTTGAATGCTACACAGCTGGATGTTGTGCCGGATTTTCCAATAACGGGTTTGATAGGATCATTCTACGTCAATTAAAGCGCTAATCTTTTAACACTGTTGCAGGCTAGATAATTTACAGTAGATTCATCGAGCTAAACGTCGATGGTTACTTTCCTGCTGAATTAATGCGCTCGCGAGATCACTGTCATTACGCGGGACTAAAATATCAAGCAGATTTTTCAAGAATAATCCCAGAATAATTAATTGTTATTACCTGATTGATTGCAATTAAGTCGCAGCACTTGGGAATGGACGGTGAGAATTTTTTTCAAACACCGCTTAACCTTTTATGACTTTACGAAAAACGATGTTTTTTTCTACCAGTGTCAGTGTATCGAGAAAATGATGAATTCCAACATGGATGTGCATGAAACTTACTTCTCTAATATGATTGTTATACTCTCATTATCCCCAATACTCTATCACTTACGCTTCAACTCTTTCCCACATATTCTTTATCTCTTTCTCTCATCTCAATGTATTTCAAACTTTTTCTTTCACTCTCTCTCTCTCTTTTTTCTTGTCACCCCTCACTTTCTCTTCTTCAAACTTCCTCTCGCATTTTGTTCTCTGTTTTCTCCCTATCTATTTTCCTTTCGTCTACGTACTCTTTATCTCTCCTGAAGCTCTCTGTCTTTCTTTACCTCTCTCGCTCTCTTCCGCTTTTCTTTCTTGAGTTAGTCTTGGTAGTTACTCTCTCTTTCACTCTTCGTTTTTTATATTTGCACTCACATATTCTCATTTTGCAATTTCTGTCAATCTTTTCCCCTCCCTCTTCCCCTCTCTTTCTCAAATCCTCCTTCTGTATTTTCTTATCTCGCAGTCTTTTCTACTGTCTCTGTTATTCCACTTCTTTTCTCTCTCTCTATTTATTTTCGTCCTTTCACTTTTTATCTTTTATTCTTTCCAGAAAGAGAAAGAGAGAAAAAAATGACAGACGCAACGAACATGGCAATTTAGCACTGTTTTCGCAACAACTAGTTGTAATAGTTTGTCTTCTACAAGTTCGTCACGCTTCCTGAAATACCCTTGTGCTGCCTCTATGGAAGGTTTTCCATTGTATCAGGGACACTTGTATGTTTTCTCAACTCCTCGCCATTAAAAAGATATCACGGAAATTCTACTAGGTTTTTTCTTTCATGCGCCCACTTCAGAGAACGGGATTGTTTTATTTAAGCACCGATGCTGCATGGAAGTAGTTTCAGAATTGTGGAATTAGAGCTTTAGTATCAATGAAACATCTGAATAACGGTCACCGCTCGAACGAGAAAGAAGTGACAGTTCTTGGTAGGTGATAGTTATTTGAAAGTTAAGCCTGAATTTATATTATTTGTCAGGTGCGTTTAAGCTCAGCACATCCCAGAAGTCAATGCGGAATTAGAGACACATGTAGTTAGTGAATGCAGCGATGCGAAGATCAGAATGCAGACTGCATAATGTTATTCTATAGAAAACTGAGCTTACTTCAAGAGATGAATAAATGTTCATAGTTCCTTCAGCAAACAGCAAATACTGGTGATTGTTTACAGCTGAATTTTTGAGCCAGCAATAGCAGTTTAAATGCAAGAGTTTTTCTCGTTATCTCCACCTATTGCTCATCAGAATTGGACGACCTGCAACTAAATTTTGACAATTAATCATTGTGTAAATAATTTCAGGGTGGCAGTGTCTGAACGCTTGTCTTAAAGAATCCTTAGAAATCTCAAGCTAAGAGATTAGGCTTAGGTGAACCATAGGAAAGAAAAACTGAGCAGTTTTGGACCGAGTAGAGTGTAACTGCACAGTTTCGGCGGCCGAGCCCGGGAAACAGAACCCACAGGCACCAAACCAAGGAGCAGAGACGGGCAGTATTCCAAGCATCAGCATCCATTCCTTCGGGTTTTGGTGGGCGACTGTGACACAAACAGGAGCTGGAGTTCACCTCAAGTAATTGCAGTCACACATAAACTTTATTTTAAATCCTTTAGTTTCTTTAAATAGTATAATTATACTAGTAATCGAGCCATTTGGTAGATGTGTGACCATTCTACGCCAATAAAATCGATTACTGTATAGGTTATACTATTTTGAGCATAGTTGGTGTACATTTCCTTGTTATTAGTTCCTTTCTTTTCACTTATACTCACCATTATATCCTCCATAATCCAAACCATCCTATCCAACACCTAGTTCCTTTAGCAATATTCTTTATTTCTTCTTATTCACCCTCCGAAGTATCGAAGGAGGTAAACAAAATCCTTAGTGACAAGATGTCAGTTAGTCTTTCTTCGTGGCTGACTGGTGTTACCGTTGACCGCTGTTAAGAAATTCCATTATTCTGTGGTTATCGGGAATGTTATTGCTACCACAGCTGTTCTGTTCCAACCAACCCGTTAGCGAAGATTTCACTGTAGTATGCAATATAAGTGGCTCTCAGAGAAAGACAGTTTATTTGAGTTCAGAAGAGCTCTGGAAATAGTTCATAGATATTTCTCCTCGAGTCAGGATCATTGATTTTGGTGAAATTGCAAAATCTTTTCGCCGAACTTCATGTTTTCTTCTATGTTAAACTATTAAACTAACGCATTCTGAACGCCTTTCTTGAAAAAAACGGTTAGACAAAAGTCTTAGAGCATGTGTTATCAATTGTCTTATCTTGAAAAAAAAAGTTGTTCAAAAGTTTATACGAAATATTATATTTCGACGTGTAATAATAAAGGCCTCTCCGAACTGACGATTTCTTCTGGTTTAAATACTACCTGTTATAATTTTTTCTCGGACTTTCGCAAGAACCGTCAAATTCCATTTCATTTCACGATTTCCATTAATCTAATTTGATGATTTAAAGTAATTCAGTTTCCATTCCTTCCCTTCTTCGTCGCTTTATCTTAAAAACGTTTTTTTTCATTTCCTTAGGATGATAAAGTCTTTTAATTCAAGTTAAAATGATGCTGGACTTAATCAGTGCTGTTTTCTCAAAGTAAGAGCATTAATGTTTGCCGCACTTCATTTTTCCAAAATTAAAAAAAAAAAAAAAGAATTCTTCGACCCCTTTTTACTCTTATAGAAATTCAATCAAAATGCTTCGGTAATTGAAGTTCGAGAAGGATTTTATTCCGGTTATTTTCGGTTTAGGGGAAAGCGCGAAACGGGAGAGTGAAAAGATTAAGTTTTCTGCTGATTGCATCTCCAGATGTGTCGAGATGTACATTGTGGGTAATTCGTTTTCCTGGTTCTGAGCAGACGCGAGTCAATATTAAGATTGTGTTGGGATGTAATTTCAAACGCAGATTACTCTCCCTAATGCATTAACAAGGAATTCTTTTTCACAGTCCTGAATGGAATAGCACGTTTCCATGCTCTACTTGCGCCTCTACAGTGAATTAGAAACAGATGCGCGATCAGTGAGTCCGTCTCCTGGCTTGTTCACTAGTAATAGAACTAACTTTTGGCGACAACGCTTGTTAAGAAAATGAATCTCCGAAGAACGGAAGGAAAATAGTAAAGTGCACGATAAATGAGATATTACATTGCATTTCATCCTGACACAAGCACATTTACAAGCAGTGTGTACTTGTAGACCCTGAGCGGACAAATATAACAAATATGACAGCAGAATTAATTTATCACATGCAACATACCCCTTATTTTTATAACTCACGCAATACTTATCAAATTACTAATTTGCATTATCTTACCCAGCAATCTGAAGAGCGAATCAATATTTATCGGTAACGCACACAGAAAAAATCAGCCGTCTGCCGCACGGTTTACTAGATAAAAATACTTTAATGTAAAAACAATAAGGTTCAAAGCTTATACATAGTTAAAACACAAAAGAACTTTCGAGACTGCTTCACTCTCTTCATCAGATGTGAATCTTACCAAGATGACAGCAGACTATATGCAACGGGAGATGGGCTGTGACGACAATGGGCATGCGCAGTGTTTTTGAATCGTAAATAACACGATACATGCCGTTTGAAAGCATTTGTGATTAATTAGTTAATGAATTAATTAATGTCAATATTTTGAAAGTCATTCTGGATTACAAGTTTCCAAGGTATTGGCACCACACAAGGAAAGTCATCATTACAGCACTGCTGTTGGTTGGCTATTATTTGCAAACTTTCTGTAAGGAGATTTACACTTTTCGACTTTGGGTTGGTTAACATAGTCGCTTCTTCCTGCAGGGGCTAGAATGCTTCGTTAAGGAGTAGGCGCAACATTACTTTAGCTGAGGACTTGGTTTTTCTGTTGTATTTGTTTTCATTCAGGCCGGCCCTAAGATTGCGGGTCGTCGAGCCGATACAGACACAGCCTTCCTTCCGGGTTTGATCGCTCTTAACGGGATTGGTCCAACATCTGGGTCGTGTACCTGGTGTTTCTTACGGATGACCATACATTACAAGTTTTTATCCCAAAGTTCAGGCAGTAAGGTTTGCAGATATTTTTTAGAATATTAGATATTGAAGGTAGATACGGTATCAAGCCCACGTACCTAAGCTGTCTGCTATTTCTGGATGAGGTAGTAGAGGCTCCTTCATGCATTTGTCTCAGTAACTTATTCACCGTGGACCGGGAATATCTAAAACCAGCAGCTGATGCAAACTGTATAGAAACCATGTTAACCACCCCAAAGTCAAAAGGTTTAACTCTTCTTACAGAGTTGCAAATAATAGCCAGTTTTTAGGTTAAGGTAAAGTTTGACAACGAAAAATATTTTACGCATATTTTTTAGTTAAAATTAGGCACACATTTTACCGCCAGGAGTGTAGATATATATTTTGTTTTTTCTAGATAACTCTGTTCCTCGCAATACGACTTGAAAAACGGTTTCACTACCGGACAGCGTTTCTTATACGGAATGTTTTGCCTGTAATTTCAGTCTTTTCCTAACGCACAAGTCTGCCACTAGAGGACAGACTAGTGCGTTAGGAAAAGTCTGAAATTATAGTTGACGTTTCCGTTAACAGGATATGTGCAACAATGTCTGCTCGTCTAAAAACCAGATTCAAAAATTTCTTTCTCGGTCAGGGTTTATTCGATTAAAAAGGACTAAGAAAAATATATTTTTTTGTTGTTGTTATAGAATACGTTTCATGGTAAATAGTATTTGCACTGATTTCCTTCTTTAAATAACGTTCAGTTCTTTCTTGGGGCAGGTGGTCATGTTATATCACGATTTCCTGGATATCTCTTCTAATTGTACGATCTGAAAAAAATTTGCCACTTGTATCTTCACCTATGAGAATTTTTTTGTGCGCAATTTGTTACTTTTCGTAACACGATTTTTAGTCAAAAGTAAGAGAAGTAACTATTTCCCTTTGTGGGTGTTTTATAGATTGCAGAAGTCTGGTTGACATTTAATCACCGTTTCTATTTACTCAGAATGACCCCCATCACACTGCGTTTTCTACAGTCTACACAGTTTTCCCTAAGAGAGGTAATTGCGTTTTCTTTTTTTTTTTTTTTTTTGCTGGATTCTTAGATTTTATAAAAATCAGCTTTCACATATTTGTTCGTTTCGGAACGGATTCAGATAATGTGCTCACTGCAACTTAAAATTTTTTGTGATTTTTTTTAATTAAATTATACTTTTTTGCTGTTATTTAAGCCACAACTACAACATCCAAGGTCTTTTCACCAAATATCAGAGCCTATTTAACCCTTTCCAGCCCCAAATTTTAGTTTTGCATTGAACACATTGTTTTCGGGTTTTTGTGGTGTTTTGGGCTTGTAATAAATAGACAAAAACACTAAAAGATTTTATAATATTTTATTTCTCAAATACAAAATGTTGTTTGCGAACAATATTGGGATACAAAAGATACATATTTGATTTATTTTTCCTTATTTTGTTTCCTTCATGAAGATGAAACCACATCGTTCTTTTCAAAAAGAAATTTTTTTTATCTCTCATCTATGAATATAAGAAAATGTTCATTAGAACAATTTTCACTTCACATGGAAATCGACAAAGCAGTTTCTAAGACAGTCATTATCATGGAGCAACAAAAGGCCTCCCGATAGAAGTCCTCGGAGTTTTCTCCCGAATTTGGGCTTCCGTCTTTCGAATAAATCTTACTGTAGTGAGAACTATTCACAGTTTAGTTTCTTTCCTGATACTGTTTTACCCTAAAAACAGTGAAAAACACATTTCTATCTGTTCTTTGAATTTTGAACATTTTTTGACTGATGATGCTGGACGTTTCCATTCCAAACTGCGTCGCTTACTTTCTCTTTCTTTCTTTCTTTCTTTTTTTTTTTTTGATTGGAGGTTTAACGACCACCCTGAGCAACTCAATGGGCTACAAGCAGTCGCCCGTCCCTAATTTAGGGTCACTGGTTCCAGGGAAGGGAGAGAGCCAGTGCCGTAAGACAAACACAACATCCATGCCTCACCGGGATTCGAACCCAGACCTTTTTCGGACGAATGATCAGAAGCCATCGCTTAGACCACTGCGCCACCGGGGCGGCACTTTCTCTTTCGCAGGGACCTATTTCGTAATGGTGGATCCATGTTTTTCGTCCCCACTGATGATTATTTTTAAAAAGCCGTCACATCCGTTCTCACAGTGATACAAAAGGTATTCGAAAATGCTCGAACAACGTGTTCGGGTGTTTGAAATTTCCGTCAATATCACGACATTTCATTTGCAACAATCAAATATATACTATATGTACATGAGTACATCATTATTATGAACCATTATCAGTCCACTGCTGGATCAAGTTCTCCCCAAGTTTCTTCCAGAGCTTTCTGTCTTTATCCAGTCTCCCCCATGTCACCCCGACAGGCTTTCGTATTTCCTCAATGCATCTTCCACATGGTCTTCTTCTGGGTATTTTCTTGTCCTTTTGAATTCAGTCTAGTATTTCAGTATTCCGACTGTGCTCAGTTGCTCTAACAATATGTCCAACCCACTGGACATATTAATTTTACATCCATCCTGATATCGCCAACTTATGTCATTTTCCCGATCTACGAGTTCGTCTTCTTATCCTTCCGGATTACATTACGCACGCATCTCTTAACGCCTCTTTCAGTAGATTTTAGAATCTGGATGACTTTTTAAGTTAGGGTCCATGTCTCCGATCCATAAGTAAAAATTGGAAGACGCGTTTAAACACTTTTTGTTTAAGACATAATGCCAAATTGCTGTTAAAAGTTGTTCCGTTTCTTTCAAATGTTCTCTAACCAAGTTTTACGCGCCTATAAGATTTTTCTTCGATGTGGCCCTTGCTTGATATCCGTTGTCCAAGGTAATTGTGGGCATTAGTTACTTCTAGAATTGATCCACCAATCACTAAATCGTTAGTTCTGAAAGCATTATACATCAATTTAGTTTTCTGTAAGTTCATTTTAAGCCCAAATCTTTACTCTTGTCAGCAATTTCCTGGACCATAATCCGCAGCTCTGAGAAGATACTTGCAAAACTGGCTATGTCGTCAGAAAAACGCAAGTAGGTCACATAATGTCCATTAATTTTTATTTCTTTGTCTTCCACGTTAAATGATTGAAAATCATTTTGCATTATGGCAATAAAGACCTTGGGAGATGTGTAATCTTTTCTCATTCATTTTTCACTTTTTATACGTGCTATATTCTCGAACAGCCAAAACTTTGCGCTAGCATTTTTTTAGACGTTGTTCATGTATACACCATGAATATTGCAGAATTTCAAAGACATTATAACTGATAATGGTTTCACGGAAACTAAAAAGCTTTTTCAGAATAAATACAAGCCATATATAACGAGTGTCCATACTCATTCTCTGTTTCAATTAGTTCGTTTAGTGCATGGATATGAACTGTCGTGCTGAAACCACTCCTGAATCTAGCTTGTTCTCTTGGATTAGTCATGTCCAGTGTTTCCTTTAAGCGATGAGACAGTACGTTGACAATGATTTTGTAAGCAACTGACAGAAGGCGGATTTGCTTGTAGTTTCCGAGATCCCCAATGTCTTCCTTTTTATGTTTATATTATTACCGCTAGGGTTATCTTCCACCATGATATTAATTGTGTATTTATTTGTTATGATCGTGTAGGAAGTAAATATGTTGTCAATGCCAAAGTTTCCTTAAGACTGTTTATAGAAATATTACTTTCCCTCGCACTGATGTTTTCGAATAAATTCAGAGGACGGTAGCGGAAATGAAAAAGTGAGTTGAAAGTCGTCAAGAGCTCAAAATCCAGAAATAGGAGCAAAAGTTTGTGAAGTCTTAGTCACAGACTTGTGATGACCGTAAAAATGGTGACGTGTCGATTGCTTATTAAGAAGGAGGCGATTCGTTAGCTTTTCTATGAAGATTTCGGAAACAGTCAGATCTGGGCGTAGTTTGCTGTATTCGTGCTCAAGAATAAAGAACAATAGCACAGATTTTTCTGTCGTCGTCCTCTTGACGCAGTTTGTACCGTCTGCGAGAAACAAAAACTCTTGGGTACTAGCTATCTTGCATGGCTATAGCTGAGATTTACAGCCACCCCTACAAGAGCATTAACCATGTCAATTTTGCATAACGTAAAAGCCCTTGAAAGTGTTTCGTTGAACTAGAGAGCTTCCTTATCGCAGGAATGAAGATGAAAATGTTACTACAGCAGTTTAACATGGACCCTTGAAAAGTGGCTCCAAAGTACAGGAAACATAGTAATTTGAGTTTAGAAAACTGTTAGAAATAAAAACATTCTTAGCAGTTCAACAGTACTTGGAAGCGAATGCTTTTCGGTACTTTCCTTTACCACTTGCAGTTTCAGGTATTTTATAATGGTAACGGTGTACATACCGATAGTGATTACATATCAAACAGACAATGATACGGCACCTCACATATACAGGTTGATAAAAAATTAGTTGAGCAAAAATACAACATTGTTGTGTATAGTTATACGGATGCATATAATAATAAGTACGAATAATATATACACTGAAGTGCCAGAAAAACAAGTACATTAGTCTAATACCTGGTAGGTCCCCCAAGGGAGCGCAGAATTGCAAAAATACGATTGGGCATGGACTCCACTAGCTTCTGGAATTATGCTGTAGGCAATGCACACCATACTTCCTGCAGAGCGTTCCACAACTCGGGTGTATTCCGAGATCTCGGATTCCTGTGTTCGATCCTGCTTTGCATGGCATCCCAAATGTGTTCTGTCACGTTCAGATTTGGGGACTTGGGTGGGAATGGCAACACCCCAAACTCAGATGAATGCTCCTCTAACCATAATGTGGCTTTCCGATATTTACTTGTGTGGAGGTGCATTGTCCTGTTGGAACAGGTCCAACCCATCAGCATGAATGCAGGACATGAACGGGTGTACCTCGTCACAAAGAATGCGCACATAGCTTTGGCCGGTCACAGACGTTTGTAGACGTACCACGGGTCCCAGTGAAGTCCAGCTAAACACCCCATACCCTTGCTGACCTCTCACCAGCCAGTACAGTTCCCGTTTGACAGGCGGGATCCGTGGCTTCATGGAGTTTGCGCCACACACGAATCCTTCCATCTGCCCGATACAGTTGGAAAAACGACTCTTCAGACCAGGCTACTTGTTTCCAGTCATCAAGTGTCCAGTGGCGGTGTTGCCGTGCCCAAGCGAGGCGCATAGCCCTGTGTCGTGCACCCATCAAGGGGACTCGAGTTGGTCGTCGGCTCCCAAAGCCCATATCGTGCAGGGTACGTTGCACAGTCCGGACGCTGATGCTTGTTCAGGATCCAGCATTGAATTCGGATACCTACGAGAGTGTTGCACGCCTATCGCGTGAAACGATTCTTGTCAGCCGACGATGGTCACGTTCATCCAATGTCTTTTTACGGCCAGACTGGTATCGTAGGTTGGAGGTTTTGCAGGAATTCTTGTAGTCACGGTACACCCTTGCAATGTTCGTCCGTGAAAATCGGAACTTCGTTTCTACCTCCGAAATACTATGGCCCATCTCACGAGCGCCAACTATGACACCGCGTTGAAAATCACTTAAATCGTTATTACTTGTCATTTCCATGCCGAAAACAGCTCTGACATCTGGCAAGGATATCTATCGCTTTATATACGCCCTGGCGGACGCAGCCAAGCCCACGCATTGGTGACGTTGCTCTGTATTTTGCATAAGCATGTCTGTACCAGTTTTTCTGACACTTCAGTGTAGTTAAACCCACCAAGTTTACCCTTTTTCACAAATTCTTGATGTGGCTCCCGTTGGTTACTCTGCAAATGTCCCATCTGTAAATCAGTTCTTCCCACATTGCTGGCAGCATGTCGGAATCGACCAATGCGAGTGCAGCGGTGATTATTGATTTCCGTTCAGGAAAGGACTTGGGAAGCGGCGGAAGGTACACTTGATCTTTAACAAAACCCGATAGACCTAAATCAAGGGGCGGTCCGGGGATTAGGGCGGGCATGCAATTGGGCCGCCGCGACCAATTCAAACTGGGACTTCAGCATCGATATAAGAAATGACGTCCTTGTGGTAGTGAGAAGGCACACCGTCTTGCTGGTAGATGAAACCTCCTTCCATTGTTTCCTTGAGGATTGGCATTAGGTAAATCTGAAGCTTGTCCAGGTATGTGATTCCGGTAACACCTCTTTCAACAAAGCAAAATGGGCCAAAAACGAAAGCACAACTCACTGCACCAAAAACGTTTACCTTGAAACTGTTTCTTACATGTTCCAAGATAGTATGTGGATTTTCTGATCCCCAAATCCTCATGTTGGGTCTATTCACTTTGCCATTAAACCAACGGCAGCATTTCGCTTTTTCCGCTCAGCTGAACGTCGCAATCGTGCCGGGAACAATGAAACAATGGTGACGGAAGCAATCGTGCGTTCTCTGCTGGCGATACGTATCCTTACATGACTCAGCGCCATCTGTCGACACAAAAAAGCCACAAAACGTAAACTTTGTGTGTTTAACTACATATTATTCGTATTTATTATCATATGCATCCTTATACCTACGCACAATAACGTTTTCTTTTTACCCAACTAATTTATAGCCACCTTGTATATGGCACCTCACAACATTAGGAATCCACCTCCATGCTTCATAGTGGGAACCAAACTGTCGAAGTGGTACGCTTCGGCAGGGTATTGCTCATTTCACCTAAAGACCACTTCACCGAAAAGTGCATTTCACCGAAAAGGTCATTTCTCCGAAAAGGTCATTTCACCGAAAGGTCATTTCACCGAAAGGTTCACTTCACCGAAGGGTCATTTTATCGAAAAGTTCATTTCACCGAAAGGTCGTTTCACCTAAAGGTCGTTTCACCTAAAGGTCGTTTCACCTAAAGGTCGTTTCACCTAAAGGTCGTTTCACCTAAAGTTTCATTTCCCCGAAAGGTCGTTTCACCGAAAGATCACTTCACCGAAGGGTCATTTCATCGAAAAGTTCATTTCACCGAAAGGTCGTTTCACCTAAAGGTCGTTTCACCTAAAGGTCGTTTCACCTAAAGGTCGTTTCACCTAAAGTTTCATTTCCCCGAAAGGTCGTTTCACCGAAAGATCACTTCACCGAAAGGTCATTTCACCGAAAGGTTCACTTCACCGAAGGGTCATTTCATCGAAAAGTTCATTTCACCGAAAGGTCGTTTCACCTAAAGGTCGTTTCACCTAAAGGTCGTTTCACCTAAAGTTTCATTTCCCCGAAAGGTCGTTTCACCGAAAGATCACTTCACCGAAACGTAACATCCCCATTGTAGCCTGTTTCCTATGTGATGTCAGGAACTTCTTAGATGTTTAATCGGGAAGTCCACAATGTCCCGAATTTATCACTTTCAGAATCAATAATTGTTATCAGCTGGTTAAAACAATCGTTCGATGAAGTGAACATTCGACAAAGTGATCTTTTGGTGAAGTGAACTTTTCGGCAAAACGACCTTTGGGCGAAATGAACTTTTCGATGAAATAAATTTTCGATGAAGTGAACTTTTCGGTGAAGCGACCTTTCGGTGAAATGAACGTTTCGGTGAAATAAACTTTCGGTGAAATGAACTTTTCGATAAAACGACCTTTCGATGAAATTAACTTTTCGGTGAAGGGACCCATCAGTCAAGTGGTTTTCGGTGAAATGGAACAAACCCCTTCGGCAGGTTTTCTCTAGACGTACACTGTAATAGTGATGAAAAACAATGTGCATCAGCCGCCTCGGTGGCGCAGTGGTCTAAACAATGGCTTCTGATCATTTGTCCAAAAGGGGTCCGGGTTCGAATCCCGGTGAGGCATGTCTCTTATGTTTGTCTTACGGCACTGGATCTCTCCATTCCCTGGAGTCAGTGACCATAAATTAGTGACGGAAAACTACTTATAGCACACATTAAGTTGCTCACGGTGGTCGTTAAACCTTCAATAAAGAAAAAAAAAACCAATGTGAATCACGATTCCTCAGACCATATGACATGTTGCGAGTCTTTACCATCCCAATTATAATGTGCTTTACACCACCACCCTACACGTATTGTTGCATTGATGTTAGTAATCAGAGTCTTGTCGATTGCAGTACAGCCATAAATATCGAAAAGATGGAGTTTCCGACGAACCGTTATAACGGAAACGGGATCATTCCGACTAGTTCAGGCCTACTGCTATTTACTGAGCCGTGATCTTGTGCTTCCTTTGTACAATCCCTGCCAACGTTCGTGTGTTCTATGTTACATCTACGTATGGTGACCACAATTTGCACGTTTGGGGTCAACATCGTGTCCTTTCTGATAGGTAGTCATAACCTTTGACACAGTTCCTTGTGTTATACCTATCATTTCTGCCGTTCTATTACAAAACCTTCTGTAAAACGCGTATCAGTTATCATGAGTTTTTGAGGTCACTGAAATATGACAATTTCGACAATTACTCAACGACAGCTGTTTCACCTGCGACTGGGGCACTGCTACGTAATAACCGACATCAGATCAGATCATATGTAGAGGATTTTAGGAAGGAAGTGTCTGACCCCAGGTCTTAAACAACCCTTAGAAATAGGAAGCTAGGAGATTTGGGCTAGAGTGCCCGATAGGAAAGTGACATGGAAGCGAGGTAGAAAGTGGCAGGAAGACGCCCTTATTTATTACCGAGGGGCCAGTACCCGGGGCCCGACAGCTTAACGTGCATATCCGACACACGGCGGATATTTAGTGGTTCGAGCGTTCGTACCTGCCTGGGATCGAACCCGAGGTCTTCTCCGTGGCAGTCACGAATGTTGACCACTATGCCACCCGCGGCCCTAATAACCGACATCGTATTACACCGCCTTTATGTACCTCATATTGCGGGTAATATTTTCCCTGAGATTTGCATACGGCGTACTGCGTGAATTTCAGTCGCAGTTGGTGTTTCCGTTATTTTGATAAACCCCTGTATATTTGTTCTAATTTACTAACAATTATTACTAATAATAATCTGAAAAGCTATTTCTCTCGGTTTGTGGAATTGCACCTGCTGGAAGCAGCACCTTATACGAGAAACAATGTTTATAAATTTTCGAGAAACTCAGTTTGCCGAGCGACGAGTTTATCGACCAGTGGCGTCACTTGCCCTTGAGTGATAGCATTGCATTTGTACCATTTCTCCACAGCAGCGACTGCGGTCATGATGTTTCTCTTACTTCACCCAACTGTTCTCTGTTTACTCTGATTCCGTATCTGACATTTTTTGGACCCAGTGACTTTACGTATGTTGACTTCAGTTTATTACTTTATCATTTGCCGGAGGCTTAGTAATTGAGAACAATCACTAATGGAGAGTCAAACAGAAAGAAGAAAAATGAAACACACACACAGGAGGCAAAGCATGTCTTCCCACAAATGTGAGAGATGTAACTTTGCGTGCTTCATATGTCGTGCTAGAATGGCTTTTTTTAACAAAGGAAATGTCGAAAAGTGTTTTGATACCACGCATGGAAGATACACTTTCAGAATAAATGGAACCTGCAAAACGAAAACAAAATAAAAGAAAAAGACTTTCGTGATTAAATGAAAGAAAAAGCTCTGCCAGTGAGGAAACTCTCGGTGAGTGAAGTCTTAGTACAGCAGTTAAAAAAGGCGAGATCGAACTGATGTCGAAAACAGAGATCTCTGGAGACAGATTTTTTGTATTTCGTACACACATACATACATGCATGCATGCTTATAATTAAGCTGTTCTATGAGATTCAGAGGTTAGCTCCTCAGAGAAAGGACCATCTGCCAAGTAAACATTTAACTGATGGAACTAACATTTACTTACTGTTGGTGCATCAGATGTCTCTATTTACAATGATCTCGGCACACAGATCGAGCTTCATTAACATCAATCACAGTAGCATAACTAGCACAACGTGCGCCCCCCCCCCACGCAGGATTTACTTCAGCACCCCTAAGCACAGTAATTTTCGCGGTGTGTGTGTGTGTGTGTGTGTGTGTGGTTGGGGGAGGGGTAGGAAGTCAGGGAGAGTGTCAAGTAATAGTGGTACCTACAGCCCTGACGTTTTAACTTTTTAAGTAATGGGTTTGACAATACGTGTGATTGCTTTGTCCCAAACTAAAATAAATCACTTGAAGAAATCACCCTCTTACTCATGGCAGATCTGCGGCTGCTGTGACGCCTATCGTGCACGTAATCCTAGATATCCTAGGTTGATGGCTGTCGTAATAAATGTTGACGCCTGTCGTGCGCGTAATCCGTTGTATCGATTGCACCTACATAATGATCATCGTCGCCATCTTCTGAAGATGTACCGTGCTGAAGGGAATTAGTAGGTCATATGTGATCTCCAACGACAAATCATGCTTTAGTTTAGTTTTAGATGATCGCCGGGATCACTTACGGAGACGAAGGGTAGAGGAAACTAAAAACTAATTATACAGCAATTGTCCAATCAGCGTACAGCGCGAGCATAAATCGTCATTATCAGGGGAGTAATAAACTCTGATCGCGGAAGAATTCCTCACAGGTTGTGTAACAGCTCGGAAGTAGATGTAAAATGGATACTGTGGTAATCCGTTTTGTGAGAGAAGCATTTGGAAGCACGTTTCAGGAAGATAATGTGAGTCGGCGTAATGAAAACATCTCCATGAAACGCCCACGCGCTATCAGCATCCTGAAATTCCCGGGAAGATACCCGGATCTGTCCTCAGTAGAACATGTATTGGACATGGTTGGACGATGTATTGGACATGGTTGGATCTGTCCTTAGTAGAACATGTATTGGGCATGGTTGGACGATGTATTGGACATGGTTGGGTCTGTCCTCAGTAGAACATGTATTGGACATGGTTGGACGATATCTCAACAACCAACTCGCATCCAAAGCAGACAATGACCTCCCTGCAAGGACATATGCCGAAAGCATGCTTGGTAGTGATGAAGGAGGCCATCAGACGTTTCTAAGACACGATGCCACGATCGATTGCTGAAAGCATTGCCAATAGAGGTGGTCATGCCTATCAATCATGTGCCGTGTATTTCGTGTAATAGACTCATCGTTAAAAAAAATAGTTGCACCCAGAAGAAAGCAACCTAGAAGAATTAAACTTGGTGGGTAGCTTTGAAATCGTGAGACATGCAAATTATTCAAGTATCGCGCTTGGCCGCTCGTTTGACGTCAGCAAGGATATGTCGTAGCGCTGTGCCTGATCGGCTATATAAGGTCGTCCCGTTGCGCGCTTGCCATTATGACTCGTGTTGTTGTGTTGGTTGCGTCCTTTGTAAGTGAAATATACCTCTCAGAAAAGTTCGGAAGCAATTCGAGCAGTTGCAGGAGTTCGAGAGTGGCCACATCGTCGGGCTCCGGGAAGCGGAATAGTCTTATCGCTGTATTGCGTGTCATACCAGTCGTGCGAATAGCACGCTGTTTACGGCAGTGGATAGAACAAGCCACGCAGCGGCGACAGGAAGGGTCTGGGATACCTAGACGAACCACGGAGAGAGAGGACCGACAGGTTGTTCGACATGCGCGGACTGACCCAACAGCCACGATTGCGGATATTCAGTGAGCAGTGATGATCTCCATGCATCGTCCGATTAGTGCGAGTACCACTGGCAGACGGCTGCACTCAGACCGGTACGACGACTGCCCTTAAAATCAATGCATCGTAGCCAAAGACTGCAATGGTGTCGTACCAGACTGTCATGGAACCACTCAGAATGGCAGAGGGTGATCTTTGGTGACAAGTCCCGCTTTTGTCTTGGAGGAGACGACCAATGAATGCGTGTGTGAAGTCATCCTGTTCAGCTTCAAGATAAACGGTTTGTTGTCGAGCGTCACACGTCCGGAAGACCTGGTGTCGTGGTGTGGGGTGCAGTTGCCTACGATGCCAGATCACTTTTGGTGTCATTACAAGCAATTTGACAGCCCAACGTTACGTTAATGACGCCCTGCAACCAGTGGCCCTACCTTTCCTGAACGCTCACTCCAGTGCGATTTTCCAACAGGACGACGCTCGTCCGCATATTGCTGCTGTCTCGAGAGCTTGCTTTCAAGGCAGTGATACTTTGCCATGGGCAGCTGCATCGCCAGATTTATCGCTGATTGAAAATGTGTGGGATGCCATTGGACGCGCTATCTACCGCAGAATCTGCAGGAACTGTGTGATAAGATTCAAGCTGTTTGGGATGGCTTACCACAGGACACCATTAGAAACCTGTACAACACCATGCCGAGACGTCTGGCATGTTGTGTGAGCAAACATGGCAGCCCGACGCCATACTGAGAGACACTACTTATTGGCGTGTAGCTCAATAAATATTGCTCATACCAGTAGCAATGTTGAATCATTTATTGTTATTGGGAACCTTTACCTTCCTCCCGAACAGCATTGCAATCCGACATGTCCTTCTGGGCGCAACAATTTTTTTAACGATGTGTGTAAAACTGTAAATTAGTTTTGAAAGTACATTCATGTCTTTCTTTTCTCCCATGCTGCTCTGATCTTGATCATCATTTGAACATTTCCATTGCTTCTGGGAGTTGTAATTTCAAGAGTACAGATTGTATTTGGAAAAAGAGAATTTAAAAATACACGAACGTAAGTAGAAGAAAGGAAATAATTTCTTATACAAAATGTAGAGTATGACGTAGAAGTCTTTTCGTACTTCTACGTTAATTTAAAACATCACTATACGAAGACATAGTCCCTAAAATGAAACCTTAACTGCCAGACGAAACACGTAAACAACAGAAGTCAAACTTACGGAAAAGATGCTTTATTCAGGATGTAGCAAACACATCGTAGCATAGCATATTGCACTAAACTCTCCACACACCACACAACTCTTAACACGACGCTCTTTTCACAACGCTCCTTTCAATAATCAGTTTACAACCCAACGCTCTTAAAGCAACAATTTAGTCGTCGCTTTTATCTCTTGTTCTTATCAATATCAGGCATACGTCACGTGCATCCAACCTCAATTGTGTTGCCAAACGTATTCGTTTGAGAGAAAAGATATTTCGTTAAGAGTGAAGAATAACTGAGAATAAACTCAAGATTTACATAGGGAAAGAAACTAAAAAGTAAAGTTAATTTAGAATATACGTCACAAGAGTCGATGTGGATGCGACCAGAGGTACAGTGGAACCGGAACGATGTTTCGGTACTTTTTATTCTAGCCGGCGCGCGTTCCGGTAGCACAATTTGTTTTCTTTTTAAAATGCGGATGCTCTATAATTCTTTTCCGATACAAAATGCAACAGAAAAACTGCACAGTTAGTGGAATTAACGTCCCATGTTTGTTTGAAGGTAGAGTTAGTCTCTAAATCCATTCTCACTTGGAAGTCCCTTGAAACTCCTTTTTTCTACTCCTATTAAGAACTTCAAGGTAGGATATTGCAGTGGGAAAATTATTGTAATTGAGAATTTAAGTAATATAGTCATGTGTAAATACGGAAGTCTGATCTTGTGCGATCACTATACTTTCTTATACTATATAAACAGGGTGTTTTAGCGGGAAATCCCACCTTTTAGGTAGGTCAATCGTTCGACTTAATAACTAAACAGTAATATAACTGCCTGTAAATGAGAGGCTAATAATGGGAAAATGAATTACCATCACATCAAGTCTTCTGCAAATGGCGTCCGTGAGGCTTTTAGTGGCTTTTCCCGCGTTCACTCGTCAGTTCCAGCCAGAGGCAGTAATATGTTGTACAGAATGCAACAGCGCGTGTTTATCGTGAAGAATTACTGGCATATCAATCCTGTTACGCCATACAAAGGGCTTAGTGACACGAGTACGGTCCCTAAGCCCTTTGTATGGCGTAACAGGATTGATATGCCAGTAATTCGTGATGATCCTGACCGGACGATGACTCCACTGTTCGTGGGGAAGGTGGAAGAAACAGGTTCATTATTGAGTGAGAAAGGGAAGCACAACCCATCGTCAAGAATGCCGCAATGTAGAGCCCTGCACGGGCCGGGCCTGCATGTAATTTAAAACTTACGGGACGGGCTTACAATTTCGTTAGCTGGCTTGGACGGGCCTGCACTTGCATGTGCACCGTGTAGTCAGGTTGTTGATAAATTTAGGTCATTCTGTTTTTGAAGTATCTGTCTTTCCCTTCCAGTGACCATATTTATTGTTTCTCGCAATCATTCTTCTCTTCCGCCTTGTGCTATTTTTTATTTATTTATTTATTAATTTGCTCGCGCCTTTTCGTCTTTGATCTTTGACAATCTCTCTCTCCCCTTTGAATACATATTCCATTTATTTCGGAAGTTTACACCAGGAAAATACTTGCTCCGTACGATGGTTTGCATTTATAGGAATTGGGAATCAATTAAAGCTTCAATATGTGCTCTCATTGCTCATTCAATGCAATTACTTGTAAGCACACACATATAAAACAAGAAATTATATACTTATAAACGCAGCAAATTACTTATAAAGCTGTCAAGACAGAGGGAAGCGTTAAAAAATGCAAACTGTTCTTTCAAGTGAAGAAAACAGAGGAAAGCCACTTTCCGTTAAAAATATCTAGAAGAATAGCTTATTTGTTTTGCTTTATATATTCTGTTTCTGTTCTGTTCTGTAAATACATTCATTTTTGCAGCACAAGCACAGGTTTACGAAGAGTCAAAGACCCGATTTCCGGCGCCGGTGATATAATGTCGCGCCTCCTGGCTGGCTGGTCCAGAGAAGAAGAAGGGAAGCGGACATTGACTTTGGACACTCAAACCAAAACTAAAACATCTTCTCAGCCTTGCTTTCGGAGCCATCTAAGTTTCCCATACTGCGTTGCACCCCCCCCCACACACACACACGCCTACACACATTGCTTGGATTTTCCCCTGTTTCCAGGTCGCATGAGCTAAGGCTTCTGTGATCTCACGGTTTACTTAGCAGATCGGCGATTTCTTCGGGGAGGAAAAAGAGCATCCGAACTGAGAATCGATGCTGCAGCTTCAAGTAGCGCGCATCTGCATATTGATATTGCTTGTGATCATCTTACGTGCTAAACTCAGATTTATGAGTATGGAGAACATGGATTTGAAAGCTAAAGTTGAAGCAGGGAACTGAAACTTTTGAATAAGAACGTTAAAGAAAGCAATGTTTGGGCTACCTTTTCTGTAGTCGTTAATTCCGAACTGATCAACAATAAAAATGTTTCTGACTTGAAAAATACTTATTTCGTATTGATTTCAGTATGTTAAAAACAAATATGACATTTAAAACGCTTAGTTAACTCTCATTTCCGATATATAGCCCATTTATCATGTTTTAGGATATGTATATGAAATGAAGCGTGTGGCGCTCCGAACGGCTGATTAAGGTAGTACGTAAAGCAAATATAGGGGTTGGCAAACCTGAGAGTGGGAATGAAGAGTCTCTGTAGATCTTCTTTTGTTCATTAATAACTTGTTTCAGTTCATTGTCTGTTTACAGCTTGCTTAGAGTGAAAGTTATAGGTCGTTCCTTTCTTTGTTGCATGTTGATTTTGTGGTCACACTTAACTTGAAAAGCAAGAATGCCACGTCAATGCTTAAACAAATCTGCCAATTTTTCTTATGTTTGTGGTGATGTGATATTTGCCGCCCAGAAACGCCTAATTACTTCACTCGTGAAGACAGCCTACCACCATTATTTTGGTATGAAAGTAGAGGACCAACACAAAACGTGGGCACCTCATGTTTGATGCAATACTGGTTCTCTGATTCTACGTAGATGGATCCGTAAAAACGGACTTTCAATGCCCTTTGCCATCCCTATGATTTGGAGAGAGCCAACAAATCATGTAGATAACTGCTATTTCAGCATGGTAACTCCTATTAAGAAAGGTATAAAGGGATGTAAGGTCAGGTGATGCGTAACATCACAGCCTCTCCTTGACAAATGTCAACCCCGCCTTCTCGTGGTGCATCCTGTTCCCACTAAAGGGGCTCTAACTATACCATCGGGATTAGAGGAAATGTTATCCCACACTTACTAACCCGCTTGGATCAGCGTGGTGAGTTATGGCCAAACCCCTCCAAAATGACTCCACAACTTAAATCTTGGCCCTCAGTCTCCGGCAGCTGGAATGTATCTGGCCAAGGCAGCGGCCAGTGCGACATGAAGGCAGAGGGTGCTCAGAATCCCCGGAGGACCGTACTAGGCTGCCACCTGATGCTGACCTTGGCTACGTACAATGGACGCTCCCTATCTTTTGATTCAAGGCTTCTTGAATTGAAGAGGAACTACAAAGGACCAAATGGGACATCGTCAGGCTAAGTAAGGTAAGGAAAAAAGAAGAAGATCTCATTGAACTGAAAAGTGGACATCTCTTCTACTATCGTGGGACAGATACTGGCAGAACTAGTGGTGTTGGGTTTATAATAAACAAGAAACTGAAGGATAAAGTTGTAGAAGTTGAAAGTTCCTCTGACAGAGCTTCACGACTCGTTATCCAACTCTCGAGAAGATACCTGGCTCAGAATATTCAAACTTATGTACCCTCCACAAGTCATCCTGAAGAAGAAATTGAAAAATTTTATGAGGAAATTCGTCATCTAAACAATAACGGTAAGCAGCACTTGAAGATAATTATGGGAGATTTCAATGCAAAAATAAGGCAACGGCAACAGAATAAAACTTCAGTAGGTAAATTCGGTCACGGCAACAGAAACCAGCGTGGAAATACTCTCGCTGAGTTTGCAGAGGCAGAAGGGTTTTTCATCTTGAACTGCTTTTTCAAGAAAAAGCCACACAGGAAATGGACATGGAGACATCCAAATGGGACGACAAGTGAAATTGATTTTATTATGCGTAACAAAAAATTCAATGTGTAACAAAGACTGCAATGTGCTAAACAAGTTCAACACAGGTAGTGACCATAGATTAGTGAGATGTAAGATGCACCTCAACACTAAACTTGAACGTGGCAAGCTCATAAGACAAACAAAATGTATTGACATAACCAACCTTAAAAAACACCATAATACCTTCAAGTTGGAACTGAAGAACAGATTCTCTGCTTTAGAAGGCCTAACATCGGAGGAAGTGGATATTTCTGAAGTTAACAGAAAAGTAACAAAAACTCTTATGAAAATAGCAACAAAATTAGCTGGGTTTAAGAACAAGTTGCATGTAAACAAATTATCAGGAAAAACCAAAATGTTGATGCAAAAAAGAAGAGAGATGAGGAAAACTAAAGAAGATGTGACTTCCAAAGTGGAATATATAGAGCTATGCAAGACAGTTCGAAAACGTATCACTGAAGACGTAAGGAAATTCAGCTGTGAACTAGTGAAGAAAGCAATTGGAAACAACCAAAGCCTAAAGATAGCAAAGGGGCATCTCAGTAAGGGAAGAAAACAGATTATGGCACTAAGAAAAGAAGATGGCTCTGTAACAAGGAATAGAGGTGAAATTTTGACAAGAGTGAAAGATTTCTACTCCAAATTATATGAAAGGGATAATACATGTACTCCAGACATCATGAAAGGTACCAGTACCAGAGTTCTTCCTGTCGTCCCAGCAGAAATTACGCATGCAATCAAGAACATGAAGCGGGAAAAAGCTCTAGGAGAAGATGGAATTACTGTAGACATCATTCAAGAAGTAAGTGGAGGAGATGGAATTACTGTAGACATCATTCAAGAAGCAAGTGGAGAAATCGAAACACTACTCGCCTAAATTTTCACTCGATGCTTTAATCGAGGGAAGATTCCTGAGGATTGGAACAACGCTACAATGATCCTGCTACATAAAAAAGGTGACATTGAGGATCTCAGAAACTACAGACCTATCAGCCTCCTATCAGGGGTTTATAAAATCTTCACTAAAGTTCTTTCACACCGTTTAAAGGTAACACTGAACATGGCTCAACCGAGAGAACAAGCTGGATTCAGGAGTGGCTACAGCACAATAGATCATATCCACGTACTGAGAGAACTAATTGAAAGAGCGAGGGAATATGAACTTCCATTGTGCATGGCTTTTATTGATTATGAAAAAGCCTTTGATTTGGTGAAACCATCAGC
Organism: Macrothele yani; assembly: GCA_039090855.1. Lineage (NCBI taxonomy): Eukaryota > Metazoa > Arthropoda > Arachnida > Araneae > Macrothelidae > Macrothele > Macrothele yani. The sequence goes on along the minus strand of CM076989.1, from coordinate 140,971,097 downwards.
AGTTACAATGGCTCTGAAATCCTGCGGTATTAAATATGCATACATTAATATTATTAATAACATCTATGAAAATGCAAGTGCAAAGATTCGGCTGTTTGAAAATACAACACACATAAAAATTGGAATGGGAGTGCGACAAGAGGACACCATATCTCCGAAGCTCTTTAATGACACATTGGAAAATGTCTTTCAATCACTGAACTGGGAAAACAAAGGGATAAAGATTAATAGAGATTATGTAACCGACCTTCGTTTTGCTGATGACGTAGTCATTTTTGCAACTAGCCCATCAGAGCTGCAGAGTATGATCCAGGAACTTGCTGACAAGAGTAAAGAAGTGGGATTAAAAATGAACTTTCAGAAGACAAAAGTGATGTTCAATGCTTTTACAAGAAATGAAGATTTATCGATTGATGGAGAAAAGCTGGAGATAACAGACACGTACGTTTATCTTGGACAGCAGATATCAAGTGAGGGTTACATTGATGAAGAAATTAATCGGCGTTTAAAACTTGCCTGGAGAGCTTTTGGAAGAAACAGCATAATTTTCAAGAGCAATATGCCATTATGTCTTAAACGAAAAGTGTTTGATCAATGCATGCTTCCAGTGCTTACGTATGGTGCAGAGACGTGGACCTTAACTAAAAGAGACATACAAAGGCTGCAGACAACTCAAAAAAGCATGGAGAGGTGCATGATTGGTGTAACCAGGAGAGATAAGAAGAGGAACTCGTGGATCTGAAAAATGACATGAGTGGAAGACATCATAATCAGAGTTAAATCCCTGAAATGGCAATGGGCTGGACATACTGCCAGAAGGACAGACCATCGATGGACAGCCGAAATTTTAGATTCGATTACAAGGGACAGGAAAAGACCCAGAAGAAGACCACATGGGAGATGGGTGGATGAAATTCGAAAGTATGCGGGAGTGACATGGAGGAGACTGGCCCAAAACAGGCCGTTGTGGAGGAAACTTGGGGAGACCTTCGTCCAGCAGTGGATTGATAATGGTTGACATTGATGATGGTGATGATGATATCATGAAAGAGGAAGTTGAGCTTGATATACCTCAACAACCTGTCAGCTATCCGACCGTTGCCACATTGGGACGATCTGCCTGTACCGAACCCACCAGAGGAGTACAGTTTGGACTCAGATGAAGAACAAGACAGTACGGAGGCGACATCACAGGGTCCTGATTTTGCTCCAGAGTCACTGGGTGAGCCACACAGACTTACCCAAGGTGAACTAAGTGATTTAATTCGAGACCTGGACCAGCCAAAAAAACAAAAATAGCCGAGCTTCTAGGTTCTAGGCTTAAACAGTGGAATCTTCTAGAACGTAATGTTAAAGTGTCAGTGTACAGCAATCGGCAGAAAGATTTGCATCCGCATTTTGAAAAAGATAATAACCTGGTTGCCTGCTGTGATGTGAATGATTTAATGACAGCTTTGAATGTGGAGCACAAGCCACAGCACTGGAGGCTGTTCATAGGCTCGTCAACGCTTAGTTTAAAAGCTGTGTTCCTACATAATGGCAATTCTCTTCATTCAGTTCCTGTAGGCCATGCTGTCCATATGAAGGAAACATATAACAATATGAAATTACTTCTGGAAGCAATTAACTACACAGACCACCAATGGCAGATCTGTGGAGACATGAAGGTGATTACAATATTGCTGGGCATGCAGTTGGGATACTCCAAGTACTGCTGCTTCCTGTGTGAGTGGGACAGTCGGGCTAGATCTTCACACTTCGACAGAAAAGACGGGTCTCCAAAGGAAACTCTGCGACCCGGGGAAAAAGATGTCCAGCACAGTCCTCTGGTTGATCGAAGCAAAATTCTTCTGCCCCCTTTACACTTCAAACGCGGCCTTATGAAGAACTTCATAAAGGGGATGAACAAGGATAGAGAGGCTTTCAAGTACCTGAGAGACGAATTTCCACGGCTGAGTGAGGCTAAAGTGAAGGAAGGAATTTTCATTGGTTCTCAAACTCGTGAAGGTCTTATGGATGAAAACTTCGAGCTAGTCCTCCAGACCAATGAGCAACCAGCTTGGGAATCCTTTAAAAGTGTTGTGCATGACTTTTTGGGTAACCGAAAGCTGTAAATTATGTTGAGCTTGTAAACAACCTTTTAGACAAGTATCGTCGCTTAGGCTGCAACATGTCCCTCAAAATACACTTTCTGCACTGCCATCTAGATTTCTTCTCAGAAGACTGCGGTGAAGTGAGTGGTGAGCATGGTGAGCGGTTCCACCAAGACATTTCAACAACGGAACGAAGATATCAGGGTCAGTGGAACTGTTCCATGCTTGTAGACTACTGTTGGACATTGATGACAAGAGATGCCCCAGAACAGGATTACAGGCGACAAACAAAGAGAAGGCGCACTCATTTGTAGGCCCCCATTTCTGTATTTCATGTAGTAATTTCAATTCCTCTATGTTTTTGTCGTTTGGTTTATTGTATTTTGTGTAATTTACCATTGATTGAATGAAAATAACGTTCATTTACATTGTAGTAGTATAATATAATGCTGTTGAAAAATTTGCTTTTCGCTATAATTTTATCATCATCATCATTGTCAACCATTATCAATCCACTGATGGACGACGTTCTCCCCAAGTTTCTTCCACAACGGTCTGTCTTGGGCCAGTCTCCTCCATGTTACTCCCGCATACTTTCGAATTTCATCCACCCATCTCCCATGTGGTCTTCTTCTGGGTCTTTTCCTGTCCCTTGTAATCGAATCTAAAATTTCGGCTGTCCATCGATGGTCTGTCCTTCTGGCAGTATGTCCAGCCCATTGCCATTACAGGGATTGAACTCTGATCATGATGTCTTCCACTCTTGTCATTTTTGGGATCCACGAGTTCCTCTTCTTATCTCTCCTGATTACACCAAGCATGCACCTCTCCATGCTACTTTGAGTTGTCTGCAGCCTTTGTATGTCTCTTTTAATTAAGGTCCACGTCTCTGCACCATACGTAAGCACTGGAAAGATGCATTGATCAAACAGTTTTCTTTTAAGACATAATGGCATATAGATGAATAAGTTGTGCATCTCTGAAACTGGAGCTAATAAAAAAACTATTATCAGATTCGTTTTCTTCGACCCGAAATTAATAAAGTTTAACTACTTTCATTAAGAATACATACAAAAAGTTGCTTTCTGTTGAGCAGTGAAATTTAAGCCCACAAGGATGTGCCCAGTGCTTAAAGTGTACACAGTTTTTGTCATACAGTGCAAAATCAGGTACGTTTCATCTACGACGACATAAGTGTAAATTGATGTACCAGTCAAACAAACCATATAATGTTACTTTTCTACGAGTTCTAAGAAGGTTTCTACCTCTGAAGAAAACGAGATCACTGAAACAGGTGTTAGCCTTTGTTGCAAAGATCTGCGTCCTTTTGACGCTGTTTTTGGCAGTGGATTCAAAACATGTGCTCAAGCTTTTATAAAGATCGGCGCGACTTTGAAAAACGTCAAAGCGAAAGAAACTACAATTTCACGCCGTAAATATGACAAATCATTGAAAATGCGTGAGAAACTAGCTCCGCTTTTAACAGATTTTGCGAAAAACAAGTTCTTAGCTGCAACCACTGATATGTGGACTGATGACTTCAGGAAAAATTCGTATATCACCGTGACTGTTCATTACATTAATGGAAGGTGGGAGTTGTGCAGTAAAGTATTGTTTACGTGCAAGTTTCAGGAGGAAAGAAAAACGGGCGATGCTATACGTAGAGAGATTTTGAAACACTTCTCAACAATGGGTCTTTCTCAGGACCTGGTAAAGAGCATTGTATTTGTTACTGACCAAGGGCGAAACATCGTTGCTGCATTATCTGCATTTGTGCATTTAAGTTGTACTGCACATATTTTAAATACCGTGTTGCGTAATACCTTCCACATTGAATTTCTAAGTAATGAAGCACCTCAAATTTCAGATCTTCTGGTATCCACCAAGGCTCTGGTTACGTATCTGAAGCAAAGTGGCCTAATACAGCGCTTAAAGAAAACAGTTCACCAGGGCATTGAAACGAGATGGAACTCAAACTATTTCATGTTAAAATCAGTAGAAGAGCAGTATGATGAAATATGCCAAATACTAGAAGACCGTGGCTGTACCAGGCTAGCTCCTATTGAAAGAGAAAACTCATAGAGTATGATCACTTTTCTGAAGACATTTAAAGAAGCGAGTGAAGATTTGGAAAAAGAAAAAACATGTACTTTACCGGCCGTGATTTTGTGGTGGAAAAAACTACTTACGGATTGATCTGTTTTTAAGAGCAGCTTCTTAGGCATCGAAAAAGTCACCGGAAGGGCAAAAACGTACATTAAAGAGAAGTTCAAAACCGAAAAACTACACCATATTGCTACATTCTTGTGGCTACCTTTCCACAAGTTGAAGATGTTGTCTTCGTCTGAAAAAGACGAAGTAATTAGCCAAGTGAGAAGTATGTTGCTACATGAACTTAAAAAGTTGTAGATTACCCAAATACCGAAAAACAGTGGCTGACCAAGCGCTTACGTATATCAAATTTTAGTGATTGGGAGGATGACGAAGACACCGCCCAAGAGCAACCAGATGAGGTCAGGAGGTACATTGATTTTCGGCACACGGATTCGCTGTCAAACATTTTATCATTTTGGAGAGAAAATGACAAAAACTCCCTAGGTTCATAGTAACATTCCAGTACATGTCTAGCTAACCTCTGCTCTCTAGGTTAACAAAACATGCACTGTGCATTTCAGTAACAAGTGCGAGCAGCGAAAGAAATTTTAGTGCTTCTGGTCTGGTTATTGAGGAAAGACGAAGTTGTCTACATCCCGACACAGTCGATGCTGTTTTATTTCTTCATAGTAACATTCCATAACAATTTTGGAATTTGGATATATAATGTGTTACTGTGTATGTGAAACTATGATAAATCCGTAAGTATTACATAGTTTCACATACACATTATTCACTATCAACTTACCTATTATTCCACTATCATATGTAAGTTGATAGTGGAATGATTATTACTTTAATTTCTGCGTATACCGTTGAGGTGAGGTTTAGTAAAAAATGGAAGTAAGGATGACGGACGTGCATTATTTTAAAAAGTGGAGTTGCGTATTAGATTTGTAAATACGAGTCGAGTTTAAGTACATAGCAATTATACAAGTGGAAATATAAACATTTTGCTAGTAAACTATTCTTTAGGCTCTGTCTTTATAATTTTGATTTGTTTTTTGCTTTGTTTTAAATATGGATAAATATTGGTTTGGGTAAATTAGAGGTTCGAGGAGCAAAACAATCGGAAAATTATGTTACATTTGGATTTTGGGAGTTATATCCTAAACCTGAAGAATTAAAATCAAAGACGTCGGGCCAACAGAACGGAATCATATTCTGCGTACGAGAGTTTGTTGTATTTACTATTAACCATTAAGCATGCTATTGTGTGTGCGTGTGTGTAACTGATCATCAATTTATATTATGTTCTAGGCAAAAGTGTCAAAGAAGACAGTACTTGACTCGTATAAACAGTGATCTGACCCTACGAAGAGTTGGATTATGAAATGACGATAATTTACTTAAGTTCACTGAATACTATTTATTGCATTTGCCGTATTTCTGGTTACTGGTGGGTTAGTTAACTTACTTATGCCTCTTTTTACACGAGTTTCGAGTAAGTCCAAAAAGTTACAGTGCAAATATCGTCTGTGTTAAAGCAACTGGCAGTTACGCAAATGAAACCTGTGCCGGACCTGAATGGCCAGGACGGGTCGAGGCTGACATTAATTGCGTGGGAACGGGTCAGGCCTGGCATTAACTTGGAGGGCCCAGGTCGGGATCGGGCGTAAAAATATTGCCTTTACAGATCTCTACCGCAATGTGCAGAAGAAGTTCGTAAGCGATTCTTTCGCTCCCCTCAGAAATCATTACGCCGATTGTCACAGGAGGCGGGCTACACTTTGACGATGTGCCAAAGAGCAGCTAAGCACGCAAAAATCAGGCCGTTCAGACTGACAGCTGTACACCTGCTGATGGGGCTCGACAAAATCAAGAGTGTACGTTATTGGAATTAGTTTCCTCAACTCGGTGGAAAGAAACCCTGGAATATTGACGATGACACGGTTTTCCGATAAAGTTTGGTTTCGTCTTGCAGGATATGTAAATTCCCCAAACACGAAGATTTGGGCGTCAGAAAAACCTCATGCGATCCACGATACACCACTTCATCCGTAAAAGGTTAGTGTGTGGTGTGCAATTTTTGTTGAGATTGTCGTTGGACCAATTTTCTTTGAAGGGAACTGCTGCATACAAGGATATTTTCATGGCCTTCATGGAGCAATGTAGCCGACATTGAACTTACGTGGTACTTCCAGCGGGATAGTGTCATATGTCACACCTTCAAGGGGTTTATGGCGCTCATCAACAACGTCTCCGTGGACCGCGTTGTCTCCAACTCCCTGTGACCTCCCAGGTCTCCAGACTTGACGTCAATGGATTACTTCTTGCGGGGCTATCTTAAAGAGTGAATCTACAAAAACATACCACGAACCATTCAGATTCTCCGAAAAATCAACACGACTGAAATAAATAATATCGATACAGACATGTTGCGGCGTGTATCAGACAACGTGGTGAAACGTGTGCAAATGTGTCTGGAAGTGGAGGGGATGTTCAGTACTTGAAGTGATGGTAAATCATTCTCCCATTAAATTCTCATTTGGACGTAAATAAGTTATTGTTTAGTTATTAAGTCGAACGATTGACCTATGGTATTTAAAAAGTTTGACTTCCCGCTGAAAAGCACTGTAAAAAAAGTAAAGAGTGAGAGTAAGAAGGGAAAGGTATTGAAGACGTAAAGGCACCGCGCGTTTGTGTACTTTTTAAATTAGTACTACACCACTGGATGCGACCCTTGGTACTGAAGTATCATCCGATCCGCGTGGGGCAGTGAGAATGAGAGCTGTCTTGTGGTCCTTATGCTTTCGGCGAGGAAGACTGGATTGATTCCTACAGTATTGTCATTTTTCTTGTAGGACTTCCGTCCACAGTGAGTAGAGTTTAGGTCCCAGCCACCTACAGCGAGATCGCCTTTTGGGCAGGACACAGAAACGGAAGGAATGAAAGCAAGTCTAGCGACTTTGACAGAACAGTTTGTAGTGAGATTAGAGTACAGTAGAAGGCGCCACCGTACATGTACGATATTGCACATAGAGGGGTGAGAGAATTTCCGGGGGGGCATAGGAAAAGATACCCATTTAACCAGTGGGTCCAGCCTGGGGGCCGTCATTTTAACGTGCTCGTCCGATGCACGGCGATTATTCAGCGATTGTTAGTAAATCACACCATCTCTGAGACCTTGCATCGATAGTCTGAACTGCTAACCACTAAGCCATCCGCGGCTCGGAAGACTGGATTGGAATAACTGTCCTCTTATATATAATTTATATATAATTCATGACTATTAAACTTGCGGTGTTAATCTATATAATAATTCTATAAGGTTTTTTGCTGTGAGTCCTATTTTGAGAGGTGGGCTGAACGTAAAGTATGGTTGAGGTGTCAATATAAAAGTCTTACCATGTAGAAAAATGAGATTGGGGCAACAGTTTGGGTTTTGTTGGCGGCAATGTTCTAATGTAAAGTCTATGGGAGAAGCGTGCGGTTGACATTCGATCGCCTGCGGTCGACTCACGCGCTGTTGAAGGGCATGAAGGGACTGAGATAGTCCGAAGTCTTCTCTTTTCTGAGCGAACCGTTGCACAAAGCAACGGTTCGCTCAGAAAAGGCATTCGTATCAAAATTCTTCTCATCGGAGCAGCGAACACTCTCGAAGACCTGATTGCGTTATGTCGTTGGACTGTGTGATGTATATATACAACTTAATATTCATTCGATCCAGTTTATTCACGTAGGTAAGGAGTTTCCCATTATGTAAAGCTGTAAATAAACATTCCGTTGACCATTGTTAGTGAAAATATTTAAAATGTACGTATTGAGTTGCGCCATCTATATCTTCATGTACTCATAGGGAGTTTTTACTGTAATTATGAGTCTAATCGTGTATCGACGGTTTGGTTTTATTGACGTATAATAATTTCTGTTGATGAAATAAAGACGGGAATTTTCCTTTGCATGTTATCAATTTACTGTTGTTATTTTCAAGTATCTGCAATTACGAAAATGTAAAGAATTTGTATAATTACAAAGGTATAAAAAATAATTTTAAAATAACAATGTGTAGTGTGAGTCCATGAGCGACAAAGTAACAAATCTTTCTCCCATTAAGCATCAAACGTAAAGAGAAATGTTCATAATAATGTTTCAAAATCTGGTGCGTTAAATTAACAAAAATGTAGTATTACGTGACGCTTTGAAGCTATATGATTTTCCTTTCTTTAATTTTACATTAGATGTAATCGTCTGTTCAAGATATGCCCGACACATACCCCCCCCTCCCCCCGCGTCCTGATCTTCGCCTTAAGTAAAGTGACCGTCGGGCTCAGCCCGTTGAGGATCAAAAGAATCACGTGGTGCGGGGCGGAAGCAGCAGGTGATGGATAGGCTCCATCAATTACCCACAATTCTCCTCTACTGATGATTGCGCCTCGACGTAGGCGTCATGTCCATCTGCAGATGAATTCTTGGTGGCTGTCGGTTTGGGTACAGGGAGGATTAGTGAAATGACAATTGCTTCGAAGGATCCCACGGACGTGGCTGCTGCCTGCCACTGAGCGATGACAATCACTCAGAGTGAAATCCTCCGAAGATTTTTCTCAATTTCTTTTCCTTTATTTTTAACCTCAAAGGAGCGGCGGCGAAGAGCCATTACTTTCCCGTTTTATTTTACTGGAGAACGAATTCAGCAGAACGCGCCATTTATTTCGAACACAAACGGTACGACTGTAGTGCTTATGGCTCTGCGTCACAAACTGTCTGCTCTCTTGTTCTTTGTTCATACGCAGATGGTATTCCATCTGTTACTAAGAGGGAAATTTTTGAATCCAGGACTTCAGCAGTGTGAATACTGATAGTTATATTTCCCGCTGTCGGGAAAATGTGACTTAGTGTTTTTTTCTCTTTGGGATTGCGATGTTTGGAGGACGGTACCTCAGATTGTGAGAATGGATTTTAATCTCTAGTAAGGAATAAATGTGTTTCTCCTTTCAGCTTCCAGCAGTAAGGCCTGTATCTCCTCATCTCCCATACGACACGCACGCACACACATCTTGCATTTGTGATAGAAAGTTTTCAGGCTGAAAGGATAGAGAATTGACACCGAAAATACCACCAGATTCTCGTGTGTAATGGGCACGTCAGCTTAACCAAAGGAATGTGTGATAATGTAAAACACAGTAATTAACGCGCATTTATTGTCATACTAAATCTTATCACCCAGTGATTACCATAAATACATATGTGCTCTTCGTACAGAAAGCAATCTAATGCAAAACCCATTTATTATATCGCGCTGTTTTAGTAGTGAAGAAATGCTTTCAAATACAGATGTACATCCCTTTCCTCCCTACTAGAAAACTAAATTAAGAAAATGCGTGCAAAGTAGTGTTCATAAAGAAATTTCACTAAAGCAGAAAACATCTTTTCACTTTAGGAAACGGTTATATGGTCGCAAAAAGAAATTACCCGTACATTAGAAAACACGTGCACCACGAAAAGCACGAAATGTATCTAAACTTTTGTAGTAGTGACCAGTAACATCGCCAGCAATTCAAAACTAGTGGAATTATTAGCAAGGGTAAGGGGCCAGTATAGTACGGGGGAGAGCAAACATTTTGAAGTGCTTGGCAGAAATTTTGCCAAGATATGTAGATTTTTACCCGATATGTCAATATTTATCTCCAGTAGAAAGATGTTTACAGATACATACGTCTATGACATTTATTTAGTGGTATGTTGTACTGGAAATGTGATATGAACCTCCATGACATTTAAAAAGCTACTATTTCTTAGCAAATTTACCTTACTTACGTCACTTTCTTAATCGCTTCTTTTAATAGTTGCCCTCACAAAGCTGTTTATTAATTTCAATTTGTAACCTGACAACGGATCCCCCTCTTCCTCAATATCTCTCTTTCACTCTCCCTCCCTCTCCCTCCGTCTCTCTCTCTCTCCCCTCCCCTCTCTCTCTCTCTCTCTCTTTCGCTCCCTCTGTCTCTGTCTCTCTTTCTCTCCCTCTCCCTTACCTCCCTCTCTCTCTCTTCCTCTGTCTCTCTCTTTCTTTCCATCTGTCTCTCTCTGTCTCTCTCTCTTTCTCTCCGTCCCTGTCTCTGTCTCCGTCCCTGTCTCTGTCTCCCTCCCTGTCTCTCTCTCCACCTCTCTCTCTCTCTCTCATTTTTTAAAATAATTACAAAAATGATGTTTTTCTACTATTTTCTTAGGCATTTCTGTGAATTCGAAAACTTCAAATTCGTTTATACAAGTTTCTTGACATCTTATATTGTTGAACTCCCTGTCTGTTCCAACTGCTTAGAAATTTGGAGTGGGGGAGGGGGGTAAATAAAAGTTATACCCTCCAAATTTTATTTTGGAAGGGTAGGGTCAGTGTGGGCCAGTCAGAAAAAATTCCTTCAACTATAAGTATAGATATGAACTTACGACCGTTAGTTGTAGAAATGTGTGTCGTGAAATCCATATTACATTCAAAACAGGTATACATTTTCATGTTATCATAACACCCAGTTTTTATCACTTGTGGCAGAACTGTGCTTACAGAAATCCCAAAGGTATGCTCAATATGTTCTGCAGAGTGCAAGATACGCGATGAAGACAGTGACTTTTCAAGCAAAGTTTTGGAATCAATGATATTAAATAGAATATCTTTTAAATTTGATGGTATCTGCATTAACAACCCAAGTGGAAAAGGTATTCCTTGGGAAAAACCTACAAGGCAATGATCATCTTTCTGACAGTTATAAAACTTTAAGGATGTTTGTTGTAGAATTTATTGGGTTTAAGGTTTCTTGATGACGTAAACTGCTTGTAGAACCAGTGACGAGCACTGCAATTTGACCTTCCTGTTGGGTTCCTGTATTCTTATGTAAATTTAGTTTATTATCGTTAAAAGTTTTTATATTTGAACTTCACATCTTCTATTCCGACCTTCCTGCTAGGTTAAACCTTCCTGTTGGGTTCCTGTATTCTTATGTTGGGTTCTTCCTGTATTATATAACCTTATGTTGGGTTCTTCCTGTATTATTTAACCTTATGTTGGGTTCTTCCTGTATTCATCATAATCATCATCATTGTCAACCATTATCAATCCACTGCTGGACGAAGGTCTCCCCAAGTTTCCTCCACAACGGTCTGTCTTGAGCCAGTCTCCTCCATGTCACTCCCGCATACTTTCGAATTTCATCCACCCATCTTCCATGTGGTCTTCTTCTGGGTCTTTTCCTGTCCCTTGGAATCCAATCTAAAATTTCAGTTGTCCATCGATGGTCTGTCCTTCTGGCAGTATGTCCAGCCCATTGCCATTTCAGGGATTTAACTCTAATCATGATGTCTTCCACTCTTGTCAATTTTCAAATCCACGAGTTCCTCTTCTTATCTCTCCTGGTTCCACCAAGCATGCACCTCTCCATGCTACTTTGAGTTGTCTGCAGTCTTTGTATATCTCTTTTAGCTAAGGTATACGTAAGCACTGGAAGGATGCATTGATCACCATACGTAAGCACCATACGTAAGCACTGGAAGGATGCATTGATCAAACACTTTTCTTTTAAGACATAAGGGCATATGGCTCTTGAAAATTATACTGTCTCTTCCAAAAGCTCTCCAGGCAAGTTTTGTACGCCGATTAATTTCTTCCTCAATGTGACCCTCACTTGATATCTGCTGTCCAAGATAAACGTACGTGTCTGTTATCTCCAGCTTTTCCCCATCAATCCATAAATCTTCATTGCTTGTAAAAGCATTGAACATCACTTTTGTCTTCTGAAAGTTCGTTTTTAATCCCACTTCTTTACTCTTGTCAGCAAGTTCCTGGATCATACTCTGCAGCTCTGATGGGGTAGTTGCAAAAATGACTATGTCATCAGCAAAACCAAGGTGGGTTAGATAATCTCCATTAATCTTTATCCCCTTTTTTCCTAGTTCAGTGATTGAAAGACATTTTCCAATGTGGCATTAAAGAGCTTCGTAGATATGGTGTCACCTTGTCTCAGTCCTTTTCCAATTTTTATGTGTTTTGTATCTTCAAACAGCCGAATCTTTGCACTTGCATTTTCATAGATGTTATTAAAAATATTAATGTACGCATCTTCAATACCACAGGATTTAAGGGTCATTGTAACTGCTAATGGTTTCACCATATCAAAGGCTTTTTCATAATCGATAAAAGCCATGCACAATGGAAGTTCATATTCCCTCGCTCTTTCAATTAGTTCTCTCAGTACGTGGATATGATCTATTGTACTGTAGCCACTCCTGAATCCAGCTTGTTCTCTCGGTTGAGCCATGTCCAGTGTCACTTTTAAGCGGTGTGAAAGAACTTTAGTGAAGATTTTATAAACCACTGATAGGAGGCTGATAGGTCTGTAGTTCCTGAGATCCTAAATGTCACCTTTTTTATGTAGCAAGATCATTGTAGCGTTGTTCCAATCCTCAGGAATCTTCCCTTCATTAAGGCATCGAGTGAAAACTTGGGCGAGTACTGTTTCGATTTCTCCACTTGCTTCTTGTATGATGTCTACAGTAATTCCATCTTCTCCTGGAGCTTTTCCCCGCTTCATGTTCTTGATTGCATTTGCAACTTCTGCTTGGAGGACTGGAAGAACTCTGGTACTGGTTCCTTTCATGATGTCTGGAGTACTTGCATCATCCCTTTCATATAATTTGGAGTAGAAATCTTTCACTCTTGTCAAAATTTCGCCTCTATTTCTTGTTACAGAACCATCTTCTTTTCTCAGTTTCATAATCTGTTTTCTTCCCTTACTGAGATGTCCCTTTGCTATCTTTAGGCTTTGGTTGTTTTCAATTGCTTTCCTTACTAGTTCACAGTTGAATTTCCTTACTTCTTCTTTGATACTTTTTCGTACTGTCTTGCATAGTTCTATATATTCAACTTTGGAAGTCACATCTTCTTTAGTTGTCCTCATCTCTCTTCTTTTTTGCATCAACATTTTGGTTTTTCCTGATAATTTGTTCACATGCAACTTGTTCTTAGACCCAGCTAATTTTGTTGCTGTTTCCATAAGAGCCTTGGTTACTTTTCTGTTAACTTCAGAAATATCCACTTCTTCCGATGTTAGGCCTTCTAAAACAGAGAACCTGTTCTTCAGTTCCAACTTGAAGGTATTATGGTGTTTTTTAAGGTTGGTTATGTCAATACATTTTGTTTGTCTTATGAGCTTGCTACGTTCGAGTTTAGTGTTGAGATGCATCTTACATCTCACCAATCTATGGTCACTACCTGTGTTGAACTTGTTTAGCACACTGCAGTCTTCTATGACGAATTTTTTGTTACACATAATAAAATCAATTTCACTTGTCGTTCCATTTGGATGTCTCCATGTCCATTTCCTGTGTGGCTTTTTCTGAAAAAAGGAGTTCAAGATGAAAAACCCTTCTGCCTCTGGAAACTCAACGAGAGTATTTCCACGCTGGTTTCTGTTGCCGTGACCGAATTTACCTACTGAAGTTTCATTCTGTTGCCGTTGCCCTATTTTTGCATTGAAATCTCCCATAATTATCTTCAAGTGCTGCTTACCGTTATTGTTTAGATGACGAATTTCCTCATAAAATTCTTCAATTTCTTCTTCAGGATGACTTGTGGTGGGTGCATAAGTTTGAATAATCTGAGCCTGGTATCTTCTCGAGAGTTGGATAACGAGTCGTGCAGCTCTGTCAAAGGAACTTTCAACTTCTACAACTTTATCCTTCAGTTTTTTGTTTATTATAAATCCAACACCACTAGTTCTGCCAGTGTCAGTCCCACGATAGTAGAAGAGATATCCACTTTTCAGTTCAATGAGATCTTCTCCTTTTCTCCATACCTCACTTAGCCCGACGATGTCCCACTTGATCCTTTGTAGTTCCTCTTCCAATTCAAGTAGCCTTGAATCAGAAGATAGGGAGCGTCCATTATACGTAGCCAAGGTCAGCATCAGATGGCAGCCTAGTCCCGTTCTCCGGGGATTCTGAGCACCCTCTGCCTTCATGTCGCACTGGCCGCTGCCTTGGCCAGGTACATTCCAGCTGCCGGAGACTGAGGGCCAAGATTTAAGTTGTGGAGTCATTTCGGAGGGGTTGGGCCATAACTCACCACGCTGGCCAAGCAGGTTGGTGAGTGTGGGATAGCATTTCCTCTAAACCCGATTGTATAGTTATACCGCTATTGGCGGTTGTCAGAGCCCCTTTAGTGGGAACAGGATGTACCACGAGAAGGCGAGGTTGACATTTGTCAAGGAGAGGCTGTGATGTTACGCATCACCTGACCTTACATTATTTAAAATTATGTTGGGTTCTTCCTGTGTTATTTAACCTTATAATGGGTTCTTGGGTTTTATTATTAACCTTATGTTCTTCATATTAAATTCTTCATATTATGTTCTTTTGTTCTTCATATTTATTATGTTCTTTTGTTCTTCATATTTATTATTAACCTTATGTTCTTCATATTATGTTCTTATGTTCTTCATATTTATTATTAACCATATGTTTTTCATATTATGTTCTTATGTTCTTCATATTTATTATTAACCTTATGTTCTTCATATTAAGTTCTTGATATTAAGTTCTTCATATTATGTTTTTCATGTTAAGTTCTTCATATTATGCTATTCATATTAAGTTCTTCATATTATGCTATTCATATTAAGTTCTTGATATTAAGTTCTTCATATTATGTTCTTCATGTTAAGTTCTTCATATTATACTATTCATATTAAGTTCTTCATATTATGCTATTCATATTAAGTTCTTCATATTATGTCGTTATGTTCTTCATATTATGTTCTTATGTTCTTCTTATTTATTATTAACCTTATGCTCTTCATATTTATTATTAACCTTATGCTCTTCATATTTTTTATTAACCTTATGTTCTTTATATTTATTATTATATTATATTTATGTACTTATCATATTTATATTATATTTATTATTATTATTATTTTATTTTATTTATTATATTACATTTATTTATAATATATAATAACTATTATATTATATTTTATTTATTATATTATATTTATTATTATTATTTTATTTTATTTATTATATTACATTTTATTTATAATATATAATAACTATTATGTTATATTTTATTTATTATATTACATTTTATTTTAAATATATAATAATTATTATATTATATTTTATTATATAATATACTATTAAATTTTATTTATAATTATTATATTTTATTTTATTAAATTTTACATCGTTTTTGAGGTATTTTATTTATTATATAAAAATATATTTATTACATTATATTTTATTTATATTTACTATTATTATCATATTTATATTTATGTTCTTCATATTTATGTTAATGTTCTTCATATTTATTAACTTTATGTTCTTCATATTTTATTATTAACCTTATGTTCTTCCTGTATTATTAACCATATGTTCTTCCTGTATTATTATCCTTATGCTATTCCTGTATTATTTTACCTTATGTTGGTTCCTGGGTTTTTTTATATAACCTTATGTTGGTTTTGGGTTTAATTATTTAATCTTATGTTGGTTTATGTTGGGTTTATTGTTATGTTTGGTTTTTCCTTATTATTTAACTTTCCTGTTGGGTTCCTGTATTCTTATGTAAATTTAGTTTATTATATTTAAAAGTTTTTATATTTGAACTCCACATCCTCCATTCCGATGAATTTAAGTTTGGCAACGCCAGACACAAGGTCAAATTGAAACTACGTAATAAATCTCGGGAGATAAGAGCTCAAGTGCTCAGTGATATAGATGTTTCTTCTTCCGACTTTTCCGTGTTATAAAAAAGGTGAGACTGCTTTCATGGTTTGATGATACTTAAGCAATGTCCTGTGTATAAAGTTGATTTGTGGAAAGAGCGAGCTACATCAGTATGACGCAAAGATCGTTATATCATCATCATCATCATTGTCAACCATTATCAATCCACTGCTGGACGAAGGTCTCCCCAAGTTTCCTCCACAACGGTCTGTCTTGTGCCAGTCTCCTCCATGTCACCCCTGCATACTTTCGAATTTCATCCACCCATCTCCCATGTGGTCTTCTTCTGGGTCTTTTCCTGTCCCTTGGAATCCAATCTAAAATTTCAGCTGTCCATCGATGATCTGTCCTTCTGGCAGTATGTCCAGCCCATTGCCATTTCAGGGATTTAACTCTGATCATGATGTCTTCCACTCTTGTCATTTTTCGGATCCACGAGTTCCTCTTCTTATCTCTCCTGGTTACACCAAGCATGCACCTCTCCATGCTTCTTTGAGTTGTCTGCAGCCTTTGTATGTCTCTTTTAGTTAAGGTCCACGTCTCCGCACCATACGTAAGCACTGGAAGGATGCATTGATCAAACACTTTTCTTTTAAGACATAATGGCATATTGCTCTTGAAAATTATGCTGTTTCTTCCAAAAGCTCTCCAGGCAAGTTTTGTACGCCGATTAATTTCTTCATCAATGTGACCCTCACTTGATATCTGCTGTCCAAGATAAACGTACGTGTCTGTTATCTCCTATTCAGCGTAAATTAGATGCTGGATTGAGAACAATTATTGATAGCGATTATTTGGATTTCTGTCGTGCTGAAAGACTGCTGATTAAACAAGTTGAAACTGTAAGCTATACTGATTAATTTACGATCCCTAGCATTTCATTCCAAAAGAGTTTGATTGTACCTAATTAAGTTTTCAGCTGTCATTACAGAGAGTCATCTGGAAAAAATTCTTCAAGTTAAGTGACACCTCAAGTTTCTAGTAAAGTATTTAAATGGAACTTAAGTTAACATAATAGAGTTAAAAATGTCTTCAAATACATATTCAATAAAAACATTATACAGTAAATACCTACGTTTTAACTCGTTGCTCGTAGAAGCTGCAAACTTAATTAAGTATTTGCGAAGTCTCTAACTAAGCACTTTTAAGTAAACGGTCTAGAGAAAATGATCAACACATTCAGTACTTACAACTTCAACGTGTAAGCAAGCTTTAAGATGAAAATCTGAAAGCTTGCTTACAGCTTTTAGATGACTCGCTATAACAAAGCGTAATCGACGTATATCGTGTCTACCATGAGACGCCACCATTTTGAAAGTCTATTATTTTTCCATTTCAGGTTTTAGAGCTGTGATTCTGGATGGAAAGGAAGTAGAGACTCACAAAATTTACGTGGAAAAGTTGTAATGCGCAGCAGAGCCGCAGTGGCGCTACAGTAAATCATTTTCTAAAATGGCGACCCCAAGCTCGCTTTCACAGGTGTCTGGTGGTACGCGAAACGAAATCGTCACTCAAGTGCAACGGAACTTCGGCCGTTTCTTCAATAAGGACTCTCGGACACTTAAGACTACCAAGAATTGGTGTGATCAGTTTTTGGCTGTGGTAAAAGGACACGCTGTCGGAAATTCCGGCTTCTCCAAAGAGGCTGTATAGAGAATGTGCGGAGTTCATTCGAAAGAAGATCCCGGAATTCAGTCAGACAAGCAGCGAGAGAATTTGGAATAAAACGGTCGTCGGTTCATCGAGTTCGTCACCATCGGTTACGCTTGCACGCGTATAACGTACAGATTTTGTAGGAAATCAAACCTGACGACCAGCCGAAGCGAGAACCATTTGCAATCGCTATGCTGGATAGCATTGCTGATGACGAAAACTTTATCGCACATAAGTTTTTCAGATGAGGAAACCGTTCACATTTCGAGAAAAGTGAATCGGCATAATGTTCTAATTTGGGGATCGGAAAATCCGTATGTAGTCGAAAAACACATGCGCGACAATCCGAAAGTTAATGTGTGGTGTGCTCTTCTGCACAGTCAGAATGTTGGGCCGTTTTTCTTCACTGAAAACACAGTCAATGGCGTGGTATTCCCAGATCTGTTTCAGATCTTTGCTGCACCACAGATAGCAGCCATTCAGCTAGCCATAATTTTCCAGCAAGATGGAGCCCCATCCCATTTGAGCTGTGATGTCGGAGATTTCCTGAATGACTCATTCCCAAACCGTTGGATACGCTGTGACTGTCCGATTCCCTGGAATCTGCGTTCTCCCGTTATATTTCTTCTTTTTCGTGGTTCGTCAAAAGCAAAGGAAGGTTACTAGCTTAATGGATTTGAAATAGCGAATAACAGATGCCCTACTCTCTGTCACTAAAAACATGTCGAAAAACACATAACAGAGTAAAATGGAGTACAGACTAAACATTCTTCGTGCTGCCAAAGGTACTCATGTGAAGGTGCACTGCACTGAAAACTTCGTGAGTATCACATCATTTTCATGTTTAGTAATGGTTGTTTACATATTTTCCTTCAACGTGTATGTTCTTAAAATGTTGGAATCTTATTTTGGGCATCCTGAAAGTAATGCCTCGTCCCTCATAAGTTTTTTATTTGTAGCAGGAAAAATGTGAAACTTGGTGGCAAATTACTTAACCATATTGTTAGTAATGCTATCCTATATTGTTAACAATGCTAGCCTGGTTAGGTTTCTTGGGTCACTTTTTTATACATTTCCGCCATCTTTGAACCCATTGGTAAAATCCATTTTAGAAAAAATCCTGAGGCTGTCGTTTTACCCATGAGTTCAGAGACAGTTTAACCTCTGTCACATCGTCGAAACGTTCCCAACGAAAGGTGTTTTTCAAAGGGGCAAACAGGAAAATCTGAGGGAGAAATATCAAGACGGTAGGGGAGTTGGGGAATCACCGGCCATCCCATTTTGGCAATAACCTGTGAAGTCTTCATTGAGGTGTGGGGACGTGCGTTATCATGGTGTAAAACAACACGATGAAGTGGAATGTCACGTCTTGTCTTTCTGATAGCTTCCTTTAGCTTTTCAATGTCTGCACATAGTAAGCACTGTTTATTTTTGCACCCCGTTCAAGGAAATCAGTCAAAATGACACCACGTTTGTCCCAGAAAATTATCACCATCACTTTCCCTGTGGAACAAGTTGTTTTCACCTTTTGCTACTGAGGTGAAGATGTGCGGTGCCATTGAATTGACGCATGTTTTGTTTCTGGGTCATGAATGAACACCCAGGTTTCATCCCCTGTCACAACATTAGAGAAAAACACCTCTCCCACCCTCTCATAACAGTACAAGAGGTTCCAGCACATGTCCACCCTTTGCTCACATTGTTTACTGGTTAGGTTTCTTGGGATCTGCTTTGAACAAATTGTTCTGTAGCCCAGATCCCTAATTAATGTTTCCATAGCACTATGACCACAATAGATTACATCACACAACTCCTGGATGGTGAAACGACGATCAGCTGTGATTAGGTCTTTCACTCGTTGCCTGTCGGCATCTGTCACTGCAGTTGCGGGTCTTTCACTACGTTGTTTGTCCGAAACCGAACTTTTCTCCGTTTCGAAACCTCTTCATCCCTCTTCGGACATTACCGATATCGACTGGTGCAGCTGCATACAATGCCAGTCGTCTTCTCTGGACTTCTGGAGCCTCACATCCCTCTTTTTCCAAGAATTCACTTACGGCTGTCTGCGTTTCTCTGCCATTCATGATCTTTATTCCGATTCTGAAAAAAATTGTTCCCTCATTGGTAACATATCATAGTGCATGTCAGTGTAGTTTTATTAAAATCCCTTCAAAATTCCAAAAGTTATTAAGGAGGAGGTATTACTTTCAGGATGCCCTTAGTATATCTGCTCGTACAATACTTATCACGCTTATTTTGCTCTTCACCTAACGCATAGCAGATCGCACACTGAAATTCGAGCATAGCACATTGATCACTCTTTAAAAAGGCATTTACACTACGATTCATTTACTTTTGACCCACTGTCAGGTTGCCAACTTTGTACACTCGTCGGAATAAATAACATGTCGTTAAGTCAGAAAACGTTTATTGAGAAGTAACTAAATTTACATAAGAATAGAGAAATTCAAAATGTAAGGTTAAATTAGACGTATAAGTCACACAGTTCAGGCCTCGCATTGTGATGAGAATTATTTTAAATAGCACTAATAGGTGAAAAGATATGGTGCCCACACACGAACGGAGCCAGTGCTAAAATACGGATGTTCTTTTATTTCAAGAGATGCTAAATAGAAGTGCCCCAGTTTTGAGGTTTAACGACTTCCATTAGCATCTAAAGAATGCCCGCTCCCAATTTATGGACACTGGCACCAGAGAGGGGACGGCACCAGATGCTTTAGAGAAAAGAGTGTCTTTCGGGCGAAGCCTGTCTGCAGGATTAGCCAGAAGCCAAAAATTCGGCTATCGGTACAGCTTGTCGGGCACCTGAGGCCGAGTTAAACATCATTAGGTTTCAATAACATGCAATTAGAAGGAATTAAACTAAACCTTTTACTTGATAAAGCTGGAGTGCAAATCTATAATAAAGTTCTTAAAATTTCACAAAATATTTCATATATCAGCCATATTTAATTGATGAGAAATGTTGAGAAGTCATCTGCTTAAAGAGATAGCTACACTCTGATGTAACTTACTGTTTATTGAAGAAACGTATTTTACAAGCAGCAATAAAATAATGATATTTTTTATGTCTTCTATCTTTCTGAAGGCAGTTCCTTTTCATTTTACCCAGTCAAGTAGTCTAAAAGTTCAGAGCATTCATCTTAATCACAGAAGTTTACCTCTGAGCCAGTTGTAATGTCGTTAACGTAAGGAAACGGAAAAGACTGCTTTCTATTGTCATGACTCTTTAACAAAGGAATCTCTGTTCCAATTTATACGAGTGAAGTCTTTAAAAGACGATTTCTCCAGCAAACAAGTGACACATAATTTATTTACTAAAAGGAAAAGGTAACTTAAATGAAAGGGAGAAACAACCACGCATGGATAACTACTTTGGGAAACAAATGATCAGAATACGGAATCTCAGCACCACAGCACTCTATTGATATTGTTGTAACAATATGAAGTATATTACATTTTCTCAAACATTAATTGTAAGGAAGCCGATGCCGATTTATGAATACACCACAGCAAAAGAACTTATGTCGAATCATTAATTATAAGTTTCTGAAACAAAACATGCGTTTTATGTATAACAAATCTCTTAGGTAAAGATCTTGATTCATTTTCCCTTTCAAAGAGGTTCATACTCAGATAATTTCGGAATCAGCGCACGTTTCACTTTCCGGTAAGTAAAACAGAGCAATTACGGAAGGACACTTAAAATGTTTGAAATTATACTTCTAAATGAATGCACACATGCTTGTATATTCTGATGCTTAATTGGACAAATGAGCAAAGACCGAACTCCTCTCTTACTCAAAATTGTTACTCAGCTGCGTTTTATTTTAAGTAAATCAGTTACTCAGCATTTAGCTGAGGAAGATGAGACACCCGTATTGCAGGCGGAATGCAATTTTATTCAAATATTTGTTTACGGTAAGGATCAAGCTTCGCGGTGTTTTAATGCAAAGTTACATTAACACGTGGGTGATTGTTACTATGGCTGCATCAGGAATAAGATAACCTGCGATCATTGCTATCCTTTGGAATGCTCAGAATTCATTTATTAAGCATTTAAATGGGAAGCCAGGAGAATTCCGCGGAAAATCGGAGTCAGAGGTTATTTCGACAGAAGTTAGGTAAAGGGCTATTATTGCAACATCTTAAACAAGACCCCGTACTCATTAACCCTTTAGCAAACCGGCTGGAGCAAATTAACTCGGAGTTAGCAAAAGGGGTTGAAACAAACTTGGGCGAATGTTTTTGCTCGCTAGATAGTGTACCTACGCACCAAAAAGAGTTGTTTTAGTTTTATTATTCAAAGAAATCATTTAGAGCAGCGGTTCTCAAAGTGTGCTCCACGGAGCCCGGAGGCTCCGCAAAGGCTCAGCCACGTTTTCCGTAAAAACTCCCTCGTGACACCGTCATGTTCGACAACGAGAATACACTGGAAAAATCACGTACTTCCTCAATTTCCTTATGCAATTAATGCATTGGATTGGTGCATAAGTTCATGCCGTTTTAATTCGCTAGTATTTGCCAGGTCAGTAGTGACGGTGCAAATGGCCAGTTGTATATCAAAATGTAGCCAGTAATATCGTGTATCTAACTCATATTGCATTCTGTGATTGTGGCTAATGGTTTTTTGCCTTTCAGGTCCGGAAGTATGGAGTGTCAAGTAGAGAGGAATGAACATTTCCGACATCTGCTCCTCTACGAGTTTAGCAAGTGATTCACAGCCGCGAGGCCGCTCGACAAATTTGTACTGTGTATGGGGAGGATGCTATTGCTCCAAGGACAGTCCGCAGATGGTTTGAGCGGTTCCGAGTTGGCATTTTGACCTCAACGACTCTCCACGCTCAGGTCGTCCATCTCACTTTCAAGTTAGTCCGGTCGGTAGAGAACTCACCTCCCACGCTTACAGTCCTGGTTCGTATCCACCCAGATCCAAACAGGAGTTTTTCCGGTCTGTTGAGAACATTTCCACAGTGCAGTGCTATAATTCACAAGTTTTGTAAGGGGAGGAAAAAAGTTGTTGCTTTAGGAAACTGCGGTTATCCTTTATTTTTATTTTTTATGTCTGCTACTGGGAAATTAGCGGACGAGATTCGGCAAGCCATCAGTTACGTCACGTGGCTGCCGGCTGGCACTACCGGCAAACTAGTGGACCACATTAGGCTAGCCATAATTTCTGGCATGTGCTTGCAGGGCCGCTGAAGGGCCACTTGTGGCAGCTACTGCCTCTGATGGATAACTGATGGCCCTGTTGTGGCATATGACAAGTGATGGGGTGCCAACTGTTGGCCGCCCGGACATTTTATTGACGGTTTGGCAGCGGCAACATAGCGATGGGCCATTGCTGCCCCAGCAAGACATTTTTGCTGGGTAGTCTTTCTAACACAACAAATTCTTACTAAACCCATTGTAGCTGGTAGGTAACTATCGAAAACAACACTGTAAAAACAGCAAGACAGGGTTTTTCTATTTTGTGGGCTAACAATGTGACATAATTTTGTGTTTCACAAAAAAAAAAAAAAAAAAAAAAAAAATGGAAGAAAGAAACTGCTTTGTCGACTTCCATGTGAAGTGAAAATTATTCTAATGAACATTTTCTTATATTCATAGATAAGAGATCAAAAAAAAATTATTTTTGAAAAGAACGATGTGGTTTCATGTTCATGAAGGAAACAAAATAAAGAAAAAGAAATCAAATATGTATCTTTTGTATCCCAATATTGTTTGCAAACAACATTTTGTATTTGAGAAATAAAATATTATAAAATGTTTTAGTGTTTTTGTCTATTTATTACAAGCCCAAAACACCACAAAAACCCGAGAACAATGGGTTCAATGCAAAAATAAAATTTGGGGCTGGAAAGGGTTAAATAGGCTCTGATATTTGGTGAAAAGACCCTGAATGTTGTAGTTGTGGCTTAAATAACAGCAAAAAAGTGTAATTTAATAAAAAAAAATCACAAAATTTTTAAGTTGCAGTACGCACGTTATCTGAATCCTTTCCGAAACGAACAAATATGTGAAAGCTGATTTTTATAAAATCTAAGAATCCAGCAAAAATAAAAAAAAATAAAACGCAATTACATCTCTTAGGGAAAACTGTGTAGACTGTAGAAAAAGCAGTGTGATGGGGGTCATTCTGAGTAAATGGAAACGGTGATTAAATGTCAACCGGACTTCTGCAATCTATAAAACACCCACAAAGGGAAATAGTTACTTCTCTTACTTTTGACTAAAAATCGTTTTACGAAAGGTAACAAATTGCGCACAAAAAGTTTCTTATAGGCGAAGATACAAGTGGCAAAATATTTTTAAGATCCTACAATTAGAAGAGATATCCAGGCAATCGTGATATAACATGACCTCCTCCCCCAAGAAAAAACTGAACGTTATTTGAAGAAGGAAATCAGCGCAAATACTCTTTACGATGAAAAGTATTCTATAACAACAACAAAAAAAATTTTTTTTTTCTAAGTCTTTTTATAATCGAATAAACCCTGACCGAGAAAGAAATTTTTGAATCTGGTTTTTAGACGAGCAGACATTGTTGCACATATCCTGTTAACGGAAACGTCAACTATAATTTCAGACTTTTCCTAATGCTCTCTGTTTAAAAAGGTCTTGTCCTCTAGTGGCAGACTTGTGCGTTAGGAAAAGTCTGAAATTACAGGCAAAACATTCCGTATCAGAAACGCTGTCCGGCAGTGAAAGCGTTTTTCAAGTCGTATTGTGAGGAGCAGAGTTATCTAGAAAAAACAAAATATATATCTACACTCCTGGCGGTAAAATGTGTGCCTAATTTTAACTAGAAAATATGCGTAAAATATTTTTCGTTGACAAACCTTACCTTAACCTTAACTTTTCCAATCGAATTTTCGGAAATCAGGTATTGTTGCAAATACATCAGAAATATAAATATACGCTTAAAAAAGTCCTAGTGCCAAAGCAGTCTTTCATCAAAAAATAGAAATTATAGGCAAACCGTTCCTCAGCAGTCCATCCGATGCAAGTAAAGAGTATGTACTACTTGAAAAAGAAATTCTATTCGAAACAGTCCAATGGTGGCAGTGATGTTTTTTACTGGGCACATTATGTTACCGTGCACATGCTAAAATTTTTTTTATTGAGTCACTATCAAATTTTAATGTTGCAGAGATTATGTGTGAAAAGCAATGAGCTTCAGAAAATAGAATGGTTTAAAAAACAATCACTTTGAGCGATGAAAACATTGCCCACTGCGCGCAATTAGCGTTTGGTTTGTTTCGTAATCATAAAATGTAAGATGGCAAACAACTGCAAATCGATACAATTTTGTTTTGTTCTAAAAATAGAGAATGCACAGTTTTCGGAGAACTAATATATGATGAAACTTCCGGGGATAAATCCATTTCGAATTCTGAGATACTGTTTTTAAGTAAAAGGAAACCATAACTCTTCTCAGTCTGAATAGTCAGAGTGCATTGCTCAAAATTACTTGTTTAGTGGGGGACTCGGTTGTCAGAGACTAGCTATCATTGCCATAACATAAATACTGAATGCTATCAAACTTTCGGGAATGAGTCTAGATTGCTGGCTGGTCTTCTGACGCACATTAAACTAATATCGTGCTGGGAGTTATCCATTTGTCTTCCTGTCTGTGGTCATGATATTTCTGTGCTGCGAACTACATTGGGCAATCTATTTTTTTTATTAGATAGAGACCAATTGTTTCCTTTCCCCTGAACATTATATCTTGATATCGAGCGTAGTGTACGAAATTGTATATTTGTCACGAGATCTCTGTTTAAGAAGGGCGATCAAGTGAAACTGTTGTATTGAATAGACTCATATTTTCTATATGTTTTTAACCTTTTCCTAATGCATGTATTTTTTCGTTCGGTAACATAAGCAGGATTTTTGTTTCTCTAAAAAGCAAACTATAAATATTCTGGATTATAATGAACTTTCTTAAAAATGAACTGCACTTTCTAAATTCCTTCAGGCGTAGAGTTGTTTCCGCTAGCTGTAATAATTTCTATATTTTTCCTTTCTGTACATTATTTGTTTTTCGTGAGGGACAAAGCAAATAATGAACAAATTATTTTCAAATCAAAACATCCATCTGCTTTGATGTGAATAGTGATTAAGATTTCCAGGTATCTCTCAGGATTCGTTGACAAAAAGCTTATTGAAGAGATATGAGCATCAGGAAGAGTAATTAAGTACTTTTCCTTTGATTTGTGTTGTTTGCTAAGCATTAATGAAAACACTGCCTCCGAAAATATTTTTTGTTTAAAAAAGAAAAGATTTTTCAAGTTTTTTCAGCTTCCAGAAATTTATTTCCGAGTAATTGAGAATAACTACAATGGAGAAATAAAGTGGAAAAATCATTAACATAAAAGGAAGACGATCCTTTTATTTAATATAAAAAGCTGTTCTCTTTTGAAATGAGTAGAGAAACTGTTCTCCTTTTAAATAAATAGATAACCTGTCGTCTATATAAACATAAGGAAAAGCTTTTTTTTATTATGCATACTGATTTTGTGCAGAATATGCTTCTTTAGTTTAGACCAGCTATTTTCCCGTGAATATTGAATGTGGTATGTTTTAAAAAGTGGAAGTATTTTTTCAGTCAGAAATGTTCTTATTATATCCTAGATGTGTAAGCAGTTTTTTTTTGTTTTCTGTCTGTCTTCAAGTTTTGCATGTGTACTTACATGCCAAACACTACATAATGTATAAACCATGACGGAGAGAGCTCAGTAACTTTTATCCAGAAATTCTATTACACCGTTCTTGATGATACATGCATCACATCCTATGCGATGCATGTAATGAATCCCCGACGAAAGACACAGTAGTTAGTAGAGGACATTGGTGTTTCTCTTCTTCAGGTGACGTCATAAGACCCTTTTATGAGACTGCGAAGGAGATAATTGTTTGCACATGTGACGCAACCTTAGGTCAACCTTCGCAAATGACTCTTCGCTTGGTGTCAAGAAAGCACTGGACCTAGCGGAAAAATCCTCTCAGACTTCTTTCTCTCTTGTTTTATTCCTTTTGCTTCCACTTTTCTTTTTCCTCAGTGCCTTGTCCTCTGCAGACTCATACACATACACACACGCAAGCATGCTATCTTTCCCGACCACGTGACTTTCTTGCTATTGTCCGCGTAATTTATGGCGCTAATGCTGCGACACACTTGGAGCTCCATCACCTCTTTTTGATGAGAAGCCTGAGAGTAGGGATGCTCGTCGTTAACGCCTCCTTCATGCACTCCAGGAAGCCAGGAAAAAGAAAATAACTCTCTCCAATCCCAGACAACTGCTCCTATTTCTCCTCTTTTTTCCCCCGGTGATAGTTATGTCGCGGATCAATGAAATTCCTTTTCGGCCCTATGCTTGTACAAGTATGTAATATTTCTCACTACATCCCACATATTATTGTAAAATACAAGTTGGGGGCAAATACTCAGGAGAGATAGAGAATGCATCTGTAATATCGAGAGAATATTCTTTTATATGTCATCTGTAACACATCTCATGAAGAAATACATATGTAACACAAGGAATCCAGGATCTTTGGCGAACTTTATGCTACAGAAGTCATTTGAAAATAAATTTCAGAAACTCGGCATTTCGAAATATGTCCAGTAACTTGAAAAACTCAATTGCTTATTTGCATTCTGTAACGTAAAGGTACTTTTTATTGGTATTGCCTCACATTGAAGGCCACGGAATAACATCAAATATAAAATAGAAAGGGTACAGTGATTTTGAAATACCAGTGTCTTCGTTTAACGTGCTTAGAACTGTATTTTTAAACGGGACTGCATCTGTGGTTTTGAGACACTTACAATGACACAAGTTCAGTAGCGTAACAAGCACAACGTGTGACCCCGCAAGATTTACGTCAGCACCCGTAAGCACAGTAATTTCCCCAATATTTCGAACACGAGAAGGATGCATTTTTTGCGGTGTGTGTGGTGTTTGGGGGGAGGGGGAAGGGTTAGGAAGTCAGGGAGAGTGCCTGTAAAAGTAATGGTAGTACCTAGAGCCCTGTAGTTTTAACTTTTTAAGTAACAGATTTGACAATACGTGTAATTGTTTGTCCAAAACTAAAATAAGGCACTTGAAGAAATCACCCTCTTATACATGGCAGATCTGCGGCTGATGTGAATAAATGTTGACACTTGCCGTGCACGTAATCCTAGGTAACTAACAGTTTTCACACATTCTCCACGGGGAATTCCACTGTGGCTTCGCGCTTTTCTTCAGCAGCGCAGAGAGAGGGCGATTGGAGAACGATCGCATTATTTACAACCCATTGCATAACAATCGTATTACAACGTGGTCAAAGAACCGAACACTTTCACTCTGTAGGGCATTCAGTGTGTTAAAAACGAAATTAGGCATTTATTTAGGCAAAGCTAAATATATTTTAAAGAAAAATATGAATCCTAACGTTACTGCATGAGATTGCACAATACAGAAAACTATAACCCACACTCAAAAATGTTCATTCCATCCCCTGGAATTATGGGAATTAAACAGAAACCTAATTGTCAGGTATTTACCAAGCTTTATTTAACGAAACTGTAGTTACCGGCAGTCTCTATCCTTTCGTGTGCGAACAGCATAAGCTGAAAACAAGATTCTCATTGTGGAAGATCCATGGTGCCACGTTTGGTTTTCACCTTGAAATAACTTTGTCTTCATCTCTTTTTTTGGGGGGTGGGGGTGTTAGCCTTCAAGTGATAAACTATTTTTCATCAGATCAGACACACCAAGCATGCACCTCTCCATGCTACTTTGAGTTGTCTGCAGCATTTGTATGTCTCTTTTAGTTAAGGTCTACGTCTCTGCACCATACGTAAGCACTGGAAGGATGCATTGATCAAAAAATTTTCTTTTCAGACATAATGGCATATTGCTCTTGAAAATTATGCTGTTTCTCCCAAAAGCTGTCCTGGAAAGTTTTATACGTCGATTAATTTCTTCATCAATGTGGCCCTTACTTGATACCTGCTGTCCAAGATAAACGTACGTGTCTGTTATCTCCAGCTTTTCTCCATCAATCGATAAATCTTCATTTCTTGTAAAAGCATTGTACATCCCTTTTGTCTTCTGAAAGTTCATTTTCAATCCCACTTCTTTACTCTTGTCAGAAAGTTCCTGAATCCTACTCTGCAGCTCTGATGGGGTAGTTGCAAAAATGACTACGTCATCAGCAAAACGAAGGTGAGTTAGATAATCTCCATTAATCTTTATCCCTTTGTTTTCCCAGTTCAGTGATTGAAAGACATTTTCCAATGTGGCATTAAAGAGCTTGGGAGGTACGGTGTCACCTCGTCTCACTCCCTTTCCAAATTTTATGTGTGCTGTATTCTCAAACAGCCGAATCTTTGCACTTGCATTTTCATAGATGTTATTAATAATATTAATGTATGCGACTTCAACACTGCAGGATTTCAAAGCCTTTTTAACTGCTGATTGTTTCACTGAATCAAAGGCCTTTTCATAATCGATAAAAGCCATGCACAATGGAAGTTCATATTCCCTCGCTCTTTCAAATAATTCTCTCAGTACGTAGATATGATCTATAGTGCTGTAGCCACTCCTGAATCCAGCTTGTTCTCTCGGTTGAGCCATGTCCAGTGTTACCTTCAAGCGGTGTGAAAGAACTTTAGTGAAGATTTTATAAACCACTGATAGGTCTGTAGTTCCTGAGATCCTCAATGTCACCTTTTTTATGTAGCAGGATCATTGTAGCGTTTTTCCAATCCTCAGGAATCTTCCCTTGATTAAGGCATCGAGTGAAAATTTGGGCGAATACTGTTTCAATTTCTCCACCCTCTTCTTGTATGATGTCTACAGTAATTACATCTTCTCCTGGAGCTTTTGCCCGCTTCATGTTCTTGATTGCATGTGCAATTTCTGCTGGGATGACTGGAAGAACTCTGGTACTGGTACCTTTCATGATGTCTGGAGTACATTTATCATCCATTTCATATAATTTGGTGTAGAAATCATTCACTCTTGTCAAAATTTCGCCTTTATTTCTCGTTACAGAACCATCTTCTTTTCTTAGTGTCATAATCTGTTTTCTTCCCTTACTGAGATGTCCGTTTGCTATCTTTAGGCTTTGGTTGTTTTCAATTGCTTTCCTCACTAGTTCACAGGTGAATATGATGCGGTAATTTCTATTAATGAGATTAATCACACCGTCAGCTTTTACGATTGCTGAAACAGAGGTTCGCTTACCGTGGCCTTGCTCTTTCCTAATGATAGATCGTCTCTTGCTTTGTCAGTTTCACCGGCTTTGTCTAACATTTTAGTTTACTGCTATCGAAGGTGAAATCCTCGTGTTTCTCATGTTTGTAAATATTCCAAATGTTTTGCATCTCAGCTGATAATAACTCCAGAACAATTATCTGTTTATGACACTTTGTTCATAGGCACGATTTTGAAATGTGCTTACGTACCTCACAGAGAAAAAAGCTCACTTTATGTTCAAGACAGAACAGTTCAAAAATATTCTACTCCACATTTCATCTCCTGCGGCAAATTTTTCCAAAAAAAAAATTTATATGCAGTACTTTTAGGAGTAGTTTTGTATTTTGGAATTTTATTGCGAAAGTTTTATCATCTATTTTTGCGTTTTTTATGAATTAATAATAAAGGCATTCGGACGTAAAAAAGCACTTACTTATCAGTATTAAAACAATTCATTTATTTTTTGTTACCTACTGCTGCGTTTTTATGAACTAATGATTAAAGTTCTAAACATTCCTACAGAAAAATGAACGAATTTATCAGTATTAAAACAATTTATTTATTTTCTTAAGATCTTATAAACGACCTTACGAAATATGTTTGGAACACATGCAATTTCTAAAAGACCACTTACCCTGTAGAAAGTAAAAAGTCATTTAGAATACGCACGGTAATGTGTCTTGTAGAAATGTTATTGGCACTTGTTTTTGTATTTTTGTTTTTGTAATCAGAGAATAGAAAATTTGAACACCTTCGTGGGACAACAACTTGATTCTCCATTCGTTGTCACAGTAAGCTATCATTTGCTTTATGTAAACAAACAAAAAACAATATACACTATATTGACAAAAGTCACCGGACACCTAGAAGAGAAACACAACATAGCATTTATTGACATACGCTGTCGGTCTACCTTTGGCCTTAATGCATGCACTGACCCTCCGACACATACTTTCGACAAAGTTTTGGAACACAGCGATAAGTATGACTTTCCGTCCAGTACATAATGCTGCCGCTAACTGTTGCTTAGTAGTTGGCCTTGGTTCCAAACTTCCTATGCGGCGCTCTAATTCATCTCATTGGTGCTCTATGGTATTAAGATCAGGGCTCTGTGCTGGCCAGTCCACATACGATACGCAATTATCGTCAAACCACGCCGTAACAGTCCTTGCTGCATTATCCTGCTGGTACCAACAAGGCTCGGTTCCATAGTATTGCCACAGAGTTGGTAAGGTATAATTGTCCAGAACACCGAGGTAGACGTGCTGGTTAACAGATTTGTCCAAGTTAACCAATGGGCCGGGATCGTAGCATGAAAAACACCCCCACATGAGTAGACTGCCAACTCCAAACTTGACCGTAGGAACAGTGCACTGTGGTAAATAACGTTACCTCGGCTACCCCATATCCACACACGGACATCAGACTGATGGATCGTGTATCTGGATTCATCAGTCCATGTGACGCGTTTCCATTGATCTACGGTCCACGATAAATGTTCTTTACACCATGCTAAACAACAAGTAGCATTCCGAATGGATATGAAAGACTTATGAGCAACCGCATAGCCATGGTAACCCATGGAATGGAGTTCTCTGCGAATGGTACATGTACATACCAAGGTTCCAGCATTTTTACTCACCTGTACACTGAGGTCTTGTGCAGTACTCCGTCGATTAGCTGTAACGACTCTCCTAAGGCTTCGACGTTCTCTATCACTGATTTTCTTTGGTCTGCCGGTACGTTTTGCTGCTTCAGGCACGCCATGTGTCTTCCACTTATTCAGTACTTCCAAAATAGTTGACTTGGGTATGTTTAAACGCCCCTCGGTTTCTCTTATGGACAACCCACTAATATAACACCGGACAATATACATATATATATATAGAGAGAGAGAGAAAGAGAGAGAGAGAGAGAGTGAGAGAGAGAGAGAGTTATAAAACAACGACAAAGGAAAATCGAACAAAAAAGTTTTTTTGTGAAGACAAGAACGTAGAAAAATAAAAATAAAATAAAAATGAAATTGAAAAAAACCAGGTTGCCTTCATCAGGAGAGCAACAACCCGGGGGTTAGCTGATATCAGAAAAGCCACTCCCCCGGGTTGTTGCTCTCCTGATGAAGGCAACCTGGTTTTTTCAATTTCATTTTTATTTTATTTTTATTTTTCTACGTTCTTGTCTTCACAAAAAACATTTTTGTTCGATTTTCCTTTGTCGTTGTTTCACAACTCATATTTTTCTCTAATTCCTTCAGTCTGCTGCATATTGCGCAACCGAGATATTAGCTTCGCAATTTTGTATTTTCGTTTCATTATAATTCAGTTATAAATATTTGGACTTCAGTTACAGTCATACAATTTTCTCGTGTTATTAAATATTTGTTATATATATATATATATCATCATCATCATCATATATATATATATATATACATATGACTTTTGTCAATATAGCGTGTATATATACATATACACATATAACTAAACATTTCTACTCGCCCCGCGCTGTCTTTAATCCGTATTTTTAGAGGAATACAAGGTGATAAGAAATACAGTCTTTTACTTTCCTGAAAGCAGAAGATGAAACTTGCTTATTATTTTACAAATTTGTATGTGATACTGTGCATCAACGGTGCGAAAGTTCTGATGTCATGTGTGTAGAATAACGCTTACAAATCACTTTCATTTTTGACATTACTTTCTCCCCTAAAGATGCAAAAGTCGACATTTTCAAAAACACAACACATTCTGTAAACACATGTAGAAAATGTCTCGAGAAGTTATTTTCTCGTACGGTAATATTTTAGGCTCATTTACTTTTTTTAACAATATATGCTTCTTCTACATAACTTCCCAATGCATAATGAGCCTTTTCTACTTATACGACGTAGTAGATCTTATGGCTCCACGTTCTTTAAAATGCTGGTGACAAATTTGATACTTCAGCAGAATTTTTAAGTTCCTATGACTTTATTTTTAAAAGGACTTTAATTTAAGAATCTGGAAACTTAAAGTATACTGCGCTGTACATTTAACCAATGTGGTATTTTAAATGAATTCTAAAGCAAGAGTGCATCTTGAAGACAAAGAGAGAAGAAAAAAACGAAGTGCTTGATCGACGTCAGAGTTTGACAGGGATTGAAGTTGTAAAGCCGTAAGTGAACACTGCATTTTTATCGCCTCAACTGCAACACAAAGAAATGTTACAGCATAACACGTCGAGCAAAATAAACAGAATAGGGACTTACATGAAATTTTTAAGAGTCTTGAGAGATAAGCAGACGTGAGTGATTTGTAAACAAAAACATAGTAGTCAAACAAAGTATCACGAAAAAAGGTGCCGGTAATCAGTCACGTGACGGTGGATTTAAAAAAAAACGCAGTTTTTTTATCCGCAAATTCTTTTACAGAGGAATCATAGAACATTAATTAAGCCTCACAAGAAGTTTATTATCCAATAAATGATGAACCGCGTTGCTTGTTTTTAAATGTGTTGTTCAATGCAATTTTCGAAAAACAGGCGCAACAGTTGAATTATTTCAACTTATATTTCTTACCTTGAAATAGATTTGATTGCGTTGTATTTAGCAATTCCTTCCACTATTCTGAAAATTAATTCCGAGTACTAGCATTTTAAGGTACGCGATGAAGAGAAGTGATGACGTGTGGAGATCAGCCCCCCTCGCAGGCGTTATTTAACTTAAACTGTGTAGCCCTTTGGTATCATGGAGGTTATTGCTAAAGCAATTTACACCGCCGATGGCTGCAACATTTCTGAAAGGCTGTCACGTTTCACTTTGTTAATCATTCCAAATTACGTTTTGTGACAAGATTGCTAAAGTTGGTTCGTGACTCTGTTTGTACATCGTGCGTAGACGTTTTCGGCTCAGTTTGTTAATTGGAATAGAACTAAATAATTCAGTAAAACCTTCTGCATGCGTGCATGCAGAAATGGACGTCATCGGCACTTAATAGTTCGTACACAATCGGATCAAATCAGAAAAGCCTCTTGATTTCGCATGCAGTGAGACCTGTGAACATATTTTTGTTGCCCTTCTTATATGTATATAGTTAAATGGTTTTCGAGGAACGGTCAGAGATAATGTTGGTCAGAGATAATGAACGTAGTCCGAAGTTCATTGGATCACCAGAATACTTACCTGGTGCTACAAATTTGTTGTTACATGTGTGTTCCAAATATAAATTACAACTCGGCATTAGGTGTAACAATTTGTTTGCACAACTCAGACGTGACCGAGATAAACCTGATATTTTGCGAAGTTGGGGTGTTTACAATATTCCGCTTTTAGACCCAGTTACAAAACAGCATGTCAGTGATAACGTAGGTTCTACAAGGAGGAGTTTGGAGTTACGAGTGAATGAACACAAGTATAGCATTAAAGAGCACTTTTATAATACAGCACTTGCACGTAATGTAAATAATGGCATATTCATGCCTGATTGGTGCAATGTCAGTATGCTCCAGACTCCTTCCACTGTTCATGCTCTATTGATAGCAGAAAGTGTTTTTATCACGGCATTAGATACGAAATGTGGTAATGACTATTACCCTGTCGATTTACCTGAATTTTGGAAACACTTAGTGAAATCACTGAATTATAACATATGTGTATAGTTTTTTCACTATTTTTTGTGGCAACAGATGTATGTGATATAACCCCGTGTAAATCATGAATGACAATTAGTTAAGCTGCGTAATGTACCACGTGACTCTGTACATACTGTATATATAGTGTATAATAGAGCAACATAGATCATCTGAAGATGGAGTGAACGGCACTCCGAAAGTGCTAATGGCTTTTAATTGACGACTTACTCTTCGTATTTGAAAAAGTCAATTATCAACGGTATTAAGATACGTCGATGCTTTCGGTGCGAAAAAACACGAGCGGTTTCGCTTCTTTCAATTACGAGAATCAGTCTGGCGAGCGATGATCAACGGCATAACGCAGTGGGTCTGCGAGAGCCTTCGCTGTTCTGACTTCCATACTATCGCCTGCTAGCGTTTCCATGGCAACATGAATGAGCGTATGGACCATTGCTTGGCGCAAAGGGTTCGTTGGAAAAAACGAAGACTTCGGACTACCTCAGTACCTCCATGTTCCCAGCGCGTGTTTCGCGAGAGTTGTTTCAATATGTGTGAAGTGTCAATGAATTAAAATCAGTGATATTATAGCTTAAATTCGTTGGATTCGAAGTGTTTTGATACATTTTGTGAAAGTTCCCTGAACATCTATAATACTATCAAAGCATAAATAACTCTATGCTTCAAATTTTGATACAGCTCGATAAAAAAATGAACTGAAGGTGTTTTATTCCCTTGAAGAATACAAAACAAATCAGTAAGATACATTACTTGTTACATAAAGTTAAATAATTGGACATAGTGTTTATTGAGGTGTACAAATTAGCAGATCCAATATTAAACTTTTCATCAACAACTGCAACTGCAGAAAGAAGTTTCTCCGTATTGAAAAGAATCAATATATATCTTAGAGCCACACAAGGACATGCACATTCGAGCAATTTCGCTGGTTTGTTAATAAAGAAAAACGCAGTTTATCATCCAGGTGGTGCAAATCTCATTTTGATTTATGCTAATTTTCTCCTTTTGTAAAAATCCGCTTCGAAAAATCCTGGGAAAGGATTTAAAAGGTGTGTTCGGTACAGCCGATAATTCGGTTTTATCTTTCTCGTTTTATTATTTCTTTATTTGATGCGTTTATTTTGACGATTCATTATACCTATATTTCCTAATAAAATCTAAGTTTTCATACCATACCTTGTTTTTGTAATGCTGAATAGGAGAACGTTGATTTTCAACGTTCTTCCATTCTACTTCCCTATTGGAGAAACTGATCATTAAAAAAGTCGAAGCAAGAAGGTCGCAACCAAATACTCAGCCAGTATTTCGATAAAAACATTACCCCTAGTATGCATAAGAAACACTTTCTCACACAGAAATGGCAGCACCCAAAGCGCTAGGGTAATTTAAAGTAAACTCACAGGAAAGACATGAAGAGGTAAGGTGAATCGAGTAGCATGTTCGAAGCGCACAAAAAATTCAGTGCGATGGAACACAGAGTTATATTGAGCTCCGAAGCGCACAATAAATTTAGTGCGATGGAACTCAGAGTTATATCGAGCTTCGAAGCGCACAAAAAATTCAGTGCGATGGAACACAGAGTTATATTGAGCTTCGAAGCGCACAAAAAATTCAGTGCGATGGAACACAGAGTTATATTGAGCTTCGAAGCGCACAAAAATTCAGTGCGATGGAACGCAGAGTTATATCGAGCTTCGAAGCGCACAAAAATTCAGTGCGATGGAACACAGTGTTTATATCGAGCTTCGAAGCGCACAAAAATTCAGTGCGATGGAACACAGAGTTTATATCGAGCTTCGAAGCGCACAGAAATTCAGTGCGATATAACACAGAGTTATATCGAGCTTCGAAGCGCACAGAAATTCAGTGCGATGGAACACAAAGTTATATCGAGCTTCGAAGCGCACAAAAAATTCAGTGCGATGGAACACAGAGTTATATCGAGCTTCGAAGTGTCACGTAAAATCTTTAACGTTATAGATTCAGCTATAGAGTAGCAAAAGTTTACACTTGGTGTTGCAGGGCTGTAGTGGTCTCACATAATTGCGGGCGATCTATAGCTGACTTCTATCCACATGTCTGGTTGTTGACTAATCCGGAATTCTGGCTGGCCGCGGAAATATGTCTAGACCGCGTACACATTTTCGGAGACGTTTGAAGTACTCAGTGTGACGTACCTATCTCACAGGTGACGCACATGTCAGGACGGCAAATTTGCATCGAGAAACTTTTTTTTTTTTTTTGATTGGAGGTTTAACGACCACCGTGAGCAACTCAATGGGCTATAAGCAGTCGCCCGTCCCTAATTTAGGGTCACTGGTTCCAGGGAAGGGAGAGAGCCAGTGCCGTAAGACAAACACAACATCCATGCCTGACCGGGATTCGAACCCGCACCCCTTACGGACGAATGATCAGAGGCCAACGCCTTAGACCACTGCGCCACCGGGGCGGCCGAGAAACTTCGTCGGTGTAGCTTAATTGTGACAACATTCGGCTCTGGGACAGAAGGATGTGGGTTCGATTAAAGCCACCAGCAAATCACTTTTACGCTATAGTGAATGGTCACTATTTTGCTGAAAATGGCGTCATGCCTATCTGTGATATAGCATGCAATAATCAAATTGCACGTGAGGCACACCAGAGACCTTCAATTATTGCAGTTGACCGCTCTCTCGAGATTATGGCCCTTTAATTTCGTATTGCAAGCAGTTCGGAGATACATTTGGATTTGGATTGGTGTATTGGCTGAGCCACCTACACACGTGCATCCTGCGATCATCGCAATAAGCAGGTTCTGGATTCATTGTTGTATACCACAAGACGGCCGTCTGTATTCCAGATCAGTCGTGAAATGCTCCACTCCAGACGCTGAAGACGATGGGTATTTAGATAGGTATTCAGCTGTAGTAGACGACGCAGTGGACTCCGCATGTGCTATTCCCTGCTCTCCGTTTAATGGGTCGAATATCACCACCCTGCTTATGGAAGATAGCGTAGCTGTAGGCGGAATGTAGACTTATTTGCCAAGTCCGACGTTCCATCTGCTGTGGAGTTTTCGGCGTGCATCACTTGTTCCAAACCAATAGGTCTTCATATCTCTTTGTGAACACTCTTGTCATCATGGATGGACTGTGGCAATGTCACGGTTCACATATTCCATGATACGAGGGTTATACCAAAAGTAATGAAAAACTAGCATAACGTTTTTATTAACTGACAGAGGTCATTCAAATTACACATGTTGGTAGAGCAACTCTTTCTATATAGAAAGGTATACTCAACATAGTCTTCATAACAAGCGATGCATTTTTGCCATCGTTCAAAAAGCAGTCACAATGACTTTCTGTGCCGATCGCTGGCTCTTGAACTTCTTAGGCCTTGGTGAAGAGATGTAACGTCATTCCATGAATTGATTCTTCGTTTCCGGATCGTAAAGATACTCCCACGTTTCATCCCCTGTCACCATATCGAAACAAAAAGTGTCTTCATTGGCTTCAAACTCTTTCAGCAGAACAGAGAACGCTTCAACATTTCTTTCCTTAAAATCGGGTGTCAACTGCTGAGGTACCAACTTTGCACACACTTTCCGATACCGTAAGTCTTCCACCATCTTCTGCATGGTATTGTGACCACAGTCCAGGTGTACAACAAGCTCTCGGACTTTGACTCATCTCTCCGCGTGAATCAAATCATCCTCTCGCTGACGATTCGTGTCAGTGATCGCAGATGATGGTCTCTCATTACGTGGTTTGTCTTTAATGTTCGTTTTCCCTTCTTTAAACTTCTTCACCCATCTGTGCACATTGCGTTTGTCAATGCTGTAGTCTCCGTAAATCCTGTAGCCTTCTGTGGATGTCAGACAGCCTGCACCCTTCCTTCGTCAAGAACTCAACGACGTCACGTTGCTTCTGCGTGGAATCTATTATGTACCTGCATTGAAGAAGAAGGGTTACTATAGAGGAAGAGTTACTGACTCTACCAACATGTGCGATTTGAACGACCACTGCAAGTTACTAAAAACTTAGTCGACCATCAACTCTCTGGGAGACCAGTGATAGTCTCTTAGCTACCAATATTAAAGTCGCGCAAGGCGTCATATCATCAACGCGGTAGTGTTCATATTGGCCAAATAATGCTGCTAGCTTTATCCGATATTAGCATCATTTTCATGTTTCGACATGGTGCCAATTGCTTTTGAGTGATGAACTTTGATTCTCATTCAGTGGAAGGCCGTGATCATCTGCTTTTTAACAAAATGTGGTTACCACATGGAAAAATGCTGCTGGAAAAAGGTACTTTCATTCTCATCACGTAGTTCCATGTCTTTAATTTCACTCAGTTTCAAAGAAAAATTGCAACACCAGTAAGGAACGCATAAAAATGTGTGTCAATTTCCGAACAGTCAAGTACGTAAAAGAGAAGTAAATGATAAAAGAATGGGATCAATCTACATGAATTTAACATTTTTATCGCATTAACTTAACTTACATTAGTATGACGTACCGTTAACTTAACTTACATTAGTATGACGTACCGTTAACTTAACTTACATTAGTATGACGTACCGTTAACTTAACTTACATTAGTATGACGTACCGTTAACTTAACTTACATTAGTATGACGTACCGTTAACTTAACTTACATTAGTATGACGTACCGTCACTGGCGTTTGCAATGCATTCGACAATGTGGTGGGGCATTGAGTAATACACGTGTCAAATATCCTTCTGCGGTACTGCTAAAAAAGCGGATTGCATCTGTTGTAGCAGCGTAACCGCATTTTGAGCTCGTTGGGGATGATCGTGAAACTGGCGTCCAACCATGTCCCATACTTCTTAAATTGAAGACAACTGGGGCAATCGTGCTGGCCAATCTAGAGTATGTATGCGCTACTATCGTTGCGTACTGTATGTGCTCGTGCGTTATCATACTGTAATATATTCCGAGGTACCTCTTCTATGAAAGGGATTGTGACGGGGTCCAGTACAAGATCCGCGTATCGCTGTGATGTCAAAGTGCCCGCCAAAAATGTTAGAGTGGAAAAGCTGTCATAGCTGATCGCTCTCGAAACCATGGCATCAGTCATTCGAGCTCTGCTGAGTGAACAGTAACATAGTTGGGGAGTGATCAGCTATGACAGTCATTCCACTCTAATATTTAACACGTGGATTGTTGCGCTCTCCGTTGCGTCGCTACACATGCACACGGCGGTCATCTGATCCCAAACAGAAAGGAGATTCATCTGTTAAGATCACACATCGACATTCCGTCGTGCCGGGCCGAATTTCACGACACCATTGTAGACGATGTCGACGATGCTTATTTGTGAGTGGTAGATGACGAACCGGACATCGTGCATGGAGGCCACCTTCTGCTAATCGTCGGAAAATGGTTGGCCGACGAATAAAACGACTTAGAACACTGCGTACATCCTGTCGTATCCGAGACAGCCTAGCTGCAGGACTGAAAATCACTTGTCGTCTAAGCACACCATCTTTCTGTGTTGACATCATTCTAGGTTTTCTTGATCCACGTTGCCAGCCACGAGATTCTTGTTTGATTTACCGCTGCAAAAATCGATGTACCGTTGATCAGTTGCGATCCAATTTTGCAGAAATACGTCGCATAGACTATACAGCTCGTAGAAAGGTCACTCTTTGCCCTCTCAAAATGTCATTTAACTGGCTGTAGGGTTGTCGTCTTCGTATCCGGTGTATTTTCTACCCGGTGCTGTCTTTTAATTCACTTGCGCAGACCAAAGTAGATTTTAACCCCAATGTAATCGCTTTAACTCTCATTCGTGGGAAATACGTACATCCGTTTTTATTGGTCGATAGTGATAAGCTACTGGTCCGAATTTTTCATGATTTGTATTTCTGTAAAGTACCTGATCGTTTGGTACTTTGCACACATTTTCGGGCATTATTACATGGTATAGCAATTTCTTTTAAAACTGAGTATATTACCAACGGTTTCATCATCAGCTTCCCTTTTATTCAATATTTGAGCCCCTTGATTCCCGTATCATCCTCTTAAGAATCTCCCACATTGTTATTAGCCAAAATGAAACCATCTACCTTTCGCATCAGTCTCTTTGAAAATCTTTCAAGAAAAAGAGTCAATAGATAAGCGGTACGTTGTGTGCCTACAATTGTGAAGTTTAAATATTCCGAGTCACGGAGGATTTTCCTAGTCTTTCCTGATAGTCATTTCTGTTTTCAGTCTCGCCTCTCCGTTATTTTGGGTAAAATGGGCGAGTAACCCTCTTTCTTCGTAGAATGTGTACAAGAAGGTGCAAAAATGATCAGTCTCCTGCTGGCCATATTCGGTCAGTACAATTTTGATGATGAAAAATCGTCGTAAAAACCGATACCAAACTTTTCCAGATTAACGAAGCAAATAATGTTTTCATTAATTTGTGAGAAAGGAAAGAAATAATTGCATTCCTCCACATTTTCATCATATTCTGACTGATGCATTGTTCTGGAGAGAATTTCAGAAACTCGTCGATTTTAATTTGATTAAATTAAAGTTTCCACAATAATAGCACTCTAGTTCTAACCTTTTTATTGAGGACTTTCAGTTTTAAATTACTGCGGCAGGTGCTCTTTTAATTTACTTGTTTCGCATCAACAAAACTGTAAGTAGAGTATGGAAAACATTGTTTCTGTTTCATCATCCAAGGTGCTAATCATCGATATAGTATTCTTAAGAGTTCAGCGGACTTCAAGTAGCTTTCTCGGGACAGACTCAAGTCTAATTAGTTGTGATTATTCAGATAATTCATGTTTTATGGCATTCCTCATAACGGATTTGAAACATTAACTCTTTTCAGTTATCTGCTGAATTATTAATGCTTTGTGGTTATGATCCTGTCCGATGTACGAATAATTCAACTTATAAAAGTTCCGTAGAAAATAAAAAGAGCCATTCCTTTTTCTAAAAATACACATATTATTAAAAAAAATGGACTTTGAATGTGCCCTTCTCCCAGATATTGCTTTGCTTCTCTCTCTATCTAATTTTTGCTATCGCAAATGACACCATTATTTCTTCTCTTTGAATTTGCATGAGCATGATGAGCATGCAGGTTGTGAAATCTGTGACGTCGTTTTTGTGCGAATTTTAATCAGAAATATTGTACGATGTTTTTTGAAAAAAATTGCACATAATACGCGCTTCTATTTTACTTTTTTCCCCAAAATTTATATCTCTGTGACTAGTGGCCATGTATTTTTTTTTATCTGAGAATCTGGGCCTGGTGATAAAGAACCAAAATCGAATTCTTATCTGAGAGGAATATAATTGAGTACGAACATTTACTTAAATGAACATTTTACCACCGAAACGTGCTGTATTTCTTTTTTACTTTACTGTTTCTGTTGAACGAAACACTCTTTTGAATTTAGATTGTTTTTTAAACGCGAATAATTTTATTACTTGTCAGGATGAATAATCAAGTTAGGTACTTTTCAACGGGCAAAAATAGCACATGATGATAAAACAGTTACCCCTGCTTAATTTTCTGAGAGTTCTCATTAAAAATGATGTCGGAAAAAGAACGCTGGTTCGAATTCACGAGTTTCTGAATTTCCTCAAATATTCGAAGTTTAAATGGGAAAATGTCAGAAAAATTATTACAGCTGAACACGGCCGAACTTTCTTATGACTACTGGGAATTATTTCTATTTTAATATTTTTAAATGACGCTTAACTTTAAATAAGGTGTTTCATGATTTCTGAGATCAAAAATTAACGGAAATTTGTTTTGATTATTTAGTGAAAAAAAAACTCGGAAACAGTGAATGGCGCAAACTTCTCTTTCATGAGGCTCAAAAAAATTATGAAAAAATATGACTTTCTAAGTGTTCACTCCATCCTCAAAATATAAATAAATAAGTAAATAAATAGAAATAGGAATAAACGAAAAAAAAACAAATCTCCATCCTGCGCCAGGAATCGGCGCACTGGTGCTATCGTGAAGCTGCTTCGAGAGGTTGCCTCGTCAAAAATTCAATCTGACAAGTATCAAATAGGAAGAGAGCCGAACAGTCGCACCAAACATTGTTCATCTGGGACTAGGACCCACGCTCTGCTCTGACAAGGGATCTGAAGTCCGAGATACTGACCGCGACGACAAATACATAAAAATAAAGAAAAAGTATGCATGAGTATATAGGAAATAGGTACACACGTACATAGGAAATTTACACGGTGGAGTCACATTATTGTGACCACCAGCCAATATTCAGAGTAACCGCGGTGTGCAGGGCGGACAGCAGCTAGACGAGCTGGGAGTGACTCAATAAGGTGCTAGAAGGTGTTCACAGGTATGTAGATCCATGCTGACTGCAGTGCATCTAACGGCTGCTGGAGGGTGCGTGGTGGAGGATCCATGAAGCGAACATCGAGGTGGTCCCATAGATGCTCAATTGGGTTTAAGCCTGGGGAATTAGGGGACCAGGGAAGTACTTTGAAGTCTTCATCGTGCTCTTCCAACCGCCCTCGGGCATTTCTAGCTGTGCGACTAGCTGTGGAAGTTCACATCCGTCGAAAGGAAGACAACCAGCATATAGTGTGTACATGGTCTGCAAGGATGGATTCATAACGAAATCGGTTCACAGTGCCTTCCACAGATATGAGTGGAACCATGGAATGCCACGGAAACATTTCCCACATCATAATGCTGCCCCAACTAGCTTGCGTTCTGCCAACAGTGGTTGAAGAATATTTATTCTTGGATGATTCTCGCCTTATACACCAAAGTCCATACGTTCGATGAAGCAGAATAGTGACTCATAGGAGAAGGCAATCCTTTGCTAATCACCGGAGGCCCAATTTAGGTACTGCAGAGGAAATGTAAGCCTACCGATGTACTTTCGTTATCATAGGTGCAGTGACCATCCGTCTGCATCAGAGCTCCATACGCAGCAAGGTTCGCTGAAGTGTCGTTTAAGACACACTTCCGGTAGCACCCTGGTTCTTTCGTCCAGTGAGTTGCACCACTGTAGCGTGTCGATCTGCCCTCTCGCACCTTCAAAGCCAACGTCCACTTTTCACATCAATGACACGTGATGCTCCGCAATTTCCACGTCGCTTATTCGCAATGGTACCATTTCTCCAATCACAATACGCTTTAACCACAGCAGCACGCAAACAGTTCCCAAACTGCGTTTTTTCAAAAATACTACCAATCTTCGCCCGAAAGCCGATAATCATCCTTTCTTGTAAAGCTGATAAATCGCTTCTTTTATCCATGAAAGCAAAGAGTGATATGCTTTCAGAATGCCGACAGCACTCCTTATACACCCTCCAAGCTAGCTCAAGACACGCACCTTCTTTCATTGGCTTCACGCTGTGGACGTTAAAAGTAGGAGTTGGTCACAATAATGTGACTCGACTCTGTATATAAGCGTACGAATATAAGAAATACACTGCCTTTTGTTGAAATTGGAACACCAAGAAGAACGACTTGGATCGACCGAACACTTGTAGAATGGTGTAAGCCACGATAGGGTATGCTTATGGTTACAACTGAAGCGCGCATGCAAACTTCGTGTGTATACTACTCAATCTCGACTGATCCGGTGTTAGCACAAAAACAGGTCGTAGCAATCATGTTTTCTCTAATTGCATCGCGCGACTAAGAGCACTTTGACGTTGCTATCGAGTAACAATCCCGTGCTGCTGTAGAAAAATTCGTATGTACAGTTGATAGATTTTCGGCGAAGCAAAATTATAGGATTACGGAAGTCGAGTTGTGTGGTGAGTATTTAGACAGTGGAAGGATAAGGGCTGGGCGCGTCGATATGAGGGATCTGGAGCGCCACATTATACAAATGAACGCGAACTCCGGCATCTTTACCATAAAGAGTTGGTGAACAGCAGAGTCACGTACCAAACATTGGAGCAATACTGGAGGTCTGTCACTTATCATCAGATAACAGCAAGCTCTGTTCGATGCCCTTTCCTGTAGAGGGGACCCATTGTCTGGTAATGCGACGACCGCCTTTGCCTAACGTTAGAGACTGCAGTTGTGCATAGATCGGAGACAACAGCATAAGAAATATCATTGCACATTATTTAACACGAGTCGTGGCTTAGCCAAATGTACCATAATGGCCGAACTTTTGTACGGAGACGCATTGACGAATGGCTGCT
Source organism: Macrothele yani (assembly GCA_039090855.1). Classification (NCBI taxonomy): domain Eukaryota; kingdom Metazoa; phylum Arthropoda; class Arachnida; order Araneae; family Macrothelidae; genus Macrothele; species Macrothele yani. The sequence goes on along the minus strand of CM076989.1, from coordinate 140,926,419 downwards.
AGAGGTGTGCAATTTGAAGCGCCACACAGCCCAGACAGTGAACCTCGGGATGTGGAGTGATATTGGGACTCGTTTAAGGTCCCGCATGATGGGTATTGCAGGAACATTGAAGACCAAGCGGCATATCAAGGATATTTCCTATGCTAACGTCCTACCACATCTGCAAACGGTCCATGGCTTCATCTTTCCAAAAAGACACTTTCGTCCGGTCAGATAAGATGCAAAATATCTTAGAACTCCTAGATTTCCCTCATATGTCACTTCTTCATTGGCTTGCATGGTTGCCAGATTCATCGCTCATCGAACACGTCTGGCATATGGTCCCTGAATAACTGACCCATCGGGACATTCCAGCGTCTACTGAGTGTGGCGTTTGTATCTGAACAGAACCAGCATGGCAGAACTTCCCACAAACAATCATTCAGAACCTTTTAAGTTCAATTGAACGCCACATACACGCAGAAAGGTACATTATTCGTGGCAGAAACAGTGATTACTGTGCTTTTCTCTACACTTACAGCACTGTACTACTGATCGTTCGTATCTTATATCGTAAATAATATGTCGTATAATTTTCACTTCGTTATCTTACGTCTATCCCGTAATTTTCCTAAAAACCAGAGTACACCGAGTGATCACTAAATTATGACCAACCTTATTAAAAGTGGATACGGGCCTTTGTTAAACATGATTTCCGAGAGGGCGCGATTAGTGGCGACACAGCGTGTATAAGGTGTGAGTGGTGCAGCAGGTAGTAAAATTCGAAGCGTGATGGGTAATTGGAAATATTTATCGGACTTTGAGAAAGGTCAGAATCTGGAAGCTCGCAGAGTGGGTGACCCGATTCCAAAAACGGTTGAGATAGTGGGCTGTTTGTGAGCCGCGGTATAAAATGCATCAGGAATGGCGTGAAAATAATCAAGCAACGACACGGAGCAATACTACACAGGACAGCGAGAGGTTGAAGTGAGAGGTGAGCGCCGGTTCCAGAAACTCGTATGGACCAACAGACGCAGCATTGTTCAACGGTTGACTACCCAATTCAGCAGAGGTCAACCTGGAACAGAATCTGTCATCACCTTGCGTCACACGCTCACACGTATGGGCTACACAGAATAGCAGACAACCCTGACGACATCGTCCTTACCACGGTTCAAATGCGCAAGAGACTTGCCTGGTGCAAAGATCATGCAAGTCGGATGTCGGATGAATGGGAAAGAAAGGGTACTGGTCTGACAAGTCGCGTTTTTACTACACGCCGTGGGTGGTCGTGTTTGTACACTGGCGTGCAAAAATTAAGGACGAGACGGTTTTTTGAATGTAACGTCGCGCAGAAGGGCTCCACATCGACTCAGATCATACCTATAAGATCCCCAAAATGAAAGAATATGGAACAAGTGAGCAAAACCGTCCAAACAAGGAATCCAAATGATACAAAGACACTTTGTTGAAAAGGTAGCTTCGAGTACAACTAAACAGAAGACAGAAACGTCCATGTGAGAGGCGGCTGCCAAGATAAATGCAGTCTTTAGTAGGGGATATGATCCCCCTGACTGCGTTGCAGGATTTACAACGTCTGTCCATGCTGAGGACGAGGTTGTTAAGGAGCTGTTGAGGCATCGCGGACCATTCCTCTTGTAGCGCCAATCGCAGCTGCGGAATCGTTGGTGGCAGCTGGTGACATGCTGTCAAGCGTCTTCCGAGAAGGTCCCACACGTGTTCGATTGAATTTAGGTCCGGGGACTTTGCGAGCCAATCCATGCGTTGAATATCTTCACTCTCCAACAGCTCTGCAACATCCACTGTACGATGAGGTGTAGCGTTGTCGTCCATGAAAAGGAACACAGGACACACAGCACCTCTAAACAGACGCACGTGAGGCAGGAAAACCTGGGTACAATAGCGGACGCCAGTGATTGAACCTCCTTCGAAGATGTGGAGGTCAGTACGGCTACCAAGCATGATACCGCCCAAACGAGAACTCCACCACCTCCAAGCTGGTCTCTTTCGATGATGTTGGAGGTGTGATTGCGTGTTCCCTGCTCTCTCCAGATGTGTATACGTCCAGAATCGCTTGTCAGACTAAATAAACTCTCATCCGTTAAGAAAACTCCACCCAATTGCTGATGTGTCCAGTTCTTGTGTTCCTGGTACCACAGAACAGAAACCGCCGTCTCCGATGAGCAGGCGTTAATGGCACACACCGTACTGGTCGTCGTGCAAATAGACCACCTTTGTGCAGCCTCCTGGCCACAGTAAAACGCGATAACGGACTCCAGTTGTCTGTTGCATGTGCCTTGCGATTTCTACCGCTGTCTTCCGTCTGTCTCTTAACGCCTGTAGGACAATATACCGGTCGTCCGCCACCGTGGTTGCTCGTGGAAGACCACTGCTAAACTCTCGGACAGCTATTCCTGTCATTTGAAATGCTCTCTAAGCTCCTGAAACGATGCTGTTGGCGATCCCGAACTCTTCGGCCACACTAGTCACATTTCGACCTTCTTCCAACTTCCCAATGACGCTACCACGTGTAAAGTCATCCACATGTCATCTACTGGATTGCTTGTTGGTCATATAACACGGTGGCAGCAACTCGACGCCGTTCAAACCGATGTACACCGTGCAATAGCTTTCACCGAATTGCTGAGCGTACACCACCCGTGTGCTTTATACCCTACCGACACTCCCCCCTACGCCATGCTGCATATATGTGCATACCCTACCGTACCGGACTCTAGTCTATCTCTTGACAGGTCTTTCGGTTCGTTCTGTCTGTTCAATCCGCTGTTATGCTAATTTCTCCTCTTCGTCCTTATTTTTTGCACACCAGTGTATTTGGTGCAAACAACGTGGAACACTCGATTCATCCTACGAGGTCGTCACACTTCAAGCCAATGGAAGTGGTTGTATGGTGTGGAGCATGTTTACGTGGCGTGAACTTAGATCCCTGGTGCATACAGATCAACGTGTGACTGGTGTCCACAACCGTGAATTGCTTGCTGAGTGTGTACACCCAGCAATGTTACCCTTTTTCCCGAATAGTGACGGTGTCTTCCAAGATCACAATGCGTCAAGCCACATGTCCAACGTTGTGCAGGAATGGTTTCAGAAACCAGTTCAGGCTTCCAGCATACGGATTGTATTTCGAACTACCCTGATATCAATCCCATAGATCCCTTGTGACACACTATGGAACGACATGGCAGTTGTCTTAATGCACCAATCACCTCCATAACAGATTTTGTTTTTTGATTGGAGGTTTAACGACCACCGTGAGCAACTCAATGGGCTATAAGCAGTCGCCCGTCCCTAATTTAGGGTCACTGGTTCCAGGGAAGGGAGAGAGACAGTGCCGTAAGACAAACACAACATCCATGCCTCACCGGGATTCGAACCCAGACCCCTTACGGACGAATTATCAGAGGCCATCGCTTAGACCACTGCGCCACCGGGGCGGCCCTCCATAACAGAACTGAAGGCTGCATTACACACAACTTGGTTGACCATGCCTCCCAACTGCTTTCGGCATTTTATTAAATAGATGCCACATCGGATAGCAGATCCTCGGTACATCGGATAGGAGAACCTTGGCGCCGTGCGACAATTCCCCGATCCTGCAGACGACATCGAACGGTACGTGCTGACACAGGTTGTTGCGCAACACATCCTAATTCCTGCGCTAACGTTAGTGATGTGGCGCTGCGAGCCGTCAATGCCCACCGCACAACATGCCGGTCCTCTCATTCGGTGGTGTGTCTTTCCTGCACCCTCCATCCATCTTTTCTGCACCCTCCGTCCGTCCTTCCTGCACCCTCCGTCCGTCCTTCTTGCACCCTCCGTCCGTCCTTCCTGCACCCTCCGTCCGTCCTTCCTGCACCCATCGAATTCATACTCACCTCACTGTTGCTGGATGTCGTCCCATACGGGCACCGATGTCTCGGTATAATAAACCACTGTCGCGATAAGCCACTATTCGTCCTCTGTGGAACTCCGAAACGTGCTGATATGACTACCGCATTCTGCGACGAGGCATCAGGAAGCTTTCCACGCACAGGTCCGGCAGCGCAACACACTTCCATTACTTACACGCCGCCTTTTGTGCACCATTCTTATAGTGCTTCTCGGTGGCGTGCCGGGCGCACATGATTTGCATATGCCATGCAATGCTAGTCGTTTGTATGTCCTCTCGCGGGCGACGCATTCTGCGAATTTCAGGCCAATAGGATGCTTTCTTCTTGGTGTTGCATTTTGGGTGACCAGCAGTGTAATTCAGAGACATTCTGGTGAAGCCAAAAAAAGTGTTGCAGGCGTAACCCAATGAGTTCCTTCACATGTTCGATGAATCATAGGTTCGAAATCCTTGCCTGCCACTGAACCATATGAATCTCTTGTTGGCACGCTCGGGATATGTTATCTTGGTGTTACTTAGCGTTTTCCTAGTGGAAAGTGGTCACCTTGATGCCACTCAGAAATAGCAACAACACCGGCTGTAAAACATAATTCCCATACCCCTGTGCAGGTGACCGGCTATCCTAAATAATGGCACCTGAGAAGAATACCTAGTTGCAAGGAATGTTCTTCTTGCGGACAGCAAATTAATCAAACCTGCGGTTACCTCAATGCGAACATGGACCTGAAGATCGTAGAGAACGAGGCAGAATCGGGATTCCTCGTTGAACAAGTTGAGTCGTGTGGCGACAGAGATGCCCTGCGCCTCACAGCTCTACTATGACACCACTCCTGCCGGGATCGGCGATGCCGTACAGTCAATGGTACTCGTGGCAATAGCTACTGGGATTGTACATCTGACACCGGGAATTTCCATTCACCGTGCGATTCGTGACGGGGATGCCGTTAGTAGCCGCTACAGACCGTCGAATGCTCTTTTCAATAGACTGTGGCTCCACAATTACATGGCAAAGAATACCCGATTGACGCCTGCTGATATCTGCCTAACTGCACCGAACCAAATACGGCGACTGGCGATGTCTTCTTGCTACCACTGCTGCCAGACGCACATGAGCAGCTATTAAGCAAATCGATCAACCAGCTTCACGAAGGTCTAGGTTCCTACCTCTCTCAAACGAGTCCAGCTGGTTGTATTATTGGGGACGCGATCTACCAGATAGTTTCGGTCCTTAGACATGCAGTATTAGCTCCTGGAACTTCGATGTATGACCTGGATCGACATGTTTCCGGAAGCCCATGTTTGAGTTTTTATTTCTTGCTCAATCCATACGTTTGGCTGATTACTACAAGGATTTGCGTATCTCACTTGTCTGCATTCGCGTACTAGTTTTCAGGTCAGTAGTCGGAATCCTTTTGGGTGAGGCAATCTCAATGTCGAACAGGGTTGAATACCTTTGACAGCAATCAAAGTTGGGTTTGTTACCATAACTGTAGAAAACAGCACACTTTACCAACAAAGCGAAAGCCACAACCGAACAGCTTTGGATAGGGAATTCTCCTTCTTGCAAGTAATAATTCCTCCCATTTCGGGGAACAGCAAATGGAATTACGCTCTCCTTGGATGACTTCCGGTGATGCAGCTCATTAAGATGCTAAAAAGGACGGACTCGGCGTCTTTCGTCAAAAGGCGTTTTAAAACGGAGAAAGCAAAGTGTTCGGCCAGTTATTATCTCACATAACTGATCAAAGCCTTGGGGTATTATATTTTGTGAATGATATTTGGTCCTACGCTTTAACGATTCTTTTCGTTCACGCTGTCAGCTCGGGTGTTTCAGAACGAATATGTATCGAGCGACGCGCTTCTATTCCGGATGTATGATGCAAGATTTATTGGTTATCAGGGATTGGTGTTATAGAATAATCTACTTTATATAACAATAATTACAATTATAATTACATATCAATAATTACAATTATTTTCCAAAACAACTAAAACAATATTTTGTTAACAACCTAAAATTAAAAATTTAATAGTAGAAATTTATTAATCAGACCATATATGCGTAAATTTTATATGTGCAGGACGTATGGCTTCAATAACCACTTAGGGGGACAACTCACTTTCTTATTACCTTAATGTTTTGTTTGCCTTAATATATACACTGAAGAGCAATTGAATTAGAGATACCTGTCTACTAACGTATAGCACCACCTATCGCCCTGATGACGACGGCGATTCGTCTCCGCATGGACTCGACAAGACACCGGAAGCGTTGGGAAGCGATACGGATCCACGACCCCTGGGCAAGCTCCCACAGTTCACGAAGATTTGATGGAGGGGGTCAGAGCCTCGTACATCTCTCGCGATGGCATCCCAGATGTGCTAGTTGGGATTGAGGTCAGGTGACCTAGCTGGCCTAGGAAGCGAGGTCACGTCTGCGGAGTGTTCATTCAACCATTCGGATACAATGCGGGAGCGATGGCACGGTGCATTGTCTTGTTGCAGGAGGAGGTCCCCAGTGGGGTGTTGAAGACGCACAAACGGGAGCAAATGGTCGTCCAGGATATCCCGGTAACGTTGACCTGTGAGGGACGATGTCACAGGTACCAGATGTCCCATTTCAGTCCGCGTAAACAGTCCCCAGACGAGAATGTCACCCCCACAAGCTTGAAGAGTACCCTGCTGGTAAAAAGGATCCATCGCTTCATGTGGTTTGTGCCGTCCTGGTGTCCTGCCATCCGCATGTACCAACGTGAATCACGATTCATCAGTCCCGGCAACATTTTCCCACATGTCTAGGGTCCAGTGGCGATGTTCCCGCGCCCATGCTAATCTTTGCACCCTGTGATGTGCGGTCAGCAGCGGTACCCTCATGGGACGATAGCTTCTGAACCCCATAGCAAGGAGATGGTTCTTGGATGGTGTGGCTGCTTACATGTTTTTGTGCACCAACGTTAAATTGCCGAGTTATTTCATGCACTGTGGCCCGTCTATCCGCTGTTACAATGCGAGCTAGCCGACGATGGCCCCGCTCATCGACACGCTGTTGTCCACGGCAGTTGGCCCTTGCAGGGATGGTTTTACCGGATTCGATGTACTCACGGTGCACCCGTGACCCAGTGGCTCGTGAAAATCCCAGTGACTGCACGACTTCCCAGATGGAGTGACCCATTCTTCGGGCCCCGACAATTTTCCCACGATCAAATGCGCTTAGATCCTTCGTCTTACCCATACTGTGTCCTACTCTTACTGATTCCCGTCGCATCCCTCCTTATATTGCCGGATCGCTGCATACGTCATGTCGTTTCCGTTTACAGTGCCGCCCACAGCTCCACATTTGCATAACGCCAGCTGTCTCTAATTCAATTGCTCTTCAGTGTATATACTGTATATATACACTATCTACCAACAAGTAATTGGACACCTGTGATAGCAAAGGAAAACGAAGTTTGTTCACCTTAATTAGTTGGTGGAGCCTCCACGAGCGGCGATTACAGTTGCAACCCTCCGGGGCATACTCTCAACCAGGCGTTGTACGACAGCTAGCGGTATTTTCATCCACTCGGCTTGGAGAAGACAGGTCAGTTCCTTTACCGATTTCGGACGGTGGAGGCACCCCTTAAGTCGACGCTCCAACTCGTTCCAGAGGTGCTCCATAAAGGTTAAGGTCCGAGTTCTGCGCAGGCCAGTCCATTCGATTAACCCCATTGTCAACATACCAAGCCATGGTAGACCTCGCAGCATGACAGGTGGCATTGTCATCCTGAAAGTAACATGGGTCCACCCCGTAAAACTGCCACAACGTAGGAAGCGCATGGTCATCCAAAATAGTGCAGTAGGTCTTGGCTTTGAGTCTACCAGGAATTGCGACCAAGGGTCCCGTGCCATACCAGGAGAAACACCCCGATAGCATAGTTCCACCGCCGCCGAACTTCACAGTTGGCACAATACATTCCGGCAGGAGGCGTTCTTAAGGCAGACGCCAAACCCAGACCCTGCCATCCGAACGGTAGAGGGTGAACCTTGAATATCGCTCAGGGATCTCACCTGACTCTTACCGTGCACTTCGGCACGAATGTGGAGTCCCCCTGAGTAGCGCCTTTAAGTTTCAAGTATTGCGATTGCAGCTCCGGCCGTGAACGCGCGGGCATGCGGAATCGAACGAAATTTTAATGATTTACATGTCTTCCCTCCCCGTAATTATTCGCCGAGTTTCGCGTTAATTGCGCCGATTTTTATTACAATGAGTGTGTACTGTCTATTGAATTTAACACTTGATCTCTAATTAGTTAACATGTATTTTAGATCTGATACTCTTTTCTTTATTTCTTTTATTTATTTTTTCCTAACCCTGCTGCAGCTGTTATGTGAATGCTCTTGGTTTCTCTTGCCTTAGCTTCGATCTCGCTAGGTCAAAGTCAAGTCAATAGTAAAGCCTAATCTTTCCTGCTCTTATATTTAGGCTTATATGCAGCTGCTTAGAAGTACCATCTTTTTATGTAACAGCAATATCAATAAATGAATTGAATTATAAAATTAATATTGAAAGTAATACTGGCAAATGTAACCGCATAATGAAAAATAAATGAAATGAAATGAAAATGAAAAAAAAAATGTTTTAACGATAAATGTACTGCATCAGCATTGGATATCTCTTGTAAATCTTCCGGTGTCCTTTGCCCAATATGACAGCATTGCTGATCTAAATATCTAGAGCCCTCTTTAAAATGCAAAGAAAGTGTGATGTTAAAATATTTCAGCACATGTAAAGGAGGTGTGTCACTCTTTACAGCTGTCCCCATTTAGGTGGCAAAATGTAGCTTATTGGTGTAAAAATGTAGCTTTAAATATTAACGGCATCCTTTCGGTACTCATGGAAGAGAATAACCTTTCACCTTACGGAAAAAGAAACAGTTTGGCCACACTTCCGATGCAAAAGTGACGGACCCCATTTAAGCACTGGATCGAAAACATACCCGGGCATTTCCTTAAATCCCACTCACAAGCATCCTCATCCATTCTTTCCTTCTCACTTATTCCCTTTCTCTCTTTTCTGCTGTTCCCTTCTCGTTATTGAGCGAAAAATCTATCTCCACCGAATTTCCCTATTCGCATCTTTAAGCGCACGTCTCTACGTGACAAATCTTTGACTGGTCCATTGTTCTGAATCCTTTCTTTTTCATTCTGTTTCTCGATATGCATGAATGTTTCATGATTTCGGAGATTTGTGCCCGTTTGAGAAAGAGCGAATCAGAAACAGGAAAACAGAAATGCGAGAGCGCGACGGACAAAGGAGGAAATGACTATGGGGATGGCAGGAACAAAAAGAAGACCAGGAGGATTCCAGGAAGAAAGAAAAAGATTCTCTATATACACGCACAGATGTACCTTAATGTTTGTTCGGAGATCATTTAGACAAACCTCAAAGATGTAGAACAAGAAATTTATACGATGCTGGGATACATTTGAGCTTGTTACATATAGAAAGTCGAAATGTCTTTTAGTGAAGTTGTTTTTTTATTTCTGTTTTTTTTTTTTGTAAAAGAACGTTTTGCAAATACTCTTTCAAACAGCGGCATTTCCGGGTACAGGTATTTCGTGTAGTTAAGTGGAAAGAAGAAACGGTTCTCTGAGTATAAATGAAATATTAGCCACATACTCACAGGAAGAACTTTCTGAAAGGAATCGCTGTATCTACAGAAACAAAGCAAGCAGCGGCAAGAAACATCGAGGCGAAAATGGAAAAAAGTTTAGATGTCGAATTTTGTAGATTGCTCTCCATAAGTAATGTTGGCATTTATTTTTCTTTTAGTTCAGAGACAAACTCAACTGGAAGTGAAGGAATTATAATGTTTGAACTTTCGGAAAATGTTCTAACAGATCTACAAAATGCACCTCTGATGGAATCGCATGCGCTGTATGTATTTTAAATGGGACAAAGAATCTGATATGGTTTCTAAATAAAGGAATGTGCTTCTAAATTTCTTCGTTTACGGAAATTGCTAAATTTACAGACATACATAACGTGTTTTTCACGGCGCTTGTGGAAAAGATGGAATGTCAAGTGTTGTGCAAATTAAACTACAGTAAAAAATATTAGTTGAACTCAACACCCATTATGGCGACCAGGAATAGCTGTGTTGGATAACGTCACCAAAACTTCTGAAAACAGGAATTCGTCGGTGACGAAGATCGAACCGGTGTCTCCTCGCTCCGGAGTGAGTTGCTCTAACCTACTAAGCTACACCGACGGAATGTATCGCTGCAGATGTGTCATCTTGACACGTGCTTCACCTCTGTAGTACGCCACATCATCTCCCTCTTTTTTTTTTTTTAAGCGAAGAAGAAACCTTTCATTAATTTTAGACGACGTGTGGAACGAATATTACAGATATTTCGAAGAAACCAACGGCCAGTCGGTCCATTTTCATGTTCGGTCGCAAGTCTGAAAACAAGAAGTTTTCCGCAACGGATATCAAACTCGTGTCTCCTTGCCCGGAGTGAGTTGTTCTAACTGATTAAGCTACACCGACGGATGTACCACTGCAGATTTGTCGTCTTGACACGCACTTCACCTCTGTAATACGTCACATCATTACCTTCTTATTTTTTTATTTTTTTGAAGCGAAGAAGAAACCTTTCGTTAATTCCAGACGATGTGTGGAATGAACATCACACATTTTTCGAAGAACCCAACAGCCAGCAGGTCCATTTTTACGTTCGGATGAAAATGTGAAAACAAGAATTCCTCCGTGTTTCCTTGCTCCGGAGTGAGTTGCTCTAACCGAATAAGCTACACCGATGGAATGTATCGCTGCAGAATCGTTGTCTTGACACCTGCTACGTCTCTGTAATACGCCGCAAAACAAATAAAGCCATAGTCTTCTCTAACGTAATAAGTGAGGCTTTAGGCGAGGATGTTTCATAATATTTCTGTATCACACGAGCAATAGTCAGATGTACTAAGCAGTTCTTTTCAGGAGAAAAAAAAGTGTGGGGATCAAAACAAGGAAAATGCCAGCGGATTCTCGGGTGTAATAAGCACGTCTCTTGAATAGTTTCCACTATAAAAAAAAGGGGTTTTTAGAAAAGAAAGAATCACCGAAAATGAATTACATTTTTTGGGGTAAAGGAGTAGTGTTTAACTACCACCATGAAGTCATAAGCAGTCTCCCTTTCCTCGGGTCACAGATTGCAAGGAAGGGAGAGACCCAGTTCCGTACAAAAAACACAACATTCACACCTCATCGGAATTCTGACCCGAATCCACCTCGGACGAATTATCAGAAGCCAACGTTAAGACCACTAAGCGAACGGGGCGGCGAAATTACATTTACGCCACTGTGGAAGATTTGCGAATTATTTAAGAGATACAATGAGTGCAGTGTTCTCCATAGTGGATAAAACAAGTTACAAGATGTGCTTTTTTTAAAGGGATATCTAAAATTGATAAATCATTTAAAAGTAGAAAATGTTAGTTACGCCCACTCGCGATAGACATGTGCCTTACAAAAAAAAAAATGCACCCAAATTGTGGAACACTGGAATACACCCGAATTGTGGAACGATCTGCAAGAAGTATGGTGTGCATTGCCTACAGTACATTTCCAGAAGCTAGTGGAGTCCATGCCCCGTCGTATTTCTGCAGTCCTGCGCTCCCGTGGGGGACCTACCAAATATTAGACTGGTGTACCAGTTTTTCTGGTACTTCAGTGTATGTATTTATGTGTAGTCTGTGCTATCCCAATCCTCAGATACACTGCAAAAATTAGAGACAGAGCATTTAAATATGATTCAATTCATTCAAGGTTATAACGAAGTAAATTTCTCCGTCATTTCTGTCCAAGCTGGGCATCGAACCCGAGTCCCCTTATTCCGGAAAAAGTCGCTCTACCAACTAAGCTACGCAGACGTATGTTCTCGCTGCTATCTGCCTTTATCTCATGTGCGTCCTGAAGGGAAGGCACATAAAAATACATGCCAACTAGTCACTGCTTGTCATTTGTCGCACTGTGGTCCTGCGGTCGCTCTGAAAAATGCGCGACAGTCTCTTCTCCGCTCTGGCATCAATGAGGCACGACTGGACGACGGTTCGTCGTTTTGCCATATGTGCACCACTTCTAATACGTGCTCACTACAGGGGATTGTGAACAACCCACAAACCGCGCCTTTTCCGAGATTGTAGTTCCGAGGTACCGTGCCATCGCATTTTGCCCTTTATCAAACTCCGATTAATCTGCAGCTTTTCCCATTCTGACTCCTAACACTCTACTAACCGAAAACCGAACCTCGGGTTGTATATATACTGCTCTGTGAACTTCACTTGCGCCACCGTTTGGTCTCCAGGCGTGCTCATTTCTCTAGGCTGGAGGTTGTCATAGTGGAATATTTGAAGAACCAATCTAGGGAAAGGCATGAAACTAGCTATGCTTGTGTAGTGAAATTTTCAAATACAACAGCAGACAAAAGAAGTTATGAAGCAAAATTTATTGCATTATTTATGCAAATTTGCAAAATCAACAGCACAATGATTTTCGTGTTGAGCACATAAATTTGAGAAATATGATAAATAAGCGATCTGGTGACCCCTTGCTGCCACAGATGCCTGTCGCATCGACTTTTCATGCTGCTTATCAGGTTGTCCCAGAACTCTGTGGGTAATAAGTCCCACTCCTGACAAAGAGCAGTTTGGAGCTCTGGAATGGTCCTTGGTAGAGCTGCGGGAACACAATTCCTCTTCCTAGAGCATGCGATGCATTCTGTTCTCTGAAATTCATATCAGTAGACCTTGCTGGCCATCCGCGTGCTGGATATCTTCACTTTGAAGAAAGTCATCCAACAGCTGAGCTCTGGGAGGGGGCAGGGGCGTGCGTTATCGTCCATGAATACTTGCTCCGGCCCTACGGCACTTGAAAATTACTGGACGTCTGGTATAGAGACCAATTGACCTGAGACTCTTGTAAGCAGTTTGTCTTGAAACTCTTAGTCTTCAGGTGGCTACAAGTTTCTGCATGGAATTGCCTGGCATGCACCATCCTATGACAGTGTGCAGTTAATACAAGATACATGTCTGTCTTGCTGAGGGGTTGTGACCCTTGGATGACCTTGCACTGGCTGGCGTTGAACCTCTACTGGGTCTTGGAACTTCCTCCAAAGCTTGGAGATGACACTTTGCGGTACATTCTATGCACTAGACTTTGGTCCAGATTCGAGCTTTCCGATTATACTACCCTGCAAAAATGGTCAACCTGGCGTCTTTGTTCCATATTACGTTCGTGATCACCAATGACAACAACTCTTCACACGGGGATTGCCAGAAAATGGAATGAGACACTCAGAGTAGTCTAAGCTGCTTTTGTAGAACAGCGAGATATTTCCATATCGAACGTCAGCAGACGAAATTTGACCTCTAACCTACGTACGAATGTCCGCTGTTCTACAGGTTATAAAACTTTACTTTGTATGCTTTACTAATTATGTTTAACCCTTGTATATACAGACATGTTCCTGGGTTCGATATAGCAAAAATTGTGTGTTATAGACATTTAGAATTTTCATGGAAGGCATCATTTAAACATAAATAACAAATTTAAATTTAAAATATATACACTCATTGAAAAAAAAATCTGTACACCAAGAAGAAGGCGCCGTATTGAAATGAGATTTAAGTAGTGAGATGGCACACACCAAGGATAGAAGTGATTACAATATCACAGCAGCAGGACGACATACGGTACACATTCCGGTCAGCGTTAGTACTGCGTCGGACGGCCTTGTGCTCAGTCCGGCATGGAGTCAAAGAAACTCCGTATGCTATCCTGGGACAGATTGGCCCACACTTCTTACACTGGTGCGCAAAAATTAAGGACGAAGACGAGAAATTAGCATAACAGCGGAACGTGCAGGCAGAACGGACCGAAAGACCACTCAGGAGATAGACCAGGGTCCGGTACGGTAGGGCATGCGCATATATGCAGCATGACTTAGGGGGAGGGGAATGCCAGAAGGGTATAAAGCACACGGGCGGTGTACGCTTATCAATTCGGTGAAAGCTATTGCACGGTGTACATCGGTTTGAACGACGTTGAGTTGCTGTCACCGTGTGATATGACCAACAGGCAATCCAGTAGACGACATCTGGATGATTTTACCCGAGGTCGCGTCATTGGGAAGTTGGAAGAAGGTCGAAGTGTGACTAGTGTGGCCGAGGAGTCCGGGATCGCTCACAGCATCGTTTCACAAGCTTGGAGAGCATTTCAAACGACAGGAACAGCTGTCCGAGGGTTTAGCAGTGGTAATCCACGAGCAACCACGGCGGCGGACGACCGGTATATTGTCCTACAGGCGAGCAAAGACAGACGGCAGACAGCGGAAGAAAACGCAATTCACATGCAACAGACAACTGGACGTCCGTTATCGCGTTTCACCGTGGCCAGGAGGCTGCACAAAGGTGGTCCATTTGCACGACGACCAGTACGGTGTGTGCCATTAACGCCTTCTCATCAGAGACGGCTGTTTCTGTGGTGCCAAGAACACAAGAACTGGACACATCAGCAATGGGGTCGAGTTCTCTTTACGGATGAGAGCCAATTTAGTCTGACGAGCGATTCTGGACGTATGCACATCTGGAGAGAGCAGAGAACACGCAGTCATATCTCCAACATCATCGAAAGGGATCGGTTTGGAGGTGGCGGAGTTCTCGTTTCGAGTGGTATCATGCTTGGTAGCCGTACTGACTTCCACATCTCCCAAGGAGGTTCAGTCACTGGTGTCCGCTATTGTACCGAGGTTCTCCTGCCTCACGTACGTCTGCTTAGAGGTGCTGTGGGTTCTGAGTTCCTCTTCATGGACGACAATGCTACACCTCATCGTACAGTGGCTGTCGCAGAGCTGTTGGAGAGTGAAGATACTTAACGTATGGATTGGCTCGGAAAGTTCCCGGACCTAAATCCAATCGAACACGTGTGGGACCTTCTTGGAAGACGCTAGGCAGCACGTCACCAGCCGCCAGCAACGATTCCGCAGCTGCGATTGGCGCTACAAGAGGAATGGGCCTCGATGTCTCAACAGCTCCTTGACAACTTCGTCCTCAGTATGGACAGACGCCTTAAATCCTGCAACGCAGTCAGGGGTGATCATATCCCCTACTAAAGACTGGGTTTTTCTTGGCAGCCGCCTGTCACATGTACGTTTCTGTCTTCTGTCCAGTTGTGCTCGAAGCTACCTTTTCAATAAAGTGTCTTTGTATCCTTTGGATTCCTTATGTATCTTTTGAATTAAATTTGAGCGCTGCATTTGTCTTAAAAAGCTGGTGCGTTCTTTAACCTGGGATCAGTGGCCCTAAATTAGGGACAGGCAGCACCTTAGATGCTCATGGGTGTTGTTGAACCTCATGAAAGGAAAAAAAATTAAGATATGAAGTTGTTGAAGAAATTCGTATCAGTAACACTAATTGCTGGAGTGCCGTCGTTGCACGATTTAACATGAAATTCAAATATAACGATGAAAAATGACTTATTTACACTGATACAAAATTTGAAAGTCAAAATCACATCACTAGATCTTTGATGCTGGCTCCCAGCACATCCTCAGGTGAATTCTGAAACAGGTATTGCAAAAATTTGAAAAAGAGTCCACCGTGGAACGTCGCTGTTGTTTATATACATCGCGTTCAGCTCCCGAACGACTTCAGAAAACGTCACCATACTCTGAATTATGATTGTTGTTTCTTTTTTAGACTTTCTGTTGACGAGAAATCCTATATCACAAATTATTTCTTTCTCAGTATACCGCAAGCCCAGTGCAACATCAGCAATTATACTATATTAATCAGCACACCCTAATACATATAAACTATCTGCATTCCAGTTTCTTATCCGTAGAACATACACACATTGCTCAAGCGTAACTGCTAGCAGATGAGAATTAAATGAAGTAAATGCCACAGCACACGAATATGGGTACCACAGAAACATTGTAAACCGGATCCATCGAAAAATAAGAACAAACTTTTCTACATTAACTAAAGAATCCAATCAACGCAAATATGTTGGGTCAGTGGATTATATTCCAAAAGTTATGAATGTACTTAAATCTTCCTGTAAAAAAATACAACTTGGATTTTGGAATCAAAACAAACAACTTAATGCCAACTACTGTATTAAAAAAGATCGGGACCCAATTCCGAGTAATAGCAGATTCGGAGATTACAAAATACCTTTACAGGCCCTGGATACTGTTGACATAGATCGAATTTATATTGGATCCACCCTGAGGAATTTGAACTTTCGTATTGCGGAACACAAGTACAGTGTCAAAACACATTCAAACTCTACAGCACTTGCAAGATTAGTTAACCAGGGAGCTCACATCCCTCTGTGGAATGAGGCAAGAGTTATTTCTTCTCACAAAAACAAAAATGCGACTTTGCTAGCGGAGAGTTTACACATCGTCAATAACGCTGATAAATTTTATAATGATGAAGTACCCAGATTTATACCTCCACCTTGGATGCAGCTAATTTCAAACAACAAGGACCAAATAAACCACTAACTCGAACTTTATTTCAGAACTCACTCAATAACAATTAAGACACAACAATCATAAGTCAGAGTATGGTGAGATTTTTTGAAGTCATTCGGGAGCTGAAAGCGATGTATATAAACAAATGCGACGTTCCACGGTGGACTGGTCTTCAAATTTTTACAATACCTGTTTTAGAATTCACCTGAGGATGTGCTGGGAGCCACCACGAACGACCTAGTGATGTGATTTTGACTTTCAACTTTTGATTCAGTGTAAATAAAAGCCAATTATAATCGTTAAATTTGAATTTCATGTTTTGTTGTGCAACGACGGCATTCTAGCAGTTAGTAAAGATATGAATTTCGACAATCAGAAATGAATTACAAGAAGAACTATTTACTATTTCAAACGTGTTGATAAGACTTTAAGACTGATAGTTCTTTTGAACTGAACATGACGTTGAAACCTATTGCTGCTTAACTTGCACTACTTTAATAATTTGCGTGCCGTGGTTTACCTCTACACTTATTTCTGATTGGTGGAAATTTTCTCTCTACAGCTTTTATTAAGGTTTTTCGTAAGACCGAGTGAGGAAAATCGAATCTATCACCGTTTCTCCGAACACGCAGCTTCAACAACTCACAAGAAGACAACCAGAAGTGTGGATGACCACTCGAAATTTTTTCTTGTCCGCTTGATGTTTGATCTTCTGACAGGAAAGGGAAATAGTGTATTTCTGCGTGTCCTCGAGGGAGATCCATCTCTCCTGAATCTGGTGGACCCTATTTCGACCGCTTTCGTATAGACTCTTAATGTTGCTCCATCATTTCGTCTTTGATTCCTTTTCTGCAACATTGACGCGTCTGATTCGCTCAAACCTTATCCTCAGAGGATCGAAAGGGGAGTGTTAAGATTACTTTGTTTACTACTATTTTATTTTCTGTGATTTGGAGCGTGTTCTATCCCAAATGATTTACCCTTACTATTTCATACACCGCAGTTTTTTATAAACGGTATTGAAAGCACACTACCTTACTCTTAGCACGTTTTTTGAAAAAGAAAGATCGTGCTTAAGTATATTGGTTTGTCCGTCCGTCCGCCTGCGGACACCATATCTCTGCAACTATTAATCCGATTTGAAAAAATATTTTTTAATTGGGAAGCTTAAAATGCGAGAGTGATGATCCTTGCATTCAGTTTTTCTTACGATGCACAGTTTCGCCGCTTGAGGGCGCAAATGCAGATGATGTCGAATTCAAAATACATTTTATTCCATGTATTTGCTTCTAAATATCCGATTGAAAAAAATATTTTACGTTTCGATTAAATTCATATCTAAGACTATTTTAGGTACAGTCACTTTTTCAAGTTATGCATAGATTTCTCGCTAGGCGACGTAAAATTAAATTGCGCTTTACCCGAGATCTCTGCTTCTAAAACTCCGATTTAAAAAGTTCTTCCTGCACCGGATGCAGCTCCCAATGGGCAATGTTTCGAATGTAATTCCTAATTTTTGATGAAAAATGGTTTCGCCAACAGGTGGAGTAAGAATTAATTTCTTCTTATGACGTTTTTGCAGCTAAATCTGAGCTTCTAAAATCTCGAATGAAAAACTTCTTTCGTGGAACGGTACTGCTCACGTCCACAAAACTTTTGAAAATATTTTCTTCTTAAAATAATGCATGGTTTCTCTGATAGAGGGCGTAGATGTATATCTTATTTTTCTCAATATCTCTGCTTCTAAGAGTCCGATTTCAAAAACTTATTTCTTTGTTGGAGAGAGTTTCCGTTGTGAAACGAACCTCATATGATTTCAGAATTTTCCAGTAATACGTAAACTTTTCCCGTGGAGACGTTAAAGTAAATTACGTTTTTCCCGATACATCTTCTTCTAAGTGTCCGATTTGAAAAAATCTTCCTGCATCCAATACAGCTTCTGATGGGAAATGTTTCGCATATAATTTCTAACTTTTGGTAAAAAATGGTTTGGCCACCAGGGGGCGTAAGGTTTTATTTCTGCTTCTGATGTATTTGAATCAAAATCTGAGCTTCTAAAAACTCTACTGAAAAAAATTATTTCCTGGACTGATACGGCTCACATCAAAAAACCGTTTAAGAATACTTTTTTTAAAATAATGCATGTTTTTTCCGCCACGGGTTGTACATATATATCTTATTCTTGTAGATATATCTGCTTCCGAAACCGATTTGGAAAATTCTTCCTTTGTTGGAAAGCGTTTCCGGTGCGAAATGTTCCTCATCTGAATTCAAATTTTTCTTAACTCCCAAGTCTGCCATCAGAGGGCGTAAGTTCATATTTCCGTTTAGAGGACTATCTGCAAAACAAAAAACGCGATTGAAACTCCTATTTCTCGGTCAGTTTCTACTAACTATGCAAACTCCGTGTGTGCATTTTCTTTCCAAAATAATGCACACTTTATCCGATAGGTGGCGCAAATGCTTATTCTGTTTTTCTCAATATATCTGCTGAAACATGTGCGACTTAAAAAATATTTCAACAACGGATGGCGCTTAACTTTAAAAAAATTTAATTTAGTATTTGAGGTGTTCTTTAGTTCATAGCTCTGTAGCTAGGCGGTGTTTTTATACTTCGATTTGCAGCTGTGTATCCGCTTCTAAAAACGCTATTGAGAAATTTCTTCTTTAATGTATGCTGTTCGCTACAGTAGAGATATGGAGCATTATCGTCTTTAAATAATGCACATATTTTCCGCTAGGGGACGTTAAGGTCTAAACCCTTTTCTCGCCATCTCTGCTTCCTGGAGACGTATTTGAGAAAATCTCTTTCCATGAAGAATATTTTTCGCCTGTTTACAACTCTTCCTAATGCAAAATCATTTTTTTAAAGCGTAGTCATATCCTGTTTCCTTCTACATGTGTATTTCTTCTTTTAACTGTTCTATTTGAAAATCTCTTTGTGTCTGATTCCTTCCTTGTTTAAAAACTACTGATACCTTCCTTGTCTAAAATATACTGATACCTTTCTTGTCTAAAATATACTGATACCTTCCTTGTCTAAAATATACTGATACCTTCCTTGTCTAAAATATACGGATACCTTTCTTGTCTAAAATATACTGATACCTTCCTTGTCTAAAATGTACTGATACCTTCCCTGTCTAAAATATATTGATACCTTCCTTGTCTAAAATATACTGATACCTTCTTTGTCTAATCTACTCCTAAATCTACAAGGGCATTGTTTCGTCTACCAACGGACAATCAACATTTGGGCATACCCAAACATTTCATCTCAGACTTCGTTTGGGCCAGAATGTTTTGCAATGCCATGGGCAGGACCAGATTAAGGCCTTGGTGGACCTCCAGGCTAAGACATTTGAGCGGACCCGCGAAGAACTTGAGACGGGGAATCACTATGAAGTCTATTAACACTCGAAATTGTGCTGTTAATAGACTTCATAGTGATTCCCCGTCTCATGCTTGTGATAATTAATACGTACTGCATCCTTCAAACTAATAAATTACCTGCAGAGCTTTCATAATAAGTCACTTTATTTTCCATTCTTCTCATAAAAGCATGTGCTAAAAGCGTAAGATTCTTAGATTTTGTCTTGGATTTTCTCAAGATTTAGCATTGTGTACTTTTCTTAGTGCATCATTTTTGTTATTCAAAGTGAAGCCATTAGGGACTTCGACCATTAACGGTTCCAAGTACAAACTGGGAGGTGTAGGTGGATGATAGTGAAAAAGCTGAAACTGTCTCGCCGAACACGCTGTACACAGCGACATAAAACCAGAGGCTTGAAGACGAATAGATTTCAGTCACTGCCTTGAAATCTATTCTTTTTCCAGCCTCTGTTTCTGACAAAGTGGAAATCATACATGACAAAATTAAAACTACTTTATAAACATCTCTCTCTCTCTCTCTCTGTCTATCTATCTATCTATCTATCTATCTATCTATCTATCTATCTACCTATCTATGATTTGCCGAGGAATGCATCCTGGGTCCTTGGTAACAGTCAGCCGCAAGGCTATAGCCCTTATAGACATCCCTTAATCCGATTCTGGCCATGAGACCATTTAAATGCCCACTTTTGCCTTACGGAATCTGAAATTCAGGATATTTCGGTACAAAAAATCAAATTTCCCGAAAATTATATTTCCACTCATTTCTTTTCGTTTGTGATCTCTCTGTTGTGAACATATTTTTCGACGCCATTCTCGACAAATTAGATAACTTAGAATTTATATTTTTTAAATTAAATTTTAAAGAGAGAATGCTCTTAAATCAGGGACGTCTTAGAATAATTCAGAAGTGTAGAATCATCTGGAAAAATTCAGACATCGGGTATGACGTACTCATAAAAAGCAATCCAGTCACTAAGACAGAATGTTTTATTTTAAAAAATAACTAAAAGACAGATAACATGCATAGTTATACACTGAAGAGCAATTGAATTAGAGACAGCTGGCGTTATGGAAATGTGGCGCTGTGGGCTGCCCTGTAAACGGAAATGACATGATATATGCAGCGATCCGACAATATAAGGAGTGTTGCGACGGGAATCAGTAAGATTCGGATGCAGTATGGGGGTAAAACGAAGTATCCAAGCACATTTGATCGTAGGCAAATTGTGTGGGCCCGACGAATGCGTCATTCCATTTCGGAAGTCGTGCAGTCACTGGGATTTTCACGAGCCACTGTGTCACGGGTGCACCGTGAGTACATCGAATCCGGTAAAACCATCCCTGCAAGGATCAACTACCGTGGACAACAGCGTGTGGATGAACGGGGTCATCGTCGGCTAGCTCGCGTTGTAACAGCGGATAGACGGGCCACAGTGCAAGAAATCATTCGGCAATTAAACGCTGGTGCACAAAAGCGTGTAAGCAGCCACACCATCCAGAACCATCTCCTCGCTGTGGGGTTCAGAAGCCATCGTTCAACGAGGGTACCGCTGCTGACCGCGCATCACAGGGTGCAAAGATCAGCATGGGCGCGGAAACATCGCCACTGGTCCCTAACGTGAAAAAATGTTGCCTGGACTGATGACTAGAGATTCACGCTGGTACATGTGGATGTCAGGATGCGAGTACGGTGCAAACCACATGAAGCGATGGAGCCTTCTTGCCAGCAGGGTACTCTTCAAGCTGGTGGGGGTGGCATTCTCGTCTGGGGAATGTTTACGTGGACTGAAATGGGACATTTGGTACCTGTGACATCGTCCCTCACAGGTCAACGTTACCGGGATATCCTGAACGACCATTTGCTCCCGTTTGTGCGTCTTCAACATAACACTTGGGACCTCATCCTGCAACAAGACAATGCACCGTGCCATCGCTCCCGAATTGTATCCGAATGGTTGGATGAACACTCCACTGACGTGACCTCGCTTCCTTGGCCAGCTAGTTCACCTGACCTCAATCCCATCGAGCACATATGTAATGCCATCGAGAGAGATGACCCCCTCCATCAAATCTTCGTGAACTGTGGGAGCTTGTTCAGGGGGCGTGGATCCGTATGGCTTCCCAACGCTCCTGGTTTTTTGTCGAGTACATGCCGAGACGAATCGCCGCCGTCATCATGTCGAAATGTGGTGCTACACGTTACTAGACAGGTATATCTAATTCAATTGCTCTTCAGTGTATATCTAAGAGGTAATACACGCTATCAAGTGAGGAAATTGTCATCAGAGGGATGAAATAGCGCAGAAGAATTCTCTGTAGACGAGATCGGAAAAAACTTTGGGAAATACTTTTCTGTGGAGCAGAGATTTCTCTGCTGGTACAAATATAAATGTGTGCTACATCACTTAACAAAAACATTGAAAATTTATGGAACACCTTGAGGAATACTACACCTTTACTGTACGCGAAAATAAATTCCGAATCCATCTCCTAAATACAAAAAAAATGTGATAAATGGGCTCTTCCAGAAAAATTAGGCATCGAGGTAAACAGAAAAACGGAAAAATAAATCTCTAAGTTTTGCATCTGTTTAGTCAGAATGTAATATTTTTCAATATGGCATTTATGCAGATGTCATTTCTAGAAACGGACGAAAAGACAGACAAAACCACAGCACAAGCAGAAATGGAGGAAAAGACAAATAAAACCAGAGCATAAGCACTAAATTTCTGGTATGCGTGCGTACTGGGACAAAACCTAAAATTAATTCTAAAAAAGATTGTGCTATGAAGTGACATATTTGTAGACAAAGTAAGCCGTAATTATTGAATCGATTGAACTTAGTTTTTTTTAATAAAATATGCGTGCTGTACTTAAAACATTACTTGCTTATCGGCTTCCAGACAGTTACTTCAGCGTATGTTAATCGGATTAGAAGAATTGCTTTTGATTCAAAAATGCCCCGATGAGGACTAAAGTTTCAGCAAATTTCAATTTATGCGATGCACAGTTTTTCCCTTTGTGACATAAAGTTATTTTTTTGTTACGCAAGATATCCACATTTTAAAACGTCGAAGAAGAAAAGCTTATTTTATTTACGATTGTTGGCAATCTTGAGCAAAGATTTTCATTCTATTTTTTACTTTGCACGACGCACAGCTTTGCCGATAAATGGCATACATTGGGCATATTTCTGAGAGGTGATGAAGTTGTATATTTACATTTCACATCACATCTACCAAACTAGAAGTGCATTTAAGGAAAGAAATTTTGCGTTCTTTATCTAAATTACAAAAATCGTTTTTTATGAAATTTTCTGTTGTTTTTCATTCACAGTCGTCCCAATGGGGAGATATAAACGTAAAGTTTCAGTTAGATGATATTTCGATTTCTATTGGTCCAACCTGGAAAATTATTGTTGCATCGGCCCGCTTTATACATTATTTTACATTTGGTCAGAGGTTTGAGTCAGAGGTATATATCTGACTAAAATCAGAGGTATATGTATTCTTTGAAAAGTTTACTTGTATAGTTATTTTACCATCCGATTGTTGTCGCTATCATCCAAATTTTCCACGCCATCTCTCAGCATCTCCAATGCATAATATACCCAACTGATTGCGTTAAATTCAATTTTATTCCAAACTAGTTATCGTACATTTCAAAGAAAAATACAGCTTAGCTTACCGGGTTTTTGTCTCTTTCAAAGACGTGCTCATTTTACCAGAGAATTCGGTGGCGCTATTCTTGTCCTTGATTCCAGCTGTTCCGGTAAAACAAAATTATTATTAATTTTTTATGGCATTTATTTTGCCCCTGTGGTAAAACCTTGTCTGTTTCTAGTTTCTGGTGCGTGACAGATTAAAGCTCGACTATTGCTTAAGACATGAATGGCCATGTTGTTTGAACACTCCCCGTTCACTGCAATGAATTTGACCACTCCAGATGTACGTATCTTTGTTTCGTTAACACATCCGAACGCATAATATCCAGCAAACAGTGGGTGTTGTACTTGCGTTTGAAGTGCGCTATGCTTCTGATTTTTGACACCTCCAGAAAGAAAAGTGGAAAGTCTTACTTTGTTGCATATTGACGCTTTAACCGGATGGAACGAATTAACTCGGGGTTAGCAAAATGGGCGGAAATCAGCTGTAACGAATATATTCGTTGCCTAAGAAGTGGGCAGAATTAGGCTGGAATGAGTGAACCTGCGCATCAAAAGGCGTTGATCTCCCCTTAGCTTTGTTATTCATAGTGGACAACTAGGGAGATGATTGACACAAGTCCTTTCTGACTGATTACCAGATAAAAGGGCTATAATAATGGCGACGAAGCAAAGGAATGGGAGAGAGGATACTTGATTCATTTGTTCCTGCCCAGTGGCACGCTGTCCGTGTTAGGGAGACTAACCTTTCCCCATCAGGACTCAAATCGAGAGCTTATTACTTGTGACAGATTAATGGCCGGCACTGCTTAGATAAGAGGACAGAAAGGAATTGTTTTGCCGTAGCTTCGTAGAACCCGGCCTGTATGTGAACATTTCTGTTTTGAGAATGTAGAAAATTTTGGTTACTACGAGGGTTGTACCGAAAGTAATGCAAAAGTGGGCATAACTTTTTTTTATTAACTGACAGACGTCGTTCAAATTGCACATGATGGTAGAGCAACTCTTCTTCTATAGTAACCCTTCTTCTTCATTGTAGGTAAATAATGGATTCCAAGCAGAAGCAACGTGTCGTCATTGAGTTCTTAACGAACGAAGGGTGCAGGCTGTCCGACATCCCCAGAAAGCTACAGAATGTTTACGGAGATGTTACCATTGGAAAGAGCAATGTGCAGAGATGAATAAAGAAGTTTAAAGAAGGGGAAATCAGCATTGAAGACAAACAACGCAGTGGGAGACAATTATCTGCGAATAATGACAATAATCGACAGCGAGTGGATGAATTAATGCGCGCAGAGAGACGAGTCACAATCCGTGAGCTTGCTGCACAACTGGAATGTGGTCACAAGCCATACAGAAGGTGGGGAAAGACTTAAGGTATCGAAAAGTATGTGCAAAGTGGGTAACTCGGCAGTGAACACCCAATTTGAACGAGAGAAGGGTGGGAATCTGCTTTCATCTCCTGGAAGCGTTTGAAGCCAATGAAAGCACATGCATTTCCGATCTGGTGACAGGGGATAAAAGGTGGGCGTATCTTTACGATCCAGAAACGAAGAATCAAACCATGGAATTGTTCATACTTCTTCACCAAGGCCTAAGAAGTTCAAGAGCCAGCGATCAGCACAGAAAATCATGGTAACTGTGTTTGGGATGAGAGGGGTGTCATTCTTTTTGATGTTCTGGAAAGTGGCCGTACCGTGACCAGCAAGCGATACATAGAGACACTCAAGAAGCTTAGAGAAGTCACAAGGAGGAAGAGACTGAACAAGAATCTGAAAAGGATCCACATTCACCATGGCAATGTGAGACCACACACATCTTTAGCAACAAATCAGGCTGGTAGGGGGTCCCCATCCATCGTACAGCCCAGATCTGGCGCCCTCCGACTTTGGTCCAATGAAGGATAGTCTCCGGAGGCAACGATTTGGTGACACAGATGAGGTGAAAGTGGCTGTGAAGAAGCGGGTACAACAGTCCACACCTGATTTTTTTCAAAGAGGATTCGAGAGTTGAGTTCAACAATGGCGCAAATGCATTGTTTGCCATGGAAATTACGCTGACTAGTACCTTTGTATAGAGGAAGAGTTACTCTACCAACATATGCAGTTTGAAAGACCTCTGTTAGTTAATAAAAGGTTATGCCCACTTTTTCATTACTTTCGATACAACCCTCGTATTTAGTTCAGGTGCATCAGCTGCTAGATCGGCTAGTAATGCCTAACTTTACCAGATTCTAAATAGTCTACTGAAGTACTTCAAGCACATGGTTTGAAGAAACTGTAATAATGGAGTAAATGAAGTACATAAAAGAACGCGCAATTCTTTCCACAACAACAGTAAGAAAGAAAAAAAAACAAGAAAAACTTAGAATTTTCTGCTCAGAAGGCACTTCTTAGCAACAGCAAGTGAAAAGATTAATTTTGCCTTTGTGTTAAACCGCGAAACGTTACTGTTAACCCAGGAGTCGATCTCTGAAAGTTTGATTTTTGCAATTTTTATTTTATGTGTTTACTTTGTAAACCCTCTTTTTCTGTTTCTCTGCACTTTTTTCATTGTACCTCTCTCCCAATTCTGCGATCAACATCGTGTGTTTGCGAGTCTTTCTCCAACTCTCCCGTGACCAATTCAATTTCCTCTTCGTAACGGTGGAAAAATTTTTCCTCCGATACTTCTTTTCAAACTCAATTGGAGGTAAGCTTAGACTCTTCTGTTTGCTGACCGAACCTGGGGCGCAACGACAAACATTAAATTTCTTTCCAATATACTCCGTGCTGACCCGAGATCTAAGCTCTAGCAGAAAGCTTTCTGATACGGAAGAAAAGAAAGAGGCCTTTTATGTCACGTAAGCATTTTCGTGATCATCAGTCTTTGTTCCAAAAAAAGTCCCCCGAAAATTCTGATCGTAGGGAAATTGAGTGACAAAAAATTGTAATGAAAAGGATAGCTGCAAAGTTTCTCTAAAGAACACCCTGTAAAATGTTTCGAACATCTACGTAGACAAAGAATCTTCATCAAAGGCAATTACCGACGAGTTCAAAAGAGCAACCAAGACACACATTACAGCTATTATCTCACACGATATGGGAAGTTTCTTAGAATAAATTGCCCTAAATGTTTCTTTAAATTTCAAAACTATAGATCGGAGTGTCATATACTGTAGATTGTGCTTTCTGATATTACAAAGTACTCTACTTCTAATGCATACTGAATTAGAAACGTGTATTCACAAAATGACAAACGAGCACATGACGACAGACAAAAGTTTTTTACGCCAAACGCAGAAAGAGTAGTGAAAGACAAAATTAGAGGTATGGCACTTTCCCTGGTACATGCACTAGAAACAAAAGTTTAATCGACTGAGTTTTATAAATTATTGTTCTTTCGCCTCTTTTCATTTTTGTATCCTTATGCGCATGGTAACCATGCTCATACAGCGTTATTAAAAGATACCACGTGATTAGCAACAAGAAATGTCACTGACGTTTGAATACAATGAACAATTCTTTTGACGTAAAGTTTGAAAGCTTTACTTCATTTCCAAAAAAGGAGGTTGTCCTAAAGAAAATCAGATTAATGAAATATGAGTATATTATCCGCGAACAGACAGTGATTTACTTTTATAATGCTTCAAATTCTGCCCCATAAAGAAAAAATTCTGTGTCAGGATAAAATGGAAACCCTGAGCCACAGTTATTTTTGTATGACATGAGAGAGCTCTTCTCAGTCAGATATTCCAGGAATAAAGTTATGACAAACACAATCTTGCACAAAAA
Organism: Macrothele yani; assembly: GCA_039090855.1. NCBI lineage: Eukaryota > Metazoa > Arthropoda > Arachnida > Araneae > Macrothelidae > Macrothele > Macrothele yani. The sequence continues at coordinate 140,899,154 of CM076989.1, read as the reverse complement.
TGTATATGTTTCATGAACATTACTGTTCTTGTAATGTTCATGAAACATATACATTTTTGTTGTAATTTTCATGAAACATATCCATTTTTGTTGTAATTTTCATGAAAGATATCCTTTTTTTGTTGTAATGTTCATGAAACATACTTTTTATTGTTGTAATGTTCATGAAACGTATACATTTTTTGCTGTAATGTTCGGAAAACTGTGACGGGCTTTCCAGTAGTAAAATATCAATTCTCTACACAAAACACATTTTACATGAAAAGAGGGGAATGCAAACTTTTTGAAAATCTTGGAAACCCTTATTCTTAGAGGAATTTCTATATTTGTTTACAAAAGCAGGCACGATATCATAATGAATGCGAATGTAGATTTGACCCTCCATACATTTTGGAACTTGGAGATTTTAAAATATTTTTAGACATACAAACATTAATCCGTATTGAATCAGTTTCGCATGTCAAAAAATGTTTTGACATGTGAACTTGATTAAATATAGACTTGCATTTATTACAGCATCCTGCTTTTAGAAAGGAATATTAAATTCCTCTGATAACATGATCTGCCAAGGTTCTTAAATGTAGATGAAATCTTTGCTGCGGAAACTTATCTTTACATGATTCAAAAATCAGTTTCACAGAAACGGGTAGGTACATCGTTAGAAATATTATAAGCAATGAGAACCTAAAAACTCTTGAACTTGCTAATTACGGCGCGAAAAAAAGTAACATAACGTTTAAAAAAAGAAGACACTGGAGAAGTTAATTCCTCAAAGGTGAACTGACGGAAAAACCTAAACGCTATTTTCCGATGTATATATGTACGCTGGAAGTATTGCTTAAACTGCTACAGCAAGCATGAGCTGAGACTTAGGCTCCATTTTTCGCAACATTCGTGTTAAATTATTAAGAAGCTAATGCCTATGTGGCTGAGTGTTAACTACATTACTACCACACTTATGAAAAGTGAATTACACAAAATACGGGTGTAATAAGGAGGACGGCGTTGCATAAAGGATAAAAGGTGTATATGAGAGATTAGTAGCTCATTTGAGAGCGAAGTTACGGACGTGATGGGTAAAACCAAGGTTTTACCAGGATTTACAAAATGCCAAATTGTGGAAGCAAGAACGGTTGGTCCTACCATTTCAGAAACAGCGACATTTTTAACCGGCGACACGATTTCAGAGTTCGGCGGAAGCTGAACTTGAGAAGTATACGACGGGCGTGTGATCGTATACAATGCAACCAGCATATCAGAGGCCCATTACAATATGAATCAACCAAAAATGATATCTCGTTGGACTATGCATCACAAGATAGCACAGAGGGGTTGCAAGAGCACAAGCGATACAAGCCACCCTCACCTAACACAGTAAAAATACTCTCCCGATGAGGATGAGGATTAATGATAGATGATGATATTGATGATAACTAGGATTGATGATAGATGATTCAAAACAAGTGTACTAGTCCTGTGAATCATGATACAATGTATGTGCTCAGTTCTACCGAGAGTCGAGTCCGTATTCGGAACCAGTAGCATGAGACTATGGGTCCCTCATGTATGATATAAATTCTACGGGTCCAACGAATTACGATATGTAGTCAGTTCTGCTGACATTCAAGTCCGTATTCGGTGTCAGTAGCATGAAGCTATACATCCCTCATGAATGGCATCAACTCTCTGGGTCCTATGAATCATGATATACACTCAGTTCTATTGATAGTACAGTCCGTATTTGTAGTCAGTAGCACGCGGCTATGGATTTCTCATATACGACATCAACTGTCCGTGTCCTATGAATTACGATATGCACTCAATTCTAATGACATTCTAGTCCGTATTTGGCAAAAGTAGAATTAGGCTATGGATCCCTCATGTATGACATCAACTCTCCGGGTCCTATGAATCACGTTATGTACTCAATTCTACTGATAGTAGAGTCCGTATTTGTAGTCAGTAGAATGAGGCTATGGATCCCTCATATATGACGTTCACTTTTCAGGTCCTCTGAATCACGATATGTACTCAGTTCTACTGATAGTCGAGTCCGTATTTGATATCAGTAGTATTTTGCTATGTATCCCTCATGTATGACATCAACTCTCCGGGTCCTATGAATCACGTTATGTACTCAGCTGTACTGATAGTAGAGTATGTATTTGTATTCAGCAGAATGAGGCTATGGATCCCTCATGTATGACATAAACTATATGTACTCAGTTCTACTAACAGTTAAATCTGTATTTGGTGTCAGTAGCGTGACCTATGGATCCCTCAGCTATCCTGAGTGCTTTTGATGTTGAATGATCATTGACCATCCGGGATGACTGGGGATGTTGTATGGTATCGATCATGTTTAGGTGGCATGAACTGGAATCCTTTATTGTGTAGACCAAAATATGTGGGCCGAAAACTACCAAGGACAGCTTATGGACCATGTTCCTCTCACGATGTTATACCTCCACCCTGAGGATGATGGGTTCTTTTAAAACGATTCTGTCCAATATCATCGGACCAACCTAGTGCGGGAATCCTTCGACGGACAGAGCTCTGATATGAGACATCGCGAATGTCCCCGAAACTTGCCTTATTTCAACCCAAATCAACATCTCCGGGATGATGCAGAATACCAAGGGAGTCATTTTGACACACCACCCCACTCTGTACGAGAGCTGTGGTCTGCAATTTGAACAGCTTAGTGTAGATCCTCCTGCAATTGTACAAACGACCTCATGGAGTCGAAGCCACTCCTCGTGACGGTTGTTGTTCTGGCAAAATGAGAGCCCACAAAATGGTAGGTTGATGGTTTTAATTCAATGAACACTCAGTGTATATAATTTTATCGCCGTACGTTTTTCAGTCAGTACGAGACTGGATGGTCTTAGATTTTGTTTAATCGGTGTTTAAGTAAAGTCAAAAGCATCCAAGGGTATAAGAAGAAGCCCACCCCTAATTTAAGGCTACAGGTTCCAGCAAATGGACGCTACCATAGCCGGGAGACATACACACATATCTCATCTGGAAATCGAGCTCGGCGCAGTACAGACGCTTACAAATCTGGCGTCAATTTTGTTTTCTGTGGAATTCGTTACTAAACAGTGTGGATTCTCAAAAAGTTTTGTTTTGAAATTTGTTTTCTACACTGTAAAAAATAAGTGGTGTGAATTCAGGGAAACTTTCTGAAAATAACGTGCAGGAAAGTTGCAGTAAGTGTCTGTTGGTTATTATTATTAGATTTTATTGGCGCAAGGGCCATGGTTGGCCAAAGAGCGCCAAGTGTCTGTCTTTTAAAGAAATTTCCGTTTCTTTTTTATATTCCCGTTTTTTGTTTTTGTTTTTAATTTCCTTATTTTCACAGATTTTCCGTAATCAGTAATTCTGTCTGCTTATTTCAGAAAAGACCGTTTCAAGTTTCTCCGCATTCAGGCAGAAATTTCTCAAAATCCAGCACGCTGAATATTCCAGCACCAACGCGAGAGAATACTTCTGCCACGGTGGTGGGGATCGAGCCCACGCCCTTGGGGTTGAAGCCGTGCATCTTAACCACTGAGCCAGAAAGTCACAGGAATCATAGTCACGCTCAGGGTAAAACTAATTGGGCGATAATTAATATTTTTTTCATTAATGCGAGTGATTTAGTCATATCTTTCTATTGGAGCTTATTATTTTTTTAGTACGTTTATAATAAATTTATTTTTTCTGTAGGACGTTTTATTGCAAATTACGTATTTTTTCATCGCAATTTTTTCCAAACAACAGAATGACTTAGAGTTTGAGATTTTTTTACAACTGACAATAACTTTCAATTACCTTTAAGAAAAGGTGCAATGTACAGTTTTATAATATTATTTCACAAAATTTCTAAATATAAAATTTATACTAGATATCTATGTAGCTTTTATCTTAAGGACAGCACAGACTGATACATAGACGTAACACAACCCCCTGTATAATAAATTAACTACCCAGTTTCTTACGTAACGGGATGTACAAGAAATATGACACCGCATTTTCGGGTGTAATAAGCACGTCTTTTGAATCCGTTCTGACGCAAATCAAATTTATCAAAGCTATTCGAAGTCAATGGAACCGGTACGGAAAACAATAGTATCTGACGGAAGAAACAATTTTTCAATCGGGTTTTTAAACCCTCAGATATTGCTGTAAACGGAATAGTGAACTAACGCCCTCTGGATGCAGACTGATGGGTTAAGAAAAATTTGAATTTTGTATGAGAAACATTTCGCAGCGGAAACGCTCTCCAACAAAGAAATAATTTTCAAATCGGACTCTTCAAAGCAGAGATATGGACAAATATAAGGTATGCATCTACGCCCCCTTGCGGGAAAACCATGCATAATTTTAGGAAGAAAGTATTCTATAAAGGTTTTTTGATGTGAGCGGTATCTGTCAAAGAAAAAAATTAGTCGAGTTTTCAGGAGCTCAGATTCTGGTGCAAAAACATCAGAAGCAGAAATGAACACTTATGTCTTTTGGTGGCCAAGCCATTCTTTACCAAATATTAGAAAATATATGAAAAACATTTTCCAACAGGAGTTGTATGAGATACAGGAAGAAATTTTCAAATCGGAGTTTTAGAAGCAAACGTTTCTGGGAAAACGCAGTTTACCTTTGGGCCCCCTGGCAGAATGGCTATGATTTACTTGAAAATTTCGAATTTATATGAAAAACATTTCGCATCAAAAACACTATCAAACGAAGAAGGAACTTTTCAAATCGGACTCCTAGAAGTAGAGATATTGACAAAAATATGATATACATGTACGCCCTCTGGCATAGAAACCATGAATTATTTTAAGAAGAAAATATTCCAAAAAATTTGTCGACGTGAGCAGTATCGGTTCACAAACGATTTTTCTTTTCAGTCGAGATTTTAGACGCTCAGATTTTGCTGCAGGTACATCAGTAGCGGAAACAAGACTTACGCCCCCTGGTGGCCAAACCATTTTTTACAAAAATCAGAAATTAAATGCAAATGATTTCTCATCAGGAGATGTACTTGGTGGAGAAAGAATTTCTCAAATCGGAATTTTAGTAGCAGAGATATCGGGGGAAACGCGATTAAACCTTACGCCCCCTATCGGAAAGTCTATGAATTACTGGAAAATTTTGAAATTATATGAAAAACATGTCACATCGGAAACTCTATACAATAAAGAAAGAATTTTTCAACCGGACTATTAGGAGCAGAGATATTGACAAAAATATATATATCTACGCCTCCTGGCGGAGAAACAGTGCAATATTTTAAGAAGAAATAATTCCGAAAAGGTTGCATCTTAACCACTGGTGAGTGGCATCTGTCCACGAACTAATTTTTTCAATCTAGATTTTAGGAGCTCAGATTTTATGGCAAATATTAACACTTACGTACCCTGGTGGCCAAAGTGTTCTTTACCAAAAATTATAAATTTTGTGCAAAAGATTTTTCATCCGGAGTTGTATACTCTGAAGAAAAAAGTTTTCAAATCGGAGTTTTAGAAGAAGAGATATCGGTGGAAATGTAATTGACTTTTGCGCCCCCTAGCGGAAAATTTATGCCTAACTTGAAAAAGGAACTACACCTAAAATACTCTTCGACGTAAGTGGAATCGAAAGATAAAAAAATTTTCAATCGAATGTATAGAAGAAAATATATGGAATAAAATGTATTTTGAATTCGACATCGTCTGCCTTTACGTCCTCTAGCGGAGAAATTGTACTTTGCCGCCCCGGTGGCGCAGTGGTCTAAGGCGCTGGCCTCTGATCATTCGTCCGTAAGGGGTCCGGGTTCGAATCCCGGTGAGGCATGGATGTTGTGTTTGTCTTACGGCACTTACTCTCTCCCTTCCCTGGAACCAGTGACCCTAAATTAGGGACGGGCGACTGCTTATAGCCCATTGAGTTGCTCACGGTGGTCGTTAAACCTCCAATCAAAAAAAAAAAAATTGTACTTTGTAAAAAAAGAAAACACATGAAGGATCATCATTCGCATATTTCAAGCTTCCCAATGCAAAAAGAATTTTTCGAATCAGATTAATAGTTGCAGAGATAAAGTGTTTACAGACGGACGGACGGACAAACCGATAACATAAGTACGATCTTTTTTACATTTTCCAACCGTAGGTTTTAAATAAGCGTATATGCTCCAGCTTCGTCCGTCTGTCTGTCCGTCCGCACGATAACTCGCGTAAAAATGGTTCGATTTCGATGAAATTTTAGAATGAGGTAAGATACCGCCTGGGGACGAACCCTATTGAAAATGGACGAAATGGGGTCAAAGATCAGGACACAGGAGCGGGATCCATTCCATTTCCCTTATGCACCATAACTTGCGTAAAAATGGCTCCATTTCGATGAAATTTTAGTATGTGATAGGTGACCACCAGGGGACGAATCCTATGGAAAATGGGAGAAATATAGCTGAAGGTCAGAACATAGGAGCGGGATCAATTTCATTGCCCTTATGAATCATAACGTACGTAAAATTGTTTCGATTGCGACAAAACTTTAGTATGTTGTTGCAGAAGTGTACAGAACCAGCTCTGTTGAATATCATCGAAATGGGGTCAAAGGTCAGGCCACAGGAGCGAGATTTATTCCACAGCCATTATCCTCATAACTTGAGTAATAACTTCAGTAATAATTTCTGGTATGTTGGAAAGCCTATCATAATCAATGCATTGCATGATTTTACTAACTTGTTTTTTAAATGTTGTGCTAACAATAGCTGGCGCCCAAAATAGGGTAAAGGAGAAGATATATCCTGTGCCACAGTAACCATAATTCATGCGATACACTGTCTACGATATCCGATATCACTGCACAACTTAAAAATCAAATTTTTCGAGAGACTATTGAAATTTAGCTGTTAATCAAATTCCCAAGTGTTCCGTGGATCTCTCCTCTTTTTCATCATGTGGATACGGAAATAGTGAGAACGTAGTTTTTCCTTTAATATTAGTAAAGCACTGCGGAAAAGTTTCTGAAGATTCAGAATTTTCCGTTTACATAACGTGAAAACGGAAATTTTCCATTAGAAAAGCAATTGCGGAATGGTTTCTGAAAATTCAGAAATTTTCTAGCGTACGGAAAATCCCTGCGATTCCGAGTTCTGTCTGTCATTAATACACACAATTGACGTGAATTAGGAACGTCAAACAGGAGTCATCGCTCTTTCCATGTTTATAAGTGAGTCACGGAAAAATTCTCATCCGCAGCCACCGGAAATCGAACTTGGTGTCTTCCAGTTACGCCCCGGACATGCTACCACTGCACCACAGCCGCCTCGAATTCTCCAGACTCACATACAACTAACTGCCAAACCACATGGCAGGTTGCTTCTTGGAGCCTTGCACAATGCTGGGGATTCACCAAAGATGGTAAGCAGCAACTGAACAAATAACTAGGAGGCAAATGAATAATTAATAGAGACAATTGACGTGGATTAGGAACGTCAAACAGGAGTCATCGCTCTTTCCACGTTTATAAGTGAGTCACGAAAAATCTCATGGGCCGCCACCAGGAATCGAACCCGGGGTCTTCCAGTTACGCTCCGGACATGATACCACTGCACCACAGCTGCCTCGAATTCTCCAGACTCACATACATCTTTGGTGAATCCCCAGCATTGTGCGGGGCTCTAAGAAGCAACCTGCCTTGTGGTTTGGCAGTTAGGTGTATGTGGGTCTAGAGAATTCGAGGCCGCTGTGCTGCAGTGGTAGCATGTGCGGCGTGTAACTGAAAGACACTCGGTTCGATTCCCGGTGGCGGCGGATGAGAATTTTTCCGTGACTCACTTATAAAAAAGGAAAGAGCAATGACTTCTGTTTGATCTTTCTGTCATTTTACAGGAATAGTTGTATCAGAAGTACGCTTCGTTAATTCACGAAATAAATCACAGGAAGTGACTCGTGAAATACAGAAAATTTGTTATTGTACTCATTTGTTATGTGCACGTTAGATTGGTGAGATATAATTGCTCCTGTTTGATGGAAATTGAAAGATTTCGAACGGAAATCTTTTTGCTCAGCAATTCTGGCAAACTGTTTGCAATATCCATCCCCAGAAAAAAACAAAAACGGCAAAAGGAGCTCATTTTCGTTTTCTGTGAGAAAAATACATTACCTTGTACCTTTTTGAGAATTTACAGACTTTAATCACCCGTCTTAAAAAATAAGCGTATGGAAAATCCCCGCGACTGCGTGAACGCAGTATGACACTCGTTAATTATGTAAAAGGCACTGGTAATTTTAAAAGTAGAAATCATCAGGCACGAAATTTCACGGTTTTACCTTCGTATGTTTGTCTACCCTGTTAAATTTTAAAATGCAATTTTCGTTATGCGCCCTCGTACTTATGAAGTGCTGTCTTTGTTCTAATGAAAGTCCAGACATATTTGTCATTTCAGTTTTTACAAATATATGGATAAATGACGAGTAAGAACGACGTTTACACAATTAGCTTGTTTGCTGATGCATAACAAATTACAGAGGATAATTATGTATTTGGAATATTTTTCTATTTAGCACTTCCTAAAACCCGGGGATTTGCCAGAGACACGAAACAACAATGAAATCTTGAATTTATAATTCGTCGCTTGCTTCAGAAAATTTCTGGAACACCAAAATATTATCAAAGAAGAGCAGCTTATTTCTCCCTGAGATATAATAAAGCTTTGTGACTTGATTTTGCGAAAAAGATGACGTAACTTCAAATAATAACCTCTGCAGATGAATGAAAGGTTTTATAAATCAAGGGATATTATTTTATTTATATGTACACATCTGGAGCTTTAAAATGCTGCATTTATTCAGTATTTTCAAATTAATTTTGGTGAATTAAATGTTTGCAATTTATCTTGTTTTATTTCACTTATTTTGAATATAAAAGTCACGCAAAGTTTAGGAATAAACTAAGCAAATTTATAAGTTTAGAATCGTTTTACCTAACAAAAGCAAGCAATTGCTTTTCACCTTGTCCAACTGATTTTTTCATATCGTTTGAAAAATAATTTTTAAAAATCAAAGCACATGAAAATCATTTTGCAGCTATTTTGGGAAATCGTTCGTTTCAAACTGTGATACCGCCCCGATGGCGCAGTGGTCTAAGCAATGATTTATGACCGCTCGTCCAAGTGGGTCCGGGTTCGAATCCTGGTGAGGCATGGATGCTCTGTTTGTCTTACGACACTGGCTCTCTCCCTTCCCTGGAATCAGTGGCCCTGATTTTTTTCATTTGGGTTGAGGTTTAACGACCACCGCGAGCAACTCGATGGGCTATAAGCAGTCGCCCGTCGCTAATTTAGGCCCTAAATTACGACGGGAGACTGCTTGTAGCCCATTGAGTTGCTCATGGTGGTCGTTAAACCCTCAACAACAACAACAAAAATGTTTTTATACATAGCTGGTTTTGAACTTTTAGAAAATAATAGGAATCAACCGCGCTTTTAATAACATTATTTAATTTCTGAACATTAAAATTCCAAGTTCAAATATATGAGGTAACTACAAAGTATATATTGTCGTTAAATTTTCCATTAAAAATGTTTGTTTTACGTAAACGTTTCCCTGTTTACATTATTGAATAACTTCGTACTGTTTATTAAACAAAGCAATAATGTACCGGATTAATTAAATAACAAGGAACTGTACACCAACTGTACTTAAATAGTATAACTATACAACTGCTGTCTACCTTCCTTGAAAAAGCAACCTGGTTGATGTGCAAAAACTTGGAAACTTTGATTTCTGTTCTATACCAAGAAATTTCGGATTGCTAGTATAGTTATACTATTTAACGTACCGGATGTTAACCCTCAAGATGTTTAAAGCATTTCCCTTTCAATGATTAGAACATCACATTTAAGAAACATAGCATAATTCAATTTTTTGTTAGAATAAAATAACCATTTTTTGTGACCAGTCAGAATTCCTTTTCCCTTTTGACACTCACAGAAAACTTGTTATTTACATTCATGAATTAGGGATGATGTCTGAGAAACCGCACTTGGTATTCCTTTGACCTATTTAAAATAACTTGATTTATTTCTTGCAAAAATATTTTTTTCTTTTTCGTTTTCACGTGAGAAAAGTTTTTTCGGAGCTGTCACGCTCCGGCGCAAAGCTTGGAGTTTCTTTCGAAAAATTTTGCCACAACACATCTATATCGTGTCCAACTGAGCAAACGTCGCTCTGATTGTTTTGTCAAGCTATCCATTCGCAGAGCGTTGAAACTGCGGGATTGCCTCTAGGGTAAACCATCCTCAGACATGGACTTCTAGCAGCTAAGGCAAACACATACATATCGCCTTCAACAATACCATGTCACGACATATTGATCGCTCCAGTACCATTGACATGACCATCCCAGAAAAAAAAAAAAAAAAAGGAAAAGAAAACGTAGCTGGAAGAAACACTTCTGTGCATTTCTTCCCATCCATTTTATATGACTGACAAATTTTCTGCGAAATAAGAGTTTCAGTAGCGGTTAGAGGCGACATGTGAGAAAAGATTCCCCATTTTGACATCGCTTTCTCTCACTTTTTCTGATCTACAAACTGATCGAAAATATAACTCCAGAAGCAGCTGGCTACAATGATATAGTAGTTTCTAGATCCTTATTTTGTTTCTACTGTTAAAATAGAGAAATAATAAAACGATATTTGTACTATTCGCTGAAATTTAATAGCAATTTAATTCTTATCTGACCAAATTCAAATAATGGCGTACAGTTGTTGATGATGCCAATGTCAAAACGGTGCTCAATGTTTATTTCATTGATAAATAGACAAAGTTATCGCTCTTTCCTCGTTTTTCTTTAATTAACACACAGCAACGGAAAAATTATATTTCGATACCTCTGGGGTCGAACCCCAGAACTCTCGATAACTAGCAGAGTGCGTTCGCCTTACGTTACGGTGCCAACAATCCACGGCGCTATGTGTGTTTATCTGTCAGCATCTGACTTCATAAATTCGTAGGGATGGGCTCAGTAACTGAGAGGCCACCATACGCTACGGTGCTAACAATCCACGGCGCTATGTGTGTTTTTCTGTCAGCATCTGACTTTACAAATCCGTAGGGATGGGCTCAGCAACTGAGACGTCACCATGCGCTACGGTGCCAACAATCCACGGCGCTATGTGTGATTATCTGCCAGCATCTGACTTCACAAAACCGTAGGGATGGGCTCAGCAACTGAGACGTCACCATACGCTACGATGCCAACAATTCACTGCGCTATCTGCGTTTATCTGTCAGCATCTGATTTCACAAATCCGTAGGGACGGGCTCAGTACCTGAGATGTCACCATGCGCTACGGTGCCAATAATCCACGGCGCTATGTGTGTTTATCTGCCAGCATCTGACTTTACAAAACCGTAGGGATGGGCTCAGCAACTGAGACGTCACCATACGCTACGGTGGCCAACAATCCACGGCGCTATGTATGTCTATCTGTCAGCATCAGACATCACAAGTCCGTAGGGATGGGCTCAGCAACAGAGACGTTTGTATGTGGCGGGGCTTAACGGCACAAGCTATTTAATTATAGCTAATAAATTCAAAGCGCCGGAAAAATGGTGAAAATCTTCCAAATATGTGGATACAATGTAATTAGACAAAGTCATCGCTCTTTCCACATTTTGCTTAAATTAACACACAGCAAGCGTAAAGGGGAACGCACTCGGCTAGTTATCGAGAGATCTGGGGTTCGATCCCAGCGGTGTCGAAATACAATTTTTCGGTTGCTGTGTGTTATTTAAGAAAAATATGGAAAGAGCGATGACTTTGTCTATTTACATTGTCTCCACGTATTTGGAAGATTTTCACTATCTCATTGATATTTAAATTATATGCACGTTACTTAAATCGGTGTTTAACTTTACTTTTAAAGCACATAGCGTTTTCAAAATGTAAAATGTTTATCCAGTCTCAAGAAGTAATTTAAAATCACAATTTTTCACTGTACATTATGCAATTTTTGGTCACTGAAACTAAACGTACTGCACAGACAACGGCGGACTGACGATCCATGAACGGCCCTGGAAGCAATTTTGTGCAGCCCTCTTTTGGAAAAATTATCAAAGCCCCCATCCCTAAAAAAACCGGCATGTCAGCATCACCGTTTACTGTTTAAATATCTTTCCAACACAAGTTCTACGAATCATTGCAGTTTTTTGTATTGAGGCAACAATTAAGAACATTTTACCCACTTTCCTGGCTGCAGAATTCTAATAAACGTAATATACAAGGTGATTCAGAACTCAAGGGGGAAACTTTAAGGGGTGGTAGAGCACTGTGCAACAAACATTTTTTGTATAGGAATGTATGGTCGCAAGTGACGCGTTGAGGCACAAAGACAAGAAATTCCCAGCTCATGAGCTATTCAGAGATGAGGCGATTTTCACGCACGAAGGTGTTTCAATCTGCACAATTTTCATGTGTGGGCAACCTCTAACCCACACGCTACACATTAACATGCGTACCGAGAACGATTCTCTGTGAATGTGTGGGCGGGAATTGTGAACGACTTTCTGCTTCGCCCATATCTACCACCAACGCAACTCGATGGCAGATGTTATCGTATTTTTCTGGAAGAGGTTTTACCAGAATTGCTTTAATATGTAGCCCTGGCCGTCCGACAAGGACTGTGGTTTCTGCATGATGGGGCGCCAGCCCATTTCAGCATTAATGTGCGCAATTACCTGGACGCCACTTTTGGGGCGCGATGGATTGGCCGTGGTGGACCAGTCCGTTGGCCACCCCGATCGCCCGAATTATCGAGCCTCGCTTACTTCTTATGGAGACATATGAAGGCCCTCGTTTACGAGACTCCAATTGACTCTGTTGAGGACCTCATCGCTCGAATATCCGTTGAGGCTGCGCGTGTGCGAGAAATACCTGGCATCTTTGAAACTGTACGCCAATCACTCCGTTGACGCTGCCACGCATGTGTGACTGTTGATGGACGCAATTTTGGACAATTATTGTAAACATTGCTGAAAAAGAAGCACTTCTCAATGATGCTGTAAGTAAGCAATTTATGTTTCCTTTCATGTCTATTTCTTGTGTTTGTGCCTCAACGAGTTACTTGCGCCAATACATTCCTATACATTTTTTTTGTTGCAGTGTGCTGTACCACCCCTTAAAGTGTGTCCTATGTGTTCTGAATCACCCTGTATAGAACAACATTACTTCCGTTGCTGAGAAGCAATAGGCAGGTATGTACATTCTCTGAGAGAATGTTGAAGATTTTATTCCATTCTTATGAATCAGAGGTTGCCCTGGTTGTTTTTAAGTTTTCGCCAAACCATTCGCAAAATTCAATTTCTTTTCGCCCAATGTATTCTGCAGTCGCCAAAGTTTTTTTCACTGTCCACTAGAAATATAAAAGCCAAAAAGTGTAAAAGTACAAAAACAATAGGTTATACATTTTTTGTTGGTCGATTGAGGGTTTAACGAAAATCAAAGTCCTTTTCATAATCGATAAAAGCCATGCATAACGGAAGTTCATATTCCCTTGCTCTTTCAATTAGTTCTCTCAGTACGTGGATATGATCTATTGTGCTGTAGCCACTCCTGAATCCAGCTTGTTCTCTCGGTTGAGCCATGTCCAGTGTCACCTTCAAGCGGTGTGAAAGAACTTTAGTGAAGATTTTTTGAACCACTCATAGTAAACTGATAGGTATGTAGTTCCTGATATCCTCAATGCCACTTATTTATGCAGCAGGATCATTGTTGCACTGTTACAATCCTCAGGAATCTTCCCTTCATTAAGGCATTGAGTGTAAACTTGGGCGAGTATTGTTTCAATTTAAGTACAAGTACATATGTTTTTTTTTCTTGAGGTAGTATAAGGCCTGCCGACCCAGAAAACAGTGGTCCACCGGGAATTCTCCCGGCATCCCAGCGGCCTAGTTCGCGCCTGTGCCGAGATCAACAGCTCATGTTTTATAATGAAAAGTAAGAAAAAAATGTATACCTCCACTTCGTGCTTGCTTTAAATGAAAATGTCATATAACGCGTTCTTTAAACAATATGATTCTTAACTGGAATTTTGTCATAAGTTAACTGATGGCTGTCTGAACAATTGAAAACGGGAAATGTCCCTCTCGAATGTATTACTACCAGACAATTTTCTACTGACCTCTTCTTTGGTACGATTTTTCACTTTCAAGTCAGCCGCAATTTTCTTTGTGCGTTTTTTCTGTTGGAACAATTTCATTAGATAAGCATTCTAATGGTAAAACCTTTTATTTAAAACATAGGCGACATTCATAACATTGTATTGCGAGAACAAAAATACAGTATATACACGGGAAGAACAACATAAATTAAAGGTGGGAATTGCATCCTGGAAGCTTCACTGTAGTTGATGGCTAAATCCAGGAACACAATCTACGAATTGTCATATCAACATTTTCCCATGAATGTTCCCACAACATTTTAACCATTTCAGGAAGCTTTAAAGTAAGAAAAAATTGGTAAACTAAAAAAGTCTACACAAGAACATTCCTTTCCAGAAACACTGACTGCTGAAGACGTTGGATAAATGGAAGATTTAGGATCCAATATGTGAAATGTTATGCACAAAATGTTATTTTGTGACGCAGTTTGTCCTCTATGGAAAAGTAAGAAGCATTAGTTAAGCTATTGCCACTTGGTCAAATCGTAAAGGAAAAAATATGAAGGGTGAAAAGTCGCAACCTCTATTAAACTTTGATACAGAGTTTTACCTGGCAAACACGCACACCTGCATACACCGATAAACCATTACATTATGACCAACTACTTTATAAGCTGTTGGATCCCTTTTTGGCCTGCAAAACAAAGGCTACTCGGCGAGGCATCGATTCGATGATGTGTCGATAAATATCCTGCGGTACTTGGCACCATAGTGTCAACAGCAGGTCCTCCAGTCCCCGCACATTTCGAGGTGGTGGTGATTTAGTGCGAGCCCTCTTTTCAAAGTCGAACCACAAATGTTCCATTGGGTTCATGTCAGGTGAATGTGGAGGCCAGGGCATTAACAGAAAATCACCAGCATGACCCTCGAACCACTCCTTGACGACTGGGGCACTGTGGCATGGCACATTATCCTGTGGGTAATAGCCATCACCAGCAGGGAACACAGTTGCCATGAATGGGTGAACTTGGTCTGCAACAATGTTCAGGTACCTGACAGCTCACAGGCATTATGCTAATGGGACCTAACGTGACCCAAGAAAACATCGCCCACAGTATAACACCGCTGCCGCCGGACTGTTTCCGCCTAACAGTGCATACAGGCGCCATAGCCTCCGTTGGTAATAAACGTATCCACGCTCGGCCTTCTACGTGATGCACCAGGAATCTTTATTCGTCAGACCAGGCTACTTTCTTCCAATCATCCACGGCCCAATCTCGATGATCTTGAGCCCATTTCATGCGTTGTTGGTGATGACGTGCAGTGCAAGGTACTTAGAAGGAGGAGAGGTAGGTCCATCGTAACGACGCCGTCTTCCCACTTCTCTTCGCTGCGCTGTGACTTCACGGTGGCCATAAGCGAAGCTGTAACGCGCGCGGAGCAATACCGAGAAAGTGTCGTATGCTCTGTGAATTTTCAATCGAAATAACAGAGCTAGTTTTGAGTAAATAATTTTTAAGTAAAAATTGCACAAACATACAAGTATTTTTAAAAACAGAATAAAAAAATATATATATACTGGGAAAAACGGGAATATGACATGAATACTGTTTGATGCTTTTTTGCTGAATCATCAGTGAACTATGTCCAGGTGTTTATTTTCGGCGTAGTGAAGATGTGTTGAGTTCGTGTATGGGGAAGGGGACGTCGTGCGCGAGCACATTAGGGCGCTCCCCTCTCCCAGCCCCTATGATTTGGGGGTCTTATACGAAGAAAAATATCTTTTTGTTTTCAAAAGCACACTGCAATGGATCTTTGGAGCTGGGAAATCCTACATTTCATTACGTCGAATCAGTCATTTACCAATTTTATAAAATTAGCAATTTGTTTTCTTTCAGGAAAAAAATACTCTACAGCTTTGCTTACTTTGTTAGATTGCATCTGGGGCGCTAAAACTAATTTTCTGTCTCGCCTCTTACATTTGTGTGGATCCATTTTATTTTATGAAACACCTTTAATTCTGAGTTATTACGTTCCAGCAAAAGGTCAAATATCTGGCGAGTGATGGTTCCACACTACAGCGTATTCCGCGATCAAATATATGATTTCAGAGAAGTTTAATTAGATGGGGCACATCGGCAAACATCCATATTTTTCGATTTTCATTTACTGGATTTTGAAAAGAAGACAATATTGGGGTTATTCCAAGCTGCCACCAAACCTTGATGCCCCCCGCCCCTCAACATGCACTAAATAACCCGATTGCTCAACGGTTCGAATTATGTCAGTTAACAGCTTTTGATTCATCTGCTTATTAAAGGAATAATACAGTATATGGTTGCTTCCAAGCTTTCCAGAAGCCTCTCAGCATAACTACTAAAACGTTACTATGCGGCCCTAAAATTTTATCTGCAGCAGCATCATAACAATATCGCAATCAACGCTCATTTCACCAGAAGATAAAACTGAAACTTTGTCGAATTCGGTTAGGTGTACAGCATTCATTTTCATCACCTTTAAAACGGGCTCAATTAAACCATCGGTAACACAAATTTATCACACCACCGTTTCAGAGAGGAAATGCTTGGAAGCAGTTTGTGCATTTTGTTTTTGATGAAATGATATGCTTTTCGAGAAATAGCATGCAAAACAAGTGCTTGACTTATATCTTCTATATTCGATTTTGCTGGTCTCTTTTCTGACACAAGAGTACCGCCCCGGTGGCGCAGTGGTCTAAGCGATGGCCTCTGATCATTCGTCTGAAAGGGGTCCGGGTTCGAATCCCGGTGAGGCATGGATGTTGTGTTTGTCTTACGGCAGTGGCTCTCTCCCTTCCCTGGAACCAGTGACCCTAAATTAGGGACGGGCGACTGCTTATAGCCCATTGAGTTGCTCACGGTGGTCGTTAAACCTCCAACCAAAAGAAAAGACACAAGAGTTTGAATTTGCACTTCAGTGAAACAATGGCCAAGCAAATTTATGATAGCTGGCCACCTTTCACTGTTGCTCAGCAAATTTCTATTTTTGCGTTTCATAATATTAATTTCCGTTTTTAGGCTTCTTTTCTCGTGGCAAATGCATTATTTTGCCATTACCAACTGTTTTCTTACGTTTGATATTTCTTCCCGTAGTGAATTATTTTCACTCTTCAGTTGCATTATATTTTTGTTCAGACATTCGCTCTTCTCACATAACGTTGACGGTATGATAAATGTTGGTCAGGAATGATGTCACTTTCATTGTGACTGATTGCACGTTTAATTGGAGATATACATACTTTCAATTCGATTTAATGCATATTTTTTCTGACATCTCCGATCCTAGACCGTTCACTTCGAACAGAAGTTTGCTTCTCCATCTGTTAAGGCATATTTTTTGTAGGTACGGCATCTTTTCTCAGTTTTTTTCCGGGAGGCAAGTTCAGCAATTCATTTCTATGATCTCGCTGTAACTTCGAGACATCAAAGTGTTCTGAACACTTTCGTGCTTTCTTTGCATCGAATACATCCTTTCGACACCATTTCGCTACCCATTGCTTCAAGAAATCTCTATCCGATAGAAAAACATGGCATGTAACATCTAACTTCCTTTCCTTTGAACTGTTATTACGACAAAGTGCAACAGCGTATCCAGGTATTTTCGAGATAGTTGTACACATAAAAAACATGAAAAAAAAAATGAATGAAACGACAAGGCAGGTCTGAAATTGAGAAAGAAATGCAGCGAGTCATCGACACTACAGCACAAGCTCGGGAATGCTCAAGAAATCGTTTATGGCCACTGTGACGTCACACTCCAGCTCGTAGGGTGCAGCTCGCCGGCGGCACGGAAACAAAGGCGATTGGACCTACCTCTCCTCTTTCTAAGTACCTGGTGCAGTGAGCATGCGGACCTGGCTGGGTCTTCGGCTACGCAGGCCCATACGCAGAAGGCTGCGATGAACTGTGTGCTGTGACAGACTGCCTTGATCACCACTGCTGTAGCTGCGGGTGATTTGTCACACTGTGACCTGCGGTCGCTATGAACAATGCGCGACAGTCTGGCATCAATCCGCTGCGGACAACAGACGGTTGGACGACGGTTCTTTGTTTGGCCATCTGTGCACCATTTGTGATACGTACTCACTACGATGGCACGTGAACAACCGTCAAGCTGCGCCGTTTCCGAGATCGTAGTTCCGAGTCGCCGTGCCATCACAATTTGTCCTTTATCAAACTCCGATAAATCGGCAGCTTTTCCTCATTCTGACTCCGAACATTCTACTAACCGAAAGACGGTCCTCGGGTTGTATATATACTGCTCCGTGAACTTCACGTGTGCCACCGTTTGGTCTCCTGACGCTCTAGGCTGCGGGTGGTCATAATGGAATGGCTAATCGGTATATTATCACACCAGTCTTCTCACTTCTGTCGGGGTTTTTCCTTGATTTTCTACAGCTGACTGCACTTTGCAATCGGCGTTATTCTTTTTCTACAGAAATGTGCATGGCCGTGACTGTTATCTCATCCATTCTGCAAAACATCTTTGAGATCGACCATCAAAAATGCATTCGAATCACACTTGAAAAGATAAAGCGGGCGATTGGAAGTGTACGTTGCAAGTGAATACTTTGAAATGCGATTTAACGGGATATTCTGAAATGTGAAACATCAAAATGTCGCAAGGATGTCCTGATGGATGGCGGACAGTGACGTGACCGTTTAATGGGCGAAATTTCCATTTAGAAGAATGGAATAAGATTTGTAACCCGTGAGCAGTGGACGGAAGGCGGAAATGGTGGTTTTAAATGAGCTGTTTATCGACGTTCGATTACATACAGTAAACTGCCCTGGTAACATATCTCTGAGCTATAAAAGTATTAAAATATGCCTCACGATGAGAGCCATACGACGTAAAAAGAATTCTTTTAAACCAAATGACTAGAGGGAGAGATAGAAAAACTTTAATACACACAATGGACGTGGATTAGGATCATCAAACAGAAGTCATCGCTCTTCCCACGTTTTATAAGTGAGTCACGGAAAAATTCTCATCGACCGCCACCGGGAATCGAACCCAGGGTTTTCCTGTTACGCGCAGGACATGCCACCATTGCACCACAGCGGCCTCGAATTCCCAAGACTTACTTGCGACTAACTGCGAAACCATTTGGCAGGTTGCTTCTTGGAGCCCCGCATAAAGATGGGGATTCTCCAAAGATGGTAACTCACTTATAAAACGTGGAAACAGTGATGACTTCTGTTTGATGTTCCTAATCAACGCCAATTGTGCGTATTAATAATTCATTCGCCTCCTAGTTATTTGTTCAGTTGCTGCTTTAATCGTACAAACCGTCTGGGTTGTACGATTCTGACGGTGTTCTCCACACGTAAACACGTCCTGTGGTGACGTATAGTGTTAATGTGAATTCATCCGACCACATCATACTTTTCCATGTATCGGCAGTCCACATTGTATGCTCCTAGCACCACTGCCGTGGCAGCTGAGCATTCACCAGGATCACCATAGGTTTTGCAATAGCAGCTCTGCCATGAATATCTTGTTTATGCAGTTCCGCGCATTTCGTTATCACGCTGAAAGAAACTTTGCAACAAGACACTTCAAATGCACTTAAACAGGACCTTAAGGTTCTAAATAAAGCTATTGCAACCAAATAGGGTTGAATACCTTTGCGTATTGCGGCGTACGCAGCTGCATTAAAAGTCACGTCTCTTAGTGTGGTGCTCACATTATTCTGTCCAACCCCTGTATGTGATGAGCGTTTTGATCTTGCATAGATGGTGAACTCTTTGCCGATTTTCTGTTAATTTGTTCTGCATTTTTAACGTGAAGTTAAGCTGTAGCGTGGATAAAACAATCCAGCTAATTCGCGGAAGCTCGAAGTATATGTTAATTTACACCAATAAAACTCGGATTGAAGCTACGAATTTCACATAACTGGGTGGATATAGTGATACTATAAGAATCTCCCAAAAGATTTGATAATAAAATATGTTTACAGATTTAGAAAGTAAAAATAATGGTATTTTCATTAAAATTAGAAAACAAATTCTTAAAACTGCTTCCCTTCAAATATTTCTACAAATTTCACAAGTCAAAGCAAAATAAGATTGCTGCTACAGCTTATGACTTCTCTCATAAGTTTCATTTTCTTCGTACAGTGTCACAAAATTTGAGACAGAAGCTAGTTTATTTTCAATGTCTGACATTATATCTGGCCCTTGTCCGCTGATGATCTCTCGCAATGTAAAGACCCCTGGTGACTGTCCTGCTATTCAAGCTGACGTCGATAACCTGCTTCAGTGGTTTAAGTTAGACCATCTCCACCTTATCAATTCCAAGTGTCATGTGGTTTCCCTTTCTCGGAAAAGAGACCCAATTCTTTTAGACTACAAAGCTGGCGACTATTCCCTTTGCCAGACAAACAATGTCCAGGACTTGGAAGTCACATTTGATTCGAACTTGAACTTTAAAAGTCATATCAAAATAATTGTACGTACAGCATATAGAAATCTTGGATTCATCATGCAACATTTCAAGTATCTTTCAAATCCTTAGACACTTATTCGCATTTTTTAGACTACGGTCAGATCCTCACTAGAGTATGCGGCGATGATTTGGGGCCCTAGCCTCGTTACTCTAGTAAATGAAATTGAGAAAGCTCAAAAACAATTCTACGACACCCTTTTTCACTAACCCTCTGGTGTTTATATCGCGGATATCCCGACGGCTGACGATCTGTCATTCTTCAAGATGACCTGCCTATAATCGAGAAGGAAGGCTCTCTAACTAAAGGTTCTGTACGGTATCATCAATAGGGAGATAGATGACATTTAAATTGTAAATCAATTAAGTGCCCGTATGCCACGTTTACCAAGGACAAAATGTGGAAGTATTTGTAGTGCCATTCTGTAGGACTGGTGCTGGAAAATATTCTCCGTTGTACAAAATTTATGGACTTCACAACTCACTTGAAGAAAGTCAAAATTATTTTTCGTAAAGCATGTTTTGCAAGATTGTAATTATCACTTTTAATGCGCTATGATATTAACGCACGACGATGTTATATCAATTCCTGTAACTAGATCTGTCATCTGTAGGGACATGCTTACAAAACAATTAAATAAATAAATCCTCAGCTAGCTTTGTCCCGGATTTTAATTATTATTTACATACCTAGCCACAGCTTAATCTTCGAGTGATTTTCATGCATTTGTAATCGGTCTTTCTGAGTGATACAATTTAATATCACAGAATTTATATCCAACGATAAATTATGAACATTACTACAAAACATTTATCGATAAAATGAAAAAATCTCAAAGTTCCGCCAAGCTGGCAACGACTACTTCACTTGAAAACTTTTAGCATTACTTTGATTTAAAATGCTTCCCAGAAAGTTGAAATCGTGAACACTTATCGGTCTTTTGTGAGTAATACATTAAGAGCAATCATACAATGTGGAAAACCCGACATTACTCAAAAATCTAATTTGTGAAAATCTTCCCCGTAAAATTGATTTTAAACATTGTTCTGGTATTTGTCTAAAAACGTGAACTTACGTAATTTCTAATGCCTTCGGCATATGTAAAAAATGAATGCTTCTGTTGAAGAAATGTTTCTCCATAACGCTTTTCCAGATTTCATTAATTTTCTTTGCTCGACTCTGAGGCATCAATCTGTTAAAAAATATTACTTTCCTATAAAATATTCTCTACAGTATTTTTTTGCAGGCAGCGAAAAAGAACGCTCTGTGGAATTTTTTTATTGAACTTCATCTGAAAGTTGTCGAAATGCTCCAAAGATACATAATTCTGAAACTTATTTTTTTTTTTTTTTTTTTACTTTCGGTACGCTATCAATGTGTCTATCATTAGTTAGCGCAGAGAAAAGAGAGAGTAATTTGTGCCTGATCGAAACAGAACTTGGTTCAACATGGATGAGATGAAGTTTAATGATGAATGAACATGGGATGGGTGGGCTAACATGTGGAAAGAGGTAAACGTCGAAATAGACTTCGGGATTAGATTGAAAATTTGCTGCGGATGCGAAGATCTGAGAAACAAGAATTGATGGATGGTCGAGAGGGGAAAAAATTCCATGGAAGCTCCGATATTCTGGCGAAAAATGGTTTCACAGTTGCGGGGCATTACTGACAAGGGAAAGAAGAAGTAGACTGTAAATAAAGCCAGCTCTTCACTTCGAACGTTTCCTTCCTCTGAACGACAAGTTCCATGTCTCGCAACTTCGACAGCGATGAAGACATATAATTCAGTGATGAAAAGACCCGGAAATTAAATTCGAGTCCAGAATTGGAAGAACAAGAATGACCTGACAATGGGGAAGAAAAATCATCGCGGAATCGCAACAGATGTGACTCTTATCGCTGAATAAATTCTTTGGAGGCTTCGAGAAACGCATTGACAACAACTGCGGCTGTTCTTGCATTTCGCTTTTCAAACTGAATTGAACCTTCAGAACAGTTTAGGGGGAACGTCCTGCGATTTCACGGAACAATGAAGCTATTCCCATGCAAAAATACACTTTACATTTTTCGTTGATAAGAATGGCAGCAAATGATTTGCAAGGAAATGGTGAGATCTTAAAAAGCTAAACGTTTGCTCGCTTGCACTTTCATTCAGCATATGTTTATTTTTTCGACATTAATGTCGACAAAAATATTATATATCGTATGCTACAATTCGCATACAGATTTATGCTGCTTCAGATGCGCATTTGTTATCAATTTCTTCTGCCGTAATAAACCTTACGAGTTCTAAATACTTTAGTAGGAGAAAGAAACATAAATTCAGTGCCTTATAACGTCATTTCAAGATCATAAAACAAATTTCATTTAAAATACACCGATGACTCGTTCCATTATGAGCACCCCCAAGCTAGAGAAATGAGCGCACCTGAAGGCCAAATGGCTGCGCAGGGGAAGTTCACAGAGCAGTATATATGTACAAGCAGACGACCGGCTTTCGGTTAGTAGAGTGTTCGGAATCAGAATGGGAAAAGCTGCCGATTTATCGGAGTTTGATAAAGGACAAATCGTGATGGCACGGCGTCTAGGAAGTAAGATCTCGGAAACGCTACGGCTTGTGGGTTATTCACGTGCCGCTGAAGTGAGTACGTACCGATGGCCAAACGACAAACCGTCGTTCAGTCGTGCGTCGTCGGCAGCTCATTGATGCCAGAGCGGAGCACAGACTGTCGCGCATTTTTCAGAGCGACCGCAGGACCATAGTGCGACAAATGACAAGCAGCTACAACAGTGGTGATTAGAGCAATGTGTCGCAGCACACAGTTCATCGCAGCCTTCTGTGCATGGGCGGCAGGATCTCCATGCTCACTACAACAACGCGTGAAATGGGCCCAAGATCATCGAGATTGGACTGTGTGGATGATTGGAAGAAAGTACCCTGGTCTCACGAATCGAGATTGCTGGTGCATCATGTAGACGGTCGATCCCGCATACGCCGATTACCAACGAAAGCTATGGCATCTGGATGCACTGTTTGGCAGAAACAGGCCGGCGGCAGCGTTGTTATGCTGTGGGAGATGTTTTTTGGGACACTTTAGGCCCCATTATCCTAATAACACAATCCCTGACAGCTGTCAGGTATCTGAACATCGTTGCGGACCAAGTTTCTCCATTCATGGCAATTGTGTTCCCTGCTGGTGATGGTTATTACCAACAGGATAATGCGCCACTGGCTGTCCGGTATTTGAACATCGTTGCGGACCAAGTTCCGCCATTCATGGCAACTGTGTTCCCTGCTGGTACGGTCATTACCAACAGGATAGTGCGCCACTGGCTGTCAGGTAGGTAAACATCGTTGCGGACCAAGTTCCGCCATTCATGGCAACTGTGTTCCCTGCTGGTGATGGCCATTACCAACGGGATAATACGCTATGTCACACTACCAGAATAGTCAAGGAGTGGTTCGAGGAACATGCTGGTAACTTTCTGTTAATGCGCAGGCCTCCAAATTCATCTGACATGAACCCAATCGAACATTTGTGGTTCGAATTGAAAAGCGAGTTCGGGCTAAATCACCAGCACCCCAACATGTACGGGAACTGGAGGATCTGCTGTTGGCATTATAGTACAAGATACCACAGGATACCTATTGCCACCTCATCGAATCGATGTCTCGCCCAGTGGCCGTTGTTTTACGGGCCTACAGCTTCTTAGGTAAGTGGTTATAATGTAATGGTTCATCGGTATAAAATGAGAAGATAGCAAAGGAATTCTGGACTCTCTCTGTGAAAGACAAGAAGATACGCAGATGGATTCTTGATCTCAAAGACTACAGTCTTGTGACGATTGTACTGTATATACAGTATTAAGAGAATGCTACGCAATTTGTCACAAATATTTATTTTTTCAAGTCGACCATAGCTTCAACAGGACGAATCGAAAACCATGGTCGACTTCAAAAAATAAATATTTGTGACATACCACGTTGTATTCTCTGAATATATGCACAGATGGAGTTCCCAAAGTCACCTAGCGTAGTAACAAAGGTGAGCGTGTCTGTTTCCTCTATTAGGAGATTTTTGATTCATAGAAAATGTTTTTGCCCGTGATGTTTGACGTATGTGTCGTCTGGATCAGTGTATCCCGACCGCCGGTCCGCGGAGGTTTTTTCTGCCAGTCCGCGAGAAATGAGTTAATTTATTTATTCTTCCTTTGAATCAAAATGGAGTCAAAGAAAGAGGAAATCAAGATCTAAATTTTTTTAACACATGTGGCCGAAGATTAAGATAGGCTTGGATCGCTAATCTCTCCACAGAAGATCTGAACTCCTGCAGGCTAACTCACCAGGAATAGGAAAGCTTTGTTGAACTTTCTTCTGATGCCAGTCTGGTAACGATATTCAGATCCAAATCTCTGACTCAGTTTTGAGGTATTATGGGGAAAGAATATCCAAGTCTTAATGACAAAGCTCGAAAATCATTGATAACTTTTTCCACCACGTATTTATTGTGAGAAAACCTTTTCAGCCGTTTCGTCAATCAAAACAAAGCACAGGAACATAATGGACATTAACGCTGCACTGCGCTTTGCAGAAACCACGCTGGAACCACGACTCGAAAAGATTACAGCGAAGCAGCAGCAACAGACGTCGTATTGACCCCAGAAAAAAATATATTAACGCTAAGGAGGATATGTAGTATTTTGATTATGGATTGCACATACTAATCATTAGAGTTAATACAGACATTTGATTGATTGATTGATTGATTGGAGGTTTAACGACCACCGTGAGCAACTCAATGGGCTATAAGCAGTCGCCCGTCCCTAATTTAGGGCCACTGGCTCCAGGGAAGGGAGAGAGCCAGCGCCGTACATACATTTGACGTGGACCAGGAACATCAAACAGAGGTCATCGCTTTTTCCACGTTTATAAGTGAGTCACCGAAAAATTATTATTGGCCCCCACGGGAATCGAACCCAGTGTCTTCCAGTTATGCGCGGATATGCTTCCACTGCGTAACTGGAAGACCCTGAGTTCGATTCCCGTAACTCACTTATAAAGGTGGAAAGAGCGATGACCTCTGTTTCATGTTCCTGTTCCAGGTCAAAATGTCTGTATTAATTATTCATTCGCCTTCTAATTATTCGTTTAGTTGCTGCTTACCGTCTTTGGTGAATCCCCAGCATTGTGCTGGGTTCTTTTTTTTTTTTTTTTTTTTTTTTTTTTTGATTGGAGGTTTAACGACCACCGTGAGCAACTCAATGGGCTATAAGCAGTCGAACGTCCCTAATTTAGGGTCACTGGATCCAGGGCAGGGAGAGAGCCAGTGCCGTAAGACAAACACAATAACCATGCCTGCCCGGGATTCGAACCCGGACCCCTTACGGACGAATGATCAGAGGCCAGCGCCTTAGACCACTGCGCCACCGGGGCGGCTGTGCTGGGTTCCAAGAAGCAAGTTGCCAAATTGGCTCGGCAGTTAGTGTGTGTTAGTCTGGAGGAATTCGAGGCCGCTGTGGTGCAGTGGAAGCATGTCCGGCGCGTAACTCGAAGACCCTGGGTTCGATTCCCGGTGGCGGCCAATGATAATTTTTCCGTGACTCACTTATGAACGTGGAAAGAACGATGACCTCTGTTTAATCATTTGAGAATATTAGCAGATTAAATTATATTAGCTGTAAGTAGGTGATATGGAATGATCAGGCATATAAATTATGGATTGTACGCAGTGATCATTATAATATAGAGCATCACGAGATTGAATGCTCGAAAATAGCCTAATGGTTTTGGCTTGAGAATCGCCTGGTCCGCGAAATTTTCTCCAACCTTTTGCCAGTCCGCGAATGCGAAAGGTTGGGAACCACTGGACAAGAGGCCTCAAATAGCAGTAACGTGCTAGTAACGAAGACAGAAATTTTTTTTCGCTGAAATATAGTCTATTACACATGTATAATAGAAATTCGACACCCTGATTTGGGGCCGATTTTTATTTCTTTTATTATCTTATATATAAAACACAAAACGTCTGTTTGTCTGAAGCAGCAAAAACTCTCGAACGCCGAACTGTGGCATCGTGAAATTCGCATAGCTTATTAATACTGGAATTTTTAGGTCAACGCTACTATTTTAAGATCTCTACGTTGTTCCGTTCGCAAGTTATAAATTAATTAATAAGCTAATCAATAAAGTCAGCGTCGTTTGCTACGTCATCGTTATCTGAAACACGTAATTGCATTCATCGCCGTGGCACATCCACAGGTGATTTTATTCTTCGAGAACTGTGCAATAAAAAAATGCAAAAACGACTTTGCGAAATCTTAACGAAACGGGCTGAAATTTTTATCAACACCATGAATTGAGAATAAGAGGAATCCGGTGAAAACTTTTTAAAATAGGCATGGAATTTTTATTTCATCGGTAAACAGAAATATATACGCAGAAACGGTTAATAAAATGTTCACTGCTAATTTAAAAAGTTATTTACCGATTCAGGCGAAATTTGGAGGTCATCTTCCTATTAACGATTTATGGTGTTCATTAATATTTTAGCCAGTTTCATAAAATATTCGCAAAGATACGTTTTTAACTTTTTTCTCCCAGAGATTCGCCCCTCAAGGACGTCTGAAACTGAAAGCACGTGATGCATTTGATCGTCGATAACAAATTTTTAACGAATTTTTTTCAGTTAAGTGTTCCAATGCTGTTTCTCCTGGACGCGTGTTAAATAATTCGTAACGCTTTTGGTCCGTTTGATTCTACAGATTCCATACATTCTGTACATTTCGTTGCCTTAATTCTCGACAAATATTTGTGACAGCAATGTACGGCCAAGTGCTGAAATAATCACACTATGAATAAATAATTTGTGATGACCGAATTTCTGAAATCAGCTTTTTTCTTTCTTGCAAGCATACATTTTTTTCCCGATTTTTTCAGTGACATATAATGGAATATGAAATTAATAAGCCTAAATCCCAGACAGAGCCGGATAGTAAAGCTAGTCAATATATAAACGTCGCCACTGTTCCCAATTGACAGCGGATTGCGTTGAACCTGTGAAAACGTAAACAATTTGTAATACGAATGTTTGTTATTTCTGAAACAGCTGTCGAATATAATATTTGCCGCCCCGGTGGCGCAGTGGTCTAAGCGATGGCCTCTGATCATTCGTCCGAACGGGGTCCGGGTTCGAATCCCAGTGAGGCATG
This sequence comes from Macrothele yani, assembly GCA_039090855.1. NCBI lineage: Eukaryota > Metazoa > Arthropoda > Arachnida > Araneae > Macrothelidae > Macrothele > Macrothele yani. The sequence goes on along the minus strand of CM076989.1, from coordinate 140,871,324 downwards.
GATGTTGTGTTTGTCTTACGGCACTGGTTCTCTCCCTTCCCTGGAACCAGTGACCCTAAATTAGGGACGGGCGACTGCTTATAGCCCATTGAGTTGCTCACGGTGGTCGTTAAACCTCCAATCAAAAAATATATATAATATTTTTTATTGTGATTTTATGAAACTTATTACAACTATAATGTTCAATGTAGTAAATACGGAACAGTATTATGATGATGTCACAAATATCTTTCATATACGTAACAGTAACATGAAGTTGGTATTTTGAAGTTCCAAAGACCTTTCACTGTAACGTATCGGTTATGTTTCAAAGTTATGCAATGTTTGAGGACATTTTGACGTAACCGTAAGGTTTCTAAAACAGTACTGTTACATTGCGCAACGTATCTGAAAAGTCTCAATGTTTCAGTGATACGTGCTTGTAACATATACGAAAGATTCTGTGCTGTGTGGGATGTTGTCGTGATGTCTCTTTCACAGTTCATGATGTAGTCGTACCTTTTATCTTCTTGATGTAGTCGTACCTTTTATCTTCTTGATGTAGTCGTACCTTTTATCTTCTAGATGTAGTGTAGCTTTTATCGTTTTACTTTTGTCCACCTGATGATGGATGGGACCATCCGGAGTGCCCTGAAAGTACTAGTGGTGTTTTAATGAATAAAAAAAATTAACGTGCATTGACAGGATCTCGTATTTACTTTCTGGATATTTTGGCGCATATAATACTGTTTACCAAGATTATCTTGGTGAAAATACTCCAAATACGTGGCGACAGTTAATAAATAAATACATCGCTTTTTTCCACGTTTCAGAAACACACAGCAACCGAAAAATTGTTTTTCAGCCGCCGCTGTGGAAATGAACCAACAGAACTCTCGATATCGCGCCGAGTGCGCTACATTTACGCCACGGTGGCCAACAATCCACGGTGCTATGTGTATTTTTAAGTCAGCTTCTGACATCATAAATCCGTAAGATGGGCTCAGCTACTGAGACGTCTCCATCTGGTGGGCATTAACGGCACTAGCTATTATCTTGGTTTAACCCTAAAGCTTTACCACTCGACAATCTGGGCGATTTGATGATTTTAATCGCATACTGAAAAATTTGTAACCCTAAATTTAATTTGATTATAAAGTCACATTTTCTGTTGTTTTACTAAGGAACTAATAGGGCCGCCCTGGTGACGCAGTGGTTTAAGAGTTGAAATCTGACAGCTTGTCAGATCAGGGCCCGAACCCCGGATAAGGCAAGCCCCCCTCCCCCTTCCTTCCCGGTACCAGCGGCACCAAAAAATTAGCAAACGGCTTCTCATTGCCGAATGATTATACCCGCGGCGCTTGTAAAACCCTGAAACAAACGAATTATATAGGACATTATGTTTCGGGGTTTACCACTACCGTGAGCACCTCTAACGGCTATAAATCAGTCGCTGGCACTCAATATGGGACCACTCGTTCCAGGGAAGGAAGAGAGCCAACGCCGAAAGACTGACACACCACCCATGCTACATGCAAGTGTCGTACCTCAACACTCGGTCGACTAACCTGAAACCTACGCAGTTGCAGAAATATTACAGCCAGTGGACAAAACATTAGAGCTGTTGACATGGCATCATCGTTATGGGCAATTGACATGGGCATCCCGCATGGAGAGTGGAACAGACCCAAACCCAACGCAGGCGATAAATAGACGGAAAGCAATGTTTCCCAACAGTGTACCGCCATTGACGAACATGCAGGTAAACGTAGTGATCTGAGCGACTTTGATCATGGTCGAATTGTCGGCGCAAGACAGATAGGTTATTCTATCGCCCAAGTGGTCAGAACCCTAGGGTTCCAGAGGGAAATCGTATCAAGGGTGTACTGCGAGAACTCCATCGACGAACGTACCAGCGCCTGGATAGCAAGCGGTGGCCGACCACATGCCATTGATGACCGGCGTCGACGTAGATTATCCAGGCACGTACAGACAGACCGCTTGGCAACGGTGGGGCAAACCACATCTAGGTTAAATGTCGGAGGCCCAATCAGCGTCAGCGAGCGAACTGTACTGCACACGCTGCGTACCCTGTGCAACGGGAGCCAACTCCCTACTCGTGTTCCACTGTTGACTGCTCGTCATCGGACATTACGTCCTGAACTGTAGAAGAGGGTGCGTTTTAAGCTGTACGGAACTGACGGAAGAGTGCGGGTATGGCGTTGACAGCATGAGCATATGGCCACGTCATACCACGTTGACTGAGTTCAAGGCGGTGGTGACCCTGTGATGGTCTGGGGAGAATCCTCATAGGACAAATTAGGTTCCTTAGTGTATCTTGTGAAGGCCTTAACCGCTGCGCGCTACCAGCATGTGCTGGCTGATCACCTACACACTTTCATGGCCTTCGCTCATCCTGCAGCCGATGGTCTGTTCCAGCAGAACAATGAGCTGCCCCACCGCGGGCTACCAACCAGACGTGGCTCGAGGAACACCACTCATCAGAGTTTGGACAAATCCAGTGGCCATAGAGGTTTCAGGATTTAAACCGCTGTGGAAGCTCTTTCGGATTCCGTTTAGCGGAACATCAGATCCATTGATTCTGGACCTACGTCTCGTTCGGAGATGTGGAAAATTCTACAACAGTCATGGCTGGTATTATTCCCAGAAACCCTTCGAAATCTTGTGGAGTCGATACCTTGGCGTGTACAGGCTTTTATTCGCATTCGAGAAGGACCATCATGCTATTAGGTAAGCATAAATTAAATATCGAGTGGAGTAACGACCAGAAAGAGTGGGGAAAGAGGATCCGTAGCAGCTACCCAACCTGATGAATCATGTGCAAGAAGAAAGTACTGCACTTAAAGTTCAGTTCATGACTGTCTTAAACAAAAAGTGACAGTAAAAGTTTGATTCATTGAATGTATATTGTTTCTTCAAGAGATGAAGACCTGATTATAGGTGAATAACTTTCATGCAGTAAAAGCAAAAATTCGTCACCCACCAGAATTCATATTCTGCTTTCTGTGTGACCAAAAATGGTGAGGGAAAGGTAGTAGCATTCATGCTCAAAGCTGGATTCAGACACCCGTTTTTGATGACTTTTCAAATAAAGTTCCAGAATTTTCCTTGTAAAGAAGATAATATGCGACCTCTCTTTGACCGAATCAATGAAGCTTTTATGGTCTTTAAAGAAAAAATACAAGAAAGATGACACCGAATTTTCGGGTATAATCAGCACGTTTTTTGAATCCGTTATGACGCAAATTAAATTTATCAAAGCTATTCAAAATCAATGGAACCGGTATGGAAAGTACCTGACGGAAGAAAGATGTTTTTCAATCAGGCTTTCAATACCTCAGATATTGCTATAAACGGAATCGTGAGCTTACGCCATCTGGTTGCAGACTTGTCCGTTAAGAAAAACATGAATTTATATGAGAAAAGTTTCGCACCGGAAACGAACGCTCTCCAACACAGAAATAATTTTTCAAATCGGACTCTTAGAAACAGAAATATCGACAAAAACAAGATTTGACTTTACGTCCCCTGGTGGGAAAACCATGCATTATTTTAGGAAGAAAGTATTTTCAAAAGGTTTTTCCATATGAGCGGTATCGGTCCAAGAAAAAAAAAATATCCAGTTTTCAGGAGCCCTTATTTTGCTACAAATACATCAAAAGCAGAAATTAACACTTATACCCCTGGTGGCCAAACAGTTCTTTACCAAACATTAAAAATTAGCGGAAAGTCTATGATTTACTTGAAAATTTTGAATTTATAGGAAAAACATTTCGCATCGGAAACACTATCCAACAAAGAAGGAATTTTTCAAATTGGACTCCTAGAAGTACAGATATTGACAAAAATAGGATATACATCTACGCCTCCTGGCGTAGAAACCATGCATTCTTTCAAGAAGAAAATGTTCTTAAAAGGTTTGTCGACATGAGTAGTATCAGTCAACAAACGACTTTTTTTCAGTCGAGATTTTAGAAGCTCATATTTGGCTGCAAATACATCAGAAGCGGAAATTAAGACTTACGCCACCTGGTGAACAAACCATTTTTTACAAAAATTAGAATATATGTGCAAAGGATTTCCCATCAGGAGCTGTATCCGGTGCAGAAAGAAATTTTCAAATCGGAGATTTAGAAGCAGAGATATAAGGAGGAAAGCAATTTATCTTTACGCCCCTAGCGAAAAGTGTATTAATTACTTGAGAATTTTAAAATTATATGAAAAACATGTCACACTGGAAACACTATCCAACGAAGAAGGAATTTTTCAAATCGGACTCCTAGAAGTAGCGATTTTGACAAAAATAAGACATACGTCTACGTCCCCTGGCGGAGAAACTGCGGAATATTTTAAGAAGAAAATATTCCGAAAATGTTTATCGATGTGAGTGGCATCAGTCCACGAAAGAATTTTTTCAATCGACATTTTAGAAGCTCAGATCTTAAGGCAAATACATCAGAAGCAAATATTAACACTTCCGCCCCCTGGTGGCCAAAGTATTCTTTACCCAAAATTTGAAATTATATGCAAACGATTTTCCATCAGGAAGTGTATCCGCTGAAGAAAGAATTTTCAAATCGGAGTTTTAGTAGAGTTAGCGGGAAAAATGGAATTTACTTTTACACCCGTAGCGGAAAATCTATGCGTGATTTGAAAAAGTAACTATATCTAAAATACTCTTCGATAGAAATGGAATCGAAAGATAACATAATTTTTTCACTCGGATATTTAGAAGCAAATATGTGGGATAAAATGTATTTTTGAATTCGACATCATCTGCATTTACGCCCTGTAGCGGCGAAATTGTACATTGTAAAAAAAAAAAAACGAAATAAAGGATCATCAGTCGCATATTTCAAGCTTCCCAATGACAAAAGAATTTTTCAAATTGGGCTAATAGTTGCAGAGATATCGGGGTACAGACGGACGGACAAACTGGTAACATAAGAACGTTTTTTTTTTTTTTTTTTTTTTTTTACAAAAGACGTGCTAAAAGTCGAGAACTGCTTGTGGTTTCCTTTGCTACCTTTACTAGAAGGGAAAAAAAAAACTATTTTTGGATCAAGACCAGACTGAACGATCGGAGCAAATAACTGTTTCTACCTTAGTCTTGTACATGGGAAACAACATGTACATTTAATTGTAAAATACTCCCTGTGGTCGAAAAATACTGCTAACATTGATTTGCATAATGCCACACGCTATAGAAAATGATCTAGTAGTACCACAGATGTATGTAGAAATTTCCTGCAAATGCTAGATAATGTGTTCTAAAAAAATCAGTTTTGTGCATTGCAAGAGAATAGTGATCGCACAAGCCAAAGGTTAACTTGAGAACACACGGATCGTCATGAGATTGCTGCTCATAAAGTTCATCGTGGAAAACCCACCTGTTGCTACAAAAAGCAGACATTTTTAATAAACTGTAACAACATTCAGGTGCCAATGTATTAGTTACACCTACCCGTGTAACATAAATGGCCCATTTCAACGCTTAAGAGGCCACGTGAGCTGGGTGTACTGTATAAAGAAGGTTGACCAGCTGGTCAAGCATCAGTTAGCGTTCCATTAAGGATCAGAATTAAAAGAACGAGTGATCTGAGGAACATTGAATGTAGTATGACAGTACGCACCAAACGTACCGATTCTGGTATATCCCAAACGGCCATACTGTCCAAATTTGTACGCAAAACGGTAGAAACGGATACCATGAATAGTACAGCACGCAAAAAACGTCCAGCAATCGGATATTCTGTGGAAGAAAACAGCTCGTGGATCAAAGGGATCAAAAGAGACTTGCGAGAATCGTACAAGCAAACAGACCAGCCACACCACGGCATTTTGCTGCGGAATTCAACACTGGTCAGCAGAGGGTCATTTTCGAACAAAATAAGTATCGGTCCATGTTACGAATGCCTAAACAGCAGACGACCATGTATCTGGTACTCTTTTACCCCTCTAAGGCACCTGCTCTTATCTTCCACAGAGTAGCCGACTGCTGGAAGTTTCTGCGTGTTGCATCATTCGCGATAAAACTTTGCTACGTTTGCGCGCGAAAAGCCTATTATGCCGCGTTCAAAGTCGCTCAGATCGCTCGTTTCTCTTATTATGACCCCGAATGGAATGAAAACAAATGTTGGACGCTCCGGCACGCATGGTTTATGCCACATAACGTGTGCACGTTCTGTGTTAGGTTTTGTAGTGAGCCATTCATGTGACGATTGCTGGTGTACCAAATAAACTGGCTCCATCAGCGAGTGTTGCAAGTCGTGTCAAGTGAAAATCAATTGTGATGCAAGTTTTATGTGGTGAAAGACAAGAATAAAACCAGCAGCAACTCTTTAGAAGCAAGAACCAAAATTTGAGAGAGCAATGGCATCGTAATTATAAATTTGGATAGTAACTATAAATCAAGCCGTTATTATATACCAGTAAGCTATAGGTAGACAATAGCGGAAAGCAACTAGGCAAAAACGTGGTGACTAACAGGTATGAAGTATGTCACAAGGTGTAACTATAGTCTCAATATTACAGAGAGCAGTAACTGCACTCATGCGCAAAAATGAAGGATAATGCCCGTTTTGACGCTTCCACGCTTAGGATCACAACCAAACTGTTCTAGATATGAAGCATGTTGAGCTCAAAGAAAATTAAGAACGACAACAGGAACCGCCATAAAGAATAAAATAAAGAAAAACAGCTCCCTGGAGCTAATTTGCAACGCACATCTTGTGTAGTACACAAATGTTTAATGGTGAACGAAATGTTCAACATGTTGTGTATGTTCGCTTGCCCCAGCGTCACATGCAGTACAGCACCAGGGTATACCCAGCATCAGATTCTCAAACTGTGCTTGATATACGGAGTCACACTTTTGCACCAATGCTGTCCGAAGATCCAGAAGAATTCTAGGAGGTGTATGACGTCCTGAAATACGTGTCCCGAGTGTCGCCCCATGCATGCTTTAAATCGGGAGAGTGAGCTGGCCACTGTAAGCGGGTGATATGCTCACTTTGTAAGTATTTCTCTACTACGACGGCTCAATGAGGACGTGTGCTGTCATCCATAAAAACGAACTCATGTTCCATTGCATCCCTGAATAGCAGTACATATTGTTGCAGAATGGCATCGTGGTACGTCTGGACTGTCACGGTTCCTCTTTAGAAAACATGAAGCGGTGAACGTGAACCCAACATTATTCCACTCCATGCTAGATTCCTACCGCTACTAAAATGATGATGCTCAAGGATACTGGAGGTGTTGTACCGAGTACCAGGTGCTCTCCAGGTGAAGACCCGGAGTGAATCATTGTGCAGACTAAACCCGGAGTTGTCAGTAAACAAAACACTGGTTCATTGGTAAGCTACCCAAGCACGATTTTCTCGCTGCACCGGGCTACACGGGCTCTTCGATGGACTACAGTTAATAGGATGCATCTAAAGGGCCTGCGGACATAAAGTGTATTTGCATTGATTCTCTGAGACCTTTCTCACTCAATCGTCTGTACACGGCATGCCTTGAAGCTGTGGTTCCTCTGGCGGCCGAAAGGTCTGTGGTCCACCGCTATACTCTGCCTGTGTCGTCTGGCAGTTAGTGACAAAAGACGGTCTTGTTACGGAGTTGTAATTTGGGAACGTTCTGTGCTGATGCGGCGAGATAGAGTTTTATCCGGTTAGAACCGCCGCCAGACGATGGAAATGGCACTTTGACGGGCATGCAGCTCCTGGGACACTGTCATCAGTCGACTGATGATTTTGCTCCGCATAACATCATCAATATGGATTATCTGAGCCATATTCATTTGGCATACAGCGCTGTCGCACCTCCGAAACTCAAAACACCAGCTGCTCCTCTGACTTATCCTTTTAAAGCCCGCCGCGTGCTACGTGACATATGTCTTACTCCTAGCGCCGACATAGGTTTGATGGAGCAACAGGTAAAATTTCGTCATTCCGGAAGGATTATAGAGTAGTTTGCGCGACGAATCACTTTGTGGAGTGCAACATTTTCCTGTGATTCACAATCATCCTTTATGTTTGAGCATGAGTGTATTTGCATTGTGCCATACTACAGAGGTGACGCATATGTCAAGATGACAAATAGCAGTGATAAACTCTTTTCGGTTTAGCTAAACTGGGAAATCATTTGACTCCGGAGCCGAAGAATGCGAATTCGATTCACGCCAACCTCGGAGGGAGGGTTTGGGTTTCACATTGGCGCTTGACCGTGCAAATGTATTGACCAGCCGTTAGGTTCTCCGAAAAATGTGTGATGTTCCTTCCACACATCGTCTGGAATTAATGAAAATTCCTTCTTCGCTTCGAAAAATGTGTGATGCTCCTTCCACATATCGTCTGGAATTAATGAGAATTCTTTCTTCGCTTCGAAAAATGTGCGATGTTCCTTCCACACATCGTTTGGAATTAATGAGAATTCCTTCTTCACTTCGAAAAATGTGCGATGTTCCTTCCACACATCGTCTGGAATGAATGATAATTCCTTCTTCACTTCGAAAAACGTGCGATGTTCCTTCCACACATCGTCTGGAATTAATAAGAATTCCTTCTTCACTTCGAAAAATGTGCGACGTTCCTTCTACACATCGTCTGGAATTAATGAGAATTCCTTCTTCACTTCGAAAAATGTGCGATGTTCCTTCCACACATCGTCTGGAATTAATGAGAATTCCTTCTTCACTTCGAAAAACGTGCGATGTTCCTTCCACACATCGTCTGGAATTAATGAGAATTCCTTCTTCACTTCGAAAAATGTGCGACGTTCCTTCTACACATCGTCTGGAATTAATGAGAATTCCTTCTTCACTTCGAAAAATGTGCGATGTTCCTTCCACACATCGTCTGGAATTAATGAGAATTCCTTCTTCACTTCGAAAAATGTGCGACGTTCCTTCCACACATCGTCTGGAATTAATGAGAATTCCTTCTTCGCTTCGAAAAATGTGCGACGTTCCTTCAACACATCGTCTGGAAGTAATGAGAATTCCTTCTTCGCTTCGAAAACTGTGCGATGTTTCTCCTACACATTGTTTGGAATTAGTTAGAATTTCTTTTTTTGACGCTACCTGATGCTTGACCAGCTGGTCAACCTTCTTCAAGTATGGTTTGCCAGCTACACGGAAACCTACGATTTCGTCCCAGCCCTTTGTCAAGCGGGAGTGGATATATGTGACATACTGGAGGGGTGACGCCTATGTCAAGACGACAACTAACACTGATAAACCCTTATCAGTGTAGATAAAATGGGAAATCATTCGGCTCCGGAGCAGAAGGCCAGTGCGCTCGATTTCTGCCACCGGCAAATGGCGTTTGCGCTACAACATCAATAATACCACGAAAAATATCTGGTTCATTACCATCCTAATGTACTATGATAGATTAAGAAGTCTTCCCTGATGATTAACATTTTTACTTGGTCTTTAATTATTTTAGATTGAAATTTCTAACTTTTTATTTTTTGAAGTGTTTGCTTATATACATAAAAATCTGTAAGCATCAATAATACATTAAAGTGCGAATACTTACAAAATTTAATGACACTAGACGAACCATTTCTGTTATTATGATATAATTTATTATTTAATAGAAGTGTATATTAAAAGATAAGGGAAGAAGAATTTCTTGATGCCAAATATATTATCGGAAGTACTTAATATGCAGGAACTATGCAACGGTACTTACTAGGAGACTATACCTTAATGACAGCTTTACGTCCAAGAGGATTTATTACAGGCACGAAGATAATTAATGCATCGAGTCGTTTGAAGCACTGTTATTAGCATTTCTAATCGTTACAACGTGGTAAAATGCGAAGTCGCTTAAAGGGGTAAACTTTAATAAAATCATACTATTTCATCTGCACACAGTATTCTCAAGAAGTGAAGAGCACGAACAGATAGTTTATACAAGATTACTCACTGTCCTTAGCAAGATATAAACAGAGAAAATGCCACAACGTGAAGGAATGCTCGAAAACAGACCAAACTGCTCACACAGATAGCCAAGTAGGTCCTGAACAAATGATTTAATTGTCACACACAGACTAGGATCCAGTGGCCGAATATACAGGATGATCAATAAGGAGTGTAACCCTCATTTTGGGTGATACAGCGTTGAATCCGACATGGCATCGATGCAATGAGAGTCCGAATAGAGTCCTGGGGTATCGTGGATCATGTGGTGTTGTTTGATCCGAGTCCACAGCTCATCTAAATTTTGCGGGGGTGGGAGGGTACTCAACCGACGTCCAATCGTATCTCACAGGTGCTCGATGGGCGAGAGGTCGGGGGATCGTGCTGGCAATGGGAGCATCCGCACACCGTGTAAAGCATTCAGGCTGATCCGAGCGGTATGCAGCCGGGCGTTACCCTGTTGAAAAACGGTGTTTGGAATACCCTGAGGATGCGGTAGTGCCAAGGGCCGCAGCGCCTCTTCAACAAAGCGACGTCCCGTTAATGTCCCGTAATGCGTGCCAGCGGTGAACGGCTGTTAGCGCTGATAGCACCCCACACCATGATTCCACGTTGCCGGGCCGTTTGGCGCTCCACAATGGCGGAGGAATCCGCTCGTTGCCCACGTCACCTAAAGACTCTCACACGGCGATCAGTCGTGGTGAGACAGAACCTCGATTCCTCGCTGAAAACCACACTGTCCCATTCGGTACCCACCCCACGCAGCTCTGGAGCGGCACCTTTCAAGCCGAGTGGTAACGACGATGGCTTGCTGTTAAGCGTAACCTTCGCAACGGACGGCTGGACAGCAAACCAGACGCAGCCAATCGACGCGTCACTGTCCTTGCCGATATCGGAACATCCAAGCCTCCCTGTACACTCCGCGAAATGTCACCCGTTGTGACCTGTAGGTCCATGACGTTGGATGCGACGATCGGTGCGCTCGGACATCCGTCTCCGTGCTCCCGTCCCTCTACTACGTTACACAGATCCTTCCTTGGACCACTGTCTCCAAATGCGACCTACGGTTGTGGCGTCACTTTGCGTTTCTTCCGCAATACGACGCAAGGACCATCTGGCGGTGCGAAAGCCTACGATGAAACCTTTCGCAAACTCATCCGTTTGACGAAATCGCGTACGACGGCGTTTTAACGACATTGACACCTCTTGTTAGTTCTCCGGACACGGTTACAGCAGAACCACTCACTTCTCGCGGCTGTGACGACGTCTCGACTGATGGCCTCACGGATTGGTTGTCCGCCTATATCCCATGCGCAGTTCGTGAGATTGGTCTGCAAATGCAATCATATGTATAACTTGTGCGTGTGCACCCATTCTGCAATTTTCATGGCGCTGCGTTCAAGTCTTCGTGGTGTGGCATTTTCTCTGGCATGCAGTGTAGATGATGGTTTTCTTTTGTAATTTGTGATCTTCTTTGTGTCTTAACATTTATTTCTTGATCAATATTTCTGGACTATTTAGAATTATTTTATTGATCGCCTTTCTCCTAACCATAAAATATCGATGCAGTAGTGAAAACATTGGGACAGCTGATTCTCAGACATCAAATGTGCCATGATCCCTGCCTATCATGCAGCATGATTTTCAAGCATATATCTGAGATACCTGACTAATTACATGCAATCCCAATTAATATTTTATGTTACAAGATACGTAGATTGGGATAGGATCTACATAAAAAGCTGGTACTTCAAAATAAATTTTACACGAAAAAATTATTCAAGTATATGCTTATTTTCTATTGAAAAAGATTATAATAGCAAAAACTAGTCATATAGAATGATACGTTCAAAAGTGATTTCACCCACAAAATTCGATTTTCGACTTCATTATGAGAAAAAGAAATAAGGTTAGGAACACTGGCAGAGTAAATGTACCTGCAGAACTCTCTCTCCGAAGCGGACTTTCAACTAGCAAAAAATCGTAAAGTTTTGGATGATGCATTTACGCATGGCAGAAACAACGGCAAGAAATTTAAAACAAAATATTTTTTATTGATGCAGCTGTTGGTTATGACGAGCCTTCTGATATTCAATGAGAGATTGAAAAGCCTTCCTGATGATAATAATTTTTTTAACTAAGGCTTTATTTTAGGGGACATTGTACTGAAATTTAAAATGTTTATTTTCTGAAAACGATAAACTGTGCATACTTTAATATTGCGTGAAAACGCGGGTACATATCGACTTTATTCACTCTTACTTTTATGACATGCTGATATTATATGTATATATAATAAAGTTAAAAGTACAGTTATTTATGTTCATTATTCATAAATAATTTTGTGGCAGTCGCCCGTCCCTAATTTAGGCCATTGTTTCCAGTGGTCAGAAGCCAGTACTTAGATCACTGCACCACGGGGATGGCAAGTAAGCTTAGAATTTGTAACCATATGGGGTATTCTTCTTTTGAGAACCACTGATTACTGAAAGTAAAGAAAAGCCAATTCAGCGCCCATTTTTTTTTTCATATCCATATTATGTAAATGTTTTGTAAGACGTATTATGGGCAGTCAGCATTCTGTGGAATTCTAATAGAACCCTGATTGAAACACCACAGTGTAATGACATGCAAAGGAAAAATGTATTGTATGACCAACCTGGATTAAAAGTCTTTCAGAGGATATTTTAAATGGTAGGATAGATGTCGCTCATAAATTTGGAGTTCCACAAACAGATGTTCTAAAAGGTGCATGGATTTAAACTGTTCGACAAGTGCTTGTGAGATTCTAAAATATTTCTTAAAGTACAACACATTGATTTTTCTGTGATTTTTCATTTTGGCGTTCCCTTAAAGACGACAGAACATCAGAATAATTAACCTCCGTTGCAGAACAAAACTCTGTAGTTTACAGAATGTTAATGCCATTCAGGTAGAGACATGATACAATATTTTACTATTTTCTTTCCCTTATTAAAATTATTCTTTGTAGTGCAAAAATCCTCTGTAATCTTTCTTTAAATCTGACATCCTCAAAACTTTTTTTTTTTTTTTTTTTTGATTGGAGGTTTAACGACCACCGTGAGCAACTCAATGGGCTATAAGCAGTCGCCCGTCCCTAATTTAGGGTCACTGGTTCCAGGGAAGGGAGAGAGCCAGTGCCGTAAGACAAACACAACATCCATGCCTCACCGGGATTCGAACCCGGACCCCTTAGCAGACGAATGATCAGAGGCCATCGCTTAGACCACTGCGCCACCGGGGCGGCCCTCAAAACTTGGATCGATTTCAATAGAAAGTTCGGCAAGCTTGTTGATCTCTCAAATACAATATCTACCAACAAGTAATTGAACACCCCTGCAATCGACGATATCCGCCGCCGTTAAATATCGTGTGGGAAACAACAACGCAACCAGTCGCATGCAAGATGCCACGCAGTTCGGAGCTCTCTGATTTCGAGAAAGGTGTAATCGTCGGGTATCACAAAAATTGGCGATACATACGTGACATATCCAGCGAGTTGAAGTACCCAAAATCGACAGTAGCCTACGTGATTGGCAAGTGGAAGATGAGAGGTGACTGTCGGAATGTGCCCCGACCCGGCAGACCCACAAAACTGGGAGTTACAGACTGACGGGTGCTGGCCAGAGAAATTTGGAAGAACCGCACCAAATCGATGGGCCACATCCGCGAGGAGTTTCAACAAGCATCCGGCCGGGAGTGTTCTTTCGATGAATATCATCCGTACGGAAGCCCATCTGCTCGGTTATCATGGACGTGCTGCCGCCCACAAGCCTTTCATCACCAAGTCCAATAGCGCTGCTCGGCTAACGTGGTGCGAAGAACATCGACAGTGGACCGTTGAACAGTGGAAACAGACTCTCTGGAGCGACGAATCAAAATTCACCCTCTACTGTTCGGATGGCAATGTCTGGGTTTGGCGTCTGTCTGGAGAACGCCTCCGGCCGGAATGTATTGTGCCAACTGTGAAGTTCGGCGGCGGTGGAATTAAACTATGAGGGTGTTTCTCATGGTATGGCACGGGACCCTTGGTCGCAATCCTTAGTAAACTCAACGCCGAGACCTACTGCACCATTTTGGATGACCATGCGCTTCCTACGTTGTGGCAGTTTTACGGGGTGGACCCTTGTTACTTTCAGGATGACAATGCCACCTGTCATGTTGCGAGGTCCACCATGGCTTGGTATGGTGACAATGGGGTTAATCGAATGAACTGGCTTGCGCAGAGCCCGGACCTTAACCCTATCGAGCACCTCTGGGACGAGTTGGAGCGTCCACTTAAGGTGTTCCCCCACTGTCCGAAATCGGTGAAGGAACTGACCTGTCTTCTCCAAGCCGAGTGGAAGAAAATACCGCTAGCCGTCGTACAACGCCTGGTTGAGAGTATGCCTCGGAGGGTCGCAGCTGTAATCGCCGCTCGTGGAGGCTCCACTAACTATTGAAAGTGAATAAACTTCGTTTTCCTTTGCTATCACAGGTGTCCAATTACTTGTTGGTAGATAGTGTACTTTTACGTACTTAAACTGGGAAAAATGCCAGTTTCTATATTTAAAAATTTCAAGTTGGAAAAAAATTATCTACTATTACTCTGGACTGTAAATGCAAATTCGCGTTTCAGATATTCGATATGAACAAGGATTTGCTCTCTATATGTTTGATTTTCTTTCAGCCACTTGAAAACTGAAGTAAACATTTCCATTAATGCATCGCATTCGACTCATTTAACATGGAACGCTCTTTCAGCAACCAACTGTATAAAAATATCTAACTTCACTGTTTGACGACGATTTTGTAGTACCCTACTAGGAATTCTATGTGAGCTTGTTTTTACTTTTTCCACCTTCTCTTCTGTCTATGGAAGCTGGCGTAGGAACAGAGCGTATCACTGAAATACCTCTACTTGGCTGCAACTGTAGCTAAAATATACATTTCACCTCAGTTATTAATGATTTCCTTGGATCGGTAAACACTAAACGTTTGCAGCCGAAACGCGAATAATCCAGAAGTGAACGATGGAATGTTTTCTCTGGGAATAAAAAATGAACATACTGTGTTATTGGGTTCCTGTTGCCTTGTCTTGCGCTTTTGTCTAATTGATTAGCATCAAAAATTTGTTTCGTAATGACGTAATGCCTTTCTTTCAAAGTGTCATAAATCTTACTGAATATTCGCATTATTTCCTGCTGATTATATTTTGTGTGGTGAGCTTTATCTGTTATCACTTTGGTGTTATGATATAGCGAACATTAACTATATCCATATCACAGCTCGAACTTCCTGCTGGCAGTGACAAATCTCCATGAAGCTCTTTCGTTCTTGTCATAAAGGTGTTTCGCGCTGAAAGAAATATCCATCATACGAAATATTGATAAAATCCTTCTTGATTTCCACCGCAGTGTGCTAATGAGAGCCCTTTTTATTCTCCTGCTAAATTGTCGTTATCGTCTTTATGCGAACTGCGTTTCGCGTCACTTTTTTGTTGTTGTTGTTGTTGTTGCTGAGGTCTGATCGCGGTAGAGCACTGATTTCACTTTAATGGCCGCTGCTCTTTATTTAGAATTTACCCAGAATTTATATTCTTAAATTAGGTGCATTTGCGGTGCCTGTGTCATAAAACCATAAGAGTTCTACAAATTAAAAGAAAGTATTGGCTTCTACAGGTTTCGGTTATCAACAAATATGTGTTGTAATTTATTTTGCTGAAATTAAATCTCATATACACAGTCGAGTCACATTATTGTGACCGCCGCCTACTTTTGACGTCAACAATGCGTACCCAATGAAAGAAGGCACGTGCCGTGAGCCTGGCTTGGAGGGTATTTAAGGTGTGCTGTAGGCATTCGGAAAACATATCTCTCGTTGCTGTCATCAATAAAAGAAGCGATTTATGAGATTTGAAAAAAGGGATGATAATTGGCTTTCGGGCCAAGGGTGGCAGTATTTCTGAAACAGCGCTGTTTGTGAACTGTTCGCGTGCTGCTGTGGTTAAAGTGTATCGTGATTGGTGAAATGGCGCCATTGCGAATAAGCGATGTGAAAACTGCTGAGCATCACGTGTCATTGATGTGAGAGTAAAACGTCTGCTTCGAAGGTGCATAAGTGCTGATCCACACGCTACAGTGGAGCAACTCACTGGCAGAATGAACCCGGGGGCTACCGGAAGTGTGTCTAAAACGACAGTTCAGCGAACCCTGCTGCGTATGGGGCTCCGATGCAGACGGATGGTCACGGCACCTATGCTAACGGAGGTGCATCTGCAGAAAAGGCTTACATTTGCACGGAATTGAACCTCAGCTGATTGGCAAAGGATTGCCTTCTTCGATGGGCCACGTTTTCTGCTTCGTCGAACGGATGAACGTTGTCATATAAGGAGACAAACATCGGAGAACAAACACTGTTCAACCATTGCGGGAAGAATACATGCTGGTGGGGACGGAGTTATGGTATGGGGAATGTTTTCGAGGCATTCTCTGGGTCCAGTCATACCTATGGAAGGCACTATGGACCGAATTCGTTATGAATCCATCCCTACAGACCACGTACCATACATGCTGATTGTCTTCTCTGGGGCGGATGGGATCTTCCAGCATGACAATACGACGTCTCACACAGCTAGAAATGTCCGAGAGTGGTTGGAAGAGCACGATGAAGACTTCAACGTACTTCCCTGGCTCCCTAATTCTCCAGACGTAAACCCAATTCAGCATCTGTGGGACCAACTCGATCGTGTTGTTCGGTCTATGGATCCTGCACCACGCACCCTCCAGTAGCTGTCAGATGCACTGCAGTCAGCATGGCTCCACATACCTGTGAACACCTTCCAGCACCTTATTGAGTCACTCCCAGCCCATCTAGCTGCTGTCCACGCTGCACATGGCGGTTACTCTGGATATTAGCTGGTGGCCACAAATAATGTGACTCCACCGTGTATTAAATTGATCAGTAATTCTTAATCTGTGGGGCGCGGCCCCATAAGGGGCGCGAAATATCCAAAGGGAGGCGCGAAGAAAAGTCGAAATCATAGGAAAAACTACTTACTGAAACAACAACAACAGTAACAAAAAAATGCATCCTGAAAATAAAATATTACCTTCCCCGTCGAAGGTATTATACATAAGCACAAACAAAAAACAAAATGATGGTATTACGTATGCGCGCCGCAAGCGTGGTTGTTACAAACGGTAAGAAACGCGGCCTCGTTTGGGTTTATAAGGAGAACTGTTTAATAAACAAAGTATTCAAACTGAGTTATAGATTACAACTAAAATCGGCACAAAAACTGTAACAGGCATCTCGAGATATACTTGGAAGCATTACTTTTCCCAAAACTCTGAGGCAATAAATTTATGTGCACCCAGCTCTCGTCAGACGTTGCTCCGTTGGACTTGCAAATGTTTGCAGCTTTATGTCTTGCGCAGTCGGCAATATGGAAACGAAGGATAGTATAAAATCCAGTGAAGTCTCTGCGTTGCTCAAAACTCGGAAAAATAGCATGACGCAGGTTAGAACCGCAGATACGCAATAAGATCCTCCAGAAAGGACTAAATGGATCATTTATGCGGTTGATTGCTCGGGAATTGTGTTTGAACAAGTCTACTGTCAGAATGTCCATCTGACACAACGAGGAAACCGGTTCCGTTGCTGCTGGATGCAGCAAAGGTAGACCGCCAACGACTACTTGCAGGGAAGATCGAACTTTGCGTCGCCATGTCATGAAAAACGGACCTGCTACGTTCTTGTAAACTACAGAACTGTGGAGCAAACGCATAGACCGACCTGTATCTCGACGAACTGCTCTCGCAACAGGCTACATGACATGGGCTACAGCTCGTACAAGAGTAAGCTAAAGCCCATGTTAACGCCAGTTCAGAGGAAGATGCGGTTTGCTTGGGCCAATGACCACATGTCCTGGACGGGAGGTTCAATGGCGGATGATAAATTGGCCTGAAAAAACGCTCTTCCCAGTCCTATACGGAAATATCAGACGAAGAGTAATCCACCGGCCGAATGAAGGACTCGCCCAGAAATGTGTGAAGCAAGAAACCAAGTTCCCAGCCACTGTGCAAGTGTGGGGGTGTTTTGTGTATTCTGGCATGGGTGATTTGGTTCCGTATGGTGATAATGTCAATACACAACACTACCAGACAGCTTTGCAACAGTATTTGCCTCCTTCCGTGGTCCGCTTTCAACCGCAGGGAGATGCGATAATTAAGGAAGATCTTGCCAAACCACATACTTCACGCTCCACCACTACTTGAGTTCACCAAAATCGGGTTCAAGTCCTGGACTAGGTCCCAAATTCACCCAATCTCAACACAACCGTGGACCTGCGGCGTATCCTCAAGAAAGAGGTGCGAAAACGTAAGCCCCGGGAAAGAATACTGAATACGGTTATTCAAAAACCTTGGCTGTTGCTTGGTTCTAAACTCCTTATGCGGCGCTCTAATTCGTCCCAAAGGTGCTCTATGGAATTAAGATCAGGGCTCTGTGCTGGCCAGTCCACACACGATACGGAATTATCGTCAAAACATGCGGTGACATTCCTTTCTTTATGGCTTGGTGCATTATCCTGCTGGTACTAAGAAGGATCTGTTCCATAGTATTGCCACAGAGTTGGTAAAGCAATATTGTCCAGAATATCGAGGTAGACGTGCTGATTAACAGGTTTGTCCACGATAACCAATGGGCCAGGACCATACCACGAAAAACACCCTCACACGAATACACTGCCAGCTCCAAACTTGACAGTAGGGACAGTAATCTGTGGTAAATAGCGTTCCCCTGGCTGCCGTCATATCCACGCAGGACCATCAAACTGATGGATCGTGTACCTGAATTCATCAGTTCATTGGACTAGTTTCCATTCATCTACGGTCCACGAGAAATATTTTTTACACCATGCTAAACGACGAGTAGCATTCCGAGTGGAGATGAAAGTCTTATGAGCAGCCACACGACCACGGTAACCCATGGAATGAAGTTCTCTGCGAATGGTACGTGTACATACCGAGGTTCCAGCATGTTTCTCACCTGTACTCTAAGGTATTGTGCAGTACTCCGTCGAGTAGCTGTAACGACTCTCGTGAAGCTTCGACGTCCTCTATCACTGATTTTCTTTGGTCTGCCGGTACGTTTTGCTGCTTTAAGCACGCCATTTGTCTTCCACTTATTCAGTACATCCGAACGCCTCTCGGTTTCTCTTATGGACAACCGACTAACATAACACCCAACAGTCTCTTCTTTCTCAAAGTTAGTTCTCTCCCACCACGACATTTTCACTCAACCTCACAGTGCGATATGATCGCGGTCAGCTGCAGGCTTGTTTTCATACCGTTTGGCAGCTGTACCGCGCATCTTCACAACGCAGCGGATGCGTTTATTTGCCATTTTGTCAATATAGTGTATATCATATTTTTTGTCAATATCTCTACTTCTAAGAGTCCGATTTGAAAAATTCATTCTCTGTAGGTTTTTTTATTGGAGGTTTAACGACCACCGTGAGCAACTCAATGGGCTATAAGCTGTCGCACATCCCTAATTTAGGGTAACTTGTTCCAGGGAAGGAAGAGAGCCAGTGCCGTAAGGTAAACACAAATCCATGCCTCACCGGTATTCGAATCCTGACTCCTTTTGGACGGACGATCAGAAGCCATCGTTAGATCACTGCGTAACCGAGTTGGCCTTTGTTGGATAGCGTTTACGGTTCGAAATTTTTCCATATAATTTCAAAATTTTCAAGTAACTCATAGACTCTCCTCTAGGGGGAGTTACGGTAAATTGTGTTTTCTGAGATATTTCAGCTTCTACGACTCCGATTTTAAAACTTCTCCTTGATCGCATACAGCTCCTGATTAGAAATGTTTTTATATAATTTCGAATATATGGTAAAGAATGGTTTGGCCACCAGGAGGCATAAGTGTTAATTTCTGCTTCTGATGTATTTGCAGTAAAATCTGGGCTTCTAGAAACTCGACTGAAAAAAATTATTTCCTAGACCGATACGGCTCACATCAAAAAACCTTTTGAGAATACTTTTTCTTAAAATAATGCAGGTTTTTCCCGCTAGGTGGATTAGATGCATATCTTATATTTGTCGATATCTCTGCTTCTAAGAGTCCGATTTTGAAAACTTCTTTCTCTGTTGGAGAACGTTTTTGCTGCGAAATATTTCGATTTTCATCAAAATCGCTGCAGAAGATCAGCGTTCAAAGTGGAACGACACAACTCAGAGTTAAGATTGTTTTGTTTGTTGTTCCTGTTATTATATTATTGTATTGCGACACGTGCGCGGATTGAAGTCAACAAGTAATTGCTATACCTATTACCACGCCCCCGGTAGTACGGTGGTCGCGGAATACTTAATCATCGTCTAATTGGATAAACAGTGAGGTTGCGTTCCCTTAAATGTAAAGAACCCAATCTCAAAGTTTACGGACGTCGCGTTGTGTTTCATACAGGTTCGTTACGAGGTATTCGTAAAAAACCCATATGCCGCAAATTGTGAATTAGAGAATTATACACAGCCTAGAAAAGTTAGCTACACCAGGTTAAGTAATTAACAATGTTTATTATAAAAAAAGTATGTGGATTAAGCAATTAAAGCCTTCAGGTGGAGGCTAAAAAAAATTACTTTAAATTAAAAGAATAAAATCAGCCATGTTGACTGGTCCACTGCTGCGTAAGCCTGTTACACCTCTGAGTTTAATTTTAAAATAAATCCCTCAACCTACCTCGAGGAGGCATATAGCGACCATGCATATGTATATGTACAGATAACATCGGAACTGGAATTGGGGAAAACAACATCATCTTACCTTCCCTCGGTTGGGTTGTCGCTCGTTGAGATCCCACACTGACAGCGTAAAGGTCTTCGGGTATGCTGGTTACGAACTTTGCTTTTCTCTCCTACCAATTCTCGGCTCTGGATCTATCTATCCATATCACTGCGTTATAACTTTCGTCTGCCTCCGGCTAAGCACCAGTATTCTGCATCTAACTTTCTACATAACTATATCTATCTACAAGTCTTCGACTCTGAGTGCTCAAGTATCTACGTCATTTAGTATCTGCGTATCTAGTATCTAGTCTATCTAGTATATGCATCCATAAGTTCGTGCTTAAGTGTTCTAGTCCCTGAATATCTGCTTATGCGTTTTCTATGTATATATTTACGTCCCTTTAATTTCCCACGTGGTAGGGGTATGGGAAATTAAAGGGACGTGGGAAATTTATTTCCGCCTGGTGTCTGGATTGGTCAGCCAGGTTGACCTTATTGGTTACTGGTTGTCCCTCTGATCCACTCAGCTACCTTTTCGCGGGAGTTGGCGTGTTGG
This sequence comes from Macrothele yani, assembly GCA_039090855.1. Taxonomy (NCBI): domain Eukaryota; kingdom Metazoa; phylum Arthropoda; class Arachnida; order Araneae; family Macrothelidae; genus Macrothele; species Macrothele yani. The sequence continues at coordinate 140,850,042 of CM076989.1, read as the reverse complement.
ACAGGAGAGGTTTCCGCAATTTCAGTGGGACATAACTTCTGGGATCTGATGAATAGCGAAAAATTTGCCGGGGCTTCCCTCTGACAGAGTAACGACTTTCTAGTGACACCGCGATGTACTTTACGACTTTTGCTGGTGCCTACGTCTAGAGGAGATAGTCGTAAAACGTAAACTCGCCTATTCATCTGACCGCGGTTCGGACTTTTGCATGAGCATTTCTGAAATACCGAGATGTTTTGTCCTACCAGCAACGCAAGCACTGGGGCCATTTCGTAAATTTCGTGAATGCCGCGCTTCTTCTCCCACGAGTGAAAAGAAGAGAAATTCCTTGGTAACCCTTAGCGGTATCCGAGGGAACCACGATAAGCCACCTTGACCACCTGGGCTTTTTGCTCCAGTGGGGAAAAGGGGATTTATGAGGCAGAAAGGGAGCAAAGGAAAAATAATTTACATTAACTAAAAAAATTAAAAGTAAATTACACCTGGTCTTTGTAATTAATTAAACCGCAAAACCATGTATCCCGAACTATGAAGTAGTTCCGCGGCAACATACCAAATTAAAAAATTCTGGTTCAAGGGAAAGAAAACGGAAAGGAAAACCAAAGGCAGCCCTTATGTTCTCAAAGACAAGTGCTAATGGATTTCAAAGTGAATAAAAAGTTTCAAATTCTTTGGAATATTTTTATAAAATATCGACCTCACTTAAATTCGTGAACAGCAATTTTCCAGTTCTGCGATCAGAAACGCGTTTAATGCGCCGCACTGGAGGAAGTATACTATGAATTTCATTCCAGAAAATCATTGTATTTCATAGCATCATATTCTGGAAGCGAAGCTAAAAAGGAAAATCCCAGTTCGGGGACTTAAAGATAAAATTACATTATTTAGACGTGAAGCGAAACCTTCACTTGCGAATTCTCGCTTTCGAGAAAAACTGTCGTCCTCCAGTTCTGCTCATGGCGCAGTCTACACTGATTGGTTGGGGAGGAATTCACGTGATTTTGGAGGCACGTGTGACATGTGGGAGAAAGGAGCATTGGAGAGAGACTTCGGCAGTCAGCCAAAAAGCTCTCGCTCTGCTCTGTGTTTCATCAGTGTAATAACCTCGCATTGCAACTGGATAACAACATCTATCTCTTGCACAGACCTTCGTAACAAATAACCGTGAGTACTTGAAACTTCTAACCTCGGTCAACATTTAATTTATCACGGGCTGCTGACTAATATTGAAAACAAATCAATCTTCTATCTTTAGCGGTCTTTTTATATTTTTCTTCATGGAATCAACAGGCGACGGACGTAACAGAAATGTTTGTCTGACATCGGAAGGAAAAATTAAAAAAAAAAAACCAGTTTAATTTTAAAATGACCCTTATTTTTAATCTTTTTGAGGCTCTTGTTATACTGCATGAAATACTTTCCGCTTGAAATAATTTATTTCTGTGTTTCATCTCAGCGCTTATTTCTTATTATGTCAATGATTTTATTTGCATTTTTATTTAAAGCTAAGGTATAATCTTTGTTTATCTTATTAGCATATATTTACGTCTGCTGGACTGAATGATTGTTTGCACTTTCATGACGATAAAATTAAATACTGTGTGCATCTCAACGATTCTTACGCTGAGTTCACGCAGCGGATTTGATAAATTATCATGAATACTGCGATACAGGGGCTTATTTAGAGAGGGTGGCCTTGCCCCCCTCCGGAAATGTTTTTTTTCTTAAAATGCCACTTACATTAGAAAAATGCTTTAATGTAATAAAAATGCATCAATTTACAATAGAAAATAATGCTTTAATTTTTTCTTCTGTTTTTCATTAACTTTTATTTTGTCCTGATGGAATTTAAAAACTTTCATTTCCGGTCGTCCCCACTCCCCCGATAAAAATTCTATATACGTCCCAGCTGAGAGAACTGATGAAATTCTATTAACAAAAAATAAATAAAAATATATATTTAAGACAAGGGAACATTTCTTACTTTAAGATACACAGTCCATCAGAAGATTTAAATCTGTGAAGACGGCGAATATTTGCGATAAACCAAAGCAATAGGTAGTTATCAAGATCTTGGTCATGCAACAAACTGAAATGTCTTAGAGTGAACAATAGAATAATTTGTTGCTCTTGAATTATTTAAAAACTCTTCAAGCGCAATTAACTGAGTAAACGTGAAATGTGTTTATAGTTTCAAATAAATTATTTTTTTTAGCATACGCAACAGTTTTTTTGTTTTTGAGAATACAACAGATAAAATTGCCTAAAAAGAAACTGAATATTTGATGACATGCAATAAATTATATGTTTTGCGTTAAATTTTCAGAACCGTAGAAAGTAATTAACATAAACGGTACGATTTATATGAGGATTTTCTTCTTACGTTTATTTGTTCTACTAATTTTTTAAAGTAAAAAGAAATATTTAAAATGATGTGAATCTTTTTGCAATGAAGACAGCTGCTTTTGAGCAAAAGATGTTGATTACAGGTTGTATTTCGCATAATTTTTTCCAGGTAAGTGTGACGTTTTTTTTTCAGTTTCAGAAAACGTTTTTTCTACACCGGTTTCTACTCAAAACTTTGCTTAATTGGACTCAAAATTTAAAGTGGAAAGTAAAGTGTATTTTTTTTTATTGGAGGTTTAACGACCACCGTGAGCAACTCAATGGGCTATAAGCAGTCGTCCGTCCCTAATTTAGGGTCACTGGTTCCAGGGAAGGGAGAGAGCCAGTGCCGTAAGACAAACACAACATCCATGCCTCACCGGGATTCGAACCCGGACCCTTTATTAATGAGAAAAAATATGAGTCATGCAGAAAAAAAAGTCTCTAAGAGTTCTTTCGCAAATAAAAATCACAAAAGATGGATATGCATGAATACTGGCATGACGACTTTAAAGAAATATTTCTGTTGAAATAGTTTTATTCCCTTTTCACTCTAGCAAATGCCATTTTATTTCATACTCAGATCTACTGTTAAAAGTACCAAGATTGAGCTGTGATCGACACTTTTTATTGTTACGCAAAACGGAGTTCTCAATACTGATGAAGCGGAAGAACTGCAAGACGCAGTAGAGATGTTAATTTTAAATATCACAGATTCCAAAAAGAAAACGTAATTTTTGTAAATTTTGAAATAACGTTTTCACAAAGAAATTATGTCAAAACTTATTTCGCGGTGTCAATAACGTGAAAGCGCTTTAACTTTTCATGCGCACTTGAATGTTAGGTATATTCATCTAATGCCGTTTCTGATTTATAAACAATTTTAAAGTTAAAAAATGTGTTCTGTTCATTTAGATTTTAACCAATTTACTGTCAGTTTTGGGCACTTTTAAATCAAAATTAACAATGTAATGTATGCATACTTTAGCAGTGATCATAGCTACAAAACCTTAGCTTTTAAAAAGCACAATGTCGAAACTAGAAAAAGTCGCTAATTCCATTTATTGAGATTTTCTGCATATTGTTTCTTTACAATGTTAAACGATTTTAAATTCATAAAAGGGTTATTTTTGAACGTATGTGCGCTGTTGCGCTCGTGTGAATTGTACCATCAAATTCTGTCCACGTCTTAGCCTATAAAATCTAAAAAGAAGTGTTGTTATGAATGCCAAAAAGTTTGTGAATAAATGTTTTCCTTAATCATGCTGTTTGCTTATGCACTTGGAAACTTATCCAAACAGGGTGACACTTTTAAGAGAACAGAGAGTGGAGGGCATATATATATATATATATACTATTAAGAAGAGACAGATGCAAAAAAAGTATTTATCTGGTACAAAACAACTAAGAAATACTCAAAAACCAACAGGTATGAGTAGAAAGGAGATAAAGTAATAGCAACCTGAATGTAGAAAGTGTCGAGAATGCCGAGCCTTGGCTTTATCAAGGACCAGCAATATATATATATATATACATATTGTATTTATTTTTAAATTTCGAAAGGTTTATTCACGCGGCTAAACGTGGGTGAACACAGTGTTTTAACTGTTCTTTAATACAGTCTTGCCAACTTCATTTCAAAAGTAACGGATTACATAGGTGCCTTTTGCCATTTGCATACCGTGAGGTCCTTTTAAAAAATTCTGTGTGTAAGCTTAGTTCGATGGCAATTTTATTAGTGGGTAGCTAAACTCATTTGCATTTCTCATGAGTTCAGCTTGTTAAGCATTATGCGATGCGTTTAATTTTCACGCTGATCTTCTTGTTAAAAACACAGAAATCCCATCAAGTTGATGCCAAAAAACTTTCGATCCGCCAAACAGCCATTAAATTTGTCTGAGAAGTTTGGGCTTCCTGTCAGCGTGAGTGGCATCCTTCATGTCGAGCTTTTCAATAACATCCGTTGATCAGCGGCCTGCTTTTCTGTCAGTATTATTTGCATAAAAATAAAGTAAACTTGAAACATTCTACCGTGCTGTGCCGTCGAAGTGGTTTAGTTTCCAGTTAAATATTTTCATTTTTTTATACCTGGGCAAACTTGCGAAAGTTCCTCTGTAAACTCTGAGCCCTTAATAATCTAACAGCTTCTTAAAATTTTAAAAGTTAAAAAATCACTAAACTGTCAATGAAAATGCGTTACTTATCAATGAAAAATGCATTGTATTAATTTGTACTCATTATTTAACTGTTTCGTATTGTTCCTGTTTCACTTGGTGAACATATAAATATAGATGTAGATCTAGATATGTATTATCATTGTCAACCATTATCAATTCACTGCTGGATGAAGGTCTCCCAAAATTTCCTCTACAAATGTCTATCTTGAGCCAGGCCACTCCACTTCACACCAATATATGTATATACAATTTTTTTCATAAAAGTTTTGGGTTTTAAGTTTTGGAATAATTATTTTAATTAAGATACCATAATAACCGTTACACGTAATTTCATGAAATTACCGTAACATGTGAGAGAGACAAATAGCGAAAGTTTACCTGTGGGTATAATTTTTTTCCAAGTTATACACGGAAAGTTTCTTTCCTGTACAAAAAGCATGCCCTGTACAGCATTTATATAGCAATGTATTATCTGTAAATTGAAATGTAATGTATCGTAAATGAGAAATTAGGAAGTTATCTAACGGATTTCAACTAAACGAAAAGGACATAGCTCGTGGTTTTACAGAATACCTTCAGCTTCAAGGTAAAGAAAATCCTAAGCAACTTTTGATGAAAAGAACTTTGCAAATCATTGTTGTATCTTCTAGAGAATGTAAAATTGGATTTTATCAGATGTATTTAAAAATTTCCCTAGTTAAATTTTCTCTTTTAATCATAGCAATAATTTGATTGTTATTCATAAAAATTGTTGGACCTTTGCTAGTGCAGTTTGATCCTACAAAATAAGTCTGATCGTGGGTCCTTCGATAATATCATTCGTCAGTGGATATGGAAAGTAAGTAACGCACAAGAACGGTAGAAATATCTCAACATTGAACAGAATGTGGATTACAAATATAAAAGCAATTTCGTACAATATGTCACATAAATAACAACACCGTCTGTGTACGATATTTAATGTTAAAAGATGAAAAATATTTACAATTAAAAACCCCACTAATACTTTCGGTGTGACATTCACCCCGTCATTAGGTGGAACAGAGGTTATGTGATACTCGCGCAAATTTATAAGGGTACAAAAATGCACCACGGGTAAAAGTCTTAAGCGTCACAAGACTGTGATTGTTACCATCGCGACCGAGCAAACACACTCGTGTAATTTCCAACATCAAAACACTCACATAGTAATACAGAGATTTTGTGTATTAATACAAAATCTCTGTATTACTATGTAAGATTTTGTCTAGTAATACAAAATCTCTGTATTACTATGTGAATATCTTCATGTTGGAAATTACACGAGTGTGTTTGTTCGGTAACGATGGTAACAATCATAATCTTGTGACTCTTGAGACCTTCACCCATGGTGCATTGCTGTATTTTTATAAATTTTCGTGAGTATCACATAACCTCTGTTTAACCTGATGACGGAGTTAATGTCTCCCCAAAAGTAGTAGTGGAGTTTTTAATTGTAAGCATTCTTCACCTTTTAACATTAAATATCGAACATTGACAGTGTTGTTATTTATATGTGGATTACATTTCGGAATTAAAGTGTAGTTCCTTGCTGTTCCTCAATGTAATTTAATCCTTAATGCAAATTAAACTCTCATTACTTGGTAAGCTTGACAGATTTTAATTTCGGCCTTTGAAAAATGCTGAAAATAAATCCTATGTGTTATAAAGCTCTGACAGAATGATGATTTTTTTTCAGCGCAAGAAAGGAAATCCCTTCGTTAATCCGCAGACCTTGAAATACAAGAAAAAATCTCCGCGTAATCCATACCCACAATGTTGATCCCAAGCTGTAAGTTCATACAGAAAAGTCGCGATTCACGGGATGACCCAGCAGTCCAAAGTAATAGAAGATAGAGGAAAAAAAAAGGTCTTATTAAAATTATACTGTGCTTTTAAATGCTTTTCTGATGCAATTATGTAGACCTGAAAATTCCGCAGTTAGACCTGTTGCACTCTCGAACGTAGTATGTAACGCAGAGCTTCCCACAGCGCGTGATCACTCGCGAGAACAAATAATAGCGTCTTCGTTGCATCGCAGTTTCTAGCGAAATGCTCGTAAGTAATTACAAAGAAATATTTTGAACTGTTTGGGGATCTTCATTTTTGTATTGCCTTGCGCTATACCGCTGTTAAGGCATTTCTAGTAGTTTTCCAAATGTACGACCTCTCCTGATTTTTGCGATCGGGATTTTTAAAAAATCGAAGAGCAGCAAAAAATCGTTAGTCTTTTAATTGGTGTATTATCCGTATCCTCAGATCCTAAATTTATAATTTTTTAAGGGATAACCAGTGGATTATATTACGAAACGTGCAGTAATATAACATGAGCCTATATATTATTTTTTGTACCATTCAACAGTAATAATGCATAAGGAACAATACTGTTCGTCCGCGTGGGCCCGTGTTCAAGTACCGGATGAGGCATGGGTGTTGTACGTGTGCTACGGCAGTAGTTCTCTCCCTTCCCTGGAACTAGTACGAACTAGGGCAACCAAAATTAGAGACGGTTCAGAGCCATCCCTAATACTACCCAATTACTCATGGTGATCGTGAATTACCGAAACAAAAATAGAAAGAACATGAAAAAAATTGTGTTCTAGAAATTGATTTACTTTCTATTAGGACAATCCTTATTCTTTTACTACAGCTACTTATCACTCTGCCAAAAAAGAACAGGAAAAGAAAAAGAGAAACCGGAGCACCCAGAGGGAATCATCCAATCAAAACGAAAATCGGTATGTGCACTATACATGTATCGGAAAGGAAACGGTTTCAATTCCAGCGTAGTTGCGACATTTATTCGGATAAAACAGCTACGCAACTGGAACGAATCAGAACATTGTAGTACCCCCTCTGGCTTGGATACAAGCTCTTAACCGGCATGGCATAGACGCATGCAGTTCACGGATACTGTCCTGAGGTGACCAAACTGCGGTCCAGTTCGCCGACATTCCGGGATGGACGTAGGTGGCATCCCATCATGCCCCAAACATGTTCGATCGGCAAGAGGTCGAGCAATCGGGCTGGCCATGGAAGTGTGTCGACGTTACGAAGGTAGGCCGCGAACAGCCGGGCAGGTGTAGCCGGGCATTATATGTTGAAAAATTGCTCCGTGATGCTATGACAGGAATGGCAATACAACAGGTCGTACAATATCGCTGACGTACCGTTGAGCCGTGAGAGTGGTACGGAGGACTAGCAAGGGTGTCCGGCTGTTGTGCGAGTCGACACCACGCCAAGCGGTGACGACGCTGGCTCACTGTTAATGGTAGCCTTCGCAACGGACGTCTGGACAACAAACGGAAGCCCGATTGTGGAAAATGGATCCCCTGTCCATTGGGTTCTTCGAAAAATGTTTGACGTTTATTTCCAACATTGTTTGGAATTGATGAAAAATTCCTACTTCGCCTCAAAGACAAAAAAAAAATTAAGAGGGGGGATGATGTGACGTACTACAGAGGTGAAAACATATTTAAGACGACAAATCTGCAGTGAGGCATTCTGTCAGTGTAGCTCAGTTGGAAGAGCGACTTTTTCCGGAGTGAGTGGGACATGGATTCGATACCCGTCGGGGACAAACTTGTATTTTCACAGTTGCTTTGACTCACTGTAAGCTATTCGGCGAAGTAATGTGCTGTTCAGTTAGAAGATGTTTAAAAAAAAGTAATGAAATTTGCAAAAAAAAAAAAGAAACTCGAAAGAAACGTCATTTAGTGGTATATGTCACGAATAATTCAAGGAATGGTGCAATTGACACTGAGTGATCACTGAATTAAGACAGCCTATTTAATATTTCGAAGGTCCATCTGTCGCCCTCAGTACAGCAGCTATCCGGCGTGGCATCGATTCAATAAGATTCCGGAACCAGTTTGGAGGTATGGACAAAGAAGATGTGTCTAATGCGGCTTTTAATGCAGATATGGAGGTGATTGTGGTATCCAGACGCCGATATGCCGTTCCATAGTGTCTCACAAGTGCTCTATGGGATTTCTATCGGGAAAATTCTGAGGCCAGTTGATATGCTGGAAGTCTGAACTGTGTTACTCAAACCATTCCTGCACAACATAGGACCTGCGGCTCGGGGTACTGTCACCTTGGTAAACATCGTTGCCATTTGGGGAAAAGTGCAAAGTTGTTGAATGTGCAGAGTCAGAAAGCAATTCACGACAGTAGGCACCAGTCATACATTGTTCCACGTGCGCCAGGGGTCCAAATTCGTGACAGGGCCCCAATTCATACAACCGTCACCACCGGCTTTCACTTTGGAGACAATGTAGAATGGATCGAGTGCCCTTGTGTTGTTTGCGCTAAATATGTATACGATAGTATACGAAATGGAGTAAAAACCGTTACTATGATACCAGCTCATATTTTTCCCGTCACCCGACGTCCAATTTGCATGATCTTTGCACCAGGCAAGTCTTTTGGGCCGATGAAACGTGGTTATTAGATAATGCCGTAGGAGTCGTCAGATGTCATAGCTCATACGTACAAGCGTGCGACGCCTGGCCATGACAGATATTGTTCCTGGTTGACCACTGTTGCATTGTTTGTTTGTTTGTTTATTGGAATGTTAACGACCACCGTGAGCAACTCAATGGGCTATAAGCAGTCGCCCGTCCCTAATTTAGGGTCACTGGTTCCAGGGAAGGGAGAGAGCCAGTGCCGTAAGACAAACACAACATCCATGCCTCACCGGGATTCGAACCCGGACCCCTTTCGGACGAATGATCAGAGGCCATCGCTTAGACTACTGCGCCACCGGGGCGGCACTGTTGTATTGCGTAGTCAACTGTTGAACAATGCTGTGTCTGTTGGCCTACACGAGTCGTCAGACCCGGTGCCCACCTCTCACATCAACCTTTCGCTGTCCTGCGCAGTCTTGCCTCTGGGTCTCTGCTTGACTGCTTTCGCTCCACTCCTGATACACTTTAATTACGGCGGCTCAAAAACAACCCACCAGTTCAGCCGGTTGGGAAATCGGGCCACCCACTCTCCGAGCTTCCACAATTTGGCTTTTCTCGAAGTCCGAGAAATCCTTCCCTTTCTCCATCACGCTCCCAATTTTACTACCTGCTGCTCCACTTATAACTTATAAATGCTATGTCGGTCGACTATTCGCGCCATTTCGGAAATGACGGGGTCAATAGGCCGCATCCACTTTTGATAGACGTAGTCGCAATACCGTGATCCCTCGGTGTAAGTGTCATAAGACATTTTCACCCTGCTGCGTCAGATATAAAAAGATTGGTGCCTGAGTCGCTCTGTTTTTGACATTTGATATAACAGCATTGCCAGTTTTATAATTTCCATATCTTGTGTTTCTGAATTATGTCAACAATAGATTACGTGACTTGTAAATGCGTCGCCAAATTCCTATGATTCGCAGTGGAATAGTGTAAAGACATTTTTTTTCTAAAATTCATTTTCTTAAACATTTTTGCAGTTATTTCAGGAACAAAAGTTGATTTTCCCAAATAACATTTAAGCTAAAACAATATGGCTCGTATTTCAAAAAGCATGTATTTGCAAGTATTATTAGGTATTATCGCAAAATACCGTATCAGCCATTGTTTGGACTTCGAATCTGATCAAAAGTTTGTTCTTTTGTGTAAAACAAAGTTAAATTCCCTAATGGCTCACAAATCGCTGGAATAAACTTCGTACAAATAAAGAATATCCATTTGGGTAGTTTACAAAAGACTGCGGCTGACTGGTTCTTTGAAACTGACTGAATAAATTCTGAACAGAGAATATAAGCGGCTTTCCCTCAAACCGATTAACGTTTCGGTTGTGGCGTGCATATGCATCTTACCTTTCATGTTGAATAATCCCTTTCTTCTGTGAAACCGAACATATTTGCTTTCAAATAAAGTCTTCGAAAAGATATTTTTATTAAGATGCTATATTTTATGCGCTATATTATGATATTTATAACAAGGTATAGGAATAGGAGTTTTTCTTAAAAAAACACTGATGTTTTGGGAAAAATTGCGCTGAAAAATAAACTTTTTGTTTTGACAAACACGCAAAAATTTGATGTCAGTGTTTTTTTTTTTCAGTTTTCATGAATATGGTGTTATTAAACTATAAGACTGTACAAATATTTTATGGGTGAATCCTTTTTATTGAACCTTGAAATGTTGTTCAAATTTATTTGACTTAGATCGAATTCTAACAGTTAAAAGTTCAATTTAATTTCACCCAGCCATTTTTGTTTAGGATACCAAATGGTTTCTTATTGAACTGCACTTTTTGGGAAGTTTTCGTTTGCACTATGATTATAAATTTGTGCATTGACTATGATAGGAGTTTAACTACCTTTGGTTTAACCATTTAGGCGGCCGATGTACTTGAACCAAATCGTTCCCAAATTTTACTGAGATTCCCAAACAGAAATGTTCATATTGCGACGGGGTTTAACGAACGCTACGGCAAAACGGTTCCTTTCCCCTTCGCATCTCAGTAGCACCGACCATAAGCCTGTCATTGCTGATAAGACATCTCTTCTAGTTCTCTATTCTAGCGCTCTCTTCCAGTCTGATTTATGACCTAAGGAATGAAGGGAAATTCTTGTTTCTTTCCAGTGCCATGGTGTCAGTGTCTAGTCTCCCTGACACGGACATCATGCCACTAGGTAGAAACAAATTGTTAAAATTCATATGTTCTCTCTTTCCTTTCTCAGATTCGTAGACATTGTTATAGCCCCTTTTGCAAGTAATCAGTCAGAAAGGATTCGTGCCAATCATTCCCCTCAATGACTACTTTGAATAACAAAGCTAAGGGCAAAGCACCGTTCACTAATTCTCAGATTCACTCCTTCCAGCCACGTTCTGCCTAATTCTTAGACAGTAAGTATGTTAAATAGAGCTCATTATTCTTACCCCGAATTAACTCGTTCCAGCCACTTAAAAGGTTAAATGATGAAATTTTGTAAGCTTGCGTCAACAGATGGCCTTAGTAATCTTGCGTGGGAGTTAATTGTCATTCGATACTTAGAGTATAATTTCTCAAACACCTTGAAATGTGGGAAATTCGCGGACCACACCATTAACGAAAGAGAATCTAAGGATTCTGACTGAAATCCTTAGATTCTTTTTCACACTGGCGCCCGTTTGTTGAAATGGATCCACTGGCCGTTGGGTTCTTCCCAAAAATGTGTGATGTTCTTTCCACATATCATCGGCAATTGATCAGAATACTTTCTTCTAAAGTGAACTACACTGCCTGACAGAGAAAATGGCATACCATGAAGGAATGCTCGAAAACAGACCAAACTGCACACACAGACAGCTAAGTAGCGCCTGAACGAATGATTGAATTGTCACATACAAACTATGCTCGACTAACCGAATATACGGGATGATCAATAAGGAGTGTGGCTCCTATTTTGGGCGATGCAGCATTGAATCCGACTTGGCATCGAAGCAATGAGAGTCCGAATAGAGTCCTGGAATATCGTGGGCCATGTAGAGTTGATCCGAGTCCACAGTTCTTCTTCATTTTGCGGGCGGGGGGGGTTCTCAACCGACGTCCAATAGTGTCTCATAGATGCTTGATGGGCGAGAGGTCGGGGGATGGTGCTGGACACGGATGCATCCGCACACCCTGTAAGGCATTCAGGTGGATCCGAGCGGTACGCAGCCGGGTGTTATTCTGTTGAAAAACGGTGTTTGGGATGCCCTGCCTATACGGTAGTGCCACTGGCCGCAACACCTCGTCAATATAGCGGGGTGCCGTCAATGTGCCCGGAATGCCTACCAGCGGTGAGCGGCGGTTGGCGCTGATAGCACCTCACAACATAATTCCACGTTGCCGGACAATGTGGCACTTCACAATGACGGAGGAATCCACCCTTTGGCCACGTCGTCTCCACACTCTCACACGGCGATCATCCGTGGTGAAACAGAACCGCGATTCGTCGCTGAACACCACACTGTTCCATTCGGCACCCCACGCAGCTCTGGAGTAACACCACGCCAAGCGGTGACGACGCTGGCTCACTGTTAATGGTAGCCTTCGCAACGGACATTTGGACAACAAACTAGACGCAGCCAATAGCGCGACACTATCCGCGTCGATATCGGAGAATACAAGCCTATCCGTACGTTCTCGAAAATGTTGCCCGTTGTAGGCTGTGGGGGATGCGACGATCTGTGTGCTCCGACGATATGTGTGCTCCGACGTCCGTCTCGTTGCGCCGGCGCCCCTACGACGTTGCACAGATCCTTCCTGGGACCACTCTTTCCAAATGCGACCGATGGTTGTGGCATTACGTTGCGTTTCTTCCGAAGTACAACGATACGGAGGCCTACGATGACACCCCTCGTGAACACATCCGTTTGATGAAATCGCGTACGACGACGTTTTAACGGCATTGGCACTCCTTGTCCGTTCTCTAGACACGGTTACAGCAGAACCACTCACTTCTCGCGGCCGTGACGACTTCTCGACTGATGGCCTCACGGGCTGTTTGTCCGCTTATATCCCGCGCTCCGTTTGTAAGATTGGCCTACAAATGCAATCATTTGCATAATTTGCAGTTATGCACCCACCCTGCAATTTGCATGGAGCTGCGTTCACGCCTTCGTGATGCTGCATGTCAGATAATATACTTTAAGCAGGGTTTGCTGGCTGACCCGGAAACTAATTATTCCGTCCCAGCCCTTTCTTAAGGGGGAGATATATGTGACGTACTACAGAAGTGAAGCACATGTCAAGGCCCCAAAAGTTGCAGCGATAAATTCCGTCGGTTTATTTTTATTGGGAAAGTATTCTGCTCCGTCGTAGGAGGATGCGAGTTCAATCACCGCCATCGGTAAATGCGTTTTCACACAGACTATTCCGTCAATAAATGAACAACCATCTTTCCTAGGATTCTAAGATACTGAGATCAACTGAAGATTGAAACAAGTTCTTCACCGAAGGTTTATGTCTTTAGCATAATGTGATTACCATTAGTACATACACTATATTGACAAAAGTCACCGGTCACCTAGAAGAGAAACACAATATAGCATTTATTGACATACATTAGTACGGTGTCGGTCCACCTTTGGCCTTAATGCATGCACTGACCCTTCGAGACATGTTTTCGACAAGGTTTTGGAACACAACTTTAGCTATGCGCATCCATTCAGTACATAATACTGCCGCTAACTGTTGCTTAGTAGTAGGACTTGGCTCCAAACTTCTTATGCGGCGCTCTAATTTATTCCACTAGTGTTCTATGATATTATGAGCAGGTCTCTGTGCTGGACAGTCATCACACGATACGGAATTATTGTCAAACCATGCCGTAACTGTCCTTGCTTTATGGCTCGGTGCATTATCCTGCTGGTACCAACAAGGCTTGGTTCCATAGTATTGTCACAGTGTTGGTAAGGCATAATTTTCCAGAATAACGAGGTAGGCGTGCTGGCTAACGGGTTTGTCCACGATAACCAATTGACCGGGACCACACCACGAAAAACACCCCCACACGAGTACACTGCCAGTTCCAAACTTGACCGTAGGAACAGTACACTGTGGTAAATAGCGTTTCCCCGGCTGCCGCCATATCCACACACGGCCATCAGACTGAAGGATCGTGTATCTGGATTCATCAGCCCATAGGACCCGTTTCCATTGATCTACGGTCCACGACAAATGTTCTTTTCACCACGATAAACGACGATTAGCATTCCGTGTGGAGATGAAAGGCTTATGAGCGGCCGCACGACCACGGCAACCCATGGAATGACGTTCTCTGCTGAATGCTACGTGTACATACCGAGGTTGCAACATTTTTACTCACCTGTACTCTGAGGTCTTGTGCAGTACTCCGTCGATTAGCTGTAACGGCTCTCCTGAGTCTTCGAAGTCCTCTATCACTGATTTTCTTCGGTCTCTCTCCTGGTACGTTTTGCTGCTTCAGGCACGCCATGTGTCTTCCACTTATTCAGTACATCCAAAACAGTTGACTTGGGCATATTTAAACGCCTTACGGTTTCTCTTTAGGACAACCCACTAATATAACACCCAACAATCTTTCCTTTCTCAAAGTCAGTTCTCTCTCACAGCAACATTTTCACTCAAGCTCACAGTGCGATATGATCGCGGTCAGCTGCAGGCGTGTTTTATACTGTTTGCAGTTGTATCGCGCATCTTAGCAATGCAGCGGATCCGTTCATTTGCTTTTGAAGGGGTGTCCGGTGACTTTTGTGAGTATAGTGTATTTCTGTTTCAAAGAGTTTCCTGTGATTACCTCAGATAAGAAATCTTAGTTTAGTTTACGCTCACTTAAAACATTTTTGTGAAAGAATAGCATCAAAGGGAGAAAAACTCGCCTTTATATTTTTATTGCTTTGCGCAATAGAAAATCGGTGTTCGGTAAGTTTAATTTTTCATTGTAATTGACAGCTGTTCATTGTATTTCTTCCGTGCCATTTAAATTCTTGATATTTTAGTATGTGAATAAATATCACAATGTATTATTACTAATATGTCCATTTATACGTGAGAATCGTGAATTAAATTTTTTTATACTCGCTTCTTCTGGGGAGGGAGAGATCAAGAAAAAGAACTCCATACCCTTGTATCCAGGAGAATATTTCCTGAAAAATGTTGAAAACTCAAAGATGGCAACAGTTTTCCAGAGCCTACTTCCAAATTAAGTACTACTCCTATCGACTTAGACTTTGTATAAGGACCCTGAAAAATCAAAAACAGGTAAATCATTAACGTGATCAGCCGAAGATGTGGAGAGACAAGAGCTCAGCTTTAATGCACGTGGACGTAAGTCTTATAGTACAGTCATTTGCAAAAGTTCAAGACCACCTATTGGTATTAGGAGATTTCTGCGAATGCTTCAGCTACTCTCTGTATTACTCAGCTTCCTGACGGTGTTGCATTATCCTGCAGCGGCAGCTGTTTATAGAGTTGGTGCTAGCGTGTGAGCGTCAGTTTGCTTCTGGTTTTCATGTTGAGAGGTTTTGTACGTATTTTCTATTTAGCGAAAAATAAGCAAAAAGGCGTCATTAAGTATTACTCAGAGGACACAAATAGTGACTTTATATCATGAAGGATATTCCGAGCGTGACATAAGCAAAAAGATGAATGTCATCATAACTGCTATTCATAATGCGATCACGAAATATCGAGATACAGGTGAATTTAGAGACCGAAAGAGAAGTGGACGTCCAAGGAAAACAATCACAAATGATAACAATACCGTAAGGCTAATAGGTATCCGTTCTCCGAGGAGTTCGTGCAGGAAAATCATGGCCTTTCTAAATTCAAAAAGGTCTGATATCTGTATTAGCCCCAATTTCCCGACGTCTTAACAAAGACTGTTAGTACCGTGAGACATCCGCCTAGTGAGATAATATGGGGTGCTATGTCAGCATCCGGTACTGCTTCATTATGCTTTTTACTGACAAGCACTACCATGACTGGTCCTTTTTACGTTGAAATGTTAGGTGAGAAGCTGTTAACTCATATGCAAGTGCACAGGTGCACAATCTTTATGCATGATGGTGCTCCATGCCACAGATCAAAGACAGTAAAGGACTACATGCAGAGGAAAAACATAACTGTGCTTGACTGGCCCGGTAACAATCCCGACCTTAACCCATTGAAATTTGTTGACCATTTTAAAAGGCAAGGTAGAAGAAAAACAGCCATCAAATTCCCAAATTTTGATTGACGCGATAAAGTACGTGTGGTGCAAAGGCATTTCAAGTGACTACTGCAAATCCCTCATTGAGAGTATGCCACATCGTATTCTGTCCGTTTTAAAAAACAAAGGGGGGCACACAAAGTACTGATTTCGGCTTTTTTGTGTTCTAATGAATGTATTTTTCGTCTGTGGTGTCATCTTTTCAAATATCTCTGACTAGTAATTAGTTGCTTCTTTGAAAATCTTTATTTTCAATAAATTGATAGGTGTTCTTAAACTCTTGCAAATAATTGTAAAAAACCATTTTAATTGCATTGCTGTTTCCCTCCTTCCAGTTGCCAACCAATACAAAGAAAACTATTTCATAGGAACTTCGTTACAATTATATCATTAGCGTTTCAATTTCCTTTCCGACAAAACATAAATTAAAACTCTACTCATATTTCTTTGACTCATGTTTTACTTTGCTTTCAGCTCGCCAGCGGTATTTTAAAGGAAAGTTTGATTTACGATGTTATTTTACTTAAAGTTTGGCGGCTGAACATTTCCTAGTTGAACGAACTGCAGCTACATTTTCTAGAAAATCTCATACCTAAGTCTCTTCGGAAAGAAAAAAGGAGTTTCCAAGACTACGAGGGAATTTTTTTTTTTTTGAGAAACGGATTGCTACCCTACCCTGCATTTCGGGTCATAGATTTTGACGTAAAATGCAAAACATCTTTGAAGTGTTTACACAGAAAGAAACGATGACACAGAAGTCTTACTGTTTGCAGATGAGGAAATTCCTCTTTCTTTGCAGGTAAAGACCATTTGTCAGAAGTTTATTCCAAAAAGAAACTTCTTTAGAATCAATAAAATTTAATTAACTCATAAAAAAGAAGAAAGAAAAGCGATGCGTTTCAGCTGACGTGTCCAAAAAAGAAGCCACTTCAAGACAGAATTTAATAGCAATACTTCATTTTTGTTGATTCGTGATATTTTAATAAAATTCCCGTTGTGGAGTGATAAGTTATTTCCACTTAAGAATTCCTACCGATATTTCGTAGTTAAAATTCTGAAAGAATGTTCCGGAAAAAGCAGACTGAACTTATTTAAATGAGCTCGCCGCGAATTAATCACAGCATGCGAAGTGTGTTCGGAGCCCAAATATTGACTTTGCCAGAGTCATATCAGCTTGATTACCAATCCATCAGAAATCAGTTTTAGACTATGATAATTTTCGATTAAAAAAAGCATTACCTGAAAATTTTAGGTGGCTGTGATGAGTAATATAACTAATGTAAAACTAAAAAACGTAAACTGATTAAAGAACGTATCAGATGCACAATTTAGTTGCTTTTATTTCCAGTTGCGTACCCCTCATTTCCTTCCCGCTGTTATTTTTGCCAAACGTGATTTTGACATAAATTATGCAGTAATGGATTAAATACAATTATGTACCTTCAATCTTTAGTCCGTGATTGATTTGGGTAAAATTCCATCAATTACAGACATGCGTCCAAACAAATCATCCTTTCTGTTGGAAGAGCTTTAATGACTACATGGTTTCTCCTGATCCTGTGTGTTTGTTACTGTGTCTTCTGAAGAATACAGCATTATTTTTTAAATTGGAGCTGATTCGTTGCTGTTACTTTAACCCTTTAACGAATTAACTCGAGGTAGCAAAATGCAAAAAATCTTTCAAAAATACGTGGAGACAAAGTAATCGCTATTTCCGCGTCTTTCTTTTGCGCTTAGCTCTTTAAGTGACAGTATGTATACACCATTTTGTTTTAGTTGTATGATCGTTGTCTAAGAAGTGTCCCAAACGAGTGAGTTTGCGCATCAAAAAGCGTTGCTTTCCCCTTAGCCTTTTATTCAAAGTAGTCATGTAGGGGAATGATTGATACAATTCTTTCCTGACTGAATTATGCCTACTAAACAGATTGTAATAATGGCGAAGAACATCATAAAAGTGCGAGATGATGTCTGATCATCTGCTTCTAAACAGTGAGATGTTGTCCGTGTCAGCGGAACTAGCCCTTCCCCATTATGTCTTGAGTCATGGAGCAGAGCACAAATATATTTTAAAGACACGGTCGTCAACAACTACTTTAGCACGATTGTGCCTACACCGTAACCATTTACCCAAATGGCAGAACGCAACAATCCTCAGCAGCCCGATTGTCTGTTTCTTGCTATTGACTGAAAGTGTAATGATACATAGACAGAGATAAAATTCCTGTAACGACGAATCATCCATTACAATTCCGTTGCCTTGGAGATTACTGTGCGACAGTCAGGCCACTCATACTATCAACAACATGATGATCATGATCAAATGTAGAGGATTTTAGGAAGGGAGCGTCTGACCCCAGGTCTTAAACAACCCTTAGAAATACGAAGCTAGGAGATTTGGGCTAGAGTGCCCGATAGGAACGTGACACGGAAGCGAAGTTGAAAGGGGGAGGAAGACGCACTTATTTATTACCGGGGGCCAGTACCCGGGGTCCGACGGCTTAACGTGCTCATCCGACGCACGGCGGATATTTAGTGGATCAAGCGTTCGTACCTGTGTGGGATCGAACCCTGAGGTCCTTTCCGTGGCAGTTACGAACGCTGCCCGCTAGGCCATCCGCTGCCCCCTATCAACAACGATTAGGGTTTACGCACATGCGCAAAGGAATAGTGCTCCCTCATATATAGTGCCACTTCAGGAGCTAAGCGCAGTAATCATTACATCTGAAGACGAGTTCAGTGTGAACTTGAAACTACTCACGGTTTTAACAGCATTGTGTTTTAGTTGTATATAGCATTCCTATTTTAAATCGTATATAAGTCGGCAGTGTGTGTCTTCATCGAGTTGAAAATAAAGGATTAGAATGCAGCGACTATCATTTTTGACAGGTTTATGGTCTGTATGCTGAGAGTAGAGGAAGAAAGTAATTGTTTTGCCGTAGCTTTCATGAAACCCACCATTATGTGAACATTTCTATTTAGAAAGCATAGAATATTTTGGGCACCTTTTGGTTCTGATACGTCGGAAGCTGAAAGGGTTAAGTTTGCTTTTCACTAAAATTCTAACTACACTTTGTGTATTGACTCCACTGTAAGACTGCAATCTTAACTAAAAGCTTACCTGAACCAAACGCATCCCTCTTTCTACTGTTCTTCTGTGTACAGAAAATCTTTCTGAAAATTTCTGAAAATTCTTCAAGGATCCTCTTCAGAAACATCTGTTGGACGTCTGGAACGTGGTTCATTTCTGCAGCTTCTGTCTTCTTTACGGAATTTCCGGAACCAATGGCGACATGTGCTTTCGTCAACAGCATCTTCGCCATGCGCCTCACAAATGTTGCGGCAGGTTTCAGTAGCATTGAAAAGTTCGGTTTTCTAGTCATTCCCACTGGTACTGTTTTGACTGAACGAGATAAAGCCAGCAGTGTGTAGACCTAGTTCGACGAATATTTGAAAGTTCTTACAGTTATCTCCTGGCGTGCAAATTTTCCAGTCTGTAAATCTAAGTGAGGTAAGGAGAAAAGGAGAAGATCTCATTGAACTGAAAAGTGGACATCTCTTCTATTATCGTGGGACAGATACTGGCAGAACTAGTGGTGTTGGATTTATAATAAACAAGAAACTGAAGGATAAAGTGGTAGAAGTTGAAAGTTCCTCTGACAGAGCTGCACGACTCGTTATCCAACTATCGAGAAGATACCAGGCTCAGATTATTCAAACTTATGCACCCACCACAAGTCATCCTGAAGAAGAAATTGAAGAATTTTATGAGGAAATTCGTCATCTAAATAATAAAGGTAAGCAGCACTTGAAGATAATTATGGGAGATTTCAATGCAAAAATAGGGCACCGGCAACAGAATGAAACTTCGATAGGTAAATTCGGTCACGGCAACAGAAACCAGCGTGGAAATACTCTCGTTGAGTTTGCAGAGGCAGAAGGATTTTTCATCTTGAATTCCTTTTTCAAGAAAAAGCCACACAGGAAATGGACATGGAGACATCCAATTGGGACGACAAGTGAAATTGATTTTATTATGTGTAACAAAAAATTCGTCATCGAAGACTGCAGTGTGCTGAACAAGTTCAACACAGGTAGTGACCATAGATTGGTGAGATGTAAGATGCATCTCAACACTAAACTTGAACGTGGCAAGCTCATAAGACAAACAGAATGTATTGACATAACCAACCTTAAAAAACACCATAATACCTTCAAGTTGGAACTGAAGAACAGATTCTCTGCTTTAGAAGGCCTAAAATCGGAAGAAGTGGATATTTCGGAAGTTAACAGAAAAGTAACCAAAGCTCTAATGGAAACAGCAACAAAATTAGCTGGGTCTAAGAACAAGTTGCATGTAAACAAATTATCAGGAAAAACCAAAATGTTGATGCAAAAAAGAAGTGAGATGAGGACAACTAAAGAAGATGTGACTTCCAAAGTGGAATATATAGAGCTATGCAAGACAGCACAAAAAAGTATCACTGAAGACGTAAGGAAATTCAACTGTGAGCTAGTGAGGAAAGCAATTGAAAACAACCAAAGCCTAAAGATAGCAAAGGGACATCTCAGTAAGGGAAGAAAACAGATTATAGCTCTGAGAAAAGAAGATGGTTCTATAACAAGAAATAGAGGCGAAATTTTGACAAGAGTGAAAGATTTCTACTCCAAATTATATGAAAGGGATGATACATGTACTCCAGACATCATGAAAGGTACCAGAGTTCTTCAAGTTCTCCCAGCAGAAGTTGCTCATGCAATCAAGAACATGAAGCGGGGGAAAGCTCCAGGAGAAGATGGAATTACTATAGACATCATACAAGAAGCAAGTGGAGAAATTGAAACAGTACTCGCCCAAATTTTCACTCGATGCCTTAATGAAGGGAAGATTCCTGAGGATTGGAACAATGCTACAATGATCCTGCTACATAAAAAAGGTGACATTGAGGATCTCAGGAACAACAGACCTATCAGCCTCCTATCAGTGGTTTATAAAATCTTCACTAAAGTTCTTTCACACAGCTTGAAAGTAACACTGGACATGGCTCAACCGAGAGAACAAGCTGGATTCAGGAGTGGCCACAGCACAATAGATCATATCCACGTACTGAGAGAACTAATTGAAAGAGCGAGGGAATATGAACTTCCATTGTGCATGGCTTTTATCGATTATGAAAAAGCCTTTGATTCGGTGAAACCATCAGCAGTTACCACGGCTCTGAAATCCTGCGGTATTGAAGATGCATACATTAATATTATTAATAACATCTATGAAAATGCAAGTGCAAAGATTCGGCTGTTTGAAAATACAACACACATAAAAATTGGAAAGGGAGTGAGACAAGGTGACACCATATCTCCGAAGCTCTTTAATGCCACATTGGAAAATGTCTTTCAATCACTGAACTGGGAAAACAAAGGGATAAAGATTAATGGAGATTATCTAACCCACCTTCGTTTTGCTGATGACGTAGTCATTTTTGCAACTACCCCATCAGAGCTGCAGAGTATGATCCAGGAACTTGCTGACAAGAGTAAAGAAGTGGGATTAAAAATGAACTTTCAGAAGACAAAAGTGATGTTCAATGCTTTTACAAGAAATGAAGATTTATCGATTGATGGAGAACAACTGGAGATAACAGATACGTATGTTTATCTTGGACAGCAGATATCAAGTGAGGGTCACATTGATGAAGAAATTAATCGGCGTACAAAACTTGCCTGGAGAGCTTTTGGAAGAAACAGCATAATTTTCAAGAGCAATATGCCATTATGTCTTAAAAGAAAAGTGTTTGATCAATGCATCCTTCCAGTGCTTACGTATGGTGCAGAGACGTGGACCTTAACTAAAAGAGACATACAAAGGCTGCAGACAACTCAAAGAAGCATGGAGAGGTGCATGCTTGGTATAACCAGGAGAGATAAGAAGAGGAACTCGTGGATCCGAAAAATGACGAGAGTGGAAGACATCATGATCAGAGTTAAATCCCTGAAATGGCAATGGGCTGGACATACTGCCAGAAGGACAGACCATCGATGGACAGCCGAAATTTTAGATTGGATTCCAAGGGACAGGAAAAGACCCAGAAAAAGACCACATGAGAGATGGGTAGATGAAATTCGTAAATATTCGGGAGTGACATGGAGGAGACTGGCACAAGACAGACCGTTGTGGAGGAAACTTGGGGAGACCTTCGTCCAGCAGTGGATTGATAATGGTTGACAATGAGGATGATGATGATGATGAAATCTAAGATACATCAGTGGGCAGCAGCAGTGTTGCCCCTTATTTTTCTTAGTTTGTAGATTCCGTATCACTACGTACACGAGGTTTAAGACCCATGGTCGGCTTTCTTTCGGGGGATGAGATAAACGATCTGCACAGCCTTCTATGGCTAGAAGGAGTCTCCCGCTCCTATTTAAGGTCACTAACTGCAGACTAAAGTGAGAATACTGCCACGGAGAAGACCTCGAGTTCGATCCCAGGCAAGTACAAACGGTCAAACCACTAAATATCCGCTGTGCGTCGGATGGGCACGTTAAGCCGTCGGGCCCCGGGTACTGGAACCCCGGTAATAAATAAGGGCGTTTTCCTGCCCCTTTCTAATTCGCTTCCGTTTCACTTTCCTATCCGGCACTCTAGTCCAAATCTCTTAGCTTCCTATTTTTAAGAAATGTTTAAGACCTGGGGTAAGACACTCCCTTCTTAAAATCCTCTACATATGATCTGATTGGATCTAAAGTGGGAATCTAAATACTACGGACACAAAACGTCCATGTCTTACCCGGGCTTCGAAAATAGCAACAGTGTCTCATTCACCGAGCCACTGAAAATAGCTCGATAATGTGGTGGTCAAAACCTTGTCGTTAAATATATACGTGTACACTTTTATTCTTCTTTATAAATACCGTACTTTATCGTAGAACATTTCTGAGAAAAAAAGATATGTATAATCAGAAATGTTTGTATGTACCAATGTTCATGGTTTTATCGTGGTAGAAATTCTTTGTATTAACTTCTTTCATTTCATGAGATTTGAAAGGAAAATATCACTACGTTGTTCTGGGTACTCAAGAGACTGGTTAGTACAACTGGCTCGTCTGCGTGACCGATCTTTGGGTTGTTTTGAGATGTCTCACCTTTTTTGGCATTGGAATCCTCTCTTGTCGTGTTTACGGCAACAGCTTCACAAATCTCATCATCCAAGATTAAAGAAAATAGACTTTTCCTACTCAACAACGTTTTCTTCTTCAATGTCATCATATCCAACAATTTTCCTAAAGCAGACAACGAACTGAGATTCGGAAGGCAGACAGGCGTTACTTATCTGGTTGCTCTGTTTTCCACGATAGCTATAATTTAATTGAAATTATAATCACATAAGTTTTATGATAACTATGATATAATTGAAATGATTTTCATGGGAGTTCAATGATAACTGTGATGTAATTGATATTATTATCAATTCTTACAGTTATTTTAGTACCACTTATACCCCAACACATATTATTAATCTGAGTTTTTATTCAGGTCAGTTTCCTGACAGTCGTAAAATCGCTAAGGTTATTCCTATTTTTAAAAAAGGAGATAGGGAATCTACCTGTAATTACAGACCGATATCTTTATTACCCGTTTTGAGTAAGATTTTTGAAAGGTCTATTCATAGCAGAATGGTTCATTTTTTACACACCCATGGTATGCTCTCTTTGGAACAGTTCGGTTTCCAAGGAAACAGATCTACTGAAATGGCTGTTGCTAAGTTGTCAAACTTCCTTTCCGAAGCTATGGATGACAGTAATTATACTATTTGCGTTTTTATTGATTTCCAAAAAGCTTTCGACACGGTAAATCACGAAATTCTGTTACATAAATTACCCAAATACGGTTTTCGTGGCAAAATTCTTTCCCTCTTAATGAGCTACCTCTCTCATCGCAAACAGTATGTCACTGTAAATAAAATAAACTCCGATCTACTTAATATTTCATGTGGAGTGCCTCAACGTTCGGTATTGAGACTGTTACTGTTCCTGTTATATATTAATGACCTTTCTCTGTACCTGCAATCAACTCATGCTTTGCTATACGCTGATGACACTGTCATTTTTCAAAAATGTCATGATTTGCTTAAGTTACAGATAATGATCAATAATGATCTATCAAATTTATCTCATTGGTTATACTCTAACAAATTATCACTTAATATTCTAAAAACCAACGCCGTATATTTCCGAAACGTTCATAAAAGAGAGGATATAAATAAACTTCCAGCCAGGATTAATGATCTCCCCCTTAAAATTGTGGACAAAGTTCAGTATCTTGGTGTTTGGTTTGATAAATTCTTTAACTGGAATAAGCACGTTCAGTTTGTTTTAAAAAAAGTTTCCTTACAGGTTGGCCTGTTTGGTAAAATTAAGCATCTCTTCCCTATCAATGCCCTAAAAACATTTTACTATGCTTTTATTTATACCCATCTCTCCTATTGTCTGGAATCTTGGTATTCAAATACAAGTGCAAACAATAAGTTATGCTTGCTCAAATCACAGAAGAAATCTGTTCGTCATATGCTGAACACAGGTTACATATCTCATTCAAAACCATTATTTCTGAAACTAAATATTCTAAAAATTCATGAAATTTTTACCTTGAAACTAGGTATCATGTTTTTTAAAATAATGCATCTTAAACTGCCTATTTTTCAATCTGACATCAAATATCTGGATTATTCTATCTTCACCAAATCTGTTGCTAACAACAAATTGTGTCAGCCGTGTGTTAGACATAATAATGGTTTAAATAGCATACTCTATAAAGCCATTATCCTATGGAAAAAAATAATGTCCCAGAGAGCGTCTGATCCCAGGAAAATATCGAAAAGTTTTCCTTGTCTCTGACAAATTACATTGTAAATCACCCTGATCTCCATAACGAATCTCAACCCTATCATTAAATTATAGTTCCAAGCATGCTGCTAACAGTGGCGCTTCTGTTATAAATATCTTACTTGCTTTCATATATGCCATATGTTTTATTCTTTTTCTTACATCTGATAGGGGGAATCGCCTTACAACCAATGTGTTCAGATTCCTTCTGGTGTATTGCATTTTCATATAACTGTAAGTTTTAACTGTGTGCAATAAATAATTGTATTGTATTGTAAGTGAGTTCTATGACAGCTATGATGCACTTTGAATGACTTCCATGCCACTATTTAAATGGTTTGCGAATTTTATACTACCGGTTCAAATGGTTGTGAAGGAGTTATTAATTGTTCTCATTACACCGAAACACCACATTGCTTCATTATATAAAGCACTTTCCGATTTAAGCGTAGTTTCACTGTAGAGTTAGGCTTCACTGAAAAGCTTAACTTCGTGATCCGTATAGTTCAATTAAAATTCATTAAGCATTTAATTGGGCACTAAACGGCACCAACCTCCAGGTACGTGGTCTTATACTTACAGTAATCAGCTTGTTATTAGTTCCACTTTAGGCACTTAAATGTCAGCACAACATCCTAATGTGGAGAGTAATTTCACATTGGTATTCAAATACTCGTTGGCTTCTGTTTGAAAACAACACTCTCTAAGCATAGAGTAATCTGCAAGTCATATTGCTCAACAACAATTTGATTTCAGCAATCAAACAAGTGCAATATTCAATGTTAAAGAATTAATCGATTTATACACGGATGAGTTATTGCATTATGACCACCCCCAGCCTAGAGAAATGAGCGCGCCTGGAGACCGAACGGTGGCGCAGGTGAAGTCCACAGAGCAGTACTCTATATACACTGCCGGACAATTGCTAAGGACGGATGACAATAGCAACGATAGCAACCATAAAATGGAAGGCAGGAAAATGTGGAAATTAGCATAAGTGCGGGATACAGTAAGACGTGTTGTGCGTATGCAAATTTTGGATTGCCGAACTTGTTCGTGACGTCATAGCGCTGATAAGAGATATAAAGGATTTGACGCGTATTGACCGTTGTTGTTCAAACGCAAAGTTGAAAGGGAAAGAATCAATTGACGAACTTGCAATTTTCAGTATGTCTTCCCGACATCACCTAGATGATTTTACGCGTGGCGGTATTATTGGCAAGATTGAAGAAGGGCGAAAAATAACAGATGTTGCCAGGGAGTTCGACGTCAGCCACAGTGTTGTTTCAAGGCTTTGGAAATCATTTCAAACAAATGGAGAGTGTAGCAAACGTCACGGGGAGGTCGTGTTCGCAGTACGACACCTGCAGAAGATCGGTACATTGTGCTATCAACAAAAAGACACCGGCGCAGCACAGCTAGTGAGGTAGCAAATCAGTTTATGGCTGCTACTGGCAAGCGGATCTCCCGAAAAACTGTCGCCAGACGTTTGCATGAAGGAGGACTGTACTCCCGCCGTCCTGTTGTGTGCATCCCATTGTCCAGACGTCACCGTACCGCCCGTTTACAATGGTGCCATCAACATCGCAATTGGACTGATAACGACTGATCTGCTGTCCTCTTCTCAGATGAGAGTAGATACAGTCTATCGTCTGATTGTCGACGACAACTGATCTGGCGTGATAGTGGTACTGCATATTGTCCAGCAAACATATACTAAAGGGACCGATATCCGACATGTAGTGTCATGGTATGGGCTGGCATCATGATCAATGGCCGTACGTCCCTCTATGTGCTTCCAACTGGGACTATGACTTGCCAACGATACATTAATGATGTTTTGCTACCTCATGTTCGCATGTTCCGTGGTGCTGTCGGTGATAGATTCATTTTCATGGACGACAACGCAACATGTAATCGAACAGTCGCTGTCCAGGAGTGTCTTGAAAGCGAGGATATTGAACGCCTTGTATGGCCACCACGTTCTCCAGATCTGAATCCCATTGGAAATGTGTGGGATGCTTTGGGGAGGAATCTTGCTGGTTGCCAATGCCCTCCAATAAACAAGGACACCCTCATCCGTGCACTGACAGAGGAATGGGATAAATTACCCCAACAGCTGCTTGATAATGTTGTGCAAAGCATGACACGACGTGTGGAATCTTGTATCGCCCTCCATGGTGGTCATATCCCGTATTGACATCTTACGCCGGAACGCCTGCGGACGGTAATTGCATTTCCTTCACGTTTACGTATTCTGCACAAAATGGCCTGTTTGTCCCTTGAACACGTTCCAAAGCCTTCTGGATTTCAGAGCACAATAAATTGTCTTTCTTGTAATGTCCTGACATTCTGACATTATTTTATTTCACTTGGCATCCAACCACACTTACTTTTTTATGCGCTATATAGCCGTTTATGATCCGTCCTTAGCAATTGTCCAGCAGTGTATATATAGAACCCGAGGACCAGTTTTCGGCTAGTAGAGTGTTCGAAGTCAGAATGGAAAAAACTGCCAATTTATCGGAATTTGATAAAGGACAAATTGTGATGGCACGACGCCTAGGAACTACGATCTCGGAAACAGCGGGCTTGTGGGTTTTTCACGTGCCGCTGTAGTGAGTACATATCAAAGGTGGTAAACAGAAGGCCAAATGACGAATGGTTGTCGATACTGTCGTGCATTGTTCACAGCGACAGCATGGTCACAGTTCTACAAATCCTCAGCAGCTACAACAGTGATTATCAGGCCAAGTGCCTCGCAGCACCCAGTCCATCGTAGCTTTCTGTGCATGGGACTGCATAGCCGAAGACTCAGCCATCATCGTCAACAAGGAATGAAATATGCCCAAGATAATCGAGATTGGACCGTGGATGATTGGTAGAAATTGGCCGGGTCTGACGAATCAAGATTACTGGTGCATCACGTAGACGGCCGAGAGCGGAAACGCCAATTGCCAACGTAGGCTATGGCTCCTGGATGCCTGTTGAGCGGAAACAGGCCGGCGGCCGCGGTGTTAAGCTGTGGGTCATCACCAGCATGTTCCCTGCTGGTGATGACCATTACCAACAGGATAATGCGCCATGCTACACTGCCAGAATCGTCAAGGACTGGTTCGAGGAACGTGCTGGTGATTTTTTAATAATGCATTGGCCTCCAAATTCACCTGATATGAACCCAATCGAACATTTGTGGTTCCACTTGAAAAAGCGGGTTCGCGCTAATGCACCACCGCCCAGAAATGTACGGGAACTAGAAGACCTGCTATTGACAGTATGGTCCAAGGATACCTATCGCCAACTCATTGAATCTATGTCTTGTGGAGTGGCCGCTGTTTTGAGCGCTAAAGGTGGTCCTAAAGCTTATTAGGTAGGTTGTCATAATGTAATGACTCACCGCCGGTAAAAGATCAAACGCTAATCGCATAACACCAAAGTAATCTCAACTCTCTCAGCATTCTCTTCCCAAAGCAATTACCAATAGCTCATGCTCTAGTAGACTTCTAACTAGAGCTCTAATACAATCCTCACCAGAGCCCTGATACAATCGTAAACATCACTCTTATCAATCTCGATCACATGCGTCATTCACTTTCGACCTTGCATAAGTTTGCCAAACTAACATTCAGCGTGAGAAAACATGTAGGGTTAAGATTACAAGCTGCTTAAAAAGAATGAACAAAAATTTACTTAAGATGACTGAAACCAAAAAGGAAGTTAAATTAGAATATACTTTACATATAAGGTAATTGAAACGACTTCCATGATAAATATGATGTAATTGAAATTACTCGCATGATGTCTATGTTGTAACTGAAATTACTTCTATAATATTTCAATTGCAGTATTACGTGGCATAAAAATTTTGAATTCATTCGATGCAGCACGTTTTACAGCCAACGAACATAAATTTACCTTTTTAAAGAACTGGGTTTAGCAGATTTGTGATTCAGAAGCAAAGGTACTTTGTACTGCTAGTGTTTCTGCAAATAAAAGTTATGACACGCTCTTTGGTCATCTTGAATCCTGTGGGTGTTTCTTCCTCACGAAATTCTAACTTTTGAGAGTAGTATTTTAAAATACAGTAGAATTTCGTCCGCGTTACAGATATAGGCTGGCTGTAGCTCTTCAACTTCGATCAATTCAAAAAGTGTGGTAATAACATTGTTGGCTACATCAGTATATATATTTGCATACAGCTTTTCGCCGGCAATTGGCAACTTTTGAGTTTCATGTCTCTTTTTACACTTACCCGAATGATCGTGATATTCCCAAAATGTTTATTCCCTACCCGGAGTTTTTTTTTTTAAACCATTGCCCTTTCCTGCAAAATTAGTAAAGAGAGGAAGTACACCTTGAACTCGTTGTTACCTTGACCGCACACAACAAAAAAACTCTCCATCCAACTAATAGCTTTTGCTTTTTTCTAAGAACAGATCGTTTGTGTGAAGAACCTTGGACGAAACTGGCTCAAGACAGACCGTTGTGGAAGAAACTTGGGGAGATTTTCCAAGTTTGTTCCACAACAATGCAAAAGAGAAGCTTGAAATATATTCGATAGCCTGAAATATACTTTTTAGCAGATTTTGAAAAGTAAGTTATGCTTTTGTAATGTAACTGTTCTTGCCGGAGGTAATATTACTTAGTTCCTTTTTTGTACAATTCAGGCTATCGAGGTCTCATTGATTGTTAGTAAAAACACACCAGTTCTACAGTTATTTAGCTCCTACTGTCCCTCGCGGATAACGTGCATACATACCTTTGACTTCTAGAACTTGTTTACGTCAATAGATCTAAAGGATGTAAGTGGCATTTGTGACCAGTTGGTTGTCGAATTCTCAACCACTTTGAACATTCAGAGGAATTTCTGGAACAAGCTAAAAACCCTTTGTCTGTTTAATAACTTTATTTCCATGGGCGAAGATTTGTTCGTGCAGAGCAGAGGTATCCCTATGGGCGCCTCGTTCTCTAGTGTACTAGCAAACTTGCATCTGAACCACTATCAAGAAGTTTTCGCACATAATTTTAAATTTAACAATAAAAAATTATGAGATACGTGGATGATGTTTTGGCTTGTGACTGGGATGACTTTGCTGTTTTGGCTAAGGAAAGCTATCCGAAGAAACTGACGTTGGAAAAAACCAATGTAACCAGCAGAGAGGGCAACTACCTCTATTTGGAATACGCCTAACTGACAACAAACCTACTATCAGTATCTATGATAAAAGAATGGCGTTGGGCTTTGACATCATATCTCATACAAAAGGGAATCCCAAGTTTCCAGAGGAGTCCATAGGAATATTATTATTATTATTCCACAAATTCGTAGACGTTTATCTATTTGCAGTAGTGTGGAAGTATTAGCTAACGCATTGTATATACTTTTTTCTCAACTCAAGGAAAATAGTTATCTCCGTGGCTTCCTGTTATGTATGTTTCGGCAATTTCTAAGCAGCCGCAAATTAATTCGTAAATTTTCGAATCTTGAGTCTCTGGATATTAAACAATTAGTATATTGAACATACCCTTTCTTACTATTGGTTTCTGCTAATTTCCCCCATATGGTTTCCGGTTTCTTCTTTAACCGCAGCCTTCTTTTGACCACTTCCGGTTTGCTGTACTTTGCTGTTCTTTGATCAGGTGATTTGCCAATTTGGGTCTAGTTACTTGTTATACCTTGAAGATTCTAGGTACATGTTTTTTTCGGGTTAGTTAGCTTTGAGAATACCATCGCAGGTTTTTGGCGTACCCAATCTTTCTGGAGTCCAGAAAAGCCATTCAAAATGTCGGTGTTCTCCTGAAGAAGGCGACATTTTCGTCTCTTTTTGTCATAGATTATGGTTTCTGGCGATTGGTGTTCCGTATCACCCCTTGGATTTGTAAGTTGGTGATCTTGTATATTTTTCTTGTTTCTTCGCGTTTGCTTTTTGTCTTCCATGTTATTATATTTCTGTTTATGGACTCTTTTATTATATTTATTGGCTTCTTCCATTTTAGTTCATACTTGAGTCTTGCTTACTTTGGAGTTCTTGTGGTTCGTTTGGGTTTTGTTGAATGTGTATTTGATGTGGTTATTGGTTTGCTGCTTAGCGCGTCCTTACTTGCACCTCACACTACTTTATTTTACTCTACTTTATTCCATTATTGTTTTCGTGTTGTATATATATATATATATATATAGGGATGTAAGGTCAGGTGATGCGTAACATCACAGCCTCTCCTTGACAAATGTCAACCCCGCCTTCACGTGGTGCATCCTGTTCCCACTAAAGGGGCTCTGACGACCGCCAATAGCGGTATAACTATACCATCGGGATCAGAGGAAATGCTATCATACACTCACCAACCCGCTTGGCCAGCGTGGTGAGTTATGGCCAAACCCTCCAAAATGACTCCACAACTTAAATCTTGGCCCTCAGTCTCCGGCAGCTGGAATGTACCTGGCCAAGGCAGCGGCCAGTGCGACATGAAGGCAGAGGGTGCTAAGAATCCCCGGAGGACCGGACTAGGCTGCCATCTGATGCTGACCTTGGCAACGTACAATGGACGCTCCCTATCTTCTGATTCAAGGCTTCTTGAATTGGAAGAGGAACTACAAAGGATCAAGTGGGACATCGTGGGGCTAAGTGAGATAAGGAGAAAAGGAGAAGATCTCATCGAACTGAAAAGTGGACATCTCTTCTACTATCGTGGGACAGATACTGGCAGAACTAGTGGTGTTGGATTTATAATAAACAAGAAACTGAAGGATAAAGTGGTAGAAGTTGAAAGTTCCTCTGACAGAGCTGCACGACTCGTTATCCAACTCTCGAGAAGATACCAGGCTCAGATTATTCAAACTTATGCACCCACCACAAGTCATCCTGAAGAAAAAATTGAAGAATTTTATGAGGAAATTTGTCATCTAAATAATAAAGGTAAGCAGCACTTGAAAATAATTATGGGAGATTTCAATGCAAAAATAGGGCAACGGTAACAGAATGAAACTTCAGTAGGTAAACTCGGTAACGGCAACAGAAACCAGCGTGGAAATACTCTCGTTGAGTTTGCAGAGGCAGAAGGGTTTTTCATCTTGAACTCCTTCTTCAAGAAAAAGCCACACAGGAAATGGACATGGAGACATCCAAATGGGACGACAAGTGAAATTGATTTTATTATGTGTAACAAAAAATTCGTCATGGAAGACTGCAGTGTGCTAAACAAGTTCAACACAGGTAGTGACCATAGATTGGTGAGATGTAAGATGCACCTCAACACTAAACTTGAACGTGGCAAGCTCATAAGACAAACAAAATCTATTGACATAACCAACCTTAAAAAACACCATAATACCTTCAAGTTGGAACTGAAGAACAGGTTCTCTGCTTTAGAAGGCCTAACATCGGAAGAAGTGGACATCTCTGAAGTTAACAGAAAAGTAACCAAAGCTCTTATGGAAACAGCGACAAAATTAGCTGGGTCTAAAAACAAGTTGCATGTAAATAAATTATCAGGAAAAACGAAAATGTTGATGCAAAAAGAAGAGAGATGAGGACAACTAAAGAAGATGTGACTTCCAAAGTGGAATATATAGAGCTATGCAAGACAGTAAGAAAAAGTATCACTGAAGACGTAAGAAAATTCAACTGTGAACTAGTGAGGAAAGCAATTGAAAACAACCAAAGCCTAAAGATTGCAAAGGGACATCTCAGTAAGGGTAGAAAACAGATTATGGCACTGAGAAAAGAAGATGGTTCTGTAACAAGAAATAGAGGCGAAATTTTGACAAGAGTGAAAGATTTCTACTCCAAATTATATGAAAGGGATGATACATGCACTCCAGACATCATGAAAGATACCAGTACCAGAGTTCCTCCAGTCCTTCCAGCAGAAGTTGCACATGCAATCAAGAACATGAAGCGGGGAAAAGCTCCAGGAGAAGATGGAATTACTGTAGACATCATACAAGAAGCAAGTGGAGAAATCGAAACAGTACTCGCCCAAATTTTCACTCGATGCCTTAATGAAGGAAAGATTCCTGAGGATTGGAACACCGCTACAATGATCCTGCTACATAAGAAAGGTGACATTGAGGATCTCGGAAACTACAGACCTATCAGCCTCTTATCAGTAGTTTATAAAATCTTCACTAAAGTTCTTTCACACCGCTTGAAGGTAACACTGGACATGGCTCAACCGAGAGAACAAGCTGGATTCAGGTGTGGCTACAGCACAATAGATCATATCCATGTGCTGAGAGAACTAATTGAAAGAGCGAGGGAATATGAACTTCCATTGTGCATGGCTTTTATCGATTATGAAAAAGCCTTTGATTCGGTGAAACCATCAGCAGTTACAATGGCTCTGAAAACCTGCGGTATTGAAGATGCATACATTAATATTATTAATAACATCTATGAAAATGCAAGTGCAAAGATTAGGCTGTTTGAAAATACAACACACATAAAAATTGGAAAGGGAGTGAGACAAGGTGACACCATATCTCCGAAGCTCTTTAATGCCACATTGGAGGGTGTTTTTCAGTCACTGAGCTGGGAAAACAAGGGGATAAAGATTAATGGAGATTATCTAACCCACCTTCGTTTCGCTGATGATGTAGTCATTTTTGCAACTAGCCCATCAGAGCTGCAGAGTATGATCCAGGAACTTGCTGACAAGAGTAAAGAAGTGGGATTAAAAATGAACTTTCAGAAGACAAAAGTGATGTTCAATGCTTTTACAAGAAATGAAGATTTATCGATTGATGGAGAAAAGCTGGAGATAACAGATACGTACATTTATCTTGGACATCAGATATCAAGTGAGGGTCACATTGATGAAGAAATTAATCGGCGTACATAACTTGCCTGGAGAGCTTTTGGAAGAAACAGCATAATTTTCAAGAGCAATATGCCATTATGTCTTAAAAGAAAAGTGTTTGATCAATGCATCCTTCCAGTGCTTACGTATGGTGCAGAGACTTGGACCTTAACTAAAAGAGACATACAAAGGCTGCAGACAACTCAAAGAAGCATGGAGAGGTGCATACTTGGTGTAACCAGGAGAGATAAGAAGAGGAACTCGTGGATCCGAAAAATGACGAGAGTGGAAGACATCATGATCAGAGTTAAATCCCTGAAATGGCGATGGGCTGGACATACTGCCAGAAGGACAGATCATCGATGGACAGCCGAAATTTTAGATTGGATTCCAAGGGACAGGAAAAGACCCAGAAGAAGACCACATGGGAGATGGGTGGATGAAATTCGAAAGTATGCAGGGGTGACATGGAGGAGACTGGCACAAGACAGACCGTTGTGGAGGAAACTTGGGGAGACCTTCGTCCAGCAGTGGATTGATAATGGTTGACAATGATGATGATGATGATATACTGCATATAAATATGGTGTGGCTAATTGAGGTTCTACTGTATATGCATTGCATTAGTAACGTGTTTACCACTTAATGTCAACCCATGACGTCATCCTTGCCCTTTGAACTTGATTCGTACTCAGAATTTTAAGTAGTATCTGATACACTAGATGCTTGAAAAAGACATACACTTTATATGTGAGACTTAACTATTCACTTGTGTGCTTTGCACATGCTCTGTACTCGTATATTTGTTAGCGTGAGATCCACGGAATCCCTACACTGATCGCGAATAGGGAGTAATTGCAAATGTCCATCTTTTGCAATTACTCCCTATTCGCGATCAGTGTTACGCTTATACTCCTTTTCATGAAGTCACTGTCATCCATGCCATACATACGTGCAATCAATTTTCTCTGCTGCATATGTTTGAATTATATGTCTTCTCTACTCAATATTTCTACACTGCCGACCACCCAAAATGCAACACCAAGAAGGACACGAGATAGCAAAGCCAGATTTACTGGACACATAGCAGCAGATACAAAGATGAAACGATTGAGTTTACAGGCCCGTGCGACTTGCGGAACACGCAGACATCAATAGTCCCTGTGGCCCCCATGGCTGGTAATAAAGGCCGCTACACGCCGCGGCATCGAACTAAAGAGGCTTTGGATTTGAGCTTGGGGTATGTCGGTCCAGGATGCTTCCACACGTTGCCACAGTTCATCAGGCGTAGCCGCGGGTGGTGCTTGCCGGGCCACTCGGTTGCCGATCAGCGACCAGACGTGTTTGATGGGCGACATATCGGGAGAACAGGCGGGCCACGGCAGCAGTGACACCTGGTGGGCCGTGAAGAATTGTTGCACGATGCGTGCCACGTGCGAGCGCGCATTGTCCTGTTGAAACGTGGCCGCAGGCAGGTCCTTCAGGTAAGGGAGGAATACAGGCTCCAAAACATCGGAGATGTAGCGGTGGCTGTTGAGTGTACCGGTGATACGTACCAGAGAGGTGCGGGTGTCATATCCAATTGCGCCCCAAACCATAACGCCAGGCGACGGACCGGTATGGCGATGCAAAATGTAAGCGTCATACAGCCGTTCGCCACGTTGCCGCCACACGCGGATCCGACCATCGTGGTGTTGCAGGCAGAAGTTGGATTCGTCGAAGACAATGTCGTGCCATTCCGTTTTCCAGGTGCGGCGTTCAACGGCCCACTGCCGCCGCACTCGCCGGTGGTGTAACGTCAATGGTAATCGGAGCAATGGGCGCCGTGCGACAAGTCCCCGCTCCTGCAGACGACGTCGAACGGTACGTGCTGACACAGGTTGTTGCGCAACACACCCTAATTCCTGCGCTAACGTTCGTGATGTGGCGGTGCGAGCCGTCAATGCCTGTCGCACAACATACCGGTCCTCTCTTCAGGTGATGTGCCGCGGCTGCGGCAATCGCTCACGTCGGTCCGTCCGTCCCTCCTGCACTCACTGAATCCATACTCGCCTCATTGTGGCTGGATGTCGTCCCTCACGGGCGCCGATGTCTCGATACGATAAACCGCTGTCGCGATAAGCCACTATACGTCCTCTGTCGACCTCCGAAACGTGCTGGAATGACTGTCGTATTCTGCGACGAGGCATCAGGAAGCTTCCCACGCACAGGTCCGGCAGCACAACACACTTCCACTACTTACACCCCGCCTTCTGTGCACCATTCATGTAGTGCTTCTCGGTGGCGTGCCGGACGCACATAACTAGCAAATGCCCTGTAATGCTAATCGTTTGCATGTCCACTCACGGGCGACGCATGCTGCGAATTTCAGGCCAATCGGATGCTTCCTTCTTGGTTTTGCATTTTAGGTGGCCAGCAGTGTAGATAAATACACAGTTGACGTGGACCAGGAACATCAAATAGAAGTCATCGCTCTTTCCACGTTTATAAGTGAGTCACAGAAAAATTCTCATTGGCCGCCACCGGGAATCGAACCCAGGATCTTCAGGTTTTGCGCCGGATATGCTTCCACTGCACCATGGTGGCCTCGAAATTATCCAGACTCACAAGCGATAAACTGCCAAACCCATGACAGGTTGCTTCTTTGGAGCACCGTACATTGCTGGGGATTCACCAAAGATGAACAGCAGCAACTGAAGAAATAACTAGAAGGTCAATGAATAATAAATACCAGGAACATCAAATATAAGTCATTGCTCTTTCCACATTTATAATGAGAAATTTCCGGTGACTCACTTATAAACGTGGAAAGAGCGATGGCTTCTATTTGGAATATTTCTAAAATTTATGTCAATCTCCTCCTGTGAATACTTCTGAACTACATGTTTTCTCAATTCAATATTTCTAAACTTTATGTCAATCTTCTCCGCTCAATATTTCTGAACTATACGTCTTCTCTACTCAATATTTTTAGACATTATATCAGTCTCCTCCGCTGAATGTTTCCTAGAATTTATTTAAATTGCTATCTTATCAACAATTGGCGAAGCAAACTAAATCATAGATAAAACATGTCGAGTTAAGTGAATTCTATTTTCATGGTAATATCTTCAATATTTAAAAAAATAAAAGCATGCTAATGGAAATTACATAAGGGAATCAGTCTTATCATTTTTCTGGCAAAATTTGTGGATGAAGTTATTCTTATTAATTTCGAGAGACGACTGACCGTAAGGCAATTACTACTCGAATGAATCCTTTCACTTTCGAAATTCATCAAAACAACTTTCTGAGTATCTCCCATGAACTTAATTATCTTTCATTTCATTTTAACGTTTGTTCCACGGCTGAACCACGCACTAGCTTTTATTTCTTAGCACTACTCTGAAGGTATTTGGCACTGCGCTTCCCCCTCCCCCTACACATCAGAAAAAAAAAACGTAATTTTGTTTGATAGGAAAAAAAAGTAGCACGAAGTACAGCAGAGAGAACGCGCTAATGGTCAGAATCCTTTCTCGGACTCTTAATGTTTATATTAGATGTCAGTAGCATGCTGTACGTCCATTAGCGTGCTGTCAGTTGCGTTTTTCGTGCCCTGTAGGCGTACAACTCTCAGTGGGGAATAAAATGTCACGAAAGTCGTTGTCGTATCTTCAACTATTTAGATTTAAACGGCCGATCGATGTTACCCTATGCAACAAGGAGTTCCTTTGTTTTATTTGAGAAGTCTGGCAGCGATCACGATATCAGGAGGAGATTTACGTGCGAAGCGTCTAGAAACCTGCGCATTTCCAATAAAAAAAATGTAGAATTGGTTAGCGTAGAAACATATACACGAATGTCCGATATGTGTCCTCACAGAGTTTTAGCACAACATTAGAAAAAAATAAAATGAAATCTATAACTTTAATGTTGAGCTCTGATTAAATTTTAATCGATCTGTC
Source organism: Macrothele yani (assembly GCA_039090855.1). Lineage (NCBI taxonomy): Eukaryota > Metazoa > Arthropoda > Arachnida > Araneae > Macrothelidae > Macrothele > Macrothele yani. The sequence continues at coordinate 140,812,180 of CM076989.1, read as the reverse complement.
GCTTCCATTGGTGTAACAACTATGATATTTATCGCTTTCTTAGTGCAATGATCTGGCAAAAACGTAGTATGAAATTTTACATGTTTCTCTCTAGCAGGGAAGATACGTTATCCTTACGTCGCTATCTTATATTAAATCCACAGTTCGGAAACTTTATCATTGACGAACAGATATGTTGCATAATTTTATGTAATTGACATGCATGTGGATCAGGTACGAACGCTTCTGAAAGATTATTTTACAAAATTTAGCCCTGAAAAGTACTTATAAATCTTTTTCTGCAATTCTGGATAGTTTCACTCCATTTATTTAGATAATTTACCGATTTGTTATGTGCTTTAGTCTCTTAAGCCAAATATACACTCTTTGCCAGAAAAAATACAACAACAACATCCAGAACGAATTATCCAATCAAGATGAAAATTGGTATGTGCAATATACATGTCATCATCATCATCATCATCACTGTCAACCATTATCAATCCACTGCTGAATGAAGATCTCCCCAAGTCTCTTCCACAACTGTCTATCTTGAGCCTGTCTCTTCCATGATACTCCGGCATGCTTTCGAATTTCTTCCATCCATATCCTATGTGGCCTTCTTCTGGGTCTTTTTCTGTCCCTCGGAATCCAGTCTAAATTTTCGGTTGTCCATCGGTGGTCCGTTGTTTTAGCAACATGTCCAGTCCATTGCCATTTCAGTGATTTCACTCTGATTATGATGTCGTCCACTCTTGCCGTTTTCCTTATCCATGAGCTCCTCTCTTAAATTTCCTGGTTACACCAAGCATGCACCTCTCCAGGCTTCTCTGAGTTGTCTGCAGTCTTCAGTCTCTGTACGTTTTTTTAAAAGTAAGGTCCATGTCTCTGCTCCATACGTAAGCACTGGCAGGATGCAACTGGTTAAACGTTTTTCTTGTACGACATAATGGCAAACTGCTGGTAAAAATTGTATTGTTTCTTCCAAAAGCTCTCCAGGTAAGTTTTATACGCCGATTAATTTCTTCATCAACGTGACCCTCACTTGATATCTGCTGCCCAAGATAAATGTAGGTACTGGTCATCTCCAGCTTTTCCCCATCAATGATAAATCTTCGTTTCTTGTAAAAGCATTGTACATCACTTTTGTTTTCTGAAAGTTCATTTTTAATCCCTCTTTTTTACTCTTGTCAGAAAGTTCCTGGATTATACTCTGCATCTCTGATGAGGTTGCTTAAAAACTGGCAGCATCGTCAGCAAAACGAAGGGAAGTTAAATAATCTCCATTAATCTTTGTCCCTTTATTTTATTCCCCCTTAATGTAGATGTATAGGGAAAAAAACGATTACAATTCCAAGGCAGTAGAGACATTTATTCGGATGAAACAGCTAAACGAGTAGAACAAGCCCCATCTGGCTCAGATACAGGCCGTAGCGCTACATCTGGCTCAGATACAAGCAGTAGTGCCACATCTGATTTAGATACAAGCAGTAGCGCTACATCTGGCTCAGATACAAGCAGTAGAACCATATCTGGCTCAGATACAAGCAGTAGCACCATATCTGGCTCAGATACAAGCAGTAGCCCCATATCTGGCTCAGATACAAGCAGTAGCACCACATCTGGCTTAGATACGAGCAGTAGCGCCACATCTGGTTCAGATACAAGCAGTAGCGCTACATCTGGCTCAGATACAAGCAGTAGCACCATATCTGGCTCAGATACAAGCCTTAGCGCCACATCTGGCTCAGATACAAGCAGTAGCACCATATCTGGCTCAGATACAAGCAGTAGCGCCACATCTGGCATAGATACAAGTGGTTACCTGGCGTGGCACAAAAGCATACAGCTTACCGATACTGTTCTGAGGCATAGCATGCCAGATGGTGTCCGAATTACTGGCCAGGTAGCCGGCATTTCGGGACGGGAATAGGTGGCGTACCATCTTCTCGCAAACATTTTCAATCGGTTAGGAGTTTGGCGATTGGGACGGCCATGGAAGGGTGTTGTCATTACGGAGGCAGGCCTGGGAGAGCCGTGCAGGTTGCGGCTGGGCATTACCCTGTTGAAAAATTGCTCCGTGATATGATAACCGTGAGAAAATGGTCTATTGTAATGTGCTGAAACTGCTAAACAAATGAGATGTATTATTCATACATTACTCAGACTACAAGCTCTATGCAAATTTTTTACACGTGATGAGCAAAGTTCCATTTTAATGGCGGTATCGAAAGCACGAGAACTGACACAAGAATGGAAGGTGGAAGTTACAAAATTAAAGCAGTTTGAAAGACAAACAGTATATATGTTAGAAAAATACCTTAAGGGAACCAGTCCTGAAAAAACAAATATGTAATTTTTTTTTATTTAAATTTTTTTTCCTACAGAGTTTGCGAATCGAATGTTATACAACACTTGATAAACAGAAAATAATTTGTAGCCAAAACATTTTTTCGAAGTTAGGCGTACAAGTTGCATAAGTAGGCATGCCGAGCCATATCTGAGCAAGCGTAAGACGATCGAATATTTGTCGTCATCCTAGGAAGAAGGAAAAACAGATCCTAGAAAGGTGCGGGAAAGCATAGGAAGACGGCGAGCAGAAAGCGGAAGTTCAGCAAAGCAGAGGAAAAGGAGTATGACGCGGGAGACTTCCAGTCACAGGTCTTCTTCGTTTTTTGCCTCCCCTGAAAAGTTGTGGTTTTGTACATTTAGGAACATTTTTCTCATAAACCACTGAAAATAATGGCTTGACATTTTTTTATACCTTACTGCATATATCAACAACCATCTGAACTAGAATCATGACTGTATGATGTACTCAATTAAAATAATAAATACCATTGCTAATGAAAACGTCAGCAAAATCGACAGCAATTTCGATTAATTAATACAAAATTAATTAATTGACCGATTGCGATAATTCTGGTTCAGGTGCTGTATATTATCCTTAGGAAAATACATGCGAAGTTTGCAATTGATAGGCCAAGTCTATCGTGAGAAACATGTACCTAAGTAAGGTTACCATGCGAAACCTAAAATCTGGTCCCCTTAAGTCATGCAGGCAACACAGTTCTGTATAGATGTAACACAGTCCAACACAGTTCCGTATCACTTCAAAAGCCTAGGACTCGCAAGTTGAAATATGTAGACAGTTTGATAGTTAAAATATTTAAAAGATCACGTGTTAAATATATTTGGCGCATCAGTATAAAATAGATGAAAGATAAAAAAGAGAACAATTCCGCACTTGGCTATAAAAGTCGGAACTCCGCTTCATCACAAAATGCAAGAAAACATCTGTGCAATATTGAGAACACGCATGATGCTGCGATAGGAATGAAAACAAAACAGGTTTTAGAATGTCATCGACGTACCGTTCAACTGTGAGGGTAGTACAGAGGACTACCAAGGTTTGTCCGGTTATTGTAGGAAATGACTCCACAGGCAGTCATTTCCGGTTTTGCGAGCCGTTCCACGGTAAAGGCCGAATCCGTGTGCTTGCCGGCTTGTCACCAGACACTTATGAGCTGGTCATCGGCGCCAAGTGCAAATTGTTCCTCATCACTGAAGACAACGCCTCTGAACATTATTCCACGTTGATCGGGCCCGAACCACTGCAACCAGTGCCGGCTCGCTGCTCATTGGTAGACGGCGGAATGGCCTCCTGGAATGCCGTCCCCTTGCTGCAAGTCGTCTGGCGAAGGTCCGGATAGCCATTTCCAAGTTACTGTAGACGCAACGTGGCCGCGGATGGTTGAGAGCTGCGTGTTTTTTCGTGTGGCCCTCATAATCGCTTGCGTTCTGTCTTTGCTCTTGGCCGTCCACTGCGCTCGTGACACTTGGTTGTGTCCTCCTCGACCCATTGGCGCCAACATCGTCTCAATTATACGACCTCTCTCAAACTCGCTCAAATTCACGTATTGTGCACGGATCCGACGTCGAGACATCTTCACAGTCCGTGGAAGTTAATTCAACCGCAATCTGCTGTTACAATTGTTCTTGCGTGCGAGCTTTTCATTTGATGTGCCCTCCTCGATGCGCGGTTTCCATGCGTTGTGGCTGGCTACTATTTAGTCATTGGTCGTTATTTTTTAATCACTTGCATATTCGACTCTACGGTACTTATATCAGGATCGAACAATTTTCGCGGCGTGCTTGGGTTTTGTTTTTGTTTTTTGCAAAGAATGCATTACAGCACCTACATGGGGTGAACAACGAAACTAAAAAACCTGCGCAAATAGCACCACCCCACGTGTCACGCAGCTGTACGCGCTACTTGCTGGCCAGCCTGTATCTATTTCGCAATCGATAAACGAGAGCGGAGTGTTAAGGTTGCATTAGCAAAGTTCACATTCCGAGCAAATTTCGTCTAATGGAATTAGCAAAGTTCGTCTAATGCACTAATGGATTAGCAAAGAATTAGCACAGCAAGGCGTCAAGAAGTGTGATCTACACAACATAATGGGAGACATATCCGAGTTTCAAAGAGGACAGGGTGTTGGTGCTCGTCTCGCCGGCGCATCTCTGTCCAAGACAGCAAGTGTTTGCAGTGTATCGCGAGCCACGGTATCCAGGATCATGTCAGCGTACCAGCAATAGGGGAAGCCCCACATTCAATAGGAGTAACTGTCAAGGTAAGGGGAAGCTGTGTGACAGGGACGACCGGGTGCTAACACGGATGGTAGCCAAAAAACATAAAACCACGACTACCCAATTCACCGCAGAGTTGAATACGCATCGCCGCTCGCCTGTTTCCGTCAAAACTGTTCGGCGGGAACTTCACTGGGTCAATATTCCCAGTCGTGTTGTTATCGCCAAACCCTGGTCACCAGTGTGAATGCCAAGCGTCGGTTGCAAATCTTAGACGTTAGACAACGTGAAATGTGTGTGATGAATCCTCCTTCACTCTCTTTCTCACAACTGGGAGAGTTTATGTGTGGAGACATCCCACACAGGCTTGCCACCCGGATTGTTTATTACCCACAGTAAAGCCGTGGATCGGTGATGGTGTGGGCAGCAGTATCGTGGCAGTCTGTTGGCCCACTGATTGTTCTTAAGGGGCACATCAATGCCAAGGATTATCGGACAATTCTGGAGGACCAGGTACACCATTGTACCCTGACCTTGGTGCCGTGTATCAGGATGTTAACGCACCGGTACACAAAGCCAAATTAGCTTAAGAGTGGTTTACTGAGTATAAAAGTGAGGTCGAACATCTGTTATGGCCTGCACAGTCACATGACTTGAACATTATTTAGCCACTCTGGGGTGTTCTGGAGGAGCGAATCAGTAAACGTTTTCCTCCACCAGCATGATGTCGTGAACCATCCACTTTTCTGCTAGAGGAACGGCTTCAAAATCTTCTGATCGTTGTACAGGACTTTTACAGGACGAATTGCAGTTGTATTGGCCTCCAAAGGAGGCCCTACAACGTACTAATAAATTTCTGTGTTTTAAACCCGTGTGCTTCACCTTCATTGTCAACCCCTTGTAGTTTAGATGGCCTACTTCTATTACCTCCTTGCGCCTGAAGAGACAAAAATGTTTTACATCACCTGTTTTATCTTTTTGTGTTTAATAGTCCCCTTTCTTGTTAGAAATTTGGGTTAAACAACCTGTATATCTGAAATTAGGCTTATGTTAGAGTTCAAGCAGCAGGACAATAGCTCTTGCACCTCTTATATCCAGGAAAAAGAGATTTTACAAGATGGGTTATAATCTTTATTCGATACTTGTTGCAAGGTAAACGAAGGTAGTTCATGCGGATGATTGGAAAAACTGGGCGAAAATGAACGCTGTAATTCTTCTAAAATTTGTGTACCAGAGCTGACCACCTGTATATGTGGTTTTCGAATACTATTGTCCACTGTGCAGACAATAATAGTATTCAAAAACCTAGGTCGAACAGAAACAATAATATTTATTATCCGAAATCAGTACACAGTAGGCCACCTTTGGTCGTTATGTAGTATGGGTCCGTTATACACATTTGGTCGTTATATGTATGGTCAGTTATACAGCATGGGCCCTTCTAGACATGTTTTACACGAGATGCAAGTACATAGATCTGTACCTGAATTTTCCTTCATTCCCTTTGCAAAGCTTCTGCCAAAGCTGTAGTACAGGAAGGTTTTACCGGCTAAGATTGGATTCTGCGGTCCGGCTCATCTCAAAGATGATCTATGGGATTTATAGCGAGACTTCGAACCTTACAACGTAATATTTCGGCGACCTGTTCCTCAAACCAAGCCTGGTCATACCTTGCAATCTTGAAAGGCGCTCGATCTTTCTAAAATAGCCAGATATCTATGCCGAAGTACTTGCACAGCATAGATAGGGCGGAACTGTTCAGAATGTTTTCCTTCCTGGCAGCCGTTAGGCTGAAGGGCACCATAATCAAAGGACCCAATCTTTCCGAGCAGAAGCAGCCCCGCACATCACAGATTCACCACAAATTGACTATAGGATCTACACTTGTGGTGAATCTGATCTATTAACTGTAGAACAGATTCACCACAATTGTCTATGGATCTGGATCAGCCTGACCGCGTTCCCCGCGCAGACACCACCCCCAATTACGTCCATCCAAACGAAAGAGTGAATAGCGTGATTTTTCACTCCACGCGATTCTCTTTCACTTTTCTATTGTCCACGAACGGCGAGGAAGGCGCCACTGCAGTCGTAGTCTGCTATTGCCTGGAGTGATGTAGAGCTTCTGCACTGCTGTCCTAAGTGGGCAATAAGAAGTTCGCTGGTGAGTAGCCCTTTGGAAACTGCACTACGTAAGACTTCTGAAGACACAGTTGAGAACTGCACTACGTAAGCCTTCTGAACACACAGTTGATAACTGCACTACGTAAGACTTTTGAAGACACAGTTGGTAAAATGAGTATGTCCGTAGCCTCTGTGTTCAGAAAAAAGATGTTACAAAATAAGTCTTGCGGAACAACCAAGGGACATAAATTTCAAAGGCAATAGTCGATCCGTTACTCATAATTTTTGGTTTCATTAATTTAACTTGGAAATCTTGAATCAGAATTAAACTGTTATTTCTCTCATGTGGAACTTTCAACGTCACTTTGGAGTTTATGTGTACATTACCAGAATTCAAATCATATATTTCACCGTAATTTACTTAAATCTCACATGCATGTATCGTGCGTTCTACTTCAAAAACATTGTCAAAACACGTAGATTCACAATAAGCGATGCGGGATGAGTGAAAATGAGATTGTGTGGGTGAGGAGAGATGGGCCTCCTAAGTTGTTTGAAATAATATCCTATAACTGATTACTCTGTTACTTCTCTGCCTTCCAAATTGGTTCATCAGTACAATTAATTACGGAGAAATTGCTACATGACTAAACTCCAAGCAGGATTTATGTTAAGATTTACATAGCTTAAAACTAATATTGATCTTGGCCAATTTCAGTAATCTGTGTTGGCTTCCGGCATTAGAATTAAAGCAATGTGTTTCGACTGAAAGATGAGAACTCGTTATGTACTTCCATTTAACTCACAGTGCTAGATTGGCTTTTCAATCAATTAATAATATTGCCATTTCACTTCTCCTAATAATTTTGATCTTCTGCCTCATACGTATTGTGTTTGCTAACATTGAACTGCAGTTGGTTTATTCACTGAATATAACGCTGTAAGACACTTCACACAACATCGCATTATTTCACCCGACAAAAACATTTGAAGTATTTTTGGTTACTAGAAGTTTGTCATTTAAACGGAAGTGAAATCAAAAAGCATAAACAGTAAATCAAATTCAAAATGTTTATAGTTATTCGCCAGTCACAAAATATTCAGAAATTTAGTTCTTCCGCGGATGCATCTCATGCAAATGTTCCCATGTAAAAATGTTCTGTGCCTTTCACAAGTAGAATTCTTTTCAGAAGCATTTGGGTCTAACACTTTAAATGCATATGAATAACACTTGTAGTACAGAAAATTTTCCCAACGCTTCGAAGTTTTTTTCCTGTTTAAATTACATATGCCCCTGCTTCTTCTCTAGATATTTCCCAGTTTAGTTTCCTTTACATTAGCAAGATATTTCTATTCGAAATCAAGCTCCATGATATTGTGTTTTTGTTCGTTTTCTTCTCCTTATCTTTTGTGTGTTGGGGGGGGGGGTGACATAGAAAGGTGTTTTCAGTGTTTGGTCACTGCCAGGATGCAAGATAAAGGAATATTTACACTTAGATTAAAGAATACGCTTTACCATCCCAGTAGGATATCGCAAGACTAAGATGAGTCTAAAAATTTCCTTTAATAGTGTAAATTTAAATACGTAATATCAGCCGAACTCAGCTGAGAGATTTCGTCTTTAACATAACGCAAACAAGTAGGAGGCAACGCTGAATCAATTATAAAACTATTCAAAAATCATGATGCTGTTTTAATCGTTTTAGCGTTGTTTACTACTTTTCTATGCTCTGAAAAATGAGCTCCAAATAAGCAAGCCTCCCAGAGGAGTGCGAAAGCTCGACAAATATTAAGTATTTATGTTTACGTCATTCAAAGAAAATTTTAGACTTATCTAAGACTTCTATTACTATGTGATATCATTTACCTACTTGACGTTTCATCAATAGGTCTCTATGTACATATATGTAAAACATTTCCACGCTTAAAGCCTTATTTATTTACGCACTGTTATGCATTTCATTAGTCTTCAGTTAAAGCCATCAAATTAACCATGAGAGCCTCATTCGCTCCTTGAACAAATTTCCTTTCGAATGAAGTGATATTCCTCTTTGGATTTGCAATATCTTCACTAAGCAATTATTAACAAAACGATGTCACCTATGCTATGAACACTTGTAATGAGATGATGCAGTGACCAGTTCTTGAAGTGCTCATGAGATGGCTTGGTAGAAATTGCGTGATCATTTTATACCTATAAAGACCGGATTAGAAGAAATTATTTGTTTCTACAGCTCTTCCTTTTAATCTGGATGCTATGATCACTTCTTTTTATGCTTTCATCATGTAAAGATTTTTTCTAAGCAGATTTTTAGAAAGCAAAAAACCCAGCAACGAAGAAAATGCATTTATACCCCCTTTGCGGAAAACTGTTTATTAGGTAAATCATTCAATATGCACAGTGTGTTTAAGCGTTCTTCAAAGCACTTTGGATTAGTTTTTCACTTCAAGAGCAAAAGCACTTCATGCCTCAATCACTTCTTCACTAGCAACGTAAACTGATAACTTTTAACCTGTCCATATATATATATATATATCATCATCATCATCATTGTCAACCATTATCAATCCACTGCTGGACGAAGGTCTCCCCAAGTTTCCTCCACAACGGTCTGTCTTGTGCCAGTCTCCTCCATGTCACCCCTGCATACTTTCGAATTTCATCCACCCATCTCCCATGTGGTCTTCTTCTGGGTCTTTTCCTGTCCCTTGGAATCCAATCTAAAATTTCAGCTGTCCATCGATGATCTGTCCTTCTGGCAGTATGTCCAGCCCATTGCCATTTCAGGGATTTAACTCTGATCATGATGTCTTCCACTCTTGTCATTTTTCGGATCCACGAGTTCCTCTTCTTATCTCTCCTGGTTACACCAAGCATGCACCTCTCCATGCCGCTTTGAGTTGTCTGCAGCCTTTGTATGTCTCTTTTAGTTAAGGTCCACGTCTCCGCACCATACGTAAGCACTGGAAGGATGCATTGATCAAACACTTTTCTTTTAAGACATAATGGCATATTGCTCTTGAAAATTATGCTGTTTCTTCCAAAAGCTCTCCAGGCAAGTTTTGTACGCCGATTAATTTCTTCATCAATGTGACCCTCACTTGATATCTGCTGTCCAAGATAAACGTACGTGTCTGTTATCTCCAGCTTTTCTCCATCAATCGATAAATCTTCATTTCTTGTAAAAGCATTGAACATCACTTTTGTCTTCTGAAAGTTCATTTTTAATCCCACTTCTTTACTCTTGTCAGCAAGTTCCTGGATCATACTCTGCAGCTCTGATGGGGTAGTTGCAAAAATGACTACGTCATCAGCAAAACGAAGGTGGGTTAGATAATCTCCATTAATCTTTATCCCCTTGTTTTCCCAGCTCAGTGACTGAAAAACACCCTCCAATGTGGCATTAAAGAGCTTCGGAGATATGGTGTCACCTTGTCTCACTCCCTTTCCAATTTTTACGTGTGTTGTATTTTCAAACAGCCTAATCTTTGCACTTGCATTTTCATAGATGTTATTAATAATATTAATGTATGCATCTTCAATACCGCAGGTTTTCAGAGCCATTGTAACTGCTGATGGTTTCACCGAATCAAAGGCTTTTTCATAATCGATAAAAGCCATGCACAATGGAAGTTCATATTCCCTCGCTCTTTCAATTAGTTCTCTCAGCACGTGGATATGATCTATTGTGCTGTAGCCGCTCCTGAATCCAGCTTGTTCTCTCGGTTGAGCCATGTCCAGTGTTACCTTCAAGCGGTGTGAAAGAACTTTAGTGAAGATTTTATAAACTACTGATAGGAGGCTGATAGGTCTGTAGTTTCCGAGATCCTCAATGTCACCTTTCTTATGTAGCAGGATCATTGTAGCGGTGTTCCAATCCTCAGGAATCTTTCCTTCATTAAGGAATCGAGTGAAAATTTGGGCGAGTACTGTTTCGATTTCTCCACTTGCTTCTTGTATGATGTCTACAGTAATTCCATCTTCTCCTGGAGCTTTTCCTCGCTTCATGTTCTTGATTGCATGTGCAACTTCTGCTGGAAGGACTGGAGGAACTCTGGTACTGGTATCTTTCATGATGTCTGGAGTGCATATATCATCCCTTTCATATAATTTGGAGTAGAAATCTTTCACTCTTGTCAAAATTTCGCCTCTATTTCTTGTTACAGAACCATCTTCTTTTCTCAGTGCCATAATCTGTTTTCTTCCCTTACTGAGATGTCCCTTTGCTATCTTTAGGCTTTGGTTGTTTTCAATTGCTTTCCTCACTAGTTCACAGTTGAATTTCCTTACGTCTTCAGTGATACTTTTTCTTACTGTCTTGCATAGCTCTATATATTCCACTTTGGAAGTCACATCTTCTTTAGTTGTCCTCATCTCTCTTCTTTTTGCATCAACATTTTGGTTTTTCCTGATAATTTGTTCACATGCAACTTGTTCTTAGACCCAGCTAATTTTGTTGCTGTTTCCATAAGAGCTTTGGTTACTTTTCTGTTAACTTCAGAGATGTCCACTTCTTCCGATGTTAGGCCTTCTAAAGCAGAGAACCTGTTCTTCAGTTCTAACTTGAAGGTATTATGGTGTTTTTTAAGGTTGGTTATGTCAATAGATTTTGTTTGTCCTATGAGCTTGCCACGTTCAAGTTTAGTGTTGAGGTGCATCTTACATCTCACCAATCTATGGTCACTACCTGTGTTGAACTTGTTTAGCACACTGCAGTCTTCTATGACGAATTTTTTGTTACACATAATAAAATCAATTTCACTTGTCGTCCCATTTGGATGTCTCCATGTCCATTTCCTGTGTGGCTTTTTCTTGAAAAAGGAGTTCAAGATGAAAAACCCTTCTGCCTCTGCAAACTCAACGAGAGTATTTCCACGCTGGTTTCTGTTGCCATGACCGAATTTACCTACCGAAGTTTCATTCTGTTGCCGTTGCCCTATTTTTGCATTGAAATCTCCCATAATTATTTTCAAGTGCTGCTTACCTTTATTATTTAGATGACAAATTTCCTCATAAAATTCTTCAATTTCTTCTTCAGGATGACTTGTGGTGGGTGCATAAGTTTGAATAATCTGAGCCTGGTATCTTTTCGAGAGTTGGATAACAAGTCGTGCAGCTCTGTCAGAGGAACTTTCAACTTCTACAACTTTATCCTTCAGTTTCTTGTTTATTATAAATCCAACACCACTAGTTCTGCCAGTATCTGTCCCACGATAGTAGAAGAGATGTCCACTTTTCAGTTCGATGAGATCTTCTCCTTTTCTCCTTACCTCACTTAGCCCCACGATGTCCCACTTGATCCTTTGTAGTTCCTCTTCCAATTCAAGAAGCCTTGAATCAGAAGATAGGGAGCGTCCATTGTAAGTAGCCAAGGTCAGCATCAGATGGCAGCCTAGTCCGGTCCTCCGGGGATTCTTAGCACCCTCTGCCTTCATGTCGCACTGGCCGCTGCCTTGGCCAGGTACATTCCAGCTGCCGGAGACTGAGGGCCAAGATTTAAGTTGTGGAATCATTTTGGAGGGGTTTGGCCATAACTTACCACGCTGGCCAAGCGGGTTGGTGAGTGTGGGATAGCATTTCCTCTGATCCCGATGGTATAGTTATACCGCTATGGGCGGTCGTCAGAGCCCCTTTAGTGGGAACAGGATGCACCACGAGAAGGCGGGGTTGACATTTGTCAAGGAGAGGCTGTGATGTTACGCATCACCTGACCTTACATCCCCTGTCCATATATATATATATATATATATATCATCATCATCATCATCATTGTCAACCATTATCAATCCACTGCTGGACGAAGGTCTCTCCAAGTTTCCTCCACAACGGTCGGTCTTGTGCCAGTCTCCTCCATGTCACCCCTGCATACTTTCGAATTTCATCCACCCATCTCCCATGTGGTCTTCTTCTGGGTCTTTTCCTGTCCCTTGGAATCCAATCTAAAATTTCGGCTGTCCATCGATGATCTGTCCTTCTGGCAGTATGTCCAGCCCATTGCCATTTCAGGGATTTAACTCTGATCATGATGTCTTCCACTCTTGTCATTTTTCGGATCCACGAGTTCCTCTTCTTATCTCTCCTGGTTACACCAAGTATGCACCTCTCCATGCCGCTTTGAGTTGTCTGCAGCCTTTGTATGTCTCTTTTAGTTAAGGTCCACGTCTCTGCACCATACGTAAGCACTGGAAGGATGCATTGATCAAACACTTTTCTTTTAAGACATAATGGCATATTGCTCTTGAAAATTATGCTGTTTCTTCCAAAAGCTCTCCAGGCAAGTTATGTACGCCGATTAATTTCTTCATCAATGTGACCCTCACTTGATATCTGCTGTCCAAGATAAACGTACGTGTCTGTTATCTCCAGCTTTTCTCCATCAATCGATAAATCTTCATTTCTTGTAAAAGCATTGAACATCACTTTTGTGTTCTGAAAGTTCATTTTTAATCCCACTTCTTTACTCTTGTCAGCAAGTTCCTGGATCGTACTCTGCAGCTCTGATGGGCTAGTTGCAAAAATGACTACGTCATCAGCAAAACGAAGGTGGGTTAGATAATCTCCATTAATCTTTATCCCCTTGTTTTCCCAGCTTAGCGACTGAAACACACCCTCCAATGTGGCATTAATATATATATATATATATATATATCATCATCATCATTGTCAACCATTATCAATCCACTGCTGGACGAAGGTCTCCCAAGTTTCCTCCACAACGGTCTGTCTTGTGCCAGTCTCCTCCATGTCACTCCCGCATACTTTCGAACTTCATCCACCCATCTTCCATGTGGTCTTCTTCTGGGTCTTTTCCTGTCCCTTGGAATCCAATCTAAAATTTCGGCTGTCCATCGATGGTCTGTTCTTCTGGCAGTATGTCCAGCCCATTGCCATTTCAGGGATTTAACTCTGATCATGATGTCTTCCACTCGTGTCATTTTTCGGATCCACGTGTTGCTCTTCTTATCTCTCCTGGTTACACCAAGCATGCACCTCTCCATGCTACTTTGAGTTGTCTGCAGCCTTTGTATGTCTCTTTTAGCTAAGGTCCACGTCTCTGCACCATACGTAAGCACTGGAAGGATGCATTGATCAAACACTTTTCTTTTAAGACATAATGGCATATTGCTCTTGAAAATTATGCTGTTTCTTCCAAAAGCTCTCCAGGCAAGTTTTGTACGCCGATTAATTTCTTCATCAATGTGACCCTCACTTGATATCTGCTGTCCAAGATAAACGTACGTGTCTGTTATCTCCAGCTTTTCTCCATCAACCGATAAATCTTCATTTCTTGTAAAAGCATTGTACATCACTTTTGTCTTCTGAAAGTTCATTTTTAATCCCACTTCTTTACTCTTGTCAGCAAGTTCCTGGATCATACTCTGTAGCTCTGATGGGGTAGTTGCAAAAATGACTATGTCATCAGCAAAACGAAGGTGGGTTAGATAATCTCCAGTAATCTTTATCCCTTTGTTTTCCCAGTTCAGTGATTGAAAGACATTTTCCAATGTGGCATTAAAGAGCTTCGGAGATATGGTGTCACCTTGTCTCACTCCTTTTCCAATTTTTATGTGTGTTGTATTTTCAAACAGCCGAATCTTTGCACTTGCATTTTCATAGATGTTATTAATAATATTGTTGTATGCATCTTCAATACCGCAGGATTTCAGAGCCATTGCAACTGCTGATGGTTTCACCGAATCAAAGGCTTTTTCATAATCGATAAAAGCCATGCACAATGGAAGCTCATATTCCCTCGCTCTTTCAATTAGTTCTCTCAGTACGTGGATATGATCTATTGTGCTGTAGCCACTCCTGAATCCAGCTTGTTCTCTCGGTTGAGCCATGTCCAGTGTCTCCTTCAAGCGGTGTGAAAGAACTTTAGTGAATATTTTATGTAGCGTTGTTCCAATCCTCAGGAATTTTCCCTTCATTAAGGCATCGAGTGAAAATTTGGGCGAGTACTGTTTCGATTTCTCCACTTGCTTCTTGTATGATGTCTATAGTAATTCCATCTTCTCCTGGAGGTTTTCCCCGCTTCATGTTCTTGATTGCATGTGCAACTTCTGCTGGAAGGACTGGAAGAACTCTGGTACTGGTACCTTTCATGATGTCTGGAGTACATGTATCATCCCTTTCATATAATTTGGAGTAGAAATCTTTCACTCTTGTCAAACTTTCGCCTCTATTTCTTGTTACAGAACCATCTTCTTTTCTCAGTGCCATAATCTGTTTTTTCCCCTTACTGAGATGTCCCTTTGCTATCTTTAGGCTTTGGTTGTTTTCAATTGCTTTCCTTACTAGTTTACAGTTGAATTTCCTTACGTCTTCAGTGATACTTTTTCGTACTGTCTTGCATAGCTCTATATATTCCACTTTGGAAGTCACATCTTCTTTAGTTGTCCTCATGACTCTTCTTTTTTGCATCAACATTTTGGTTTTTCCTGATAATTTGTTCACATGCAATTTGTTCTTAGACCCAGCTAATTTTGTTGCTGTTTCCATAAGAGCTTTGGTTACTTTTCTGTTAACTTCAGAAATATCCACTTCTTCCGATGTTAGGCCTTCTAAAGCAGGGAATGTGTTCTTCAGTTCCAATTTGAAGGTATTATGGTGTTTTTCAAGGTTCGTATGTCAATACATTTTGTTTGTCTTATGAGCTTGCTACGTTCGAGTTTAGTGTTGAGGTGCATCTTACATCTCACCAATCTATGGTCAGTGCCTGTGTTGAACTTGTTTAGCACACTGCAATCTTCGATGACGAATTTTTTGTTACACATAATAAAATCAATTTCACTTGTCGTCCCATTTGGATGTCTCCATGTCCATTTCCTGTGTGGCTTTTTCTTGAAAAAGGAGTTCAAGATGAAAAACCCTTCTGCCTCTGCAAACTCTACGAGAGTATTTCCACGCTGGTTTCTGTTGCCGTGACCGAATTTACCTACTGAAGTTTCATTCTGTTGCCGTTGCCCTATTTTTGCATTGAAATCTCCCATAATTATCTTCAAGTGCTGCTTACCTTTATTATTTAGATCACGAGTTTTCTCATAAAATTCTTCAATTTCTTCTTCAGGATGACTTGTGGTGGGTGCATAAGTTTGAATAACCTGAGCCTTGTATCTTCTCGAGAGTTGGATAACGAGTCGTGCAGCTCTGTCAGAGGAACTTTCAACTTCTACAACTTTATCCTTCAGTTTCTTGTTTATTATAAATCCAACACCACTAGTTCTGCCAGTATCTGTCCCACGATAGTAGAAGAGATGTCCACTTTTCAGTTCAATGAGATCTTCTCCTTTTCTCCTTACCTCACTTAGCCCGACGATGTCCCACTTGATCCTTTGTAGTTCCTCTTCCAATTCAAGAAGCCTTGAATCAGAAGATAGGGAGCGTCCATTGTACGTAACCAAGGTCAGCATCAGATGGCAGCCTAGTCCGGTCCTCCGGGGATTCTTAGCACCCTCTGCCTTCATGTCGCACTGGCCGCTGCCTTTGCCAGGTACATTCCAGCTGCCGGAGACTGAGGGCCAAGATTTAAGTTGTGGAGTCATTTTGGAGGGGTTTGGCCATAACTCACCACGCTGGCCAAGCGGGTTGGTGAGTGTGGGATAGCATTTCCTCTAATCCCAATGGTATAGTTATACCGCTATTGGCGGTCGTCAGAGCCCCTTTAGTGGGAACAGGATGTACCACGAGAAGGCCAGGTTGACATTTGTCAAGGAGAGGCTGTGATGTTGCGCATCACCAGACCTTACATCCCATATATATATATATATATTTATTTTTTTTTTTTTCGCGAACTTTATAATTTTTTGCGGTCGCCTCGTATCACTTCAGGAAAGCACATAGCTACTTTCCTGAGGTGGTACGTGGTAAATGTGGAAATCACATTTCTGCAGGAAGATACGCCATCATAAACGCCTCGACAGAAGTAACTTACCTGAAATGGTGATTGACTGTAGCAGCTGCATTGAAAATAAGAGGGAAAAAAATTAATATATGATATTATTAAAAAAATATGATACATTGTATACATTTTTTGAGGTTCTGGTCTTGGGTTTTATATTGGCATGGCATGTTTTGTTTTATATACACACTCACACACACACACACATGTACATAAACAGGGTGCATATGAAAGTTCCTCTAGCCTGAAATAACTTGCGAACGGAGAGAGGTACAGTTATGCAAATGAGATAACGGTAGAGTAAAGCAACAACGCCCTATCGAATGCAACCAATAGCAGCGCCCCTAGTCGCGAAATGCGGAAGTTAGCCATTGCAAATCGAAAAGGAAAAGAGATAGAGCAAAATTTCCAAATACAAAGTTGTAGAACATCGCTTAATTAAAACGACATTTGTTTTACACGGATAAGATAAATTGTCGCCTGAGTACCCTAAAATGTCCACAATCGATGCGCGACCTTTTGTGTGAACATTTGAAGTGAACAGGCATAGGTATGAGCAAATACACACAATTTATTGCATAAATGCGTATTTATGTCAATACAGTTTGATGCCGTCAGACAAAACAAAAACATAAAAAGACAAATTGGCGCAGTGATAAAAAGTTAATGTCGAGTATGTTCGAAGAGTTTGCCATTGCCCACGATACACATTTATATTCGTGAAAGTAACTCTGCATGCACATTCCTCAGCATGGAAGGTGTCACACTATTGCAAGCATCTGTAACACGATGCTTGCAATATATTCGCCGTAAATAAGCACCGTCTCGCAGTATTGGGAGCGAGTGAAGCTCGCCATTCTCACACAGCGTACGTAGACCTAAACTTCTGATCAGGGTACATCCTGCTACTGGTTTTTATATCGTAGGTACGGTACAACGTCACAAACTGCATTTGCATACGGCTACATTTGCAAATTGTGAATATGCAGACTCGTATCGTCGCGCATCGATTTCGGACATTTTAGGGTATTCAGGAGACAACTCATCTTATTCGTGTAAAACAAATAATGTTCTGTACTAATTAAGTAAGGCTCAACAACTTTGTAATTGGAAATTTTGCTCTATCTTGTTTCGTGTGCTATTAGTTGCATTCGATCGGGCGTACTCGCTTTACTATACCGTTATCTCACTTGCATAACTGTACCTCTCTCCGTTCGCAAGTTATTTCAGGCTAAAGTGACTTTTCTATGCACCCTGTATATACATTGAGTGGCCACTTTTTTATGACCACCCCCTCAGTACTTCGTTGTGGCACCTTTTGCCTTTAATACTGCGTCGATTCTTCGCGGCATGGACTCCACGAGATGTTGATAGGTGGTTGGTGGAATCTGAGATCATGCTTGATGAATAGCAGTTTCCAGGAGTGGGAGATTGCAGGGTTGTGGATCCAGCTGTCTGATGGCTCGTTCAACTTCATCCCACAAATTCTCAATAGGGTTGAGATCTGGAGATTTTGGGGGCCACCTAAGCAAAGTAAACTCACCGGCATGTTCCTGAAACCAATCCTGTACAATACGAGCACTATGGCAGGACGCATTATCTTGTTGAAAGCAGCCATCGCCGTTAGGATAAACCATCCACATGACAGGATGCACTTGGTCCGCAAAGATGTTTAGATATGATGTGTCAGTCAGTCGTTGATCAACACGAATTAAAGGGCCCAAAGCATGCCAGGAAAACATTCCCCAAAGCATAACGTTGCCTTCACCAGCTTGAAGGGTTGCAGCAATTCATTTGGGGTCCATGCTTTCGTACTGTTTCCGCCAAATTCTCACTCGGCCATCGGCATGGTGCAACTGAAAACGTGTTTCATAGGACCACATAATTTGTTTCCAATTATCGAGTGTCCAATCCTTGTGCTCCTGGGCGAACTGGAAACGTTTTTTCTTGTTAACTGCAGACAGCAAAGGTGCTCGGACAGGCCTTCGGCTGCCATATCCCATGCATTGTACGACGAACAGTGCGTGCAGAGATCATTTGAGGGGATCCTTGATTAAGATGGTCTGTAATTTGCTGCACTGTTATATTTCTATTGTCTGTTACCAGTCTGGACACTCTCCGTTCCGCCCAAGCAGTCACTAGTAGATGACGACCACACGTTGCACGTAGAGACCCAGTTTTCTGGCTGACAGTCCAGTCTTTAACCATTTTAACAACAGCTGCTCTGGAACATTTCACGAATGCGGCTGTTTCGGTGATACTCGCTCCATGGCTCCGAGCTCCTACAATCATCCCACGTTGAAAGTCCGTCAAATCGCGTTTTTTACCCACTCGTCACCCAAAAATCGCCCCTACTGCTGTCGCAAGCACTAAGCTTTCCCTTTTTATACTAGCTTCGCCCTTTGGCGGCAAGAGCGTGCAGCCATAGCTCATTTGTTTAAAACTGTCAGGTGGTCATAATAAAGTGGCCACTCAATGATACATATATATACACGGTCGGACCACATTATTGTGAACATCAGCTAATATCCACAGCAACCGCCGTGTGCAGCGCGTACAGCAGCTAGAGGAGATGGGAGGGACTCAGTAAGGTGGGGAAAGTGTTCACATGTATGTGGAACCATGATGACTGCAGTGCCTCTGACAGCTTCAGGAGTGTGCGGCTCAAGGTGTTCCTGACCCGATTTTGACCCGGTTTTATTCCCGTTTTATTTTTGAAAAGAGAAAAATGTATTCCAAAGAAAAATGCGAGCTGTGGAATTCTGTTGTCGATTCTTGTGCCCAAGGAGAGAATAATGATTTGCCATGCAAAAAATATTGTCGTCACTTTCTTAAAGCAAGGAAGATTTCCTCCGACCGACGTCAAACACACCGACACCATATCGTGAAAACATACTTCCTTTGCGTTATTTTACAGTGCGATTGCCCAGGGCAAGGTACAGGCAAACGCCATTCGCCTGCTTCTCAGCTGATTCACTGTCTACGTGCGAAGTTCACTGTATGACTAAGAGTTACTTTTCACATCGCATCTTTTACATTGAGCATTCAGAGGTTTTCGATTGATGTGCTAACATTCCGTTCCCATGACATGGCATGTCGAAATTAACTCCTTATTTGTTATTACGGATGGATTGAATATTAAGGAGGTTGAGAAAGGCGTCGAGGCCAACAAATACGTGCTTGTTGAAAACCACAAGGGGAAGAGTGAATGCTGGAAATTGTTTCGTCTCATTAAGGAACCGGTGAATAATTCTGTGTTCTTTGGTTTTGCTTTTTGTTTAAAATGTGGAAAGTGTATATTTACAAAGAAAGATGTCGACGGTGTAATAAAAGATATGGAACCAGAAATCTAACGGACCATATGAAAGTATGCGCACCTCCATCAAAGCGTGGAAAGATTGAACAATCTAAACACATTTAAAAAAAGCATTTGTGTAATCGTAAATCATGATTCCCATTTGTAATATAGTGACACTAAGAATGGCATTAAAATTTAACAAGTACCCAAATTTTATTATTAAAAAAAGATTTCAGTTATTAAATATCAGGCAGTTATTGTGATCAATATATACAGTATATTACGTTTATATATATATATATAAATTGAGTTTCGAATTTATAGTTCAAAGCAGATTTGTCCGGGTCAGTTACGGGTACGGATCGGGTCCGGGTGCGAAATGTTTGACCCGCTTCCAACTCTGCCCCCCAAAAAAGTTAATCCTGAAAAGCAAGGTATTTGTGGGCATTTCGATCGTTCAAATGACAGTGACAACTAAGTTGTAGACGATAACAAACGAAGAATTGTTCCATAGCTTCCAGCGTTTGTACGAACCATTCCAAAAATGTACTGTACCCGGAAGGGAGGGATTATTTTGAATGTGAGTAGAGTGTTTTCTTAAATATTACCTGTTCATGTTTTTCGTGCATTCACCGAATGTTATTGGCATGTCTTGTTTACTGTATACTACAACATATAACCTTTTGCCGGTTGTTCTTCCAACTGAACTACTTCAGAGCGTTTGTTCTCCGAACTGAACTAAACCGGCAGGTATATCACTGCAACATCGCCAGTATGACTCATACGTCAACGCATTTGTTCGCCATGCTACGTAGTACGTTACATTATCCCCTTGAGTCCGACGCGGACACGAAATCGCAGGTTTCAAGACAGCCAACAAAGATGACCAAAGGACGATCTCATTGTAAAAGATATAATTTTTATTCCATACTTGCATTGTGCGGAAGGCTCATCACACAAGTTTTTAACCCTAACGGATGGATATTCACGTCCCTTTTCGGGTGTCAATATTAGGTGTACAAATAAGTTTTAAAGCGTTTTAAGACAACGCAATATGTAATTTGAGAGAAAGCAACAATACCTTTACGAATCGAAATATGCTCCACCATTACCTATCACCTTCCACCATCTGACGGATTCCAGCCATAAAGAATACTTCGTCGTGTGACGCTGCGATGAAGCCATCAACCCATTTTTGCTCTTAGTCACATGTCCGGAACCGTACAGCAGACAAACCACGTTGCATCGATCGGAATAAATGATAGTCTGAAGGGGCTATGTCGGGACTAAACGCCGGGTGCTCCAAAACTTCCCAGCCAAGCGTCCATAACGTTTTCTTGACCGATTTCCCGACATGCGGCCTAACTTTGTCATGCATTAGTTTCACGGGGCGCAATCCTTTTTCCTGTGAATGGACGTTTCCAACAGATTTCGTGATTTAATCACAGCTATTCTTGCTTGTAGCGATCAGCAGTAGCAGTTTGACCCTGTTCCAATAGTTCATAATAGAGCACACCCTTCATATCCCACCAGATGCACAGCAAAACGTTTTTGGAGTGAGCATTGGGTTTCGGTGTCGAAGTCGTTGTTTCACCAGGGTCTTCACAGTGTTTTGTGCGTTTGGAATTGTCGTACCATATCCACTTTTTATCACCCGTAAAGATTTTCCACAGGAAATACTTTCTGTGTTTGTTTATTCAACAGATTCAAACACTTCATGACACGCTCATCCTTGTTCCTCTGGCTCAGGTCATGTGGCACGCATTTTCCTTCCATCTGAATATTTCCCATTGTGCGTAAACGAATGGAAATGGTTTGTTGAGTTACCTCCAATTGTTCAGCTAGATCTTTTGCGTTTGAGAAGAATCATCGTCCAGTACTGCTTGCAGTTCCTCATGTGCAATCTTCTGCGGGGCGCCGCTACGTTCTCGGTCGCTAAAATCAAAATCGCCTGCTTTGAACCGTCTTAACCAAAAATCACACTTCCTTTTCGATACAGTATTCTCCCCCAGAACAGAACAGATTGATGCAGATGTTTTTGCAGCACTTTTTCCTTGATGAAATTCGTAACGAATGCAGTGTCGAATAAATGCAGTATCGCTTGCCATTTTCACCTACCGACGTGCAAGTGCGTTTGACTGTTGGCCAAACTTCTGTGTCACGTTATATACTGTGGATCAGTTATGATCACATGACAACAACGCGGGTGAATGTCGGTTATGTACATTAGCGGTATACGTCACACAAAAAACGATTTGAAACTTATTTGTACACTTAATATAACATGAAAACTTTTGCAGGTAATGGCTCCGAAACCGCTGCTTCCTACTCCGGAGCGGCTCTTCTCCCAGCCGAGCTACTCCGGCAAGCTTACGGTTGCAACACTGCCGATTTGCCTCATGCACTGCCATAGTAGTACCTCATCTACGTCATGTCACGTTGTACCTTACAATACATAAAATCTGATATTTTCTGAGAGTTTCAGCTGAAAGCAAGTTTAGTGATTTAGAAGAAACTTGAGAGTACAAGCATGTGATAACACATATTTATTTGTCCGTTTCCGAGTTTGAATCCCCTCTCTCCGGAGTAAGTTGCTCTCCCAACTAAGCTACACGGATGGAATGTATCGCTGCAGATTTGTCATCTTTCAGATTTGTCATCAGATTTGTGCTCCATGCCACAAATCAAATACAGTAAAAAGGACTACCTGCAAGGGAAAAACATAACTGTGCCTGACTGGCCCGGTAATAGTCCCGACCTTAACCCCATCGAAAGTTTGTGGACCATTTTAAGCGACAAGGTAGCAGAAAAACAGCCATCAAATTCGCAAGCTTTGATTGATGCGATAAAGTGGTTGTGGTGCAAAGACATTTCAAGTGACTACAGCAAATCCCTCATTGAGAGTATGCCACATCGTATTCTGTCAGTTATAAAAAAACAAAGGTGGGCACACAATGTAATTTTTTGTGTTCTAAAGAATGTAAGCATTCAGGTGTGGTGTCATTCGTAGCACGTCTTTTGTAAAACAAGATCGTGCTTATGTTACCGGTTTGTCCGTCCGTCCGTCTGTACCCACGATATCTCTGCAACTATTAGTCCGATTTAAAAAATTCTTTTGCATTGGGAAGATAGAAAAAGCGAATGATGATCCTTCATTTCGTTTTTTTTTACGATGTAAAATTTCGCCGCTAGAGGGCGTAAACGCAGATGATGTCGAATTCAAAAATACGTTTTATTCCACATATTTGCTTCTAAACATCCGATTGAAAAAAATATTTTAACTTTCGATTCCATTTATGTCGAAGAGTGTTTTAGATATAGTTACTTTTTCAAATTACGCATAGATTTTCCGCTAGGGGCGTAAAAGTAAATTACATTTTTCCCAATAACTCTTCTTCTAAAACTCCGATTTGAAAACTTTTCTCTTCAGCGTATACACCTCCTGATGGAAAATATTTTTTATATAATTTCAAATTTTTGGTAAAGAATACTTTGGCCACCAGTGAGCGCAAGTGTTAATTTTTGCTTCAGATGTATTTGCCATACAATCTGAGCTTCTAAAACATCAATTGAAAAAATTATTTCGTGGGCTGATGTCACTCACATCGATAAACCATTTTGGAATATTTTCTTCGTATAATATTCCACAGTTTCTCCGCCAGGGGCGTAGATGTATATCTTATTTTCGTCAATATCTCTACTTCTAGGAGTCCGATTTGAAAAAATTCTTCTTTGTTGAATACTGTTTTCAGTGTGACATGTTTGCCATATAATTTCAAAATTTTCAAGTAATTTATAGACTTTCCGCTAGGGGGCGTAGCGATAAAGTGCGTTTTCCTCTATATCTCTGCTTCTAAATCTCAGATTTGAAAACTTATTTCTGCACCGGATACAGCTCGTGATGGGAAATCGTTTCACACAATTTCCAATTTTTGCAAAAAAAAAAAAAAGGATTTGGCCACCAGGGGGCGTAAATCTTAATTTCCGCTTCTGATGTATTTGCAGCAAAATATGAGCTTCTAAATTCTCGATTGGAAAAACGTCTTTTGTAGACCGATAGTACTTATGTCGACAAACCTTTTAGAAACATTTTCTTCTTAAAATAATGCATGGTTTCTACGCCAGGGGACGTAGATGTATATCTTATTTTTGTCAATTTCTTAAGAGCAAAACTGAAGACTAAGGAAAAAATTTTAGAATTTAGAACGAAGGGTGCAAAATAACTTGTCAATATCTCTACTTCAAGATGTCCGATTTGAAAAATTCCTTATTTGTTGGATAGTGTTTCCAGTGTGACATGTTTTTCCTATAAATTCAAAATTTTGAAGTAAATCATGGACTTTCCGCTAGGGGGCACAAATGTAAATATCGTTTTCTGCGTTATTTCAGCTTCTAAAACTCCGAATTGAAAAAAATCTTCCTGTATCGCATACAAGACCTGATTGAAAATATTTTTCACATAATTTCTGATGTTTGATAAAGAACGGTTTATCCACCAGGGGGCATAAGTGTTCATTTCTGCTTCTGTTGTATTTGTAGTAAAATCTGGTCTCCTGAAAACTCGACTAATTTTTTTTTCTTGGACCGATACCACTCATATGGAAAAACCTTTTGAGAATACTTTCTTCCTAAAATAATGCCTGGTTTTCCCACCAGGGTACGTAAAGTCACACCTTATTTTTGTCGATATCTGTGTTTCTAAGAGTCCGATTTGAAAAATTCTTTCTGTGTTGGAGAGCCTTTCCAGTTTGAAATGTTTCTCATATAATTTATGTTTTTCTTAACGCACAAGTCTGCAACCAGAGGGCGTAAGCTCACGATTCCGTTTACAGCAATATCTAAGGGATTAAAAACCCTATTGAAAAACTTCTTTCTTTCGTCAGATATTTTTGTTTTCCATACCGGTTCCATTGACTTTGAATAGCTTTGATAAATTTAATTTGCGTCAGAACGGATTCCAAAGACGTGCTTATTACACCCGAAAATTCGGTGTCATCTTTCTTGTTTCCAATATCTCTGGTTAGTAAATAGAGTTTTCTTTGAAAAATCTTAATTTTCAATAAATTGACAGGTGGTCTCAAACTTTTGCAAATGACTGTAACGTGATGTAATACAAACATTACACCCAAGTACTTTTTTACGCTTTCCAACTGTAGGTTGAAGAAGCGTCTATGCTTCAGCTTTGTCTGTCTGTCTGTCCGTCCGTCTGCCAGTCCGCGCGATAACTCGCGTAAAAATGGTTCGATTTCGATGAAATTTTAGCATGTGGTAGGGGACCACCTGGGGACGAACTGTTTTGAAAATGGGCGAAATGGAGTCATAGGTCAGGATATAGGAGCGGGATCCATTCCATTGCCTTTATGCATCATAACGTGCGTAACAATGGTTCTATTTCGATGAAAATTTAGTATGTGGTAGGAAACCACCTGGAAACCAACGCTGTTGAAAATAGGCGAAATGGGATCAAAGGTCTGGACATAGGAGCGGGATCTATTCCATTTCTCTTATGAGTCATAACTTATGTAAAAATGCTTCGATTGCGACAAAACTTTAATGTTGTTTCTGAGATATACTGAGCCGGTTCTGTTAAATATCATCGAAACAGGGCAAAGGTCAAGACCCAGAAGCGAGCTTTACTCCACAGCCATGATTCTCATAACTTGACTAAAAATGCTTCTATTGCAACAAAACTTCCGTATGTTGTTCCAGAGGTATAGTAAACGAATTCTGTTTAATATCATCGAAATAGGGTTAAAGGTCAGGTCACAGAACCGAGAATTATTCCACAGTCATTATCCTCATAACTTGAGTGATGATTTCAGGTATGTTGGAAAGCGTATCATAATCAATTCATTGCATGATTTTACTAACTTGTAGACTGAGATTTGATGATTGCACGGTTTTGTGAAAAAGCCTTTTCATAGAATTGGTCTACTCCATGTTAAATGAAAACGGAATCAATTCTTGAACGACATGTCCTTTTTTTATTTACAACAGAACTGATATTGATAGAAATCCTTCACACACGCACAAAAAGAAACTCCATTTAAAAGAAGTCGTTCGGTCGATCACCATCAAATGCCGTATCCTCCGAATGATTTCGAGCTGGAAACTTGAAACTCAGCATTTACGATATTTTCGCACGAAGCAGTAAGTTTCTTTTCTCTCGAAATCGAAGGACCAGGATTTCTCTGAAATTTTATCCGCCGGTAAGCCAGACTTTGTGACTTCCCTCCAGACTCTTAAGAACCGTAGTATTATTTTCTCGAATACAGTGTCGTCTGGCACTCATGCAACTGATATTATAGAACAAAAAAGTTATATTGGTGCATACGGTTAGAAGATTTCTTTTTCTTTTTGAAAATCGGTAAGAGAATAAGCTTTGTCTTTGTGTTCAGTTAAAGGCAAAAATAATGAGAAAAAAATAGCCAGGGCAGTTTAGTAATACAGTTTCATGTCGCTCACTCTTTACTACGTGGCTTAAACTCAGGAACAGACCTCCCCCTCTTTTTTACGCTTTGCAACCGTAGGTTGAAGAAGCGTACATGCTCCAGCATTGTCCGTCGGTCCGTCCGTCCGCCTTTCCGCGTGATAACTCGCTTAAAAATGGTTCGATTTCCATGAAATTTTAGTATGTGGTAGGGGACCACCTGAGGACAAACCTTATTGAAAATGATTGAAGTGGGGTCAAAGGCCACGACATAGGAGCGGGATCCATTCCACCACCCTTATGCGTCATAACGTGCGTAAAAATAGTTCGAGTTCGATGAAATTTTATTATGTGGTAAGGGACCAACTTGGAATGAACTCTATTGAAAATGGGCGAAATGGGGTCAAATGTCAGGACATAAGAGCGGGATCTATTTCATTGCCCTTAGGCGTCCTAACTTGCGTAAAAATGGTTCGAGTTCGATGAAACTTTAGTATGTGGCAAGGCACCAGCTGGGGACGAATCGTATTAAAAATGGGCGAAATGGGGTCAAAGGTCAGGACATAGGAGCGGGATCCATTCCACCACCCTTATGCGTTTTAACGTAGGTAAAAATACTTCGGTTGAGACAAAACTTTATCATGTTGTTCCGGAAGTATACCTTACCGGTTCTGTTGAATATCATCGAGATGGGATCAAAGGTCAGGTCATAGGAGCGAGATTTAATTTACCGCTATTATTCTCATAACTTGAATAATAACGTGAGTAATGATTTCTGGTATGTTGGAAAGCGTATCATAATCAATGCATTACATGATTTTACTAACTTGTTTTTTTTTCGATTTTTTGCATTTCTTCACCACTTGAATAAAATTAGAGGTAATGTTTGGTGAAGTGCAAATGTTTTCTTCAAAAGCAATTTGGCTATTACACATTTATGATTGTGTGTCTTTCTCAACAGACATGTGCAAAAAACAAAAAGTAGTTTTTGTTCGCAATAGATTTTCAATAAACGAAAAGAGTAAAAATAAATTGCTAAGAAAGCTTTTCTTTTAATTACAGTAAAAGAGTGTGTTTTTTTCAAGTTACTTGGCTTTTATGAGTTTTTAGTTTACGAATTTAACATTAGTAATTGACGTCAGATAAGGAAATACATGTAAGTGAAAAATCAAGGCAATAAAATATTTCACCCACATTCCCACGGGGGCTGAAAGGATACATTTGCCGATTTTTTAGTCTTTTGTCTGCTGATTTTTTAGATTTTCTGAAATTCTGCATTGAAATTTTCTTTTCGGTGTAGGAAAGGATTAAACTGACGTGCACCCCACAACTGATAGTTCAGTGTCATATTTCTTGTTAGATAATATTCTTTGTACTAGAAGTGTGCTTCAAGGAGTAAAGATAACTAATTTATTAATAATTTTTTTTATCAGTGGGTCCTAGAATGCTTGGAAATTCCCACTCAGTGCTATTTCGATGCTGCTGAACATATCTTCCCTTTTTTTGGAACGCGCTCTACACTGAAGCCTTTGACTAGACATAGCGAATTACTCGTTCACTCGTGCCTTAGAAGTTTAAATTTGATTTCGCACTCTAAATCAGAATCTGCCATATTAATTGTTTCATGTAAATTTTAATAATATGAATAGTTATCATTTATGAAGGATCAAAGGAAAAGATAATTAGATTTTTTGAGTTTATGTTTTATATTGCTTTAATTTAAAAAAGCTGACTACGCTTCCAAAGCAATTATTTCGAATTTATATTATAAAGGCAGAAAGCTAATTTGTTGCATTACGAAGAACAAGCTTCCAGAGTTACTTGTTCTGTATCTCCGTCTGATGTTATCTCGGAAAGCCTGTTTCGTGTTTATTAAGTTACATTCACTTTTGTGGAGTAAATATTACCCCAGTGTTATTTATAATGTGAGCACCGCGTATTCTTTATTCACGTTCTTGATGTTTATCGCTTGACTTTCACTTAGTAAATTACTTCCGTTGCTGGGTATGCAAATGAAGATAAAGAATACGTAGAGTTATCAGCGTTCCTGGCACCATGCGGTTTAGATTCTGAAGAATAGGGACGAAAATATTAGACTGCCATGAATACTCAGGGTGCTTGTTCTGAAGGCATAAAGAAGCACACTGAAGCATTCTTCAAAGGTTTTGCCATCTTGCATGTTAGATCCTTTTTAAGATCACTTTCAGATTCGGTATTTTAGCAGGTTATTCTAGACCTGAAGGTTTGTACCTAGTGGCAGTTACTGTATATCTGTTTTAATCGACGCAGGTTACCCAGTTCACTGTAGGGCTCAAACAGGAGTTGTAAACAGCGTGCAAGTATGTTTTTTTAAGCGTAGGAACTGATAATATCAATATGATAAAACTCAGCAGTTAGAGATTACTATCAAACAATAAGTACAGGATTGAATAAATCTACTTGCACAAGGTAATTTTGAAACTCTTCGTTTGCTGTGTTTTCGTGAAATACCAGGGTTGTACCGAAAGTAATACAAAAGTGAGCATATATTTTTTATTAACTGCTAGAGATCATTCAAATTGCATATGTTGGTAGAGTAACTCTTCCTCTATAGTAACCTTTCTTCTTCATTGCAGATAAATAATGGATTCCAAGCAGAAGTAAAGTCCGTCATTGAGTTCGTGACGAAGAAAGGGTGCAGACTGTCCGACATCAAGAGAAATCTACAGAATGTTTACGGAGATAACACCATTGAAGAGCAATCTGCACAGATGGATGAAGAAGTTCAAAGAAGAGGAAGCCATCATCTGCGACGACAGACACCAATTGATTCGCGCTGAGAGACGGGTCACAATCCGTGAGCTTGTTGCACAACTGGACTGTGGTCACAATGCCATACAGAAGATGAAGACGTAGGGTATCGGAAAGTGTGTGCAAAATGAGTGCATCGGCAGTTGACACCCGATTTGAAGGAGAGAAGAGTGGAAGTCTGCTCTGATCTGTTGGAAGTGCTTGAATCCAATGAAGACACGTTTTGTTTTTCAATCTGGTGACAAGGGATGAAACGTGGGTGTATCTTTACGATTCGGAAACGAAGAATCAATCCATGGAATTGCGCCACACCTCTTCACCAAAGCTTAAGGAGTTAAATAACCATCTAACAGCAAATAAAGTGATGGTGACTGCTTTTTGGGATGACAGGGGTGTCATTGCCCTTGACTTTCTGGAATGTGGCCGTTCCGTGACCACCGACCGGTACATTGAGACACTTGAGAAGCTTAGAGAACTCATAAAGAGGAATAGACCGAACAAGAATCTCAAAAGGATCCACATTCACTATGACAATGCAAGACTACACACATCTTTGGCAACAAATCAGGCAATCAGCAAATTAGGGTGGTCGGTGGTCCCCCATCCACCATACAGCCCAGATCTGGCGCCCTCCGACTTCATCATACAGCCCAGATCTGGCGCCCTCCGACTCCAATTAAGGGAAGTCTCCAGGGACAAGCATTTGATGACACAGATGAGGTGAAAGGGGCTGTGAAGAAGTGGGTACAACAGTCGACACCTGAATTTTTTCAAAAAGGATTCGAGAGTTCGGTTCAACGATTGTGCAAACGCATCACTTGTAATGGAGACTATGCTGAGTGGTGCTGTTGTATAGAGAAAGAGTAACTCTACCAACATGTGCAATTTGGAAGACCTCTGTCAGTTAATTAAATAGTTAAACCAACTTTTGCATTAATTTTGGTACAACCCACGTATCTTGAGGTGATGATACAATTGAATAGCTCCGATTGCAACCTTAAGTTGCAGAGTACTGAAAGTTCATTACAAAGAATGTTCACGATTCTTAGTTTAAAAATAGCTAACTACTGTATTAAACCATATGCAAATTTTGAAAAAAGGAATCCGAAATGGAAAGCCCATGCTTTTAATGATAGCAACAACAGATAGCAAGTGGGATACCAAAATCGGGAAATGCTTTGCCAAAGCGCGTAATTTTCCATATTTCACATAATTTATCAACGAGAGATAGTTTCAGGAAGAGCTGGGAATTTATTATATCTCCAATATGGGCAAAATAGGAATTTAGATTTCAATGCATCGATAATTTTTTTACAATTTCCGAATTCTTCGAATTTTACTTGCAGCTCCATTTCATGAGTCGGCATAAAATATACATACAAACATTAAACAAATTACTTATTTAGTTGCCTTAGCAATAGAAAGAAAAAACAATATGCTAGTATGCTATGTCTTATACAAATGTAACAATTTGTGTCATTGGCTTTGTGGAATCTTCTCTGTCAATAGCATGTTTGTATTTGCGAATGTTCTTATTGACTTTAGTTTTCGTTAATGCCGGGTATCCAAGAGATCAGCATTATCGCCGTTGTCACTTCTTTCATTGTCACCGATCAATACATCTATAAAAATAAAAGAGAGAATGTGTGCTGTGCGCGCCCGTATGTGGGTGTGTGTGTGTGTTTGTGTGGCAAGCAATAACTCATCGGAAAATCATGGTCAACACTTCAAAATTTAGCTGATAATTTTTCATTGTTGTCTGAGTTCTTGTGCCTTGTTTTAAGTCGAAATTCCAAAACGGAAAGATCAGGAGGGGATTTTGAAAGCAATTTTGTGGAAACCAGAGAGACATCTGAGAGCACGTACGTGATCTTAAAGAAACGGAAGAAAGAAGGGGGTTTTGAAAGCCGTTCTGTGTAAACCAATCTGAGAGCACAAACGTGGTCTTAAAAAACGAAAGAATGAGGGGCTTCTGAAAGCAATTCTGTGGAAACCAGAAAGACATCTGAGAGCACATACGCGATCTTTGAAAAACGAAAGAAGGGGGGGGCGGGGTCTGAAAGCTATTCTGTGAAAACCAAAGAGACATCTGTGAACACATATAGGATCCTTAAAAAACGGATGAAAGAGGGGGCACTGAATGCAATTCTGTAGAAACCAGAGAGACATCTGAGAGCACATACGTAATCTTAAAGAAACGGTAGAAGAAGGGGTTCTGAAAGCAATTCTGTGGAAACCAGAGAGACACCTGAAGACACATGCGTGATCTTAAAAAACAGCGGGAGGAGGAGGGGGTTCTGAAAGCGGTTGCGGTTCTATGGAAAACAGAGAGACATTCGAGAGCACGTACGTGGTCTTAATAAAACGGAAGAAGGTGGGGGTTCTGAAAGCAATTCTGTGGAAACCAGTGAGACATCTGAAATCACATACGTAATGTTAATCCTGGGGGCATATTGTAGGTCCATCAGCCTTTGAAAAATTCCTTCTGGTTTGCATCACTAGAAGAAAGCCTTTTTTTTATTTGCTTATTTGGGCATTGCTATTCTATCGGTGGTCGAGAACTTTTTTGTGGAGATGAATGTACGTCGCTTTTTGCTTTCCTGATGTCTGCAACGCTTCATTATCGGCTTCGAATTATGTATATTATTTCAACTTCGGTTCATAAAGGGATAGACACGATATGTTTGTCAAACTCAACTTTCATTTTATTTCTTCTGAAAGAGGAAATAAATTGGTGCAGCTGCAGCGATGGAAACAGAACCAAAAAGTCAGAGAAAAGAAACATTTTAGCCCCTACTGGAAATAAGATTAGCATAGTTTTAAGTGAGGAATACTTGATTCATAATTGAGGTTTTTAGCACGTCTTTAGTAAAAAAAGATCGTGCTTATGTTATCGGTTTGTCCGTCTGTAGACACGATATGCCTGCAACTATTAGTCCGATTTAAAAAATTCGTTTTGCATTGGGAAGCTTGAAATATGCGAACGATGATCCTTCATTTGTTTTTTGTTTTTTTAGGAAGTACAATTTCGCCGCTACAGGGCGTAAATGCAGATGATGTCGAATTCAAAAATACGTTTTATTCTACATATTTGCTTCTAAACATCCGATTCAAAAAAATATTTTAACTTTCGGTTCCATTTATATGGAAGAGTATTTTAAATATAGTTACTTTTTCAAATTACGCATAGATTTTCCGCTAGGGGGCGTAAAAGTAAATTACATTTTTCCTGATAATTCTTCTTCTAAAACTCCGCTTTCAAAACCTTTTTCTTCAGCGGATACACCTCCTGATGGAAAATATTTTGCATATAATTTCAAAATTTTGTTAAAGAATACTTTGGCCACTAGGGGCGTAAGTTTTAATTTTTGCTTCTGATGTATTTGCCATAAATTCTGAGCTTATAAAATATCGATTGAAAAAATTCCTTCGTGCACTGATGCCACTCACACCGATAAACCTTTTCGGATTATTTTCTTCTTAAAATATTCCATAGTTTCTTCGCCAGGGTGCGTAGAAGTATATTTTATTTTTGTCAATATCTCTACTTCTAGGAGTCCGATTTGAAAAATTCCTTCTTTGTTGGATAGTGTTTTCAGTGTGACATGTTTTTCATATAATTTCAAAATTTTCAAGTAATTCATAGACTTTCCGCTATAGGTCGTAAAGGTAAATTGCGTTCCCCCTATATCTGTGCTACTAGATCTCCTATTTGAAAATTTCTTTCTGCACCGGATACAGCTCCTGATGGAAAATCCTTTGCACATAGTTTCTAATTTTTGTAAGAAATGGTTTGGCCACCAGGTGGCGTCTTTCTGCACCGGATACAGCTCCTGATGGAAATTCCTTTGCACATAGTTTCTAATGTTTTGTAAGAAATGGTTTGGCCACCAGGTGGCGTAAGCCGTAATTTCCACTTCTGATGCATTTTCACGAAAATGTGAGCTAAAATCTCAACAGAAAAAAAAGTCGTTTGTTGACCGATACTACTCATGTCGACAAACCTTTTAGGAACATTTTCTTCTTGAAATAATGCATGATTTCTACGCCAGATGGCGTAGATGTATACCTTTATTTTTATCAATATATCTACTTCTAGGAGTCCGATTTGAAAAATTCCTTCTTTGTTGGATAGTGTTTCCGATACCAAATACTTTTCGTATAAATTCAAAATTGTCCAGTAAATCATAGACTTTCCGCTAGGGGGCACAAAAGTAAATTGCGTTTTCTGCGTTATTTCTGCTTCTAAAACTCCGATTTGAAAAATTCTTCCTGTATCGCATAGAAGACCTGATGGAAAATATTTTTCACATAATTTCAAATGTTTGGTAAAGAATGGTTTTGCCACCAGGGGGAATAAGTGTTAATTTCTGCTTCTGATGTATTTGTAGGAAAATCTGGGTTCCTGAAAACTCAACTAATTTTTTTTTTTTTTTTTGGACCGATACCACTCATATGGAAAAACGTTTGACAATACTTTCTTCCTAAAATAATGCATGGTTTTCCCACTAAGTCACATCTTATTTTTGTCGATATCTGTATTTCTAAGAGTCCGATTTGAAAAATTCTATCTGTGCTGGAGAGCGTTTCCGGTGCGAAATGTTTCTCATGTAAATTCATGATTTTCTTAACGCACAAGTCTGCAACCAGAGGGCGTAAGCTCACGATTCCGTTTACAGCAATATCTGAGGGATTAAAAACCCGATTGAAAATTTTTTTTCTTTCGTCAGATTCTATTGTTTTTTTTACCGGTTCCATTAACTTTGAATAGCTTTGATAAACTTAATTTGCGTCAGAACAGATTCAAAAGACGTGCTTATTACACCCGAAAATTCCTGTCATCTTTCTTGTTTCATATTTCGAAGATACTGTTATTCCACTACTAACAAAATTTACACACATAGATGCGTTGTAATAAATGTTTCATGGTTAGTGGGTTGATGAGGTGTTATTCCTGCATGCGCTTTAATTTGGAGAGCCCGGCAACACTCAACTACAGCAATCCAACATCCTCTTAAACATGGAATTGAGTTTGTCAAGTTATTTAAAATTAAACACAGATAAAATAAAACATATGTATGTAAGATCTCTAGCCCCAGTTCATAAAACATAATTGCAAATATGTATTCATCCCCATGTGGAATTTCTTTGTTCGCACCATTTTTGGACAGAACGGACGAAATCAGCATGTTTAAGGCTGTTGCTGTCAGACGTGATTAAGTCAAACAAAGGACATCGCTTTTTCCACGTTTATAAGTGAGTCACGGAAAAATTCTCATTGACCGCCAGCGGGAATCGAGCCCAGTGTCTTCCAGTTACGCGCCGGATGTGCTTCCACTGCATAAAGGTGGAAAGAGCGATGACCTGTGTTTGATGTGCCTGGTCCACGTCAAATGCCTTTATTAATTAGTACATAAGTATTTGAAGTGTATTGAACCTGTCTTGTGTGGCATTGCGATTATTTCGAGGGCGCGTTAATGAGTGAAACACAAGCTTAAGTATGTATGCAGGTAGCCCCACGTAGGTAAGGATTATCAGTGCGCAGTGGAGCTTTCCTGAAGTTTTAAGAGAGAAGTGACACTTTGGAAATGGAAGAGAGAGCGAGACGGGACCTTAGTTTTGGAGAGAGAGGTCGGGTAATAGAATTGGCGTTGGAGATGATTTATTTCCGGAGAGTGAACGGCATTGCGTCACATACCTGCAGCGGCTGTTTACGGGAAACACGAAGTTTGGGTGTAGTGTAGATAGCACGGACGGAGGCCAAGTCAGTGAAGCATTTCACTAACCTACCCCTCGAGAAGTCCGAAGCCTCGTGTAATAAACTGTTTGTTATTGTTATTGTTATAAAAGGTCTGAATTATATTTTTCATCGAGTGCGTGATTCTCCGGAAGGAAAAAAAACAAAATTATGTGACAGCTCTCGCTGAATCGCGGCTATGTTGAGAAAGAGCCAGAAAGAAGAGCGAGTCGTTACAGCATACTTCAAATTCAAAATAAGCACAAATATGTTTTTGATTTCTTATTTATAGCAGTGACAGTTTATAAAAGCGCTTACCACTCTGGATGATTTTTGATGAAGAGCCGCAATAGTGTCCACCTGTATGCGTTTCAAATTTGAATCTTTAGAAGCAGTTTGTTTGGGTTGTTTTTAAAGCTCCGTGGTTCGTCATCAGGCGTCGCTGAAGATGTTTTGGCATAAAGGAATCGTTTCTCCGAACTGCATAACATATCATGTGTGTGACGTCATACAAAGATGAATCAAGTGTCAAGACTACAAATCGGCAGCGGTACATTCCGTTCGTGTAGCTTAGTTGGGAGAGCAACTAACTGCGGAGCGAGAGGGGGAGAGTTCGATCCCCATCACGGATAAAGTTAAGTTTTCACATTGGCGCTTGAACGTAAAAATGGATCTACTGACCGGTGGGTTCTTCGAAAAATGTCTGATGTTTGTTCCACACATCATCTGGAAATAATGACGGGCCGCGGGTGTCCTAGTGGTCAACGTTCGTGACTGCCACGGAGAAAACCTCCGGTTCGATCCCAGACAGGTACGAACTGTAGCAAAGGTTTACCGTAAATTACTTTAGCATAGGTTTACGGTGAATTGCGTTTAAACCTCCTTTGTGGGTGTAAACCCTACGAGAAATTGCTGGGTTCTATTAGGTGCACCTGTTCTTTTCACGTAAATAACTCACTCTAACACGTAGGACGCCATGTGGGCGCCGTGGGCTGTATAAATCAGGAAGACAAGCTGGACGAACATTAGTTAGCTTATACTGAGGGTTGAAATGGGCAAAACGAGTGATCTGAACGACTTTGAACAAGGTATGGTAGTAGGCGCCAGGCGTGCCGGCTCGAACATCTTTCAAAATAGCCGTCATCCTGGGATTTCCACGCACAACCGTAA
Organism: Macrothele yani; assembly: GCA_039090855.1. Lineage (NCBI taxonomy): Eukaryota > Metazoa > Arthropoda > Arachnida > Araneae > Macrothelidae > Macrothele > Macrothele yani. Next base: position 140,776,160 of record CM076989.1, on the reverse strand, counting down.
AGGATTGCTGTGAATGGTGAGACATGCCAAAGCACTCCAGCAATCGGCGATCATGTGGAGGAAAAGGCTGCTGGATCTGATGGGTCAAAGGTGACTTGCAACTTGATCATTGGCTGCTGTAATCCACTCGGGACATTGTCCGAGACGTGGTGCTTTCAGGTATGATACTTGGAACACCAATGTTCAACTCTGAAAAGATTTGTCGGGTTGTCACTTAGAAGATTCGCTACAGTAGCTTCAAACTTCTTTGACCCACTAGCTGTGTTCGTACACAGCATCTCCACTTGGTGGAAGTATCTTGCGTATCGCACAATTCACGGTAAACCTTTGCAACAGTTATGTAACACTAAACCTTTGCTACAGTTATAGAACCACTAAATATCCGCCGTGGGTCGGATTGGTACGTTAAGCCGTCGGACCCCGGGTACTGGACCCCCGGAAATAAATAAGGTCATCTTTCTCCCCCTTTCTACTTCGCTTCCGTGTCACTTTCCTATCTGGCACTCTAGCCCAAATTTCTTAGCTTCCTATTTTTAAGGGTTCTTTAAGACCTGGAGTCGGACACTGCCTTCCTAAAATCCTCTACATATGATCTGATATGGTATTAATGAAAAATTCTTACTTCATTTCAAAAAAAAAAAAGTTGAGAGGGAGGTGATGTGGCGTACTACAGAAGTGTATCACGTGTCAAGATGACAAATCTGCAGCAGCACATTCCGTCCGTGTAGCTTAGTTGGGAGAGAAACTTACTCCAGAGTAAGGGAACGCAGAGAAATTAATGTTTTCACACATGCTCTGAGGATGAATAATCCGGTTTATTTCACTTATAGTGGAGCCACATTTAACGCTGTCTTCATCTAAAATTCATTTCTTGATTGCAGCCATGCGAAAATTGTTATTATTATTTTTTTTTTGTTGATTCGCGAAAAAATTCAACCAACTCAATTTGATAAGCTATCGAGAACGGTTATTTCATTCTACTATCATGTACGGACGAATGAACTCCACTTCGAGTTACCGCATCTCTAGAAAAGACTTTTCTCTGGGCGAGGTGTTTTCACAGTAGGAATGTCATGGTGTGGAATTAATTACTAGTGATTTTTTCTTGAACGTTCCGGAATGCTGCTTGAGGGAGAGCTTACTCTGCTCACTAGCCAGCGTTTCTTTTCATGTCTTCTGCCTGCAAATAGCAATCCGAACTCTTCCGCGACCGTGCTAAACAGCGAAAAAGTTTAGACACGTTTCATTGCCTTCTAGATCGTTCTTCTGATGATCTGCCTATTGAATGAAGTACTACGCCTGCGTCTTTGAAAATAAATTTCGTGCTATGGTATTTAAAAATGGAAATTCTGTTGTAGCTGATAAAATTATCTTTTCTGTGCGAAAAATTCGTAGCCTCGCGCCAACCCCCATTTTGATTTCTTTCCCCAGGTTTTGAAGCCGTTACCATAAAAATAGTTGGGAAAATTGAATGTGTTTTTCTGTTGACCTTTGTTTAAGAGATTTCCAATTTCTTTGGCTACTACGTGTGTGTAGGAGTGTTTTCGAACTCTGTTAGCCCTCTGACAGTGAATTTCTAGTCTAAACGCGAAGAGGTTGGTTTTGCTCATCTCCTTTGCACTGACAGACAGATAGTCATTAGTTCGCATAATCTAATTAATAGATTTTTGGAGATACTCAGAAAAAAATTTAGACATGAAAGGCTCATCTATTAGTTTTATTCTGTGGTGTGAACTCAGAAAAGTTCTCCTTTATTTGATTTACTAGCGTATAGCCCTTTCTAGAACGGTTGTTTTTAAGCTTTAAAAATACTAATATATTAAAATATTAATATATAGGGATTGTTTTCCGTCCTGTGACGGAGTGAAATTTTTAATTAAAGTAGATTTAAAACAAATGAAATACATGCCGGATTAAGGAAATATAGTAAAAACTTATATAGTAAGAACTCATTCCTGTTAGACCTAAAAATCATGTGCTATTTATTTCCGTTTTTAAAAGACCTCGCGGTAAATAACATTCTGTGTACAATATTTGCTATTTAACAACTGTAAGTTAGAGCGTTTAGATAGATCGATATTTTGCAAAATGTGTAATGCAATCAGCACTAAACTTGGAAAGTTGTTTTCGTGTAAACTTACCTAAATAAATAACTTTTACATCGATTTTTCGCGTTAAATTATTTTTCTCCAGCACACTTGTTACTCCCTTCACGGCTTGATTTAGACTGACCTACTCGATGGTTAGTTCGAAACTTCATACCGAATTCTTTTCTACAAAATAATGCTGGATCTGGTATTACAAATAAAAACTATCTACATTCTCGACAATGTGCTGTTGGGGCGACAACTGGGTTTAGATGCAATTTTGCTTACTTTGACTTCTCAAGATTTCAGTTTTAATTGTAGGTTCGAGCCATTAGATAGGTCGATATTTTGCAAAATTTATAAAATAATCAGCGCTAAACTCGGAAAATTAGTTAAATTAAAAAAGTAAAAAATAATTAAAGCATACAAATTAATATTCGAATTGTGGTAATATACAAATGCAACTTGCGTTATATTAAGAATTCGATTCGAATTTTGTAGATCGGAAAAATGGAACTTGAGTCATTGGTAATCCAATGTTTTTAAATTAGCACGCGATCACTTTAAATCTAAAAGTGATCACGTGCTGTTAAATAGTAGGAAATCACTTTGACATCTTGAGAGCACACCCGAATTGGTCGATACGTGATGGCGCAACAATACAGCAGATGTTGCTGTGACGTTACGTGTTCCAGACACAGAGAGAGAGAGAGAGAACAGAGAGAGAGAGAGAGATCTGGGTGTTTATATGTATAACGCAGCAGAAGAAGTTTGATTCTTATCATCGGCGTACGCAGGAATTGCTGGAAGCGAACAACGCCGAATATACTAACGGAAAACGTAATCTAACCTAATCAGGTTATGGCAGAGTTTTCCCTCAAAAATCGCTACAGGAATAACATTTTCAAAACACCAGCTCTGCACCGTAGAATAAAGTGATCTCTAGAACAAACTTTCCACATGGAAACATTCAGAGAAATATATAAACTGAGATGCCAACTTATTAGGTATTCCAGAGTCTTTTTTTTTTTTTATTGGAGGTTTAACGACCACCGTGAGCAACTCAATGGGCTATAAGCAGTCGCCCGTCCCTAATTTAGGGTCACTGGTTCCAGGGAAGGGAGAGAGCCAGCGCCGTAAGACAAACACAACATCCATGCCTCACCGAGATTCGAACCCAGACCCCGTTCGGACGAATGATCAGAGGCCATCGCTTAGACCACTGCGCCACCGGGGCGGCTATTCCAGAGTCGTGAGTAGCCTGTTGGTTTGAGCAACCGCCTTCCGACCAGATGGTTGCGGTATCTATCCTAGTTCGTTGAGTTCTTCTGAACCACTGAATACTCGACGTAAATCGGATGGTCTCGTTAAGCCATCGACCCAGAGTATTCTACCCCTACAATTAAGGACATGTGTTGCTTTCTCCCCAGCCCTTTGTTTTTCCCTTCAGTTAGGGACATGGTTTCCTTCCCTAGCCATTCGTTTCTCCCTACAATTAAGGACATGTGCTAATTCCCCCAGTCTTCGTATCTCCTTACAGTTAAGGAGATGTGCTTCTTCCAGCAGCCCTTCGTGTCTACCTACAATTAAGGTCATGTGTTCCTTCCCCCAGCTTTCGTTTCTACCTACAATTCAGGACATGTGTTGTTTTCCCCCAGCCTTCGTTTCCCTCTCTCTGGAAGTAATCGTTGTGATGGCATAGTCTGGAACTTCCAACTGTGTTGACTCGCAATTTCAATATGGTTCTTCTGTGGCATCTGAACCTCTAGGTTCAATCTAATGTACATTTCGTTTCTGACACACAGCACAAAAGTTCCGTTGAACGTAGGTAGTTGCGTCTAAACCTCCTCTGTGGGTGTAAACCCTACAAGAAATTCCTGGGTTCTATTAGGTGCATCTGTCCTCTTTACATAAATAACTCACTCTAACACGTAAGACGCCATGTGGGCGCCGTGTGCTGAATAAATAAGGAAGGAAAGCTCGACGAATATCAGTTAGCGTTATACTGAGGGTTGAAATGGGCAAAACGAGTGATCTGAACGACTTTGAACAGGGTATGGTAGTAGGCGCCCGGCGTGCCGGCTCGAACATCTTTCGAAATAGCCAGCATCTTGGGATTTCCACGCACAACCGTGGTGAAGGATTGCTGTGAATGATGAGACATGCCAAAGCACTCCAGCAATCGGTGATCGTGTGGAGGAAAAGACTGCTGGATCTGATGGGTCAAAGGTGACTGGTAACATGATCATTGGCTGTTGTAATCCATTCGTGACATTGTCCGAGACGTGGTGCTTTCAGGTATGACCCTCAGAACACCAATGTTGAATTCTGAAAAAATTTGCCGGGTTGTCACTTGGAAGATTCTCTCCAGTAGGTTCAAACTTCTTTGACCCACTAGCTGTGTTCGTACACAGCATCGCCACTTGGTGGAAGTGTCTTGCGTATCGCACAATTCACGGTAAACCTTTGCTATAGCTCTGTGTAAAAATACCAGAAGGATGACCGTTTTAGGGGCATTTTAGGACCAACACGCGAGACGACAACTATCATGCTACGTTGAAAGTCGCTCAGATATATCGCTTTGCCCACTCCAACCCTCAGTTAAATGCTAACTGATGCTCGACGAACTGGTTTGTCTAGCACATACCTCGCTCACGTACCATCTCGTTGGGGTTAGCCATTCACTTGAGAATGACAGGTTTACCTAACAAAATGACACGTCAGTGTGTATTTCAGAATCCGACAACCGCAAACGTTCAAGGAAAAACAACCAAAGGCTATGAGTATCAGATAGAAAAAAACAACACTCTTTGGTTGTTATTTTATTACGCTTAAAAAGTTGTGGTGTAACGACATTTTTTTGATCAGCATCGCGTTTTTTGAAAATATTATCCATCCAACATTTGTACTGCTGAGGAGCGAAAAATTTCGTTAAAATGCCTCCAAAGGTTAGAATATTTTGGCACTTATTCAGAAAATTAGAAGTGAATAAATAATGAAAGAAGTGGAGATTAATCTTAAAAGGAAAATAAGTTCAGAAAGTTCAAAATGAATGAGCGATGGGATTAAAATTAAAAAAATGGTAGATCTGAGGATGTGGTAAATGTTAAATGCTTCTTTCTTTCACTCTCATACAATGCAGTTGTTCATTAAGTTAGCGTTTACTTTACGAATTTAATATATTTTGCGGAAAATGTTTTAACCACGTGCTTTGTTTTGTAAAGAACATTGCAAAGACCTTTGCATCATGGCACTATGTTCGTTCAAAAGGAGTTTATGTTCCTTATCTTTCGTACTATTTGGTCTGATCAGTGTATTCAGCTTTAAAATGAAATTTTCTTTCAGATTGTGGAAACGCGAAGTTCATTCGTTTGCGTTCACCAATCAAAATGGAAACATTTATACTAACTCAGCAGTTCTTTAAATAAAACGGCTCTTGTGTAGATAATTTCGTTATTTCATTCATGTATCTAAGATGAAGCTTTGTTCCTTTTTGTTAGATACTTTTCTGCTAACTATTAGAGTACATGTCTTATAATGAAAATATATACTGCGCAGTAAATTATTATTCTGCACGAAAATAACGATAACTTATTTTCAAGTTGTTTGCGAAGAACATAATAGAAAATTTTAGTCCCTTTGATATCGGAGCGAATCTTCAATAGCTTTATGGATAAATTATGTGTGTTCGGCTTCATATATAAAATATATGTTATAGTTACTACTATTTTAAGTAGTTATTTACACTGTACCTTTTATTTTCGAAATACAAATGTACTGCTCTCATTCTTAGGCATTTATAAGTTCTTTATTCCTTGCTTCACACATTTGCTGTCTAGTTCCAAACACCATAATGTATCCAATTGTCTTTGAAAATTCGCAGCAATCAAAAGATGTGACAACGATACCATCGTCGAGAAACTTCTCTTTATCGCTCAATGCTTTGTGCTGTTCGGCTCTGGTCCTCACTATTGAAATGGAAAAATCTCAAGAGGTTCATGTGGTTTTTAAAATATTTTGTTCTTTCTGACTTGAAGACAACATTATAATGAAATAATAACAGCAATGTGAAAATCAGACAAAAATATGTAAAACGATGCGACGATACAAACACAAACGAGCTGCGCAGTTCTGTTTCTGGGAACTGAAGAAGGTTATTTAATAATTCGTTGAAATTTCAAAGAACATTTACACATATATATATTTTTGAATGTGTGCAGTAAACAACACAAATATATATTATATATATACATACACTGAGAGCCAGAAAAACTGGTACACCAGTCTAATACTTAGCAGGTCCCCCACGGTAGCGCAGGTCTGCAGAAATACGACGGAGCACGGACTTCACTAGCTTCTGGAAATATGCTGTATGCAATGCACACCATAATTCCTGCAGAGTGTTCCATAAATCTGGTGTATTCCGAGGTCTCGGATTCCTGTGTCCGATAGCGCGTTACGTGACATCCCAAATGTGTTCTATCACGTTCAGATCTGGAGATTTGGGTGGAAATGGCAACACCCCAAACTCAGATGAATACTAACCACAATGTGGCTTCCCGATACTTGTGGGGAGGTGCATTGTCTGTTGGAGCAGGCCCAACCCATCAGCATGAATGCAGGACATGAACGGGTGTACCTCGTCAGAAGGGATGCGCACATAGCGTTGGATGGTCACAAACGTTTGTAGACGTACCAGGGTTACAGTTAAGTCCAAATAAACATACTCCATAGTTAAGTCCAAATAAACATACTCCATAGTTAAGTCCAAATAAACATACTCCATAGTTAAGTCCAAATAAACATACTCCATACCATTACGGACTCCCACTAGCCGGCGAAATTCCCTGTTGATAGGCGGGATCCATGGATTCATGGGGTTTGCACCACACACGAATCCTTCCATTTGCCCGATACAGTTGGAAACGCGACTCGTCAGACCAGGCTACTTGTTTCAGGTAATCAAGTGCCCAGTGGCGCTGTTGCCGTGCCCAAGCGAGGCGCATAGCTCTGTGTCGTGCATCCATCAAGGGGACTCCAGTTGGGCGTCGGCTCCCAAAGCTCATATCGTGCAGGCTACATTGCACAGTCCGGCCCCTGATGCTTGTTGAGGCTCCAGCATTGAATTTCGATGATACCTGCGAGAGCGTTGCACGACTATCGCGTGAAACGATTCTTGACAGCCGACGATGGTCATGTTCACCCAATGTCTTTTTACGGCAACACTGGTATCGTAGGTTGGAGGTTTTGCCGGAATTCTTATAGTCATGGTATACACCCTTGCAATGGTGGTCCGTGAAAATCCTAACTTCGTTTCTACCTCCGAAATACTATGGCCCATTTCACAAGCGCCAACTGTGACACCGCGTTGAAAATCGATTAAATCGTTATTACTTGTCATTCGCATGTCGAAAACAGCTCTGACAGCTGGCAAGGATATCTATCGCTTTATATACGCACATTGATTAACGTAATCGAGTACGCGCATAGGTGACGTTGCTATGTATTTTGCATAAGCTCGTCTGGACCAGTTTTTCTTGCAGTTCAGTGTATATACACACAGTCGAGTCACATTATTGTGATCACCTCCTATTTTTGAGGTCAACAGCGTGTAACCGATGAGAGAAGGCACGTGTTATGAGATGGCTTGGAAGATATATAAGGTGTGTTGCAGGCATTGTGAAAACATTTCACTCGTTGCTGTCATGGATAAAAGGAGCTATTTATCAGATTTGCAAAAAGGGATTGTTATCGACTTTCGCGCCAAGGATGGCAGTATTACTGAAACAGCGCAGTTTGTAAGCTGTTCCTATGTTGCTGTGTTTAAAGGGTATCGTGATTGCATGAAGACTTCAAAGTACTCGATAAAGACTTTAAAGTACTTCCGTGACCCACTAATTCCCCAGACTTAAACCCAATTGAGCATCTGTGGTTCGCTCAATGAATCCTCGATCGCGTTGTACGCTCTATGAATTCACGATCGTTTTATTCGCTCTATGGATCCTCTACCACGCATCCTCCAGCAGCTGTCAGATGCACTGCAGTCAGCATGGCTCCACATACCTGTGAACACCTTCGAGCAACTTAATGAGTCACTCCCTGCTCGTCCAGTTGCTGTCCGCACTGCACACGGCGGTTACTCTGGATATTAGCTGTTTGTCACAATAATGTGACCACCGTATATATTTATATATATATATATACATCAAATTTGGGATGTAAGGTCAGGTGATGCGTAACATCACAGCCTCTCCTTGACAAATGTCAACCCCGCCTTCTCGTGGTACATCCTGTTCCCACTAAAGGGGCTCTGACGACCGCCAATAGCGGTATAACTATACCATCGGGATTAGAGGAAATGCTATCGCACACTCACCAACCCGCTTGGCCAGCGTGGTGAGTTATGGCCATACCCCTCCAAAATGAATCCACAACTTAAATCTTGGCCCTCAGTCTCCGGCAGCTGGAATGTACCTGGCCAAGGCAGCGGCCAGTGCGACATGAAGGCAGAGGGTGCTAAGAATCCCCGGAGGACCGGACTAGGCTGCCATCTGATGCTGACCTTGGCTACGTACAACGGACGCTCCCTATCTTCTGATTCAAGACTTCTTGAATTGGAAGAGGAACTACAAAGGATCAAGTGGGACATCGTGGGGCTAAGTGAGGTAAGGAGAAAAGGAGAAGATCTCATTGAACTGAAAAGTGGACATCTCTTCTACTATCGTGGGACAGATACTGGCAGAACTAGTGGTGTTGGATTTATAATAAACAAGAAACTGAAGGATAAAGTGGTAGAAGTTGAAAGTTCCTCTGACAGAGCTGCACGACTCGTTATCCAACTCTCGAGAAGATACCAGGCTCAGATTATTCCAAACTTATGCACCCACCACAAGTCATGCTGAAGAAGAAATTGAAGAATTTTATGAGGAAATTCGTGATCTAAATAATAAAGGTAAGCAGCACTTGAAGATAATTATGGGAGATTTCAATGCAAAAATAGGGCAACGGCAACAGAATGAAACTTCAGTAGGTAAATTCGGTCACGGCAACAGAAACCAGCGTTGAAATACTCTCGTAGAGTTTGCAGAGGCAGAAGGGTTTTTCATCTTGAACTCCTTTTTCAAGAAAAAGCCACACAGGAAATGGACATGGAGACATCCAAATGGGACGACAAGTGAAATTGATTTTATTATGTGTAACAAAAAATTCGTCATAGAAGACTGCAGTGTGCTAAACAAGTTCAACACAGGCAGTGACCATAGATTGGCGAGATGTAAGATGCACCTCAACACTAAACTCGAACGTAGCAAGCTCGTAAGACAAACAAAATGTATTGACATAACCAACCTTAAAAAGCACCATAATACCTTCAAATTGGAACTGAAGAACAGATTCTCTGCTTTAGAAGGCCTAACATCGGAAGAAGTGGATATTTCTGAAGTTAACAGAAAAGTAACCAAAGCTCTTATGGAAACAGCAACAAAATTAGCTGGGTCTAAGAACAAATTGCATGTGAACAAATTATCAGGAAAAACCAAAATGTTGATGCAAAAAAGAAGAGTGATGAGGACAACTAAAGAAGATGTGACTTCCAAAGTGGAATATATAGAGCTATGCAATACAGTACGAAAAAGTATCACTGAAGACGTAAGGAAATTCAACTGTGAACTAGTAAGGAAAGCAATTGAAAACAACCAAAGCCTAAAAATAGCAAAGGGATATCTCAGTAAGGGGAAAAACAGATTATGGCACTGAGAAAAGAAGATGGTTCTGTAACAAGAAATAGAGGCGAAACTTTGACCAGAGTGAAAGATTTCTACTCCAAATTATATGAAAGGGATGATACATGTACTCCAGACATCATGAAAGGTACCAGAGTTCTTCCAGTCCTTCCAGCAGAAGTTGCACATGCAATCAAGAACATGAAGCGGGGAAAAGCTCCAGGAGAAGTTGGAATTACTGTAGACATCATACAAGAAGCAAGTGGAGAAATCGAAACAGTACTCGCCCAAATTTTCACTCGATGCCTTAATGAAGGGAAAATTCCTGAGGATTGGAACAACGCTACAATGATCTTGCTACATAAAAAAGGTGACATTGAGGATCTCAGGAACTACAGACCTATCAGCCTCCTATCAGTGGTTTATAAAATCTTCACTAAAGTTCTTTCACACCGCTTGAAGGTGACACTGGACATGGCTCAACCGAGAGAACAAGCTGGATTCAGGAGTGGCTACAGCACAATAGATCATATCCACGTACTGAGAGAACTAATTGAAAGAGCGAGGGAATATGAGCTTCCATTGTGCATGGCTTTTATCGATTATGAAAAAGCCTTTGATTCGGTGAAACCATCAGCAGTTGCAGTGGCTCTGAAATCCTGCGGTATTGAAGATGCATACATTAATATTATTAATAACATCTATGAAAATGCAAGTGCAAAGATTCGGCTGTTTGAAAATACAACACACATAAAAATTGGAAAAGGAGTGAGACAAGGTGACACCATATCTCCGAAGCTCTTTAATGCCACATTGGAAAATGTCTTTCAATCACTGAACTGGGAAAACAAAAGGATAAAGATTAATGGAGATTATCTAACCCACCTTCGTTTTGCTGATGACATAGTCATTTTTGCAAATACCCCATCAGAGCTACAGAGTATGATCCAGGAACTTGCTGACAAGAGTAAATAAAGAAGTGGGATTAAAAATGAACTTTCAGAAGACAAAAGTGATGTACAATGCTTTTACAAGAAATGAAGATTTATCGATTGATGGAGAAAAGCTGGAGATAACAGACACGTACGTTTATCTTGGACAGCAGATATCAAGTGAGGCTCACATTGATGAAGAAATTAATCTGCGTACAAAACTTGCCTGGAGAGCTTTTGGAAGAAACAGCATAATTTTCAAGAGCAATATGCCATTATGTCTTAAAAGAAAAGTGTTTGATTAATGCATCCTTCCAGTGCTTACGTATGGTGCAGAGACGTGGACCTTAGCTAAAAGAGACATACAAAGGCTGCAGACAACTCAAAGAAGCATGGAGAGGTGCATGCTTGGTGTAACCAGGAGAGATAAGAAGAGGAACACGTGGATCCGAAAAATGACAAGAGTGGAAGACATCATGATCAGAGTTAAATCCCTGAAATGGCAATGGGCTGGACATACTGCCAGAAGAACAGACCATCGATGGACAGCCGAAATTTTAGATTGGATTCCAAGGGACAGGAAAAGACCCAGAAGAAGACCACATGGAAGATGGGTGGATGAAATTCGAAAGTATGCGGGAGTGACATGGAGGAGACTGGCACAAGACAGACCGTTGTGGAGGAAACTTGGGGAGACCTTCGTCCAGCAGTGGATTAATAATGGTTGACAATGATGATGATGATGATGATACATCAAATTTATATAAACCTTTCCTTTAACTCCACCATACCGCCCAAAACACAGCCGTATGAATGGCCCATCAAAAGGGTTTAGAATTCCCTATCCCTGTGTGTTCTTTGAATTTGCACGGTTTTTGGGGAATTATCCGAAGTCTCCTTCAGTCATCGTTGTTGTCACTAAACAAATATGTGGACTAGGAGTTGGTTTCACCCTGGGAAATATCATTCATTCCTAATGATATTGCATATCTTCTATGTGGAAGAAAGCAATGATTGTCTCCGTGAGAGCCTGAAGATAGATGCATATCAAACATACAGGTCGGAAGTTTCGTGTGGTGGCCGAGCACTGACCCTTCTTCTGTTGATCTCTAAAAGGGAGGACAAAGCAGCAGAAGACAATTCTGGGCATTATAGTACTTTGAGCTACACACTGTTTCAGGATTCTGATAGTTAAAAGGTTAAAAGTACGCTGCTCGACATAGAAAACGCACACCATGAAAGAATCAGGAAATGAAATGAAACTTGCGTCATATGTTTAGACAGACATGTAAGATCAAAAGGTTTAATCTCTGGTGGATTACATGAATGCGATGAAGGACTGAGTCAGTAAGTCGTATGGCCACTATACTGGGCTAAATATTCTTCAACACCGTGTAATATCCAGGGGAAAATTCATCGGATGGTGTCTTGATGTGTTGCTGACCACTCATAGTTGACCTGTGTCTGCAATCCGTCGACATTAGAGGTGGTCGTCGACCCATAATGTCCCACACGTTCTCTGTTGGGGAAAAGTCTGGAGATCGCGCTGGCCAGAACATCACCTGGACTCATTGTAGTTACGATATCGTTCGCTAAGCAGGAAACATGCACTCGTGAGTAATAATAACATACCGAATAGTGCATTTGGTTACCATTCGCTGTGTTAATATCTTCCAACCGACGTAGCAACGACTCCAGTACACTGCGCAAGGTATCCTCAAGTGTCCTATGCCAACTGGCCAGAATGAAGTACCAGATTCTGGAGATGGAGAGAGGGCCTGACTTCGACCGGTGAATGGTCCAGACCCCTGCATCCCAGAAATGTTCGATGAAATCAGGTAGAAAGAATTTGGCTGCCAGGTGAACATATGAAAAATTTGGATGTGATCTTTGAACCATTTCTGAACAATGCGAGACTTGGTTGTTCTATTTACCTCCAGTACCATCTGAGTAAACAGTAACCATGTAGAGCGGCGCTTAGTGCGAAACAATCAATGCCTAGTTATCTTTCACCAGCACGTGTTCAACGGAGATATGGGTATCCGATTATGTTCATGAAAACAATCTCCATACCATGATACCCTCGCCAACGGACTGTTTGTGTCTAACCGTGCAGTCTTGTTGCATTTTCTCATCCACTTGGCTTCAAATATAAACATGTCCACCAGCATTTTGAATTCATCAGACCAGGTGACTTTTTCCAATCAATCAATGGCCAGCCTCCGCGCTTCGTACCCATTGCAGGTAAAACTATTGATAACCATGAATGCCCGAATTGCCCCTTCCAAATTCATAACCCCATCGACGACAGTGTCCACACAATTACGCGTTCGAAATCATTTCTCTGTGCGCCCTGATTGCAATCGTCTTGTTAATTTAGGGATTGTGGAACGTCTGTTGTCCCGGACAGCAAGTGCCATCTGGCGTTTACAAAGAATGTGCTGAAACTTTATCAGAAATATTTTCCTGCCATTTTTACAGCGGTTATAACGCGAATTGAAAATATGTGAGAAGGAAAAGTACGCCAATGTGAACTTTCTTGAATCACGTGCCGTGGATTCCGGCTTCCGTTGCAAAAATAAACCACTCCGTTTACTATCAAACAAACGTCCTGGAACTAATATGCCATCACAAATTGCTTGGCGTAGTACGCCGTGGACGTACTGGCTGTATCAACAACAACATTTCAGTTAATACCGCAACATCTAAACTCAAATGTCTTTAATGGATGACAAAGAAAACCGGTATCCGCACTACATTGTTTAAGAACATTCCTGTGAAGTCACCTGGTGCGATGGCGAGGTACCCGAAGTCAAAGCACCTGCCACTGCGCACATTGGCCACTGAGATTGCTAAGCACACCGGCATGAAATAAGCATGAAGGTGACTTATGTCAGTGGCAGTTAGCCCACAGAAGGTGAAGAGTATAAACGAAGTGGACAAGGACACATCCGCCTCATGCTGTATGAGTTTCTTCGCGGTATCACCCCCACAAATGCTGTAAGGAACATAACCAGTGTGTACTCCAGTACCATGTCACAGCGTCAGTGCTGTCGTTGCCCGACCCCCAAAGCCGGCTTACACCCACGTAAGGTCCTGCTGTCTGTTTCGTGAGACATGGGGAATTGGGGGTCGTGTTTTTTTTTTTTTTTTTTTTTTTTTTTGAGCTGCTGCAGGACAACACGACTGTCATTGCCAATGTGCACTGCCATCAGCTCGGCAATCTGCAGGCATCGCTCACGCATAACGACCAGCACTGCTGAATCGCAAGGGCGTCTTCATACAGCAGGGTGGAGCTAGATTTCATACAGCAGGATGGAGCTAAACCTTATACAGCAGGATGGAGCTACACCTCATACAGCAGGATGGAGCTACACCTCATACCGCAGGATGGAGCTACACCTCATACAACAGGATGGAGCTACACCTCATACAGCAGGATGGAGCGACACCTCACACAGCACGGGCGACCTATTACATGATCAGGGACCTCGGATGGTAGGTGCTGCCGTCCAACACCTATTCAACGGACATTGCCCGAAGCGACTACAGCCGGTCGTTGCAGCATATCCTGGACAGACAGCGGTTCACCAACCGGGACGATGTCGAAACCGCACTTACTGACTTCTTTGAGTCCAAGCTGTCTCAATTCTTCAGGGATGGTATCCAACATCCACCCACACGATGGAAGCAGGTCGTGTAGAAAGACGGCGCTTGCATTTTGGACTGATTTGCACTTGTATATATACGGTATTTAGCACTTTTCTGTTGCTTTGCATTTGCAGACATTACTTTCTTTCCAACCCAATAATATTGAATCCGTGACCGATCGAAGCCAAAGAAACTACACAAAAGCGGAGACGTTTTCAAGACGAGTTCCACTTAACACAAATTGTTATGGAACGAAAGTTACGCAATAGAGTGGGATGTCCAATCCTAATCCGGATAGACGATTTCTAAGTTGACTGCTATCCTGAACAGGAGTTAATGTGCGTTCATATCTTAATTTATGAACACAAAGCTAGAATTAGGATCACAATTAAGTTGTTAATGTACAAGTAATATTGTGTAACTCGAGGTCCTGAGAACCTGCTGGGATTCTTCTCTGGATGTTGATTGATTTTCCGATGGCTTTGGAAGGCTGCGCCCAAGGAAGCCAAGAATCATCACGGTAGGCCATTATTCAGACTTCCACCTTTATGTGAATAACGGTTTCTGACTTATTTGAAATTATTTCATATTGAAATGTCGACTCCTGATTCAGTTATTTACTTGTTTTCCGTCTATTTCATGAACATTACAATGCCAATGAGACTCTTATTTTCTTGATTTGCACAGAGAGGTCCTGATTGATCAATGGAAGTACAACATGCTTTAGTGCTGTAATGAAACATTTTGGTTTACTATAACTATGACAATTTTCCAAAAAACCCTAAACGACAGTTTCAGTAATAACTTCATTTTCATTAAATTTCATTTTCGTGGAATCTAATATGACTAAATTATTACGTTACTCGCCGTCAATCACTAAACATAAGTAGTAACTCGGGAGATACAAATTAGTACGTTTATCGTCATCATTTCTCTGGGTTTAACTGAGACAGAAGTCGTCAGCTTTGTGGTAGTGCCATAAAGATAAATTCATTGTTGCTGAAAGTACATAAAGAGATTTATTATTAAACCTTCGTTTGTACAACTTGAAATCTTCATAAAAATACACAATACGTAGTAGAAGATAATTTGGTAAAATCGTTTTCATTTTCACTGTAATGAACCCAGCTAATTTCTCCACAATGTGTTAATTATCTGTCGTAAAAGAATTTAACTCATTCATTAATTATCATCATCATCGTCAACCATTATCAATCCACTGCTGGACGAAGGTCTCCCCAAGTTTCCTCCACAACATTCTGTCTTGTGCCAGTCTCCTCCATGTCACTCCCGCATACTTTCATTAATTATACGCACGTGTAAATACCTAGAAATGGAAATTCAGTGTGGTTGCGCAATATTTTTGGTAGAAAGACTTCGATTATCTTTCCAACAATAAATAGATTTTGATTACCTCACGCGCATTTCTTGGAATAACTGCACTTTGAAAATAAAGCAAACGGAAGAAATGTCATTATAAACTCCTACTCGTTGTTCAGACTTTTCTCCCAGGCAAAGGAAGAAATGGCGCCTTGTGTTTTATTCTTAGAAAAACCGGGATCCTGAAATTCTCGAGTTTCCCAGCCGCCTATTCTTTTGAGAACCAAGGACAACAACAATGATCCAGTTGTCAGAGACAATACACTTCAGTTTCGGTAAAGCAGGTTTTATTGATAAAATGATAAATAATAAAACTGCTCATTCAATGCGATATTTTACACTGGGTTAGTTCTTCAACGGTTGCGAAGCATTTTACAGATATAATATACTCAGCCTGTTTGTAAAATAATCAAACTCACTTGTTCTGGTAAAAATACAATCGCGATGGAAATATTTTAAATTTAATACAGTAGCTCTGTACAAGGAACAGGGACCTGACTTCCCCTGCAACGGGGACTGAGCTCAAATTCTGATTAAACAGCGATGTTTCCTTTTTTCCCTGACTTACTAATTTCAAATCTTTGATATTTTTTAGTTGACTATAACTGCTGTTATGCTTCTTACATACATACATATCACTAAGTTTTTCTCTGAGATTCCGAGGTTAGCTCCACAAAGAAATACAAACTACCAGATAAATTTCTGTCTGATTGTTTACTTACTGTTGCCGTATCAAATCCCTCCATTTACAGCGATCTTGACACACAACTCGTGCTTCACTGACATCTATTACGCGGCGTACACAATACCATCTGTACTTCATACTCAAAATATTTCACTCCTGAATTTGATCCTCTCACGGCTTCTTTGGCCTGCATCTTTCTTTCCTTCCTGCCACTTGGGCTAAAAACATTTTATTGGGAAGCATCTTATCACTCATTCTTTCAATGTGAGTAAACCACCGAAGAAAATTAGTCTTCACCTTGCTAACAACATTTTGTTTCACATTACACAACTGCAACATGTTTTCATTTCTCAAACGATCAGAACGTGCATTGCCACAAACCCCCCAAGGCATTTCTCCAGCACACAAACGACTTCTATGTTTCTTCTGTAGTACCCAGGTTTCACTGCCATACATCAGAGTAGGAACAAATATATTTTATACATAGGCATGCGGGACTCTCTTGAGAACCCATCATTCCTGTGAAAACCTCCTAAAGCAGCTATGACTTTCAATGAAGCTTCATTGTTTTAGGAAAGTCTTGAGTAATCCGCAGTGTATTCTTTAATGTTAAACTGCTCTTTACTACTTGCACTTACCGACAGACTTAGCGCGAGGGACTACTAAATGAATTCACCTCTTGTTACGGTATGGTTCTAAATTACATTATCACACTAATTTTGGATATTAATGATTTATAAGTGTCTGTGACAACAACGAACATAAATAAATTCTTCATTCATGTATGCATTTCCGATTTTACCATTTTATACTGTCCTATATATATATATGAGATGCAAGGTCAGGTGATGCGTAACATCACAGCCTCTCCTTGACAAATGTCAACCCCGCCTTCTCGTGGTGCATCCTGTTCCCACTAAAGGGGCTCTGACGACCGCCAATAGCGGTATAACTATACCATCGGGATTAGAGGAAATTCTATCCCACACTCACCAACCCGCTTGGCCAGCGTGGTGAGTTATGGCCAAACCCCTCCAAAATGATTCCACAACTTAAATCTTGGCCCTCAGTCTCCGGCAGCTGGAATGTACCTGGCCAAGGCAGCGGCCAGTGCGACATGAAGGCAGAGGGTGCTAAGAATCCCCGGAGGACCGGACTAGGCTGCCATCTGATGCTGACCTTGGCTACGTACAATGGACGCTCCCTATCTTCTGATTCAAGGCTTCTTGAATTGGAAGAGGAACTACAAAGGATCAAGTGGGACATCGTGGGGCTAAGTGAGGTAAGGAGAAAAGGAGAAGATCTCATTGAACTGAAAAGTGGACATCTCTTCTACTATCGTGGGACAGATACTGGCAGAACTAGTGGTGTTGGATTTATAATAAACAAGAAACTGAAGGATAAAGTTGTAGAAGTTGAAAGTTCCTCTGACAGAGCTGCACGACTTGTTATCCAACTCTCGAAAAGATACCAGGCTCAGATTATTCAAACTTATGCACCCACCACAAGTCATCCTGAAGAAGAAATTGGAAGAATTTTATGAGGAAATTTGTCATCTAAATAATAAAGGTAAGCAGCACTTGAAAATAATTATGGGAGATTTCAATGCAAAAATAGGGCAACGGCAACAGAATGAAACTTCAGTAGGTAAATTCGGTCACGGCAACAGAAACCAGCGTGGAAATACTCTCGTTGAGTTTGCAGAGACAGAAGGGTTTTTCATCTTGAACTCCTTCTTCAAAGAAAAAGCCACACAGGAAATGGACATGGAGACATCCAAATGGGACAACAAGTGAAATTGATTTTATTATGTGTAACAAAAAATTCGTCATAGAAGACTGCAGTGTGCTAAACAAGTTCAACACAGGTAGTGACCATAGATTGGTGAGATGTAAGATGCACCTCAACACTAAACTTGAACGTGGCAAGCTCATAAGACAAACAAAATCTATTGACATAACCAACCTTAAAAAACACCATAATACCTTCAAGTTGGAACTGAAGAACAGGTTCTCTGCTTTAGAAGGCCTAACATCGGAAGAAGTGGACATCTCTGAAGTTAACAGAAAAGTAACCAAAGCTCTTATGGAAACAGCAACAAAATTAGCTGGGTCTAAGAACAAGTTGCATGTAAATAAATTATCAGGAAAAACGAAAATGTTGATGCAAAAAGAAGAGAGATGAGGACAACTAAAGAAGATGTGACTTCCAAAGTGGAATATATAGAGCTATGCAAGACAGTACGAAAAAGTATCACTGAAGACGTAAGAAAATTCAACTGTGAACTAGTGAGGAAAACAATTGAAAACAACCAAAGCCTAAAGATAGCAAAGGGACATCTCAGTAAGGGAAGAAAACAGATTATGGCACTGAGAAAAGAAGATGGTTCTGTAACAAGAAATAGAGGCGAAATTTTGACAAGAGTGAAAGATTTCTACTCCAAATTATATGAAAGGGATGATACATGCACTCCAGACATCATGAAAGATACCAGTACCAGAGTTCCTCCAGTCCTTCCAGCAGAAGTTGCACATGCAATCAAGAACATGAAGCGGGGAAAAGCTCCAGGAGAAGATGGAATTACTGTAGACATCATACAAGAAGCAAGTGGAGAAATCGAAACAGTACTCGCCCAAATTTTCACTCGATGCCTTAATGAAGGAAACCTGAGGATTGGAACACCGCTACAATGATCCTGCTACATAAGAAAGGTGACATTGAGGATCTCGGAAACTACAGACCTATCAGCCTCCTATCAGTAGTTTATAAAATCTTCACTAAAGTTCTTTCACACCGCTTGAAGGTAACACTGGACATGGCTCAACCGAGAGAACAAGCTGGATTCAGGAGTGGCTACAGCACAATAGATCATATCCACGTACTGAGAGAACTAATTGAAAGAGCGAGGGAATATGAACTTCCATTGTGCATGGCTTTTATCGATTATGAAAAAGCCTTTGATTCGGTGAAACCATCAGCAGTTACAATGGCTCTGAAAACCTGCGGTATTGAAGATGCATACATTAATATCATTAATAACATCTATGAAAATGCAAGTGCAAAGATTAGGCTGTTTGAAAATACAACACACGTAAAAATTGGAAAGGGAGTGAGACAAGGTGACACCATATCTCCGAAGCTCTTTAATGCCACATTGGAGGGTGTTTTTCAGTCGCTGAGCTGGGAAAACAAGGGGATAAAGATTAATGGAGATTATCTAACCCACCTTCGTTTTGCTGATGACGTAGTCATTTTTGCAACTACCCCATCAGAGCTGCAGAGCATGATCCAGGAACTTGCTGACAAGAGTAAAGAAGTGGGATTAAAAATGAACTTTCAGAAGACAAAAGTGATGTTCAATGCTTTTACAAGAAATGAAGATTTATCGATTGATGGAGAAAAGCTGGAGATAACAGACACGTACGTTTATCTTGGACAGCAGATATCTAGTGAGGGTCACATTGATGAAGAAATTAATCGGCGTACAAAACTTGCCTGGAGAGCTTTTGGAAGAAACAGCATAATTTTCAAGAGCAATATGCCATTATGTCTTAAAAGAAAAGTGTTTGATCAATGCATCCTTCCAGTGCTTACGTATGGTGCAGAGACGTGGACCTTAACTAAAAGAGACATACAAAGGCTGCAGACAACTCAAAGTAGCATGGAGAGGTGCATACTTGGTGTAACCAGGAGAGATAAGAAGAGGAACTCGTGGATCCGAAAAATGACAAGAGTGGAAGACATCATGATCAGAGTTAAATCCTGAAATGGCAATGGGCTGGACATACTGCCAGAAGGACAGATCATCGATGGACAGCCGAAATTTTAGATTGGATTCCAAGGGACAGGAAAAGACCCAGAAGAAGACCACATGGGAGATGGGTGGATGAAATTCGAAAGTATGCAGGGGTGACATGGAGGAGACTGGCACAAGACAGACTGTTGTGGAGGAAACTTGGGGAGACCTTCGTCCAGCAGTGGATTGATAATGGTTGACAATGATGATGATGATGATATATATATATGACTACCGTTCAGTGTGAACATTGGCATTCTCAACATGTTTTTGCCATTGTTTTCTATTTGGGGCCATTATTTTCCAGGTCTGGCAGCGCAGGCATTTTGTGTCTCTACTACCCCATCTATCCTCAAGGATTTTGATTGTCCTCGTCTTCTGTGCCCTTCAGGATGTTTGAACAATACTTTCTTAGGAGCTTCATTTTCCTATGCATTCGCACTACATGGCCATCCCACCTCAATCTTGGTGAAGTAATCATAGATATAACAAGGGTTTTTATAAATGATGTAAAATTTTTTATTGTAGCGTTTCCGCCAAAGTCCACCGTCACATATTATGCCAATTATTTCCCTCAGAAATTTGCTTTCAAATGTATCCAGCATTCGTTTATTTTTCGTAGTTAGTGCCCCCACGTTTCTGAGGCATATGTAAGCACAAGTCTTATTAAAGTTTTGTAGATGGTTAACTTTGTTTTTCGTGATAAAAATCTAGATTTCAACAGTTTTCTCAGGTGCTCTATTTGCACCCATGAGACGGATTTTTATTTCGGTAGAGATATCATTGGTGCAAGTCACCTATTGATTTAAAACTGTCCACCCAGTGGAATGCGTGACCACCCAACATGATGGTAGAAAGCAGACTGGATTAAAAGGTTTTCCCTGCAGCCATATATTTGGTCTTAGATTCATTAATTACTAATCCCATTTTCTTATTAGCATGCTCCAAGACTGTAAATGCCACTTCCAATGTTGGGTAAGATGTACCAATGAGGTCCAAGTCATCTGCATTTGCCAGCAATTGTGCAGAGCTCTAGAAGATTGTACTACTAACAAGCACTCTTGCATTCGTAACAACTTTTTCAAGCGCAACATTGAATAAACAGACATGTCAGTGCGTCGTCTTGTCGTAGGCCACTGTGAGTGTTAAGAGGTTGTGAGTGGTTTCCTTGTATACGAATGTAACTTGTGACATTCGGCATTGTCACTTTCACCATTATAATGAGCTTTCTAAGAATTTTAATTCCTGCATTGCACCAAGTAGCTGCTCCTTGTTTATAAAAATAGGTGCTCCCTTTATACTCTCCAGTCCTCTTTAGATGCGTCTGGAATCTGGTAGTCCTCATCCTAGCGGTGTTACTGTAAAAGAAGTGATTGCCGAGGAGGAGATTTTCAAGAACGCGAATACGACAGTAGAATAACTTGTGAGAGTGTATGTTTAATTTCAGTAGCTGGAATCTGTTAATTTATTTCGTAACGCCGAGGTATTCTTTACTAAGGGAGAAAATAATTTTAGGGTTTTCCAGAGATATCTTCCAAGGTTATGCATGAGCAATCTTGCCTATGGTTGCTATTTGCCAAAAATAAGACTGCTGGTATGTTGATATAAATCCAATCTAAATGGGAGGTTGATTTGTTAAATTCCGCCAATAAGGCCTGAGACTACAGGTAATCGCTCACCTTTAATTTAGGACTCTTAGCTTCAGGTAAAGATCAGAACCAGAGAAGTAGGGAAAACACGCTTACCATGCTTTATTAGGAAGTAACAAGAAGGATTTGCTAAAAATTCGCGACACTGACAACTCGCCCACCGAAGTAGCCTTTTAGTGGTGTATGTTAAATTAACTATTCAACCCTCTCTATAATCTAAACTTGTTACCTACACCTCCGTTTAACATTCCTTTTGCTTTTCTGGTTTCTTAGTTCTTGGTTAAACCAATTCTCCCTGAACGACTCAGTACTTTCTCCAAGGCTCTTTCCAAAGCCCTGACTTTCTCAAACATCTTCTACAGTTCGGCAACGCTAGCCATGAATCACAACAACGTCAAATTTTAGAGATTACGAGTAGATGTCTCAACCCGTCTCTGGTCGCGATGTGAGCATTTATCTCACGCTTCGCATATAAAGAACGCCGCTTATTTAGAAGTGACCCTAGAGACACCATCTCTGCTTTAGCTGGCTTTTAGTTCCGATTTGCACGTCTTTGGACTTCACACAGTGTACATTTTGCTTACGTGTGTTTGTGTGAACAACTCTCTCATCAAACGTTCGCTGGCATTTGCGTCACGTGAGAGCTCTTTTTCATCAAAGGAACCGCTGCCATTTGAAGTTTGTATTTTTATGCGTAACGCGATGATACGGGCCTGTTTTTCTCCTGATTTGATTTGTAACTATATGTGAACTATATTTCTTGCAAAGAAATAATTCTGAAGTGTTGCTACTAAGTAGACTAAAAACAGTGGGAAAAGGTAGCGTGATAATTTTTCTCAATTGGCGTTGTTCAACAAGTAGCGAACAACGACGAGTTAAATGTTGATATAAAGCCTATTGAAATATATGTGATGGATTATCGCCAGCATTGGATTGAATTCTGTGTGAACGCGAGGGAATCACGTTGTATAACTGGATTTGACCTTTCAGTAAGTGAAAGGACAAAAGACGTTGGACATGTTACATTAGTACCTTATCTTTTACGCTGATTATTTTCCCGACCTTTAGCAGTTAATTAATTATAGAGTTGAAATATAGATGTTCTACGGAGTTCTCTAAGAACATTTGTCTAAGACAAGTTAAGCTACAACTATCTTAAGCTTTGGGGTTTCTCGGGGCTCAGTTCTGGGTCCCTTATTATTTAATTCATATATCAATGATATTTTTAATATAATATCTAACAACGATATAATTCTTTATGCAGATGATACAACAATATTATTCACTGGAAAAAATCTCAGTGAAATGGTTATTCAAACAAATCTTCAGTCACAAATTTATTCAGAATGGTTAACATACAATGAACTTATAATGAATGTTAGTAAAACCAAATTTCTTTTCTTTACTAGACAGAAAATACCACAAACCCCAGTTCCATATTTATTGTTGTATTTGTACTATATCAATACACCTATTGATATAGTACAAAGTTTTGAGTATCTGGGAATTATTTTAAATTCTGACCTAAGATGGAATAACCATATGGATTCAATTGTTAATCGAATCTCTGAAAATATTGGGCTTGCAAGCAAAATTATATCAAGTCTACCTACTAAGACACTTACACTTTTATATTGCACACTCATACAATCACATATTAATTATTGCTTTTCCTCATGGGACCAAACCACTGAAACCAATATCAATGAACTACATATATTACAGAATAAATACACAAGGTTATTAGACTTAAAAACAAATTCTGCTTCTCATACCAACTTCCCACTTCTCATTTCTCATCATATTCATGTCAACCCCAAAAATTATCGAATTTTATCTCTTAAACAATTATTTGATTTCAAAATCGGTAAACTAATGTTCCAAAGAATAAAACAAAATTTATACTCAGATATCATTGAATTGAATTTTCGTACTTATAACTATGAAACGAGACATAGATCATTATTAAAACCCATATATCCAAAAACTCTGATGAGGAAACGGAGTTTAAATTATGTTGGACCTGAATTTTGGAAAGCACTGCCTGTCGAGTTGACTATAATAAATAACACAAACTTATTCAAAAATAAACTAAAAAGTACTTGTTAAAAATAAAAAAAAAACAAATTAAAAAAACAACAAATTATTTATAATATAACTCATACTTAACATTACTGCTGTGTTTGATGAACCTGTGCTTGCTTCTCTATATATTTGGGAAATCAGGGCTTTTGTCAGGACTACCTGAGGTCTTTTCTCTGATTCTCCCTTGCTGTTCTCTATGACACAAAAATACTGATGCATATTCATACATAAATCCTACATGTAACAGCAAGAATAAAATTTATTATTATTATTATTATTATTATTATTATATCGAAAACAAATACACTTTCGGAAACGTTTATTCTCATTTCCATCTGTTTTTTCTTTAATAAAAGGAGGTCTATTATTGCAAAAAATAAAACAACATGAAAAATTTGGAAAAATTCTGTCATAGTTTGAGCACTTTTTCTCTTTGTCTTGTAACTACATATTTATTACACCATTGTGTAGGAAGCTCTTTTATTTTAGAAACAACACACAGTACTGTAGAACGAGACGAAATTGCCGTCAGATATGTAAGCACCTTACTGCTCAAGATTACAAACCAGATCTTGCAAATCACTGCGCTCTTTCAGAGTTGATTTAAAGGCACTTGTTAGAAACAGCAGTCACGCGTACAGCATGTTTCAATGACTGAAGTTCTGTTTTGCGCACACATGTATTTCTGAAAAGACATGCGATTGTTTGATCTCTGGAGCCTTACTGCAGCAGATAGATTATCTTCTGCCGCGGGACACATCAAACTTCTGCAACGTTTGTTTTCTGCGAGGTAAACGGAATCACTTATTAAAATGCATGTCAAACACGTGATCTGCCGGGAACGCTGATTGGTTGCGCCTATCTAAATTGCCCAAGCTACCTCGTCGGGGAGTACCGGAGAGAGAGAGAAAAGGTATCAACAAGTACCCGGGAGTATTCGCCGGCAGAATATCAGAAACTATTTTCCGCTCCGGAGAACATTCGGTCGAATGTATGTGAGGCTTCGTAATGCGCTTTGGATTTCTATTTGGCAAACGAGGAAAAGTAATCGCCCTTCTGTATTCAGCAGAGTTCGTGAAAGACAAAGAAAATTGCGACTTATACGATGGCATTAGCATAAAACGATCTTTTCTTGCTTCTGTTATAGCTGCAGAATGAAGAATTTATCAGGGCTTTTGCGGTTTAACAGCCACATTTTAAATGTCTATCAAAGCAGAGATGAAATTAAAGTTCTGGACATGTCTTTATTTGGGTCTGAAAATGATTTCTTGAGAGCTGTTTATCAGTTTTTAGCTTTTCATCTTAAAAATACCAATTCAAGATAAATCGAATTTCATTTTCTAATGATTATCGGTCCTTTTTTCAAAAACACAGCTCCCGGTCTGAGTAATCAGTATTTTTATGACGTGAACCACTCAGCAAACGATTGTTGCTTTGAGAAGTATTTCTCTCTCTTTTGTATTTTGAGTTCTTCTCAGGAGAAGGTTTTCCCCACGAATTATAACGGGTCTTATTTAAAACTTGGTGTAGCGTCGCGGAGCAAGTGAATCGAATAAAATAGCAATTCTAGATAAAGATAAATTATTAACAAGAAACCCTTTAATTTAATCACTTTAACATTTTTTTTAGTTTTAATTTGAAAAAAAAGGGGAATGCATTTCTGTTGTGGCTTTTTTGGTTCGTTCTGTTCTGTTACGAAGCGATACATAACCTGCCACTAAAAACACTGCAATTGTAGCACAGCATTTGACAAAAGAAACATGAAAAAAAAGGTCCTTTCGCCCATGACACCAATTCTCTGCATCCCGATAAAAAAATGTTTTTATATTAGGCTGCTGGAATTGCAATAACGATGAATCATTCGTTTTCGCTTATTTTTGTCGATGAATCATTCGTTTTCGCTTATTTTTGTCGATGAATCATTCGTTTTCGCTTATTTTTTTCGATGAATCATTCGTTTTCGCTTATTTTTGTCGATGAATCATTCGTTTTCGCTTATTTTTGTCGATGAATCATTCGTTTTCGCTTATTTTGTTCGATGAATCATTCGTTTTCGCTTATTTTTGTCGATGAATCATTCGTTTTCGCTTATTTTTGTCGACGAATCATTCGTTTTCGCTTATTTTGTTCGATGAATCATTCGTTTTCGCTTATTTTTGTCAATGAATCATTCGTTTTCGCTTATTTTTGTCGATGAATCATTCGTTTTCGCTTATTTTTGTCGATGAATCATTCGTTTTCGCTTATTTTTTAAAATTTTTATCGGATACCGTTAAACGCAATGAAATATTTGCCCACATTTGCATCTCCGAAGAACGAGCTTTTTTCCTTCGGAGAAAAAGCTGATTTCTGATGTCACATTTGAATTTGTGTAAAATTGAAGTACACAAACTCCACCTAACGACAGAAATGTACATACATGTATATATATATATACAGTACCTATCACGAAGCTGTTCTCTGAGATTCAAAGGTAGCTCCACAAAGAAATACAAACTACCAGATAAATTTTTTAACTGATTATTTACTTACTGTTGCCATATCAAACTTCTCCATTTACAGCGATCTTGACACACAACTCGGGCTCCAACTGACAGAACTGTGAACTACAAAATTCCTTATATACTAGCCTAAAGTGTTATACAAGGTAAATGGCATCCGGTGTTGAAAGAACTTTTTAAATAGCACATGTAGAAGTAATAATAGTGAGAAAAACAGATAAAGCATTCGCGTTCCCTAGCGGCGAAATTGTGCCTTATTTTGGAAAGAAAACACATACACACAGTTTGCATAGTTAGGAGGACTTGACCGAAGAAATAAGTTTTTCAATTGAGTTTTTGTCCGATAGATATTGCTGTAAACGGAAACGTGGACCTACGCTATCTGGTGGCAGACTTGTGCGTTAAGAAAACTTTGGAATTATGCGAGAAATATTTTGCAGCGAAAACACTCTCCAACAAAGAAATTATTTTTATAGTCGTACTCCTAGAAGCACCTATTTCGACAAAAATAAGACATGCGTTTACGTCCCTCGGAGGAAAACCATATATTATTTTAAGAAAAAAGTATTATCAAGAGGTTTTTCGATGTGAGCGCTATCGGTCCACGAAAGAATTTTCCAGGAGCCCAGATTTTGCTGCAAATACATCAGACGCAGAAATGAACGCATACGCCTCCTGGTGACCAAACGCTTCTTTATCAAATATTAGAAATTATATGCAAAGCCTTACCCATCAGGAGCTGTATACGGCGCGGAAAGAATTTTTCAAATCGGAGTTTCAGAAACAGAGATATCGGGAAAACGAAATTAACTTGAGCTTACGCCCTCTGGTGGGAGATTTGTGCGTTAAGCAAAATTTGAAATTATATGAGAAACATTTTGCAGCGAAACGCTCTCCAGCAAAGAAGGAATTTTTCAAATCAAACTCTTAGAAGCAGAGATACCTACAAAAATATGATATGAATCTACGCCCCACGGATGGGTGGGGGGGGGACCCATGCATTATTTTAAGAAGAAAGTATTCGAGAAAGGGTTTTCGATGTGAGCGGTATCGGTCCACGAAAGAAATTTTTCAATCGAGATTTTGGAGCCTCAAATTTTGCTGCAAAAACATCAGAAACAGAAATTGACCCTCACGCTCCCTGATTGTCAAACCATTCTTCACCAAATATTAGAAATTATATACAAAGCATTTCCCATCAGCTGTCCGCGGTGCAGAAAGAGTATGTTAAATCGGAGCTTTAGAAGCAGAGATATCGGGGAAAACGCAATTTTCCTTTATGCCCTTCAGCGGAAAGTATAAATTGCTTAAAAATTTAGAAATTATATGAAAGACATGTCACACCGGAGACTATCTAACAAAGAAGGATTTTTTAAAATCGGACGATTAAGATGCAGAGATATCGATAAAAATATAATATACACCAACGCCCCTGTTGGAGAAACCCTGCATTATTTTGAGAAGAAAATATTCGAAAAAGTTTATCGACATGAGTAGTATCAGTCCGCGAAAGACTTTTTTCAATCGAGATTTTAGAAGCTCAGATTTTTCTGCAAATACATCAGAAGCAGAAACTAACGCTTACGCCCCGTGGTGGCCAAACTATTTTACACCAAAAATTACAAATTACATGTTAAACATTTCCCGTCAAGAGCGGTATCCGCTGAAGAAAGAATTTTTCGAATCGGGGTTTCAGAAGCAAAGATATCGGGGGAAACACAATTTAATTTGACGCCCTCTAGCGGAGAATCTGTGTGTAACTTGAAAAAGTGACTATACCTAAAATAATCTTCTACATAAATGGAATTGAAAGGTAGAAGAGTTTTTTGAATCGGATGCTTGGAAGCAAATATATGGAATAAAATGTGTTTTGAATTCGATGTCATTTGCATTTACGCCCTCTAGCGGTGAAATAGTGCATCGCGAAAAAAGTGAAATAAAGGATCATCAGTCGCACATTGCAAGTTTTCCAATGCAAAAACATTTTTTTAATTGGACCAATATTTGCAGTGATATGTTAGCCACAGCAGGCGGACGGACAAACCGATAACATAAGCACGATCCTCTTTTTTTCTTTACAAAAAACATTGTAAAAAAAATCGAATTCCTTCGTTATGACCGCGATGTCGGAATGCTACGAAAGGTTCACTTCTACAGTAATTTGGGTTTGGGCTCGAATTCCAGGTGATGCATGAATGATGTTTGTCTTACGCGGGGCATTAGCTCTTTCCCATCTCTGGAACCAGAGGCGCCAAATTTGAGAGATTTTGTTAAGGGAGTGTCTGACCCGAGATCTTAAACAACATTTAGAAGTAGGAAGTTAGGAGGATATGGCTATGCAGAGCCTGAAAGGAAAGTCACACGGAAGCAAGGTAGAAAGATGCTCTTATTTGTAACCAGGGGGCCAGTACCTGGGCTCTGACGGCTTAACGTGCCCATCCGACACACGGCGGATATTTAGGATTTTGGACATTCGCACCTGCCTGTAATCGATCCTGAGACTTTTCCGTAGCAGTCACGGGCGTTCTTACCTGCCAGGGATCGATAATGTGACTTTTCCGTAGAAGTCACGGGCGTTCTTACACGCCAAGGATCGATAATGTGACTTTTCCGTAGCAGTCACGAGCGTTCTTACACGCCAGGGATCGATAATGTGACTTTTCCGTAGCAGTCACGGGCGTTCTTACACGCCAGGGATCGATAATGTGACTTTTCCGTAGCAGCCATGGGCGTTTGTACCTGCCTGGGATTGACCCTGAGATTTTTCTGTAGCAGTCACAAGCGTTCGTTCCTGTCTGGGATCGATCATCAGATTTTTCCGTAGCAGTCACGAGCGTTCGTACCTGCCTGGTATCGATCATCAGACTTTTCCGTAGCAATCACGGGCGTTTGTACTTTCCTGGGATGAATACTGCGACTTTTCCGTAGCATTCAGGAGCGTTCGTACCTGCCTGGTATCGAACATCCGACTTTTTCGTAGCGAGCGTTCGTACCTGCGTGGGATCGACCCTGAGACTTTTTCGTAGCAGTCACGGGCATTCGTACCTACCTGGGATCGATACTGCGACTTTTCCGTAGCAGTCACGAGCGTTGACCACTATGCCGTCAGCGGACCAGGCGTCAAATTAGGGACTCGCAATACTTCTTATAACTGCACGTAGCGCACTAATAGCACCTTTCCCCCCAAAAGAAATTATTGGCATTTTAAGGTTGTTTCCTTGTTTTAAACTATGATATTTCTAGTTCATTAATTTCATTTTACGCAACCTAACAGCAACATTCCACAGATATTGTCTTCAGCACCATGAGTTTCACAGTATGTTTGCACATTCGAAAGTCCCATGTTGTACGAATTATATTGATATTGTCTCAATGTACAAATTATTAACGAATTTCCTCTCGTTGAACAGCTAGTTACAAGAGGAGATATTCTTGAACTAAAAATCCAGAATTTCTCGTTCGTACTTTTCATCCGAAACGGTTCAGAAGTAAGCAAAATAATCTCATCCTAGGATCAACTATGCACTGCAAAATGTAACGTTCGATTCGAACTTCTAAAAGTTAAGATAGAACAGTGTCAAGTGCAGTTTACAGTTTCACTACTTAGAATTTAAACTCTGCATCATTCACAGCAAGACGTGATGGAAAGTTTTGCCCCCCGCCCCAGTGACGCAGTGGTCTGAGCGATGGCTTCTGATCATTCGTCCGAAGGGGTCCGGGTTCGAATCCCGGTGAGGCATAGGTGTTGTGTTTGTCTTTCGGCACTGGCTCTCTCCCTTCCCTGGAACCAGTGACCCTAAATTAGGGACGGGCGACTGCTTATAGCCCATTGAGTTGCTTACGGTGGTCGTTAAACCTCCAATCAAAAAAAAAAAAAACAAAAAAAAAAAACGTTTTGCTCACACATCTAGACGCCGGATACAAAATAATTATTCCAATACGACATTTAATGCTATACATATGCCAAACATGAATTTCGATTTCCGTTATCTTACAAAGCTTTGAAAGGGCATGAGCTATCATCTCCATACTTAGCTCTATCCGTTTCAAAACAACGAAAATCAAATTCATTTGCAGATGTGGAGATTCCCTGTCAATAGATAAACTTACAGACGGATGGGCAAAGTTATGGTGAAAGTACGTACCTCAAAGTTTTCAGAAGTCATACAAAATGTTTGTAATGTACATTTAATTTAACCATGTAGTTTAATTTGTAATTTTTTGATGTCTCGAGAAGGGTGCCTGCAATGAACACGTAATTCCCGACCATCTTTCTAGCTCCAAAACGTAGTGCTGTTACTCAGATTATATAGCATCTTGGAGTGTGTTCGCAGTATTTTTAATCCATACTGGTGCACATTCGCACTTTAATACACGTGGGGTTATCTTACAAGGTATAACACTCCACTACAGACTGCCGTAAATCCATTTTATGTGTGGTTTACGAAGGGAAGGGCAAAAGCTGCTACTTCGTAGACTTCCACAAGGTAAAAAGTACATGTCTGGAATACGTTATAGGACTTTAATTGATGAGCAACAAAAATGAGTCATATGAATGTAAGGCAGATATGACATCGACACGGAAGAAAAATGAGTCACTGGAATATAAGATAACACCGTTTTGTCTAGCTGTTGAATGCGATAACACAGATGACTCAGAAGTAATCGCTACGAAGAGCTCGTACCAACTACGTTAAGTTGGCTTTAAAAATAATAAAAGAGAAGCCTTCCATTTTTGCTCACGGCTTTCATTCCTCAGGGGTATTCTATGACAAACTTCCATGCTTTTCAAGCACTTCAACAACAGCTCCACCCACCATCACTAATAGAAGAGATCTGGAAAACAACGGGTTTGGCGAGTCTGTAAATATCCCCCTCAATGCAAAGTGCACCTTTCAGATCTGAATAAAAAACTTTGAAACTAAAATAGAATACAAAAAAATAGGTCCCTAGGTTTTTAAAACAATGGAGGCCACTTCGATGAGCAGTGGTCAAAGCGCTGGCTTTTGACCATTCGTCCGAGATGGATCCGGGTTCGAATCCCGTGAGGTATTAATGTTATGTTTATCTTACGGCAATAGCGCTCTCCCTTCCCAGGAACCGGTGGTCCTAATTCAGGTATGAGCAATTGCTTACAGCCCATTGAGTTGCTTACGATGGTCGTAAAACACCCAATTAAAACGGACAAACCGGTAACATAAGCACGATCTGTTTTTACAAAAGACGTACAAATAACGCTCTATCTAACTATGTCACATACATTTTGTCTAACTCTTCTTGAACCAATCGTCGTATTTACTTTTAGAATCGAGCAGATTCTAAAAGTAAATACGACGTAGGTACTGTTAAACTAAAAAGAACAGGATTTTTACTATTATGTGATAGTCAGAAAACGGTCTCTTGAAGAGGTCAAAATGCCTTAAAGAAAATAACAGTGGATTTCAGAAAGGTGAATGCATCATTTGGAACGACATTGAAAGTTTTTCACACAGGCAGAAATCGAAGGTCGATTCTATGTTCGTCGAATATTTTCCTCTTCTACGTTGTATTAAAGCTTTATTAGCACGTCTTTTGCAAAAGAAAAAAAGGATCGTCCTTATGTTACCAGTTTGTTCCTCTGTCCGCCTGTGAACACCATATATCTTCAACTGTTTGTCCGATTTGAAAAACACTTTTTGCATTGGGAAGCTTGAAATGTGCGAATGATGATCCTTCTTTACGTTTTCGTCTTTTTTTTTTTTTTACGATGCACAATTGCGCCGGGCGTAAATACAGATCATATCGTAATCAGGGCGTAAATACAGATCATATCGAATTCAAAATACATTTTATTCCATATCATCATCATCATCATTGTCAACCATTATCAATCCACTGCTGGACGAAGGTCTCCCAAAGTTTCTTCCACAACGGTCTGTCTTGTGCCAGTCTCCTCCATGTCACTCCCGCATATTTACGAATTTCATCCACCCATTTCCCATGTGGTCTTTTTCTGGGTCTTTTCCTGTCCCTTGGAATCCAATCTAAAATTTCGGCTGTCCATCTATGGTCTGTCCTTCTGGCAGTATGTCCAGCCCATTGCCATTTCAGGGATATACCTCTGATCATGATGTCTTCCACTCTCGTCATTTTTCGGATCCACGAGTTCCTCTTCTTATCTCTCCTGGTTATACCAAGCATGCACCTCTCCATGCTACTTTGAGTTGTCTGCAGCCTTTGTATGTCTCTTTTAGTTAAGGTCCACGTCTCTGCACCATACGTAAGCACTGGAAGGATGCATTGATCAAACACTTTTCTTTTAAGACATAATGGCATATTGCTCTTGAAAATTATGCTGTTTCTTCCAAAAGCTCTCCAGGCAAGTTTTGTACGCCGATTAATTTCTTCATCAATGTGAGCCTCACTTGATATCTGCTGTCCAAGATAAACATACGCATCTGTTATCTCCAGGTTTTCTCCATCAATCGATAAATCTTCATTTCTTGTAAAAGCATTGAACATCACTTTTGTCTTCTGAAAGTTCATTTTTAATCCCACTTCTTTACTCTTGTCAGCAAGTTCCTGGATCATACTCTGCAGCTCTGATGGGGTAGTTGCAAAAATGACTACGTCATCAGCAAAACGAAGGTGGGTTAGATAATCTCCATTAATCTTTATCCCTTTGTTTTCCCAGTTCAGTGATTGAAAGACATTTTCCAATGTGGCATTAAAGAGCTTCGGAGATATGGTGTCACCTTATCTCACTCCCTTTCCAATTTTTATGTGTGTTGTATTTTCAAACAGCCGAATCTTTGCACTTGCATTTTCATAGATGTTATTAATAATATTAATGTATGCATCTTCAATACCGCAGGATTTCAGAGCCGTGGTAACTGCTGATGGTTTCACCGAATCAAAGGCTTTTTCATAATCGATAAAAGCCATGCACAATGGAAGTTCATATTCCCTCGCTCTTTCAATTAGTTCTCTCAGTACGTGGATATGATCTATTGTGCTGTAGCCACTCCTGAATCCAGCTTGTTCTCTCGGTTGAGCCATGTCCAGTGTTACCTTCAAGCGGTGTGAAAGAACTTTAGTGAAGATTTTATAAACTACTGATAGGAGGCTGATAGGTCTGTAGTTCCTGAGATCCTCAATGTCACCTTTTTTATGTAGCAGGATCATTGTAGCATTGTTCCAATCCTCAGGAATCTTCCCTTCATTAAGGCATCGAGTGAAAATTTGGGCGAGTACTGTTTCAATTTCTCCACTTGCTTCTTGTATGATGTCTATAGTAATTCCATCTTCTCCTGGAGCTTTCCCCCGCTTCATGTTCTTGATTGCATGGGCAACTTCTGCTGGGAGGACTGGAAGAACTCTGGTACCTTTCATGATGTCTGGAGTACATGTATCATCCCTTTCATATAATTTGGAGTAGAAATCTTTCACTCTTGTCAAAATGTCGCCTCTATTTCTTGTTATAGAACCATCTTCTTTTCTCAGAGCCATAATCTGTTTTCTTCCCTTACTGAGATGTCCCTTTGCTATCTTAAGGCTTTGGTTGTTTTCAATTGCTTTCCTCACTAGCTAACAGTTGAATTTCCTTACGTCTTCAGTGATACTTTTTCGTGTTGTCTTGCATAGCTCTATATATTCCACTTGGGAAGTCACATCTTCTTTAGTTGTCCTCATCTCTCTTCTTTTTTGCATCAACATTTTGGTTTTTCCTGATAATTTGTTCACATGCAACTTGTTTTTAGACCCAGCTAATTTTGTTGCTGTTTCCATTAGAGCTTTGGTTACTTTTCTGTTAACTTCCGAAATATCCACTTCTTCCGATGTTAGGCCTTCTAAAGCAGAGAATCTGTTCTTCAGTTCCAACTTGAAAGTATTATGGTGTTTTTTAAGGTTGGTTATTTCAATACATTTTGTTTGTCTTATGAGCTTGCCACGTTCGAGTTTAGTGTTGAGGTGCATCTTACATCTCACCAATCTATGGTCACTACCTGTGTTGAACTTGTTCAGCACACTGCAGTCTTCGATGACGAATTTTTTGTTACACATAATAAAATCAATTTCACTTGTCGTCCCAATTGGATGTCTCCATGTCCATTTCCTGTGTGGCTTTTTCTTGAAAAAGGAGTTCAAGATGAAAAATCCTTCTGCCTCTGAAAACTCTACGAGAGTATTTCCACGCTGGTTTCTGTTGCCGTGACAGAATTTACCTACTGAAGTTTCATTCTGTTGCCGTTGCCCTCTTTTTGCATTGAAATCTCCCATAATTATCTTCAAGTGCTGCTTACCTTTATTATTTAGATGATGAATTTCCTCATAAAATTCTTCAATTTCTTCTTCAGGATGACTTGTGGTGGGTGCATAAGTTTGAATAATCTGAGCCTGGTATCTTCTCGATAGTTGGATAACGAGTCGTGCAGCTCTGTCAGAGGAACTTTCAACTTCTACCACTTTATACTTCAGTTTCTTGTTTATTATAAATCCAACACCACTAGTTCTGCCAGTATCTGTCCCACGATAATAGAAGAGATGTCCACTTTTCAGTTCAATGAGATCTTCTCCTTTTCTCCTTACCTCACTTAGCCCGACGATGTCCCACTTGATCCTTTGTAGTTCCTCTTCCAATTCAAGAAGCCTTGAATCAGAAGATAGGGAGCGTCCGTTATAGGTAGCCAAGGTCAGCATCAAATGGCAGCCTAGTCCGGTCCTCCGGGGATTCTTAGCACCCTCTGCCTTCATTCCAGCTGCCGGAGACTGAGGGCCAAGATTTAAGTTGTAGAGTCATTTGGGAGGTGTTTGGCCATAACTCACCACGCTGGCCAAGCGGGTTGGTGAGTGTATGATAGCATTTCCTCTGATCCCGATGGTATAGTTATACCGCTATTGGCGGTCGTCAGAGCCCCTTTAGTGGGAACAGGATGCACCACGAGAAGGCGGGGTTGACATTTGTCAAGGAGAGGCTGTGATGTTACGCATCACCTGACCTTCATTTGCTTCTAAACACCTGATTGAAAAAATTATTTTACCTTTCGATTACATTTATGTCAAAAGTTATGTTAGGTATATAATTTTTTTTTCAAGTTACAAATAAAATTTCCGCTAGGGGCGTAACAGTAAATTGCATTTTCCCCGACATCTCTGATTCTAATACTCCGAATTGTAAAATTCTTTCTGCAGCGGATACAGTTCCTAATGGGAAATCTCTTGCATAAAATATTTCTATTTTTGGTAAAAAGTGGTTTGGCCACTGGGGGCCGAAAGTGCTAATTCCTGTTTCTGCTGTATTTGCAGCAAAATCTGAGTTTCTAAAGTCTTGATTGCAAAATTCACTCGTGGACTGATACCTCACGTCGATGAACCTTTTCGGAATATTTTCTTCTTAATATAATGCATGGTTTCACCGCCAGGGGCGTAGATATATATCTTATTTATGTCAACATATCTGCTTCTAATGGTTCGATTTGAAAAAAGTTATTTTTTGGATAGTTTCCGGTGTGACATATTTTTCATTTAATTTCAAAATGTTCAACTGATTCATAGACTTTCTGCTATCTCTGCTTCTAAAATTTCTATTTGACAAATTCTTTCTGGACCGGGGACATCTCCGGATAATTTCTAATTTCTAATATTTGGTGAATGATGGCTTGGCAACCAGGAGCGTAAGTGTTTATTTCTGGTTCTAATGTATTTGCAGCAAAATCTGAGGTTCAAAAATATCGATTGAAAGATTTCATTCGTGGACCGATACCGCTCACATCGAAAAACCATTTGCGAATATTTTCTTCTTAAAATAATGCATAGTTTTTCTGCCAGGGGGCGTAGATGGATGTCTTATTTTTGTCGATATTTCTGCTTCTAAAATTCCGATTTGAAAAATTATTTCCTTGCTGGAGAGCGTTTCTACTGCAAAATGTTTCTCATATAATTTCAAATTTTTCTTAACGCACAAGTCTACCACCAGAGGGCGTAAGGTTACCTTTCTGTTTACAGAAATATCTGTGGGATTAAAAATCCGATTGAAAAACTTCTTTTTTCGGTCAGATACTACTAACTATGCAAAATCTGTGCTCATATTTTCTTCCCACAATAATGCACAATTTCGCCGCTAGGTGGCGCAAATGCTTAATCTGTTTTACTCAATACCTCTGCTTAGAGATGTGCGTTTTAAAAATTATTTCCACACCGGATGCCATTTACCTTGTATAACACTTTAGGCTAGTATAAGAGGAATTTTGTAGTTCACATTTCTGTCGGTAGACGGTGCTGGTGTACTTCAATTTGCAGCTGTATCGTCGCTTCTAACAACACTGTTGAGAAATATCTTTTTTACTGTATGCCATTCGCTGCAATAGAGATGTGGAGCATTGTCGTCTTTAAATAAAGCAAAGATTTCCCGCTAGTTGCGTAAAGCCCGATCTTTTTGCTATCTCTGCATCCGGGAGACGTATTTGAAAAGTTCTTTTTCCTTAGCATAGATTTTTCCATAAAGAATATTTTTCGCCTCTTTTCAAACTTTTCCATTATGCAAAATTGTTCTGTTAGCAGACGTAGGCTTTTGTTATGCGTCCTTCTACGTTTCTTCGTTTAACTGTTCGATTTGAAAATCTCTGTCTCTGATACCTCCCCTGTGCTACGAGAAACTTTTTGTGCGTCATTTGTTAAATTGAGCTTTTTAGCCGCTGGTTGAACTAAGTAGATGTTTCCATTTCTGGTTGTTTTATCGATTGCAGAAAGCGGTTCCATTGACTTTGAATAGCTTTTATAAATTTAATTAGCATCAGAACGGATTCAAAAGGCGTGCTCATTACAACCAAATTCGGTATTATCTTTCTTGTTTAGTACACTGCCTGGCCAAATTAAAAGTCGTGCATGTTAATACTTCGTGGGACCACCTTCAGCACGAATTACAGCACGCATTCGGCGTGGCATGGTTTCTACGAGTTTATGAATCGTCGTCCCACTGATTTGCGGCCACTTTTGCAGTAACATTTCTCCAAGATCCTTGGTTGATGACGGAAGAGTGGAATTGCTATTTAGATTCCTCTCCAGTATATCCCACAAACTCTCAATGGGGCTGAGGTCAGGATTTTTTGTAGTGGCCAATTGAAGTGTGCAAATGATGCCTCGTACTCCTCAAACCAATCTTTCACAATTTCAGTGCGATGTATTGTTGCATTGTTATCCTGGAATAGGTCATTGCCTTCAGGGAAGAAAAATTCCATTGATGTAATAAGGTGGTCATTCAGTATGCTGAGGTATTCAGGTGACTTCATTTTATTGCTACATAGTGTTTCTGCACCTAGTCTAGCCGAATACAAGCAACCCCAGATCATAACATTTCCTCTTAAGGCTTGTACAGTAGGTACAGTACAGGAAGGGTCCAATACTTCATACGATTCCCATCGAACCCTGATGCGTCCATCATGTTGTGACAGAGTATACCTCCACTCATCAAACCCAATAACACTCCACCATCGCTCAGCAGTCCAATCTTTATGTTCCGTGGCGAATTGGAGTCTTTTTTCCGATTACTTTCACTAGCCAGTGGTTTCCTTTTTGCAAGACAGCTGTTTAATCCCAATCCTTTAAGTTCCCGTCTCATCATGCGAGTGGAAATGGTCTTGCTTCCACTACGGAACATGGTTGTGAGTTTTAATGTCGTTTTTTTGCGATGCCATTTCACTAAGCGTTTTAATGATGTTCGGTCACGATTATTCAGAACTGTTTTCCGACCATACATTTTCCGCGAAGTTGATGCTTCACCGCCATCATTCCACGCTTTTGTAATGCCCTGGAGAGTTCGTAATCCGGTGCCAGTGATTTCAGCAATCTCCTTTGCAGGTCTTCTGCCCTTGCTACAGGCCAATAATTTGGCCCTTTCTGAACTCTGTCACATCATTTCTGCGACCGCGTATAACGTCTTCCGCCATGATGGCTTAGAATTGATGAGCTGCACTCTCATCCTGTCCCGTTTAAAAGTTGTATTGGCTGCAGCATTATGCAAATATTCGAATGCTTCACCAGTCATGCCCTTCTCGGTATTTGCATGTTTCCATTCACTCCGCAACTTCTCTTGTGGCCAGACAGTGTATGTAATTCTTATTACACTGGCTTCACTAATTGCCTTCCTGCTCAAAACGATGTAATCTGTACTGTCACGCATAATTACAAAGAAATGAATGGCGAAATGCCTTTCTGAACTTGCATAAGAAATTGGTCAGAACAGCAGTCTGCCCCGTGCGCAGGGAGAGGGGTGTAACTTCTTCTTTTTTTTTTAGGTTTAGCGGCCATCTTGAGCAACTTTAAGGGTTGTACTCAATAGTCCGTTCTTAATTTGGGGGCCGTGGTTTCTAGGGAGGGAGAGATCCAGTACCGTAAGGAAAACCCCCTCCCATGCCTCATCCGGGTCTCGAACCCGGGCCAAACTCGGACGTCTAGTCAAATATCTACATCTATGTCCACTCGGTCGATAGACGTCCAAAGCATAGTTTCAGAGATGATATGAGAAGGAATTACTGATTTTATTTCTAAATGAACATTCCTTTATTCGGAACATCATTTTTTCCAGAGACGTTTTGAAATTTACTCTGTGCTTCCCTCGGTGATAAACGTAAACGAAAAATCATCATCACCGTCAACAATTATCAGTCCACTGCTGTATGAAGGTCTCCCCGAATTTCTTCCATTACTGTCTCTCTTGAGCCACTCTCCTCCATGTTATCGAATTTCAGTCATCCATCTCCCTTATGGTTTTCTTCTGGGGTCTTTTTCTGTCCCTTGGAATCCAGTCTAAAATTTCGGTTGTCCATCTTCGGTCTGTTCTACCGGCAACATATCTCGCTCATTGCCATTTCAGGTATTTTACTTTGATCATGATATCTTCCACTTTTGTCATTTTCGTCATCACGAGTTTTGCTTCTTACCTTTCCTGGTTACACCAAGTATGCATCTCTCCATACTTATTTCAATTGTCTGCAGCCTTCGTATATCCTTTTTAGGTAAAGTCCATGTCTCTGTTCTATATATAAGAACTGGAAGGATGCATTGATTAAACACTTTTCTTTTAAGACATAATGGCATATTGCTTGAAAATTGCACTGTTTCTTCCGAGAGCTCTACAGCCAAATTTTGTACGCCGATTAATTTCCACATCAATGTGACCCTCGCTTGATATCTGCTGTCCAACGTAAATGTAGGTATCAGTAACCTCCGGCTTTTCCCCATCAATTGATAAATCTTCATTTTTTGTAAACATCACTTTTGCCTTCTGAAAGTTCATTTTTAATCCCACTTCTTTAGTCTTGTCAGCAAGTTCCGCGATCATACTCTGCAGTTCTGAAGGGGTGGTAGCAAAAATGACTACGTCATCAGCAAAACGAAGATAAGATATATAATCTCCACTAATCTTTATCATCTTGCTTACTCAGTACGATAATTAAAGGACACTTTGCAATGTGGCATTGAAGAGTTTGGGAGAAATGGTGTCATCTTGTCTCCCTCCCTTTCCAATTTTTATTGGTGCTCTATCTTTAAATAGCCGAGCATTTGCACTTGTATTTTCATAGATGTTATTAATAATGCTAATGTAAGCATCTTCAATACCTCAGGATTTCAAAGCTATTGTTACTGCTGATGGTTTCACGGAATCAAAGTCCTTTTCATAATCGATAAAAGCCATGCATAATGTCAGTTCATATTCCCTCGTTCTTTCAATTAGTTCTCTCAGTACATGAATATGATCTATGGCGCTGTAGCCACTCCTGAATCCAGCTCGTTCTCTTGGTTGAGAAATGTCCAGTGTTACCTGAAACGAAAAATATAGCACTATTTGTAAAACACTAATGGTGATTTCAAAGAATAACTTTATGCTGATGTATGCTCAGTTGCTGCTAATTGAATTTACTTGGGAAAAGATGCCAGTATATTTTACTGTCGAATTCACACAATATTAAATCCCCCCAAAAGAGTGCTAATACTGTCTAAACAGTAGTACTTAGAACGTTCGCATACTGAACTCCTGAAGATGTTTGCTCTAATAAAACGGAA
The DNA here is from genome assembly GCA_039090855.1 of Macrothele yani. Lineage (NCBI taxonomy): Eukaryota > Metazoa > Arthropoda > Arachnida > Araneae > Macrothelidae > Macrothele > Macrothele yani. The sequence continues at coordinate 140,735,633 of CM076989.1, read as the reverse complement.
GACGACGTCATTAAAAGCAATATCTTCTGATCCCTTCCATGTCTTACTTTGTTCAGTTATAGGGTTTTCTCGATCGGTTTGACAATCATCAGGCTTCTTCTGAGTTTGCTTTCATCGAAACACTTTAAATTTATTTCAAAGTTAAGTAACTGCTATAATTTTTGTAGAACCCAGTTCTTAGAAAATTAAGAGAATTCCCTTCAAAAGTTGATTCTAAGCACGAACTCGTAGTTCTTCACATCAAACTTTTTGTTGTTTATTGGTGAACAAACTGATTAAGCAAAACAAAAACTTATTGTGACTTATACATCAAGGAAAATGTTAAAACATTGTGTACGAGTAAAATATGTATTACAATCAAAATATTAGTTATATATAATTTTTTCGATGAATGTATTTTATCGTTAATATGCAGAGCATAGAAAGATAAGCATCGTTGCTGTTTACTTCAGTCGTCTGGGACCATCAAACAAAGATCTTCGCTCTTTCCACGTTTATAAGTGAGTCACGGAAAAATTCTCATTGGCCGCCACCAGGAGTCGAACCCAGGGTCTTCCAGTTACGCGCCGGATATGCTTCCGTCTGGGACCGTTGAGTAGTTCAGCTTTCTTTTTCTCTTGTAATACGCAGTCATTAAACGAAATAGAAACTTGTAAGGACTCTTAACTCGAGAAAAATATTAAAAGTGAGTATGCTGTTTCTGGTAAAACAGAAAGATAGAATGTCCAGTACTGTTACAACATTTGTATACTGTTTTATAAATAAAAATATTTTAAAAAATAATTTATTTAAAATGAATTTGTTTTTTGGAATAATGTCTTTTATGCTTAGCTCATGGAATACAGGTTATTCTCCAAATGTGTTCATTTCAACCTTCCGCAGGCAATAAAGTGCTTCCCCTTTTTCTTTCGGCAATGCTTTAAGTAAAACGATAATTCAGTATTTCTTTGTAAACAAAAATACAAGAAACTTTGAAACTTTTTTCATTCCCAGAGTTTTAGACATTACAATTAGTTGTAAAAGATATCAGGCTTTTCACGGGTAAATTCATGTCTAGAGGAATTTACAACTTACGGATGGAAATGCTACATTCTTGTTAAATCTTAATACTGTATAAGAATTTGATAAAATCCCTTTTACCTATAGTTCCTGATCTGCAGAAGGTAATATAGTTCAAAATTCTAATTGTAGTACAGCCGAACCTATTTAAACCACCAACGTACTTTTCATACGTCTTTTTGGCGGAGAGCGAGGTTGGTAGAATAAAGAATGTACAACAACGGTGATTCTTAACGTACATTAGGTGGGTGATTTATGTATTATAGCGTAAAATCCCTTTGCAGGTTGCAGTTATCGAACTAGCAACCTTCTGCTCCGAAGCCGAATGCTTTCCCAATTAAGCTACACCGACGGACTTTGTCGCTACAACTTTGCCGTCTTGACATGTGCGTTATCTCTGGGAAGGTGCGTCACAGTATCTTAACTAATATATACAGTGGTTGGACAGAATAATGTGAACACCTAGGAAAATAAGGTTTTACGTACCTAGTAGGGTGTGGAACCACCTTTGGCATTCAAAACCACCTGAATCCTCCTTGGAATGGACGCATATAAATCCTGGATGGTGGTTAGCGGGATGTTACTCCATTCTTTATACAGAAACTGCTGCACGTCCTTGAGAGATGCAGGAGGAGGATAACGTAATCTTACTATCTTTTCCAACACAGACCACAGTGGCTCGACGATGTTTAAATCTGGTGATTGAGGAGTCCAAGGAAGGTGTGAAAGTTCGTCCTCATGTTCCTCAAACCATGATTGGACATTCCGATCTCTGTTTATTAGGTGCGTTATCATCTTGATAGATGGCATCCCTTGCAGGAAACAATGCCTGTGCCATTGGATTGACTTGGTCGGTCACAATGGTTTCATACGCACTGCCAGTCATCCGTCCTTTTAAGGTAAGCAGGGATCCTGCTGAAAACCACGATATGACCGCCCAGAGCATGGCAGAACCACCACCATACTGCACTGTTGGGAGCAGACCGTCAGGGTTGTACGCTTCTGACGGTGATTTCCACACGTAAAAACGTCCTGCTCTTTGGAATAGCGTGAATATGGATTCATCCGACCACATTACACGCTTTCATGCATCTGCAGTCCACGTTGTATGCTCCTGGCACCACTTCCGCCCTCGTTGTGTATTCACCCGGGTCACCAGAAGTTTCTCAATAGCAGCTCTTCCACGAATATCTCGTTTATTCTGTTCCCTGCGCACTGTTTTCCTTGATACTGGGGGGCTGCAGATGCTATTTGAGCTCCGTACTAATTATCAACGACGTGGTCTTCTTATTACGAGCAACACTACTCTTTAATACTTTCCTGTCTCTATCAGTCAGGGTCGTTTCCCGGCCGCTCTTGCCTTTCTCAGACGAGCTTTTGCCAAAAAAAAAAAAACTGTCATGACGCTAGACACAGTAGTTCTCGATACACCCACTACGCCGGTGACCGTAGTCACGGAGTTACCAACTTGGCGGCCACCAACAGTTAACCCTCTTTCGAGTTCCGTTATGTCGCTCATTTCGTCGTCACCCTCAAAGAAAATATGCAACAAGACACTTCAAATGCCCTTAAACAGGACCTTGAGGTTCTAAACAAAGCTATTTCAACTAAAAAGTGGTGGATACGTTTGCG